>CM053146.1:17581430-18831430 GCA_028571685.1 Heterohyrax brucei
ACACGGAGAATTCCAAGGATAAGTACAAGAAAATAAGAGAGACTTAGAAAACTGGTAAAACCTACATTGTTGATAGAGTTGGGAGTACTTAGCACTGTGAAAACAGCACTTTCGCCGAAGGAAATTTAGTTCTCTAAGTCCATGAAACAGTGAACAGAGAATGTATGAGTTTCTGAAGTTCGGTAACAGATAGAAACAAGCGAAAGTACACAGTGATTCATCTACCTAGAGAAGTTACAGAGGTTTGCACAGAGAATTCAAAGTATAAGTACAAGAAAATAAGAGACACTTAGAAAACTCGTAAAACCTGCAATGTGGATAGAGTTGGGAGTACTTAGCACTGTGAAAACAGCACTTTCGCAGAAAGAAATCTACTTCTCTAAGACTGGGAAACAGTGAACAGAGAATGTATGAGTTTCTCAAGATTGGTAACATATAGAAACAAGAGAAAGTACACAGTGATTCATCTACCTAGAGAAGTTACAGAAGTTTACACATAGAATTCCAAGTACAAGAAAATAAGAGAGACTTAGAAAACTGGTAAAACCTACATTGTTGATGGAGTTGGGAGTACTTAGCACTGTGAAAACAGCACTTCCACCGAAGGAAATTTAATTCTCTAAGTCCGTGAAACAGTGAACAGAGAATGTACGAGTTTCTCAAGTTTGGTAACAGATAGAAACAAGCGAAACAACACAGTGATTCATCTACCTAGAAAAGTTACAGAGGTTTACACAGAGAATTCCAAGGATAAGTACAAGAAAATAAGAGAGACTTAGAAAACTGGTAAAACCTACATTGTTGATAGAGTAGGGAGTACTTAGCACTGTGAAAACAACACTTTCACGGAAGGAAATTTAGTTCTCTAAGTCCGTGAAACAGTGAACAGAGAATGTATGAGTTTCTCAAGTTTGGTAACAGATAGAAACAAGCGAAAGTACACAGTGATTCATCTACCTAGAAAAGTTACAGAGGTTTACACAGAGAATTCCAAGGATAAGTACAAGAAAATAAGAGAGACTTAGAAAACTGGTAAAACCTACATTGTTCATAGAGTTGGGATTACTTAGCACTGTGAAAACAGCACTTTCGCAGAAAGAAATCTACTTCTCTAACACTGGGAAACAGTGAACAGAGAATGTATGAGTTTCTCAAGATTGGTACCAGATAGAAACAAGAGAAAGTACACAGTGATTCATCTACCTAGAAAAGTTACAGAGGTTTACACAGAGAATTCCAAGGATAAGTACAAGAAAATAAGAAAGACTTAGAAAACTGGTAAAACCTACATTGTTCATAGAGTTGGGAGTACTTAGCACTGTGAAAACAGCACTTTCGCAGAAAGAAATCTACTTCTCTAACACTGGGAAACAGTGAACAAAGAATGTCTGAGTTTCTCAAGATTGGTAACAGATAGAAACAAGAGAAAGTACACAGTGATTCATCTACCTAGAAAAGTTACAGAGGTTTACACAGAGAATTCCAAGGATAAGTACAAGAAAATAAGAGAGACTTAGAAAACTGGTAAAACCTACATTGTTGATAGAGTTGGGAGTACTTAGCACTGTGAAAACAACACTTTCGCCGAAGGAAATTTAGTTTTCTAAGTCCGTGAAACAGTGAACAGAGAATGTATGAGTTTCTCAAGTTTGGTAACAGATAGAAACAAGTGAAAGTACACAGTGATTCATCTACCTAGAAAAGTTACAGAGGTTTACACAGAGAATTCCAAGTATAAGTACAAGAAAATAAGAGAGACTTAGAAAACTGGTAAAACCTACATTGTTCATATAGTTGGGAGTACTTAGCACTGTGAAAACAGCACTTTCGCAGAAAGAAATCTACTTATCTCACACTGGGAAACAGTGAACAGAGAATGTCTGAGTTTCTCAAGATTGGTAACAGATAGAAACAAGCGAAAGTACACAGTGATTCATCTACCTAGAAAAGTTACAGAGGTTTACACAGAGAATTCCAAGGATAAGTACAAGAAAATAAGAAAGACTTAGAAAACTGGTAAAACCTACATTGTTGATAGAGTTGGGAGTATTTAGCACTGTGAAAACAGCACTTTCGCAGAAAGAAATCTACTTCTCTAACACTGGGAAACAGTGAACAGAGAATGTATGAGTTTCTGAAGATAAGTAAGAGATAGAAACAAGAGAAAGTACACAGTGATTCATCTACCTAGAGAAGTTACAGAGGTTTACACAGAGAATTCCAAGGATAAGTACAAGAAAATAAGAGAGACTTAGAAACCGGTAAAACCTACATTGTTGATAGAGTTGGGAGTACTTAGCACTGTGAAAACAACACTTTCGCCGAAGGAAATTTAGTTCTCTAAGTCCGTGAAACAGTGAACAGAGAATGTATGAGTTTCTCAAGTTTGGTAACAGATAGAAACAAGCGAAAGTACACAGTGATTCATCTACCTAGAAAAGTTACAGAGGTTTACACAGAGAATTCCAAGGATAAGTACAAGAAAATAAGAGAGACTTAGAAACCGGTAAAACCTACATTGTTGATAGAGTTGGGAGTACTTAGCACTGTGAAAACAGCACTTTCGCAGAAAGAAATCTACTTCTCTCACACTGGGAAACAGTGAACAGAGAATGTATGAGTTTCTCAAGATTGGTAACAGATAGAAACAAGAGAAAGTACACAGTGATTCATATACCTAAAGAAGTTAGAGATGGTTTACACAGAGAATTCCAAGGATAAGTACAAGAAAATAAGAGAGACTTAGAGAACTGGTAAAACCTACATTGTTGATAGAGTTAGGAGTACTTAGCACTGTGAAAACAGCACTTTCGCCGAAGGAAATTTAGTTCTCTAAGTCCGTGAAACTGTGAACAGAGAATGTATGAGTTTTTCAAGTTTGGTAACAGATAGAAACAAGCGAAAGTACACAGTGATTCATCTACCTAGAAAAGTTACAGAGGTTTACACAGAGAATTCCAAGGATAAGTACAAGAAAATAAGAGAGACTTAGAAAACTGGTAAAACCTACATTGTTCATAGAGTTGGGAGTACTTAGCACTGTGAAAACAGCACTTTCCCCGAAGGAAATATAGTTCTCTAATTCGGTGAAACAGTGAACAGAGAATGTATGAGTTTCTCAAGATTGGTAACAGATAGAAACAAGAGAAAGTACACAGTGATTCATCTACCTAGACAAGTTACAGAGGTTTACACAGAGAAAACCAAGTATAAGTACAAGAAAATAAGAGAGACTCAGAAAACTGGTAAAACCTACATTGTTGATAGAGTTGGGAGTACTTAGCACTGTAAAAACAGCACTTTCGCAGAAAGAAATCTACTTCTCTAAGACTGGGAAACAGTGAACAGAGAATGTATGAGTTTCTCAAGATTGGTAACAGATAGAAACAAGAGAAAGTACACAGTGATTCATCTACCTAGAAAAGTTACAGAGGTTTACACAGAGAATTCCAAGGATAAGTACAAGAAAATAAGAGAGACTTAGAAAACTGGTAAAACCTACATTGTTGATAGAGTTGGGAGTACTTAGCACTGTGAAAACAACACTTTCGCCGAAGGAAATTTAGTTCTCTAAGTCCGTGAAACAGTGAACAGAGAATGTATGAGTTTCTCAAGTTTGGTAACAGATAGAAACAAGTGAAAGTACACAGTGATTCATCTACCTAGAAAAGTTACAGAGGTTTACACAGAGAATTCCAAGTATAAGTACAAGAAAATAAGAGAGACTTAGAAAACTGGTAAAACCTACATTGTTCATATAGTTGGGAGTACTTAGCACTGTGAAAACAGCACTTTCGCAGAAAGAAATCTACTTATCTCACACTGGGAAACAGTGAACAGAGAATGTCTGAGTTTCTCAAGATTGGTAACAGATAGAAACAAGCGAAAGTACACAGTGATTCATCTACCTAGAAAAGTTACAGAGGTTTACACAGAGAATTCCAAGTATAAGTACAAGAAAATAAGAGAGACTTAGAAAACTGGTAAAACCTACATTGTTGATAGAGTTGGGAGTACTTAGCACTGTGAAAACAGTACTTTCGCCAAAAGAAATTTATTTCTATAAGTCCGTGAAACAGTGAACAGAGAATGTATGAGTTTCTCAAGATTGGTAACAGATAGAAACAAGAGAAAGTACACAGTGATTCATCTACGTAGAAAAGTTACAGAGGTTTACACAGAGAAAACCAAGTATAAGTACAAGAAAATAAGAGAGACTTAGAAAACTGGTAAAACCTACATTGTTGATAGAGTTGGGAGTACTTAGCACTGTGAAAACAGCACTTTCGCAGATAGAAATCTACTTCTCTAAGACTGAGAAACAGTGAACAGAGAATGTATGAGTTTCTCAAGATTGGTAACAGATAGAAACAAGAGAAAGTACACAGTGATTCATCTACCTAGAGAAGTTACAGAGGTTTACACATTGAATTTCAAGTATAAGTACAAGAAAATAAGAGAGACTTAGAAAACTGGTAAAACCTACATTGTTGATAGAGTTGGGAGTACTTAGCACTGTGAAAACAGCACTTTCGCCGAAGGAAATTTAGTTCTCTAAGTCCGTGAAACAGTGAACAGAGAATGTAAGAGTTTCTCAAGTTTGGTAACAGATAGAAACAAGCGAAAGTACACAGTGATTCATCTACCTAGAAAAGTTACAGAGGTTTACACAGAGAATTCCAAGGATAAGTACAAGAAAATAAGAGAGACTTAGAAAACTGGTAAAACCTACATTGTTGATAGAGTTAGGAGTACTTAGCACTGTGAAAACAGCACTTTCGCCGAAGGAAATTTAGTTTTCTAAGTCCGTGAAACAGTGAACAGAGAATGTATGAGTTTCTCAAGTTTGGTAACAGATAGAAACAAGCGACAGTACACAGTGATTCATCTACCTAGAAAAGTCACAGAGGTTTACACAGAGAATTCCAAGGATAAGTACAAGAAAATAAGAGAGACTTAGAAAACTGGTAAAACCTACATTGTTGATAGAGTTGGGAGTACTTAGCACTGTGAAAACAGCACTTTCGCTGAAGGAAATTTAGTTCTCTAAGTCCGTGAAACAGTGAACAGAGAATGTATGAGTTTCTCAAGTTTGGTAACAGATAGAAACAAGCGAAAGTACACAGTGATTCATCTACCTAGAAAAGTTACAGAGGTTTACACAGAGAATTCCAAGGATAAGTACAAGAAAATAAGAGAGACTTAGAAAACTGGTAAAACCTACATTTTTGATAGAGTTGGGAGTACTTAGCACTGTGAAAACAGCACTTTCGCCGAAGGAAATTTAGTTCTCTAAGTCCGTGAAACAGTGAACAGAGAATGTATGAGTTTCTCAAGATTGGTAACAGATAGAAACAAGCGAAAGTACACAGTGATTCATCTACCTAGAAAAGTTACAGAGGTTTACACAGAGAATTCCAAGGATAAGTACAAGAAAATAAGAGAGACTTAGAAAACTGGTAAAACCTACATTGTTGATAGAGTTGGGAGTACTTAGCACTGTGAAAACAGCACTTTCGCAGAAAGAAATCTACTTCTCTAAGACTGGGAAACAGTGAACAGAGAATGTATGAGTTTCTGAAGATAAGTAAGAGATAGAAACAAGAGAAAGTACACAGTGATTCATCTACCTAGAGAAGTTACAGAGGTTTACACAGAGAATTCCAAGGATAAGTACAAGAAAATAAGAGAGACTTAGAAACCGGTAAAACCTACATTGTTGATAGAGTTGGGAGTACTTAGCACTGTGAAAACAACACTTTCGCCGAAGGAAATTTAGTTCTCTAAGTCCGTGAAACAGTGAACAGAGAATGTATGAGTTTCTCAAGATTGGTAACAGATAGAAACAAGCGAAAGTACACAGTGATTCATCTACCTAGAAAAGTTACAGAGGTTTACACAGAGAATTCCAAGGATAAGTACAAGAAAATAAGAGAGACTTAGAAAACTGGTAAAACCTACATTGTTGATAGAGTTGGGAGTACTTAGCACTGTGAAAACAGTACTTTCGCCGAAAGAAATTTACTTCTATAAGTCCGTGAAACAGTGAACAGAGAATGTATGAGTTTCTCAAGATTGGTAACAGATAGAAACAAGCGAAAGTACACAGTGATTCATCTACCTAGAAAAGTTACAGAGGTTTACACAGAGAATTCCAAGGATAAGTACAAGAAAATAAGAGAGACTTAGAAAACTGGTAAAACCTACATTGTTCATAGAGTTGGGAGTACTTAGCACTGTGAAAACAGCACTTTCGCAGAAAGAAATCTACTTATCTAACACTGGGAAACAGTGAACAGAGAATGTCTGAGTTTCTCAAGATTGGTAACAGATAGAAACAAGCGAAAGTACACAGTGATTCATCTACCTAGAAAAGTTACAGAGGTTTACACAGAGAATTCCAAGGATAAGTACAAGAAAATAAGAGAGACTTAGAAAACTGGTAAAACCTACATTGTTGATAGAGTTGGGAGTACTTAGCACTGTGAAAACAGTACTTTCGCCGAAAGAAATTTACTTCTATAAGTCCGTGAAACAGTGAACAGAGAATGTATGAGTTTCTCAAGATTGGTAACAGATAGAAACAAGAGAAAGTACACAGTGATTCATCTACCTAGAAAAGTTACAGAGGTTTACACAGAGAAAACCAAGTATAAGTACAAGAAAATAAGAGAGACTTAGAAAACTGGTAAAACCTACATTGTTGATAGAGTTGGGAGTACTTAGCACTGTGAAAACAGCACTTTCGCCGAAGGAAATTTAGTTCTCTAAGTCCGTGAAACAGTGAACAGAGAATGTATGAGTTTCTCAAGTTTGGTAACAGATAGAAACAAGCGAAAGTACACAGTGATTCATCTACCTAGAAAAGTTACAGAGGTTTACACAGAGAATTCCAAGGATAAGTACAAGAAAATAAGAGAGACTTAGAAAACTGGTAAAACCTACATTGTTGATAGAGTTGGGAGTACTTAGCACTGTGAAAACAGCACTTTCGCCGAAGGAAATTTAGTTTTCTAAGTCCGTGAAACAGTGAACAGAGAATGTATGAGTTTCTCAAGTTTGGTAACAGATAGAAACAAGCGACAGTACACAGTGATTCATCTACCTAGAAAAGTTACAGAGGTTTACACAGAGAATTCCAAGGATAAGTACAAGAAAATAAGAGAGACTTAGAAAACTGGTAAAACCTACATTGTTGATAGAGTTGGGAGTACTTAGCACTGTGAAAACAGCACTTTCGCTGAAGGAAATTTAGTTTTCTAAGTCCGTGAAACAGTGAACAGAGAATGTATGAGTTTCTCAAGTTTGGTAACAGATAGAAACAAGCGAAAGTACACAGTGATTCATCTACCTAGAAAAGTTACAGAGGTTTACACAGAGAATTCCAAGGATAAGTACAAGAAAATAAGAGAGACTTAGAAAACTGGTAAAACCTACATTTTTGATAGAGTTGGGAGTACTTAGCACTGTGAAAACAGCACTTTCGCCGAAGGAAATTTAGTTCTCTAAGTCCGTGAAACAGTGAACAGAGAATGTATGAGTTTCTCAAGTTTGGTAACAGATAGAAACAAGCGAAAGTACACAGTGATTCATCTACCTAGAAAAGTTACAGAGGTTTACACAGAGAATTCCAAGGATAAGTACAAGAAAATAAGAGAGACTTAGAAAACTGGTAAAACGTACATTGTTGATAGAGTTGGGAGTACTTAGCACTGTGAAAACAGCACTTTCGCAGAAAGAAATCTACTTCTCTAAGACTGGGAAACAGTGAACAGAGAATGTATGAGTTTCTGAAGATAAGTAAGAGATAGAAACAAGAGAAAGTACACAGTGATTCATCTACCTAGAGAAGTTATAGAGGTTTACACAGAGAATTCCAAGGATAAGTACAAGAAAATAAGAGAGACTTAGAAACCGGTAAAACCTACATTGTTGATAGAGTTGGGAGTACTTAGCACTGTGAAAACAACACTTTCGCCGAAGGAAATTTAGTTCTCTAAGTCCGTGAAACAGTGAACAGAGAATGTATGAGTTTCTCAAGATTGGTAACAGATAGAAACAAGAGAAAGTACACAGTGATTCATCTACCTAGAAAAGTTACAGAGGTTTACACAGAGAATTCCAAGGATAAGTACAAGAAAATAAGAGAGACTTAGAAAACTGGTAAAACCTACATTGTTCATAGAGTTGGGAGTACTTAGCACTGTGAAAACAGCACTTTCGCAGAAAGAAATCTACTTCTCTAACACTGGGAAACAGTGAACAGAGAATGTCTGAGTTTCTCAAGATTGGTAACAGATAGAAACAAGAGAAAGTCCACAGTGATTCATCTACCTAGAGAAGTTACAGAGGTTTACACAGAGAATTCCAAGGATAAGTACAAGAAAATAAGAGAGACTTAGAAAACTGGTAAAACCTACATTGTTGATAGACTTGGGAGTACTTAGCACTGTGAAAACAGCACTTTCGCCGAAGGAAATTTAGTTCTCTAAGTCCGTGAAACAGTGAACAGAGAATGTATGAGTTTCTCAACTTTGGTAACAGATAGAAACAAGCGAAAGTACACAGTGATTCATCTACCTAGAAAAGTTACAGAGGTTTACACAGAGAATTCCAAGGATAAGTACAAGAAAATAAGAGAGACTTAGAAAACTGGTAAAACCTACATTGTTGATAGAGTAGGGAGTACTTAGCACTGTGAAAACAACACTTTCACGGAAGGAAATTTAGTTCTCTAAGTCCGTGAAACAGTGAACAGAGAATGTATGAGTTTCTCAAGTTTGGTAACAGATAGAAACAAGCGAAAGTACACAGTGATTCATCTACCTAGAAAAGTTACAGAGGTTTACACAGAGAATTCCAAGGATAAGTACAAGAAAATAAGAGAGACTTAGAAAACTGGTAAAACCTACATTGTTCATAGAGTTGGGATTACTTAGCACTGTGAAAACAGCACTTTCGCAGAAAGAAATCTACTTCTCTAACACTGGGAAACAGTGAACAGAGAATGTATGAGTTTCTCAAGATTGGTACCAGATAGAAACAAGAGAAAGTACACAGTGATTCATCTACCTAGAAAAGTTACAGAGGTTTACACAGAGAATTCCAAGGATAAGTACAAGAAAATAAGGAAGACTTAGAAAACTGGTAAAACCTACATTGTTCATAGAGTTGGGAGTACTTAGCACTGTGAAAACAGCACTTTCGCAGAAAGAAATCTACTTCTCTAACACTGGGAAACAGTGAACAAAGAATGTCTGAGTTTCTCAAGATTGGTAACAGATAGAAACAAGAGAAAGTACACAGTGATTCATCTACCTAGAAAAGTTACAGAGGTTTACACAGAGAATTCCAAGGATAAGTACAAGAAAATAAGAGAGACTTAGAAAACTGGTAAAACCTACATTGTTGATAGAGTTGGGAGTACTTAGCACTGTGAAAACAACACTTTCGCCGAAGGAAATTTAGTTTTCTAAGTCCGTGAAACAGTGAACAGAGAATGTATGAGTTTCTCAAGTTTGGTAACAGATAGAAACAAGTGAAAGTACACAGTGATTCATCTACCTAGAAAAGTTACAGAGGTTTACACAGAGAATTCCAAGTATAAGTACAAGAAAATAAGAGAGACTTAGAAAACTGGTAAAACCTACATTGTTCATATAGTTGGGAGTACTTAGCACTGTGAAAACAGCACTTTCGCAGAAAGAAATCTACTTATCTCACACTGGGAAACAGTGAACAGAGAATGTCTGAGTTTCTCAAGATTGGTAACAGATAGAAACAAGCGAAAGTACACAGTGATTCATCTACCTAGAAAAGTTACAGAGGTTTACACAGAGAATTCCAAGGATAAGTACAAGAAAATAAGAAAGACTTAGAAAACTGGTAAAACCTACATTGTTGATAGAGTTGGGAGTATTTAGCACTGTGAAAACAGCACTTTCGCAGAAAGAAATCTACTTCTCTAACACTGGGAAACAGTGAACAGAGAATGTATGAGTTTCTGAAGATAAGTAAGAGATAGAAACAAGAGAAAGTACACAGTGATTCATCTACCTAGAGAAGTTACAGAGGTTTACACAGAGAATTCCAAGGATAAGTACAAGAAAATAAGAGAGACTTAGAAACCGGTAAAACCTACATTGTTGATAGAGTTGGGAGTACTTAGCACTGTGAAAACAACACTTTCGCCGAAGGAAATTTAGTTCTCTAAGTCCGTGAAACAGTGAACAGAGAATGTATGAGTTTCTCAAGTTTGGTAACAGATAGAAACAAGCGAAAGTACACAGTGATTCATCTACCTAGAAAAGTTACAGAGGTTTACACAGAGAATTCCAAGGATAAGTACAAGAAAATAAGAGAGACTTAGAAACCGGTAAAACCTACATTGTTGATAGAGTTGGGAGTACTTAGCACTGTGAAAACAGCACTTTCGCAGAAAGAAATCTACTTCTCTCACACTGGGAAACAGTGAACAGAGAATGTATGAGTTTCTCAAGATTGGTAACAGATAGAAACAAGAGAAAGTACACAGTGATTCATATACCTAAAGAAGTTAGAGATGGTTTACACAGAGAATTCCAAGGATAAGTACAAGAAAATAAGAGAGACTTAGAGAACTGGTAAAACCTACATTGTTGATAGAGTTAGGAGTACTTAGCACTGTGAAAACAGCACTTTCGCCGAAGGAAATTTAGTTCTCTAAGTCCGTGAAACTGTGAACAGAGAATGTATGAGTTTTTCAAGTTTGGTAACAGATAGAAACAAGCGAAAGTACACAGTGATTCATCTACCTAGAAAAGTTACAGAGGTTTACACAGAGAATTCCAAGGATAAGTACAAGAAAATAAGAGAGACTTAGAAAACTGGTAAAACCTACATTGTTCATAGAGTTGGGAGTACTTAGCACTGTGAAAACAGCACTTTCCCCGAAGGAAATATAGTTCTCTAATTCGGTGAAACAGTGAACAGAGAATGTATGAGTTTCTCAAGATTGGTAACAGATAGAAACAAGAGAAAGTACACAGTGATTCATCTACCTAGACAAGTTACAGAGGTTTACACAGAGAAAACCAAGTATAAGTACAAGAAAATAAGAGAGACTCAGAAAACTGGTAAAACCTACATTGTTGATAGAGTTGGGAGTACTTAGCACTGTAAAAACAGCACTTTCGCAGAAAGAAATCTACTTCTCTAAGACTGGGAAACAGTGAACAGAGAATGTATGAGTTTCTCAAGATTGGTAACAGATAGAAACAAGAGAAAGTACACAGTGATTCATCTACCTAGAAAAGTTACAGAGGTTTACACAGAGAATTCCAAGGATAAGTACAAGAAAATAAGAGAGACTTAGAAAACTGGTAAAACCTACATTGTTGATAGAGTTGGGAGTACTTAGCACTGTGAAAACAACACTTTCGCCGAAGGAAATTTAGTTCTCTAAGTCCGTGAAACAGTGAACAGAGAATGTATGAGTTTCTCAAGTTTGGTAACAGATAGAAACAAGTGAAAGTACACAGTGATTCATCTACCTAGAAAAGTTACAGAGGTTTACACAGAGAATTCCAAGTATAAGTACAAGAAAATAAGAGAGACTTAGAAAACTGGTAAAACCTACATTGTTCATATAGTTGGGAGTACTTAGCACTGTGAAAACAGCACTTTCGCAGAAAGAAATCTACTTATCTCACACTGGGAAACAGTGAACAGAGAATGTCTGAGTTTCTCAAGATTGGTAACAGATAGAAACAAGCGAAAGTACACAGTGATTCATCTACCTAGAAAAGTTACAGAGGTTTACACAGAGAATTCCAAGTATAAGTACAAGAAAATAAGAGAGACTTAGAAAACTGGTAAAACCTACATTGTTGATAGAGTTGGGAGTACTTAGCACTGTGAAAACAGTACTTTCGCCGAAAGAAATTTATTTCTATAAGTCCGTGAAACAGTGAACAGAGAATGTATGAGTTTCTCAAGATTGGTAACAGATAGAAACAAGAGAAAGTACACAGTGATTCATCTACGTAGAAAAGTTACAGAGGTTTACACAGAGAAAACCAAGTATAAGTACAAGAAAATAAGAGAGACTTAGAAAACTGGTAAAACCTACATTGTTGATAGAGTTGGGAGTACTTAGCACTGTGAAAACAGCACTTTCGCAGATAGAAATCTACTTCTCTAAGACTGAGAAACAGTGAACAGAGAATGTATGAGTTTCTCAAGATTGGTAACAGATAGAAACAAGAGAAAGTACACAGTGATTCATCTACCTAGAGAAGTTACAGAGGTTTACACATTGAATTTCAAGTATAAGTACAAGAAAATAAGAGAGACTTAGAAAACTGGTAAAACCTACATTGTTGATAGAGTTGGGAGTACTTAGCACTGTGAAAACAGCACTTTCGCCGAAGGATATTTAGTTTTCTAAGTCCGTGAAACAGTGAACAGAGAATGTATGAGTTTCTCAAGTTTGGTAACAGATAGAAACAAGCGACAGTACACAGTGATTTATCTACCTAGAAAAGTTACAGAGGTTTACACAGAGAATTCCAAGGATAAGTACAAGAAAATAAGAGAGACTTAGAAAACTGGTAAAACCTACATTGTTGATAGAGGTGGGAGTATTTAGCACTGTGAAAACAGCACTTTCGCTGAAGGAAATTTAGTTCTCTAAGTCCGTGAAACAGTGAACAGAGAATGTATGAGTTTCTCAAGTTTGGTAACAGATAGAAACAAGCGAAAGTACACAGTGATTCATCTACCTAGAGAAGTTACAGAGGTTTACACAGAGAATTCCAAGGATAAGTACAAGAAAATAAGAGAGACTTAGAAAACTGGTAAAACCTACATTTTTGATAGAGTTGGGAGTACTTAGCACTGTGAAAACAGCACTTTCGCCGAAGGAAATTTAGTTCTCTAAGTCCGTGAAACAGTGAACAGAGAAGGTATGAGTTTCTCAAGTTTGGTAACAGATAGAAACAAGCGAAAGTACACAGTGATTCATCTACCTAGAAAAGTTACAGAGGTTTACACACAGAATTCCAAGGATAAGTACAAGAAAATAAGAGAGACTTAGAAAACTGGTAAAACCTACATTGTTGATAGAGTTGGGAGTACTTAGCACTGTGAAAACAGCACTTTCGCAGAAAGAAATCTACTTCTCTAAGACTGGGAAACAGTGAACAGAGAATGTATGAGTTTCTGAAGATAAGTAAGAGATAGAAACAAGAGAAAGTACACAGTGATTCATCTACCTAGAGAAGTTACAGAGGTTTACACAGAGAATTCCAAGGATAAGTACAACAAAATAAGAGAGACTTAGAAACCGGTAAAACCTACATTGTTGATAGAGTTGGGAGTACTTAGCACTGTGAAAACAAGACTTTCGCCGACGGAAATCTAGTTCTCTCACACTGGGAAACAGTGAACAGAGAATGTATGAGTTTCTCAAGATTGGTAACAGATAGAAACAAGAGAAAGTACACAGTGATTCATATACCTAAAGAAGTTAGAGATGGTTTACACAGAGAATTCCAAGGATAAGTACAAGAAAATAAGAGAGACTTAGAGAACTGGTAAAACCTACATTGTTGATGGAGTTAGGAGTACTTAGCACTGTGAAAACAGCACTTTCGCCGAAGGAAATTTAGTTCTCTAAGTCCGTGAAACAGTGAACAGAGAATGTATGAGTTTCTCAAGTTTGGTAACAGATAGAAACAAGCGAAAGTACACAGTGATTCATCTACCTAGAAGAGTTACAGAGGTTTACACAGAGAATTCCAAGGATAAGTACAAGAAAATAAGAGAGACTTAGAAAACTGGTAAAACCTACATTGTTCATAGAGTTGGGAGTACTTAGCACTGTGAAAACAGCACTTTCCCCGAAAGAAATTTAGTTCTCTAAGTCCGTGAAACAGTGAACAGAGAATGTATGAGTTTCTCAAGATTGGTAACAGATAGAAACAAAAGAAAGTACACAGTGATTCATCTACCTAGACAAGTTACAGAGGTTTACACAGAGAATTCCAAGTATAAGTACAAGAAAATAAGAGAGACTTAGAAAATTGGAAAACCTACATTGTTGATAGAGTTGGGAGTACTTAGCACTGTAAAAACAGCACTTTCGCAGAAAGAAATCTACTTCTCTAAGACTGGGAAACAGTGAACAGAGAATGTATGAGTTTCTCAAGATTGGTAACAGATAGAAACAAGAGAAAGTACACAGTGATTCATCTACCTAGAAAAGTTACAGAGGTTTACACAGAGAAATCCAAGGATAAGTACAAGAAAATAAGAGAGAATTAGAAAACTGGTAAAACCTACATTGTTGATAGAGTTGGGAGTACTTAGCACTGTGAAAACAGCACTTTCGCCGAAGGAAATTTAGTTCTCTAAGTCCGTGAAACAGTGAACAGAGAATGTATGAGTTTCTCAAGTTTGGTTACAGATAGAAAAAAGCGAAAGTACACAGTGATTCATCTACCTAGAAAAGTTACAGAGGTTTACACAGAGAATTCCAAGGATAAGTACAAGAAAATAAGAGAGACTTAGAAAACTGGTAAAACCTACATTGTTGATAGAGTTGGGAGTACTTAGCACTGTGAAAACAACACTTTCGCCGAAGGAAATTTAGTTCTCCAAGTCCGTGAAACAGTGAACAGAGAATGTATGAGTTTCTCAAGATTGGTAACAGATAGAAACAAGAGAAAGTACACAGTGATTCATCTACCTAGAAAAGTTACAGAGGTTTACACAGAGAATTCCAAGGATAAGTACAAGAAAATAAGAGAGACTTAGAAAACTGGTAAAACGTACATTGTTCATGGAGTTGGGAGTACTTAGCATTGTGAAAACAGCACTTTCGCAGAAAGAAATCTACTTCTCTAACACTGGGAAACAGTGAACAGAGAATGTCTGAGTTTCTCAAGATTGGTAACAGATAGAAACAAGAGAAAGTCCACAGTGATTCATCTACCTAGAAAAGTTACAGAGGTTTACACAGAGAATTCCAAGGATAAGTACAAGAAAATAAGAGAGACTTAGAAAACTGGTAAAACCTACATTGTTCATAGAGTTGGGAGTACTTAGCACTGTGAAAACAGCACTTTCGCAGAAAGAAATCTACTTCTCTAACACTGGGAAACAGTGAACAGAGAATGTCTGAGTTTCTCAAGATTGGTAACAGATAGAAACAAGAGAAAGTCCACAGTGATTCATCTACCTAGAAAAGTTACAGAGGTTTACACAGAGAATTCCAAGGATAAGTACAAGAAAATAAGAGAGACTTAGAAAACTGGTAAAACCTACATTTTTGATAGAGTTGGGAGTACTTAGCACTGTGAAAACAGCACTTTCGCCGAAGGAAATTTAGTTCTCTAAGTCCGTGAAACAGTGAACAGAGAATGTATGAGTTTCTCAAGTTTGGTAACAGATAGAAACAAGCGAAAGTACACAGTGATTCATCTACCTAGAAAAGTTACAGAGGTTTACACAGAGAATTCCAAGGATAAGTACAAGAAAATAAGAGAGACTTAGAAAACTGGTAAAACGTACATTGTTGATAGAGTTGGGAGTACTTAGCAC
The DNA here is from genome assembly GCA_028571685.1 of Heterohyrax brucei. NCBI lineage: Eukaryota > Metazoa > Chordata > Mammalia > Hyracoidea > Procaviidae > Heterohyrax > Heterohyrax brucei. Next base: position 17,597,013 of record CM053146.1, read on the forward strand.
TGTGAAAACAGCACTTTCGCAGAAAGAAATCTACTTCTCTAAGACTGGGAAACAGTGAACAGAGAATGTATGAGTTTCTGAAGATAAGTAAGAGATAGAAACAAGAGAAAGTACACAGTGATTCATCTACCTAGAGAAGTTATAGAGGTTTACACAGAGAATTCCAAGGATAAGTACAAGAAAATAAGAGAGACTTAGAAACCGGTAAAACCTACATTGTTGATAGAGTTGGGAGTACTTAGCACTGTGAAAACAACACTTTCGCCGAAGGAAATTTAGTTCTCTAAGTCCGTGAAACAGTGAACAGAGAATGTATGAGTTTCTCAAGATTGGTAACAGATAGAAACAAGAGAAAGTACACAGTGATTCATCTACCTAGAAAAGTTACAGAGGTTTACACAGAGAATTCCAAGGATAAGTACAAGAAAATAAGAGAGACTTAGAAAACTGGTAAAACCTACATTGTTCATAGAGTTGGGAGTACTTAGCACTGTGAAAACAGCACTTTCGCAGAAAGAAATCTACTTCTCTAACACTGGGAAACAGTGAACAGAGAATGTCTGAGTTTCTCAAGATTGGTAACAGATAGAAACAAGAGAAAGTCCACAGTGATTCATCTACCTAGAGAAGTTACAGAGGTTTACACAGAGAATTCCAAGGATAAGTACAAGAAAATAAGAGAGACTTAGAAAACTGGTAAAACCTACATTGTTGATAGACTTGGGAGTACTTAGCACTGTGAAAACAGCACTTTCGCCGAAGGAAATTTAGTTCTCTAAGTCCGTGAAACAGTGAACAGAGAATGTATGAGTTTCTCAAGTTTGGTAACAGATAGAAACAAGCGAAAGTACACAGTGATTCATCTACCTAGAAAAGTTACAGAGGTTTACACAGAGAATTCCAAGGATAAGTACAAGAAAATAAGAGAGACTTAGAAAACTGGTAAAACCTACATTGTTGATAGAGTAGGGAGTACTTAGCACTGTGAAAACAACACTTTCACGGAAGGAAATTTAGTTCTCTAAGTCCGTGAAACAGTGAACAGAGAATGTATGAGTTTCTCAAGTTTGGTAACAGATAGAAACAAGCGAAAGTACACAGTGATTCATCTACCTAGAAAAGTTACAGAGGTTTACACAGAGAATTCCAAGGATAAGTACAAGAAAATAAGAAAGACTTAGAAAACTGGTAAAACCTACATTGTTCATAGAGTTGGGAGTACTTAGCACTGTGAAAACAGCACTTTCGCAGAAAGAAATCTACTTCTCTAACACTGGGAAACAGTGAACAAAGAATGTCTGAGTTTCTCAAGATTGGTAACAGATAGAAACAAGAGAAAGTACACAGTGATTCATCTACCTAGAAAAGTTACAGAGGTTTACACAGAGAATTCCAAGGATAAGTACAAGAAAATAAGAGAGACTTAGAAAACTGGTAAAACCTACATTGTTGATAGAGTTGGGAGTACTTAGCACTGTGAAAACAACACTTTCGCCGAAGGAAATTTAGTTTTCTAAGTCCGTGAAACAGTGAACAGAGAATGTATGAGTTTCTCAAGTTTGGTAACAGATAGAAACAAGTGAAAGTACACAGTGATTCATCTACCTAGAAAAGTTACAGAGGTTTACACAGAGAATTCCAAGTATAAGTACAAGAAAATAAGAGAGACTTAGAAAACTGGTAAAGCCTACATTGTTCATATAGTTGGGAGTACTTAGCACTGTGAAAACAGCACTTTCGCAGAAAGAAATCTACTTATCTCACACTGGGAAACAGTGAACAGAGAATGTCTGAGTTTCTCAAGATTGGTAACAGATAGAAACAAGCGAAAGTACACAGTGATTCATCTACCTAGAAAAGTTACAGAGGTTTACACAGAGAATTCCAAGGATAAGTACAAGAAAATAAGAAAGACTTAGAAAACTGGTAAAACCTACATTGTTGATAGAGTTGGGAGTATTTAGCACTGTGAAAACAGCACTTTCGCAGAAAGAAATCTACTTCTCTAACACTGGGAAACAGTGAACAGAGAATGTATGAGTTTCTGAAGATAAGTAAGAGATAGAAACAAGAGAAAGTACACAGTGATTCATCTACCTAGAGAAGTTACAGAGGTTTACACAGAGAATTCCAAGGATAAGTACAAGAAAATAAGAGAGACTTAGAAACCGGTAAAACCTACATTGTTGATAGAGTTGGGAGTACTTAGCACTGTGAAAACAACACTTTCGCCGAAGGAAATTTAGTTCTCTAAGTCCGTGAAACAGTGAACAGAGAATGTATGAGTTTCTCAAGTTTGGTAACAGATAGAAACAAGCGAAAGTACACAGTGATTCATCTACCTAGAAAAGTTACAGAGGTTTACACAGAGAATTCCAAGGATAAGAACAAGAAAATAAGAGAGACTTAGAAACCGGTAAAACCTACATTGTTGATAGAGTTGGGAGTACTTAGCACTGTGAAAACAGCACTTTCGCAGAAAGAAATCTACTTCTCTCACACTGGGAAACAGTGAACAGAGAATGTATGAGTTTCTCAAGATTGGTAACAGATAGAAACAAGAGAAAGTACACAGTGATTCATATACCTAAAGAAGTTAGAGATGGTTTACACAGAGAATTCCAAGGATAAGTACAAGAAAATAAGAGAGACTTAGAGAACTGGTAAAACCTACATTGTTGATAGAGTTAGGAGTACTTAGCACTGTGAAAACAGCACTTTCGCCGAAGGAAATTTAGTTCTCTAAGTCCGTGAAACTGTGAACAGAGAATGTATGAGTTTTTCAAGTTTGGTAACAGATAGAAACAAGCGAAAGTACACAGTGATTCATCTACCTAGAAAAGTTACAGAGGTTTACACAGAGAATTCCAAGGATAAGTACAAGAAAATAAGAGAGACTTAGAAAACTGGTAAAACCTACATTGTTCATAGAGTTGGGAGTACTTAGCACTGTGAAAACAGCACTTTCCCCGAAAGAAATATAGTTCTCTAAGTCGGTGAAACAGTGAACAGAGAATGTATGAGTTTCTCAAGATTGATAACAGATAGAAACAAGAGAAAGTACACAGTGATTCATCTACCTAGACAAGTTACAGAGGTTTACACAGAGAAAACCAAGTATAAGTACAAGAAAATAAGAGAGACTCAGAAAACTGGTAAAACCTACATTGTTGATAGAGTTGGGAGTACTTAGCACTGTAAAAACAGCACTTTCGCAGAAAGAAATCTACTTCTCTAAGACTGGGAAACAGTGAACAGAGAATGTATGAGTTTCTCAAGATTGGTAACAGATAGAAACAAGAGAAAGTACACAGTGATTCATCTACGTAGAAAAGTTACAGAGGTTTACACAGAGAATTCCAAGGATAAGTACAAGAAAATAAGAGAGAATTAGAAAACTGGTAAAACCTACATTGTTGATAGAGTTGGGAGTACTTAGCACTGTGAAAACAGACTTTCGCCGAAGGAAATTTAGTTCTCTAAGTCCGTGAAACAGTGAACAGAGAATGTATGAGTTTCTCAAGTTTGGTAACTGATAGAAACAAGCGAAAGTACACAGTGATTCATCTACCTAGAAAAGTTACAGAGGTTTACACAGAGAATTCCCAGTATAAGTACAAGAAAATAAGAGAGACTTAGAAAACTGGTAAAACCTACATTGTTGATAGAGTTGGGAGTACTTAGCACTGTGAAAACAGCAATTTCGCCGACGGAAATTTAGTTCTCTAAGTCCGTGAAACAGTGAACAGAGAATGTATGAGTTTCTCAAGTTTGGTAACAGATAGAAACAAGCGAAAGTACACAGTGATTCATCTACCTAGAAAAGTTACAGTGGTTTACACAGAGAATTCCAAGGATGAGTACAAGAAAATAAGAGAGACTTAGAAAACTGGTAAAACCTACATTGTTAATAGAGTTGGGAGTACTTAGCACTGTGAAAACAGCACTTTCGCCGAAGGAAATTTAGTTCTGTAAGTCCGTGAAACAGTGAACAGAGAATGTATGAGTTTCTCAAGGTTGGTAACAGATAGAAACAAGCGAAAGTACACAGTGATTCATCTACCTAGAAAAGTTACAGAGGTTTACACAGAGAATTCCAAGGATAAGTACAACAAAATAAGAGAGACTTAGAAAACTGGTAAAACCTACATTGTTCATAGAGTTGGGAGTACTTAGCACTGTGAAAACAGCACTTTCGCAGTAAGAAATCTACTTCTCTAACACTGGGAGACAGTGAACAGAGAATGTATGAGTTTCTCAAGATTGGTAACAGATAGAAACAAGCGAAAGTACACAGTGATTCATCTACCTAGAAAAGTTACAGAGGTTTACACAGAGAATTCCAAGGATAAGTACAAGAAAATAAGAGAGACTTAGAAATCGGTAAAACCTACATTGTTGATAGAGTTGGGAGTACTTCCACTGTGAAAACAGCACTTTCGCAGAAAGAAATCTACTTCTTTCACACTGGGAAAATGTGAACAGAGAATGTATGAGTTTCTCAAGTTTGGTAACAGATAGAAACAAGCGAAAGTACACAGTGATTCATCTACCTAGAAAAGTTACAGAGGTTTACACAGAGAATTCCAAGGATAAGTACAAGAAAATAAGAGAGACTTAGAAAACTGGTGAAACCTACATTGTTGATAGAGTTGAGAGTACTTAGCACTGTGAAAACAGCACTTTCGCCGAAGGAAATTTAGTTCTCTAAGTACGTGAAACAGTGAACAGAGAATGTATGAGTTTCTCAAGATTGGTAACAGATAGAAACAAGCGAAAGTACACAGTGATTCATCTACCTAGAAAAGTTACAGAGGTTTACACAGAGAATTCCAAGGATAAGTACAAGAAAATAAGAGAGACTTAGAAAACTGGTAAAACCTACATTGTTGATAGAGTTGGGAGTACTTAGCACTGTGAAAACAACACTTTCGCCGAAGGAAATTTAGTTCTCTAAGTCCGTGAAACAGTGAACAGAGAATGTATGAGTTTCTCAAGTTTGGTAACAGATAGAAACAAGTGAAAGTACACAGTGATTCATCTACCTAGAAAAGTTACAGAGGTTTACACAGAGAATTCCAAGTATAAGTACAAGAAAATAAGAGAGACTTAGAAAACTGGTAAAACCTACATTGTTCATATAGTTGGGAGTACTTAGCACTGTGAAAACAGCACTTTCGCAGAAAGAAATCTACTTATCTCACACTGGGAAACAGTGAACAGAGAATGTCTGAGTTTCTCAAGATTGGTAACAGATAGAAACAAGCGAAAGTACACAGTGATTCATCTACCTAGAAAAGTTACAGAGGTTTACACAGAGAATTCCAAGGATAAGTACAAGAAAATAAGAGAGACTTAGAAAACTGGTAAAACCTACATTGTTGATAGAGTTGGGAGTACTTAGCACTGTGAAAACAGTACTTTCGCCGAAAGAAATTTATTTCTATAAGTCCGTGAAACAGTGAACAGAGAATGTATGAGTTTCTCAAGATTGGTAACAGATAGAAACAAGAGAAAGTACACAGTGATTCATCTACCTAGAAAAGTTACAGAGGTTTACACAGAGAAAACCAAGTATAAGTACAAGAAAATAAGAGAGACTTAGAAAACTGGTAAAACCTACATTGTTGATAGAGTTGGGAGTACTTAGCACTGTGAAAACAGCACTTTCGCAGATAGAAATCTACTTCTCTAAGACTGGGAAACAGTGAACAGAGAATGTATGAGTTTCTCAAGATTGGTAACAGATAGAAACAAGAGAAAGTACACAGTGATTCATCTACCTAGAGAAGTTACAGAGGTTTACACAGTGAATTTCAAGTATAAGTACAAGAAAATAAGAGAGACTTAGAAAACTGGTAAAACCTACATTGTTGATAGAGTTGGGAGTACTTAGCACTGTGAAAACAGCACTTTCGCCGAAGGATATTTAGTTTTCTAAGTCCGTGAAACAGTGAACAGAGAATGTATGAGTTTCTCAAGTTTGGTAACAGATAGAAACAAGCGACAGTACACAGTGATTTATCTACCTAGAAAAGTTACAGAGGTTTACACAGAGAATTCCAAGGATAAGTACAAGAAAATAAGAGAGACTTAGAAAACTGGTAAAACCTACATTGTTGATAGAGGTGGGAGTATTTAGCACTGTGAAAACAGCACTTTCGCCGAAGGAAATTTAGTTCTCTAAGTCCGTGAAACAGTGAACAGAGAATGTATGAGTTTCTCAAGTTTGGTAACAGATAGAAACAAGCGAAAGTACACAGTGATTCATCTACCTAGAAAAGTTACAGAGGTTTACACAGAGAATTCCAAGGATAAGTACAAGAAAATAAGAGAGACTTAGAAAACTGGTAAAACCTACATTTTTGATAGAGTTGGGAGTACTTAGCACTGTGAAAACAGCACTTTCGCCGAAGGAAATTTAGTTCTCTAAGTCCGTGAAACAGTGAACAGAGAAGGTATGAGTTTCTCAAGTTTGGTAACCGATAGAAACAAGCGAAAGTACACAGTGATTCATCTACCTAGAAAAGTTACAGAGGTTTACACAGAGAATTCCAAGGATAAGTACAAGAAAATAAGAGAGACTTAGAAAACTGGTAAAACCTACATTGTTGATAGAGTTGGGAGTACTTAGCACTGTGAAAACAGCACTTTCGCAGAAAGAAATCTACTTCTCTAAGACTGGGAAACAGTGAACAGAGAATGTATGAGTTTCTGAAGATAAGTAAGAGATAGAAACAAGAGAAAGTACACAGTGATTCATCTACCTAGAGAAGTTACAGAGGTTTACACAGAGAATTCCAAGGATAAGTACAAGAAAATAAGAGAGACTTAGAAACCGGTAAAACCTACATTGTTGATAGAGTTGGGAGTACTTAGCACTGTGAAAACAACACTTTCGCCGACGGAAATCTAGTTCTCTCACACTGGGAAACAGTGAACAGAGAATGTATGAGTTTCTCAAGATTGGTAACAGATAGAAACAAGAGAAAGTACACAGTGATTCATATACCTAAAGAAGTTAGAGATGGTTTACACAGAGAATTCCAAGGATAAGTACAAGAAAATAAGAGAGACTTAGAGAACTGGTAAAACCTACATTGTTAATAGAGTTAGGAGTACTTAGCACTGTGAAAACAGCACTTTCACCGAAGGAAATTTAGTTCTCTAAGTCCGTGAAACAGTGAACAGAGAATGTATGAGTTTCTCAAGTTTGGTAACAGATAGAAACCAGCGAAAGTACACAGTGATTCATCTACCTAGAAGAGTTACAGAGGTTTACACAGAGAATTCCAAGGATAAGTACAAGAAAATAAGAGAGACTTAGAAAACTGGTAAAACCTACATTGTTCATAGAGTTGGGAGTACTTAGCACTGTGAAAACAGCACTTTCCCCGAAAGAAATTTAGTTCTCTAAGTCCGTGAAACAGTGAACAGAGAATGTATGAGTTTCTCAAGATTGGTAACAGATAGAAACAAGAGAAAGTACACAGTGATTCATCTACCTAGACAAGTTACAGAGGTTTACACAGAGAATTCCAAGTATAAGTACAAGAAAATAAGAGAGACTTAGAAAATTGGAAAACCTACATTGTTGATAGAGTTGGGAGTACTTAGCACTGTAAAAACAGCACTTTCGCAGAAAGAAATCTACTTCTCTAAGACTGGGAAACAGTGAACAGAGAATGTATGAGTTTCTCAAGATTGGTAACAGATAGAAACAAGAGAAAGTACACAGTGATTCATCTACCTAGAAAAGTTACAGAGGTTTACACAGAGAAATCCAAGGATAAGTACAAGAAAATAAGAGAGAATTAGAAAACTGGTAAAACCTACATTGTTGATAGAGTTGGGAGTACTTAGCACTGTGAAAACAGCACTTTCGCCGAAGGAAATTTAGTTCTCTAAGTCCGTGAAACAGTGAACAGAGAATGTATGAGTTTCTCAAGTTTGGTTACAGATAGAAAAAAGCGAAAGTACACAGTGATTCATCTACCTAGAAAAGTTACAGAGGTTTACACAGAGAATTCCAAGGATAAGTACAAGAAAATGAGAGAGACTTAGAAAACTGGTAAAACCTACATTGTTGATAGAGTTGGGAGTACTTAGCACTGTGAAAACAACACTTTCGCCGAAGGAAATTTAGTTCTCCAAGTCCGTGAAACAGTGAACAGAGAATGTATGAGTTTCTCAAGATTGGTAACAGATAGAAACAAGAGAAAGTACACAGTGATTCATCTACCTAGAAAAGTTACAGAGGTTTACACAGAGAATTCCAAGGATAAGTACAAGAAAATAAGAGAGACTTAGAAAACTGGTAAAACGTACATTGTTCATGGAGTTGGGAGTACTTAGCATTGTGAAAACAGCACTTTCGCAGAAAGAAATCTACTTCTCTAACACTGGGAAACAGTGAACAGAGAATGTCTGAGTTTCTCAAGATTGGTAACAGATAGAAACAAGAGAAAGTCCACAGTGATTCATCTACCTAGAAAAGTTACAGAGGTTTACACAGAGAATTCCAAGGATAAGTACAAGAAAATAAGAGAGACTTAGAAAACTGGTAAAACCTACATTGTTCATAGAGTTGGGAGTACTTAGCACTGTGAAAACAGCACTTTCGCAGAAAGAAATCTACTTCTCTAACACTGGGAAACAGTGAACAGAGAATGTCTGAGTTTCTCAAGATTGGTAACAGATAGAAACAAGAGAAAGTACACAGTGATTCATCTACCTAGAAAAGTTACAGAGGTTTACACAGAGAAAACCAAGTATAAGTACAAGATAATAAGAGAGACTTAGAAAACTGGTAAAACCTACATTGTTGATAGAGTTGGGAGTACTTAGCACTGTGAAAACAGCACTTTCGCAGAAAGAAATCTACTTCTCTAAGACTGGGAAACAGTGAACAGAGAATGTATGAGTTTCTCAAGATTGGTAACAGATAGAAATAAGAGAAAGTACACAGTGATTCATCTACCTAGAGAAGTTACAGAGGTTTACACAGAGAATTCCAAGAATAAGTACAAGAAAATAAGAGAGACTTAGAAAACTGGTAAAACCTACATTGTTGATAGAGTTAGGAGTACTTAGCACTGTGAAAACAGCACTTTCGCCGAAGGAAATTTAGTTCTCTAAGTCCGTGAAACAGTGAACAGAGAATGTATGAGTTTCTCAAGTTTGGTAACAGATAGAAACAAGCGAAAGTACACAGTGATTCATCTACCTAGAAAAGTTACAGAGGTTTACACAGAGAATTCCAAGGATAAGTACAAGAAAATAAGAGAGACTTAGAAAACTGGTAAAACCTACATTGATGATAGAGTTGGGAGTACTTAGCACTGTGAAAACAGCACTTTCGCTGAAGGAAATTTAGTTCTCTAAGTCCGTGAAACAGTGAACAGAGAATGTATGAGTTTCTCAAGTTTGGTAACAGATAGAAACAAGCGAAAGTACACAGTGATTCATCTACCTAGAAAAGTTACAGAGGTTTACACAGAGAATTCCAAGGATAAGTACAAGAAAATAAGAGAGACTTAGAAAACTGGTAAAACCTACATTGTTGATAGAGTTGGGAGTACTTAGCACTGTGAAAACAGCACTTTCGCAGAAAGAAATCTACTTCTCTAAGACTGGGAAACAGTGAACAGAGAATGTATGAGTTTCTGAAGGTAGGTAAGAGATAGAAACAAGAGAAAGTACACAGTGATTCATCTACCTAGAGAAGTTACAGAGGTTTACACAGAGAATTCCAAGGATAAGGACAAAAAAATAAGAGAGACTTAGAAAACTGGTAAAACCTACATTGTTGATAGACTTGGGAGTACTTAGCACTGTGAAAACAGCACTTTCGCCGAAGGAAATTTAGTTCTCTAAGTCCGTGAAACAGTGAACAGAGAATGTATGAGTTTCTGAAGATTGGTAACAGATAGAAACAAGAGAAAGTACACAGTGATTCATCTACCTAGAAAAGTTACACAGATTTACACAGAGAATTCCAAGGATAAGTACAAGAAAATAAGAGAGACTTAGAAACCGGTAAAACCTACATTGTTGATAGAGTTGGGTGTACTTAGCACTGTGAAAACAGCACTTTCGCAGAAAGAAATCTACTTCTCTCACACTGGGAAACAGTGAACAGAAAATGTATGAGTTTCTGAAAATAGGTAAGAGATAGAAACAAGAGAAAGTACACAGTGATTCATCTACCTAGAGAAGTTACAGAGGTTTACACAGAGAATTTCAAGGATAAGTACAAGAAAATAAGAGAGACTTAGAAAACTGGTAAAACCTACATTGTTGATAGAGTTGGGAGTACTTAGCACTGTGAAAACAGCACTTTCGCAGAAAGAAATCTACTTCTCTAAGACTGGGAAACAGTGAACAGAGAATGTATGAGTTTCTGAAGATAGGTAAGAGATAGAAACAAGAGAAAGTACACCGTGATTCATCTACCTAGAGAAGTTACAGAGGTTTACACAGAGAATTCCAAGTATAAGTACAAGAAAATAAGAGAGACTTAGAAAACTGGTAAAACCTACATTGTTGATAGAGTTGGGAGTACTTAGCACTGTGAAAACAGCACTTTCGCAGTAAGAAATCTACTTCTCTAACACTGGGAGACAGTGAACAGAGAATGTATGAGTTTCTCAAGATTGGTAACAGATAGAAACAAGCGAAAGTACACAGTGATTCATCTACCTAGAAAAGTTACAGAGGTTTACACAGAGAATTCCAAGGATAAGTACAAGAAAATAAGAGAGACTTAGAAACCGGTAAAACCTACATTGTTGATAGAGTTGGGAGTACTTAGCACTGTGAAAACAGCACTTTCGCCGAAGGAAATTTAGTTCTCTAAGTCCGTGAAACAGTGAACAGAGAATGTATGAGTTTCTCAACATTGGTAACAGATAGAAACAAGCGAAAGTACACAGTGATTCATCTACCTAGAAAAGTTACAGAGGTTTACACAGAGAATTCCAAGGATAAGTACAAGAAAATAAGAGAGACTTAGAAAACTGGTAAAACCTACATTGTTGATAGAGTTGGGAGTACTTAGCACTGTGAAAACAGTACTTTCGCCGAAAGAAATTTACTTCTATAAGTCCGTGAAACAGTGAACAGAGAATGTATGAGTTTCTCAAGATTGGTAACAGATAGAAACAAGAGAAAGTACACAGTGATTCATCTACCTAGAAAAGTTACAGAGGTTTACACAGAGAAAACCAAGTATAAGTACAAGAAAATAAGAGAGACTTAGAAAACTGGTAAAACCTACATTGTTGATAGAGTTGGGAGTACTTAGCACTGTGAAAACAGCACTTTCGGCGAAGGAAATTTAGTTCTCTAAGTCCGTGAAACAGTGAACAGAGAATGTATGAGTTTCTCAAGTTTGGTAACAGATAGAAACAAGCGACAGTACACAGTGATTCATCTACCTAGAAAAGTTACAGAGGTTTACACAGAGAATTCCAAGGATAAGTACAAGAAAATAAGAGAGACTTAGAAAACTGGTAAAACCTACATTGTTGATAGAGTTGGGAGTACTTAGCACTGTGAAAACAGCACTTTCGCCGAAGGAAATTTAGTTTTCTAAGTCCGTGAAACAGTGAACAGAGAATGTATGAGTTTCTCAAGTTTGGTAACAGATAGAAACAAGCGACAGTACACAGTGATTCATCTACCTAGAAAAGTTACAGAGGTTTACACAGAGAATTCCAAGGATAAGTACAAGAAAATAAGAGAGACTTAGAAAACTGGTAAAACCTACATTGTTGATAGAGTTGGGAGTACTTAGCACTGTGAAAACAGCACTTTCGCTGAAGGAAATTTAGTTCTCTAAGTCCGTGAAACAGTGAACAGAGAATGTATGAGTTTCTCAAGTTTGGTAACAGATAGAAACAAGCGAAAGTACACAGTGATTCATCTACCTAGAAAAGTTACAGAGGTTTACACAGAGAATTCCAAGGATAAGTACAAGAAAATAAGAGAGACTTAGAAAACTGTTAAAACCTACATTTTTGATAGAGTTGGGAGTACTTAGCACTGTAAAAACAGCACTTTCGCCGAAGGAAATTTAGTTCTCTAAGTCCGTAAAACAGTGAACAGAGAATGTATGAGTTTCTCAAGTTTGGTAACAGATAGAAACAAGCGAAAGTACACAGTGATTCATCTACCTAGAAAAGTTACAGAGGTTTACACAGAGAATTCCAAGGATAAGTACAAGAAAATAAGAGAGACTTAGAAAACTGGTAAAACCTACATTGTTGATAGAGTTGGGAGTACTTAGCACTGTGAAAACAGCACTTTCGCAGAAAGAAATCTACTTCTCTAAGACTGGGAAACAGTGAACAGAGAATGTATGAGTTTCTGAAGATAAGTAAGAGATAGAAACAAGAGAAAGTACACAGTGATTCATCTACCTAGAGAAGTTACAGAGGTTTACACAGAGAATTCCAAGGATAAGTACAAGAAAATAAGAGAGACTTAGAAACCGGTAAAACCTACATTGTTGATAGAGTTGGGAGTACTTAGCACTGTGAAAACAACACTTTCGCCGAAGGAAATTTAGTTCTCTAAGTCCGTGAAACAGTGAACAGAGAATGTATGAGTTTCTCAAGATTGGTAACAGATAGAAACAAGCGAAAGTACACAGTGATTCATCTACCTAGAAAAGTTAGAGAGGTTTACACAGAGAATTCCAAGGATAAGTACAAGAAAATAAGAGAGATTTAGAAAACTGGTAAAACCTACATTGTTGATAGAGTTGGGAGTACTTAGCACTGTGAAAACAACACTTTCGCCGAAGGAAATTAAGTTCTCTAAGTCCGTGAAACAGTGAACAGAGAATGTATGAGTTTCTCAAGTTTGGTAACAGATAGAAACAAGTGAAAGTACACAGTGATTCATCTACCTAGAAAAGTTACTGAGGTTTACACAGAGAATTCCAAGGATAAGTACAAGAAAATAAGAGAGACTTAGAAAACTGGTAAAACCTACATTGTTGATAGAGTTGGGAGTACTTAGCACTGTGAAAACAGCACTTTCGCCGAAGGAAATTTAGTTCTCTAAGTCCATGAAACAGTGAACAGAGAATGTATGAGTTTCTGAAGTTCGGTAACAGATAGAAACAAGCGAAACTACACAGTGATTCATCTACCTAGAGAAGTTACAGAGGTTTGCACAGAGAATTCAAAGTATAAGTACAAGAAAATAAGAGACACTTAGAAAACTCGTAAAACCTGCAATGTGGATAGAGTTGGGAGTACTTAGCACTGTGAAAACAGCACTTTCGCAGAAAGAAATCTACTTCTCTAAGACTGGGAAACAGTGAACAGAGAATGTATGAGTTTCTCAAGATTGGTAACAGATAGAAACAAGAGAAAGTACACAGTGATTCATCTACCTAGAGAAGTTACAGAAGTTTACACATAGAATTCCAAGTACAAGAAAATAAGAGAGACTTAGAAAACTGGTAAAACTTACATTGTTGATGGAGTTGGGAGTACTTAGCACTGTGAAAACAGCACTTTCACCGAAGGAAATTTAGTTCTCTAAGTCCGTGAAACAGTGAACAGAGAATGTACGAGTTTCTCAAGTTTGGTAACAGATAGAAACAAGCGAAACAACACAGTGATTCATCTACCTAGAAAAGTTACAGAGGTTTACACAGAGAATTCCAAGGATAAGTACAAGAAAATAAGAGAGACTTAGAAAACTGGTAAAACCTACATTGTTGACAGAGTTGGGAGTACTTAGCACTGTGAAAACAGCACTTTCGCAGTAAGAAATCTACTTCTCTAACACTGGGAGACAGTGAACAGAGAATGTATGAGTTTCTCAAGATTGGTAACAGATAGAAACAAGCGAAAGTACACAGTGATTCATCTACCTAGAAAAGTTACAGAGGTTTACACAGAGAATTCCAAGGATAAGTACAAGAAAATAAGAGAGACTTAGAAACCGGTAAAACCTACATTGTTGATAGAGTTGGGAGTACTTAGCACTGTGAAAACAGCACTTTCGCCGAAGGAAATTTAGTTCTCTAAGTCCGTGAAACAGTGAACAGAGAATGTATGAGTTTCTCAAGATTGGTAACAGATAGAAACAAGCGAAAGTACACAGTGATTCATCTACCTAGAAAAGTTACAGAGGTTTACACAGAGAATTCCAAGGATAAGTACAAGAAAATAAGAGAGACTTAGAAAACTGGTAAAACCTACATTGTTGATAGAGTTGGGAGTACTTAGCACTGTGAAAACAACACTTTCGCCGAAGGAAATTTAGTTCTCTAAGTCCGTGAAACAGTGAACAGAGAATGTATGAGTTTCTCAGGTTTGGTAACAGATAGAAACAAGTGAAAGTACACAGTGATTCATCTACCTAGAAAAGTTACAGAGGTTTACACAGAGAATTCCAAGGATAAGTACAAGAAAATAAGAGAGACTTAGAAAACGGGTAAAACCTACATTGTTCATAGAGTTGGGAGTACTTAGCACTGTGAAAACAGCACATTCGCAGAAAGAAATCTACTTATCTAACACAGGGAAACAGTGAACAGAGAATGTTTGAGTTTCTCAAGATTGGTAACAGATAGAAACAAGCGAAAGTACACAGTGATTCATCTACCTAGAAAAGTTACAGAGGTTTACACAGAGAATTCCAAGGATAAGTACAAGAAAATAAGAGAGACTTAGAAAACTGGTAAAACCTACATTGTTGATAGAGTTGGGAGTACTTAGCACTGTGAAAACAGTACTTTCGCTGAAAGAAATTTACTTCTATAAGTCCGTGAAACAGTGAACAGAGAATGTATGAGTTTCTCAAGATTGGTAACAGATAGAAACAAGAGAAAGTGCACAGTGATTCATCTACCTAGAAAAGTTACAGAGGTTTACACAGAGAAAACCAAGTATAAGTACAAGAAAATAAGAGAGACTTAGAAAACTGGTAAAACCTACATTGTTGATAGAGTTGGGAGTACTTAGCACTGTGAAAACAGCACTTTCGGCGAAGGAAATTTAGTTCTCTAAGTCCGTGAAACAGTGAACAGAGAATGTAAGAGTTTCTCAAGTTTGGTAACAGATAGAAACAAGCGAAAGTACACAGTGATTCATCTACCTAGAAAAGTTACAGAGGTTTACACAGAGAATCCCAAGGATAAGTACAAGAAAATAAGAGAGACTTAGAAAACTGGTAAAACCTACATTGTTGATAGAGTTGGGAGTACTTAGCACTGTGAAAACAGCACTTTCGCCGAAGGAAATTTAGTTTTCTAAGTCCGTGAAACAGTGAACAGAGAATGTATGAGTTTCTCAAGTTTGGTAACAGATAGAAACAAGCGACAGTACACAGTGATTCATCTACCTAGAAAAGTTACAGAGGTTTACACAGAGAATTCCAAGGATAAGTACAAGAAAATAAGAGAGACTTAGAAAACTGGTAAAACCTACATTGTTGATAGAGTTGGGAGTACTTAGCACTGTGAAAACAGCACTTTCGCTGAAGGAAATTTAGTTCTCTAAGTCCGTGAAACAGTGAACAGAGAATGTATGAGTTTCTCAAGTTTGGTAACAGATAGAAACAAGCGAAAGTACACAGTGATTCATCTACCTAGAAAAGTTACAGAGGTTTACACAGAGAATTCCAAGGATAAGTACAAGAAAATAAGAGAGACTTAGAAAACTGGTAAAACCTACATTTTTGATAGAGTTGGGAGTACTTAGCACTGTGAAAACAGCACTTTCGCCGAAGGAAATTTAGTTCTCTAAGTCCGTGAAACAGTGAACAGAGAATGTATGAGTTTCTCAAGTTTGGTAACAGATAGAAACAAGCGAAAGTACACAGTGATTCATCTACCTAGAAAAGTTACAGAGGTTTACACAGAGAATTCCAAGGATAAGTACAAGAAAATAAGAGAGACTTAGAAAACTGGTAAAACCTACATTGTTGATAGAGTTGGGAGTACTTAGCACTGTGAAAACAGCACTTTCGCAGAAAGAAATCTACTTCTCTAAGACTGGGAAACAGTGAACAGAGAATGTAT
The DNA here is from genome assembly GCA_028571685.1 of Heterohyrax brucei. Lineage (NCBI taxonomy): Eukaryota > Metazoa > Chordata > Mammalia > Hyracoidea > Procaviidae > Heterohyrax > Heterohyrax brucei. Next base: position 17,613,058 of record CM053146.1, read on the forward strand.
GAGTTTCTGAAGATAAGTAAGAGATAGAAACAAGAGAAAGTACACAGTGATTCATCTACCTAGAGAAGTTACAGAGGTTTACACAGAGAATTCCAAGGATAAGTACAAGAAAATAAGAGAGACTTAGAAACCGGTAAAACCTACATTGTTGATAGAGTTGGGAGTACTTAGCACTGTGAAAACAACACTTTCGCCGAAGGAAGTTTAGTTCTCTAAGTCCATGAAACAGTGAACAGAGAATGTATGAGTTTCTCAAGATTGGTAACAGATAGAAACAAGCGAAAGTACACAGTGATTCATCTACCTAGAAAAGTTACAGAGGTTTACACAGAGAATTCCAAGGATAAGTACAAGAAAATAAGAGAGACTTAGAAAACTGGTAAAACCTACATTGTTGATAGAGTTGGGAGTACTTAGCACTGTGAAAACAACACTTTCGCCGAAGGAAATTTAGTTCTCCAAGTCCGGGAAACAGTGAACAGAGAATGTATGAGTTTCTCAAGATTGGTAACAGATAGAAACAAGAGAAAGTACACAGTGATTCATCTACCTAGAAAAGTTACAGAGGTTTACACAGAGAATTCCAAGGATAAGTACAAGAAAATAAGAGAGACTTAGAAAACTGGTAAAACGTACATTGTTCATGGAGTTGGGAGTACTTAGCATTGTGAAAACAGCACTTTCGCAGAAAGAAATCTACTTCTCTAACACTGGGAAACAGTGAACAGAGAATGTCTGAGTTTCTCAAGATTGGTAACAGATAGAAACAAGAGAAAGTCCACAGTGATTCATCTACCTAGAAAAGTTACAGAGGTTTACACAGAGAATTCCAAGGATAAGTACAAGAAAATAAGAGAGACTTAGAAAACTGGTAAAACCTACATTGTTCATAGAGTTGGGAGTACTTAGCACTGTGAAAACAGCACTTTCGCAGAAAGAAATCTACTTCTCTAACACTGGGAAACAGTGAACAGAGAATGTCTGAGTTTCTCAAGATTGGTAACAGATAGAAACAAGAGAAAGTACACAGTGATTCATCTACCTAGAAAAGTTACAGAGGTTTACACAGAGAAAACCAAGTATAAGTACAAGAAAATAAGAGAGACTTAGAAAACTGGTAAAACCTACATTGTTGATAGAGTTGGGAGTACTTAGCACTGTGAAAACAGCACTTTCGCAGAAAGAAATCTACTTCTCTAAGACTGGGAAACAGTGAACAGAGAATGTATGAGTTTCTCAAGATTGGTAACAGATAGAAATAAGAGAAAGTACACAGTGATTCATCTACCTAGAGAAGTTACAGAGGTTTACACAGAGAATTCCAAGAATAAGTACAAGAAAATAAGAGAGACTTAGAAAACTGGTAAAACCTACATTGTTGATAGAGTTAGGAGTACTTAGCACTGTGAAAACAGCACTTTCGCCGAAGGAAATTTAGTTCTCTAAGTCCGTGAAACAGTGAACAGAGAATGTATGAGTTTCTCAAGTTTGGTAACAGATAGAAACAAGCGAAAGTACACAGTGATTCATCTACCTAGAAAAGTTACAGAGGTTTACACAGAGAATTCCAAGGATAAGTACAAGAAAATAAGAGAGACTTAGAAAACTGGTAAAACCTACATTGATGATAGAGTTGGGAGTACTTAGCACTGTGAAAACAGCACTTTCGCTGAAGGAAATTTAGTTCTCTAAGTCCGTGAAACAGTGAACAGAGAATGTATGAGTTTCTCAAGTTTGGTAACAGATAGAAACAAGCGAAAGTACACAGTGATTCATCTACCTAGAAAAGTTACAGAGGTTTACACAGAGAATTCCAAGGATAAGTACAAGAAAATAAGAGAGACTTAGAAAACTGGTAAAACCTACATTGTTGATAGAGTTGGGAGTACTTAGCACTGTGAAAACAGCACTTTCGCAGAAAGAAATCTACTTCTCTAAAACTGGGAAACAGTGAACAGAGAATGTATGAGTTTCTGAAGGTAGGTAAGAGATAGAAACAAGAGAAAGTACACAGTGATTCATCTACCTAGAGAAGTTACAGAGGTTTACACAGAGAATTCCAAGGATAAGGACAAAAAAATAAGAGAGACTTAGAAAACTGGTAAAACCTACATTGTTGATAGACTTGGGAGTACTTAGCACTGTGAAAACAGCACTTTCGCCGAAGGAAATTTAGTTCTCTAAGTCCGTGAAACAGTGAACAGAGAATGTATGAGTTTCTGAAGATTGGTAACAGATAGAAACAAGAGAAAGTACACAGTGATTCATCTACCTAGAAAAGTTACAGAGATTTACACAGAGAATTCCAAGGATAAGTACAAGAAAATAAGAGAGACTTAGAAACCGGTAAAACCTACATTGTTGATAGAGTTGGGTGTACTTAGCACTGTGAAAACAGCACTTTCGCAGAAAGAAATCTACTTCTCTCACACTGGGAAACAGTGAACAGAAAATGTATGAGTTTCTGAAAATAGGTAAGAGATAGAAACAAGAGAAAGTACACAGTGATTCATCTACCTAGAGAAGTTACAGAGGTTTACACAGAGAATTCCAAGGATAAGTACAAGAAAATAAGAGAGACTTAGAAAACTGGTAAAACCTACATTGTTGATAGACTTGGGAGTACTTAGCACTGTGAAAACAGCACTTTCGCCGAAGGAAATTTAGTTCTCTAAGTCCGTGAAACAGTGAACAGAGAATGTATGAGTTTCTCAAGTTTGGTAACAAATAGAAACAAGCGAAAGTACACAGTGATTCATCTACCTAGAAAAGTTACAGAGGTTTACACAGAGAATTCCAAGGATAAGTACAAGAAAATAAGAGAGACTTAGAAAACTGGTAAAACCTACATTGTTGATAGAGTTGGGAGTACTTAGCACTGTGAAAACAGCACTTTCGCCGAAGGAAATTTAGTTCTCTAAGTCCGTGAAACAGTGAACAGAGAATGTATGAGTTTCTCAAAATTGGTAAGAGATAGAAAAGAGCGAAAGTACTCAGTGATTCATCTACCTAGAAAAGCTACAGAGGTTTACACAGAGAAAACCAAGTATAAGTACAAGAAAATAAGAGAGACTTAGAAAACTGGTAAAACCTACATTGTTGATACAGTTGGGAGTATTTAGCACTGTGAAAACAGCACTTTCGCAGAAAGAAATCTACTTCTCTAAGACTGGGAAACAGTGAACAGAGAATGCATGAGTTTCTCAAGATTGGTAACAGATAGAAACAAGCGAAAGTACACAGTGATTCATCTACCTAAAAAAGTTACAGAGGTTTACACAGAGAATTCCAAGGATAAGTACAAGAAAATAAGAGAGACTTAGAAAACTGGTAAAACCTACATTGTTGATAGAGTTGGGAGTACTTAGCACTGTGAAAACAGCACTTTCGCAGAAAGAAATCTACTTCTCTAAGACTGGGAAACAGTGAACAGAGAATGTATGAGTTTCTGAAGATAGGTAAGAGATAGAAACAAGAGAAAGTACAGCGTGATTCATCTACCTAGAGAAGTTACAGAGGTTTAGACAGAGAATTCCAAGTATAAGTACAAGAAAATAAGAGAGACTTAGAAAACTGGTAAAACCTACATTGTTGATAGAGTTGGGAGTACTTAGCACTGTGAAAACAGCACTTTCGCAGTAAGAAATCTACTTCTCTAACACAGGGAGACAGTGAACAGAGAATGTATGAGTTTCTCAAGATTGGTAACAGATAGAAACAAGCGAAAGTACACAGTGATTCATCTACCTAGAAAAGTTACAGAGGTTTACACAGAGAATTCCAAGGATAAGTACAAGAAAATAAGAGAGACTTAGAAACCGGTAAAACCTACATTGTTGATAGAGTTGGGAGTACTTAGCACTGTGAAAACAGCACTTTCGCCGAAGGAAATTTAGTTCTCTAAGTCCGTGAAACAGTGAACAGAGAATGTATGAGTTTCTCAACATTGGTAACAGATAGAAACAAGCGAAAGTACACAGTGATTCATCTACCTAGAAAAGTTACAGAGGTTTACACAGAGAATTCCAAGGATAAGTACAAGAAAATAAGAGAGACTTAGAAAACTGGTAAAACCTACATTGTTGATAGAGTTGGGAGTACTTAGCACTGTGAAAACAGTACTTTCGCCGAAAGAAATTTACTTCTATAAGTCCGTGAAACAGTGAACAGAGAATGTATGAGTTTCTCAAGATTGGTAACAGATAGAAACAAGAGAAAGTACACAGTGATTCATCTACCTAGAAAAGTTACAGAGGTTTACACAGAGAAAACCAAGTATAAGTACAAGAAAATAAGAGAGACTTAGAAAACTGGTAAAACCTACATTGTTGATAGAGTTGGGAGTACTTAGCACTGTGAAAACAGCAATTTCGGCGAAGGAAATTTAGTTCTCTAAGTCCGTGAAACAGTGAACAGAGAATGTATGAGTTTCTCAAGTTTGGTAACAGATAGAAACAAGCGAAAGTACACAGTGATTCATCTACCTAGAAAAGTTACAGAGGTTTACACAGAGAATTCCAAGGATAAGTACAAGAAAATAAGAGAGACTTAGAAAACTGGTAAAACCTACATTGTTGATAGAGTTGGGAGTACTTAGCACTGTGAAAACAGCACTTTCGCCGAAGGAAATTTAGTTTTCTAAGTCCGTGAAACAGTGAACAGAGAATGTATGAGTTTCTCAAGTTTGGTAACAGATAGAAACAAGCGACAGTACACAGTGATTCATCTACCTAGAAAAGTTACAGAGGTTTACACAGAGAATTCCAAGGATAAGTACAAGAAAATAAGAGAGACTTAGAAAACTGGTAAAACCTACATTGTTGATAGAGTTGGGAGTACTTAGCACTGTGAAAACAGCACTTTCGCTGAAGGAAATTTAGTTCTCTAAGTCCGTGAAACAGTGAACAGAGAATGTATGAGTTTCTCAAGTTTGGTAACAGATAGAAACAAGCGAAAGTACACAGTGATTCATCTACCTAGAAAAGTTACAGAGGTTTACACAGAGAATTCCAAGGATAAGTACAAGAAAATAAGAGAGACTTAGAAAACTGTTAAAACCTACATTTTTGATAGAGTTGGGAGTACTTAGCACTGTAAAAACAGCACTTTCGCCGAAGGAAATTTAGTTCTCTAAGTCCGTGAAACAGTGAACAGAGAATGTATGAGTTTCTCAAGTTTGGTAACAGATAGAAACAAGCGAAAGTACACAGTGATTCATCTACCTAGAAAAGTTACAGAGGTTTACACAGAGAATTAAAAGGATAAGTACAAGAAAATAAGAGAGACTTAGAAAACTGGTAAAACCTACATTGTTGATAGAGTTGGGAGTACTTAGCACTGTGAAAACAGCACTTTCGCAGAAAGAAATCTACTTCTCTAAGACTGGGAAACAGTGAACAGAGAATGTATGAGTTTCTGAAGATAAGTAAGAGATAGAAACAAGAGAAAGTACACAGTGATTCATCTACCTAGAGAAGTTACAGAGGTTTACACAGAGAATTCCAAGGATAAGTACAAGAAAATAAGAGAGACTTAGAAACCGGTAAAACCTACATTGTTGATAGAGTTGGGAGTACTTAGCACTGTGAAAACAACACTTTCGCCGAAGGAAATTTAGTTCTCTAAGTCCGTGAAACAGTGAACAGAGAATGTATGAGTTTCTCAAGATTGGTAACAGATAGAAACAAGCGAAAGTACACAGTGATTCATCTACCTAGAAAAGTTACAGAGGTTTACACAGAGAATTCCAAGGATAAGTACAAGAAAATAAGAGAGATTTAGAAAACTGGTAAAACCTACATTGTTGATAGAGTTGGGAGTACTTAGCACTGTGAAAACAACACTTTCGCCGAAGGAAATTTAGTTCTCTAAGTCCGTGAAACAGTGAACAGAGAATGTATGAGTTTCTCAAGTTTGGTAACAGATAGAAACAAGTGAAAGTACACAGTGATTCATCTACCTAGAAAAGTTACAGAGGTTTACACAGAGAATTCCAAGGATAAGTACAAGAAAATAAGAGAGACTTTAAAAACTGGTAAAACCTACATTGTTGATAGAGTTGGGAGTACTTAGCACTGTGAAAACAGCACTTTCGCCGAAGGAAATTTAGTTCTCTAAGTCCATGAAACAGTGAACAGAGAATGTATGAGTTTCTGAAGTTCGGTAACAGATAGAAACAAGCGAAAGTACACAGTGATTCATCTACCTAGAGAAGTTACAGAGGTTTGCACAGAGAATTCAAAGTATAAGTACAAGAAAATAAGAGACACTTAGAAAACTCGTAAAACCTGCAATGTGGATAGAGTAGGAGTACTTAGCACTGTGAAAACAGCTCTTTCGCAGAAAGAAATCTACTTCTCTAAGACTGGGAAACAGTGAACAGAGAATGTTTGAGTTTCTCAAGATTGGTAACAGATAGAAACAAGCGAAAGTACACAGTGATTCATCTACCTAGAAAAATTACAGAGGTTTACACAGAGAATTCCAAGGATAAGTACAAGAAAATAAGAGAGACTTAGAAAACTGGTAAAACCTACATTGTTGATACAGTTGGGAGTACTTAGCACTGTGAAACCAGTACTTTCGCTGAAAGAAATTTACTTCTATAAGTCCGTGAAACAGTGAACAGAGAATGTATGAGTTTCTCAAGATTGGTAACAGATAGAAACAAGAGAAAGTGCACAGTGATTCATCTACCTAGAAAAGTTACAGAGGTTTACACAGAGAAAACCAAGTATAAGTACAAGAAAATAAGAGAGACTTAGAAAACTGGTAAAACCTACATTGTTGATAGAGTTGGGAGTACTTAGCACTGTGAAAACAGCACTTTCGGCGAAGGAAATTTAGTTCTCTAAGTCCGTGAAACAGTGAACAGAGAATGTAAGAGTTTCTCAAGTTTGGTAACAGATAGAAACAAGCGAAAGTACACAGTGATTCATCTACCTAGAAAAGTTACAGAGGTTTACACAGAGAATTCCAAGGATAAGTACAAGAAAATAAGAGAGACTTAGAAAACTGGTAAAACCTACATTGTTGATAGAGTTGGGAGTACTTAGCACTGTGAAAACAGCACTTTCGCCGAAGGAAATTTAGTTTTCTAAGTCCGTGAAACAGTGAACAGAGAATGTATGAGTTTCTCAAGTTTGGTAACAGATAGAAACAAGCGACAGTACACAGTGATTCATCTACCTAGAAAAGTTACAGAGGTTTACACAGAGAATTCCAAGGATAAGTACAAGAAAATAAGAGAGACTTAGAAAACTGGTAAAACCTACATTGTTGATAGAGTTGGGAGTACTTAGCACTGTGAAAACAGCACTTTCGCTGAAGGAAATTTAGTTCTCTAAGTCCGTGAAACAGTGAACAGAGAATGTATGAGTTTCTCAAGTTTGGTAACAGATAGAAACAAGCGAAAGTACACAGTGATTCATCTACCTAGAAAAGTTACAGAGGTTTACACAGAGAATTCCAAGGATAAGTACAAGAAAATAAGAGAGACTTAGAAAACTGGTAAAACCTACATTTTTGATAGAGTTGGGAGTACTTAGCACTGTGAAAACAGCACTTTCACCGAAGGAAATTTAGTTCTCTAAGTCCGTGAAACAGTGAACAGAGAATGTATGAGTTTCTCAAGTTTGGTAACAGATAGAAACAAGCGAAAGTACACAGTGATTCATCTACCTCGAAAAGTTACAGAGGTTTACACAGAGAATTCCAAGGATAAGTACAAGAAAATAAGAGAGACTTAGAAAACTGGTAAAACCTACATTGTTGATAGAGTTGGGAGTACTTAGCACTGTGAAAACAGCACTTTCGCAGAAAGAAATCTACTTCTCTAAGACTGGGAAACAGTGAACAGAGAATGTATGAGTTTCTGAAGATAAGTAAGAGATAGAAACAAGAGAAAGTACACAGTGATTCATCTACCTAGAGAAGTTACAGAGGTTTACACAGAGAATTCCAAGGATAAGTACAAGAAAATAAGAGAGACTTAGAAACCGGTAAAACCTACATTGTTGATAGAGTTGAGAGTACTTAGCACTGTGAAAACAACACTTTCGCCGAAGGAAATTTAGTTCTCTAAGTCCGTGAAACAGTGAACAGAGAATGTATGAGTTTCTCAAGATTGGTAACAGATAGAAACAAGCGAAAGTACACAGTGATTCATCTACCTAGAAAAGTTACAGAGGTTTACACAGAGAATTCCAAGGATAAGTACAAGAAAATAAGAGAGACTTAGAAAACTGGTAAAACCTACATTGTTGATAGAGTTGGGAGTACTTAGCACTGTGAAAACAACACTTTCGCCGAAGGAAATTTAGTTCTCTATGTCCGTGAAACAGTGAACAGAGAATGTATGAGTTTCTCAAGTTTGGTAACAGATAGAAACAAGTGAAAGTACACAGTGATTCATCTACCTAGAAAAGTTACAGAGGTTTACACAGAGAATTCCAAGGATAAGTACAAGAAAATAAGAGAGACTTAGAAAACTGGTAAAACCTACATTGTTCATAGAGTTGGGAGTACTTAGCACTGTGAAAACAGCACTTTCGCAGAAAGAAATCTACTTATCTAACACTGGGAAACAGTGAACAGAGAATGTCTGAGTTTCTCAAGATTGGTAACAGATAGAAACAAGCGAAAGTACACAGTGATTCATCTACCTAGAAAAGTTACAGAGGTTTACACAGAGAATTCCAAGGATAAGTACAAGAAAATAAGAGAGACTTAGAAAACTGGTAAAACCTACATTGTTGATAGAGTTGGGAGTACTTAGCACTGTGAAAACAGTACTTTCGCCGAAAGAAATTTACTTCTATAAGTCCGTGAAACAGTGAACAGAGAATGTATGAGTTTCTCAAGATTGGTAACAGATAGAAACAAGAGAAAGTACACAGTGATTCATCTACCTAGAAAAGTTACAGAGGTTTACACAGAGAAAACCAAGTATAAGTACAAGAAAATAAGAGAGACTTAGAAAACTGGTAAAACCTACATTGTTGATAGAGTTGGGAGTACTTAGCACTGTGAAAACAGCACTTTCGCCGAAGGAAATTTAGTTTTCTAAGTCCGTGAAACAGTGAACAGAGAATGTATGAGTTTCTCAAGTTTGGTAACAGATAGAAACAAGCGACAGTACACAGTGATTCATCTACCTAGAAAAGTTACAGAGGTTTACACAGAGAATTCCAAGGATAAGTACAAGAAAATAAGAGAGACTTAGAAAACTGGTAAAACCTACATTGTTGATAGAGTTGGGAGTACTTAGCACTGTGAAAACAGCACTTTCGCTGAAGGAAATTTAGTTCTCTAAGTCCGTGAAACAGTGAACAGAGAATGTATGAGTTTCTCAAGTTTGGTAACAGATAGAAACAAGCGAAAGTACACAGTGATTCATCTACCTAGAAAAGTTACAGAGGTTTACACAGAGAATTCCAAGGATAAGTATAAGAAAATAAGAGAGACTTAGAAAACTGGTAAAACCTACATTTTTGATAGAGTTGGGAGTACTTAGCACTGTGAAAACAGCACTTTCGCCGAAGGAAATTTAGTTCTCTAAGTCCGTGAAACAGTGAACAGAGAATGTATGAGTTTCTCAAGTTTGGTAACAGATAGAAACAAGCGAAAGTACACAGTGATTCATCTACCTAGAAAAGTTACAGAGGTTTACACAGAGAATTCCAAGGATAAGTACAAGAAAATAAGAGAGACTTAGAAAACTGGTAAAACCTACATTGTTGATAGAGTTGGGAGTACTTAGCACTGTGAAAACAGCACTTTCGCAGAAAGAAATCTACTTCTCTAAGACTGGGAAACAGTGAACAGAGAATGTATGAGTTTCTGAAGATAAGTAAGAGATAGAAACAAGAGAAAGTACACAGTGATTCATCTACCTAGAGAAGTTACAGAGGTTTACACAGAGAATTCCAAGGATAAGTACAAGAAAATAAGAGAGACTTAGAAAACTGGTAAAACCTACATTGTTGATAGAGTTGGGAGTACTTAGCACTGTGAAAACAGTACTTTCGCCGAAAGAAATTTACTTCTATAAGTCCGTGAAACAGTGAACAGAGAATGTATGAGTTTCTCAAGATTGGTAACAGATAGAAACAAGAGAAAGTACACAGTGATTCATCTACCTAGAAAAGTTACAGAGGTTTACACAGAGAAAACCAAGTATAAGTACAAGAAAATAAGAGAGACTTAGAAAACTGGTAAAACCTACATTGTTGATAGAGTTGGGAGTACTTAGCACTGTGAAAACAGCACTTTCGGCGAAGGAAATTTAGTTCTCTAAGTCCGTGAAACAGTGAACAGAGAATGTATGAGTTTCTCAAGTTTGGTAACAGATAGAAACAAGCGAAAGTACACAGTGATTCATCTACCTAGAAAAGTTACAGAGGTTTACACAGAGAATTCCAAGGATAAGTACAAGAAAATAAGAGAGACTTAGAAAACTGGTAAAACCTACATTGTTGATAGAGTTGGGAGTACTTAGCACTGTGAAAACAGCACTTTCGCTGAAGGAAATTTAGTTCTCTAAGTTCGTGAAACAGTGAACAGAGAATGTATGAGTTTCTCAAGTTTGGTAACAGATAGAAACAAGCGAAAGTACACAGTGATTCATCTACCTAGAAAAGTTACAGAGGTTTACACAGAGAATTCCAAGGATAAGTACAAGAAAATAAGAGAGACTTAGAAAACTGGTAAAACCTACATTTTTGATAGAGTTGGGAGTACTTAGCACTGTAAAAACAGCACTTTCGCCGAAGGAAATTTAGTTCTCTAAGTCCGTGAAACAGTGAACAGAGAATGTATGAGTTTCTCAAGTTTGGTAACAGATAGAAACAAGCGAAAGTACACAGTGATTCATCTACCTAGAAAAGTTACAGAGGTTTACACAGAGAATTCCAAGGATAAGTACAAGAAAATAAGAGAGACTTAGAAAACTGGTAAAACCTACATTGTTGATAGAGTTGGGAGTACTTAGCACTGTGAAAACAGCACTTTCGCAGAAAGAAATCTACTTCTCTAAGACTGGGAAACAGTGAACAGAGAATGTATGAGTTTCTGAAGATAAGTAAGAGATAGAAACAAGAGAAAGTACACAGTGATTCATCTACCTAGAGAAGTTACAGAGGTTTACACAGAGAATTCCAAGGATAAGTACAAGAAAATAAGAGAGACTTAGAAACCGGTAAAACCTACATTGTTGATAGAGTTGGGAGTACTTAGCACTGTGAAAACAACACTTTCGCCGAAGGAAATTTCGTTCTCTAAGTCCGTGAAACAGTGAACAAAGAATGTATGAGTTTCTCAAGATTGGTAACAGATAGAAACAAGCGAAAGTACACAGTGATTCATCTACCTAGAAAAGTTACAGAGGTTTACACAGAGAATTCCAAGGATAAGTACAAGAAAATAAGAGAGACTTAGAAAACTGGTAAAACCTACATTGTTGATAGAGTTGGGAGTACTTAGCACTGTGAAAACAACACTTTCGCCGAAGGAAATTTAGTTCTCTATGTCCGTGAAACAGTGAACAGAGAATGTATGAGTTTCTCAAGTTTGGTAACAGATAGAAACAAGTGAAAGTACACAGTGATTCATCTACCTAGAAAAGTTACAGAGGTTTACACAGAGAATTCCAAGGATAAGTACAAGAAAATAAGAGAGACTTAGAAAACTGGTAAAACCTACATTGTTCATAGAGTTGGGAGTACTTAGCACTGTGAAAACAGCACTTTCGCAGAAAGAAATCTACTTATCTAACACTGGGAAACAGTGAACAGAGAATGTCTGAGTTTCTCAAGATTGGTAACAGATAGAAACAAGCGAAAGTACACAGTGATTCATCTACCTAGAAAAGTTACAGAGGTTTACACAGAGAATTCCAAGGATAAGTACAAGAAAATAAGAGAGACTTAGAAAACTGGTAAAACCTACATTGTTGATAGAGTTGGGAGTACTTAGCACTGTGAAAACAGTACTTTCGCCGAAAGAAATTTACTTCTATAAGTCCGTGAAACAGTGAACAGAGAATGTATGAGTTTCTCAAGATTGGTAACAGATAGAAACAAGAGAAAGTACACAGTGATTCATCTACCTAGAAAAGTTACAGAGGTTTACACAGAGAAAACCAAGTATAAGTACAAGAAAATAAGAGAGACTTAGAAAACTGGTAAAACCTACATTGTTGATAGAGTTGGGAGTACTTAGCACTGTGAAAACAGCACTTTCGGCGAAGGAAATTTAGTTCTCTAAGTCCGTGAAACAGTGAACAGAGAATGTATGAGTTTCTCAAGTTTGGTAACAGATAGAAACAAGCGAAAGTACACAGTGATTCATCTACCTAGAAAAGTTACAGAGGTTTACACAGAGAATTCCAAGGATAAGTACAAGAAAATAAGAGAGACTTAGAAAACTGGTAAAACCTACATTGTTCATAGAGTTGGGAGTACTTAGCACTGTGAAAACAGCACTTTCGCAGAAAGAAATCTACTTATCTAACACTGGGAAACAGTGAACAGAGAATGTCTTAGTTTCTCAAGATTGGTAACAGATAGAAACAAGCGAAAGTACACAGTGATTCATATACCTAAAGAAGTTAGAGATGGTTTACACGGAGAATTCCAAGGATAAGTACAAGAAAATAAGAGAGACTTAGAAAACTGGTAAAACCTACATTGTTGATAGAGTTGGGAGTACTTAGCACTGTGAAAACAGCACTTTCGCCTAAGGAAATTTAGTTCTCTAAGTCCATGAAACAGTGAACAGAGAATGTATGAGTTTCTGAAGTTCGGTAACAGATAGAAACAAGCGAAAGTACACAGTGATTCATCTACCTAGAGAAGTTACAGAGGTTTGCACAGAGAATTCAAAGTATAAGTACAAGAAAATAAGAGACACTTAGAAAACTCGTAAAACCTGCAATGTGGATAGAGTTGGGAGTACTTAGCACTGTGAAAACAGCACTTTCGCAGAAAGAAATCTACTTCTCTAAGACTGGGAAACAGTGAACAGAGAATGTATGAGTTTCTCAAGATTGGTAACAGATAGAAACAAGAGAAAGTACACAGTGATTCATCTACCTAGAGAAGTTACAGAAGTTTACACATAGAATTCCAAGTACAAGAAAATAAGAGAGACTTAGAAAACTGGTAAAACCTACATTGTTGATGGAGTTGGGAGTACTTAGCACTGTGAAAACAGCACTTTCACCGAAGGAAATTTAGTTCTCTAAGTCCGTGAAACAGTGAACAGAGAATGTACGAGTTTCTCAAGTTTGGTAACAGATAGAAACAAGCGAAACAACACAGTGATTCATCTACCTAGAAAAGTTACAGAGGATTACACAGAGAATTCCAAGGATAAGTACAAGAAAATAAGAGAGACTTAGAAAACTGGTAAAACCTACATTGTTGACAGAGTTGGGAGTACTTAGCACTGTGAAAACAGCACTTTCGCAGTAAGAAATCTACTTCTCTAACACTGGGAGACAGTGAACAGAGAATGTATGAGTTTCTCAAGATTGGTAACAGATAGAAACAAGCGAAAGTACACAGTGATTCATCTACCTAGAAAAGTTACAGAGGTTTACACAGAGAATTCCAAGGATAAGTACAAGAAAATAAGAGAGACTTAGAAACCGGTAAAACCTACATTGTTGATAGAGTTGGGAGTACTTAGCACTGTGAAAACAGCACTTTCGCCGAAGGAAATTTAGTTCTCTAAGTCCGTGAAACAGTGAACAGAGAATGTATGAGTTTCTCAAGATTGGTAACAGATAGAAACAAGCGAAAGTACACAGTGATTCATCTACCTAGAAAAGTTACAGAGGTTTACACAGAGAATTCCAAGGATAAGTACAAGAAAATAAGAGAGACTTAGAAAACTGGTAAAACCTACATTGTTGATAGAGTTGGGAGTACTTAGCACTGTGAAAACAACACTTTCGCCGAAGGAAATTTAGTTCTCTAAGTCCGTGAAACAGTGAACAGAGAATGTATGAGTTTCTCAAGTTTGGTAACAGATAGAAACAAGTGAAAGTACACAGTGATTCATCTACCTAGAAAAGTTACAGAGGTTTAAACAGAGAATTCCAAGGATAAGTACAAGAAAATAAGAGAGACTTAGAAAACTGGTAAAACCTACATTGTTCATAGAGTTGGGAGTACTTAGCACTGTGAAAACAGCACTTTCGCAGAAAGAAATCTACTTATCTAACACTGGGAAACAGTGAACAGAGAATGTTTGAGTTTCTCAAGATTGGTAACAGATAGAAACAAGCGAAAGTACACAGTGATTCATCTACCTAGAAAAGTTACAGAGGTTTACACAGAGAATTCCAAGGATAAGTACAAGAAAATAAGAGAGACTTAGAAAACTGGTAAAACCTACATTGTTGATAGAGTTGGGAGTACTTAGCACTGTGAAAACAGTACTTTCGCTGAAAGAAATTTACTTCTATGAGTCCGTGAAACAGTGAACAGAGAATGTATGAGTTTCTCAAGATTGGTAACAGATAGAAACAAGAGAAAGTACACAGTGATTCATCTACCTAGAAAAGTTACAGAGGTTTACACAGAGAAAACCAAGTATAAGTACAAGAAAATAAGAGAGACTTAGAAAACTGGTAAAACCTACATTGTTGATAGAGTTGGGAGTACTTAGCACTGTGAAAACAGCACTTTCGGCGAAGGAAATTTAGTTCTCTAAGTCCGTGAAACAGTGAACAGAGAATGTAAGAGTTTCTCAAGTTTGGTAACAGATAGAAACAAGCGAAAGTACACAGTGATTCATCTACCTAGAAAAGTTACAGAGGTTTACACAGAGAATTCCAAGGATAAGTACAAGAAAATAAGAGAGACTTAGAAAACTGGTAAAACTTACATTGTTGATAGAGTTGGGAGTACTTAGCACTGTGAAAACAGCACTTTCGGCGAAGGAAATTTAGTTTTCTAAGTCCGTGAAACAGTGAACAGAGAATGTATGAGTTTCTCAAGTTTGGTAACAGATAGAAACAAGCGACAGTACACAGTGATTCATCTACCTAGAAAAGTTACAGAGGTTTACACAGAGAATTCCAAGGATAAGTACAAGAAAATAAGAGAGACTTAGAAAACTGGTAAAACCTACATTGTTGATAGAGTTGGGAGTACTGAGCACTGTGAAAACAGCACTTTCTCCGAAGGAAATTTAGTTCTCTAAGTCCGTGAAACAGTGAACAGAGAATGTCTGAGTTTCTCAAGATTGGTAACAGATAGAAACAAGCGAAAGTACACAGTGATTCATCTACCTAGAAAAGTTACAGAGGTTTACACAGAGAATTCCAAGGATAAGTACAAGAAAATAAGAGAGACTTAGAAAACTGGTAAAACCTACATTGTTGATAGAGTTGGGAGTACTTAGCACTGTGAAAACAGTACTTTCGCCGAAAGAAATTTACTTCTATAAGTCCGTGAAACAGTGAACAGAGAATGTATGAGTTTCTCAAGATTGGTAACAGATAGAAACAAGAGAAAGTACACAGTGATTCATCTACCTAGAAAAGTTACAGAGGTTTACACAGAGAAAACCAAGTATAAGTACAAGAAAATAAGAGAGACTTAGAAAACTGGTAAAACCTACATTGTTGATAGAGTTGGGAGTACTTAGCACTGTGAAAACAGCACTTTCGGCGAAGGAAATTTAGTTCTCTAAGTCCGTGAAACAGTGAACAGAGAATGTATGAGTTTCTCAAGTTTGGTAACAGATAGAAACAAGCGAAAGTACACAGTGATTCATCTACCTAGAAAAGTTACAGAGGTTTACACAGAGAATTCCAAGGATAAGTACAAGAAAATAAGAGAGACTTAGAAAACTGGTAAAACCTACATTGTTCATAGAGTTGGGAGTACTTAGCACTGTGAAAACAGCACTTTCGCAGAAAGAAATCTACTTATCTAACACTGGGAAACAGTGAACAGAGAATGTCTTAGTTTCTCAAGATTGGTAACAGATAGAAACAAGCGAAAGTACACAGTGATTCATATACCTAAAGAAGTTAGAGATGGTTTACACGGAGAATTCCAAGGATAAGTACAAGAAAATAAGAGAGACTTAGAAAACTGGTAAAACCTACATTGTTGATAGAGTTGGGAGTACTTAGCACTGTGAAAACAGCACTTTCGCTGAAGGAAATTTAGTTCTCTAAGTCCGTGAAACAGTGAACAGAGAATGTATGAGTTTCTCAAGTTTGGTAACAGATAGAAACAAGCGAAAGTACACAGTGATTCATCTACCTAGAAAAGTTACAGAGGTTTACACAGAGAATTCCAAGGATAAGTACAAGAAAATAAGAGAGACTTAGAAAACTGGTAAAACCTACATTTTTGATAGAGTTGGGAGTACTTAGCACTGTGAAAACAGCACTTTCGCCGAAGGAAATTTAGTTCTCTAAGTCCGTGAAACAGTGAACAGAGAATGTATGAGTTTCTCAAGTTTGGTAACAGATAGAAACAAGCGAAAGTACACAGTGATTCATCTACCTAGAAAAGTTACAGAGGTTTACACAGAGAATTCCAAGGATAAGTACAAGAAAATAAGAGAGACTTAGAAAACTGGTAAAACCTACATTGTTGATAGAGTTGGGAGTACTTAGCACTGTGAAAACAGCACTTTCACCGAAAGAAATTTAGTTCTCTAAGTCCGTGAAACAGTGAACAGAGAATGTATGAGTTTCTCAAGTTTGGTAACAGATAGAAACAAGCGAAAGTACACAGTGATTCATCTACCTAGAAAAGTTACAGAGGTTTACACAGAGAATTCCAAGGATAAGTACAAGAAAATAAGAGAGACTTAGAAAACTGGTAAAACCTACATTGTTGATAGAGTTGGAAGTACTTAGCACTGTGAAAACAGCACTTTCGCCGAAGGAAATTTAGTTCTCTAAGTCCGTGAAACAGTGAACAGAGAATGTATGAGTTTCTCAAGTTTGGTAACAGATAGAAACAAGCGAAAGTACACAGTGATTCATCTACCTAGAAAAGTTACAGAGGTTTACACAGAGAATTCCAAGGATAAGTACAAGAAAATAAGAGAGACTTAGAAAACTGGTAAAACCTACATTGTTGATAGAGTTGGGAGTACTTAGCACTGTGAAAACAGCACTTTCGCCGAAGGAAATTTAGTTTTCTAAGTCCGTGAAACAGTGAACAGAGAATGTATGAGTTTCTCAAGTTTGGTAACAGATAGAAACAAGCGACAGTACACAGTGATTCATCTACCTAGAAAAGTTACAGAGGTTTACACAGAGAATTCCAAGGATAAGTACAAGAAAATAAGAGAGACTTAGAAAACTGGTAAAACCTACATTGTTGATAGAGTTGGGAGTACTTAGCACTGTGAAAACAGCACTTTCGCTGAAGGAAATTTAGTTCTCTAAGTCCGTGAAACAGTGAACAGAGAATGTATGAGTTTCTCAAGTTTGGTAACAGATAGAAACAAGCGAAAGTACACAGTGATTCATCTACCTAGAAAAGTTACAGAGGTTTACACAGAGAATTCCAAGGATAAGTACAAAAAAATAAGAGAGACTTAGAAAACTGGTAAAACCTACATTTTTGATAGAGTTGGGAGTACTTAGCACTGTGAAAACAGCACTTTCGCCGAAGGAAATTTAGTTCTCTAAGTCCGTGAAACAGTGAACAGAGAATGTATGAGTTTCTCAAGTTTGGTAACAGATAGAAACAAGCGAAAGTACACAGTGATTCATCTACCTAGAAAAGTTACAGAGGTTTACACAGAGAATTCCAAGGATAAGTACAAGAAAATAAGAGAGACTTAGAAAACTGGTAAAACCTACATTGTTGATAGAGTTGGGAGTACTTAGCACTGTGAAAACAGCACTTTCGCAGAAAGAAATCTACTTCTCTAAGACTGGGAAACAGTGAACAGAGAATGTATGAGTTTCTGAAGATAAGTAAGAGATAGAAACAAGAGAAAGTACACAGTGATTCATCTACCTAGAGAAGTTATAGAGGTTTACACAGAGAATTCCAAGGATAAGTACAAGAAAATATGAGAGACTTAGAAACCGGTAAAACCTACATTGTTGATAGAGTTGGGAGTACTTAGCACTGTGAAAACAACACTTTCGCCGAAGGAAATTTAGTTCTCTAAGTCCGTGAAACAGTGAACAGAGAATGTATGAGTTTCTCAAGATTGGTAACAGATAGAAACAAGAGAAAGTACACAGTGATTCATCTACCTAGAAAAGTTACAGAGGTTTACACAGAGAATTCCAAGGATAAGTACAAGAAAATAAGAGAGACTTAGAAAACTGGTAAAACCTACATTGTTCATAGAGTTGGGAGTACTTAGCACTGTGAAAACAGCACTTTCGCAGAAAGAAATCTACTTCTCTAACACTGGGAAACAGTGAACAGAGAATGTCTGAGTTTCTCAAGATTGGTAACAGATAGAAACAAGAGAAAGTCCACAGTGATTCATCTACCTAGAAAAGTTACAGAGGTTTACACAGAGAATTCCAAGGATAAGTACAAGAAAATAAGAGAGACTTAGAAAACTGGTAAAACCTACATTGTTGATAGAGTTGGGAATACTTAGCACTGTGAAAACAGTACTTTCGCCGAAAGAAATTTAGTTCTATAAGTCCGTGAAACAGTGAACAGAGAATGTATGAGTTTCTCTAGATTGGTAACAGATAGAAACAAGAGAAAGTACACAGTGATTCATCTACCTAGAAAAGTTACAGAGGTTTACGCAGAGAAAACCAAGTATAAGTACAAGAAAATAAGAGAGACTTAGAAAACTAGTAAAACCTACATTGTTGATAGAGTTCGGAGTACTTAGCACTGTGAAAACAGCACTTTCGCAGAAAGAAATCTACTTCTCTAAGACTGGGAAACAGTGAACAGAGAATGTATGAGTTTCTCAAGATTGGTAACAGATAGAAACAAGAGAAAGTACACAGTGATTCATCTACCTAGAGAAGTTACAGAGGTTTACACAGAGAATTCCAAGTATAAGTACAAGAAAATAAGAGAGACTTAGAAAACTGGTAAAACCTACATTGTTGATAGAGTTAGGAGTACTTAGCACTGTGAAAACAGCACTTTCGCCGAAGGAAATTTAGTTCTCTAAGTCCGTGAAACAGTGAACAGAGAATGTATGAGTTTCTCAAGTTTGGTAACAGATAGAAACAAGCGAAAGTACACAGTGATTCATCTACCTAGAAAAGTTACAGAGGTTTACACAGAGAATTCCAAGGATAAGTACAAGAAAATAAGAGAGACTTAGAAAACTGGTAAAACCTACATTGTTGATAGAGTTGGGAGTACTTAGCACTGTGAAAACAGCACTTTCACCGAAAAATATTTAGTTCTCTAAGTCCGTGAAACAGTGAACAGAGAATGTATGAGTTTCTCAAGTTTGGTAACAGATAGAAACAAGCGAAAGTACACAGTGATTCATCTACCTAGAAGAGTTACAGAGGTTTACACAGAGAATTCCAAGGATAAGTACAAGAAAATAAGAGAGACTTAGAAAACTGGTAAAACCTACATTGTTGATAGAGTTGGAAGTACTTAGCACTGTGAAAACAGCACTTTCCCTGAAGGAAATTTAGTTCTCTAAGTCCGTGAAACAGTGAACAGAGAATGTATGAGTTTCTCAAGTTTGGTAACAGATAGAAACAAGCGAAAGTACACAGTGATTCATCTACCTAGAAAAGTTACAGAGGTTTACACAGAGAATTCCAAGGATAAGTACAAGAAAATAAGAGAGACTTAGAAAACTGGTAAAACCTACATTGTTGATAGAGTTGGGAGTACTTAGCACTGTGAAAACAGCACTTTCGCAGAAAGAAATCTACTTCACTAAGACTGGGAAACAGTGAACAGAGAATGTATGAGTTTCTGAAGATAGGTAAGAGATAGAAACAAGAGAAAGTACACAGTGATTCATCTACCTAGAGAAGTTACAGAGGTTTACACAGAGAATTCCAAGGATAAGTACAAGAAAATAAGAGAGACTTAGAAAACTGGTAAAACCTACATTGTTGATAGACTTGGGAGTACTTAGCACTGTGAAAACAGCACTTTCGCCGAAGGAAATTTAGTTCTCTAAGTCCGTGAAACAGTGAACAGAGAATGTATGAGTTTCTCAAGATTGGTAACAGATAGAAACAAGAGAAAGTACACAGTGATTCATCTACCTAGAGAAGTTACAGAGGTTTACACAGAGAATTCCAAGTATAAGTACAAGAAAATAAGAGAGACTTAGAAAACTGGTAAAACCTACATTGTTGATAGAGTTAGGAGTACTTAGCACTGTGAAAACAGCACTTTCGCCGAAGGAAATTTAGTTCTCTAAGTCCGTGAAACAGTGAACAGAGAATGTATGAGTTTCTCAAGTTTGGTAACAGATAGAAACAAGCGAAAGTACACAGTGATTCATCTACCTAGAAAAGTTACAGAGGTTTACACAGAGAATTCCAAGGATAAGTACAAGAAAATAAGAGAGACTTAGAAAACTGGTAAAACCTACATTGTTGATAGAGTTGGGAGTACTTAGCACTGTGAAAACAGCACTTTCACCGAAAAATATTTAGTTCTCTAAGTCCGTGAAACAGTGAACAGAGAATGTATGAGTTTCTCAAGTTTGGTAACAGATAGAAACAAGCGAAAGTACACAGTGATTCATCTACCTAGAAGAGTTACAGAGGTTTACACAGAGAATTCCAAGGATAAGTACAAGAAAATAAGAGAGACTTAGAAAACTGGTAAAACCTACATTGTTGATAGAGTTGGAAGTACTTAGCACTGTGAAAACAGCACTTTCCCTGAAGGAAATTTAGTTCTCTAAGTCCGTGAAACAGTGAACAGAGAATGTATGAGTTTCTCAAGTTTGGTAACAGATAGAAACAAGCGAAAGTACACAGTGATTCATCTACCTAGAAAAGTTACAGAGGTTTACACAGAGAATTCCAAGGATAAGTACAAGAAAATAAGAGAGACTTAGAAAACTGGTAAAACCTACATTGTTGATAGAGTTGGGAGTACTTAGCACTGTGAAAACAGCACTTTCGCAGAAAGAAATCTACTTCACTAAGACTGGGAAACAGTGAACAGAGAATGTATGAGTTTCTGAAGATAGGTAAGAGATAGAAACAAGAGAAAGTACACAGTGATTCATCTACCTAGAGAAGTTACAGAGGTTTACACAGAGAATTCCAAGGATAAGTACAAGAAAATAAGAGAGACTTAGAAAACTGGTAAAACCTACATTGTTGATAGACTTGGGAGTACTTAGCACTGTGAAAACAGCACTTTCGCCGAAGGAAATTTAGTTCTCTAAGTCCGTGAAACAGTGAACAGAGAATGTATGAGTTTCTCAAGTTTGGTAACAGATAGAAACAAGCGAAAGTACACAGTGATTCATCTACCTAGAAAAGTTACAGAGGTTTACACAGAGAATTCCAAGGATAAGTACAAGAAAATAAGAGAGACTTAGAAAACTGGTAAAACCTACATTGTTGATAGAGTAGGGAGTACTTAGCACTGTGAAAACAACACTTTCACCGAAGGAAATTTAGTTCTCTAAGTCCGTGAAACAGTGAACAGAGAATGTATGAGTTTCTCAAGTTTGGTAACAGATAGAAACAAGCGAAAGTACACAGTGATTCATCTACCTAGAAAAGTTACAGAGGTTTACACAGAGAATTCCAAGGATAAGTACAAGAAAATAAGAGAGACTTAGAAAACTGGTAAAACCTACAATGTTCATAGAGTTGGGAGTACTTAGCACTGTGAAAACAGCACTTTCGCAGAAAGAAATCTACTTCTCTAACACTGGGAAACAGTGAACAGAGAATGTATGAGTTTCTCAAGATTGGTACCAGACAGAAACAAGAGAAAGTACACAGTGATTCATCTACCTAGAGAAGTTACAGAGGTTTACACAGAGAATTCCAAGGATAAGTACAAGAAAATAAGAGAGACTTAGAAAACTGGTAAAACCTACATTGTTAATAGACTTGGGAGTACTTAGCACTGTGAAAACAGCACTTTCGCCGAAGGAAATTTAGTTCTCTAAGTCCGTGAAACAGTGAACAGAGAATGTATGAGTTTCTCAAGTTTGGTAACAGATAGAAACAAGTGAAAGTACACAGTGATTCATCTACCTAGAAAATTAACAGAGGTTTACACAGATAATTCCAAGGATAAGTACAAGAAAATAAGAGAGACTTAGAAAACTGGTAAAACCTACATTGTTGATAGAGTTGGGAGTACCTAGCACTGTGAAAACAGCACTTTCGCCGAAGGAAATTTAGTTCTCTAAGTCAGTGAAACAGTGAACAGAGAATTTATGAGTTTCTCAAGTTTGGTAACAGATAGAAACAAGCGAAAGTACACAGTGATTCATCTACCTAGAAAAGTTACAGAGGTTTACACTGAGAATTCCAAGGATAAGTACAAGAAAATAAGAGAGACTTAGAAAACTGGTAAAACCTACATTGTTGAAAGACTTGGGAGTACTTAGCACTGTGAAAACAGCACTTTCACCGAAGGAAATTTAGTTCTCTAAGTCCGTGAAACAGTGAAGAGAGAATGTATGAGTTTCTCAAGTTTGGTAACAGATAGAAACAAGCGAAAGTACACAGAGATTCATCTACCTAGAAAAGTTAGAGAGGTTTACACAGAGAATTCCAAGGATAAGCACAAGAAAATAAGAGAGACTTAGAAAACTGGTAAAACCTACATTGTTCATAGAGTTGGGAGTACTTAACACTGTGAAAACAGCACTTTCGCCGAAGGAAATTTAGTTCTCTAAGTCCGTGAAACAGTGAACAGAGAATGTATGAGTTTCTCAAGTTTGGTAACAGATAGAAACAAGCGAAAGTACACAGTGATTCATCTACCTAGAAAAGTTACAGAGGTTTACACAGAGAATTCCAAGTATAAGTACAAGAAAATAAGAGAGACTTAGAAAACTGGTAAAACCTACATTGTTGATAGAGTTGGGAGTACTTAGCACTGTGAAAACAGCACTTTCGCCGAAGGAAATTTAGTTCTCTAAGTCCGTGAAACAGTGAACAGAGAATGTATGAGTTTCTCAAGTTTGGTAACAGATAGAAACAAGCGAAAGTACACAGTGATTCATCTACCTAGAAAAGTTACAGAGGTTTACACAGAGAATTCCAAGGATAAGCACAAGAAAATAAGAGAGACTTAGAAAACTGGTAAAACCTACATTGTTGATAGAGTTGGGAGTACTTAGCATTGTGAAAACAGCACTTTCGCCGAAGGAAATTTAGTTCTCTAAGTACGTGAAACAGTGAACAGAGAATGTATGAGTTTCTCAAGTTTGGTAACAGATAGAAACAAGCGAAAGAACACAGTGATTCATCTACCTAGAAAAGTTACAGAGGTTTACACAGAGAATTCCAAGGATAAGTACAAGAAAATAAGAGAGACTTAGAAAACTGGTAAAACCTACATTGTTGATAGAGTTGGGAGTACTTAGCAATGTGAAAACAGCACTTTCGCTGAAGGAAATTTAGTCCTCTAAGTCCGTGAAACAGTGAACAGAGAATGTATGAGTTTCTCAAGTTTGGTAACAGATAGAAACAAGCGAAAGTACACACTGATTCATCTACCTAGAAAAGTTACAGAGGTTTACACAGAGAAAACCAAGTATAAGTACAAGAAAATAAGAGAGACTCAGAAAACTGGTAAAACCTACATTGTTGATAGAGTTGGGAGTATTTAGCACTGTAAAAACAGCACTTTCGCAGAAAGAAATCTACTTCTCTAAGACTGGGAAACAGTGAACAGAGAATGTATGACTTTCTCAAGATTGGTAACAGATAGAAACAAGCGAAAGTACACAGTGATTCATCTACCTAGAAAAGTTACAGAGGTTTACACAGAGAATTCCAAGGATAAGTACATGAAAATAAGAGAGACTTAGAAAACTGGTAAAACCTACATTGTTGATAGAGTTGGGAGTACTTAGCACTGTGAAAACAGCACTTTCGCCGAAGGAAATTTAGTTCTCTAAGTCCCTGAAAAAGTGAACAGAGAATGTATGAGTTTCTCAAGTTTGGTAACAGATAGAAACAAGAGAAAGTACACAGTGATTCATCTACCTAGAAAAGTTACAGAGGTTTACACAGAGAAAACCAAGGATAAGTACAAGAAAATAAGAGAGACTTAGAAAACTGGTAAAACCTACATTGTTGATAGAGTTGGGAGTTCTTAGCACTGTGAAAACAGCACTTTCCCCGAAAAAAATTTACTTCTCTAAGACTGGGAAACAGTGAACAGAGAACGTATGAGTTTCTCAAGATTGGTAACAAATAGAAACAAGAGAAAGTACACAGTGATTCATCTACCTAGAGAAGTTAGAGAGGTTTACACAGAGAATTCCAAGTATAAGTACAAGAAAATAAGAGAGACTTAGAAAACTGGTAAAACCTACATTGTTGAAAGACTTGGGAGTACTTAGCACTGTGAAAACAGCACTTTCGCCGAAGGAAATTTAGTTCTCTATGTCCGTGAAACAGTGAACAGAGAATGTATGAGTTTCTCAAGTTTGGTAACAGATAGAAACAAGCGAAAGTACACAGTGATTCATCTACCTAGAAAAGTTACAGAGGTTTACACAGAGAAAACCAAGTATAAGTACAAGAAAATAAGAGAGACTGAGAAAACTGGTAAAACCTACATTGTTGATAGAGTTGGGAGTATTTAGCACTGTAAAAACAGCACTTTCGCAGAAAGAAATCTACTTCTCTAAGACTGGGAAACAGTGAACAGAGAATGTATGAGTTTCTGAAGATAAGTAAGAGATAGAAACAAGAGAAAGTACACAGTGATTCATCTACCTAGAGAAGTTATAGAGGTTTACACAGAGAATTCCAAGGATAAGTACAAGAAAATATGAGAGACTTAGAAACCGGTAAAACCTACATTGTTGATAGAGTTGGGAGTACTTAGCACTGTGAAAACAACACTTTCGCCGAAGGAAATTTAGTTCTCTAAGTCCGTGAAACAGTGAACAGAGAATGTATGAGTTTCTCAAGATTGGTAACAGATAGAAACAAGAGAAAGTACACAGTGATTCATCTACCTAGAAAAGTTACAGAGGTTTACACAGAGAATTCCAAGGATAAGTACAAGAAAATAAGAGAGACTTAGAAAACTGGTAAAACCTACATTGTTGATAGAGTTGGGAGTACTTAGCACTGTGAAAACAGCACTTTCGCAGAAAGAAATCTACTTCTCTAACACTGGGAAACAGTGAACAGAGAATGTCTGAGTTTCTCAAGATTGGTAACAGATAGAAACAAGAGAAAGTCCACAGTGATTCATCTACCTAGAAAAGTTACAGAGGTTTACACAGAGAATTCCAAGGATAAGTACAAGAAAATAAGAGAGACTTAGAAAACTGGTAAAACCTACATTGTTGATAGAGTTGGGAATACTTAGCACTGTGAAAACAGTACTTTCGCCGAAAGAAATTTAGTTCTATAAGTCCGTGAAACAGTGAACAGAGAATGTATGAGTTTCTCTAGATTGGTAACAGATAGAAACAAGAGAAAGTACACAGTGATTCATCTACCTAGAAAAGTTACAGAGGTTTACACAGAGAAAACCAAGTATAAGTACAAGAAAATAAGAGAGACTTAGAAAACTAGTAAAACCTACATTGTTGATAGAGTTCGGAGTACTTAGCACTGTGAAAACAGCACTTTCGCAGAAAGAAATCTACTTCTCTAAGACTGGGAAACAGTGAACAGAGAATGTATGAGTTTCTCAAGATTGGTAACAGATAGAAACAAGAGAAAGTACACAGTGATTCATCTACCTAGAGAAGTTACAGAGGTTTACACAGAGAATTCCAAGTATAAGTACAAGAAAATAAGAGAGACTTAGAAAACTGGTAAAACCTACATTGTTGATAGAGTTAGGAGTACTTAGCACTGTGAAAACAGCACTTTCGCCGAAGGAAATTTAGTTCTCTAAGTCCGTGAAACAGTGAACAGAGAATGTATGAGTTTCTCAAGTTTGGTAACAGATAGAAACAAGCGAAAGTACACAGTGATTCATCTACCTAGAAAAGTTACAGAGGTTTACACAGAGAATTCCAAGGATAAGTACAAGAAAATAAGAGAGACTTAGAAAACTGGTAAAACCTACATTGTTGATAGAGTTGGGAGTACTTAGCACTGTGAAAACAGCACTTTCACCGAAAAATATTTAGTTCTCTAAGTCCGTGAAACAGTGAACAGAGAATGTATGAGTTTCTCAAGTTTGGTAACAGATAGAAACAAGCGAAAGTACACAGTGATTCATCTACCTAGAAGAGTTACAGAGGTTTACACAGAGAATTCCAAGGATAAGTACAAGAAAATAAGAGAGACTTAGAAAACTGGTAAAACCTACATTGTTGATAGAGTTGGAAGTACTTAGCACTGTGAAAACAGCACTTTCCCTGAAGGAAATTTAGTTCTCTAAGTCCGTGAAACAGTGAACAGAGAATGTATGAGTTTCTCAAGTTTGGTAACAGATAGAAACAAGCGAAAGTACACAGTGATTCATCTACCTAGAAAAGTTACAGAGGTTTACACAGAGAATTCCAAGGATAAGTACAAGAAAATAAGAGAGACTTAGAAAACTGGTAAAACCTACATTGTTGATAGAGTTGGGAGTACTTAGCACTGTGAAAACAGCACTTTCGCAGAAAGAAATCTACTTCACTAAGACTGGGAAACAGTGAACAGAGAATGTATGAGTTTCTGAAGATAGGTAAGAGATAGAAACAAGAGAAAGTACACAGTGATTCATCTACCTAGAGAAGTTACAGAGGTTTACACAGAGAATTCCAAGGATAAGTACAAGAAAATAAGAGAGACTTAGAAAACTGGTAAAACCTACATTGTTGATAGACTTGGGAGTACTTAGCACTGTGAAAACAGCACTTTCGCCGAAGGAAATTTAGTTCTCTAAGTCCGTGAAACAGTGAACAGAGAATGTATGAGTTTCTCAAGTTTGGTAACAGATAGAAACAAGCGAAAGTACACAGTGATTCATCTACCTAGAAAAGTTACAGAGGTTTACACAGAGAATTCCAAGGATAAGTACAAGAAAATAAGAGAGACTTAGAAAACTGGTAAAACCTACATTGTTGATAGAGTAGGGAGTACTTAGCACTGTGAAAACAACACTTTCACCGAAGGAAATTTAGTTCTCTAAGTCCGTGAAACAGTGAACAGAGAATGTATGAGTTTCTCAAGTTTGGTAACAGATAGAAACAAGCGAAAGTACACAGTGATTCATCTACCTAGAAAAGTTACAGAGGTTTACACAGAGAATTCCAAGGATAAGTACAAGAAAATAAGAGAGACTTAGAAAACTGGTAAAACCTACAATGTTCATAGAGTTGGGAGTACTTAGCACTGTGAAAACAGCACTTTCGCAGAAAGAAATCTACTTCTCTAACACTGGGAAACAGTGAACAGAGAATGTATGAGTTTCTCAAGATTGGTACCAGACAGAAACAAGAGAAAGTACACAGTGATTCATCTACCTAGAGAAGTTACAGAGGTTTACACAGAGAATTCCAAGGATAAGTACAAGAAAATAAGAGAGACTTAGAAAACTGGTAAAACCTACATTGTTAATAGACTTGGGAGTACTTAGCACTGTGAAAACAGCACTTTCGCCGAAGGAAATTTAGTTCTCTAAGTCCGTGAAACAGTGAACAGAGAATGTATGAGTTTCTCAAGTTTGGTAACAGATAGAAACAAGTGAAAGTACACAGTGATTCATCTACCTAGAAAATTAACAGAGGTTTACACAGATAATTCCAAGGATAACTACAAGAAAATAAGAGAGACTTAGAAAACTGGTAAAACCTACATTGTTGATAGAGTTGGGAGTACCTAGCACTGTGAAAACAGCACTTTCGCCGAAGGAAATTTAGTTCTCTAAGTCAGTGAAACAGTGAACAGAGAATTTATGAGTTTCTCAAGTTTGGTAACAGATAGAAACAAGCGAAAGTACACAGTGATTCATCTACCTAGAAAAGTTACAGAGGTTTACACTGAGAATTCCAAGGATAAGTACAAGAAAATAAGAGAGACTTAGAAAACTGGTAAAACCTACATTGTTGAAAGACTTGGGAGTACTTAGCACTGTGAAAACAGCACTTTCGCCGAAGGAAATTTAGTTCTCTAAGTCCGTGAAACAGTGAAGAGAGAATGTATGAGTTTCTCAAGTTTGGTAACAGATAGAAACAAGCGAAAGTACACAGAGATTCATCTACCTAGAAAAGTTAGAGAGGTTTACACAGAGAATTCCAAGGATAAGCACAAGAAAATAAGAGAGACTTAGAAAACTGGTAAAACCTACATTGTTCATAGAGTTGGGAGTACTTAACACTGTGAAAACAGCACTTTCGCCGAAGGAAATTTAGTTCTCTAAGTCCGTGAAACAGTGAACAGAGAATGTATGAGTTTCTCAAGTTTGGTAACAGATAGAAACAAGCGAAAGTACACAGTGATTCATCTACCTAGAAAAGTTACAGAGGTTTACACAGAGAATTCCAAGTATAAGTACAAGAAAATAAGAGAGACTTAGAAAACTGGTAAAACCTACATTGTTGATAGAGTTGGGAGTACTTAGCACTGTGAAAACAGCACTTTCGCCGAAGGAAATTTAGTTCTCTAAGTCCGTGAAACAGTGAACAGAGAATGTATGAGTTTCTCAAGTTTGGTAACAGATAGAAACAAGCGAAAGTACACAGTGATTCATCTACCTAGAAAAGTTACAGAGGTTTACACAGAGAATTCCAAGGATAAGCACAAGAAAATAAGAGAGACTTAGAAAACTGGTAAAACCTACATTGTTGATAGAGTTGGGAGTACTTAGCATTGTGAAAACAGCACTTTCGCCGAAGGAAATTTAGTTCTCTAAGTACGTGAAACAGTGAACAGAGAATGTATGAGTTTCTCAAGTTTGGTAACAGATAGAAACAAGCGAAAGAACACAGTGATTCATCTACCTAGAAAAGTTACAGAGGTTTACACAGAGAATTCCAAGGATAAGTACAAGAAAATAAGAGAGACTTAGAAAACTGGTAAAACCTACATTGTTGATAGAGTTGGGAGTACTTAGCAATGTGAAAACAGCACTTTCGCTGAAGGAAATTTAGTCCTCTAAGTCCGTGAAACAGTGAACAGAGAATGTATGAGTTTCTCAAGTTTGGTAACAGATAGAAACAAGCGAAAGTACACACTGATTCATCTACCTAGAAAAGTTACAGAGGTTTACACAGAGAAAACCAAGTATAAGTACAAGAAAATAAGAGAGACTCAGAAAACTGGTAAAACCTACATTGTTGATAGAGTTGGGAGTATTTAGCACTGTAAAAACAGCACTTTCGCAGAAAGAAATCTACTTCTCTAAGACTGGGAAACAGTGAACAGAGAATGTATGACTTTCTCAAGATTGGTAACAGATAGAAACAAGCGAAAGTACACAGTGATTCATCTACCTAGAAAAGTTACAGAGGTTTACACAGAGAATTCCAAGGATAAGTACATGAAAATAAGAGAGACTTAGAAAACTGGTAAAACCTACATTGTTGATAGAGTTGGGAGTACTTAGCACTGTGAAAACAGCACTTTCGCCGAAGGAAATTTAGTTCTCTAAGTCCCTGAAAAAGTGAACAGAGAATGTATGAGTTTCTCAAGTTTGGTAACAGATAGAAACAAGAGAAAGTACACAGTGATTCATCTACCTAGAAAAGTTACAGAGGTTTACACAGAGAAAACCAAGGATAAGTACAAGAAAATAAGAGAGACTTAGAAAACTGGTAAAACCTACATTGTTGATAGAGTTGGGAGTTCTTAGCACTGTGAAAACAGCACTTTCCCCGAAAGAAATTTACTTCTCTAAGACTGGGAAACAGTGAACAGAGAACGTATGAGTTTCTCAAGATTGGTAACAAATAGAAACAAGAGAAAGTACACAGTGATTCATCTACCTAGAGAAGTTAGAGAGGTTTACACAGAGAATTCCAAGTATAAGTACAAGAAAATAAGAGAGACTTAGAAAACTGGTAAAACCTACATTGTTGAAAGACTTGGGAGTACTTAGCACTGTGAAAACAGCACTTTCGCCGAAGGAAATTTAGTTCTCTATGTCCGTGAAACAGTGAACAGAGAATGTATGAGTTTCTCAAGTTTGGTAACAGATAGAAACAAGCGAAAGTACACAGTGATTCATCTACCTAGAAAAGTTACAGAGGTTTACACAGAGAAAACCAAGTATAAGTACAAGAAAATAAGAGAGACTGAGAAAACTGGTAAAACCTACATTGTTGATAGAGTTGGGAGTATTTAGCACTGTAAAAACAGCACTTTCGCAGAAAGAAATCTACTTCTCTAAGACTGGGAAACAGTGAACAGAGAATGTATGAGTTTCTCAAGATTGGTAACAGATAGAAACAAGCGAAAGTACACAGTGATTCATCTACCTAGAAAAGTTACAGAGGTTTACACAGAGAATTCCAAGGATAAGTACAAGAAAATAAGAGAGACTTAGAAAACTGGTAAAACCTACATTGTTGATAGAGTTGGGAGTAATTAGCACTGTGAAAACAGCACTTTCGCCGAAGGAAATTTAGTTCTCTAAGTCCGTGAAACAGTGAACAGAGAATGTATGAGTTTCTCAAGTTTGGTAACAGATAGAAACAAGAGAAAGTACACAGTGATTCATCTACCTAGAAAAGTTACAGAGGTTTACACAGAGAAAACCAAGGATAAGTACAAGAAAATAAGAGAGACTTAGAAAACTGGTAAAACCTACATTGTTGATAGAGTTGGGAGTACTTAGCACTGTGAAAACAGCACTTTCCCCGAAAGAAATTTACTTCTCTAAGACTGGGAAACAGTGAACAGAGAACGTATGAGTTTCTCAAGATTGGTAACAAATAGAAACAAGAGAAAGTACACAGTGATTCATCTACCTAGAAAAGTTACAGAGGTTTACACAGAGAATTCCAAGGATAAGCACAAGAAAATAAGAGAGACTTAGAAAACTGGTAAAACCTACATTGTTCATAGAGTTGGGAGTACTTAGCACTGTGAAAACATCACTTTCGCCGAAGGAAATTTAGTTCTCTAAGTCCGTGAAACAGTGAAAAGAGAATGTATGAGTTTCTGAAGTTTGGTAACAGATAGAAACAACCGAAAGTACACAGTGATTCATCTACCTAGAAAAGTTACAGAGGTTTACACAGAGAATTCCAAGTATAAGTACAAGAAAATAAGAGAGACTTAGAAAACTGGTAAAACCTACATTGTTGATAGAGTTGGGAGTACTTAGCACTGTGAAAACAGCACTTTCGCCGAAGGAAATTTAGTTCTCTAAGTCCGTGAAACAGTGAACAGAGAATGTATGAGTTTCTCAAGTTTGGTAACAGATAGAAACAAGCGAAAGTACACAGTGATTCATCTACCTAGAAAAGTTACAGAGGTTTACACAGAGAATTCCAAGGATAAGTACAAGAAAATAAGAGAGACTTAGAAAACTGGTAAAACCTACATTGTTCATAGAGTTGGGAGTACTTAGCACTGTAAAAACAGCACTTTCCCCAAAATAAATTTAGTTCTCTAAGTCCGTGAAACAGTGAACAGAGCATGTATGAGTTTCTCAAGATTGGTAACAGATAGAAACAAGAGAAAGTACACAGGGATTCATCTACCTAGACAAGTTACAGAGGTTTACACAGAGAAAACCAAGTATAAGTAGAAGAAAATAAGAGAGACTCAGAAAACTGGTAAAACCTACATTGTTGATAGAGTTGGGAGTACTTAGCACTGTAAAAACAGCACTTTCGCAGAAAGAAATCTACTTCTCTAAGACTGGGAAACAGTGAACAGAGAATGTATGAGTTTCTCAAGATTGGTAACAGATAGAAACAAGAGAAAGCACACAGTGATTCATCTACCTAGAGAAGTTACAGAGGTTTACACAGAGAATTTCAAGTATAAGTACAAGAAAATAAGAGAGACTTAGAAAACTGGTAAAACCTACATTGTTGATAGAGTTGGGAGTACTTAGCACTGTGAAAACAGCACTTTCGCCGAAGGAAATTTAGTTCTCTAAGTCCATGAAACAGTGAACAGAGAATGTATGAGTTTCCCAAGTTTCGTAACAGATAGAAACAAGCGAAAGTACACAGTGATTCATCTACCTAGAGAAGTTACAGAGGTTTACACAGAGAATTCCAAGGATAAGTACAAGAAAATAAGAGAGGCTTAGAAAACTGGTAAAACCTACATTGTTGATAGAGTTGGGAGTACTTAGCACTGTGAATCCAGCACTTTCGCCGAAGGAAATTTAGTTCTCTAAGTCCGTGAAACAGTGAACAGAGAATGTATGAGTTTCTCAAGTTTGGTAACAGATAGAAACCAGCGAAAGTACACAGTGATTCATCTACCTAGAAAAGTTACAGAGGTTTACACAGAGAATTCCAAGGATAAGTACAAGAAAATAAGAGAGACTTAGAAAACTGGTAAAACCTACATTGTTCATAGAGTTGGGAGTACTTAGCACTGTAAAAACAGCACTTTCCCCAAAAGAAATTTAGTTCTCTAAGTCCGTGAAACAGTGAACAGAGAATGTATGAGTTTCTCAAGATTGGTAACAGATAGAAACAAGAGAAAGTACACAGTGATTCATCTACCTAGACAAGTTACAGAGGTTTACACAGAGAATTCCAAGGATAAGTACAAGAAAATAAGAGAGACTTAGAAAACTGGTAAAACCTACATTGTTGATAGAGTTGGGAGTACTTAGCACTGTGAAAACAGCACTTTCGCCGAAGGAAATTTAGTTCTCTAAGTCCGTGAAACAGTGAACAGAGAATGTATGAGTTTCTCAAGTTTGGTAACAGATAGAAACAAGCGAAAGTACACAGTGATTCATCTACCTAGACAAGTTACAGAGGTTTACACAGAGAATTCCAAGGATAAGTACAAGAAAATAAGAGAGACTTAGAAAACTGGTAAAACCTGCATTGTTCATAGAGTTGGGAGTACTTAGCACTGTAAAAACAGCACTTTCCCCAAAAGAAATTTAGTTCTCTAGGTCCGTGAAACAGTGAACAGAGAATGTATGAGTTTCTCAAGATTGGTAACAGATAGAAACAAGAGAAAGTACACAGTGATTCATCTACCTAGAAAAGTTACAGAGGTTTACATAGAGAATTCCAAGGATAAGTACAAGAAAATAAGAGAGACTTAGAAAACTGGTAAAACCTACATTGTTGATAGAGTTGGGAGTACTTAGCACTGTGAAAACAGCACTTTCGCCGAAGGAAATTTAGTTCTCTAAGTCCGTGAAACAGTGAACAGAGAATGTACGAGTTTCTCAAGTTTGGTAACAGATAGAAACAAGCGAAAGTACACAGTGATTCATCTACCTAGAAAAGTTACAGAGGTTTACACAGAGAATTCCAAGGATAAGTACAAGAAAATTAGAGAGACTTAGAAAACTGGTAAAACCTACATTGTTGATAGAGTTGGGAGTACTTAGCACTGTGAAAACAGCACTTTCGCCGAAGGAAATTTAGTTCTCTAAGTCCGTGAAACAGTGAACAGAGAATGTATGAGTTTCTCAAGTTTGGTAACAGATAGAAACAAGCGAAAGTAGACAGTGATTCATCTACCTAGAAAAGTTACAGAGGTTTACACAGAGAATTCCAAGGATAAGTACAAGAAAATAAGAGAGACTTAGAAAACTGGTAAAACGTACATTGTTGATAGAGTTGGGAGTACTTAGCACTGTGAAAACAGCACTTTCCCCGAAACAAATTTAGTTAACTAAGTCCGTGAAACAGAGAACAGAGAATGTATGAGTTTCTCAAGATTGGTAACAGATAGAAACAAGAGAAATTACACAGTGATTCATCTACCTAGACAAGTTATAGAGGTTTACACAGACAAAACCAAGTATAAGTACAAGAAAAAAAGAGAGACTCAGAAAACTGGAAAAACCTACATTGTTGATAGAGTTGGGAGTACTTAGCACTGTAAAAACATCACTTTCGCAGAAAGAAATCTACTTCTCTAAGACTGGGAAACAGTGAACAGAGAATGTATGACTTTCTCAAGATTGGTAACAGATAGAAACAAGCGAAAGTACACAGTGATTCATCTACCTAGAAAAGTTACAGAGGTTTACACAGAGAATTCCAAGGATAAGTACAAGAAAATAAGAGAGACTTAGAAAACTGGTAAAACCTACATTGTTGATAGAGTTGGGAGTACTTAGCACTGTGAAAACAGCACTTTCGCCGAAGGAAATTTAGTTCTCTAAGTCCGTGAAACAGTGAACAGAGAATGTATGAGTTTCTCAAGTTTGGTAACAGATAGAAACAAGCGAAGGTACACAGTGATTCATCTACCTAGAAAAGTTACAGAGGTTTGCACAGATAATTCCAAGGATAAGTACAAGAAAATAAGAGAGACTTAGAAAACTGGTAAAACCTACATTGTTGATAGAGTTTGGAGTACTTAGCAATGTGAAAACAGCACTTTCGCCGAAGGAAATTTAGTTCTCTATGTCCGGGAAACAGTGAACAGAGAATGTATGAGTTTCTCAAGTTTGGTAACAGATAGAAACAAGCGAATGTACACAGTGATTCATCTACCTAGAAAAGTTACAGAGGTTTACACAGAGAATTCCAAGGATAAGTACAAGAAAATAAGAGGGACTTAGAAAACTGGTGAAACCTACATTTTTGATAGATTTGGGAGTACTTAGCACTGTGAAAACAGCACTTTCGCAGAAAGAAATCTACTTATCTAAGACAGGGAAACAGTGAACAGAGAATGCATGTGTTTCTCAAGATTGGTAACAGATATAAACAAGAGAAAGTACACAGTGATTCATCTACCTAGAGAAGATACAGAGGTTTACACAGAGAATTCCAAGTATAAGTACAAGAAAATAAGAGAGACGTAGAAAACTGGTAAAACCTACATTGTTGATAGAGTTGGGAGTACTTAGCACTGTGAAAACAGCACTTTCGCCGACGGAAATTTAGTTCTCTAAGTCCGTGAAACAGTGAACAGAGAATGTATGAGTTTCTCAAGATTGTTAACAGATAGAAACAAGAGAAAGTACACAGTGATTCATCTACCTAGACAAGTTACAGAGGTTTACACAGAGAAAACCAAGTATAAGAACAAGAAAATAAGAGAGACTCAGAAAACTGGTAAAACCTACATTGTTGATAGAGTTGGGAGTACTTAGCACTGTAAAAACAGCACTTTCGCAGAAAGAAATCTACTTCTCTAAGACTGGGAAACAGTGAACAGAGAATGTATGAGTTTCTCAAGATTGGTAACAGATAGAAACAAGCGAAAGTACACAGTGATTCATCTACCTAGAAAAGTTACAGAGGTTTACACAGAGAATTCCAAGGATAAGCACAAGAAAATAAGAGAGACTTAGAAAACTGGTAAAACCTACATTGTTCATAGAGTTGGGAGTACTTAGCACTGTAAAAACAGCACTTTCCCCAAAAGAAATTTAGTTCTCTAAGTCCGTGAAACAGTGAACAGAGAATGTATGAGTTTCTCAAGATTGGTAACAGATAGAAACAAGAGAAAGTACACAGTGATTCATCTACCTAGACAAGTTACAGAGGTTTACACAGAGAAAACCAAGTGTAAGTAGAAGAAAATAAGAGAGACTCAGAAAACTGGTAAAACCTACATTGTTGATAGAGTTGGGAGTACTTAGCACTGTAAAAACAGCACTTTCGCAGAAAGAAATCTACTTCTCTAAGACTGGGAAACAGTGAACAGAGAATGTATGAGTTTCTCAAGATTGGTAACAGATAGAAACAAGAGAAAGCACACAGTGATTAATCTACCTAGAGAAGTTACAGAGCTTTACACAGAGAATTCCAAGGATAAGTACACGAAAATAAGAGAGACTTAGAAAACTGGTAAAACCTACATTGTTGATAGAGTTGGGAGTACTTAGCACTGTGAAAACAGCACTTTCCCCGAAAGAAAACTACTTCTCCAAGACTGGGAAACAGTGAACAGAGAACGTATGAGTTTCTCCAGATTGGTAACAGATAGAAACAAGAGAAAGTACACAGTGATTCATTTACCTAGAGAAGTTACAGAGGTTTACACAGAGAATTCCAAGTATAAGTACAAGAAAATAAGAGAGACTTAGAAAACTGGTAAAACCTACATTGTTGATAGACTTGGGAGTTCTTAGCACTGTGAAAACAGCACTTTGGCCGAAGGAAATTTAGTTCTCTAAGTCCGTGAAACAGTGAACAGAGAATGTATGAGTTTCTCAAGTTTGGTAACAGATAGAAACAAGCGAAAGTACACAGTGATTCATCTACCTAGAAAAGTTACAGAGGTTTACACAGAGAATTCCAAGGATAAGCACAAGAAAATAAGAGAGACTTAGAAAACTGGTAAAACCTACATTGTTGATAGAGTTGGGAGTACTTAGCATTGTGAAAACAGCACTTTCGCCGAAGGAAATTTAGTTCTCTAAGTACGTGAAACAGTGAACAGAGAATGTATGAGTTTCTCAAGTTTGGTAACAGATAGAAACAAGCGAAAGAACACAGTGATTCATCTACCTAGAAAAGTTACAGAGGTTTACACAGAGAATTCCAAGGATAAGTACAAGAAAATAAGAGAGACTTAGAAAACTGGTAAAACCTACATTGTTGATAGAGTTGGGAGTACTTAGCAATGTGAAAACAGCACTTTCGCTGAAGGAAATTTAGTCCTCTAAGTCCGTGAAACAGTGAACAGAGAATGTATGAGTTTCTCAAGTTTGGTAACAGATAGAAACAAGCGAAAGTACACACTGATTCATCTACCTAGAAAAGTTACAGAGGTTTACACAGAGAAAACCAAGTATAAGTACAAGAAAATAAGAGAGACTCAGAAAACTGGTAAAACCTACATTGTTGATAGAGTTGGGAGTATTTAGCACTGTAAAAACAGCACTTTCGCAGAAAGAAATCTACTTCTCTAAGACTGGGAAACAGTGAACAGAGAATGTATGACTTTCTCAAGATTGGTAACAGATAGAAACAAGCGAAAGTACACAGTGATTCATCTACCTAGAAAAGTTACAGAGGTTTACACAGAGAATTCCAAGGATAAGTACATGAAAATAAGAGAGACTTAGAAAACTGGTAAAACCTACATTGTTGATAGAGTTGGGAGTACTTAGCACTGTGAAAACAGCACTTTCGCCGAAGGAAATTTAGTTCTCTAAGTCCCTGAAAAAGTGAACAGAGAATGTATGAGTTTCTCAAGTTTGGTAACAGATAGAAACAAGAGAAAGTACACAGTGATTCATCTACCTAGAAAAGTTACAGAGGTTTACACAGAGAAAACCAAGGATAAGTACAAGAAAATAAGAGAGACTTAGAAAACTGGTAAAACCTACATTGTTGATAGAGTTGGGAGTTCTTAGCACTGTGAAAACAGCACTTTCCCCGAAAGAAATTTACTTCTCTAAGACTGGGAAACAGTGAACAGAGAACGTATGAGTTTCTCAAGATTGGTAACAAATAGAAACAAGAGAAAGTACACAGTGATTCATCTACCTAGAGAAGTTAGAGAGGTTTACACAGAGAATTCCAAGTATAAGTACAAGAAAATAAGAGAGACTTAGAAAACTGGTAAAACCTACATTGTTGAAAGACTTGGGAGTACTTAGCACTGTGAAAACAGCACTTTCGCCGAAGGAAATTTAGTTCTCTATGTCCGTGAAACAGTGAACAGAGAATGTATGAGTTTCTCAAGTTTGGTAACAGATAGAAACAAGCGAAAGTACACAGTGATTCATCTACCTAGAAAAGTTACAGAGGTTTACACAGAGAAAACCAAGTATAAGTACAAGAAAATAAGAGAGACTGAGAAAACTGGTAAAACCTACATTGTTGATAGAGTTGGGAGTATTTAGCACTGTAAAAACAGCACTTTCGCAGAAAGAAATCTACTTCTCTAAGACTGGGAAACAGTGAACAGAGAATGTATGAGTTTCTCAAGATTGGTAACAGATAGAAACAAGCGAAAGTACACAGTGATTCATCTACCTAGAAAAGTTACAGAGGTTTACACAGAGAATTCCAAGGATAAGTACAAGAAAATAAGAGAGACTTAGAAAACTGGTAAAACCTACATTGTTGATAGAGTTGGGAGTAATTAGCACTGTGAAAACAGCACTTTCGCCGAAGGAAATTTAGTTCTCTAAGTCCGTGAAACAGTGAACAGAGAATGTATGAGTTTCTCAAGTTTGGTAACAGATAGAAACAAGAGAAAGTACACAGTGATTCATCTACCTAGAAAAGTTACAGAGGTTTACACAGAGAAAACCAAGGATAAGTACAAGAAAATAAGAGAGACTTAGAAAACTGGTAAAACCTACATTGTTGATAGAGTTGGGAGTACTTAGCACTGTGAAAACAGCACTTTCCCCGAAAGAAATTTACTTCTCTAAGACTGGGAAACAGTGAACAGAGAACGTATGAGTTTCTCAAGATTGGTAACAAATAGAAACAAGAGAAAGTACACAGTGATTCATCTACCTAGAAAAGTTACAGAGGTTTACACAGAGAATTCCAAGGATAAGCACAAGAAAATAAGAGAGACTTAGAAAACTGGTAAAACCTACATTGTTCATAGAGTTGGGAGTACTTAGCACTGTGAAAACATCACTTTCGCCGAAGGAAATTTAGTTCTCTAAGTCCGTGAAACAGTGAAAAGAGAATGTATGAGTTTCTGAAGTTTGGTAACAGATAGAAACAACCGAAAGTACACAGTGATTCATCTACCTAGAAAAGTTACAGAGGTTTACACAGAGAATTCCAAGTATAAGTACAAGAAAATAAGAGAGACTTAGAAAACTGGTAAAACCTACATTGTTGATAGAGTTGGGAGTACTTAGCACTGTGAAAACAGCACTTTCGCCGAAGGAAATTTAGTTCTCTAAGTCCGTGAAACAGTGAACAGAGAATGTATGAGTTTCTCAAGTTTGGTAACAGATAGAAACAAGCGAAAGTACACAGTGATTCATCTACCTAGAAAAGTTACAGAGGTTTACACAGAGAATTCCAAGGATAAGTACAAGAAAATAAGAGAGACTTAGAAAACTGGTAAAACCTACATTGTTCATAGAGTTGGGAGTACTTAGCACTGTAAAAACAGCACTTTCCCCAAAATAAATTTAGTTCTCTAAGTCCGTGAAACAGTGAACAGAGCATGTATGAGTTTCTCAAGATTGGTAACAGATAGAAACAAGAGAAAGTACACAGGGATTCATCTACCTAGACAAGTTACAGAGGTTTACACAGAGAAAACCAAGTATAAGTAGAAGAAAATAAGAGAGACTCAGAAAACTGGTAAAACCTACATTGTTGATAGAGTTGGGAGTACTTAGCACTGTAAAAACAGCACTTTCGCAGAAAGAAATCTACTTCTCTAAGACTGGGAAACAGTGAACAGAGAATGTATGAGTTTCTCAAGATTGGTAACAGATAGAAACAAGAGAAAGCACACAGTGATTCATCTACCTAGAGAAGTTACAGAGGTTTACACAGAGAATTTCAAGTATAAGTACAAGAAAATAAGAGAGACTTAGAAAACTGGTAAAACCTACATTGTTGATAGAGTTGGGAGTACTTAGCACTGTGAAAACAGCACTTTCGCCGAAGGAAATTTAGTTCTCTAAGTCCATGAAACAGTGAACAGAGAATGTATGAGTTTCCCAAGTTTCGTAACAGATAGAAACAAGCGAAAGTACACAGTGATTCATCTACCTAGAGAAGTTACAGAGGTTTACACAGAGAATTCCAAGGATAAGTACAAGAAAATAAGAGAGGCTTAGAAAACTGGTAAAACCTACATTGTTGATAGAGTTGGGAGTACTTAGCACTGTGAATCCAGCACTTTCGCCGAAGGAAATTTAGTTCTCTAAGTCCGTGAAACAGTGAACAGAGAATGTATGAGTTTCTCAAGTTTGGTAACAGATAGAAACCAGCGAAAGTACACAGTGATTCATCTACCTAGAAAAGTTACAGAGGTTTACACAGAGAATTCCAAGGATAAGTACAAGAAAATAAGAGAGACTTAGAAAACTGGTAAAACCTACATTGTTCATAGAGTTGGGAGTACTTAGCACTGTAAAAACAGCACTTTCCCCAAAAGAAATTTAGTTCTCTAAGTCCGTGAAACAGTGAACAGAGAATGTATGAGTTTCTCAAGATTGGTAACAGATAGAAACAAGAGAAAGTACACAGTGATTCATCTACCTAGACAAGTTACAGAGGTTTACACAGAGAATTCCAAGGATAAGTACAAGAAAATAAGAGAGACTTAGAAAACTGGTAAAACCTACATTGTTGATAGAGTTGGGAGTACTTAGCACTGTGAAAACAGCACTTTCGCCGAAGGAAATTTAGTTCTCTAAGTCCGTGAAACAGTGAACAGAGAATGTATGAGTTTCTCAAGTTTGGTAACAGATAGAAACAAGCGAAAGTACACAGTGATTCATCTACCTAGACAAGTTACAGAGGTTTACACAGAGAATTCCAAGGATAAGTACAAGAAAATAAGAGAGACTTAGAAAACTGGTAAAACCTGCATTGTTCATAGAGTTGGGAGTACTTAGCACTGTAAAAACAGCACTTTCCCCAAAAGAAATTTAGTTCTCTAGGTCCGTGAAACAGTGAACAGAGAATGTATGAGTTTCTCAAGATTGGTAACAGATAGAAACAAGAGAAAGTACACAGTGATTCATCTACCTAGAAAAGTTACAGAGGTTTACATAGAGAATTCCAAGGATAAGTACAAGAAAATAAGAGAGACTTAGAAAACTGGTAAAACCTACATTGTTGATAGAGTTGGGAGTACTTAGCACTGTGAAAACAGCACTTTCGCCGAAGGAAATTTAGTTCTCTAAGTCCGTGAAACAGTGAACAGAGAATGTACGAGTTTCTCAAGTTTGGTAACAGATAGAAACAAGCGAAAGTACACAGTGATTCATCTACCTAGAAAAGTTACAGAGGTTTACACAGAGAATTCCAAGGATAAGTACAAGAAAATTAGAGAGACTTAGAAAACTGGTAAAACCTACATTGTTGATAGAGTTGGGAGTACTTAGCACTGTGAAAACAGCACTTTCGCCGAAGGAAATTTAGTTCTCTAAGTCCGTGAAACAGTGAACAGAGAATGTATGAGTTTCTCAAGTTTGGTAACAGATAGAAACAAGCGAAAGTAGACAGTGATTCATCTACCTAGAAAAGTTACAGAGGTTTACACAGAGAATTCCAAGGATAAGTACAAGAAAATAAGAGAGACTTAGAAAACTGGTAAAACGTACATTGTTGATAGAGTTGGGAGTACTTAGCACTGTGAAAACAGCACTTTCCCCGAAACAAATTTAGTTAACTAAGTCCGTGAAACAGAGAACAGAGAATGTATGAGTTTCTCAAGATTGGTAACAGATAGAAACAAGAGAAATTACACAGTGATTCATCTACCTAGACAAGTTATAGAGGTTTACACAGACAAAACCAAGTATAAGTACAAGAAAAAAAGAGAGACTCAGAAAACTGGAAAAACCTACATTGTTGATAGAGTTGGGAGTACTTAGCACTGTAAAAACATCACTTTCGCAGAAAGAAATCTACTTCTCTAAGACTGGGAAACAGTGAACAGAGAATGTATGACTTTCTCAAGATTGGTAACAGATAGAAACAAGCGAAAGTACACAGTGATTCATCTACCTAGAAAAGTTACAGAGGTTTACACAGAGAATTCCAAGGATAAGTACAAGAAAATAAGAGAGACTTAGAAAACTGGTAAAACCTACATTGTTGATAGAGTTGGGAGTACTTAGCACTGTGAAAACAGCACTTTCGCCGAAGGAAATTTAGTTCTCTAAGTCCGTGAAACAGTGAACAGAGAATGTATGAGTTTCTCAAGTTTGGTAACAGATAGAAACAAGCGAAGGTACACAGTGATTCATCTACCTAGAAAAGTTACAGAGGTTTGCACAGATAATTCCAAGGATAAGTACAAGAAAATAAGAGAGACTTAGAAAACTGGTAAAACCTACATTGTTGATAGAGTTTGGAGTACTTAGCAATGTGAAAACAGCACTTTCGCCGAAGGAAATTTAGTTCTCTATGTCCGGGAAACAGTGAACAGAGAATGTATGAGTTTCTCAAGTTTGGTAACAGATAGAAACAAGCGAATGTACACAGTGATTCATCTACCTAGAAAAGTTACAGAGGTTTACACAGAGAATTCCAAGGATAAGTACAAGAAAATAAGAGGGACTTAGAAAACTGGTGAAACCTACATTTTTGATAGATTTGGGAGTACTTAGCACTGTGAAAACAGCACTTTCGCAGAAAGAAATCTACTTATCTAAGACAGGGAAACAGTGAACAGAGAATGCATGTGTTTCTCAAGATTGGTAACAGATATAAACAAGAGAAAGTACACAGTGATTCATCTACCTAGAGAAGATACAGAGGTTTACACAGAGAATTCCAAGTATAAGTACAAGAAAATAAGAGAGACGTAGAAAACTGGTAAAACCTACATTGTTGATAGAGTTGGGAGTACTTAGCACTGTGAAAACAGCACTTTCGCCGACGGAAATTTAGTTCTCTAAGTCCGTGAAACAGTGAACAGAGAATGTATGAGTTTCTCAAGATTGTTAACAGATAGAAACAAGAGAAAGTACACAGTGATTCATCTACCTAGACAAGTTACAGAGGTTTACACAGAGAAAACCAAGTATAAGAACAAGAAAATAAGAGAGACTCAGAAAACTGGTAAAACCTACATTGTTGATAGAGTTGGGAGTACTTAGCACTGTAAAAACAGCACTTTCGCAGAAAGAAATCTACTTCTCTAAGACTGGGAAACAGTGAACAGAGAATGTATGAGTTTCTCAAGATTGGTAACAGATAGAAACAAGCGAAAGTACACAGTGATTCATCTACCTAGAAAAGTTACAGAGGTTTACACAGAGAATTCCAAGGATAAGCACAAGAAAATAAGAGAGACTTAGAAAACTGGTAAAACCTACATTGTTCATAGAGTTGGGAGTACTTAGCACTGTAAAAACAGCACTTTCCCCAAAAGAAATTTAGTTCTCTAAGTCCGTGAAACAGTGAACAGAGAATGTATGAGTTTCTCAAGATTGGTAACAGATAGAAACAAGAGAAAGTACACAGTGATTCATCT
Organism: Heterohyrax brucei; assembly: GCA_028571685.1. Classification (NCBI taxonomy): domain Eukaryota; kingdom Metazoa; phylum Chordata; class Mammalia; order Hyracoidea; family Procaviidae; genus Heterohyrax; species Heterohyrax brucei. The sequence continues at coordinate 17,656,397 of CM053146.1, forward strand.
ACCTAGACAAGTTACAGAGGTTTACACAGAGAAAACCAAGTGTAAGTAGAAGAAAATAAGAGAGACTCAGAAAACTGGTAAAACCTACATTGTTGATAGAGTTGGGAGTACTTAGCACTGTAAAAACAGCACTTTCGCAGAAAGAAATCTACTTCTCTAAGACTGGGAAACAGTGAACAGAGAATGTATGAGTTTCTCAAGATTGGTAACAGATAGAAACAAGAGAAAGCACACAGTGATTAATCTACCTAGAGAAGTTACAGAGCTTTACACAGAGAATTCCAAGGATAAGTACACGAAAATAAGAGAGACTTAGAAAACTGGTAAAACCTACATTGTTGATAGAGTTGGGAGTACTTAGCACTGTGAAAACAGCACTTTCCCCGAAAGAAAACTACTTCTCCAAGACTGGGAAACAGTGAACAGAGAACGTATGAGTTTCTCCAGATTGGTAACAGATAGAAACAAGAGAAAGTACACAGTGATTCATTTACCTAGAGAAGTTACAGAGGTTTACACAGAGAATTCCAAGTATAAGTACAAGAAAATAAGAGAGACTTAGAAAACTGGTAAAACCTACATTGTTGATAGACTTGGGAGTTCTTAGCACTGTGAAAACAGCACTTTGGCCGAAGGAAATTTAGTTCTCTAAGTCCGTGAAACAGTGAACAGAGAATGTATGAGTTTCTCAAGATTGGTAACAGATAGAAACAAGAGAAAGTACACAGTGATTCATCTACCTAGAAAAGTTACAGAGGTTTACACAGAGAATCCAAGGATAAGTACAAGAAAATAAGAGAGACTTAGAAAACTGGTAAAACCTACATTGTTCATAGAGTTGGGAGTACTTAGCACTGTGAAAACAGTACTTTTGCCGAAAAAAATTTAGTTCTCTAAGTCCGTGAAACAGTGAACAGAGAATGTATGAGTTTCTCAAGATTGGTAACAGATAGAAACAAGAGAAAGTACACGGTGATCCATCTACCTAGAAAAGTTACAGAGGTTTACACAGAGAAAACCAAGGATAAGTACAAGAAAATAAGAGAGACTTAGAAAACTGGTAAAACCTACATTGTTGATAGAGTTGGGAGTACTTAGGACTGTGAAAACAGCACTTTCGCAGAAAGAAATCTACTTCTCTAAGACTGGGAAACAGTGAACAGAGAATGTATGAGTTTCTCAAGATTGGTAACAGATAGAAACAAGAGAAAGTACAGAGTGATTCATCTACCTAGAGAAGTTACATAGGTTTACACAGAGAATTCCAAGTATAAGTACAAGAAAATAAGAGAGACTTAGAAAACTGGTAAAACCTACATTGTTGAAAGACTTGGGAGTACTTAGCACTGTGAAAACAGCACTTTCGCCGAAGGAAATTTAGTTCTCTAAGTCCGTGAAACAGTGAACAGAGAATGTATGAGTTTCTCAAGTTTGGTAACAGATAGAAACAAGCGAAAGTACACAGTGATTCATCTACCTAGAAAAGTTATGGAAGTATACACAGAGAATTCCAAGGATAAGCACAAGAAAATAAGAGAGACTTAGAAAACTGGTAAAACCTACATTGTTGATAGAGTTGGGAGTACTTAGCACTGTGAAAACAGCACTTTCGCCGAAGGAAATTTAGTTCTCTAAGTCCGTGAAACAGTGAACAGAGAATGTATGAGTTTCTCAAGTTTGGTAACAGATAGAAACAAGCGAAAGTACACAGTGATTCATCTACCTAGACAAGTTACAGAGGTTTACACAGAGAAAACCAAGTATAAGTAGAAGAAAATAAGAGAGACTCAGAAAACTGGTAAAACCTACATTGTTGATAGAGTTGGGAGTACTTAGCACTGTAAAAACAGCACTTTCGCAGAAAGAAATCTACTTCTCTAAGACTGGGAAACAGTGAACAGAGAATGTATGAGTTTCTCAAGATTGGTAACAGATAGAAACAAGAGAAAGTACACGGTGATCCATCTACCTAGAAAAGTTACAGAGGTTTACACAGAGAAAACCAAGGATAAGTACAAGAAAATAAGAGAGACTTAGAAAACTGGTAAAACCTACATTGTTGAAAGACTTGGGAGTACTTAGCACTGTGAAAACAGCACTTTCGCCGAAGGAAATTTAGTTCTCTAAGTCCGTGAAACAGTGAACAGAGAATGTATGAGTTTCTCAAGTTTGGTAACAGATAGAAACAAGCCAAAGTACACAGTGATTCATCTACCTAGAAAAGTTACAGAGGTTTACACAGAGAATTCCAAGGATAAGTACAAGAAAATAAGAGAGACTTAGAAAACTGGTAAAACCTACATTGTTGATAGAGTTGTGAGTACTTAGCACTGTGAAAACAGCACTTTCGCCGAGGGAAATTTAGTTATCTAAGTCCGTGAAACAGTGAACAGAGAATGTATGAGTTTCTCAAGTTTGGTAACAGATAGAAACAAGCGAAAGTACACAGTGATTCATCTACCTAGAAAAGTTACAGAGGTTTACACAGAGAATTCCAAGGATAAGTACAAGAAAATAAGAGAGACTTAGAAAACTGGTAAAACCTACATTGTTGATAGAGTTGGGAGTACTTAGCACTGTGAAAACAGCACTTTCGCCGAAGGAAATTTAGTTCTCTAAGTCCGTGAAACAGTGAACAGAGAATGTATGAGTTTCTCAAGTTTGGTAACAGATAGAAACAAGCGAAAGTACACAGTGATTCATCTACCTAGAAAAGTTACAGAGGTTTACACAGAGAATTCCAAGGATAAGTACAAGAAAATAAGAGAGACTTAGAAAACTGGTAAAACCTACATTGTTGATAGAGTTGGGAGTACTTAGCACTGTGAAAACAGCACTTTCGCCGAAGGAAATTTAGTTCTCTAAGTCCGTGAAACAGTGAACAGAGAATGTATGAGTTTCTCAAGTTTGGTAACAGATAGTAACAAGCGAAAGTACAGAGTGATTCATCTACCTAGAAAATTTACAGAGGTTTACACAGAGAATACCAAGGATAAGTACAAGAAAATAAGAGAGACTTAAAAAACTGGTAAAACCTACATTGTTCATAGAGTTGGGAGTACTTAGCACTGTGAAAACAGCACTTTCGCAGAAAGAAATCTACTTCTCTAACACTGGGAAACAGTGAACAGAGAATGTATGAGTTTCTCAAGATTGGTAACAGATAGAAACAAGCGAAAGTACACAGTGATTCATCTACCTCGAAAAGTTACAGAGGTTTACACAGAGAATTCCAAGGATAAGTACAAGAAAATAAGAGAGACATAGAAAACTGGTAAAACCTACATTGTTGATAGAGTTGGGAGTACTGAGCACTGTGAAAACAGCACTTTCTCCGAAGGAAATTTAGTTCTCTAAGTCCGTGAAACAGTGAACAGAGAATGTATGAGTTTCTCAAGTTTGGTAACAGATAGAAACAAGCGAAAGTACACAGTGATTCATCTACCTAGAAAAGTTACAGAGGTTTACACAGAGAATTCCAAGGATAAGTACAAGAAAATAAGAGAGACTTAGAAAACTGGTAAAACCTACATTGTTGATAGAGTTGGGAGTACTTAGCACTGTGAAAACAGCACTTTCGCCGAAGGAAATTTAGTTCTCTAAGTCCGTGAAACAGTGAACAGAGAATGTATGAGTTTCTCAAGTTTGGTAACAGATAGAAACAAGCGAAAGTACACAGTGATTCATCTACCTAGAAAACTTACAGAGGATAACACAGAGAATTCCAAGGATAAGTACAAGAAAATAAGAGAGACTTAGATAACTGGTAAAACCTACATTGTTGATGGAGTTGGGAGTACTTAGCACTGTGAAAACAGCACTTTCGCAGAAAGAAATCTACTTCTCTAACACTGGGAAACAGTGAACAGAGAATGTATGAGTTTCTCAAGATTGGTAACAGATAGAAACAAGAGAAAGTACACAGTGATTCATCTACCTAGAAAAGTTACAGAGGTTTACACAGAGAATCCAAGGATAAGTACAAGAAAATAAGAGAGACTTAGAAAACTGGTAAAACCTACATTGTTGATAGAGTTGGGAGTACTTAGCGCTGTGAAAACAGTACTTTTTCCGAAACAAATTTAGTTCTCTAAGTCCGTGAAACAGTGAACAGAGAATGTATGAGTTTCTCAAGATTAGTAACAGATAGAAACAAGAGAAAGTACACAGTGATCCATCTACCTAGAAAAGTTACAGAGGTTTACACAGAGAATACCAAGGATAAGTACAAGAAAATAAGAGAGACTTAGAAAACTGGTAAAACCTACATTGTTGATAGAGTTGGGAGTACTTAGCACTGTGAAAACAGCACTTTCGCAGAAAGAAATTTACTTCTCTAAGACTGGGAAACAGTGAACAGAGAACATATGAGTTTCTCAAGATTGGTAACAAATAGAAACAAGAGAAAGTACACAGTGATTCATCTACCTAGAAAAGTTACAGAGGTTTACACAGAGAATTCCAAGGATAAGCACAAGAAAATAAGAGAGACTTAGAAAACTGGTAAAACCTACATTGTTGATAGAGTTGTGAGTACTTAGCACTGTGAAAACAGCACTTTCGCCGAGGGAAATTTAGTTATCTAAGTCCGTGAAACAGTGAACAGAGAATGTATGAGTTTCTCAAGTTTGGTAACAGATAGAAACAAGCGAAAGTACACAGTGATTCATCTACCTAGAAAAGTTACAGAGGTTTACACAGAGAATTCCAAGGATAAGTACAAGAAAATAAGAGAGACTTAGAAAACTGGTAAAACCTACATTGTTGATAGAGTTGGGAGTACTTAGCACTGTGAAAACAGCACTTTCGCCGAAGGAAATTTAGTTCTCTAAGTCCGTGAAACAGTGAACAGAGAATGTATGAGTTTCTCAAGTTTGGTAACAGATAGAAACAAGCGAAAGTACACAGTGATTCATCTACCTAGAAAAGTTACAGAGGTTTACACAGAGAATTCCAAGGATAAGTACAAGAAAATAAGAGAGACTTAGAAAACTGGTAAAACCTACATTGTTGATAGAGTTGGGAGTACTTAGCACTGTGAAAACAGCACTTTCGCCGAAGGAAATTTAGTTCTCTAAGTCCGTGAAACAGTGAACAGAGAATGTATGAGTTTCTCAAGTTTGGTAACAGATAGTAACAAGCGAAAGTACAGAGTGATTCATCTACCTAGAAAATTTACAGAGGTTTACACAGAGAATACCAAGGATAAGTACAAGAAAATAAGAGAGACTTAAAAAACTGGTAAAACCTACATTGTTCATAGAGTTGGGAGTACTTAGCACTGTGAAAACAGCACTTTCGCAGAAAGAAATCTACTTCTCTAACACTGGGAAACAGTGAACAGAGAATGTATGAGTTTCTCAAGATTGGTAACAGATAGAAACAAGCGAAAGTACACAGTGATTCATCTACCTCGAAAAGTTACAGAGGTTTACACAGAGAATTCCAAGGATAAGTACAAGAAAATAAGAGAGACATAGAAAACTGGTAAAACCTACATTGTTGATAGAGTTGGGAGTACTGAGCACTGTGAAAACAGCACTTTCTCCGAAGGAAATTTAGTTCTCTAAGTCCGTGAAACAGTGAACAGAGAATGTATGAGTTTCTCAAGTTTGGTAACAGATAGAAACAAGCGAAAGTACACAGTGATTCATCTACCTAGAAAAGTTACAGAGGTTTACACAGAGAATTCCAAGGATAAGTACAAGAAAATAAGAGAGACTTAGAAAACTGGTAAAACCTACATTGTTGATAGAGTTGGGAGTACTTAGCACTGTGAAAACAGCACTTTCGCCGAAGGAAATTTAGTTCTCTAAGTCCGTGAAACAGTGAACAGAGAATGTATGAGTTTCTCAAGTTTGGTAACAGATAGAAACAAGCGAAAGTACACAGTGATTCATCTACCTAGAAAACTTACAGAGGATAACACAGAGAATTCCAAGGATAAGTACAAGAAAATAAGAGAGACTTAGATAACTGGTAAAACCTACATTGTTGATGGAGTTGGGAGTACTTAGCACTGTGAAAACAGCACTTTCGCAGAAAGAAATCTACTTCTCTAACACTGGGAAACAGTGAACAGAGAATGTATGAGTTTCTCAAGATTGGTAACAGATAGAAACAAGAGAAAGTACACAGTGATTCATCTACCTAGAAAAGTTACAGAGGTTTACACAGAGAATCCAAGGATAAGTACAAGAAAATAAGAGAGACTTAGAAAACTGGTAAAACCTACATTGTTGATAGAGTTGGGAGTACTTAGCGCTGTGAAAACAGTACTTTTTCCGAAACAAATTTAGTTCTCTAAGTCCGTGAAACAGTGAACAGAGAATGTATGAGTTTCTCAAGTTTGGTAACAGATAGAAACAAGCGAAAGTACACAGTGATTCATCTACCTAGAAAAGTTACACAGCTTTACACAGAGAATTCCAAGGATAAGTACAAGAAAATAAGAGAGACTTAGAAAACTGGTAAAACCTACATTGTTCATAGAGTTGGGAGTACTTAGCACTGTAAAAACAGCACTTTCCCCAAAATAAATTTAGTTCTCTAAGTCAGTGAAACAGTGAACAGAGCATGTATGAGTTTCTCAAGATTGGTAACAGATAGAAACAAGAGAAAGTACACAGGGATTCATCTACCTAGACAAGTTACAGAGGTTTACACAGAGAAAACCAAGTATAAGTAGAAGAAAATAAGAGAGACTCAGAAAACTGGTAAAACCTACATTGTTGATAGAGTTGGGAGTACTTAGCACTGTAAAAACAGCACTTTCGCAGAAAGAAATCTACTTCTCTAAGACTGGGAAACAGTGAACAGAGAATGTATGAGTTTCTCAAGATTGGTAACAGATAGAAACAAGAGAAAGCACACAGTGATTCATCAACCTAGAGAAGTTACAGAGGTTTACACAGAGAATTTCAAGTATAAGTACAAGAAAATAAGAGAGACTTAGAAAACTGGTAAAACCTACATTGTTGATAGAGTTGGGAGTACTTAGCACTGTGAAAACAGCACTTTCGCCGAAGGAAATTTAGTTCTCTAAGTCCATGAAACAGTGAACAGAGAATGTATGAGTTTCCCAAGTTTCGTAACAGATAGAAACAAGCGAAAGTACACAGTGATTCATCTACCTAGAGAAGTTACAGAGGTTTACACAGAGAATTCCAAGGATAAGTACAAGAAAATAAGAGAGGCTTAGAAAACTGGTAAAACCTACATTGTTGATAGAGTTGGGAGTACTTAGCACTGTGAATCCAGCACTTTCGCCGAAGGAAATTTATTTCTCTAAGTCCGTGAAACAGTGAACAGAGAATGTATGAGTTTCTCAAGTTTGGTAACAGATAGAAACCAGCGAAAGTACACAGTGATTCATCTACCTAGAAAAGTTACAGAGGTTTACACAGAGAATTCCAAGGATAAGTACAAGAAAATAAGAGAGACTTAGAAAACTGGTAAAACCTACATTGTTCATAGAGTTGGGAGTACTTAGCACTGTAAAAACAGCACTTTCCCCAAAAGAAATTTAGTTCTCTAAGTCCGTGAAACAGTGAACAGAGAATGTATGAGTTTCTCAAGATTGGTAACAGATAGAAACAAGAGAAAGTACACAGTGATTCATCTACCTAGACAAGTTACAGAGGTTTACACAGAGAATTCCAAGGATAAGTACAAGAAAATAAGAGAGACTTAGAAAACTGGTAAAACCTACAATGTTGATAGAGTTGGGAGTACTTAGCACTGTGAAAACAGCACTTTCGCCGAAGGAAATTTAGTTCTCTAAGTCCGTGAAACAGTGAACAGAGAATGTATGAGTTTCTCAAGTTTGGTAACAGATAGAAACAAGCGAAAGTACACAGTGATTCATCTACCTAGAGAAGTTACAGAGGTTTACACAGAGAATTCCAAGGATAAGTACAAGAAAATAAGAGAGACTTAGAAAACTGGTAAAACCTGCATTGTTCATAGAGTTGGGAGTACTTAGCACTGTAAAAACAGCACTTTCCCCAAAAGAAATTTAGTTCTCTAGGTCCGTGAAACAGTGAACAGAGAATGTATGAGTTTCTCAAGATTGGTAACAGATAGAAACAAGAGAAAGTACACAGTGATTCATCTACCTAGACATGTTACAGAGGTTTACACAGAGAAAACCAAGTATAAGTAGAAGAAAATAAGAGAGACTCAGAAAACTGGTAAAACCTACATTGTTGATAGAGTTGGGAGTACTTAGCACTGTAAAAACAGCACTTTCGCAGAAAGAAATCTACTTCTCTAAGACTGGGAAACAGTGAACAGAGAATGTATGAGTTTCTCAAGATTGGTAACAGATAGAAACAAGAGAAAGCACACAGTGATTCATCTACCTAGAGAAGTTACAGAGGTTTACACAGAGAATTTCAAGTATAAGTACAAGAAAATAAGAGAGACTTAGAAAACTGGTAAAACCTACATTGTTGATAGAGTTGGGAGTACTTAGCACTGTGAAAACAGCACTTTCGCCGAAGGAAATTTAGTTCTCTAAGTCCGTGAAACAGTGAACAGAGAATGTATGAGTTTCTCAAGTTTGGTAACAGATAGAAACAAGCGAAAGTACACAGTGATTCATCTACCTAGAAAAGTTACAGAGGTTTACACAGAGAATTCCAAGGATAAGTACAAGAAAATAAGAGAGACTTAGAAAACTGGTAAAACCTACATTGTTGATAGAGTTGGGAGTACTTAGCACTGTGAAAACAGCACTTTCGCCGAAGGAAATTTAGTTCTCTAAGTCCGTGAAACAGTGAACAGAGAATGTATGAGTTTCTCAAGTTTGGTAACAGATAGAAACAAGCGAAAGTACACAGTGATTCATCTACCTAGAAAAGTTACAGAGGTTTACACAGAGAATTCCAAGGATAAGTACAAGAAAATAAGAGAGACTTAGAAAACTGGTAAAACCTACATTGTTCATAGAGTTGGGAGTACTTAGCACTGTAAAAACAGCACTTTCGCAGAAAGAAATCTACTTCTCTAAGACTGGGAATCAGTGAACAGAGAATGTATGAGTTTCTCAAGATTGGTAACAGATAGAAACAAGAGAAAGCACACAGTGATTCATCTACCTAGAGAAGTTACAGAGGTTTACACAGAGAATTTCAAGTATAAGTACAAGAAAATAAGAGAGACTTAGAAAACTGGTAAAACCTACATTGTTGATAGAGTTGGGAGTACTTAGCACTGTGAAAACAGCACTTTCGCCGAAGGAAATTTAGTTCTCTAAGTCCGTGAAACAGTGAACAGAGAATGTATGAGTTTCTCAAGTTTGGTAACAGATAGAAACAAGCGAAAGTACACAGTGATTCATCTACCTAGAAAAGTTACAGAGGTTTACACAGAGAATTCCAAGGATAAGTACAAGAAAATAAGAGAGACTTAGAAAACTGGTAAAACCTACATTGTTGATAGAGTTGGGAGTACTTAGCACTGTGAAAACAGCACTTTCGCCGAAGGAAATTTAGTTCTCTAAGTCCGTGAAACAGTGAACAGAGAATGTACGAGTTTCTCAAGTTTGGTAACAGATAGAAACAAGCGAAAGTACACAGTGATTCATCTACCTAGAAAAGTTACAGAGGTTTACACAGAGAATTCCAAGGATAAGTACAAGAAAATAAGAGAGACTTAGAAAACTGGTAAAACCTACATTGTTGATAGAGTTGGGAGTACTTAGCACTGTGAAAACAGCACTTTCGCCGAAGGAAATTTAGTTCTCTAAGTCCGTGAAACAGTGAACAGAGAATGTATGAGTTTCTCAAGTTTGGTAACAGATAGAAACAAGCGAAAGTAGACAGTGATTCATCTACCTAGAAAAGTTACAGAGGTTTACACAGAGAATTCCAAGGATAAGTACAAGAAAATAAGAGAGACTTAGAAAACTGGTAAAACGTACATTGTTGATAGAGTTGGGAGTACTTAGCACTGTGAAAACAGCACTTTCCCCGAAACAAATTTCGTTAACTAAGTCCGTGAAACAGAGAACAGAGAATGTATGAGTTTCTCAAGATTGGTAACAGATAGAAACAAGAGAAATTACACAGTGATTCATCTACCTAGACAAGTTATAGAGGTTTACACAGAGAAAACCAAGTATAAGTACAAGAAAAAAAGAGAGACTCAGAAAACTGGAAAAACCTACATTGTTGATAGAGTTGGGAGTACTTAGCACTGTAAAAACATCACTTTCGCAGAAAGAAATCTACTTCTCTAAGACTGGGAAACAGTGAACAGAGAATGTATGACTTTCTCAAGATTGGTAACAGATAGAAACAAGCGAAAGTACACAGTGATTCATCTACCTAGAAAAGTTACAGAGGTTTACACAGAGAATTCCAAGGATAAGTACAAGAAAATAAGAGAGACTTAGAAAACTGGTAAAACCTACATTGTTGATAGAGTTGGGAGTACTTAGCACTGTGAAAACAGCACTTTCGCCGAAGGAAATTTAGTTCTCTAAGTCCGTGAAACAGTGAACAGAGAATGTATGAGTTTCTCAAGTTTGGTAACAGATAGAAACAAGCGAAGGTACACAGTGATTCATCTACCTAGAAAAGTTACAGAGGTTTGCACAGATAATTCCAAGGATAAGTACAAGAAAATAAGAGAGACTTAGAAAACTGGTAAAACCTACATTGTTGATAGAGTTTGGAGTACTTAGCAATGTGAAAACAGCACTTTCGCCGAAGGAAATTTAGTTCTCTATGTCCGTGAAACAGTGAAGAGAGAATGTATGAGTTTCTCAAGTTTGGTAACAGATAGAAACAAGCGAATGTACACAGTGATTCATCTACCTAGAAAAGTTACAGAGGTTTACACAGAGAATTCCAAGGATAAGTACAAGAAAATAAGAGAGACTTAGAAAACTGGTGAAACCTACATTGTTGATAGATTTGGGAGTACTTAGCACTGTGAAAACAGCACTTTCGCAGAAAGAAATCTACTTATCTAAGACAGGGAAACAGTGAACAGAGAATGCATGTGTTTCTCAAGATTGGTAACAGATATAAACAAGAGAAAGTACACAGTGATTCATCTACCTAGAGAAGATACAGAGGTTTACACAGAGAATTCCAAGTATAAGTACAAGAAAATAAGAGAGACGTAGAAAACTGGTAAAACCTACATTGTTGATAGAGTTGGGAGTACTTAGCACTGTGAAAACAGCACTTTCGCCGACGGAAATTTAGTTCTCTAAGTCCGTGAAACAGTGAACAGAGAATGTATGAGTTTCTCAAGTTTGGTAACAGATAGAAACAAGCGAAAGTACACAGTGATTCATCTACCTAGAAAAGCTACAGAGGTTTACACAGAGAATTCCAAGGATAAGTACAAGAAAATAAGAGAGACTTAGAAAACTGGTAAAACCTACATTGTTGATAGAGTTGGGAGTACTTAGCACTGTGAAAACAGCACTATCGCCGAAGGAAATTTAGTTCTCTAAGTCAGTGAAACAGTGAACAGAGAATGTATGAGTTTCTCAAGTTTGGTAACAGATAGAAACAAGCGAAAGTACACAGTGATTCATCTACCTAGAAAAGTTACAAAGGTTTATACAGAGAAAACCAAGTATAAGTACAAGAAAATAAGAGAGACTTAGAAAACTGGTAAAACTATATTGTTGATAGAGTTGGGAGTACTTAGCACTGTGAAAACAGCACTTTCGCCGAAGGAAATTTAGTTCTCTAAGTCCGTGAAACAGTGAACAGAGAATGTATGAGTTTCTCAAGTTTGGTAACAGATACAAACAAGCGAAAGTACACAGTGATTCATCTACCTAGAAAAGTTACAGAGGTTTACACAGAGAATTCCAAGGATAAGCACAAGAAAATAAGAGAGACTTAGAAAACTGGTAAAACCTACATTGTTGATAGAGTTGGGAGTACTTAGCACTGTGAAAACAGCACTTTCGCCGGAGGAAATTTAGTTCTCTAAGTCCATGAAACAGTGAACAGAGAATGTATGAGTTTCTCAAGTTTGGTAACAGATAGAAACAAGCGAAAGTACACAGTGATTCATCTACCTAGAACAGTTACAGAGGTTTACACAGAGAATTCCAAGGATAAGTACAAGAAAATAAGAGAGACTTAGAAAACTGGTAAAACCTACATTGTTCATAGAGTTGGGAGTACTTAGCACTGTAAAAACAGTACTTTCCCCAAAAGAAATTTAGTTCTCTAAGTCCGTGAAACAGTGAACAGAGAATGTATGAGTTTCTCAAGATTGGTAACAGATAGAAACAAGAGAAAGTACACAGTGATTCATCTACCTAGACAAGTTACAGAGGTTTACACAGAGAAAACCAAGTATAAGTAGAAGAAAATAAGAGAGACTCAGAAAACTGGTAAAACCTACATTGTTGATAGAGTTGGGAGTACCTAGCACTGTAAAAACATCACTTTCGCAGAAAGAAATCTACTTCTCTAAGACTGGGAAACAGTGAACAGAGAATGTATGAGTTTCTCAAGATTGGTAACAGATAGAAACAAGAGAAAGCACACAGTGATTAATCTACCTAGAGAAGTTACAGAGGTTTACACAGAGAATTCCAAGGATAAGTACAAGAAAATAAGAGAGACTTAGAAAACTGGTAAAACCTACATTGTTGATAGAGTTGGGAGTACTTAGCACTGTGAAAACAGCACTTTCCCCGAAAGAAATCTACTTCTCTAAGACTGGGAAACAGTGAACAGAGAACGTATGAGTTTCTCAAGATTGGTAACAGATAGAAACAAGAGAAAGTACACAGTGATTCATTTACCTAGAGAAGTTACAGAGGTTTACACAGAGAATTCCAAGTATAAGTACAAGAAAATAAGAGAGACTTAGAAAACTGGTAAAACCTACATTGTTGATAGACTTGGGAGTTCTTAGCACTGTGAAAACAGCACTTTGGCCGAAGGAAATTTAGTTCTCTAAGTCCGTGAAACAGTGAACAGAGAATGTATGAGTTTCTCAAGATTGGTAACAGATAGAAACAAGAGAAAGTACACAGTGATTCATCTACCTAGACAAGTTACAGAGGTTTACACAGAGAAAACCAAGTATAAGAACAAGAAAATAAGAGAGACTCAGAAAACTGGTAAAACCTACATTGTTGATAGAGTTGGGAGTACTTAGCACTGTAAAAACAGCACTTTCGCAGAAAGAAATCTACTTCTCTAAGACTGGGAAACAGTGAACAGAGAATGTATGAGTTTCTCAAGATTGGTAACAGATAGAAACAAGAGAAAGTACACAGTGATTCATTTACCTAGAGAAGTTACAGAGGTTTACACAGAGAATTCCAAGTATAAGTACAAGAAAATAAGAGAGACTTAGAAAACTGGTAAAACCTACATTGTTGATAGAGTTGGGAGTACTTAGCACTGTGAAAACAGTACTTTTGCCGAAAGAAATTTAGTTCTCTAAGTCCGTGAAACAGTGAACAGAGAATGTATGAGTTTCTCAAGATTGGTAACAGATAGAAACAAGAGAAAGTACACAGTGATTCATCTACCTAGAGAAGTTACAGAGGTTTACACAGAGAATTCCAAGGATAAGTACAAGAAAATAAGAGAGACTTAGAAAACTGGTAAAACCTGCATTGTTGAAAGACTTGGGAGTACTTAGCACTGTGAAAACACCACTTTCGCCGAAGGAAATTTAGTTCTCTAAGTCCGTGAAACAGTGAACAGAGAATGTATGAGTTTCTCCAGATTGGTAACAGATAGAAACAAGAGAAAGTACACAGTGATTCATCTACCTAGAGAAGATACAGAGGTTTACACAGAGAATTCCAAGTATAAGTACAAGAAAATAAGAGAGACGTAGAAAACTGGTAAAACCTACATTGTTGATAGAGTTCGGAGTACTTAGCACTGTGAAAACAGCACTTTCGCCGACGGAAATTTAGTTCTCTAAGTCCGTGAAACAGTGAACAGAGAATGTATGAGTTTCTCAAGATTGGTAACAGATAGAAACAAGAGAAAGTACACAGTGATTCATCTACCTAGAGAAGATACAGAGGTTTACACAGAGAATTCCAAGTATAAGTACAAGAAAATAAGAGAGACGTAGAAAACTGGTAAAACCTACATTGTTGATAGAGTTGGGAGTACTTAGCACTGTGAAAACAGCACTTTCGCCGAAGGAAAGTTAGTTCTCTAAGTCAGTGAAACAGTGAACAGAGAATGTATGAGTTTCTCAAGTTTGGTAACAAATAGAAACAAGCGAAAGTACACAGTGATTCATCTACCTAGAAAAGTTACAAAGGTTTACACAGAGAAAACCAAGTATAAGTACAAGAAAATAAGAGAGACTTAGAAAACTTGTAAAACCTATATTGTTGATAGAGTTGGGAGTACTTACCACTGTGAAAACAGCACTTTCGCCGAAGGAAATTTAGTTCTCTAAGTCCGTGAAACAGTGAACAGAGAATGTATGAGTTTCTCAAGTTTGGTAACAGATAGAAACAAGCGAAAGTACACAGTGATTCATCTACCTAGAAAAGTTACAGAGGTTTACACAGAGAATTCCAAGGATAAGCACAAGAAAATAAGAGAGACTTAGAAAACTGGTAAAACCTACATTGTTCATAGAGTTGGGAGTACTTAGCACTGTAAAAACAGCACTTTCCCCAAAAGAAATTTAGTTCTCTAAGTCCGTGAAACAGTGAACAGAGAATGTATGAGTTTCTCAAGATTGGTAACAGATAGAAACAAGAGAAAGTACACAGTGATTCATCTACCTAGACAAGTTACAGAGGTTTACACAGAGAAAACCAAGTGTAAGTAGAAGAAAATAAGAGAGACTCAGAAAACTGGTAAAACCTACATTGTTGATAGAGTTGGGAGTACTTAGCACTGTAAAAACAGCACTTTCGCAGAAAGAAATCTACTTCTCTAAGACTGGGAAACAGTGAACAGAGAATGTATGAGTTTCTCAAGATTGGTAACAGATAGAAACAAGAGAAAGCACACAGTGATTAATCTACCTAGAGAAGTTACAGAGCTTTACACAGAGAATTCCAAGGATAAGTACACGAAAATAAGAGAGACTTAGAAAACTGGTAAAACCTACATTGTTGATAGAGTTCGGAGTACTTAGCACTGTGAAAACAGCACTTTCCCCGAAAGAAATCTACTTCTCTAAGACTGGGAAACAGTGAACAGAGAACGTATGAGTTTCTCCAGATTGGTAACAGATAGAAACAAGAGAAAGTACACAGTGATTCATTTACCTAGAGAAGTTACAGAGGTTTACACAGAGAATTCCAAGTATAAGTACAAGAAAATAAGAGAGACTTAGAAAACTGGTAAAACCTACATTGTTGATAGACTTGGGAGTTCTTAGCACTGTGAAAACAGCACTTTGGCCGAAGGAAATTTAGTTCTCTAAGTCCGTGAAACAGTGAACAGAGAATGTATGAGTTTCTCAAGATTGGTAACAGATAGAAACAAGAGAAAGTACACAGTGATTCATCTACCTAGAAAAGTTACAGAGGTTTACACAGAGAATCCAAGGATAAGTACAAGAAAATAAGAGAGACTTAGAAAACTGGTAAAACCTACATTGTTCATAGAGTTGGGAGTACTTAGCACTGTGAAAACAGTACTTTTGCCGAAAAAAATTTAGTTCTCTAAGTCCGTGAAACAGTGAACAGAGAATGTATGAGTTTCTCAAGATTGGTAACAGATAGAAACAAGAGAAAGTACACGGTGATCCATCTACCTAGAAAAGTTACAGAGGTTTACACAGAGAAAACCAAGGATAAGTACAAGAAAATAAGAGAGACTTAGAAAACTGGTAAAACCTACATTGTTGATAGAGTTGGGAGTACTTAGGACTGTGAAAACAGCACTTTCGCAGAAAGAAATCTACTTCTCTAAGACTGGGAAACAGTGAACAGAGAATGTATGAGTTTCTCAAGATTGGTAACAGATAGAAACAAGAGAAAGTACAGAGTGATTCATCTACCTAGAGAAGTTACATAGGTTTACACAGAGAATTCCAAGTATAAGTACAAGAAAATAAGAGAGACTTAGAAAACTGGTAAAACCTACATTGTTGAAAGACTTGGGAGTACTTAGCACTGTGAAAACAGCACTTTCGCCGAAGGAAATTTAGTTCTCTAAGTCCGTGAAACAGTGAACAGAGAATGTATGAGTTTCTCAAGTTTGGTAACAGATAGAAACAAGCGAAAGTACACAGTGATTCATCTACCTAGAAAAGTTATGGAAGTATACACAGAGAATTCCAAGGATAAGCACAAGAAAATAAGAGAGACTTAGAAAACTGGTAAAACCTACATTGTTGATAGAGTTGGGAGTACTTAGCACTGTGAAAACAGCACTTTCGCCGAAGGAAATTTAGTTCTCTAAGTCCGTGAAACAGTGAACAGAGAATGTATGAGTTTCTCAAGTTTGGTAACAGATAGAAACAAGCGAAAGTAGACAGTGATTCATCTACCTAGAAAAGTTACAGAGGTTTACACAGAGAATTCCAAGGATAAGTACAAGAAAATAAGAGAGACTTAGAAAACTGGTAAAACGTACATTGTTGATAGAGTTGGGAGTACTTAGCACTGTGAAAACAGCACTTTCCCCGAAACAAATTTAGTTAACTAAGTCCGTGAAACAGAGAACAGAGAATGTATGAGTTTCTCAAGATTGGTAACAGATAGAAACAAGAGAAATTACACAGTGATTCATCTACCTAGACAAGTTATAGAGGTTTACACAGAGAAAACCAAGTATAAGTACAAGAAAAAAAGAGAGACTCAGAAAACTGGAAAAACCTACATTGTTGATAGAGTTGGGAGTACTTAGCACTGTAAAAACATCACTTTCGCAGAAAGAAATCTACTTCTCTAAGACTGGGAAACAGTGAACAGAGAATGTATGACTTTCTCAAGATTGGTAACAGATAGAAACAAGCGAAAGTACACAGTGATTCATCTACCTAGAAAAGTTACAGAGGTTTACACAGAGAATTCCAAGTATAAGTACAAGAAAATAAGAGAGACGTAGAAAACTGGTAAAACCTACATTGTTGATAGAGTTGGGAGTACTTAGCACTGTGAAAACAGCACTTTCGCCGACGGAAATTTAGTTCTCTAAGTCCGTGAAACAGTGAACAGAGAATGTATGAGTTTCTCAAGTTTGGTAACAGATAGAAACAAGCGAAAGTACACAGTGATTCATCTACCTAGAAAAGCTACAGAGGTTTACACAGAGAATTCCAAGGATAAGTACAAGAAAATAAGAGAGACTTAGAAAACTGGTAAAACCTACATTGTTGATAGAGTTGGGAGTACTTAGCACTGTGAAAACAGCACTATCGCCGAAGGAAATTTAGTTCTCTAAGTCAGTGAAACAGTGAACAGAGAATGTATGAGTTTCTCAAGTTTGGTAACAGATAGAAACAAGCGAAAGTACACAGTGATTCATCTACCTAGAAAAGTTACAAAGGTTTATACAGAGAAAACCAAGTATAAGTACAAGAAAATAAGAGAGACTTAGAAAACTGGTAAAACTATATTGTTGATAGAGTTGGGAGTACTTAGCACTGTGAAAACAGCACTTTCGCCGAAGGAAATTTAGTTCTCTAAGTCCGTGAAACAGTGAACAGAGAATGTATGAGTTTCTCAAGTTTGGTAACAGATACAAACAAGCGAAAGTACACAGTGATTCATCTACCTAGAAAAGTTACAGAGGTTTACACAGAGAATTCCAAGGATAAGCACAAGAAAATAAGAGAGACTTAGAAAACTGGTAAAACCTACATTGTTGATAGAGTTGGGAGTACTTAGCACTGTGAAAACAGCACTTTCGCCGGAGGAAATTTAGTTCTCTAAGTCCATGAAACAGTGAACAGAGAATGTATGAGTTTCTCAAGTTTGGTAACAGATAGAAACAAGCGAAAGTACACAGTGATTCATCTACCTAGAACAGTTACAGAGGTTTACACAGAGAATTCCAAGGATAAGTACAAGAAAATAAGAGAGACTTAGAAAACTGGTAAAACCTACATTGTTCATAGAGTTGGGAGTACTTAGCACTGTAAAAACAGTACTTTCCCCAAAAGAAATTTAGTTCTCTAAGTCCGTGAAACAGTGAACAGAGAATGTATGAGTTTCTCAAGATTGGTAACAGATAGAAACAAGAGAAAGTACACAGTGATTCATCTACCTAGACAAGTTACAGAGGTTTACACAGAGAAAACCAAGTATAAGTAGAAGAAAATAAGAGAGACTCAGAAAACTGGTAAAACCTACATTGTTGATAGAGTTGGGAGTACCTAGCACTGTAAAAACATCACTTTCGCAGAAAGAAATCTACTTCTCTAAGACTGGGAAACAGTGAACAGAGAATGTATGAGTTTCTCAAGATTGGTAACAGATAGAAACAAGAGAAAGCACACAGTGATTAATCTACCTAGAGAAGTTACAGAGGTTTACACAGAGAATTCCAAGGATAAGTACAAGAAAATAAGAGAGACTTAGAAAACTGGTAAAACCTACATTGTTGATAGAGTTGGGAGTACTTAGCACTGTGAAAACAGCACTTTCCCCGAAAGAAATCTACTTCTCTAAGACTGGGAAACAGTGAACAGAGAACGTATGAGTTTCTCAAGATTGGTAACAGATAGAAACAAGAGAAAGTACACAGTGATTCATTTACCTAGAGAAGTTACAGAGGTTTACACAGAGAATTCCAAGTATAAGTACAAGAAAATAAGAGAGACTTAGAAAACTGGTAAAACCTACATTGTTGATAGACTTGGGAGTTCTTAGCACTGTGAAAACAGCACTTTGGCCGAAGGAAATTTAGTTCTCTAAGTCCGTGAAACAGTGAACAGAGAATGTATGAGTTTCTCAAGATTGGTAACAGATAGAAACAAGAGAAAGTACACAGTGATTCATCTACCTAGACAAGTTACAGAGGTTTACACAGAGAAAACCAAGTATAAGAACAAGAAAATAAGAGAGACTCAGAAAACTGGTAAAACCTACATTGTTGATAGAGTTGGGAGTACTTAGCACTGTAAAAACAGCACTTTCGCAGAAAGAAATCTACTTCTCTAAGACTGGGAAACAGTGAACAGAGAATGTATGAGTTTCTCAAGATTGGTAACAGATAGAAACAAGAGAAAGTACACAGTGATTCATTTACCTAGAGAAGTTACAGAGGTTTACACAGAGAATTCCAAGTATAAGTACAAGAAAATAAGAGAGACTTAGAAAACTGGTAAAACCTACATTGTTGATAGAGTTGGGAGTACTTAGCACTGTGAAAACAGTACTTTTGCCGAAAGAAATTTAGTTCTCTAAGTCCGTGAAACAGTGAACAGAGAATGTATGAGTTTCTCAAGATTGGTAACAGATAGAAACAAGAGAAAGTACACAGTGATTCATCTACCTAGAGAAGTTACAGAGGTTTACACAGAGAATTCCAAGGATAAGTACAAGAAAATAAGAGAGACTTAGAAAACTGGTAAAACCTGCATTGTTGAAAGACTTGGGAGTACTTAGCACTGTGAAAACAGCACTTTCGCCGAAGGAAATTTAGTTCTCTAAGTCCGTGAAACAGTGAACAGAGAATGTATGAGTTTCTCCAGATTGGTAACAGATAGAAACAAGAGAAAGTACACAGTGATTCATCTACCTAGAGAAGATACAGAGGTTTACACAGAGAATTCCAAGTATAAGTACAAGAAAATAAGAGAGACGTAGAAAACTGGTAAAACCTACATTGTTGATAGAGTTCGGAGTACTTAGCACTGTGAAAACAGCACTTTCGCCGACGGAAATTTAGTTCTCTAAGTCCGTGAAACAGTGAACAGAGAATGTATGAGTTTCTCAAGATTGGTAACAGATAGAAACAAGAGAAAGTACACAGTGATTCATCTACCTAGAGAAGATACAGAGGTTTACACAGAGAATTCCAAGTATAAGTACAAGAAAATAAGAGAGACGTAGAAAACTGGTAAAACCTACATTGTTGATAGAGTTGGGAGTACTTAGCACTGTGAAAACAGCACTTTCGCCGAAGGAAAGTTAGTTCTCTAAGTCAGTGAAACAGTGAACAGAGAATGTATGAGTTTCTCAAGTTTGGTAACAAATAGAAACAAGCGAAAGTACACAGTGATTCATCTACCTAGAAAAGTTACAAAGGTTTACACAGAGAAAACCAAGTATAAGTACAAGAAAATAAGAGAGACTTAGAAAACTTGTAAAACCTATATTGTTGATAGAGTTGGGAGTACTTACCACTGTGAAAACAGCACTTTCGCCGAAGGAAATTTAGTTCTCTAAGTCCGTGAAACAGTGAACAGAGAATGTATGAGTTTCTCAAGTTTGGTAACAGATAGAAACAAGCGAAAGTACACAGTGATTCATCTACCTAGAAAAGTTACAGAGGTTTACACAGAGAATTCCAAGGATAAGCACAAGAAAATAAGAGAGACTTAGAAAACTGGTAAAACCTACATTGTTCATAGAGTTGGGAGTACTTAGCACTGTAAAAACAGCACTTTCCCCAAAAGAAATTTAGTTCTCTAAGTCCGTGAAACAGTGAACAGAGAATGTATGAGTTTCTCAAGATTGGTAACAGATAGAAACAAGAGAAAGTACACAGTGATTCATCTACCTAGACAAGTTACAGAGGTTTACACAGAGAAAACCAAGTGTAAGTAGAAGAAAATAAGAGAGACTCAGAAAACTGGTAAAACCTACATTGTTGATAGAGTTGGGAGTACTTAGCACTGTAAAAACAGCACTTTCGCAGAAAGAAATCTACTTCTCTAAGACTGGGAAACAGTGAACAGAGAATGTATGAGTTTCTCAAGATTGGTAACAGATAGAAACAAGAGAAAGCACACAGTGATTAATCTACCTAGAGAAGTTACAGAGCTTTACACAGAGAATTCCAAGGATAAGTACACGAAAATAAGAGAGACTTAGAAAACTGGTAAAACCTACATTGTTGATAGAGTTCGGAGTACTTAGCACTGTGAAAACAGCACTTTCCCCGAAAGAAATCTACTTCTCTAAGACTGGGAAACAGTGAACAGAGAACGTATGAGTTTCTCCAGATTGGTAACAGATAGAAACAAGAGAAAGTACACAGTGATTCATTTACCTAGAGAAGTTACAGAGGTTTACACAGAGAATTCCAAGTATAAGTACAAGAAAATAAGAGAGACTTAGAAAACTGGTAAAACCTACATTGTTGATAGACTTGGGAGTTCTTAGCACTGTGAAAACAGCACTTTGGCCGAAGGAAATTTAGTTCTCTAAGTCCGTGAAACAGTGAACAGAGAATGTATGAGTTTCTCAAGATTGGTAACAGATAGAAACAAGAGAAAGTACACAGTGATTCATCTACCTAGAAAAGTTACAGAGGTTTACACAGAGAATCCAAGGATAAGTACAAGAAAATAAGAGAGA
Source organism: Heterohyrax brucei (assembly GCA_028571685.1). Lineage (NCBI taxonomy): Eukaryota > Metazoa > Chordata > Mammalia > Hyracoidea > Procaviidae > Heterohyrax > Heterohyrax brucei. The sequence continues at coordinate 17,677,857 of CM053146.1, forward strand.
CTTAGAAAACTGGTAAAACCTACATTGTTCATAGAGTTGGGAGTACTTAGCACTGTGAAAACAGTACTTTTGCCGAAAAAAATTTAGTTCTCTAAGTCCGTGAAACAGTGAACAGAGAATGTATGAGTTTCTCAAGATTGGTAACAGATAGAAACAAGAGAAAGTACACGGTGATCCATCTACCTAGAAAAGTTACAGAGGTTTACACAGAGAAAACCAAGGATAAGTACAAGAAAATAAGAGAGACTTAGAAAACTGGTAAAACCTACATTGTTGAAAGACCTGGGAGTACTTAGCACTGTGAAAACAGCACTTTCGCCGAAGGAAATTTAGTTCTCTAAGTCCGTGAAACAGTGAACAGAGAATGTATGAGTTTCTCAAGTTTGGTAACAGATAGAAACAAGCCAAAGTACACAGTGATTCATCTACCTAGAAAAGTTACAGAGGTTTACACAGAGAATTCCAAGGATAAGTACAAGAAAATAAGAGAGACTTAGAAAACTGGTAAAACCTACATTGTTGATAGAGTTGTGAGTACTTAGCACTGTGAAAACAGCACTTTCGCCGAGGGAAATTTAGTTATCTAAGTCCGTGAAACAGTGAACAGAGAATGTATGAGTTTCTCAAGTTTGGTAACAGATAGAAACAAGCGAAAGTACACAGTGATTCATCTACCTAGAAAAGTTACAGAGGTTTACACAGAGAATTCCAAGGATAAGTACAAGAAAATAAGAGAGACTTAGAAAACTGGTAAAACCTACATTGTTGATAGAGTTGGGAGTACTTAGCACTGTGAAAACAGCACTTTCGCCGAAGGAAATTTAGTTCTCTAAGTCCGTGAAACAGTGAACAGAGAATGTATGAGTTTCTCAAGTTTGGTAACAGATAGAAACAAGCGAAAGTACACAGTGATTCATCTACCTAGAACAGTTACAGAGGTTTACACAGAGAATTCCAAGGATAAGTACAAGAAAATAAGAGAGACTTAGAAAACTGGTAAAACCTACATTGTTGATAGAGTTGGGAGTACTTAGCACTGTGAAAACAGCACTTTCGCCGAAGGAAATTTAGTTCTCTAAGTCCGTGAAACAGTGAACAGAGAATGTATGAGTTTCTCAAGTTTGGTAACAGATAGAAACAAGCGAAAGTACAGAGTGATTCATCTACCTAGAAAATTTACAGAGGTTTACACAGAGAATACCAAGGATAAGTACAAGAAAATAAGAGAGACTTAAAAAACTGGTAAAACCTACATTGTTCATAGAGTTGGGAGTACTTAGCACTGTGCAAACAGCACTTTCGCAGAAAGAAATCTACTTCTCTAACACTGGGAAACAGTGAACAGAGAATGTATGAGTTTCTCAAGATTGGTAACAGATAGAAACAAGCGAAAGTACACAGTGATTCATCTACCTCGAAAAGTTACAGAGGTTTACACAGAGAATCCAAGGATAAGTACAAGAAAATAAGAGAGACTTAGAAAACTGGTAAAACCTACATTGTTGATAGAGTTGGGAGTACTTAGCGCTGTGAAAACAGTACTTTTTCCGAAACAAATTTAGTTCTCTAAGTCCGTGAAACAGTGAACAGAGAATGTATGAGTTTCTCAAGATTAGTAACAGATAGAAACAAGAGAAAGTACACAGTGATCCATCTACCTAGAAAAGTTACAGAGGTTTACACAGAGAATACCAAGGATAAGTACAAGAAAATAAGAGAGACTTAGAAAACTGGTAAAACCTACATTGTTGATAGAGTTGGGAGTACTTAGCACTGTGAAAACAGCACTTTCGCAGAAAGAAATCTACTTCTCTAACACTGGGAAACAGTGAACAGAGAATGTATGAGTTTCTCAAGATTGGTAATAGATAGAAACAATAGAAAGTACACAGTGATTCATCTACCTAGAAAAGTTACAGAGATTTACACAGAGAATTCCAAGGATAAGTACAAGAAAATAAGAGAGACTTAGAAAACTGGTAAAACCTACATTGTTCATAGAGTTGGGAGTACTTACCACTGTGAAAACAGCACTTTCGCCGAAGGAAATTTAGTTCTCTAAGTCCGTGAAACAGTGAACAGAGAATGTATGAGTTTCTCAAGTTTGGTAACAGATAGAAACAAGAGAAAGTACACAGTGATTCATCTACCTAGAAAAGTTACAGAGGTTTACACAGAGAATTCCAAGGATAAGTACAAGAAAATAAGAGAGACTTAGAGAACTGGTAAAACCTACATTGTTGATAGAGTTGGGAGTACTTAGCACTGTGAAAACAGCACTTTCGCCGAAGGAAAGTTAGTTCTCTAAGTCCGTGAAACAGTGAACAGAGAATGTATGAGTTTCTCAAGTTTGGTAACAGATAGAAACAAGCGAAAGTACACAGTGATTCATCTACCTAGAAAAGTTACAGAGGTTTACACAGAGAATTCCAAGGATAAGTACAAGAAAATAAGAGAGACTTAGAAAACTGGTAAAACCTACATTGTTGATAGAGTTGGGAGTACTTAGCACTGTAAAAACAGCACTTTCGCAGAAAGAAATCTACTTCTCTAAGACTGGGAAACAGTGAACAGAGAATGTATGAGTTTCTCAAGATTGGTAACAGATAGAAACAAGAGAAAGCACACAGTGATTAATCTACCTAGAGAAGTTACAGAGGTTTACACAGAGAATTCCAAGGATAAGTACAAGAAAATAAGAGAGACTTAGAAAACTGGTAAAACCTACATTGTTGATAGAGTTGGGAGTACTTAGCACTGTGAAAACAGCACTTTCCCCGAAAGAAATCTACTTCTCTAAGACTGGGAAACAGTGAACAGAGAACGTATGAGTTTCTCAAGATTGGTAACAGATAGAAACAAGAGAAAGTACACAGTGATTCATTTACCTAGAGAAGTTACAGAGGTTTACACAGAGAATTCCAAGTATAAGTACAAGAAAACAAGAGAGACTTAGAAAACTGGTAAAACCTACATTGTTGATAGACTTGGGAGTTCTTAGCACTGTGAAAACAGCACTTTGGCCGAAGGAAATTTAGTTCTCTAAGTCCGTGAAACAGTGAACAGAGAATGTATGAGTTTCTCAAGATTGGTAACAGATAGAAACAAGAGAAAGTACACAGTGATTCATCTACCTAGACAAGTTACAGAGGTTTACACAGAGAAAACCAAGTATAAGTACAAGAAAATAAGAGAGACTCAGAAAACTGGTAAAACCTACATTGTTGATAGAGTTGGGAGTAATTAGCACTTTAAAAACAGCACTTTCGCAGAAAGAAATCTACTTCTCTAAGACTGGGAAACAGTGAACAGAGAATGTATGAGTTTCTCAAGATTGGTAACAGATAGAAACAAGAGAAAGTACACAGTGATTCATTTACCTAGAGAAGTTACAGAGGTTTACACAGAGAATTCCAAGTATAAGTACAAGAAAATAAGAGAGACTTAGAAAACTGGTAAAACCTACATTGTTGATAGAGTTGGGAGTACTTAGCACTGTGAAAACAGCACTTTCGCCGAAGGAAATTTAGTTCTCTAAGTCCGTGAAACAGTGAACAGAGAATGTATGAGTTTCTCAAGTTTGGTAACAGATAGAAACAAGCGAAAGTACACAGTGATTCATCTACCTAGAAAAGTTACAGAGGATAACACAGAGAATTCCAAGGATAAGTACAAGAAAATAAGAGAGACTTAGAAAACTGGTAAAACCTACATTGTTCATAGAGTTGGGAGTACTTAGCATTGTGAAAACAGCACTTTCGCAGAAAGAAATCTACTTCTCTAACACTGGGAAACAGTGAACAGAGAATGTATGAGTTTCTCAAGATTGGTAAAAGATAGAAACAAGAGAAAGTACACAGTGATTCATCTACCTAGAAAAGTTACAGAGGTTTACACAGAGAATCCAAGGATAAGTACAAGAAAATAAGAGAGACTTAGAAAACTGGTAAAACCTACATTGTTGATAGAGTTGGGAGTACTTAGCACTGTGAAAACAGTACTTTTGCCAAAAGAAATTTAGTTCTCTAAGTCCGTGAAACAGTGAACAGAGAATGTATGAGTTTCTCAAGATTGGTAACAGATAGAAACAAGAGAAAGTACACGGTGATCCATCTACCTAGAAAAGTTACAGAGGTTTACACAGAGAAAACCAAGGATAAGTACAAGAAAATAAGAGAGACTTAGTAAACTGGTAAAACCTACATTGTTGATAGAGTTGGGAGTACTTAGGACTGTGAAAACAGCACTTTCGCAGAAAGAAATCTACTTCTCTAAGACTGGGAAACAGTGAACAGAGAATGTATGAGTTTCTCAAGATTGGTAACAGATAGAAACAAGAGAAAGTACACAGTGATTCATCTACCTAGAGAAGTTACAGAGGTTTACACAGAGAATTCCAAGTATAAGTACAAGAAAATAAGAGAGACTTAGAAAACTGGTAAAACCTACATTGTTTAAAGACTTGGGAGTACTTAGCACTGTGAAAACAGCACTTTCGCCGAAGGAAATTTAGTTCTCTAAGTCCGTGAAACAGTGAACAGAGAATGTATGAGTTTCTCAAGTTTGGTAACAGATAGAAACAAGCCAAAGTACACAGAGATTCATCTACCTAGAAGAGTTACAGAGGTTTACACAGAGAATTCCAAGGATAAGTACAAGAAAATAAGAGAGACTTAGAAAACTGGTAAAACCTACATTATTGATAGAGTTGGGAGTACTTAGCACTGTGAAAACAGCACTTTCGCCGAGGGAAATTTAATTATCTAAGTCCGTGAAACAGTGAACAGAGAATGTATGAGTTTCTCAAGTTTGGTAACAGATAGAAACAAGCGAAAGTACACAGTGATTCATCTACCTAGAAAAGTTACAGAGGTTTACACAGAGAATTCCAAGGATAAGTACAAGAAAATAAGAGAGACTTAGAAAACTGGTAAAACCTACATTGTTGATAGAGTTGGGAGTACTTAGCACTGTGAAAACAGTACTTTTTCAGAAAGAAATTTAGTTCTCTAAGTCCGTGAAACAGGGAACAGAGAATGTATGAGTTTCTCAAGATTAGTAACAGATAGAAACAAGCGAAAGTACACAGTGATCCATCTACCTAGAAAAGTTACAGAGGTTTACACAGAGAAAACCAAGGATAAGTACAAGAAAATGAGAGAGACTTAGAAAACTGGTAAAACCTACATTGTTGATAGAGTTGTGAGTACTTAGCACTGTGAAAACAGCACTTTCACCGAAAGAAATTTAGTTGTCTAAGTCCGTGTAACAGTGAACAGAGAATATATGAATTTCTCAAGTTTGGTAACAGATAGAAACAAGGGAAAGTACACAGTGATTCATCTACCTAGAAAAGTTACAGAGGTTTACACAGAGAATTCCAAGGATAAGTACAAGAAAATAAGAGAGACTTAGAAAACTGGTAAAACCTACATTGTTGATAGAGTTGGGAGTACTTAGCACTGTGAAAACAGCACTTTCGCCGAAGAAAGTTAGTTCTCTAAGTCCGTGAAACAGTGAACAGAGAATGTATGAGTTTCTCAAGTTTGGTAACAGATAGAAACAAGCGAAAGTACACAGTGATTCATGTACCTAGAAAAGTTACAGAGGTTTACACAGAGAATTCCAAGGATAAGTACAAGAAAATAAGAGAGACTTAGAAAACTGGTAAAACCTACATTGTTGATAGAGTTGGGAGTACTTAGCACTGTGAAAACAGCACTTTCGCAGAAAGAAATCTACTTCTCTAAGACTGGGAAACAGTGAACAGAGAATGTATGAGTTTCTCAAGTTTGGTAACAGATAGAAACAAGCGAAAGTACACAGTGATTCATCTACCTAGAAAAGTTACAGAGGATAACACAGAGAATTCCAAGGATAAGTACAAGAAAATAAGAGAGACTTAGAAAACTGGTAAAACCTACATTGTTCATAGAGTTGGGAGTACTTAGCATTGTGAAAACAGCACTTTCGCAGAAAGAAATCTACTTCTCTAACACTGGGAAACAGTGAACAGAGAATGTATGAGTTTCTCAAGATTGGTAACAGATAGAAACAAGAGAAAGTACACAGTGATTCATCTACCTAGAAAAGTTACAGAGGTTTACACAGAGAATCCAAGGATAAGTACAAGAAAATAAGAGAGACTTAGAAAACTGGTAAAACCTACATTGTTGATAGAGTTGGGAGTACTTAGCACTGTGAAAACAGTACTTTTGCCAAAAGAAATTTAGTTCTCTAAGTCCGTGAAACAGTGAACAGAGAATGTATGAGTTTCTCAAGATTGGTAACAGATAGAAACAGGAGAAAGTACACGGTGATCCATCTACCTAGAAAAGTTACAGAGGTTTACACAGAGAAAACCAAGGATAAGTACAAGAAAATAAGAGAGACTTAGTAAACTGGTAAAACCTACATTGTTGATAGAGTTGGGAGTACTTAGGACTGTGAAAACAGCACTTTCGCAAAAAGAAATCTACTTCTCTAAGACTGGAAAACAGTGAACAGAGAATTTATGAGTTTCTCAAGATTGGTAACAGATAGAAACAAGAGAAAGTACACAGTGATTCATCAACCTAGAGAAGTTACAGAGGTTTACACAGAGAATTCCAAGTATAAGTACAAGAAAATAAGAGAGACTTAGAAAACTGGTAAAACCTACATTGCTGATAGAGTTGGGAGTACTTAGCACTGTGAAAACAGCACTTTCGCCGAAGGAAATTTAGTTCTCTAAGTGCGTGAAACAGTGAACAGAGAATGTATGAGTTTCTCAAGTTTGGTAACAGATAGAAACAAGCGAAAGTACACAGTGATTCATCTACCTAGAAAAGTTACAGAGGTTTACACAGAGAATTCCAAGGATAAGTACAAGAAAATAAGAGAGACTTAGAAAACTGGTAAAACCTACATTGTTGATAGAGTTGGGAGTACTTAGCACTGTGAAAACAGCACTTACGCCGAAGGAAATTTAGTTCTCTAAGTCCGTGAAACAGTGAACAGAGAATGTATGAGTTTCTCAAGTTTGGTAACAGATAGAAACAAGCGAAAGTACACAGTGATTCATCTACCTAGAAAAGTTACAGAGGATAACACAGAGAATTCCAAGGATAAGTACAAGAAAATAAGAGAGACTTAGAAAACTGGTAAAACCTACATTGTTCATAGAGTTGGGAGTACTTAGCATTGTGAAAACAGCACTTTCGCAGAAAGAAATCTACTTCTCTAACACTGGGAAACAGTGAACAGAGAATGTATCAGTTTCTCAAGATTGGTAACAGATAGAAACAAGAGAAAGTACACAGTGATTCATCTACCTAGAAAAGTTACAGAGGTTTACACAGATAATCCAAGGATAAGTACAAGAAAATAAGAGAGACTTAGAAAACTGGTAAAACCTACATTGTTGATAGAGTTGGGAGTACTTAGCACTGTGAAAACAGTACTTTTGCCAAAAGAAATTTAGTTCTCTAAGTCCGTGAAACAGTGAACAGAGAATGTATGAGTTTCTAAAGATTGGTAACAGATAGAAACAAGAGAAAGTACACGGTGATCCATCTACCTAGAAAAGTTACAGAGGTTTACACAGAGAAAACCAAGGATAAGTACAAGAAAATAAGAGAGACTTAGTAAACTGGTAAAACCTACATTGTTGATAGAGTTGGGAGTACTTGGGACTGTGAAAACAGCACTTTCGCAGAAAGAATTCTACTTCTCTAAGACTGGGAAACAGTGAACAGAGAATGTATGAGTTTCTCAAGATTGGTAACAGATAGAAACAAGAGAAAGTACACAGTGATTCATCTACCTATGAGAAGTTACAGAGGTTTACACAGCGAATTCCAAGTATAAGTACAAGAAAATAAGAGAGACTTAGAAAACTGGTAAAACCTACATTGTTGAAAGACTTGGGAGTACTTAGCACTGTGAAAACAGCACTTTCGCCGAAGGAAATTTAGTTCTCTAAGTCCGTGAAACAGTGAACAGAGAATGTATGAGTTTCTCAAGTTTGGTAACAGATAGAAACAAGCCAAAGTACACAGTGATTCATCTACCTAGAAAAGTTACAGAGGTTTACACAGCGAATTCCAAGGATAAGTACAAGAAAATAAGAGAGACTTAGAAAACTGGTAAAACCTACATTGTTGATAGAGTTGGGAGTACTTAGCACTGTGAAAACAGCACTTTCGCCGAGGGAAATTTAGTTATCTAAGTCCGTGAAACAGTGAACAGAGAATGTATGAGTTTCTCAAGTTTGGTAACAGATAGAAACAAGCGAAAGTACACAGTGATTCATCTACCTAGAAAAGTTACAGAGGTTTACACAGAGAATCCAAGGATAAGTACAAGAAAATAAGAGAGACTTAGAAAACTGGTAAAACCTACATTGTTGATAGAGTTGGGAGTACTTAGCACTGTGAAAACAGCACTTTCGCCGAAGGAAATTTAGTTCTCTAAGTCCGTGAAACAGTGAACAGAGAATGTATGAGTTTTTCAAGTTTGGTAACAGATAGAAACAAGCGAAAGTACAGAGTGATTCATCTACCTAGAAAAGTTACAGAGGTTTACACAGAGAATACCAAGGATAAGTACAAGAAAATAAGAGAGACTTAGAAAACTGGTAAAACCTACATTGTTCATAGAGTTGGGAGTACTTAGCACTGTGCAAACAGCACTTTCGCAGAAAGAAATCTACTTCTCTAACACTGGGAAACAGTGAACAGAGAATGTATGAGTTTCTCAAGATTGGTAAAAGATAGAAACAAGCGAAAGTACACAGTGATTCATCTACCTCGAAAAGTTACAGAGGTTTACACAGAGAATTCCAAGGATAAGTACAAGAAAATAGGAGAGACATAGAAAACTGGTAAAACCTACATTGTTGATAGAGTTGGAAGTACTGACCACTGTGAAAACAGCACTTTCTCCGAAGGAAATTTAGTTCTCTAAGTCCGTGAAACAGTGAACAGAGAATGTATGAGTTTCTCAAGTTTGGTAACAGATAGAAACAAGCGAAAGTACACAGTGATTCATCTACCTAGAAAAGGTACAGAGGTTTATACAGAGAATTCCAAGGATAAGTACAAGAAAATAAGAGAGACTTAGAAAACTGGTAAAACCTACATTGTTGATAGAGTTGGCAGTACTTAGCACTGTGAAAACAGCACTTTCGCCGAAGGAAATTTAGTTCTCTAAGTCCGTGAAACAATGAACAGAGAATGTATGAGTTTCTCAAGTTTGGTAACAGATAGAAACAAGCGAAAGTACACAGTGATTCATCTACCTAGAAAACTTACAGAGGATAACACAGAGAATTCCAAGGATAAGTACAAGAAAATAAGAGAGACTTAGAAAACTGGTAAAACCTACATTGTTGATAGAGTTGGGAGTACTTAGCACTGTGAAAACAGCACTTTCGCAGAAAGAAATCTACTTCTCTAACACTGGGAAACAGTGAACAGAGAATGTATGAGTTTCTCAAGATTGGTAACAGATAGAAACAAGAGAAAGTACACAGTGATTCATCTACCTAGAAAAGTTACAGAGGTTTACACAGAGAATCGAAGGATAAGTACAAGAAAATAAGAGAGACTTAGAAAACTGGTAAAACCTACATTGTTGATAGAGTTGGGAGTACTTAGCACTGTGAAAACAATACTTTTTCCGAAAGAAATTTAGTTCTCTAAGTCCGTGAAACAGTGAACAGAGAATGTATGAGTTTCTCAAGATTAGTAACAGATAGATACAAGAGAAAGTACACAGTGATCCATCTACCTAGAAAAGTTACAGAGGTTTACACAGAGAAAACCAAAGATAAGTACAAGAAAATGAGAGAGACTTAGAAAACTGGTAAAACCTACATTGTTGATAGAGTTGTGAGTACTTAGCACTGTGAAAACAGCACTTTCGCCGAAAGAAATTTAGTTCTCTAAGTCCGTGAAACAGTGAACAGAGAGTGTATGAATTTCTCAAGTTTGGTAACAGATAGAAACAAGCGAAAGTACACAGTGATTCATCTACCTAGAAAAGTTACAGAGGTTTACACAGAGAATTCCAAGGATAATTACAAGAAAATAAGAGAGACTTAGAAAACTGGTAAAACCTACATTGTTGATAAAGTTGGGAGTACTTAGCACTGTGAAAACAGCACTTTCGCCGAAGGAAATTTAGTTCTCTAAGTCCGTGAAACAGTGAACAGAGAATGTATGAGTTTCTCAAGTTTGGTAACACATAGAAACAAGCGAAAGTACAGAGTGATTCATCTACCTAGAAAAGTTACAGAGGTTTACACAGAGAATACCAAGGATAAGTACAAGAAAATAAGAGAGACTTAGAAAACTGGTAAAACCTACATTGTTGATAGAGTTGGGAGTACTTAGCACTGTGCAAACAGCACTTTCGCAGAAAGAAATCTACTTCTCTAACACTGGGAAACAGTGAACAGAGAATGTATGAGTTTCTCAAGATTGGTAATAGATAGAAACAATAGAAAGTACACAGTGATTCATCTACCTAGAAAAGTTACAGAGATTTACACAGAGAATTCCAAGGATAAGTACAAGAAAATAAGAGAGACTTAGAAAACTGGTAAAACCTACATTGTTCATAGAGTTGGGAGTACTTACCACTGTGAAAACAGCACTTTCGCCGAAGGAAATTTAGTTCTCTAAGTCCGTGAAACAGTGAACAGAGAATGTATGAGTTTCTCAAGTTTGGTAACAGATAGAAACAAGCGAAAGTACACAGTGATTCATCTACCTAGAAAAGTTACAGAGGTTTACACAGAGAATTCCAAGGATAAGTACAAGAAAATAAGAGAGACTTAGAGAACTGGTAAAACCTACATTGTTGATAGAGTTGGGAGTACTTAGCACTGTGAAAACAGCACTTTCGCCGAAGGAAAGTTAGTTCTCTAAGTCCGTGAAACAGTGAACAGAGAATGTATGAGTTTCTCAAGTTTGGTAACAGATAGAAACAAGCGAAAGTACACAATGATTCATCTACCTAGAAAAGTTACAGAGGTTTACACAGAGAATTCCAAGGATAAGTACAAGAAAATAAGAGAGACTTAGAAAACTGGTAAAACCTACATTGTTGATAGAGTTGGGAGTACTTAGCACTGTGAAAACAGCACTTTCGCCGAAGGAAATTTAGTTCTCTAAGTCCGTGAAACAGAGAACAGAGAATGTATGAGTTTCTCAAGTTTGGTAACAGATAGAAACAAGCGAAAGTACACAGTGATTCATCTACCTAGAAAAGTTACAGAGGTTTACAGAGAGAATTCCAAGGATAAGTAGAAGAAAATGAGAGAGACTTAGAAAACTGGTAAAACCTACATTGTTGATAGAGTTGTGAGTACTTAGCACTGTGAAAACAGCACTTTCGCCGAAGGAAATTTAGTTCTCTAAGTACGTGAAACAGTGAACAGAGAATGTATGAGTTTCTCAAGTTTGGTAACAGATAGAAACAAGCGAAAGTACACAGTGATTCATCTACCTAGAAAAGTTTCAGAGGTTTACACAGAGAATTCCCAGTAAAAGTACAAGAAAATAAGAGAGACTTAGAAAACTGGTAAAACCTACATTGTTGATAGAGTTGGGAGTACTTAGCACTGTGAAAACAGCACTTTCGCAGTAAGAAATCTACTTCTCTAACACTGGGAGACAGTGAACAGAGAATGTATGAGTTTCTCAAGATTGGTAACAGATAGAAACAAGCGAAAGTACACAGTGATTCATCTACCTAGAAAAGTTATAGAGGTTTACACAGAGAAAACCAAGTATAAGTACAAGAAAATAAGAGAGACTTAGAAACCGGTAAAACCTACATTGTTGATAGAGTTGGGAGTACTTAGCACTGTGAAAACAGCACTTTCGCAGAAAGAAATCTACTTCTCTCATACTGGGAAACAGTGAACAGAGAATGTATGAGTTTCTCAAGTTTGGTAACAGATAGAAACAAGAGAAAGTACACAGTGATTCATATACCTAAAGAAGTTAGAGATGGTTTACACAGACAATTCCAAGGATAAGTACAAGAAAATAAGAGAGACTTAGAAAACTGGTAAAACCTACATTGTTGATAGAGTTGGGAGTACTTAGCACTGTGAAAATAGCAATTTCGCCGACGGAAATTTAGTTCTCTAAGTCCGTGAAACAGTGAACAGAGAATGTATGAGTTTCTCAAGTTTGGTAACAGATAGAAACAAGCGAAAGTACACAGTGATTCATCTACCTAGAAAACTTACAGAGGTTTACACAGAGAATTCCAAGGATAAGTACAAGAAAATAAGAGAGACTTAGAAAACTGGTAAAACCTACATTGTTAATAGAGTTGGGAGTACTTAGCACTGTGAAAACAGCACTTTCGCAGTAAGAAATCTACTTCTCTAACACTGGGAGACAGTGAACAGAGAATGTATGAGTTTCTCAAAATTGGTAACAGATAGAAACAAGCGAAAGTACACAGTGATTCATCTACCTAGAAAAGCTACAGAGGTTTACACCGAGAAAACCAAGTATAAGTACAAGAAAATAAGAGAGACATAGAAAACTGGTAAAACCTACATTGTTGATAGAGTTGGGAGTACTTAGCACTGTGAAAACAGCACTTTCGCAGAAAGAAATCTACTTCTCTAAGACTGGGAAACAGTGAACAGAGAATGTATGAGTTTCTCAAGATTGGTAACAGATAGAAACAAGAGAAAGTACACAGTGATTCATCTACCTAGAAAAGTTACAGAGGTTTACACAGAGAATTCCAAGGATAAGTACAAGAAAATAAGAGAGACTTAGAAAACTGGTAAAACCTACATTGTTGATAGACTTGGGAGTACTTAGCACTGTGAAAACAGCACTTTCGCCGAAGGAAATTTAGTTCTCTAAGTCCGTGAAACAGTGAACAGAGAATGTATGAGTTTCTCAAGTTTGGTAACAGATAGAAACAAGCGAAAGTACACAGTGATTCATCTACCTAGAAAAGTTACAGAGGTTTACACAGAGAATTCCAAGGATAAGTACAAGAAAATAAGAGAGACTTAGAAAACTGGTAAAACCTACATTGTTGATAGAGTTGGGAGTACTTAGCACTGTGAAAACAGCACTTTCACCGAAGGAAATTTAGTTCTCTAAGTCCGTGAAACAGTGAACAGAGAATGTATGAGTTTCTCAAGTTTGGAAACAGATAGAAACAAGCGAAAGTACACAGCGATTCATCTACCTAGAAAAGTTACAGAGGTTTACACGGAGAATTCCCAGTAAAAGTACAAGAAAATAAGAGAGACTTAGAAAACTGGTAAAACCTACATTGTTGATAGAGTTGGGAGTACTTAGCACTGTGAAAACAGCACTTTCGCAGTAAGAAATCTACTTCTCTAACACTGGGAGATAGTGAACAGAGAATGTATGAGTTTCTCAAGATTGGTAACAGATAAAAACAAGCGAAAGTACACAGTGATTCATCTACCTAGAAAAGTTACAGAGGTTTACACAGAGAATTCCAAGGATAAGTACAAAAAATAAGAGAGACTTAGAAACCGGTAAAACCTACATTGTTGATAGAGTTGGGAGTACTTAACACTGTGAAAACAGCACTTTCGCAGAAAGAAATCTACTTCTCTCACACTGGGAAACAGTGAACAGAGAATGTATGAGTTTCTCAAGATTGGTAACAGATAGAAACAAGAGAAAGTACACAGTGATTCATATACCTAAAGAAGTTAGAGATGGTTTACACAGAGAATTCCAAGGATAAGTACAAGAAAATAAGAGAGACTTAGAAAACTGGTAAAACCTACATTGTTGAAAGACTTGGGAGTACTTAGCACTGTGAAAACAGCACTTTCGCCGAAGGAAATTTAGTTCTCTAAGTCCGTGAAACAGTGAACAGAGAATGTATGAGTTTCTCAAGTTTGGTAACAGATAGAAACAAGCCAAAGTACACAGTGATTCATCTACCTAGAAAAGTTACAGAGGTTTACACAGAGAATTCCAAGGATAAGTACAAGAAAATAAGAGAGACTTAGAAAACTGGTAAAACCTACATTGTTGATAGAGTTGGGATTACTTAGCACTGTGAAAACAGCACTTTTGCCGAGGGAAATTTAGTTATCTAAGTCCGTGAAACAGTGAACAGAGAATGTATGAGTTTCTCAAGTTTGGTAACAGATAGAAACAAGCGAAAGTACACAGTGATTCATCTACCTAGAAAAGTTACGGAGGTTTACACAGAGAATTCCAAGGATAAGTACAAGAAAATAAGAGAGACTTAGAAAACTTGTAAAACCTACATTGTTGATAGAGTTGGGAGTACTTAGCACTGTGAAAACAGCAGTTTCGCCGAAGGAAATTTAGTTCTCTAAGTCCGTGAAACAGTGAACAGAGAATGTATGAGTTTCTCAAGTTTGGTAACAGATAGAAACAAGCGAAAGTACACAGTGATTCATCTACCTAGAAAAGTTACAGAGGTTTACACAGAGAATTCCAAGGATAAGTACAAGAAAATAAGAGAGACTTAGAAAACTGGTAAAACCTACATTGTTGATAGAGTTGGGAGTACTTAGCACTGTGAAAACAGCACTTTCGCCGAAGGAAATTTAGTTCTCTAAGTCCGTGAAACAGTGAACAGAGAATGTATGAGTTTCTCAAGTTTGGTAACAGATAGAAACAAGCGAAAGTACAGAGTGATTCATCTACCTAGAAAAGTTACAGAGGTTTACACAGAGAATACCAAGGATAAGTACAAGAAAATAAGAGAGACTTAGAAAACTGGTAAAACCTACATTGTTCATAGAGTTGGCAGTACTTAGCACTGTGCAAACAGCACTTTCGCAGAAAGAAATCTACTTCTCTAACACTGGGAAACAGTGAACAGAGAATGTATGAGTTTCTCAAGATTGGTAACAGATAGAAACAAGCGAAAGTACACAGTGATTCATCTACCTCGAAAAGTTACAGAGGTTTACACAGAGAATTCCAAGGATAAGTACAAGAAAATAAGAGAGACATAGAAAACTGGTAAAACCTACATTGTTGATAGAGTTGGGAGTACTTAGCACTGTGAAAACAGCACTTTCGCCGAAGGAAATTTAGTTCTCTAAGTCCGTGAAACAGTGAACAGAGAATGTATGAGTTTCTCAAGTTTGGAAACAGATAGAAACAAGCGAAAGTACACAGTGATTCATCTACCTAGAAAAGTTTCAGAGGTTTACACAGAGAATTCCCAGTAAAAGTACAAGAAAATAAGAGAGACTTAGAAAACTGGTAAAACCTACATTGTTGATAGAGTTGGGAGTACTTAGCACTGTGAAAACAGCACTTTCGCAGTAAGAAATCTACTTCTCTAACACTGGGAGTCAGTGAACAGAGAATGTATGAGTTTCTCAAGATTGGTAACAGATAGAAACAAGCGAAAGTACACAGTGATTCATCTACCTAGAAAAGTTATAGAGGTTTACACAGAGAAAACCAAGTATAAGTACAAGAAAATAAGAGAGACTTAGAAACCGGTAAAACCTACATTGTTGATAGAGTTGGGAGTACTTAGCACTGTGAAAACAGCACTTTCGCAGAAAGAAATCTACTTCTCTCACACTGGGAAACAGTGAACAGAGAATGTATGAGTTTCTCAAGATTGGTAACAGATAGAAACAAGAGAAAGTACACAGTGATTCATATACCTAAAGAAGTTAGAGATGGTTTACACAGACAATTCCAAGGATAAGTACAAGAAAATAAGAGAGACTTAGAAAACTGGTAAAACCTACATTGTTGATAGAGTTGGGAGTACTTAGCACTGTGAAAATAGCAATTTCGCCGACGGAAATTTAGTTCTCTAAGTCCGTGAAACAGTGAACAGAGAATGTATGACTTTCTCAAGTTTGGTAACAGATAGAAACAAGCAAAAGTACACAGTGATTCGTCTACCTAGAAAAGTTACAGAGGTTTACACAGAGAATTCCAAGGATAAGTACAAGAAAATAAGAGAGACTTAGAAAACTGGTAAAACCTACATTGTTCATAGAATTCGGAGTACTTAGCACTGTGAAAACAGCACTTTCGCCGAAGGAAATTTAGTTCTCTAAGTCCGTGAAACAGTGAACAGAGAATGTATGAGTTTCTCAAGTTTGGTAACAGATAGAAACAAGCGAAAGTACACAGTGATTCATCTACCTAGAAAACTTACAGAGGTTTACACAGAGAATTCCAAGGATAAGTACAAGAAAATAAGAGAGACTTAGAAAACTGGTAAAACCTACATTGTTAATAGAGTTGGGAGTACTTAGCACTGTGAAAACAGCACTTTCGCAGTAAGAAATCTACTTCTCTAACACTGGGAGACAGTGAACAGAGAATGTATGAGTTTCTCAAAATTGGTAACAGATAGAAACAAGCGAAAGTACACAGTGATTCATCTACCTAGAAAAGCTACAGAGGTTTACACCGAGAAAACCAAGTATAAGTACAAGAAAATAAGAGAGACATAGAAAACTGGTAAAACCTACATTGTTGATAGAGTTGGGAGTACTTAGCACTGTGAAAACAGCACTTCCGCAGAAAGAAATCTACTTCTCTAAGACTGGGAAACAGTGAACAGAGAATGTATGAGTTTCTCAAGTTTGGTAACAGATAGAAACAAGCGAAAGTACACAGTGATTCATCTACCTAGAAAAGTTACAGAGGTTTACACAGAGAATTCCAAGGACAAGTAAAAGAAAATAAGACAGACTTAGAAAACTGGTAAAACCTACATTGTTGATAGAGTTGGGAGTACTTAGCACTGTGAAAACAGCACTTTCACCAAAGGAAATTTAGTTCTCTAAGTCCGTGAAACAGTGAACAGAGAATGTATGACTTTCTCAAGTTTGGAAACAGATAGAAACAAGCGAAAGTACACAGCGATTCATCTACCTAGAAAAGTTACAGAGGTTTACACAGAGAATTCCAAGGATAAGTACAAGAAAATAAGAGAGACTTAGAAAACTGGTAAAACCTACATTGTTGATAGAGTTGGGATTACTTAGCACTGTGAAAACAGCACTTTTGCCGAGGGAAATTTAGTTATCTAAGTCCGTGAAACAGTGAACAGAGAATGTATGAGTTTCTCAAGTTTGGTAACAGATAGAAACAAGCGAAAGTACACAGTGATTCATCTACCTAGAAAAGTTACGGAGGTTTACACAGAGAATTCCAAGGATAAGTACAAGAAAATAAGAGAGACTTAGAAAACTTGTAAAACCTACATTGTTGATAGAGTTGGGAGTACTTAGCACTGTGAAAACAGCAGTTTCGCCGAAGGAAATTTAGTTCTCTAAGTCCGTGAAACAGTGAACAGAGAATGTATGAGTTTCTCAAGTTTGGTAACAGATAGAAACAAGCGAAAGTACACAGTGATTCATCTACCTAGAAAAGTTACAGAGGTTTACACAGAGAATTCCAAGGATAAGTACAAGAAAATAAGAGAGACATAGAAAACTGGTAAAACCTACATTGTTGATAGAGTTGGGAGTACTTAGCACTGTGAAAACAGCACTTTCGCCGAAGGAAATTTAGTTCTCTAAGTCCGTGAAACAGTGAACAGAGAATGTATGAGTTTCTCAAGTTTGGAAACAGATAGAAACAAGCGAAAGTACACAGTGATTCATCTACCTAGAAAAGTTTCAGAGGTTTACACAGAGAATTCCCAGTAAAAGTACAAGAAAATAAGAGAGACTTAGAAAACTGGTAAAACCTACATTGTTGATAGAGTTGGGAGTACTTAGCACTGTGAAAACAGCACTTTCGCAGTAAGAAATCTACTTCTCTAACACTGGGAGTCAGTGAACAGAGAATGTATGAGTTTCTCAAGATTGGTAACAGATAGAAACAAGCGAAAGTACACAGTGATTCATCTACCTAGAAAAGTTATAGAGGTTTACACAGAGAAAACCAAGTATAAGTACAAGAAAATAAGAGAGACTTAGAAACCGGTAAAACCTACATTGTTGATAGAGTTGGGAGTACTTAGCACTGTGAAAACAGCACTTTCGCAGAAAGAAATCTACTTCTCTCACACTGGGAAACAGTGAACAGAGAATGTATGAGTTTCTCAAGATTGGTAACAGATAGAAACAAGAGAAAGTACACAGTGATTCATATACCTAAAGAAGTTAGAGATGGTTTACACAGACAATTCCAAGGATAAGTACAAGAAAATAAGAGAGACTTAGAAAACTGGTAAAACCTACATTGTTGATAGAGTTGGGAGTACTTAGCACTGTGAAAATAGCAATTTCGCCGACGGAAATTTAGTTCTCTAAGTCCGTGAAACAGTGAACAGAGAATGTATGACTTTCTCAAGTTTGGTAACAGATAGAAACAAGCGAAAGTACACAGTGATTCATCTACCTAGAAAAGTTACAGAGGTTTACACAGAGAATTCCAAGGATAAGTACAAGAAAATAAGAGAGACTTAGAAAACTGGTAAAACCTACATTGTTCATAGAATTCGGAGTACTTAGCACTGTGAAAACAGCACTTTCGCCGAAGGAAATTTAGTTCTCTAAGTCCGTGAAACAGTGAACAGAGAATGTATGAGTTTCTCAAGTTTGGTAACAGATAGAAACAAGCGAAAGTACACAGTGATTCATCTACCTAGAAAACTTACAGAGGTTTACACAGAGAATTCCAAGGATAAGTACAAGAAAATAAGAGAGACTTAGAAAACTGGTAAAACCTACATTGTTAATAGAGTTGGGAGTACTTAGCACTGTGAAAACAGCACTTTCGCAGTAAGAAATCTACTTCTCTAACACTGGGAGACAGTGAACAGAGAATGTATGAGTTTCTCAAAATTGGTAACAGATAGAAACAAGCGAAAGTACACAGTGATTCATCTACCTAGAAAAGCTACAGAGGTTTACACCGAGAAAACCAAGTATAAGTACAAGAAAATAAGAGAGACATAGAAAACTGGTAAAACCTACATTGTTGATAGAGTTGGGAGTACTTAGCACTGTGAAAACAGCACTTTCGCAGAAAGAAATCTACTTCTCTAAGACTGGGAAACAGTGAACAGAGAATGTATGAGTTTCTCAAGTTTGGTAACAGATAGAAACAAGCGAAAGTACACAGTGATTCATCTACCTAGAAAAGTTACAGAGGTTTACACAGAGAATTCCAAGGACAAGTAAAAGAAAATAAGACAGACTTAGAAAACTGGTAAAACCTACATTGTTGATAGAGTTGGGAGTACTTAGCACTGTGAAAACAGCACTTTCACCAAAGGAAATTTAGTTCTCTAAGTCCGTGAAACAGTGAACAGAGAATGTATGACTTTCTCAAGTTTGGAAACAGATAGAAACAAGCGAAAGTACACAGCGATTCATCTACCTAGAAAAGTTACAGAGGTTTACACAGAGAATTCCAAGGATAAGTACAAGAAAATAAGAGAGACTTAGAAAACTGGTAAAACCTACATTGTTGATAGAGTTGGGATTACTTAGCACTGTGAAAACAGCACTTTTGCCGAGGGAAATTTAGTTATCTAAGTCCGTGAAACAGTGAACAGAGAATGTATGAGTTTCTCAAGTTTGGTAACAGATAGAAACAAGCGAAAGTACACAGTGATTCATCTACCTAGAAAAGTTACGGAGGTTTACACAGAGAATTCCAAGGATAAGTACAAGAAAATAAGAGAGACTTAGAAAACTTGTAAAACCTACATTGTTGATAGAGTTGGGAGTACTTAGCACTGTGAAAACAGCAGTTTCGCCGAAGGAAATTTAGTTCTCTAAGTCCGTGAAACAGTGAACAGAGAATGTATGAGTTTCTCAAGTTTGGTAACAGATAGAAACAAGCGAAAGTACACAGTGATTCATCTACCTAGAAAAGTTACAGAGGTTTACACAGAGAATTCCAAGGATAAGTACAAGAAAATAAGAGAGACATAGAAAACTGGTAAAACCTACATTGTTGATAGAGTTAGGAGTACTTAGCACTGTGAAAACAGCACTTTCGCCGAAGGAAATTTAGTTCTCTAAGTCCGTGAAACAGTGAACAGAGAATGTATGAGTTTCTCAAGTTTGGAAACAGATAGAAACAAGCGAAAGTACACAGTGATTCATCTACCTAGAAAAGTTTCAGAGGTTTACACAGAGAATTCCCAGTAAAAGTACAAGAAAATAAGAGAGACTTAGAAAACTGGTAAAACCTACATTGTTGATAGAGTTGGGAGTACTTAGCACTGTGAAAACAGCACTTTCGCAGTAAGAAATCTACTTCTCTAACACTGGGAGTCAGTGAACAGAGAATGTATGAGTTTCTCAAGATTGGTAACAGATAGAAACAAGCGAAAGTACACAGTGATTCATCTACCTAGAAAAGTTATAGAGGTTTACACAGAGAAAACCAAGTATAAGTACAAGAAAATAAGAGAGACTTAGAAACCGGTAAAACCTACATTGTTGATAGAGTTGGGAGTACTTAGCACTGTGAAAACAGCACTTTCGCAGAAAGAAATCTACTTCTCTCACACTGGGAAACAGTGAACAGAGAATGTATGAGTTTCTCAAGATTGGTAACAGATAGAAACAAGAGAAAGTACACAGTGATTCATATACCTAAAGAAGTTAGAGATGGTTTACACAGACAATTCCAAGGATAAGTACAAGAAAATAAGAGAGACTTAGAAAACTGGTAAAACCTACATTGTTGATAGAGTTGGGAGTACTTAGCACTGTGAAAATAGCAATTTCGCCGACGGAAATTTAGTTCTCTAAGTCCGTGAAACAGTGAACAGAGAATGTATGACTTTCTCAAGTTTGGTAACAGATAGAAACAAGCGAAAGTACACAGTGATTCATCTACCTAGAAAAGTTACAGAGGTTTACACAGAGAATTCCAAGGATAAGTACAAGAAAATAAGAGAGACTTAGAAAACTGGTAAAACCTACATTGTTCATAGAAGTCGGAGTACTTAGCACTGTGAAAACAGCACTTTCGCCGAAGGAAATTTAGTTCTCTAAGTCCGTGAAACAGTGAACAGAGAATGTATGAGTTTCTCAAGTTTGGTAACAGATAGAAACAAGCGAAAGTACACAGTGATTCATCTACCTAGAAAACTTACAGAGGTTTACACAGAGAATTCCAAGGATAAGTACAAGAAAATAAGAGAGACTTAGAAAACTGGTAAAACCTACATTGTTAATAGAGTTGGGAGTACTTAGCACTGTGAAAACAGCACTTTCGCAGTAAGAAATCTACTTCTCTAACACTGGGAGACAGTGAACAGAGAATGTATGAGTTTCTCAAAATTGGTAACAGATAGAAACAAGCGAAAGTACACAGTGATTCATCTACCTAGAAAAGCTACAGAGGTTTACACCGAGAAAACCAAGTATAAGTACAAGAAAATAAGACAGACTTAGAAAACTGGTAAAACCTACATTGTTGATAGAGTTGGGAGTACTTAGCACTGTGAAAACAGCACTTTCACCAAAGGAAATTTAGTTCTCTAAGTCCGTGAAACAGTGAACAGAGAATGTATGACTTTCTCAAGTTTGGAAACAGATAGAAACAAGCGAAAGTACACAGCGATTCATCTACCTAGAAAAGTTACAGAGGTTTACACGGAGAATTCCCAGTAAAAGTACAAGAAAATAAGAGAGACTTAGAAAACTGGTAAAACCTACATTGTTGATAGAGTTGGGAGTACTTAGCACTGTGAAAACAGCACTTTCGCAGTAAGAAATCTACTTCTCTAACACTGGGAGATAGTGAACAGAGAATGTATGAGTTTCTCAAGATTGGTAACAGATAAAAACAAGCGAAAGTACACAGTGATTCATCTACCTAGAAAAGTTACAGAGGTTTACACAGAGAATTCCAAGGATAAGTACAAGAAAATAAGAGAGACTTAGAAACCGGTAAAACCTACATTGTTGATAGAGTTGGGAGTACTTAGCACTGTGAAAACAGCACTTTCGCAGAAAGAAATCTACTTCTCTCACACTGGGAAACAGTGAACAAAGAATGTATGAGCTTCTCAAGATTGGTAACAGATAGAAACAAGAGAAAGTACACAGTGATTCATATACCTAAAGAAGTTAGAGATGGTTTACACAGAGAATTCCAAGGATAAGTACAAGAAAATAAGAGAGACTTAGAAAACTGGTAAAACCTACATTGTTGATAGAGTTGGGAGTTCTTAGCACTGTGAAAACAGCACTTTGGCCGAAGGAAATTTAGTTCTCTTAGTCCGTGAAACAGTGAACAGAGAATGTATGAGTTTCTGAAGATTGGTAACAGATAGAAACAAGAGAAATTACACAGTGATTCATCTACCTAGACAAGTTACAGAGGTTTACACAGAGAAAACCAAGTATAAGTACAAGAAAATAAGAGAGACTCAGAAAACCGGTAAAACCTACATTGTTGATAGAGTTGGGAGTACTTAGCACTGTGAAAACAGCACTTTCGCCCAAGGAAATTTAGTTCTCTAGGTCCGTGAAACAGTGAACAGAGAATGTATGACTTTCTCAAGTTTGGTAACAGATAGAAACAAGCGAAAGTACACAGTGATTCATCTACCTAGAAAAGTTACAGAGGATAACACAGAGAATTCCAAGGATAAGTACAAGAAAATAAGAGAGACTTAGAAAACTGGTAAAACCTACATTGTTCATAGAGTTGGGAGTACTTAGCATTGTGAAAACAGCACTTTCGCAGAAAGAAATCTACTTCTCTAACACTGGGAAACAGTGAACAGAGAATGTATGAGTTTCTCAAGATTGGTAACAGATAGAAACAAGAGAAAGTACACAGTGATTCATCTACCTAGAAAAGTTACAGAGGTTTACACAGAGAATCCAAGGATAAGTACAAGAAAATAAGAGAGACTTAGAAAACTGGTAAAACCTACATTGTTGATAGAGTTGGGAGTACTTAGCACTGTGAAAACAGTACTTTTGCCAAAAGAAATTTAGTTCTCTAAGTCCGTGAAACAGTGAACAGAGAATGTATGAGTTTCTCAAGATTGGTAACAGATAGAAACAAGAG
This sequence comes from Heterohyrax brucei, assembly GCA_028571685.1. Lineage (NCBI taxonomy): Eukaryota > Metazoa > Chordata > Mammalia > Hyracoidea > Procaviidae > Heterohyrax > Heterohyrax brucei. The sequence continues at coordinate 17,700,887 of CM053146.1, forward strand.
AAAGTACACGGTGATCCATCTACCTAGAAAAGTTACAGAGGTTTACACAGAGAAAACCAAGGATAAGTACAAGAAAATAAGAGAGACTTAGTAAACTGGTAAAACCTACATTGTTGATAGAGTTGGGAGTACTTAGGACTGTGAAAACAGCACTTTCGCAGAAAGAAATCTACTTCTCTAAGACTGGGAAACAGTGAACAGAGAATGTATGAGTTTCTCAAGATTGGTAACAGATAGAAACAAGAGAAAGTACACAGTGATTCATCTACCTAGAGAAGTTACAGAGGTTTACACAGAGAATTCCAAGGATAAGTACAAGAAAATAAGAGAGACTTAGAAAACTGGTAAAACCTACATTGTTGAAAGACTTGGGAGTACTTAGCACTGTGAAAACAGCACTTTCGCCGAGGGAAATTTAGTTATCTAAGTCCGTGAAACAGTGAACAGAGAATGTATGAGTTTCTCAAGTTTGGTAACAGATAGAAACAAGCGAAAGTACACAGTGATTCATCTACCTAGAAAAGGTACGGAGGTTTACACAGAGAATTCCAAGGATAAGTACAAGAAAATAAGAGAGACTTAGAAAACTGGTAAAACCTACATTGTTGATAGAGTTGGGAGTACTTAGCACTGTGAAAACAGCACTTTCGCCGAAGGAAATTTAGTTCTCTAAGTCCGTGAAACAGTGAACAGAGAATGTATGAGTTTCTCAAGTTTGGTAACAGATAGAAACAAGCGAAAGTACACAGTGATTCATCTACCTAGAAAAGTTACAGAGGTTTACACAGAGAATCCAAGGATAAGTACAAGAAAATAAGAGAGACTTAGAAAACTGGTAAAACCTACATTGTTCATAGAGTTGGGAGTACTTAGCACTGTGAAAACAGCACTTTCGCCGAAGGAAATTTAGTTCTCTAAGTCCGTGAAACAGTGAACAGAGAATGTATGAGTTTTTCAAGTTTGGTAACAGATAGAAACAAGCGAAAGTACAGAGTGATTCATCTACCTAGAAAAGTTACAGAGGTTTACACAGAGAATACCAAGGATAAGTACAAGAAAATAAGAGAGACTTAGAAAACTGGTAAAACCTACATTGTTCATAGAGTTGGGAGTACCTAGCACTGTGCAAACAGCACTTTCGCAGAAAGAAATCTACTTCTCTAACACTGGGAAACAGTGAACAGAGAATGTATGAGTTTCTCAAGATTGGTAAAAGATAGAAACAAGCGAAAGTACACAGTGATTCATCTACCTCGAAAAGTTACAGAGGTTTACACAGAGAATTCCAAGGATAAGTACAAGAAAATAGGAGAGACATAGAAAACTGGTAAAACCTACATTGTTGATAGAGTTGGAAGTACTGAGCACTGTGAAAACAGCACTTTCTCCGAAGGAAATTTAGTTCTCTAAGTCCGTGAAACAGTGAACAGAGAATGTATGAGTTTCTCAAGTTTGGTAACAGATAGAAACAAGCGAAAGTACACAGTGATTCATCTACCTAGAAAAGTTACAGAGGTTTATACAGAGAATTCCAAGGATAAGTACAAGAAAATAAGAGAGACTTAGAAAACTGGTAAAACCTACATTGTTGATAGAGTTGGGAGTACTTAGCACTGTGAAAACAGCACTTTCGCCGAAGGAAATTTAGTTCTCTAAGTCCGTGAAACAGTGAACAGAGAATGTATGAGTTTCTCAAGTTTGGTAACAGATAGAAACAAGCGAAAGTACACAGTGATTCATCTACCTAGAAAACTTACAGAGGATAACACAGAGAATTCCAAGGATAAGTACAAGAAAATAAGAGAGACTTAGAAAACTGGTAAAACCTACATTGTTGATAGAGTTGGGAGTACTTAGCACTGTGAAAACAGCACTTTCGCAGAAAGAAATCTACTTCTCTAACACTGGGAAACAGTGAACAGAGAATGTATGAGTTTCTCAAGATTGGTAACAGATAGAAACAAGAGAAAGTACACAGTGATTCATCTACCTAGAAAAGTTACAGAGGTTTACACAGAGAATCGAAGGATAAGTACAAGAAAATAAGAGAGACTTAGAAAACTGGTAAAACCTACATTGTTGATAGAGTTGGGAGTACTTAGCACTGTGAAAACAATACTTTTTCCGAAAGAAATTTAGTTCTCTAAGTCCGTGAAACAGTGAACAGAGAATGTATGAGTTTCTCAAGATTAGTAACAGATAGATACAAGAGAAAGTACACAGTGATCCATCTACCTAGAAAAGTTACAGAGGTTTACACAGAGAAAACCAAGGATAAGTACAAGAAAATGAGAGAGACTTAGAAAACTGGTAAAACCTACATTGTTGATAGAGTTGTGAGTACTTAGCACTGTGAAAACAGCACTTTCGCCGAAAGAAATTTAGTTCTCTAAGTCCGTGAAACAGTGAACAGAGAGTGTATGAATTTCTCAAGTTTGGTAACAGATAGAAACAAGCGAAAGTACACAGTGATTCATCTACCTAGAAAAGTTACAGAGGTTTACACAGAGAATTCCAAGGATAAGTACAAGAAAATAAGAGAGACTTAGAAAACTGGTAAAACCTACATTGTTGATAGAGTTGGGAGTACTTAGCACTGTGAAAACAGCACTTTCGCCGAAGGAAATTTAGTTCTCTAAGTCCGTGAAACAGTGAACAGAGAATGTATGAGTTTCTCAAGTTTGGTAACACATAGAAACAAGCGAAAGTACAGAGTGATTCATCTACCTAGAAAAGTTACAGAGGTTTACACAGAGAATACCAAGGATAAGTACAAGAAAATAAGAGAGACTTAGAAAACTGGTAAAACCTACATTGTTCATAGAGTTGGGAGTACCTAGCACTGTGCAAACAGCACTTTCGCAGAAAGAAATCTACTTCTCTAACACTGGGAAACAGTGAACAGAGAATGTATGAGTTTCTCAAGATTGGTAAAAGATAGAAACAAGCGAAAGTACACAGTGATTCATCTACCTCGAAAAGTTACAGAGGTTTACACAGAGAATTCCAAGGATAAGTACAAGAAAATAGGAGAGACATAGAAAACTGGTAAAACCTACATTGTTGATAGAGTTGGAAGTACTGAGCACTGTGAAAACAGCACTTTCTCCGAAGGAAATTTAGTTCTCTAAGTCCGTGAAACAGTGAACAGAGAATGTATGAGTTTCTCAAGTTTGGTAACAGATAGAAACAAGCGAAAGTACACAGTGATTCATCTACCTAGAAAAGTTACAGAGGTTTATACAGAGAATTCCAAGGATAAGTACAAGAAAATAAGAGAGACTTAGAAAACTGGTAAAACCTACATTGTTGATAGAGTTGGGAGTACTTAGCACTGTGAAAACAGCACTTTCGCCGAAGGAAATTTAGTTCTCTAAGTCCGTGAAACAGTGAACAGAGAATGTATGAGTTTCTCAAGTTTGGTAACAGATAGAAACAAGCGAAAGTACACAGTGATTCATCTACCTAGAAAACTTACAGAGGATAACACAGAGAATTCCAAGGATAAGTACAAGAAAATAAGAGAGACTTAGAAAACTGGTAAAACCTACATTGTTGATAGAGTTGGGAGTACTTAGCACTGTGAAAACAGCACTTTCGCAGAAAGAAATCTACTTCTCTAACACTGGGAAACAGTGAACAGAGAATGTATGAGTTTCTCAAGATTGGTAACAGATAGAAACAAGCGAAAGTACACAGTGATTCATCTACCTAGAAAAGTTACAGAGGTTTACAGAGAGAATTCCAAGGATAAGTACAAGAAAATGAGAGAGACTTAGAAAACTGGTAAAACCTACATTGTTGATAGAGTTGTGAGTACTTAGCACTGTGAAAACAGCACTTTCGCCGAAGGAAATTTAGTTCTCTAAGTACGTGAAACAGTGAACAGAGAATGTATGAGTTTCTCAAGTTTGGTAACAGATAGAAACAAGCGAAAGTACACAGTGATTCATCTACCTAGAAAAGTTTCAGAGGTTTACACAGAGAATTCCCAGTAAAAGTACAAGAAAATAAGAGAGACTTTGAAAACTGGTAAAACCTACATTGTTGATAGAGTTGGGAGTACTTAGCACTGTGAAAACAGCACTTTCGCAGTAAGAAATCTACTTCTCTAACACTGGGAGACAGTGAACAGAGAATGTATGAGTTTCTCAAGATTGGTAACAGATAGAAACAAGCGAAAGTACACAGTGATTCATCTACCTAGAAAAGTTATAGAGGTTTACACAGAGAAAACCAAGTATAAGTACAAGAAAATAAGAGAGACTTAGAAACCGGTAAAACCTACATTGTTGATAGAGTTGGGAGTACTTAGCACTGTGAAAACAGCACTTTCGCAGAAAGAAATCTACTTCTCTCACACTGGGAAACAGTGAACAGAGAATGTATGAGTTTCTCAAGTTTGGTAACAGATAGAAACAAGAGAAAGTACACAGTGATTCATATACCTAAAGAAGTTAGAGATGGTTTACACAGACAATTCCAAGGATAAGTACAAGAAAATAAGAGAGACTTAGAAAACTGGTAAAACCTACATTGTTGATAGAGTTGGGAGTACTTAGCACTGTGAAAATAGCAATTTCGCCGACGGAAATTTAGTTCTCTAAGTCCGTGAAACAGTGAACAGAGAATGTATGAGTTTCTCAAGTTTGGTAACAGATAGAAACAAGCGAAAGTACACAGTGATTCATCTACCTAGAAAACTTACAGAGGTTTACACAGAGAATTCCAAGGATAAGTACAAGAAAATAAGAGAGACTTAGAAAACTGGTAAAACCTACATTGTTAATAGAGTTGGGAGTACTTAGCACTGTGAAAACAGCACTTTCGCAGTAAGAAATCTACTTCTCTAACACTGGGAGACAGTGAACAGAGAATGTATGAGTTTCTCAAAATTGGTAACAGATAGAAACAAGCGAAAGTACACAGTGATTCATCTACCTAGAAAAGCTACAGAGGTTTACACCGAGAAAACCAAGTATAAGTACAAGAAAATAAGAGAGACATAGAAAACTGGTAAAACCTACATTGTTGATAGAGTTGGGAGTACTTAGCACTGTGAAAACAGCACTTTCGCAGAAAGAAATCTATTTCTCTAAGACTGGGAAACAGTGAACAGAGAATGTATGAGTTTCTCAAGATTGGTAACAGATAGAAACAAGAGAAAGTACACAGTGATTCATCTACCTAGAAAAGTTACAGAGGTTTACACAGAGAATTCCAAGGATAAGTACAAGAAAATAAGAGAGACTTAGAAAACTGGTAAAACCTACATTGTTGATAGACTTGGGAGTACTTAGCACTGTGAAAACAGCACTTTCGCCGAAGGAAATTTAGTTCTCTAAGTCCGTGAAACAGTGAACAGAGAATGTATGAGTTTCTCAAGTTTGGTAACAGATAGAAACAAGCGAAAGTACACAGTGATTCATCTACCTAGAAAAGTTACAGAAGTTTACACAGAGAATTCCAAGGATAAGTACAAGAAAATAAGAGAGACTTAGAAAACTGGTAAAACCTACATTGTTGATAGAGTTGGGAGTACTTAGCACTGTGAAAACAGCACTTTCACTGAAGGAAATTTAGTTCTCTAAGTCCGTGAAACAGTGAACAGAGAATGTATGAGTTTCTCAAGTTTGGAAACAGATAGAAACAAGCGAAAGTACACAGCGATTCATCTACCTAGAAAAGTTACAGAGGTTTACACGGAGAATTCCCAGTAAAAGTACAAGAAAATAAGAGAGACTTAGAAAACTGGTAAAACCTACATTGTTGATAGAGTTGGGAGTACTTAGCACTGTGAAAACAGCACTTTCGCAGTAAGAAATCTACTTCTCTAACACTGGGAGATAGTGAACAGAGAATGTATGAGTTTCTCAAGATTGGTAACAGATAAAAACAAGCGAAAGTACACAGTGATTCATCTACTTAGAAAAGTTACAGAGGTTTACACAGAGAATTCCAAGGATAAGTACAAAAAATAAGAGAGACTTAGAAACCGGTAAAACCTACATTGTTGATAGAGTTGGGAGTACTTAGCACTGTGAAAACAGCACTTTCGCAGAAAGAAATCTACTTCTCTCACACTGGGAAACAGTGAACAGAGAATGTATGAGTTTCTCAAGATTGGTAACAGATAGAAACAAGAGAAAGTACACAGTGATTCATATACCTAAAGAAGTTAGAGATGGTTTACACAGAGAATTCCAAGGATAAGTACAAGAAAATAAGAGAGACTTAGAAAACTGGTAAAACCTACATTGTTGAAAGACTTGGGAGTACTTAGCACTGTGAAAACAGCACTTTCGCCGAAGGAAATTTAGTTCTCTAAGTCCGTGAAACAGTGAACAGAGAATGTATGAGTTTCTCAAGTTTGGTAACAGATAGAAACAAGCCAAAGTACACAGTGATTCATCTACCTAGAAAAGTTACAGAGGTTTACACAGAGAATTCCAAGGATAAGTACAAGAAAATAAGAGAGACTTAGAAAACTGGTAAAACCTACATTGTTGATAGAGTTGGGATTACTTAGCACTGTGAAAACAGCACTTTTGCCGAGGGAAATTTAGTTATCTAAGTCCGTGAAACAGTGAACAGAGAATGTATGAGTTTCTCAAGTTTGGTAACAGATAGAAACAAGCGAAAGTACACAGTGATTCATCTACCTAGAAAAGTTACGGAGGTTTACACAGAGAATTCCAAGGATAAGTACAAGAAAATAAGAGAGACTTAGAAAACTTGTAAAACCTACATTGTTGATAGAGTTGGGAGTACTTAGCACTGTGAAAACAGCAGTTTCGCCGAAGGAAATTTAGTTCTCTAAGTCCGTGAAACAGTGAACAGAGAATGCATGAGTTTCTCAAGTTTGGTAACAGATAGAAACAAGCGAAAGTACACAGTGATTCATCTACCTAGAAAAGTTACAGAGGTTTATACAGAGAATTCCAAGGATAAGTACAAGAAAATAAGAGAGACTTAGAAAACTGGTAAAACCTACATTGTTGATAGAGTTGGGAGTACTTAGCACTGTGAAAACAGCACTTTCGCCGAAGGAAATTTAGTTCTCTAAGTCCGTGAAACAGTGAACAGAGAATGTATGAGTTTCTCAAGTTTGGTAACAGATAGAAACAAGCGAAAGTACAGAGTGATTCATCTACCTAGAAAAGTTACAGAGGTTTACACAGAGAATACCAAGGATAAGTACAAGAAAATAAGAGAGACTTAGAAAACTGGTAAAACCTACATTGTTCATAGAGTTGGCAGTACTTAGCACTGTGCAAACAGCACTTTCGCAGAAAGAAATCTACTTCTCTAACACTGGGAAACAGTGAACAGAGAATGTATGAGTTTCTCAAGATTGGTAACAGATAGAAACAAGTGAAAGTACACAGTGATTCATCTACCTCGAAAAGTTACAGAGGTTTACACAGAGAATTCCAAGGATAAGTACAAGAAAATAAGAGAGACATAGAAAACTGGTAAAACCTACATTGTTGATAGAGTTGGGAGTACTTAGCACTGTGAAAACAGCACTTTCGCCGAAGGAAATTTAGTTCTCTAAGTCCGTGAAACAGTGAACAGAGAATGTATGAGTTTCTCAAGTTTGGAAACAGATAGAAACAAGCGAAAGTACACAGTGATTCATCTACCTAGAAAAGTTTCAGAGGTTTACACAGAGAATTCCCAGTAAAAGTACAAGAAAATAAGAGAGACTTAGAAAACTGGTAAAACCTACATTGTTGATAGAGTTGGGAGTACTTAGCACTGTGAAAACAGCACTTTCGCAGTAAGAAATCTACTTCTCTAACACTGGGAGTCAGTGAACAGAGAATGTATGAGTTTCTCAAGATTGGTAACAGATAGAAACAAGCGAAAGTACACAGTGATTCATCTACCTAGAAAAGTTATAGAGGTTTACACAGAGAAAACCAAGTATAAGTACAAGAAAATAAGAGAGACTTAGAAACCGGTAAAACCTACATTGTTGATAGAGTTGGGAGTACTTAGCACTGTGAAAACAGCACTTTCGCAGAAAGAAATCTACTTCTCTCACACTGGGAAACAGTGAACAGAGAATGTATGAGTTTCTCAAGATTGGTAACAGATAGAAACAAGAGAAAGTACACAGTGATTCATATACCTAAAGAAGTTAGAGATGGTTTACACAGACAATTCCAAGGATAAGTACAAGAAAATAAGAGAGACTTAGAAAACTGGTAAAACCTACATTGTTGATAGAGTTGGGAGTACTTAGCACTGTGAAAATAGCAATTTCGCCGACGGAAATTTAGTTCTCTAAGTCCGTGAAACAGTGAACAGAGAATGTATGAGTTTCTCAAGTTTGGTAACAGATAGAAACAAGCGAAAGTACACAGTGATTCATCTACCTAGAAAAGTTACAGAGGTTTACACAGAGAATTCCAAGGATAAGTACAAGAAAATAAGAGAGACTTAGAAAACTGGTAAAACCTACATTGTTCATAGAATTCGGAGTACTTAGCACTGTGAAAACAGCACTTTCGCCGAAGGAAATTTAGTTCTCTAAGTCCGTGAAACAGTGAACAGAGAATGTATGAGTTTCTCAAGTTTGGTAACAGATAGAAACAAGCGAAAGTACACAGTGATTGATCTACCTAGAAAACTTACAGAGGTTTACACAGAGAATTCCAAGGATAAGTACAAGAAAATAAGAGAGACTTAGAAAACTGGTAAAACCTACATTGTTAATAGAGTTGGGAGTACTTAGCACTGTGAAAACAGCACTTTCGCAGTAAGAAATCTACTTCTCTAACACTGGGAGACAGTGAACAGAGAATGTATGAGTTTCTCAAAATTGGTAACAGATAGAAACAAGCGAAAGTACACAGTGATTCATCTACCTAGAAAAGCTACAGAGGTTTACACCGAGAAAACCAAGTATAAGTACAAGAAAATAAGAGAGACATAGAAAACTGGTAAAACCTACATTGTTGATAGAGTTGGGAGTACTTAGCACTGTGAAAACAGCACTTTCGCAGAAAGAAATCTACTTCTCTAAGACTGGGAAACAGTGAACAGAGAATGTATGAGTTTCTCAAGTTTGGTAACAGATAGAAACAAGCGAAAGTACACAGTGATTCATCTACCTAGAAAAGTTACAGAGGTTTACACAGAGAATTCCAAGGACAAGTAAAAGAAAATAAGAGAGACTTAGAAAACTGGTAAAACCTACATTGTTGATAGAGTTGGGAGTACTTAGCACTGTGAAAACAGCACTTTCACCAAAGGAAATTTAGTTCTCTAAGTCCGTGAAACAGTGAACAGAGAATGTATGACTTTCTCAAGTTTGGAAACAGATAGAAACAAGCGAAAGTACACAGCGATTCATCTACCTAGAAAAGTTACAGAGGTTTACACGGAGAATTCCCAGTAAAAGTACAAGAAAATAAGAGAGACTTAGAAAACTGGTAAAACCTACATTGTTGATAGAGTTGGGAGTACTTAGCACTGTGAAAACAGCACTTTCGCAGTAAGAAATCTACTTCTCTAACACTGGGAGATAGTGAACAGAGAATGTATGAGTTTCTCAAGATTGGTAACAGATAAAAACAAGCGAAAGTACACAGTGATTCATCTACCTAGAAAAGTTACAGAGGTTTACACAGAGAATTCCAAGGATAAGTACAAGAAAATAAGAGAGACTTAGAAACCGGTAAAACCTACATTGTTGATAGAGTTGGGAGTACTTAGCACTGTGAAAACAGCACTTTCGCAGAAAGAAATCTACTTCTCTCACACTGGGAAACAGTGAACAAAGAATGTATGAGTTTCTCAAGATTGGTAACAGATAGAAACAAGAGAAAGTACACAGTGATTCATATACCTAAAGAAGTTAGAGATGGTTTACACAGAGAATTCCAAGGATAAGTACAAGAAAATAAGAGAGACTTAGAAAACTGGTAAAACCTACATTGTTGATAGAGTTGGGAGTACTTAGCACTGTGAAAACAGCAGTTTCGCCGAAGGAAATTTAGTTCTCTAAGTCCGTGAAACAGTGAACAGAGAATGTATGAGTTTCTGAAGTTCGGTAACAGATAGAAACAAGCGAAAGTACACAGTGATTCATCTACCTAGAAAAGTTACAGAGGTTTACACAGAGAATTCCAAGGATAAGTACAAGAAAATAAGAGAGACTTAGAAAACTGGTAAAACCTACATTGTTGAAAGACTTGGGAGTACTGAGCACTGTGAAAACAGCACTTTCTCCGAAGGAAATTTAGTTCTCTAAGTCCGTGAAACAGTGAACAGAGAATGTATGAGTTTCTCAAGTTTGGTAACAGATAGAAACAAGCCAAAGTACACAGTGATTCATCTACCTAGAAAAGTTACAGAGGTTTACACAGAGAATTCCAAGGATAAGTACAAGAAAATAAGAGAGACTTAGAAAACTGGTAAAACCTACATTGTTGATAGAGTTGGGAGTACTTAGCACTGTGAAAACAGCACTTTCGCCGAAGGAAATTTAGTTCTCTAAGTCCGTGAAACAGTGAACAGAGAATGTATGAGTTTCTCAAGTTTGGTAACAGATAGAAACAAGCGAAAGTACACAGTGATTCATCTACCTAGAAAAGTTACAGAGGTTTACACAGAGAATTCCAAGGATAAGTACAAGAAAATAAGAGAGACTTAGAAAACTGGTAAAACCTACATTGTTCATAGAATTCGGAGTACTTACCACTGTGAAAACAGCACTTTCGCCGAAGGAAATTTAGTTCTCTAAGTCCGTGAAACAGTGAACAGAGAATGTATGAGTTTCTCAAGTTTGGTAACAGATAGAAACAAGCGAAAGTACACAGTGATTCATCTACCTAGAAAACTTACAGAGGTTTACACAGAGAATTCCAAGGATAAGTACAAGAAAATAAGAGAGACTTAGAAAACTGGTAAAACCTACATTGTTAATAGAGTTGGGAGTACTTAGCACTGTGAAAACAGCACTTTCGCAGTAAGAAATCTACTTCTCTAACACTGGGAGACAGTGAACAGAGAAAGTATGAGTTTCTCAAGATTGGTAACAGATAGAAACAAGCGAAAGTACACAGTGATTCATCTACCTAGAAAAGTTACAGAGGTTTACACAGAGAAAACCAAGTATAAGTACAAGAAAATAAGAGAGACTTAGAAACCGGTAAAACCTACATTGTTGATAGAGTTGGGAGTACTTAGCACTGTGAAAACAGCACTTTCGCAGAAAGAAATCTACTTCTCTCACACTGGGAAACAGTGAACAGAGAATGTATGAGTTTCTCAAGATTGGTAACAGATAGAAACAAGAGAAAGTACACAGTGATTCATCTACCTAGAAAAGTTACAGAGGTTTACACAGAGAATTCCAAGGATAAGTACAAGAAAATAAGAGAGACTTAGAAAACTGGTAAAACCTACATTGTTGATAGAGTTGGGAGTACTTAGCACTGTGAAAATAGCAATTTCGCCGACGGAAATTTAGTTCTCTAAGTCCGTGAAACAGTGAACAGAGAATGTATGAGTTTCTCAAGTTTGGTAACAGATAGAAACAAGCGAAAGTACACAGTGATTCATCTACCTAGAAAAGTTACAGAGGTTTACACAGAGATTTCCAAGGATAAGTACAAGAAAATAAGAGAGACTTAGAAAACTGGTAAAACCTACATTGTTCATAGAGTTCGGAGTACTTAGCACTGTGAAAACAGCACTTTTGCCGAAGGAAATTTAGTTCTCTAAGTCCGTGAAACAGTGAACAGAGAATGTATGAGTTTCTCAAGCTTGGTAACAGATAGAAACAAGCGAAAGTACACAGTGATTCATCTACCTAGAAAAGTTACAGAGGTTTACACAGAGAATTCCAAGGATAAGTACAAGAAAATAAGAGAGACTTAGAAAACTGGTAAAACCTACATTGTTAATAGAGTTGGGAGTACTTAGCACTGTGAAAACAGCACTTTCGCAGTAAGAAATCTACTTCTCTAACACTGGGAGACAGTGAACAGAGAATGTATGAGTTTCTCAAAATTGGTAACAGATAGAAACAAGCGAAAGTACACAGTGATTCATCTACCTAGAAAAGCTACAGAGGTTTACACACAGAAAACCAAGTATAAGTACAAGAAAATAAGAGAGACATAGAAAACTGGAAAAACCTACATTGTTGATAGAGTTGGGAGTACTTAGCACTGTGAAAACAGCACTTTCGCCGAAAGAAATCTACTTCTCTAAGACTGGGAAACAGTGAACAGAGAACGCATGAGTTTCTCAAGATTGGTAAGAGATAGAAACAAGAGAAAGTATACAGTGATTCATCTACCTAGAAAAGTTACAGAGGTTTACACAGAGAATCCAAGGATAAGTACAAGAAAATAAGAGAGACTTAGAAAACTGGTAAAACCTACATTGTTGATAGAGTTGGGAGTACTTAGCACTGTGAAAACAGTACTTTTGCCAAAAGAAATTTAGTTCTCTAAGTCCGTGAAACAGTGAACAGAGAATGTATGAGTTTCTCAAGATTGGTAACAGATAGAAACAAGAGAAAGTACACAGTGATTCATCTACCTAGAGAAGTTACAGAGGTTTACACAGAGAATTCCAAGGATAAGTACAAGAAAATAAGAGAGACTTAGAAAACTGGTAAAACCTACATTGTTGAAAGACTTGGGAGTACTTAGCACTGTGAAAACAGAACTTTCGCCGAAGGAAATTTAGTTCTCTAAGTTCGTGAAACAGTGAACAGAGAATGTATGAGTTTCTCCAGTTTGGTAACAGATATAAACAAGCGAAAGTACACAGTGATTCATCTACCTAGAAAAGTTACAGAGGTTTACACAGAGAATTCCAAGGATAAGTACAAGAAAATAAGAGAGACTTAGAAAACTGGTAAAACCTACATTGTTGATAGAGTTGGGAGTACTTAGCACTGTGAAAACAGCACTTTCGCCGAAGGAAAGTTAGTTCTCTAAGTCAGTGAAACAGTGAACGGAGAATGTATGAGTTTCTCAAGTTTGGTAACAGATAGAAACAAGCGAAAGTACACAGTGATTCATCTACCTAGAAAAGTTACAGAGGTTTACACAGAGAATTCCAAGGATAAGTACAAGAAAATAAGAGAGACTTAGAAAACTGGTAAAACCTACATTGTTGATAGAGTTGGGACTACTTAGCACTGTGAAAACAGCACTTTCGCCGAAGGAAATTTAGTTCTCTAAGTCCGTGAAACAGTGAACAGAGAATGTATGAGTTTCTCAAGTTCGGTAACAGATAGAAACAAGCGAAAGTACACAGTGATTCATCTACCTAGAAAAGTTACAGAGGTTTACACAGAGAATTCCCAGTAAAAGTACAAGAAAATAAGAGAGAGTTAGAAAACTGGTAAAACCTACATTGTTGATAGAGTTGGGAGTATTTAGCACTGTGAAAACAGCACTTTCGCAGTAAGAAATCTACTTCTCTAACACTGGGAGACAGTGAACAGAGAATGTATGAGTTTCTCAAGATTGGTAACAGATAGAAACAAGCGAAAGTACACAGTGATTCATCTACCTAGAAAAGTTACAGAGGTTTACACAGAGAAAAACAAGTATAAGTACAAGAAAATGAGAGACTTAGAAAACGGTAAAACCTACATTGTTGATAGAGTTGGGAGTACTTAGCACTGTGAAAACAGCACTTTCGCCGAAGGAAATTTAGTTCTCTAAGTCCGTGAAACAGTTAACAAAGAATGTATGAGTTTCTCAAGTTTGGTAACTGATATAAACAAGCGAAAGTACACAGTGATTCATCTACCTAGAAAAGTTACAGAGGTTTACACAGAGAATTCCAAGGATAAGTACAAGAAAATAAGAGAGACTTAGAAAACTGGTAAAACCTACATTGTTGATAGAGTTGGGAGTACTTAGCAGTGTGAAAACAGCACTTTCGCCGAAGGAAATTTAGTTCTCTAAGTCCGTGAAATAGTGAACCGAGAATGTACGAGTTTCTCAAGTTCGGTAACAGATAGAAACAAGTGAAAGTACACAGTGATTCATCTACCTAGAAAAGTTACAGAGGTTTACACAGAGAATTCCAAGGATAAGTACAAGAAAATAACAGAGACTTAGAAAACTGGTAAAACCTACATTGTTGATAGAGTTGGGAGTACTTAGCACTGTGAAAATAGCAATTTCGCCGACGGAAATTTAGTTCTCTAAGTCCGTGAAACAGTGAACAGAGAATGTATGAGTTTTTCAAGTTTGGAAACAGATAGAAACAAGCGAAAGTACACAGTGATTCATCTACCTAGAAAAGTTTCAGAGGTTTACACAGAGAATTCCCAGTAAAAGTACAAGAAAATAAGAGAGACTTAGAAAACTGGTAAAACCTACATTGTTGATAGAGTTGGGAGTACTTAGCACTGTGAAAACAGCACTTTCGCAGTAAGAAATCTACTTCTCTAACACTGGGAGACAGTGAACAGAGAATGTATGAGTTTCTCAAGATTGGTAACAGATAGAAACAAGCGAAAGTACACAGTGATTCATCTACCTAGAAAAGTTACAGAGGTTTACACAGAGAAAAACAAGTATAAGTACAAGAAAATAAGAGAGACTTAGAAACCGGTAAAACCTACATTGTTGATAGAGTTGGGAGTACTTAGCACTGTGAAAACAGCACTTTCGCCGAAGGAAATTTAGTTTTCTAAGTCCGTGAAACAGTGAACAGAGAATGTATGAGTTTCTCAAGTTTGGTAACAGATAGAAACAAGCGAAAGTACACAGTGATTCATCTACCTAGAAAAGTTACAGTGGTTTACACAGAGAATTCCAAGGATGAGTACAAGAAAATAAGAGAGACTTAGAAAACTGGTAAAACCTACATTGTTAATAGAGTTGGGAGTACTTAGCACTGTGAAAACAGCACTTTCGCCGAAGGAAATTTAGTTCTCTAAGTCCGTGAAACAGGGAACAGAGAATGTATGAGTTTCTCAACATTGGTAACAGATAGAAACAAGCGAAAGTACACAGTGATTCATCTACCTAGAAAAGTTACAGAGGTTTACACAGAGAATTCCAAGGATAAGTACAACAAAATAAGAGAGACTTAGAAAACTGGTAAAACCTACATTGTTAATAGAGTTGGGAGTACTTAGCACTGTGAAAACAGCACTTTCGCAGTAAGAAATCTACTTCTCTAACACTGGGAGACAGTGAACAGAGAATGTATGAGTTTCTCAAGATTGGTAACAGATAGAAACAAGCGAAAGTACACAGTGATTCATCTACCTAGAAAAGTTACAGAGGTTTACACAGAGAATTCCAAGGATAAGTACAAGAAAATAAGAGAGACTTAGAAATCGGTAAAACCTACATTGTTGATAGAGTTGGGAGTACTTCCACTGTGAAAATAGCACTTTCGCAGAAAGAAATCTACTTCTTTCACACTGGGAAACAGTGAACAGAGAATGTATGAGTTTCTCAAGTTTGGTAACAGATAGAAACAAGCGAAAGTACACAGTGATTCATCTACCTAGAAATGTTACAGAGGTTTACACAGAGAATTCCAAGGATAAGTACAAGAAAATAAGAGAGACTTAGAAAACTTGTAAAACCTACATTGTTGATAGAGTTGAGAGTACTTAGCACTGTGAAAACAGCACTTTCGCCGAAAGAAATTTAGTTCTCTAAGTCCGTGAAACAGTGAACAGAGAATGTATGAGTTTCTCAAGATTGGTAACAGATAGAAACAAGCGAAAGTACACAGTGATTCATCTACCTAGAAAAGTTACAGAGGTTTACACAGAGAATTCCAAGGATAAGTACAAGAAAATAAGAGAGACTTAGAAAACTGGTAAAACCTACATTGTTGATAGAGTTGGGAGTACTTAGCACTGTGAAAACAACACTTTCGCCGAAGGAAATTTAGTTCTCTAAGTCCGTGAAACAGTGAACAGAGAATGTATGAGTTTCTCAAGTTTGGTAACAGATAGAAACAAGTGAAAGTACACAGTGATTCACCTACCTAGAAAAGTTACAGAGGTTTACACAGAGAATTCCAAGTATAAGTACAAGAAAATAAGAGAGACTTAGAAAACTGGTAAAACCTACATTGTTCATATAGTTGGGAGTACTTAGCACTGTGAAAACAGCACTTTCGCAGAAAGAAATCTACTTCTCTAAGACTGGGAAACAGTGAACAGAGAATGTATGAGTTTCTGAAGATAAGTAAGAGATAGAAACAAGAGAAAGTACACAGTGATTCATCTACCTAGAGAAGTTACAGAGGGTTACACAGAGAATTCCAAGGATAAGTACAAGAAAATAAGAGAGACTTAGAAACCGGTAAAACCTACATTGTTGATAGAGTTGGGAGTACTTAGCACTGTGAAAACAACACTTTCGCCGACGGAAATCTAGTTCTCTCACACTGGGAAACAGTGAACAGAGAATGTATGAGTTTCTCAAGATTGGTAACAGATAGAAACAAGAGAAAGTACACAGTGATTCATATATCTAAAGAAGTTAGAGATGGTTTACACAGAGAATTCCAAGGATAAGTACAAGAAAATAAGAGAGACTTAGAGAACTGGTAAAACCTACATTGTTGATAGAGTTAGGAGTACTTAGCACTGTGAAAACAGCACTTTCGCCGAAGGAAATTTAGTTCTCTAAGTCCGTGAAACAGTGAACAGAGAATGTATGAGTTTCTCAAGTTTGGTAACAGATAGAAACAAGCGAAAGTACACAGTGATTCATCTACCTAGAAAAGTTACAGAGGTTTACACAGAGAATTCCAAGGATAAGTACAAGAAAATAAGAGAGACTTAGAAAACTGGTAAAACCTACATTGTTCATAGAGTTGGGAGTACTTAGCACTGTGAAAACAGCACTTTTGCGGAAAGAAATCTACTTCTCTAAGACTGGGAAACAGTGAACAGAGAATTTACGAGTTTCTCAAAATTGGTAACAGATACAAACAAAAGAAAGTACACAGTGATTCATCTACCTAGAAAAGTTACAGAGGTTTACACAGAGAATTCCAAGGATAAGTACAAGAAAATAAGAGATACTTAGAAAACTGGTAAAACCTACACTGTTGATAGAGTTGGGAGTACTTAGCACTGTGAAAACAGCACTTTCGCCGAAGGAAATTTAGTTCTCTAAGTCCGTGAAACAGTGAACAGAGAATGTATGAGTTTCTCAAGTTTGGTAACAGATAGAAACAAGCGAAAGTACACAGTGATTCATCTACCTAGAAAAGTTACAGAGGTTTACACAGAGAATTCCAAGGATAAGTACAAGAAAATAAGAGAGACTTAGAAAACTGGTAAAACCTACATTGTTGATAGAGTTGGGAGTACTTAGCACTGTGAAAACAGCACTTTCACCGAAGGAAATTTAGTTCTCTAAGTCCGGGAAACAGTGAACAGAGAATGTATGAGTTTCTCAAGATTGGTAACAGATAGAAACAAGCGAAAGTACACAGTGATTCATCTACCTAGAAAAGTTACAGAGGTTTACACAGAGAATTCCAAGGATAAGTACAAGAAAATAAGAGAGACTTAGAAAACTGGTAAAACCTACATTGTTGATAGAGTTGGGAGTACTTAGCACTGTGAAAACAGTACTTTCGCCGAAAGAAATTTAGTTCTATAAGTCCGTGAAACAGTGAACAGAGAATGTATGAGTTTCTCAAGATTGGTAACAGATAGAAACAAGAGAAAGTACACAGTGATTCATCTACCTAGAAAAGTTACAGAGGTTTACACAGAGAAAACCAAGTATAAGTACAAGAAAATAAGAGAGACTTAGAAAACTGGTAAAACCTACATTGTTGATAGAGTTGGGAGTACTTAGCACTGTGAAAACAGCACTTTCGCAGATAGAAATCTACTTCTCTAAGACTGGGAAACAGTGAACAGAGAATGTATGAGTTTCTCAACATTGGTAACAGATAGAAACAAGAGAAAGTACACAGTGATTCATCTACCTAGAGAAGTTACAGAGGTTTACACAGTGAATTTCAAATATAAGTACAAGAAAATAAGAGAGACTTAGAAAACTGGTAAAACCTACATTGTTGATAGAGTTGGGAGTACTTAGCACTGTGAAAACAGCACTTTCGCCGAAGGAAATTTAGTTTTCTAAGTCCGTGAAACAGTGAACAGAGAATGTATGAGTTTCTCAAGTTTGGTAACAGATAGAAACAAGCGACAGTACACAGTGATTTATCTACCTAGAAAAGTTACAGAGGTTTACACAGAGAATTCCAAGGATAAGTACAAGAAAATAAGAGAGACTTAGAAAACTGGTAAAACCTACATTGTTGATAGAGTTGGGAGTACTTAGCACTGTGAAAACAGCACTTTCGCTGAAGGAAATTTAGTTCTCTAAGTCCGTGAAACAGTGAACAGAGAATGTATGAGTTTCTCAAGTTTGGTAACAGATAGAAACAAGCGAAAGTACACAGTGATTCATCTACCTAGAAAAGTTACAGAGGTTTACACAGAGAATTCGAAGGATAAGTACAAGAAAATAAGAGAGACTTAGAAAACTGGTAAAACCTACATTGTTGATAGAGTTGGGAGTACCTAGCACTGTGAAAACAGCACTTTCGCAGAAAGAAATCTACTTCTCTAAGACTGGGAAACAGTGAACAGAGAATGTATGAGTTTCTGAAGATAAGTAAGAGATAGAAACAAGAGAAAGTACACAGTGATTCATCTACCTAGAGAAGTTACAGAGGGTTACACAGAGAATTCCAAGGATAAGTAAAAGAAAATAAGAGAGACTTAGAAACCGGTAAAACCTACATTGTTGATACAGTTGGGAGTACTTAGCACTGTGAAAACAACACTTTCGCCGACGGAAATCTAGTTCTCTCACACTGGGAAACAGTGAACAGAGAATGTATGAGTTTCTCAAGATTGGTAACAGATAGAAACAAGAGAAAGTACACAGTGATTCATATATCTAAAGAAGTTAGAGATGGTTTACACAGAGAATTCCAAGGATAAGTACAAGAAAATAAGAGAGACTTAGAGAACTGGTAAAACCTACATTGTTGATAGAGTTAGGAGTACTTAGCACTGTGAAAACAGCACTTTCGCCGAAGGAAATTTAGTTCTCTAAGTCCGTGAAACAGTGAACAGAGAATGTATGAGTTTCTCAAGTTTGGTAACAGATAGAAACAAGCGAAAGTACACAGTGATTCATCTACCTAGAAAAGTTACAGAGGTTTACACAGAGAATTCCAAGGATAAGTACAAGAAAATAAGAGAGACTTAGAAAACTGGTAAAACCTACATTGTTCATAGAGTTGGGAGTACTTAGCACTGTGAAAACAGCACTTTTGCGGAAAGAAATCTACTTCTCTAAGACTGGGAAACAGTGAACAGAGAATTTACGAGTTTCTCAAAATTGGTAACAGATAGAAACAAAAGAAAGTACACAGTGATTCATCTACCTAGAAAAGTTACAGAGGTTTACACAGAGAATTCCAAGGATAAGTACAAGAAAATAAGAGAGACTTAGAAAACTGGTAAAACCTTCATTGTTGATACAGTTGGGAGTACTTAGCACTGTGAAAACAGCACTTTCGCCGAAGGAAATTTAGTTCTCTAAGTCCGTGAAACAGTGAACAGAGAATGTATGAGTTTCTCAAGTTTGGTAACAGATAGAAACAAGCGAAAGTACACAGTGATTCATCTACCTAGAAAAGTTACAGAGGTTTACACAGAGAATTCCAAGGATAAGTACAAGAAAATAAGAGAGACTTAGAAAACTGGTAAAACCTACATTGTTGATAGAGTTGAGAGTACTTAGCACTGTGAAAACAGCACTTTCACCGAAGGAAATTTAGTTCTCTAAGTCCGGGAAACAGTGAACAGAGAATGTATGAGTTTCTCAAGATTGGTAACAGATAGAAACAAGCGAAAGTACACAGTGATTCATCTACCTAGAAAAGTTACAGAGGTTTACACAGAGAATTCCAAGGATAAGTACAAGAAAATAAGAGAGACTTAGAAAACTGGTAAAACCTACATTGTTGATAGAGTTGGGAGTACTTAGCACTGTGAAAACAGTACTTTCGCCGAAAGAAATTTAGTTCTATAAGTCCGTGAAACAGTGAACAGAGAATGTATGAGTTTCTCAAGATTGGTAACAGATAGAAACAAGAGAAAGTACACAGTGATTCATCTACCTAGAAAAGTTACAGAGGTTTACACAGAGAAAACCAAGTATAAGTACAAGAAAATAAGAGAGACTTAGAAAACTGGTAAAACCAACATTGTTGATAGAGTTGGGAGTACTTAGCACTGTGAAAACAGCACTTTCGCAGATAGAAATCTACTTCTCTAAGACTGGGAAACAGTGAACAGAGAATGTATGAGTTTCTCAAGATTGGTAACAGATAGAAACAAGAGAAAGTACCCAGTGATTCATCTACCTAGAGAAGTTACAGAGGTTTACACAGAGAATTCCAAGTATAAGTACAAGAAAATAAGAGAGACTTAGAAAACTGGTAAAACCTACATTGTTGATAGAGTTGGGAGTACTTAGCACTGTGAAAACAGCACTTTCGCCGAAGGAAATTTAGTTTTCTAAGTCCGTGAAACAGTGAACAGAGAATGTATGAGTTTCTCAAGTTTGGTAACAGATAGAAACAAGCGACAGTACACAGTGATTCATCTACCTAGAAAAGTTACAGAGGTTTACACAGAGAATTCCAAGGATAAGTACAAGAAAATAAGAGAGACTTAGAAAACTGGTAAAACCTACATTGTTGATAGATTTGGGAGTACTTAGCACTGTGAAAACAGCACTTTCGCTGAAGGAAATTTGGTTCTCTAAGTCCGTCAAACAGTGAACAGAGAATGTATGAGTTTCTCAAGTTTGGTAACAGATAGAAACAAGCGAAAGTACACAGTGATTCATCTACCTAGAAAAGTTACAGAGGTTTACACAGAGAATTCCAAGGATAAGTACAAGAAAATAAGAGAGACTTAGAAAACTGGTAAAACCTACATTGTTGATAGAGTTGGGAGTACTTAGCACTGTGAAAACAGCACTTTCGCCGAAGGAAATTTAGTTCTGTAAGTCCGTGAAACAGTGAACAGAGAATGTATGAGTTTCTGAATATAAGTAAGAGATAGAAACAAGAGAAAGTACACAGTGATTCATCTACCTAGAGAAGTTACAGAGGTTTACACAGAGAATTCCAAGGATAAGTACAAGAAAATAAGAGAGACTTAGAAACCGGTAAAACCTACATTGTTGATAGAGTTGGGAGTACTTAGCACTGTGAAAACAACACTTTCGCCGAAGGAAATTTAGTTCTCTAAGTCCGTGAAACAGTGAACAGAGAATGTATGAGTTTCTCAAGTTTGGTAACAGATAGAAACAAGCGAAAGTACACAGTGATTCATCTACCTAGAAAAGTTACAGAGGTTTACACAGAGAATTCCAAGGATAAGTACAAGAAAATAAGAGAGACTTAGAAACCGGTAAAACCTACATTGTTGATAGAGTTGGGAGTACTTAGCACTGTGAAAACAGCACTTTCGCAGAAAGAAATCTACTTCTCTCACACTGGGAAACAGTGAACAGAGAATGTATGAGTTTCTCAAGATTGGTAACAGATAGAAACAAGAGAAAGTACACAGTGATTCATCTACCTAGAAAAGTTACAGAGGTTTACACAGAGAATTCCAAGGATAAGTACAAGAAAATAAGAGAGACTTAGAAAACTGGTAAAACCTACATTGTTGATAGACTTGGGAGTACTTAGCACTGTGAAAACAACACTTTCGCCGAAGGAAATTTAGTTCTCTAAGTCCGTGAAACAGTGAACAGAGAATGTATGAGTTTCTCAAGTTTGGTAACAGATAGAAACAAGCTTCAGTACACAGTGATTCCTCTACCTAGAAAAGTTACAGAGGTTTACACAGAGAATTCCAAGGATAAGTACAAGAAAATAAGAAAGACTTAGAAAACTGGTAAAACCTACATTGTTCATAGAGTTGGGAGTACTTAGCACTGTGAAAACAGCACTTTCGCAGAAAGAAATCTACTTCTCTAACACTGGGAAACAGTGAACAGAGAATTTCTGAGTTTCTCAAGATTGGTAACAGATAGAAACAAGAGAAAGTACACAGTGATTCATCTACCTAGAAAAGTTACAGAGGTTTACACAGAGAATTCCAAGGATAAGTACAAGAAAATAAGAGAGACTTAGAAAACTGGTAAAACCTACATTGTTGATAGAGTTGGGAGTACTTAGCACTGTGAAAACAGCACTTTCGCCGAAGGAAATTTAGTTCTCTAAGTCCGTGAAACAGTGAACAGAGAATGTATGAGTTTCTCAAGTTTGGTAACAGATAGAAACAAGCGAAAGTACACAGTGATTCATCTACCTAGAAAAGTTACAGAGGTTTACACAGAGAATTCCAAGGATAAGTACAAGAAAATAAGAGAGACTTAGAAAACTGGTAAAACCTACATTGTTGATAGAGTTGGGAGTACTTAGCACTGTGAAAACAGCACTTTCGCCGAAGGAAATTTAGTTCTCTAAGTCCGTGAAACAGTGAACAGAGAATGTATGAGTTTCTCAAGTTTGGTAACAGATAGAAAGAAGCGAAAGTACACAGTGATTCATCTACCTAGAAAAGTTACAGAGGTTTACACAGAGAATTCCAAGGATAAGTACAAGAAAATAAGAGAGACTTAGAAAACTGGTAAAACCTACATTGTTGATAGAGTTGGGAATACTTAGCACTGTGAAAACAACACTTTCGTCGAAGGAAATTTAGTTCTCTAAGTCCGTGAAACAGTGAACAGAGAATGTATGAGTTTCTCAAGTTTGGTAACAGATAGAAACAAGCGAAAGTACACAGTGATTCATCTACCTAGAAAAGTTACAGAGGTTTACACAGAGAATTCCAAGGATAAGTACAAGAAAATAAGAAAGACTTAGAAAACTGGTAAAACCTACATTGTTGATAGAGTTGGGAGTACTTAGCACTGTGAAAACAGCACTTTCGCAGAAAGAAATCTACTTCTCTAACACTGGGAAACAGTGAACAGAGAATGTATGAGTTTCTGAAGATAAGTAAGAGATAGAAACAAGAGAAAGTACACAGTGATTCATCTACCTAGAGAAGTTACAGAGGTTTACACAGAGAATTCCAAGGATAAGTACAAGAAAATAAGAGAGACTTAGAAACCGGTAAAACCTACATTGTTGACAGAGTTGGGAGTACTTAGCACTGTGAAAACAACACTTTCGCCGAAGGAAATTTAGTTCTCTAAGTCCGTGAAACAGTGAACAGAGAATGTATGAGTTTCTCAAGTTTGGTAACAGATAGAAACAAGCGAAAGTACACAGTGATTCATCTACCTAGAAAAGTTACAGAGGTTTACACAGAGAATTCCAAGGATAAGTACAAGAAAATAAGAGAGACTTAGAAACCGGTAAAACCTACATTGTTGATAGAGTTGGGAGTACTTAGCACTGTGAAAACAGCACTTTCGCAGAAAGAAATCTACTTCTCTCACACTGGAAAACAGTGAACAGAGAATGTATGAGTTTCTCAAGATTGGTAACAGATAGAAACAAGAGAAAGTACACAGTGATTCATCTACCTAGAAAAGTTACAGAGGTTTACACAGAGAATTCCAAGGATAAGTACAAGAAAATAAGAGAGACTTAGAAACCGGTAAAACCTACATTGTTGATAGAGTTAGGAGTACTTAGCACTGTGAAAACAGCACTTTCGCCGAAGGAAATTTAGTTCTCTAAGTCCGTGAAACTGTGAACAGAGAATGTATGAGTTTCTCAAGTTTGGTAACAGATAGAAACAAGCGAAAGTACACAGTGATTCATCTACCTAGAAAAGTTACAGAGGTTTACACAGAGAATTCCAAGGATAAGTACAAGAAAATAAGAGAGACTTAGAAAACTGGTAAAACCTACATTGTTCATAGAGTTGGGAGTACTTAGCACTGTGAAAACAGCACTTTCCCCGAAAGAAATATAGTTCTCTAAGTCCGTTAAACAGTGAACAGAGAATGTATGAGTTTCTCAAGATTGGTAACAGATAGAAACAAGAGAAAGTACACAGTGATTCATCTACCTAGACAAGTTACAGAGGTTTACACAGAGAAAACCAAGTATAAGTACAAGAAAATAAGTGAGACTCAGAAAACTGGTAAAACCTACATTGTTCATAGAGTTGGGAGTACTTAGCACTGTAAAAACAGCACTTTCGCAGAAAGAAATCTACTTCTCTAAGACTGGGAAACAGTGAACAGAGAATGTATGAGTTTCTCAAGATTGGTAACAGATAGAAACAAGAGAAAGTACACAGTGATTCATCTACCTAGAAAAGTTACAGAGGTTTACACAGAGAATTCCAAGGATAAGTACAAGAAAATAAGAGAGACTTAGAAAACTGGTAAAACCTACATTGTTGATAGAGTTGGGAGTACTTAGCACTGTGAAAACAGCACTATCGCCGAAGGAAATTTAGTTCTCTAATTCCGTGAAACAGTGAACAGAGAATGTATGAGTTTCTCAAGTTTGGTAACAGATAGAAACAAGAGAAAGTACACAATGATTCACCTACCTAGAAAAGTTACAGAGGTTTACACTGAGAATTCCCAGTATAAGTACAAGAAAATAAGAGAGACTTAGAAAACTGGTAAAACCTACATTGTTAATAGAGTTGGGAGTACTTAGCACTGTGAAAACAGCACTTTCGCCGAAGGAAATTTAGTTCTGTAAGTCCGTGAAACAGTGAACAGAGAATGTATGAGTTTCTCAAGGTTGGTAACAGATAGAAACAAGCGAAAGTACACAGTGATTCATCTACCTAGAAAAGTTACAGAGGTTTACACAGAGAATTCCAAGGATAAGTACAACAAAATAAGAGAGACTTAGAAAACTGGTAAAACCTACATTGTTAATAGAGTTGGGAGTACTTAGCACTGTGAAAACAGCACTTTCGCAGTAAGAAATCTACTTCTCTAACACTGGGAGACAGTGAACAGAGAATGTATGAGTTTCTCAAGATTGGTAACAGATAGAAACAAGCGAAAGTACACAGTGATTCATCTACCTAGAAAAGTTACAGAGGTTTACACAGAGAATTCCAAGGATAAGTACAAGAAAATAAGAGAGACTTAGAAATCGGTAAAACCTACATTGTTGATAGAGTTGGGAGTACTTCCACTGTGAAAACAGCACTTTCGCAGAAAGAAATCTACTTCTTTCACACTGGGAAACAGTGAACAGAGAATGTATGAGTTTCTCAAGTTTGGTAACAGATAGAAACAAGCGAAAGTACACAGTGATTCATCTACCTAGAAATGTTACAGAGGTTTACACAGAGAATTCCAAGGATAAGTACAAGAAAATAAGAGAGACTTAGAAAACTGGTAAAACCTACATTGTTGATAGAGTTGAGAGTACTTAGCACTGTGAAAACAGCACTTTCGCCGAAGGAAATTTAGTTCTCTAAGTCCGTGAAACAGTGAACAGAGAATGTATGAGTTTCTCAAGATTGGTAACAGATAGAAACAAGCGAAAGTACACAGTGATTCATCTACCTAGAAAAGTTACAGAGGTTTACACAGAGAATTCCAAGGATAAATACAAGAAAATAAGAGAGACTTAGAAAACTGGTAAAACCTACATTGTTGATAGAGTTGGGAGTACTTAGCACTGTGAAAACAACACTTTCGCCAAAGGAAATTTAGTTCTCTAAGTCCGTGAAACAGTGAACAGAGAATGTATGAGTTTCTCAAGTTTGGTAACAGATAGAAACAAGTGAAAGTACACAGTGATTCATCTACCTAGAAAAGTTACAGAGGTTTACACAGAGAATTCCAAGTATAAGTACAAGAAAATAAGAGAGACTTAGAAAACTGGTAAAACCTACATTGTTCATATAGTTGGGAGTACTTAGCACTGTGAAAACAGCACTTTCGAAGAAAGAAATCTACTTATCTCACACTGGGAAACAGTGAACAGAGAATGTCTGAGTTTCTCAAGATTGGTAACAGATAGAAACAAGCGAAAGTACACAGTGATTCATCTACCTAGAAAAGTTACAGAGGTTTACACAGAGAATTCCAAGGATAAGTACAAGAAAATAAGAGAGACTTAGAAAACTGGTAAAACCTACATTGTTATTAGAGTTGGGAGTACTTAGCACTGTGAAAACAATACTTTCGCCGAAAGAAATTTAGTTCTATAAGTCCGTGAAACAGTGAACAGAGAATGTATGAGTTTCTCAAGATTGGTAACAGATAGAAACAAGAGAAAGTACACAGTGATTCATCTACCTAGAAAAGTTACAGAGGTTTACACAGAGAAAACCAAGTATAAGTACAAGAAAATAAGAGAGACTTAGAAAACTGGTAAAACCTACATTGTTGATAGAGTTGGGAGTACTTAGCACTGTGAAAACAGCACTTTCGCAGATAGAAATCTACTTCTCTAAGACTGGGAAACAGTGAACAGAGAATGTATGAGTTTCTCAAGATTGGTAACAGATAGAAACAAGAGAAAGTACACAGTGATTCATCTACCTAGAGAAGTTACAGAGGTTTACACAGTGAATTTCAATTATAAGTACAAGAAAATAAGAGAGACTTAGAAAACTGGTAAAACCTACATTGTTGATAGAGTTGGGAGTACTTAGCACTGTGAAAACAGCACTTTCGCCGAAGGAAATTTAGTTTTCTAAGTCCGTGAAACAGTGAACAGAGAATGTATGAGTTTCTCAAGTTTGGTAACAGATAGAAACAAGCGACAGTACACAGTGATTTATCTACCTAGAAAAGTTACAGAGGTTTACACAGAGAATTCCAAGGATAAGTACAAGAAAATAAGAGAGACTTAGAAAACTGGTAAAACCTACATTGTTGATAGAGTTGGGAGTACTTAGCACTGTGAAAACAGCACTTTCGCTGAAGGAAATTTAGTTCTCTAAGTCCGTGAAACAGTGAAGAGAGAATGTATGAGTTTCTCAAGTTTGGTAACAGATAGAAACAAGCGAAAGTACACAGTGATTCATCTACCTAGAAAAGTTACAGAGGTTTACACAGAGAATTCCAAGGATAAGTACAAGAAAATAAGAGAGACTTAGAAAACTGGTAAAACCTACATTGTTGATAGAGTTGGGAGTACCTAGCACTGTGAAAACAGCACTTTCGCAGAAAGAAATCTACTTCTCTAAGACTGGGAAACAGTGAACAGAGAATGTATGAGTTTCTGAAGATAAGTAAGAGATAGAAACAAGAGAAAGTACACAGTGATTCATCTACCTAGAGAAGTTACAGAGGGTTACACAGAGAATTCCAAGGATAAGTACAAGAAAATAAGAGAGACTTAGAAACCGGTAAAACCTACATTGTTGATAGAGTTGGGAGTACTTAGCACTGTGAAAACAACACTTTCGCCGACGGAAATCTAGTTCTCTCACACTGGGAAACAGTGAACAGAGAATGTATGAGTTTCTCAAGATTGGTAACAGATAGAAACAAGAGAAAGTACACAGTGATTCATATACCTAAAGAAGTTAGAGATGGTTTACACAGAGAATTCCAAGGATAAGTACAAGAAAATAAGAGAGACTTAGAGAACTGGTAAAACCTACATTGTTGATAGAGTTAGGAGTACTTAGCACTGTGAAAACAGCACTTTCGCCGAAGGAAATTTAGTTCTCTAAGTCCGTGAAACAGTGAACAGAGAATGTATGAGTTTCTCAAGTTTGGTAACAGATAGAAACAAGCGAAAGTACACAGTGATTCATCTACCTAGAGAAGTTACAGAGGTTTACACAGAGAATTCCAAGGATAAGTACAAGAAAATAAGAGAGACTTAGAAAACTGGTAAAACCTACATTGTTCATAGAGTTGGGAGTACTTAGCACTGTGAAAACAGCACTTTCCCCGAAAGAAATTTAGTTCTCTAAGTCCGTGAAACAGTGAACAGAGAATGTATGAGTTTCTCAAGATTGGTTACAGATAGAAACAAGCGACAGTACACAGTGATTTATCTACGTAGAAAAGTTACAGAGGTTTACACAGAGAATTCCAAGGATAAGTACAAGAAAATAAGAGAGACTTAGAAAACTGGTAAAACCTACATTGTTGATAGAGTTGGGAGTACTTAGCACTGTGTAAACAGCACTTTCGCTGAAGGAAATTTAGTTCTCTAAGTCCGTGAAACAGTGAACAGAGAATGTATGAGTTTCTCAAGTTTGGTAACAGATAGAAACAAGCGAAAGTACACAGTGATTCATCTACCTAGAAAAGTTACAGAGGTTTACACAGAGAATTCCAAGGATAAGTACAAGAAAATAAGAGAGACTTAGAAAACTGGTAAAACCTACATTGTTGATAGAGTTGGGAGTACTTAGCACTGTGAAAACAGCACTTTCGCAGAAAGAAATCTACTTCTCTAAGACTGGGAAACAGTGAACAGAGAATGTATGAGTTTCTGAAGATAAGTAAGAGATAGAAACAAGAGAAAGTACACAGTGATTCATCTACCTAGAAAAGTTACAGAGGTTTACACAGAGAATTTCAAGGATAAGTACAAGAAAATAAGAGAGACTTAGAAAACTGGTAAAACGTACATTGTTCATGGAGTTGGGAGTACTTAGCATTGTGAAAACAGCACTTTCGCAGAAAGAAATCTACTTCTCTAACACTGGGAAACAGTGAACAGAGAATGTCTGAGTTTCTCAAGATTGGTAACAGATAGAAACAAGAGAAAGTCCACAGTGATTCATCTACCTAGAAGAGTTACAGAGGTTTACACAGAGAATTCCAAGGATAAGTACAAGAAAATAAGAGAGACTTAGAAAACTGCTAAAACCTACATTGTTGATAGAGTTGGGAGTACTTAGCACTGTGAAAACAGCACTTTCGCAGAAAGAAATCTACTTCTCTAACACTGGGAAACAGTGAACAGAGAATGTCTGAGTTTCTCAAGATTGGTAACAGATAGAAACAAGAGAAAGTACACAGTGATTCATCTACCTAGAAAAATTACAGAGGTTTACACAGAGAAAACCAAGTATAAGTACAAAAAAATAAGAGAGACTTAGAAAACTGGTAAAACCTACATTGGTGATAGAGTTGGGAGTACTTAGCACTGTGAAAACAGCACTTTCGCAGAAAGAAATCTACTTCTCTAAGACTGGGAAACAGTGAACAGAGAATGTATGAGTTTCTCAAGATTGGTAACAGATAGAAACAAGAGAAAGTACACAGTGATTCATCTACCTAGAGAAGTTACAGAGGTTTACACAGAGAATTCCAAGAATAAGTACAAGAAAATAAGAGAGACTTAGAAAACTTGTAAAACCTACATTGTTGATAGAGTTAGGAGTACTTAGCACTGTGAAAACAGCACATTCGCCGAAGGAAATTTAGTTCTCTAAGTCCGTGAAACAGTGAACAGAGAATGTATGAGTTTCTCAAGTTTGGTAACAGATAGAAACAAGCGAAAGTACACAGTGATTCATCTACCTAGAAAAGTTACAGAGGTTTACACAGAGAATTCCAAGGATAAGTACAAGAAAATAAGAGAGACTTAGAAAACTGGTAAAACCTACATTGTTGATAGAGTTGGGAGTACTTAGCACTGTGAAAACAGCACTTTCGCTGAAGGAAATTTAGTTCTCTAAGACTGGGAAACAGTGAACAGAGAATGTATGAGTTTCTCAAGTTTGGTAACAGATAGAAACAAGCGAAAGTACACAGTGATTCATCTACCTAGAAAAGCTACAGAGGTTTACACAGAGAATTCCAAGGATAAGTACAAGAAAATAAGAGAGACTTAGAAAACTGGTAAAACCTACATTGTTGATAGAGTTGGGAGTATTTAGCACTGTGAAAACAGCACTTTCGCAGAAAGAAATCTACTTCTCTAAGACTGGGAAACAGTGAACAGAGAATGCATGAGTTTCTCAAGATTGGTAACAGATAGAAACAAGCGAAAGTACACAGTGATTCATCTACCTAGAAAAGTTACAGAGGTTTACACAGAGAATTCCAAGGATAAGTACAAGAAAATAAGAGAGACTTAGAAAACTGGTAAAACCTACATTGTTGATAGAGTTGGGAGTACTTAGCACTGTGAAAACAGCACTTTCGCAGAAAGAAATCTACTTCTCTAAGACTGGGAAACAGTGAACAGAGAATGTATGAGTTTCTGAAGATAGGTAAGAGATAGAAACAAGAGAAAGTACACAGTGATTCATCTACCTAGAGAAGTTACAGAGGTTTACACAGAGAATTCCAAGGATAAGTACAAGAAAATAAGAGAGACTTAGAAAACTGGTAAAACCTACATTGTTGATAGACTTGGGAGTACTTAGCACTGTGAAAACAGCACTTTCGCCGAAGGAAATTTAGTTCCCTAAGTCCGTGAAACAGTGAACAGAGAATGTATGAGTTTCTGAAGATTGGTAACAGATAGAAACAAGAGAAAGTACACAGTGATTCATCTACCTAGAAAAGTTACAGAGGTTTACATAGAGAATTCCAAGGATAAGTACAAGAAAATAAGAGAGACTTAGAAACCGGTAAAACCTACATTGTTGATAGAGTTGGGTGTACTTAGCACTGTGAAAACAGCACTTTCGCAGAAAGAAATCTACTTCTCTCACACTGGGAAACAGTGAACAGAGAATGTATGAGTTTCTCAAGATTGGTAACAGATAGAAAGAAGAGAAAGTACACAGTGATTCATATACCTAAAGAAGTTAGAGATGGTTTACACAGAGAATTCCAAGGATAAGTACAAGAAAATAAGAGAGACTTAGAAAACTGGTAAAACCTACATTGTTGATAGAGTTGGGAGTACATAGCACTGTGAAAACAGCACTTTCGCCGAAGGAAATTTAGTTCTCTAAGTCCATGAAACAGTGAACAGAGAATGTATGAGTTTCTGAAGTTCGGTAACAGATAGAAACAAGCGAAAGTACACAGTGATTCATCTACCTAGAAAAGTTACAGAGGTTTACACAGAGAATTCCAAGGATAAGTACAAGAAAATAAGAGAGACTTAGAAAACTCGTAAAACCTACATTGTTGATAGAGTTGGGAGTACTTAGCACTGTGAAAACAGCACTTTCGCCGAAGGAAATTTAGTTCTCTAAGTCCGTGAAACAGTGAACAGAGAATGTATGAGTTTCTCAAGTTTGGTAACAGATAGAAACATTCGAAAGTACACAGTGATTCATCTACCTAGAAAAGTTACAGAGGTTTACACAGAGAGTTCCAAGGATAAGTACAAGAAAATAAGAGAGACTTAGAAAACTGGTAATACCTACATTGTTGATAGAGTTGGGAGTACTTAGCACTGTGAAAACAGCACTTTCGCAGAAAGAAATCTACTTCTCTAAGACTGGGAAACAGTGAACAGAGAATGTATGAGTTTCTGAAGATAGGTAAGAGATAGAAACAAGAGAAAGTACACAGTGATTCATCTACCTAGAGAAGATACAGAGGTTTACACAGAGAATTCCAAGGATAAGTACAAGAAAATAAGAGAGACTTAGAAAACTGGTAAAACCTACATTGTTGATAGAGTTGGGGGTACTTAGCACTGTGAAAACAACACTTTCGCCGAAGGAAATTTAGTTCTCTAAGTCCGTGAAACAGTGAACACAGAATGTATGAGTTTCTCAAGTTTGGTAACAGATAGAAACAATCGAAAGTACACAGTGATTCCTCTACCTAGAAAAGTTACAGAGGTTTACACAGAGAATTCCAAGGATAAGTACAAGAAAATAAGAAAGACTTAGAAAACTGGTAAAACCTACATTGTTCATAGAGTTGGGAGTACTTAGCACTGTGAAAACAGCACTTTCGCCGAAGGAAATTTAGTTCTATAAGTCAGTGAAACAGTGAACAGAGAATGTATCAGTTTCTCAAAATTGGTAACAGATAGAAACAAGAGAAAGTACACAGTGATTCATCTACCTAGAAAAGTTACAGAGGTTTACACAGAGAATTCCAAGGATAAGTACAAGAAAATAAGAGAGACTTAGAAACCGGTAAAACCTACATTGTTGATAGAGTTGGGAGTACTTAGCACTGTGAAAACAGCAGTTTCGCCGAAGGAAATTTAGTTCTCTAAGTCCATGAAACAGTGAACAGAGAATGTATGAGTTTCTGAAGTTCGGTAACAGATAGAAACAAGCGAAAGTACACAGTGATTTATCTACCTAGAGAAGTTACAGAGGTTTGCACAGAGAATTCAAAGTATAAGTACAAGAAAATAAGAGACACTTAGAAAACTCGTAAAACCTGCAATGTGGATAGAGTTGGGAGTACTTAGCACTGTGAAAACAGCACTTTCGCAGAAAGAAATCTACTTCTCTAAGACTGGGAAACAGTGAACAGAGAATGTATGAGTTTCTCAAGATTGGTAACAGATAGAAACAAGAGAAAGTACACAGTGATTCATCTACCTAGAGAAGTTACAGAAGTTTACACATAGAATTCCAAGTACAAGAAAATAAGAGAGACTTAGAAAACTGGAAAAACCTACATTGTTGATGGAGTTGGGAGTACTTAGCACTGTGAAAACAGCACTTTCACCGAAGGAAATTTAGTTCTCTAAGTCCGTGAAACAGTGAACAGAAAATGTACGATTTTCTCAAGTTTGGTAACAGATAGAAACAAGCGAAACAACACAGTGATTCATCTACCTAGAAAAGTTACAGAGGTTTACACAGAGAATTCCAAGGATAAGTACAAGAAAATAAGAGAGACTTAGAAAACTGGTAAAACCTACATTGATGATAGAGTTGGGAGTACTTAGCACTGTGAAAACAGCACTTTCGCCGAAGGAAATTTAGTTCTCTAAGTCCGTGAAACAGTGAACAGAGAATGTATGAGTTTCTCAAGTTTGGTAACAGATAGAAACAAGCGAAACAACACAGTGATTCATCTACCTAGAAAAGTTACAGAGGTTTACACAGAGAATTCCAAGTATAAGTACAAGAAAATAAGAGAGACTTAGAAAACTGGTAAAACCTACACTGTTGATAGAGTTGGGAGTACTTAGCACTGTGAAAACAGCACTTTCACAGAAAGAAATTTAGTTTTCTAAGTCCGTGAAACAGTGAAAAGAGAATGTATCAGTTTCTCAAGATTGGTAACACACAGAAACAAGAGAAAGTACACAGTGATTCATCTGCCTAGAAAAGTTACAGAGGTTTACACAGAGAATTCCAAATATAAGTACAAGAAAATAAGAGAGACTTAGAAAACTGGTAAAACCTACATTGTTGATAGAGTTGGGAGTACTTAGCACTGTGAAAACAGCACTTTCGCCGAAGGAAATTTAGTTTTCTAAGTCCGTGAAACAGTGAACAGAGAATGTATGAGTTTCTCAAGTTTGGTAACAGATAGAAACAAGCGACAGTACACAGTGATTCATCTACCTAGAAAAGTTACAGAGGTTTACACAGAGAATTCCAAGGATAAGTACAAGAAAATAAGAGAGACTTAGAAAACTGGTAAAACCTACATTGTTGATAGAGTTGGGAGTACTTAGCACTGTGAAAACAGCACTTTCGCTGAAGGAAATTTAGTTCTCTAAGTCCGTGAAACAGTGAACA
Source organism: Heterohyrax brucei (assembly GCA_028571685.1). Classification (NCBI taxonomy): domain Eukaryota; kingdom Metazoa; phylum Chordata; class Mammalia; order Hyracoidea; family Procaviidae; genus Heterohyrax; species Heterohyrax brucei. The sequence continues at coordinate 17,734,518 of CM053146.1, forward strand.
GAGAATGTATGAGTTTCTCTAGTTTGGTAACAGATAGAAACAAGCGAAAGTACACAGTGATTCATCTACCTAGAAAAGTTACAGAGGTTTACACAGAGAATTCCAAGGATAAGTACAAGAAAATAAGAGAGACTTAGAAAACTGGTAAAACCTACATTGTTGATAGAGTTGGGAGTACTTAGCACTGTGAAAACAGCACTTTCGCCGAAGGAAATTTAGTTTTCTATGTCCGTGAAACAGTGAACAGAGAATGTATGAGTTTCTCAAGTTTGGTAACAGATAGAAACAAGCGAAAGTACACAGTGATTCATCTACCTAGAAAAGTTACAGAGGTTTACACAGAGAATTCCAAGGATAAGTACAAGAAAATAAGAGAGACTTAGAAAACTGGTAAAACCTACATTGTTGATAGAGTTGGGAGTACTTAGCACTGTGAAAACAGTACTTTCGCCGAAAGAAATTTACTTCTATAAGTCCGTGAAACAGTGAACAGAGAATGTATGAGTTTCTCAAGATTGGTAACAGATAGAAACAAGAGAAAGTACACAGTGATTCATCTACCTAGAAAAGTTACAGAGGTTTACACAGAGAAAACCAAGTATAAGTACAAGAAAATAAGAGAGACTTAGAAAACTGGTAAAACCTACATTGTTGATAGAGTTGGGAGTACTTAGCACTGTGAAAACAGCACTTTCGGCGAAGGAAATTTAGTTCTCTAAGTCCGTGAAACAGTGAACAGAGAATGTATGAGTTTCTCAAGTTTGGTAACAGATAGAAACAAGCGAAAGTACACAGTGATTCATCTACCTAGAAAAGTTACAGAGGTTTACACAGAGAATTCCAAGGATAAGTACAAGAAAATAAGAGAGACTTAGAAAACTGGTAAAACCTACATTGTTGATAGAGTTGGGAGTACTTAGCACTGTGAAAACAGCACTTTCGCCGAAGGAAATTTAGTTTTCTAAGTCCGTGAAACAGTGAACAGAGAATGTATGAGTTTCTCAAGTTTGGTAACAGATAGAAACAAGCGACAGTACACAGTGATTCATCTACCTAGAAAAGTTACAGAGGTTTACACAGAGAATTCCAAGGATAAGTACAAGAAAATAAGAGAGACTTAGAAAACTGGTAAAACCTACATTGTTGATAGAGTTGGGAGTACTTAGCACTGTGAAAACAGCACTTTCGCTGAAGGAAATTTAGTTCTCTAAGTCCTTGAAACAGTGAACAGAGAATGTATGAGTTTCTCAAGTTTGGTAACAGATAGAAACAAGCGAAAGTACACAGTGATTCATCTACCTAGAAAAGTTACAAAGGTTTACACAGAGAATTCCAAGGATAAGTACAAGAAAATAAGAGAGACTTAGAAAACTGGTAAAACCTACATTTTTGATAGAGTTGGGAGTACTTAGCACTGTGAAAACAGCACTTTCGCCGAAGGAAATTTAGTTCTCTAAGTCCGTGAAACAGTGAACAGAGAATGTATGAGTTTCTCAAGTTTGGTAACAGATAGAAACAAGCGAAAGTACACAGTGATTCATCTACCTAGAAAAGTTACAGAGGTTTACACAGAGAATTCCAAGGATAAGTACAAGAAAATAAGAGAGACTTAGAAAACTGGTAAAACCTACATTGTTGATAGAGTTGGGAGTACTTAGCACTGTGAAAACAGCACTTTCGCAGAAAGAAATCTACTTCTCTAAGACTGGGAAACAGTGAACAGAGAATGTATGAGTTTCTGAAGATAAGTAAGAGATAGAAACAAGAGAAAGTACACAGTGATTCATCTACCTAGAGAAGTTACAGAGGTTTACACAGAGAATTCCAAAGATAAGTACAAGAAAATAAGAGAGACTTAGAAACCGGTAAAACCTACATTGTTGATAGAGTTGGGAGTACTTAGCACTGTGAAAACAACACTTTCGCCGAAGGAAATTTAGTTCTCTAAGTCCGTGAAACAGTGAACAGAGAATGTATGAGTTTCTCAAGATTGGTAACAGATAGAAACAAGCGAAAGTACACAGTGATTCATCTACCTAGAAAAGTTACAGAGGTTTACACAGAGAATTCCAAGGATAAGTACAAGAAAATAAGAGAGACTTAGAAAACTGGTAAAACCTACATTGTTGATAGAGTTGGGAGTACTTAGCACTGTGAAAACAACACTTTCGCCGAAGGAAATTTAGTTCTCTAAGTCCGTGAAACAGTGAACAGAGAATGTATGAGTTTCTCAAGTTTGGTAACAGATAGAAACAAGTGAAAGTACACAGTGATTCATCTACCTAGAAAAGTTACAGAGGTTTACACAGAGAATTCCAAGGATAAGTACAAGAAAATAAGAGAGACTTAGAAAACTGGTAAAACCTACATTGTTCATAGAGTTGGGAGTACTTAGCACTGTGAAAACAGCACTTTCGCAGAAAGAAATCTACTTATCTAACACTGGGAAACAGTGAACAGAGAATGTCTGAGTTTCTCAAGATTGGTAACAGATAGAAACAAGTGAAAGTACACAGTGATTCATATACCTAAAGAAGTTAGAGATGGTTTACACGGAGAATTCCAAGGATAAGTACAAGAAAATAAGAGAGACTTAGAAAACTGGTAAAACCTACATTGTTGATAGAGTTGGGAGTACTTAGCACTGTGAAAACAGCACTTTCGCCGAAGGAAATTTAGTTCTCTAAGTCCATGAAACAGTGAACAGAGAATGTATGAGTTTCTGAAGTTCGGTAACAGATAGAAACAAGCGAAAGTACACAGTGATTCATCTACCTAGAGAAGTTACAGAGGTTTGCACAGAGAATTCAAAGTATAAGTACAAGAAAATAAGAGACACTTAGAAAACTCGTAAAACCTGCAATGTGGATAGAGTTGGGAGTACTTAGCACTGTGAAAACAGCACTTTCGCAGAAAGAAATCTACTTCTCTAAGACTGGGAAACAGTGAACAGAGAATGTATGAGTTTTTCAAGATTGGTAAAAGATAGAAACAAGAGAAAGTACACAGTGATTCATCTACCTAGAGAAGTTACAGAAGTTTACACATAGAATTCCAAGTACAAGAAAATAAGAGAGACTTAGAAAACTGGTAAAACATACATTGTTGATGGAGTTGGGAGTACTTAGCACTGTGAAAACAGCATTTTCACCGAAGGAAATTTAGTTCTCTAAGTCCGTGAAACAGTGAACAGAGAATGTACGAGTTTCTCAAGTTTGGTAACAGATAGAAACAAGCGAAACAACACAGTGATTCATCTACCTAGAAAAGTTACAGAGGTTTACACAGAGAATTCCAAGGATAAGTACAAGAAAATAAGAGAGACTTAGAAAACTGGTAAAACCTACATTGTTGACAGAGTTGGGAGTACTTAGCACTGTGAAAACAGCACTTTCGCAGTAAGAAATCTACTTCTCTAACACTGGGAGACAGTGAACAGAGAATGTATGAGTTTCTCAAGATTGGTAACAGATAGAAACAAGCGAAAGTACACAGTGATTCATCTACCTAGAAAAGTTACAGAGGTTTACACAGAGAATTCCAAGGATAAGTACAAGAAAATAAGAGAGACTTAGAAACCGGTAAAACCTACATTGTTGATAGAGTTGGGAGTACTTAGCACTGTGAAAACAGCACTTTCGCCGAAGGAAATTTAGTTCCCTAAGTCCGTGAAACAGTGAACAGAGAATGTATGAGTTTCTCAAGATTGGTAACAGATAGAAACAAGCGAAAGTACACAGTGATTCATCTACCTAGAAAAGTTACAGAGGTTTACACAGAGAATTCCAAGGATAAGTACAAGAAAATAAGAGAGACTTAGAAAACTGGTAAAACCTACATTGTTGATAGAGTTGGGAGTACTTAGCACTGTGAAAACAACACTTTCGCCGAAGGAAATTTAGTTCTCTAAGTCCGTGAAACAGTGAACAGAGAATGTATGAGTTTCTCAAGTTTGGTAACAGATAGAAACAAGTGAAAGTACACAGTGATTCATCTACCTAGAAAAGTTACAGAGGTTTACACAGAGAATTCCAAGGATAAGTACAAGAAAATAAGAGAGACTTAGAAAACTGGTAAAACCTACATTGTTGATAGAGTTGGGAGTACTTAGCACTGTGAAAACAGTACTTTCGCCGAAAGAAATTTACTTCTATAAGTCCGTGAAACAGTGAACAGAGAATGTATGAGTTTCTCAAGATTGGTAACAGATAGAAACAAGAGAAAGTACACAGTGATTCATCTACCTAGAAAAGTTACAGAGGTTTACACAGAGAAAACCAAGTATAAGTACAAGAAAATAAGAGAGACTTAGAAAACTGGTAAAACCTACATTGTTGATAGAGTTGGGAGTACTTAGCACTGTGAAAACAGCACTTTCGGCGAAGGAAATTTAGTTCTCTAAGTCCGTGAAACAGTGAACAGAGAATGTAAGAGTTTCTCAAGTTTGGTAACAGATAGAAACAAGCGAAAGTACACAGTGATTCATCTACCTAGAAAAGTTACAGAGGTTTACACAGAGAATTCCAAGGATAAGTACAAGAAAATAAGAGAGACTTAGAAAACTGGTAAAACCTACATTGTTGATAGAGTTGGGAGTACTTAGCACTGTGAAAACAGCACTTTCGCCGAAGGAAATTTAGTTTTCTAAGTCCGTGAAACAGTGAACAGAGAATGTATGAGTTTCTCAAGTTTGGTAACAGATAGAAACAAGCGACAGTACACAGTGATTCATCTACCTAGAAAAGTTACAGAGGTTTACACAGAGAATTCCAAGGATAAGTACAAGAAAATAAGAGAGACTTAGAAAACTGGTAAAACCTACATTGTTGATAGAGTTGGGAGTACTTAGCACTGTGAAAACAGCACTTTCGCTGAAGGAAATTTAGTTCTCTAAGTCCGTGAAACAGTGAACAGAGAATGTATGAGTTTCTCTAGTTTGGTAACAGATAGAAACAAGCGAAAGTACACAGTGATTCATCTACCTAGAAAAGTTACAGAGGTTTACACAGAGAATTCCAAGGATAAGTACAAGAAAATAAGAGAGACTTAGAAAACTGGTAAAACCTACATTTTTGATAGAGTTGGGAGTACTTAGCACTGTGAAAACAGCACTTTCGCCGAAGGAAATTTAGTTATCTAAGTCCGTGAAACAGTGAACAGAGAATGTATGAGTTTCTCAAGTTTGGTAACAGATAGAAACAAGCGAAAGTACACAGTGATTCATCTACCTAGAAAAGTTACAGAGGTTTACACAGAGAATTCCAAGGATAAGTACAAGAAAATAAGAGAGACTTAGAAAACTGGTAAAACCTACATTGTTGATAGAGTTGGGAGTACTTAGCACTGTGAAAACAGCACTTTCGCAGAAAGAAATCTACTTCTCTAAGACTGGGAAACAGTGAACAGAGAATGTATGAGTTTCTGAAGATAAGTAAGAGATAGAAACAAGAGAAAGTACACAGTGATTCATCTACCTAGAGAAGTTACAGAGGTTTACACAGAGAATTCCAAGGATAAGTACAAGAAAATAAGAGAGACTTAGAAACCGGTAAAACCTACATTGTTGATAGAGTTGGGAGTACTTAGCACTGTGAAAACAACACTTTCGCCGAAGGAAATTTAGTTCTCTAAGTCCGTGAAACAGTGAACAGAGAATGTATGAGTTTCTCAAGATTGGTAACAGATAGAAACAAGCGAAAGTACACAGTGATTCATCTACCTAGAAAAGTTACAGAGGTTTACACAGAGAATTCCAAGGATAAGTACAAGAAAATAAGAGAGACTTAGAAAACTGGTAAAACCTACATTGTTGATAGAGTTGGGAGTACTTAGCACTGTGAAAACAACACTTTCACCGAAGGAAATTTAGTTCTCTAAGTCCGTGAAACAGTGAACAGAGAATGTATGAGTTTCTCAAGTTTGGTAACAGATAGAAACAAGTGAAAGTACACAGTGATTCATCTACCTAGAAAAGTTACAGAGGTTTACACAGAGAATTCCAAGGATAAGTACAAGAAAATAAGAGAGACTTAGAAAACTGGTAAAACCTACATTGTTCATAGAGTTGGGAGTACTTAGCACTGTGAAAACAGCACTTTCGCAGAAAGAAATCTACTTATCTAACACTGGGAAACAGTGAACAGAGAATGTCTGAGTTTCTCAAGATTGGTAACAGATAGAAACAAGCGAAAGTACACAGTGATTCATATACCTAAAGAAGTTAGAGATGGTTTACACGGAGAATTCCAAGGATAAGTACAAGAAAATAAGAGAGACTTAGAAAACTGGTAAAACCTACATTGTTGATAGAGTTGGGAGTACTTAGCACTGTGAAAACAGCACTTTCGCCGAAGGAAATTTAGTTCTCTAAGTCCATGAAACAGTGAACAGAGAATGTATGAGTTTCTGAAGTTCGGTAACAGATAGAAACAAGCGAAAGTACACAGTGATTCATCTACCTAGAGAAGTTACAGAGGTTTGCACAGAGAATTCAAAGTATAAGTACAAGAAAATAAGAGACACTTAGAAAACTCGTAAAACCTGCAATGTGGATAGAGTTGGGAGTACTTAGCACTGTGAAAACAGCACTTTCGCAGAAAGAAATCTACTTCTCTAAGACTGGGAAACAGTGAACAGAGAATGTATGAGTTTTTCAAGATTGGTAACAGATAGAAACAAGAGAAAGTACACAGTGATTCATCTACCTAGAGAAGTTACAGAAGTTTACACATAGAATTCCAAGTACAAGAAAATAAGAGAGACTTAGAAAACTGGTAAAACCTACATTGTTGATGGAGTTGGGAGTACTTAGCACTGTGAAAACAGCATTTTCACCGAAGGAAATTTAGTTCTCTAAGTCCGTGAAACAGTGAACAGAGAATGTACGAGTTTCTCAAGTTTGGTAACAGATAGAAACAAGCGAAACAACACAGTGATTCATCTACCTAGAAAAGTTACAGAGGTTTACACAGAGAATTCCAAGGATAAGTACAAGAAAATAAGAGAGACTTAGAAAACTGGTAAAACCTACATTGTTGACAGAGTTGGGAGTACTTAGCACTGTGAAAACAGCACTTTCGCAGTAAGAAATCTACTTCTCTAACACTGGGAGACAGTGAACAGAGAATGTATGAGTTTCTCAAGATTGGTAACAGATAGAAACAAGCGAAAGTACACAGTGATTCATCTACCTAGAAAAGTTACAGAGGTTTACACAGAGAATTCCAAGGATAAGTACAAGAAAATAAGAGAGACTTAGAAACCGGTAAAACCTACATTGTTGATAGAGTTGGGAGTACATAGCACTGTGAAAACAGCACTTTCGCCGAAGGAAATTTAGTTCTCTAAGTCCGTGAAACAGTGAACAGAGAATGTATGAGTTTCTCAAGATTGGTAACAGATAGAAACAAGAGAAAGTACACAGTGATTCATCTACCTAGAAAAGTTACAGAGGTTTACACAGAGAATTCCAAGGATAAGTACAAGAAAATAAGAGAGACTTAGAAAACTGGTAAAACCTACATTGTTGATAGAGTTGGGAGTACTTAGCACTGTGAAAACAACACTTTCGCCGAAGGAAATTTAGTTCTCTAAGTCCGTGAAACAGTGAACAGAGAATGTATGAGTTTCTCAAGTTTGGTAACAGATAGAAACAAGTGAAAGTACACAGTGATTCATCTACTTAGAAAAGTTACAGAGGTTTACACAGAGAATTCCAAGGATAAGTACAAGAAAATAAGAGAGACTTAGAAAACTGGTAAAACCTACATTGTTCATAGAGTTGGGAGTACTTAGCACTGTGAAAACAGCACTTTCGCAGAAAGAAATCTACTTATCTAACACTGGGAAACAGTGAACAGAGAATGTTTGAGTTTCTCAAGATTGGTAACAGATAGAAACAAGCGAAAGTACACAGTGATTCATCTACCTAGAAAAGTTACAGAGGTTTACACAGAGAATTCCAAGGATAAGTACAAGAAAATAAGAGAGACTTAGAAAACTGGTAAAACCTACATTGTTGATAGAGTGGGGAGTACTTAGCACTGTGAAAACAGCACTTTCGGCGAAGGAAATTTAGTTCTCTAAGTCCGTGAAACAGTGAACAGAGAATGTATGAGTTTCTCAAGTTTGGTAACAGATAGAAACAAGCGAAAGTACACAGTGATTCATCTACCTAGAAAAGTTACAGAGGTTTACACAGAGAATTCCAAGGATAAGTACAAGAAAATAAGAGAGACTTAGAAAACTGGTAAAACCTACATTGTTGACAGAGTTGGGAGTACTTAGCACTGTGAAAACAGCACTTTCGCAGTAAGAAATCTACTTCTCTAACACTGGGAGACAGTGAACAGAGAATGTATGAGTTTCTCAAGATTGGTAACAGATAGAAACAAGCGAAAGTACACAGTGATTCATCTACCTAGAAAAGTTACAGAGGTTTACACAGAGAATTCCAAGGATAAGTACAAGAAAATAAGAGAGACTTAGAAAACTGGTAAAACCTACATTGATGATAGAGTTGGGAGTACTTAGCACTGTGAAAACAGCACTTTCGCCGAAGGAAATTTAGTTCTCTAAGTCCGTGAAACAGTGAACAGAGAATGTATGAGTTTCTCAAGTTTGGTAACAGATAGAAGCAAGCGAAACAACACAGTGATTCATCTACCTAGAAAAGTTACAGAGGTTTACACAGAGAATTCCAAGTATAAGTACAAGAAAATAAGAGAGACTTAGAAAACTGGTAAAACCTACACTGTTGATAGAGTTGGGAGTACTTAGCACTGTGAAAACAGCACTTTCGCAGAAAGAAATTTAGTTTTCTAAGTCCGTGAAACAGTGAAAAGAGAATGTATCAGTTTCTCAAGATTGGTAACACACAGAAACAAGAGAAAGTACACAGTGATTCATCTGCCTAGAAAAGTTACAGAGGTTTACACAGAGAATTCCAAATATAAGTACAAGAAAATAAGAGAGACTTAGAAAACTGGTAAAACCTACATTGTTGATAGAGTTGGGAGTACTTAGCACTGTGAAAACAGCACTTTCGCAGAAAGAAATCTACTTCTCTAAGACTGGGAAACAGTGAACAGAGAATGTATGAGTTTCTCAAGATTGGTAACAGATAGAAACAAGAGAAAGTACACAGTGATTCATCTACCTAGAGAAGTTACAGAAGTTTACACATAGAATTCCAAGTACAAGAAAATAAGAGAGACTTAGAAACCTGGTAAAACCTACATTGTTGATGGAGTTGGGAGTACTTAGCACTGTGAAAACAGCACTTTCACCGAAGGAAATTTAGTTCTCTAAGTCCGTGAAACAGTGAACAGAAAATGTACGAGTTTCTCAAGTTTGGTAACAGATAGAAACAAGCGAAACAACACAGTGATTCATCTACCTAGAAAAGTTACAGAGGTTTACACAGAGAATTCCAAGGATAAGTACAAGAAAATAAGAGAGACTTAGAAAACTGGTAAAACCTACATTGTTGACAGAGTTGGGAGTACTTAGCACTGTGAAAACAGCACTTTCACCGAAGGAAATTTAGTTCTCTAAGTCCGTGAAACAGTGAACAGAGAATGTACGAGTTTCTCAAGTTTAGTAACAGATAGAAACAAGTGAAAGTACACAGTGATTCATCTACCTAGAAAAGTTACAGAGGTTTACACAGAGAATTCCAAGGATAAGTACAAGAAAATAAGAGAGACTTAGAAAACTGGTAAAACCTACATTGATGATAGAGTTGGGAGTACTTAGCACTGTGAAAATAGCACTTTCGCCGAAGGAAATTTAGTTCTCTAAGTCCGTGAAACAGTGAACAGAGAATGTATGAGTTTCTCAAGTTTGGTAACAGATAGAAACAAGCGAAACAACACAGTGATTCATCTACCTGGAAAAGTTACAGAGGTTTACACAGAGAATTCCAAGTATAAGTACAAGAAAATAAGAGAGACTTAGAAAACTGGTAAAACCTACACTGTTGATAGAGTTGGGAGTACTTAGCACTGTGAAAACAGCACTTTCGCAGAAAGAAATTTAGTTTTCTAAGTCCGTGAAACAGTGAAAAGAGAATGTATCAGTTTCTCAAGATTGGTAACACACAGAAACAAGAGAAAGTACACAGTGATTCATCTGCCTAGAAAAGTTACAGAGGTTTACACAGAGAATTCCAAATATAAGTACAAGAAAATAAGAGAGACTTAGAAAACTGGTAAAACCTACATTGTTGATAGAGTTGGGACTACTTAGCACTGTGAAAGCAGCACTTTCCCAGAAAGAAATCGCCTTCTATAACACTGGGAAACAGTGAACAGAGAATGTATGTGTTTCTCAAGATTGGTAACAGATAGAAACAAGAGAAAGTACACAGTGATTCATCTACCTAGAGAAGTTACAGAGGTTTACACAGAGAATTCCAAGTATAAGTACAAGAAAATAAGAGAGACTTAGAAAACTCGTAAAACCTGCAATGTGGATAGAGTTGGGAGTACTTAGCACTGTGAAAACAGCACTTTCGCAGAAAGAAATCTACTTCTCTAAGACTGGGAAACAGTTAACAGAGAATGTATGACTTTCTCAAAATTGGTAACAGATAGAAACAAGAGAAAGTACACAGTGATTCATCTACCTAGAGAAGTTACAGAGGTTAACACAGAGAATTCCAAGTATAAGTACAAGAAAATAAGAGAGACTTAGAAAACTGGTAAAACCTACATGGTTCATAGAGTTGGGAGTACTTAGCACTGTGAAAACAGCACTTTCGCAGTAAGAAATCTACTTCTCTAACACTGGGAGACAGTGAACAGAGAATGTATGAGTTTCTCAAGATTGGTAACAGATAGAAACAAGCGAAAGTACACAGTGATTCATCTACCTAGAAAAGTTACAGAGGTTTACACAGAGAATTCCAAGGATAAGTACAAGAAAATAAGAGAGACTTAGAAACCGGTAAAACCTACATTGTTGATAGAGTTGGGAGTACTTAGCACTGTGAAAACAGCACTTTCGCCGAAGGAAATTTAGTTCTCTAAGTCCGTGAAACAGTGAACAGAGAATGTATGAGTTTCTCAACATTGGTAACAGATAGAAACAAGCGAAAGTACACAGTGATTCATCTACCTAGAAAAGTTACAGAGGTTTACACAGAGAATTCCAAGGATAAGTACAAGAAAATAAGAGAGACTTAGAAAACTGGTAAAACCTACATTGTTGACAGAGTTGGGAGTACTTAGCACTGTGAAAACAGCACTTTCGCAGTAAGAAATCTACTTCTCTAACACTGGGAGACAGTGAACAGAGAATGTATGAGTTTCTCAAGATTGGTAACAGATAGAAACAAGCGAAAGTACACAGTGATTCATCTACCTAGAAAAGTTACAGAGGTTTACACAGAGAATTCCAAGGATAAGTACAAGAAAATAAGAGAGACTTAGAAACCGGTAAAACCTACATTGTTGATAGAGTTGGGAGTACATAGCACTGTGAAAACAGCACTTTCGCCGAAGGAAATTTAGTTCTCTAAGTCCGTGAAACAGTGAACAGAGAATGTATGAGTTTCTCAAGATTGGTAACAGATAGAAACAAGAGAAAGTACACAGTGATTCATCTACCTAGAAAAGTTACAGAGGTTTACACAGAGAATTCCAAGGATAAGTACAAGAAAATAAGAGAGACTTAGAAAACTGGTAAAACCTACATTGTTGATAGAGTTGGGAGTACTTAGCACTGTGAAAACAACACTTTCGCCGAAGGAAATTTAGTTCTCTAAGTCCGTGAAACAGTGAACAGAGAATGTATGAGTTTCTCAAGTTTGGTAACAGATAGAAACAAGTGAAAGTACACAGTGATTCATCTACTTAGAAAAGTTACAGAGGTTTACACAGAGAATTCCAAGGATAAGTACAAGAAAATAAGAGAGACTTAGAAAACTGGTAAAACCTACATTGTTCATAGAGTTGGGAGTACTTAGCACTGTGAAAACAGCACTTTCGCAGAAAGAAATCTACTTATCTAACACTGGGAAACAGTGAACAGAGAATGTTTGAGTTTCTCAAGATTGGTAACAGATAGAAACAAGCGAAAGTACACAGTGATTCATCTACCTAGAAAAGTTACAGAGGTTTACACAGAGAATTCCAAGGATAAGTACAAGAAAATAAGAGAGACTTAGAAAACTGGTAAAACCTACATTGTTGATAGAGTGGGGAGTACTTAGCACTGTGAAAACAGCACTTTCGGCGAAGGAAATTTAGTTCTCTAAGTCCGTGAAACAGTGAACAGAGAATGTATGAGTTTCTCAAGTTTGGTAACAGATAGAAACAAGCGAAAGTACACAGTGATTCATCTACCTAGAAAAGTTACAGAGGTTTACACAGAGAATTCCAAGGATAAGTACAAGAAAATAAGAGAGACTTAGAAAACTGGTAAAACCTACATTGTTGACAGAGTTGGGAGTACTTAGCACTGTGAAAACAGCACTTTCGCAGTAAGAAATCTACTTCTCTAACACTGGGAGACAGTGAACAGAGAATGTATGAGTTTCTCAAGATTGGTAACAGATAGAAACAAGCGAAAGTACACAGTGATTCATCTACCTAGAAAAGTTACAGAGGTTTACACAGAGAATTCCAAGGATAAGTACAAGAAAATAAGAGAGACTTAGAAAACTGGTAAAACCTACATTGATGATAGAGTTGGGAGTACTTAGCACTGTGAAAACAGCACTTTCGCCGAAGGAAATTTAGTTCTCTAAGTCCGTGAAACAGTGAACAGAGAATGTATGAGTTTCTCAAGTTTGGTAACAGATAGAAGCAAGCGAAACAACACAGTGATTCATCTACCTAGAAAAGTTACAGAGGTTTACACAGAGAATTCCAAGTATAAGTACAAGAAAATAAGAGAGACTTAGAAAACTGGTAAAACCTACACTGTTGATAGAGTTGGGAGTACTTAGCACTGTGAAAACAGCACTTTCGCAGAAAGAAATTTAGTTTTCTAAGTCCGTGAAACAGTGAAAAGAGAATGTATCAGTTTCTCAAGATTGGTAACACACAGAAACAAGAGAAAGTACACAGTGATTCATCTGCCTAGAAAAGTTACAGAGGTTTACACAGAGAATTCCAAATATAAGTACAAGAAAATAAGAGAGACTTAGAAAACTGGTAAAACCTACATTGTTGATAGAGTTGGGAGTACTTAGCACTGTGAAAACAGCACTTTCGCAGAAAGAAATCTACTTCTCTAAGACTGGGAAACAGTGAACAGAGAATGTATGAGTTTCTCAAGATTGGTAACAGATAGAAACAAGAGAAAGTACACAGTGATTCATCTACCTAGAGAAGTTACAGAAGTTTACACATAGAATTCCAAGTACAAGAAAATAAGAGAGACTTAGAAACCTGGTAAAACCTACATTGTTGATGGAGTTGGGAGTACTTAGCACTGTGAAAACAGCACTTTCACCGAAGGAAATTTAGTTCTCTAAGTCCGTGAAACAGTGAACAGAAAATGTACGAGTTTCTCAAGTTTGGTAACAGATAGAAACAAGCGAAACAACACAGTGATTCATCTACCTAGAAAAGTTACAGAGGTTTACACAGAGAATTCCAAGGATAAGTACAAGAAAATAAGAGAGACTTAGAAAACTGGTAAAACCTACATTGTTGACAGAGTTGGGAGTACTTAGCACTGTGAAAACAGCACTTTCACCGAAGGAAATTTAGTTCTCTAAGTCCGTGAAACAGTGAACAGAGAATGTACGAGTTTCTCAAGTTTAGTAACAGATAGAAACAAGTGAAAGTACACAGTGATTCATCTACCTAGAAAAGTTACAGAGGTTTACACAGAGAATTCCAAGGATAAGTACAAGAAAATAAGAGAGACTTAGAAAACTGGTAAAACCTACATTGATGATAGAGTTGGGAGTACTTAGCACTGTGAAAATAGCACTTTCGCCGAAGGAAATTTAGTTCTCTAAGTCCGTGAAACAGTGAACAGAGAATGTATGAGTTTCTCAAGTTTGGTAACAGATAGAAACAAGCGAAACAACACAGTGATTCATCTACCTGGAAAAGTTACAGAGGTTTACACAGAGAATTCCAAGTATAAGTACAAGAAAATAAGAGAGACTTAGAAAACTGGTAAAACCTACACTGTTGATAGAGTTGGGAGTACTTAGCACTGTGAAAACAGCACTTTCGCAGAAAGAAATTTAGTTTTCTAAGTCCGTGAAACAGTGAAAAGAGAATGTATCAGTTTCTCAAGATTGGTAACACACAGAAACAAGAGAAAGTACACAGTGATTCATCTGCCTAGAAAAGTTACAGAGGTTTACACAGAGAATTCCAAATATAAGTACAAGAAAATAAGAGAGACTTAGAAAACTGGTAAAACCTACATTGTTGATAGAGTTGGGACTACTTAGCACTGTGAAAGCAGCACTTTCCCAGAAAGAAATCGCCTTCTATAACACTGGGAAACAGTGAACAGAGAATGTATGTGTTTCTCAAGATTGGTAACAGATAGAAACAAGAGAAAGTACACAGTGATTCATCTACCTAGAGAAGTTACAGAGGTTTACACAGAGAATTCCAAGTATAAGTACAAGAAAATAAGAGAGACTTAGAAAACTCGTAAAACCTGCAATGTGGATAGAGTTGGGAGTACTTAGCACTGTGAAAACAGCACTTTCGCAGAAAGAAATCTACTTCTCTAAGACTGGGAAACAGTTAACAGAGAATGTATGACTTTCTCAAAATTGGTAACAGATAGAAACAAGAGAAAGTACACAGTGATTCATCTACCTAGAGAAGTTACAGAGGTTAACACAGAGAATTCCAAGTATAAGTACAAGAAAATAAGAGAGACTTAGAAAACTGGTAAAACCTACATGGTTCATAGAGTTGGGAGTACTTAGCACTGTGAAAACAGCACTTTCGCAGTAAGAAATCTACTTCTCTAACACTGGGAGACAGTGAACAGAGAATGTATGAGTTTCTCAAGATTGGTAACAGATAGAAACAAGCGAAAGTACACAGTGATTCATCTACCTAGAAAAGTTACAGAGGTTTACACAGAGAATTCCAAGGATAAGTACAAGAAAATAAGAGAGACTTAGAAACCGGTAAAACCTACATTGTTGATAGAGTTGGGAGTACTTAGCACTGTGAAAACAGCACTTTCGCCGAAGGAAATTTAGTTCTCTAAGTCCGTGAAACAGTGAACAGAGAATGTATGAGTTTCTCAACATTGGTAACAGATAGAAACAAGCGAAAGTACACAGTGATTCATCTACCTAGAAAAGTTACAGAGGTTTACACAGAGAATTCCAAGGATAAGTACAAGAAAATAAGAGAGACTTAGAAAACTGGTAAAACCTACATTGTTGATAGACTTGGGAGTACTTAGCACTGTGAAAACAACACTTTCGCCGAAGGAAATTTAGTTCTCTAAGTCCGTGAAACAGTGAACAGAGAATGTATGAGTTTCTCAAGTTTGGTAACAGATAGAAACAAGTGAAAGTACACAGTGATTCATCTACCTAGAAAAGTTACAGAGGTTTACACAGAGAATTCCAAGGATAAGTACAAGAAAATAAGAGAGACTTAGAAAACTGGTAAAACCTACATTCTTCATAGAGTTGGGAGTACTTAGCACTGTGAAAACAGCACTTTCGCAGAAAGAAATCTACTTATCTAACACTGGGAAACAGTGAACAGAGAATGATTGAGTTTCTCAAGATTGGTAACAGATAGAAACAAGCGAAAGTACACAGTGATTCATCTACCTAGAAAAGTTACAGAGGTTTACACAGAGAATTCCAAGGATAAGTACAAGAAAATAAGAGAGACTTAGAAAACTGGTAAAACCTACATTGTTGATAGAGTTGGGAGTACTTAGCACTGTGAAAACAGTACTTTCGCCGAAAGAAATTTACTTCTATAAGTCCGTGAAACAGTGAACAGAGAATGTATGAGTTTCTCAAGATTGGTAACAGATAGAAACAAGAGAAAGTACACAGTGATTCATCTACCTAGAAAAGTTACAGAGGTTTACACAGAGAAAACCAAGTATAAGTACAAAAAAATAAGAGAGACTTAGAAAACTGGTAAAACCTACATTGTTGATAGAGTTGGGAGTACTTAGCACTGTGAAAACAGCACTTTCGGCGAAGGAAATTTAGTTCTCTAAGTCCGTGAAACAGTGAACAGAGAATGTATGAGTTTCTCAAGTTTGGTAACAGATAGAAACAAGCGAAAGTACACAGTGATTCATCTACCTAGAAAAGTTACAGAGGTTTACACAGAGAATTCCAAGGATAAGTACAAGAAAATAAGAGAGACTTAGAAAACTGGTAAAACCTACATTGTTGATAGAGTTGGGAGTACTTAGCACTGTGAAAACAGCACTTTCGCCGAAGGAAATTTAGTTTTCTAAGTCCGTGAAACAGTGAACAGAGAATGTATGAGTTTCTCAAGTTTGGTAACAGATAGAAACAAGCGACAGTACACAGTGATTCATCTACCTAGAAAAGTTACAGAGGTTTACACAGAGAATTCCAAGGATAAGTACAAGAAAATAAGAGAGACTTAGAAAACTGGTAAAACCTACATTGTTGATAGAGTTGGGAGTACTTAGCACTGTGAAAACAGCACTTTCGCCCAAGGAAATTTAGTTCTCTAAGTCCGTGAAACAATGAACAGAGAATGTATGAGTTTCTCAAGTTTGGTAACAGATAGAAACAAGCGAAAGTACACAGTGATTCATCTACCTAGAAAAGTTACAGAGGTTTACACAGAGAATTCCAAGGATAAGTACAAGAAAATAAGAGAGACTTAGAAAACTGGTAAAACCTACATTGTTGATAGAGTTGTGAGTACTTAGCACTGTGAAAACAGCACTTTCGCCGAAGGAAATTTAGTTCCCTAAGTCCGTGAAACAGTGAACAGAGAATGTATGAGTTTCTCAAGTTTGGTAACAGATAGAAACAAGGGAAAGTACACAGTGATTCATCTACCTAGAAAAGTTACAGAGGTTTACACAGAGAATTCCAAGGATAAGTACAAGAAAATAAGAGAGACTTAGAAAACTGGTAAAACCTACATTGTTGATAGAGTTGGGAGTACTTAGCACTGTGAAAACAGCACTTTCGCAGAAAGAAATCTACTTCTCTAAGACTGGGAAACAGTGAACAGAGAATGTATGAGTTTCTGAAGATAAGTAAGAGATAGAAACAAGAGAAAGTACACAGTGATTCATCTACCTAGAGAAGTTACAGAGGTTTACACAGAGAATTCCAAGGATAAGTACAAGAAAATAAGAGAGACTTAGAAACCGGTAAAACCTACATTGTTGATAGAGTTGGGAGTACTTAGCTCTGTGAAAACAACACTTTCGCCGAAGGAAATTTAGTTCTCTAAGTCCGTGAAACAGTGAACAGAGAATGTATGAGTTTCTCAAGTTTGGTAAGAGATAGAAACAAGCGAAAGTACACAGTGATTCATCTACCTAGAAAAGTTACAGAGGTTTACACAGAGAATTCCAAGGATAAGTACAAGAAAATAAGAGAGACTTAGAAAACTGGTAAAACCTACATTTTTGATAGAGTTGGGAGTACTTAGCACTGTGAAAACAGCACTTTCGCCGAAGGAAATTTAGTTCTCTAAGTCCGTGAAACAGTGAACAGAGAATGTATGAGTTTCTCAAGTTTGGTAACAGATAGAAACAAGCGAAAGTACACAGTGATTCATCTACCTAGAAAAGTTACAGAGGTTTACACAGAGAATTCCAAGGATAAGTACAAGAAAATAAGAGAGACTTAGAAAACTGGTAAAACCTACATTGTTGATAGAGTTGGGAGTACTTAGCACTGTGAAAACAACACTTTCACCGAAGGAAATTTAGTTCTCTATGTCCGTGAAACAGTGAACAGAGAATGTATGAGTTTCTCAAGTTTGGTAACAGATAGAAACAAGCGAAAGTACACAGTGATTCATCTACCTAGAGAAGTTACAGAGGTTTGCACAGAGAATTCAAAGTATAAGTACAAGAAAATAAGAGACACTTAGAAAACTCGTAAAACCTGCAATGCGGATAGAGTTGGGAGTACTTAGCACTGTGAAAACAGCACTTTCGCAGAAAGAAATCTACTTCTCTAAGACTGGGAAACAGTGAACAGAGAATGTATGAGTTTCTCAAGATTGGTAACAGATAGAAACAAGAGAAAGTACACAGTGATTCATCTACCTAGAAAAGTTACAGAGGTTTACACAGAGAATTCCAAGGATAAGTACAAGAAAATAAGAGAGACTTAGAAAACTGGTAAAACCTACATTGTTGATAGAGTTGGGAGTACTTAGCACTGTGAAAACAGTACTTTCGCCGAAAGAAATTTACTTCTATAAGTCCGTGAAACAGTGAACAGAGAATGTATGAGTTTCTCAAGATTGGTAACAGATAGAAACAAGAGAAAGTACACAGTGATTCATCTACCTAGAAAAGTTACAGAGGTTTACACAGAGAAAACCAAGTATAAGTACAAGAAAATAAGAGAGACTTAGAAAACTGGTAAAACCTACATTGTTGATAGAGTTGGGAGTACTTAGCACTGTGAAAACAGCACTTTCGGCGAAGGAAATTTAGTTCTCTAAGTCCGTGAAACAGTGAACAGAGAATGTAAGAGTTTCTCAAGTTTGGTAACAGATAGAAACAAGCGAAAGTACACAGTGATTCATCTACCTAGAAAAGTTACAGAGGTTTACACAGAGAATTCCAAGGATAAGTACAAGAAAATAAGAGAGACTTAGAAAACTGGTAAAACCTACATTGTTGATAGAGTTGGGAGTACTTAGCACTGTGAAAACAGCACTTTCGCCGAAGGAAATTTAGTTTTCTAAGTCCGTGAAACAGTGAACAGAGAATGTATGAGTTTCTCAAGTTTGGTAACAGATAGAAACAAGCGACAGTACACAGTGATTCATCTACCTAGAAAAGTTACAGAGGTTTACACAGAGAATTCCAAGGATAAGTACAAGAAAATAAGAGAGACTTAGAAAACTGGTAAAACCTACATTGTTGATAGAGTTGGGAGTACTTAGCACTGTGAAAACAGCACTTTCGCTGAAGGAAATTTAGTTCTCTAAGTCCGTGAAACAGTGAACAGAGAATGTATGAGTTTCTCTAGTTTGGTAACAGATAGAAACAAGCGAAAGTACACAGTGATTCATCTACCTAGAAAAGTTACAGAGGTTTACACAGAGAATTCCAAGGATAAGTACAAGAAAATAAGAGAGACTTAGAAAACTGGTAAAACCTACATTTTTGATAGAGTTGGGAGTACTTAGCACTGTGAAAACAGCACTTTCGCCGAAGGAAATTTAGTTATCTAAGTCCGTGAAACAGTGAACAGAGAATGTATGAGTTTCTCAAGTTTGGTAACAGATAGAAACAAGCGAAAGTACACAGTGATTCATCTACCTAGAAAAGTTACAGAGGTTTACACAGAGAATTCCAAGGATAAGTACAAGAAAATAAGAGAGACTTAGAAAACTGGTAAAACCTACATTGTTGATAGAGTTGGGAGTACTTAGCACTGTGAAAACAGCACTTTCGCAGAAAGAAATCTACTTCTCTAAGACTGGGAAACAGTGAACAGAGAATGTATGAGTTTCTGAAGATAAGTAAGAGATAGAAACAAGAGAAAGTACACAGTGATTCATCTACCTAGAGAAGTTACAGAGGTTTACACAGAGAATTCCAAGGATAAGTACAAGAAAATAAGAGAGACTTAGAAACCGGTAAAACCTACATTGTTGATAGAGTTGGGAGTACTTAGCACTGTGAAAACAACACTTTCGCCGAAGGAAATTTAGTTCTCTAAGTCCGTGAAACAGTGAACAGAGAATGTATGAGTTTCTCAAGATTGGTAACAGATAGAAACAAGCGAAAGTACACAGTGATTCATCTACCTAGAAAAGTTACAGAGGTTTACACAGAGAATTCCAAGGATAAGTACAAGAAAATAAGAGAGACTTAGAAAACTGGTAAAACCTACATTGTTGATAGAGTTGGGAGTACTTAGCACTGTGAAAACAACACTTTCACCGAAGGAAATTTAGTTCTCTAAGTCCGTGAAACAGTGAACAGAGAATGTATGAGTTTCTCAAGTTTGGTAACAGATAGAAACAAGTGAAAGTACACAGTGATTCATCTACCTAGAAAAGTTACAGAGGTTTACACAGAGAATTCCAAGGATAAGTACAAGAAAATAAGAGAGACTTAGAAAACTGGTAAAACCTACATTGTTCATAGAGTTGGGAGTACTTAGCACTGTGAAAACAGCACTTTCGCAGAAAGAAATCTACTTATCTAACACTGGGAAACAGTGAACAGAGAATGTCTGAGTTTCTCAAGATTGGTAACAGATAGAAACAAGCGAAAGTACACAGTGATTCATATACCTAAAGAAGTTAGAGATGGTTTACACGGAGAATTCCAAGGATAAGTACAAGAAAATAAGAGAGACTTAGAAAACTGGTAAAACCTACATTGTTGATAGAGTTGGGAGTACTTAGCACTGTGAAAACAGCACTTTCGCCGAAGGAAATTTAGTTCTCTAAGTCCATGAAACAGTGAACAGAGAATGTATGAGTTTCTGAAGTTCGGTAACAGATAGAAACAAGCGAAAGTACACAGTGATTCATCTACCTAGAGAAGTTACAGAGGTTTGCACAGAGAATTCAAAGTATAAGTACAAGAAAATAAGAGACACTTAGAAAACTCGTAAAACCTGCAATGTGGATAGAGTTGGGAGTACTTAGCACTGTGAAAACAGCACTTTCGCAGAAAGAAATCTACTTCTCTAAGACTGGGAAACAGTGAACAGAGAATGTATGAGTTTTTCAAGATTGGTAACAGATAGAAACAAGAGAAAGTACACAGTGATTCATCTACCTAGAGAAGTTACAGAAGTTTACACATAGAATTCCAAGTACAAGAAAATAAGAGAGACTTAGAAAACTGGTAAAACCTACATTGTTGATGGAGTTGGGAGTACTTAGCACTGTGAAAACAGCATTTTCACCGAAGGAAATTTAGTTCTCTAAGTCCGTGAAACAGTGAACAGAGAATGTACGAGTTTCTCAAGTTTGGTAACAGATAGAAACAAGCGAAACAACACAGTGATTCATCTACCTAGAAAAGTTACAGAGGTTTACACAGAGAATTCCAAGGATAAGTACAAGAAAATAAGAGAGACTTAGAAAACTGGTAAAACCTACATTGTTGACAGAGTTGGGAGTACTTAGCACTGTGAAAACAGCACTTTCGCAGTAAGAAATCTACTTCTCTAACACTGGGAGACAGTGAACAGAGAATGTATGAGTTTCTCAAGATTGGTAACAGATAGAAACAAGCGAAAGTACACAGTGATTCATCTACCTAGAAAAGTTACAGAGGTTTACACAGAGAATTCCAAGGATAAGTACAAGAAAATAAGAGAGACTTAGAAACCGGTAAAACCTACATTGTTGATAGAGTTGGGAGTACATAGCACTGTGAAAACAGCACTTTCGCCGAAGGAAATTTAGTTCTCTAAGTCCGTGAAACAGTGAACAGAGAATGTATGAGTTTCTCAAGATTGGTAACAGATAGAAACAAGAGAAAGTACACAGTGATTCATCTACCTAGAAAAGTTACAGAGGTTTACACAGAGAATTCCAAGGATAAGTACAAGAAAATAAGAGAGACTTAGAAAACTGGTAAAACCTACATTGTTGATAGAGTTGGGAGTACTTAGCACTGTGAAAACAACACTTTCGCCGAAGGAAATTTAGTTCTCTAAGTCCGTGAAACAGTGAACAGAGAATGTATGAGTTTCTCAAGTTTGGTAACAGATAGAAACAAGTGAAAGTACACAGTGATTCATCTACTTAGAAAAGTTACAGAGGTTTACACAGAGAATTCCAAGGATAAGTACAAGAAAATAAGAGAGACTTAGAAAACTGGTAAAACCTACATTGTTGATAGAGTTGGGAGTACTTAGCACTGTGAAAACAGCACTTTCGCAGAAAGAAATCTACTTATCTAACACTGGGAAACAGTGAACAGAGAATGTTTGAGTTTCTCAAGATTGGTAACAGATAGAAACAAGCGAAAGTACACAGTGATTCATCTACCTAGAAAAGTTACAGAGGTTTACACAGAGAATTCCAAGGATAAGTACAAGAAAATAAGAGAGACTTAGAAAACTGGTAAAACCTACATTGTTGATAGAGTGGGGAGTACTTAGCACTGTGAAAACAGCACTTTCGGCGAAGGAAATTTAGTTCTCTAAGTCCGTGAAACAGTGAACAGAGAATGTATGAGTTTCTCAAGTTTGGTAACAGATAGAAACAAGCGAAAGTACACAGTGATTCATCTACCTAGAAAAGTTACAGAGGTTTACACAGAGAATTCCAAGGATAAGTACAAGAAAATAAGAGAGACTTAGAAAACTGGTAAAACCTACATTGTTGACAGAGTTGGGAGTACTTAGCACTGTGAAAACAGCACTTTCGCAGTAAGAAATCTACTTCTCTAACACTGGGAGACAGTGAACAGAGAATGTATGAGTTTCTCAAGATTGGTAACAGATAGAAACAAGCGAAAGTACACAGTGATTCATCTACCTAGAAAAGTTACAGAGGTTTACACAGAGAATTCCAAGGATAAGTACAAGAAAATAAGAGAGACTTAGAAAACTGGTAAAACCTACATTGATGATAGAGTTGGGAGTACTTAGCACTGTGAAAACAGCACTTTCGCCGAAGGAAATTTAGTTCTCTAAGTCCGTGAAACAGTGAACAGAGAATGTATGAGTTTCTCAAGTTTGGTAACAGATAGAAGCAAGCGAAACAACACAGTGATTCATCTACCTAGAAAAGTTACAGAGGTTTACACAGAGAATTCCAAGTATAAGTACAAGAAAATAAGAGAGACTTAGAAAACTGGTAAAACCTACACTGTTGATAGAGTTGGGAGTACTTAGCACTGTGAAAACAGCACTTTCGCAGAAAGAAATTTAGTTTTCTAAGTCCGTGAAACAGTGAAAAGAGAATGTATCAGTTTCTCAAGATTGGTAACACACAGAAACAAGAGAAAGTACACAGTGATTCATCTGCCTAGAAAAGTTACAGAGGTTTACACAGAGAATTCCAAATATAAGTACAAGAAAATAAGAGAGACTTAGAAAACTGGTAAAACCTACATTGTTGATAGAGTTGGGAGTACTTAGCACTGTGAAAACAGCACTTTCGCAGAAAGAAATCTACTTCTCTAAGACTGGGAAACAGTGAACAGAGAATGTATGAGTTTCTCAAGATTGGTAACAGATAGAAACAAGAGAAAGTACACAGTGATTCATCTACCTAGAGAAGTTACAGAAGTTTACACATAGAATTCCAAGTACAAGAAAATAAGAGAGACTTAGAAACCTGGTAAAACCTACATTGTTGATGGAGTTGGGAGTACTTAGCACTGTGAAAACAGCACTTTCACCGAAGGAAATTTAGTTCTCTAAGTCCGTGAAACAGTGAACAGAAAATGTACGAGTTTCTCAAGTTTGGTAACAGATAGAAACAAGCGAAACAACACAGTGATTCATCTACCTAGAAAAGTTACAGAGGTTTACACAGAGAATTCCAAGGATAAGTACAAGAAAATAAGAGAGACTTAGAAAACTGGTAAAACCTACATTGTTGACAGAGTTGGGAGTACTTAGCACTGTGAAAACAGCACTTTCACCGAAGGAAATTTAGTTCTCTAAGTCCGTGAAACAGTGAACAGAGAATGTACGAGTTTCTCAAGTTTAGTAACAGATAGAAACAAGTGAAAGTACACAGTGATTCATCTACCTAGAAAAGTTACAGAGGTTTACACAGAGAATTCCAAGGATAAGTACAAGAAAATAAGAGAGACTTAGAAAACTGGTAAAACCTACATTGATGATAGAGTTGGGAGTACTTAGCACTGTGAAAATAGCACTTTCGCCGAAGGAAATTTAGTTCTCTAAGTCCGTGAAACAGTGAACAGAGAATGTATGAGTTTCTCAAGTTTGGTAACAGATAGAAACAAGCGAAACAACACAGTGATTCATCTACCTGGAAAAGTTACAGAGGTTTACACAGAGAATTCCAAGTATAAGTACAAGAAAATAAGAGAGACTTAGAAAACTGGTAAAACCTACACTGTTGATAGAGTTGGGAGTACTTAGCACTGTGAAAACAGCACTTTCGCAGAAAGAAATTTAGTTTTCTAAGTCCGTGAAACAGTGAAAAGAGAATGTATCAGTTTCTCAAGATTGGTAACACACAGAAACAAGAGAAAGTACACAGTGATTCATCTGCCTAGAAAAGTTACAGAGGTTTACACAGAGAATTCCAAATATAAGTACAAGAAAATAAGAGAGACTTAGAAAACTGGTAAAACCTACATTGTTGATAGAGTTGGGACTACTTAGCACTGTGAAAGCAGCACTTTCCCAGAAAGAAATCGCCTTCTATAACACTGGGAAACAGTGAACAGAGAATGTATGTGTTTCTCAAGATTGGTAACAGATAGAAACAAGAGAAAGTACACAGTGATTCATCTACCTAGAGAAGTTACAGAGGTTTACACAGAGAATTCCAAGTATAAGTACAAGAAAATAAGAGAGACTTAGAAAACTCGTAAAACCTGCAATGTGGATAGAGTTGGGAGTACTTAGCACTGTGAAAACAGCACTTTCGCAGAAAGAAATCTACTTCTCTAAGACTGGGAAACAGTTAACAGAGAATGTATGACTTTCTCAAAATTGGTAACAGATAGAAACAAGAGAAAGTACACAGTGATTCATCTACCTAGAGAAGTTACAGAGGTTAACACAGAGAATTCCAAGTATAAGTACAAGAAAATAAGAGAGACTTAGAAAACTGGTAAAACCTACATTGTTCATAGAGTTGGGAGTACTTAGCACTGTGAAAACAGCACTTTCGCAGTAAGAAATCTACTTCTCTAACACTGGGAGACAGTGAACAGAGAATGTATGAGTTTCTCAAGATTGGTAACAGATAGAAACAAGCGAAAGTACACAGTGATTCATCTACCTAGAAAAGTTACAGAGGTTTACACAGAGAATTCCAAGGATAAGTACAAGAAAATAAGAGAGACTTAGAAACCGGTAAAACCTACATTGTTGATAGAGTTGGGAGTACTTAGCACTGTGAAAACAGCACTTTCGCCGAAGGAAATTTAGTTCTCCAAGTCCGTGAAACAGTGAACAGAGAATGTATGAGTTTCTCAACATTGGTAACAGATAGAAACAAGCGAAAGTACACAGTGATTCATCTACCTAGAAAAGTTACAGAGGTTTACACAGAGAATTCCAAGGATAAGTACAAGAAAATAAGAGAGACTTAGAAAACTGGTAAAACCTACATTGTTGATAGACTTGGGAGTACTTAGCACTGTGAAAACAACACTTTCGCCGAAGGAAATTTAGTTCTCTAAGTCCGTGAAACAGTGAACAGAGAATGTATGAGTTTCTCAAGTTTGGTAACAGATAGAAACAAGTGAAAGTACACAGTGATTCATCTACCTAGAAAAGTTACAGAGGTTTACACAGAGAATTCCAAGGATAAGTACAAGAAAATAAGAGAGACTTAGAAAACTGGTAAAACCTACATTCTTCATAGAGTTGGGAGTACTTAGCACTGTGAAAACAGCACTTTCGCAGAAAGAAATCTACTTATCTAACACTGGGAAACAGTGAACAGAGAATGATTGAGTTTCTCAAGATTGGTAACAGATAGAAACAAGCGAAAGTACACAGTGATTCATCTACCTAGAAAAGTTACAGAGGTTTACACAGAGAATTCCAAGGATAAGTACAAGAAAATAAGAGAGACTTAGAAAACTGGTAAAACCTACATTGTTGATAGAGTTGGGAGTACTTAGCACTGTGAAAACAGTACTTTCGCCGAAAGAAATTTACTTCTATAAGTCCGTGAAACAGTGAACAGAGAATGTATGAGTTTCTCAAGATTGGTAACAGATAGAAACAAGAGAAAGTACACAGTGATTCATCTACCTAGAAAAGTTACAGAGGTTTACACAGAGAAAACCAAGTATAAGTACAAAAAAATAAGAGAGACTTAGAAAACTGGTAAAACCTACATTGTTGATAGAGTTGGGAGTACTTAGCACTGTGAAAACAGCACTTTCGGCGAAGGAAATTTAGTTCTCTAAGTCCGTGAAACAGTGAACAGAGAATGTATGAGTTTCTCAAGTTTGGTAACAGATAGAAACAAGCGAAAGTACACAGTGATTCATCTACCTAGAAAAGTTACAGAGGTTTACACAGAGAATTCCAAGGATAAGTACAAGAAAATAAGAGAGACTTAGAAAACTGGTAAAACCTACATTGTTGATAGAGTTGGGAGTACTTAGCACTGTGAAAACAGCACTTTCGCCGAAGGAAATTTAGTTTTCTAAGTCCGTGAAACAGTGAACAGAGAATGTATGAGTTTCTCAAGTTTGGTAACAGATAGAAACAAGCGACAGTACACAGTGATTCATCTACCTAGAAAAGTTACAGAGGTTTACACAGAGAATTCCAAGGATAAGTACAAGAAAATAAGAGAGACTTAGAAAACTGGTAAAACCTACATTGTTGATAGAGTTGGGAGTACTTAGCACTGTGAAAACAGCACTTTCGCCCAAGGAAATTTAGTTCTCTAAGTCCGTGAAACAATGAACAGAGAATGTATGAGTTTCTCAAGTTTGGTAACAGATAGAAACAAGCTAAAGTACACAGTGATTCATCTACCTAGAAAAGTTACAGAGGTTTACACAGAGAATTCCAAGGATAAGTACAAGAAAATAAGAGAGACTTAGAAAACTGGTAAAACCTACATTGTTGATAGAGTTGTGAGTACTTAGCACTGTGAAAACAGCACTTTCGCCGAAGGAAATTTAGTTCCCTAAGTCCGTGAAACAGTGAACAGAGAATGTATGAGTTTCTCAAGTTTGGTAACAGATAGAAACAAGGGAAAGTACACAGTGATTCATCTACCTAGAAAAGTTACAGAGGTTTACACAGAGAATTCCAAGGATAAGTACAAGAAAATAAGAGAGACTTAGAAAACTGGTAAAACCTACATTGTTGATAGAGTTGGGAGTACTTAGCACTGTGAAAACAGCACTTTCGCAGAAAGAAATCTACTTCTCTAAGACTGGGAAACAGTGAACAGAGAATGTATGAGTTTCTGAAGATAAGTAAGAGATAGAAACAAGAGAAAGTACACAGTGATTCATCTACCTAGAGAAGTTACAGAGGTTTACACAGAGAATTCCAAGGATAAGTACAAGAAAATAAGAGAGACTTAGAAACCGGTAAAACCTACATTGTTGATAGAGTTGGGAGTACTTAGCTCTGTGAAAACAACACTTTCGCCGAAGGAAATTTAGTTCTCTAAGTCCGTGAAACAGTGAACAGAGAATGTATGAGTTTCTCAAGTTTGGTAAGAGATAGAAACAAGCGAAAGTACACAGTGATTCATCTACCTAGAAAAGTTACAGAGGTTTACACAGAGAATTCCAAGGATAAGTACAAGAAAATAAGAGAGACTTAGAAAACTGGTAAAACCTACATTTTTGATAGAGTTGGGAGTACTTAGCACTGTGAAAACAGCACTTTCGCCGAAGGAAATTTAGTTCTCTAAGTCCGTGAAACAGTGAACAGAGAATGTATGAGTTTCTCAAGTTTGGTAACAGATAGAAACAAGCGAAAGTACACAGTGATTCATCTACCTAGAAAAGTTACAGAGGTTTACACAGAGAATTCCAAGGATAAGTACAAGAAAATAAGAGAGACTTAGAAAACTGGTAAAACCTACATTGTTGATAGAGTTGGGAGTACTTAGCACTGTGAAAACAACACTTTCACCGAAGGAAATTTAGTTCTCTATGTCCGTGAAACAGTGAACAGAGAATGTATGAGTTTCTCAAGTTTGGTAACAGATAGAAACAAGCGAAAGTACACAGTGATTCATCTACCTAGAGAAGTTACAGAGGTTTGCACAGAGAATTCAAAGTATAAGTACAAGAAAATAAGAGACACTTAGAAAACTCGTAAAACCTGCAATGCGGATAGAGTTGGGAGTACTTAGCACTGTGAAAACAGCACTTTCGCAGAAAGAAATCTACTTCTCTAAGACTGGGAAACAGTGAACAGAGAATGTATGAGTTTCTCAAGATTGGTAACAGATAGAAACAAGAGAAAGTACACAGTGATTCATCTACCTAGAGAAGTTACAGAAGTTTACACATAGAATTCCAAGTACAAGAAAATAAGAGAGACTTAGAAAACTGGTAAAACCTACATTGTTGATGGAGTTGGGAGTACTTAGCACTGTGAAAACAGCACTTTCACCGAAGGAAATTTAGTTCTCTAAGTCCGTGAAACAGTGAACACAAAATGTACGAGTTTCTCAAGTTTGGTAACAGATAGAAACAAGCGAAACAACACAGTGATTCATCTACCTAGAAAAGTTACAGAGGTTTACACAGAGAATTCCAAGGATAAGTACAAGAAAATAAGAGAGACTTAGAAAACTGGTAAAACCTACATTGTTGACAGAGTTGGGAGTACTTAGCACTGTGAAAACAGCACTTTCACCGAAGGAAATTTAGTTCTCTAAGTCCGTGAAACAGTGAACAGAGAATGTACGAGTTTCTCAAGTTTAGTAACAGATAGAAACAAGCGAAAGTACACAGTGATTCATCTACCTAGAAAAGTTACAGAGGTTTACACAGAGAATTCCAAGGATAAGTACAAGAAAATAAGAGAGACTTAGAAAACTGGTAAAACCTACATTGATGATAGAGTTGGGAGTACTTAGCACTGTGAAAATAGCACTTTCGCCGAAGGAAATTTAGTTCTCTAAGTCCGTGAAACAGTGAACAGAGAATGTATGAGTTTCTCAAGTTTGGTAACAGATAGAAACAAGCGAAACAACACAGTGATTCATCTACCTAGAAAAGTTACAGAGGTTTACACAGAGAATTCCAAGTATAAGTACAAGAAAATAAGAGAGACTTAGAAAACTGGTAAAACCTACACTGTTGATAGAGTTGGGAGTACTTAGCACTGTGAAAACAGCACTTTCGCAGAAAGAAATTTAGTTTTCTAAGTCCGTGAAACAGTGAAAAGAGAATGTATCAGTTTCTCAAGATTGGTAACACACAGAAACAAGAGAAAGTACACAGTGATTCATCTGCCTAGAAAAGTTACAGAGGTTTACACAGAGAATTCCAAATATAAGTACAAGAAAATAAGAGAGACTTAGAAAACTGGTAAAACCTACATTGTTGATAGAGTTGGGAGTACTTAGCACTGTGAAAGCAGCACTTTCCCAGAAAGAAATCGCCTTCTATAACACTGGGAAACAGTGAACAGAGAATGTATGTGTTTCTCAAGATTGGTAACAGATAGAAACAAGAGAAAGTACACAGTGATTCATCTACCTAGAGAAGTTACAGAGGTTTACACAGAGAATTCCAAGTATAAGTACAAGAAAATAAGAGAGACTTAGAAAACTCGTAAAACCTGCAATGTGGATAGAGTTGGGAGTACTTAGCACTGTGAAAACAGCACTTTCGCAGAAAGAAATCTACTTCTCTAAGACTGGGAAACAGTGAACAGAGAATGTATGAGTTTCTCAAAATTGGTAACAGATAGAAACAAGAGAAAGTACACAGTGATTCATCTACCTAGAGAAGTTACAGAGGTTTACACAGAGAATTCCAAGTATAAGTACAAGAAAATAAGAGAGACTTAGAAAACTGGTAAAACCTACATTGTTGATAGAGTTGGGAGTACTTAGCACTGTGAAAACAGCATTTTCGCAGTAAGAAATCTACTTCTCTAACACTGGGAGACAGTGAACAGAGAATGTATGAGTTTCTCAAGAGTGGTAACAGATAGAAACAAGCGAAAGTACACAGTGATTCATCTACC
The DNA here is from genome assembly GCA_028571685.1 of Heterohyrax brucei. Lineage (NCBI taxonomy): Eukaryota > Metazoa > Chordata > Mammalia > Hyracoidea > Procaviidae > Heterohyrax > Heterohyrax brucei. Next base: position 17,764,549 of record CM053146.1, read on the forward strand.
TAGAAAAGTTACAGAGGTTTACACAGAGAATTCCAAGGATAAGTACAAGAAAATAAGAGAGACTTAGAAACCGGTAAAACCTACATTGTTGATAGAGTTGGGAGTACTTAGCACTGTGAAAACAGCACTTTCGCAGAAAGAAATCTACTTATCTAACACTGGGAAACAGTGAACAGAGAATGTCTGAGTTTCTCAAGATTGGTAACAGATAGAAACAAGCGAAAGTACACAGTGATTCATATACCTAAAGAAGTTAGAGATGGTTTACACGGAGAATTCCAAGGATAAGTACAAGAAAATAAGAGAGACTTAGAAAACTGGTAAAACCTACATTGTTGATAGAGTTGGGAGTACTTAGCACTGTGAAAACAGCACTTTCGCCGAAGGAAATTTAGTTCTCTAAGTCCGTGAAACAGTGAACAGAGAATGTATGAGTTTCTGAAGTTCGGTAACAGATAGAAACAAGCGAAAGTACACAGTGATTCATCTACCTAGAGAAGTTACAGAGGTTTACACAGAGAATTCAAAGTATAAGTACAAGAAAATAAGAGACACTTAGAAAACTCGTAAAACCTGCAATGTGGATAGAGTTGGGAGTACTTAGCACTGTGAAAACAGCACTTTCGCAGAAAGAAATCTACTTCTCTAAGACTGGGAAACAGTGAACAGAGAATGTATGAGTTTTTCAAGATTGGTAACAGATAGAAACAAGAGAAAGTACACAGTGATTCATCTACCTAGAGAAGTTACAGAAGTTTACACATAGAATTCCAAGTACAAGAAAATAAGAGAGACTTAGAAAACTGGTAAAACCTACATTGTTGATAGAGTTGGGAGTACTTAGCACTGTGAAAACAGCACTTTCGCCGAAGGAAATTTAGTTCTCTAAGTCCGTGAAACAGTGAACAGAGAATGTATGAGTTTCTCAAGTTTGGTAACAGATAGAAACAAGCGAAAGTACACAGTGATTCATCTACCTAGAAAAGTTACAGAGGTTTACACAGAGAATTCCAAGGATAAGTACAAGAAAATAAGAGAGACTTAGAAAACTGGTAAAACCTACATTGTTGATAGAGTTGGGAGTACTTAGCACTGTGAAAACAGCACTTTCGCCGAAGGAAATTTAGTTTTCTAAGTCCGTGAAACAGTGAACAGAGAATGTATGAGTTTCTCAAGTTTGGTAACAGATAGAAACAAGCGACAGTACACAGTGATTCATCTACCTAGAAAAGTTACAGAGGTTTACACAGAGAATTCCAAGGATAAGTACAAGAAAATAAGAGAGACTTAGAAAACTGGTAAAACCTACATTGTTGATAGAGTTGGGAGTACTTAGCACTGTGAAAACAGCACTTTCGCCCAAGGAAATTTAGTTCTCTAAGTCCGTGAAACAGTGAACAGAGAATGTATGAGTTTCTCAAGTTTGGTAACAGATAGAAACTAGCGAAAGTACACAGTGATTCATCTACCTAGAAAAGTTACAGAGGTTTACACAGAGAATTCCAAGGATAAGTACAAGAAAATAAGAGAGACTTAGAAAACTGGTAAAACCTACATTGTTGATAGAGTTGTGAGTACTTAGCACTGTGAAAACAGCACTTTCGCCGAAGGAAATTTAGTTCCCTAAGTCCGTGAAACAGTGAACAGAGAATGTATGAGTTTCTCAAGTTTGGTAACAGATAGAAACAAGGGAAAGTACACAGTGATTCATCTACCTAGAAAAGTTACAGAGGTTTACACAGAGAATTCCAAGGATAAGTACAAGAAAATAAGAGAGACTTAGAAAACTGGTAAAACCTACATTGTTGATAGAGTTGGGAGTACTTAGCACTGTGAAAACAGCACTTTCGCAGAAAGAAATCTACTTCTCTAAGACTGGGAAACAGTGAACAGAGAATGTATGAGTTTCTGAAGATAAGTAAGAGATAGAAACAAGAGAAAGTACACAGTGATTCATCTACCTAGAGAAGTTACAGAGGTTTACACAGAGAATTCCAAGGATAAGTACAAGAAAATAAGAGAGACTTAGAAACCGGTAAAACCTACATTGTTGATAGAGTTGGGAGTACTTAGCTCTGTGAAAACAACACTTTCGCCGAAGGAAATTTAGTTCTCTAAGTCCGTGAAACAGTGAACAGAGAATGTATGAGTTTCTCAAGTTTGGTAAGAGATAGAAACAAGCGAAAGTACACAGTGATTCATCTACCTAGAAAAGTTACAGAGGTTTACACAGAGAATTCCAAGGATAAGTACAAGAAAATAAGAGAGACTTAGAAAACTGGTAAAACCTACATTTTTGATAGAGTTGGGAGTACTTAGCACTGTGAAAACAGCACTTTCGCCGAAGGAAATTTAGTTCTCTAAGTCCGTGAAACAGTGAACAGAGAATGTATGAGTTTCTCAAGTTTGGTAACAGATAGAAACAAGCGAAAGTACACAGTGATTCATCTACCTAGAAAAGTTACAGAGGTTTACACAGAGAATTCCAAGTATAAGTACAAGAAAATAAGAGAGACTTAGAAAACTGGTAAAACCTACATTGTTGATAGAGTTGGGAGTACTTAGCACTGTGAAAACAGCACTTTCGCAGAAAGAAATCTACTTCTCTAAGACTGGGAAACAGTGAACAGAGAATGTATGAGTTTCTGAAGATAAGTAAGAGATAGAAACAAGAGAAAGTACACAGTGATTCATCTACCTAGAGAAGTTACAGAGGTTTACACAGAGAATTCCAAGGATAAGTACAAGAAAATAAGAGAGACTTAGAAAACTGGTAAAACCTACATTGTTGACAGAGTTGGGAGTACTTAGCACTGTGAAAACAGCACATTCGCAGTAAGAAATCTACTTCTCTAACACTGGGAGACAGTGAACAGAGAATGTATGAGTTTCTCAAGATTGGTAACAGATAGAAACAAGCGAAAGTACACAGTGATTCATCTACCTAGAAAAGTTACTGAGGTTTACACAGAGAAAACCAAGTATAAGTACAAGAAAATAAGAGAGACTTAGAAAGCTGGTAAAACCTACATTGTTGGTAGAGTTGGGAGTACTTAGCACTGTGAAAACAGCACTTTCGCCGAAGGAAATTTAGTTCTCTAAGTCCGTGAAACAGTGAACAGAGAATGTATGAGTTTCTCAAGTTTGGTAACAGATAGAAACAAGCGAAAGTACACAGTGATTCATCTACCTAGAAAAGTTACAGAGGTTTACACAGAGAATTCCAAGAATAAGTACAAGAAAATAAGAAAGACTTAGAAAACTGGTAAAACCTACATTGTTGATAGAGTTGGGAGTACTTAGCACTGTGAAAACAGCACTTTCGCCGAAGGAAATTTAGTTCTGTAAGTCCGTGAAACAGTGAACAGAGAATGTATGAGTTTCTCAAGATTGGTAACAGATAGAAACAAGAGAAAGTACACAGTGATTCATATACCTAAAGAAGTTAGAGATGGTTTACACAGAGAATTCCAAGGATAAGTACAAGAAAATAAGAGAGACTTAGAGAACTGGTAAAACCCACATTGTTGATAGAGTTAGGAGTACTTAGCACTGTGAAAACAGCACTTTCGCCGAAGGAAATTTAGTTCTCTAAGTCCGTGAAACTGTGAACAGAGAATGTATGAGTTTCTCAAGTTTGGTAACAGATAGAAACAAGCGAAAGTACACAGTGATTCATCTACCTAGAAAAGTTACAGAGGTTTACACAGAGAATTCCAAGGATAAGTACAAGAAAATAAGAGAGACTTAGAAAACTGGTAAAACCTAAATTGTTGATAGAGTTGGGAGTACTTAGCACTGTGAAAACAACACTTTCGCCGAAGGAAATTTAGTTCTCTAAGTCCGTGAAACAGTGAACAGAGAATGTATGAGTTTCTCAAGTTTGGTAACAGATAGAAACAAGTGAAAGTACACAGTGATTCATCTACCTAGAAAAGTTACAGAGGTTTACACAGAGAATTCCAAGTATAAGTACAAGAAAATAAGAGAGACTTAGAAAACTGGTAAAACCTACATTGTTCGTATAGTTGGGAGTACTTAGCACTGTGAAAACAGCACTTTCGCAGAAAGAAATCTACTTATCTCACTCTGGGAAACAGTGAACAGAGAATGTCTGAGTTTCTCAAGATTGGTAACAGATAGAAACAAGAGAAAGTACACAGTGATTCATCTACCTAGAAAAGTTACAGAGGTTTACACAGAGAAAACCAAGTATAAGTACAAGAAAATAAGAGAGACTTAGAAAACTGGTAAAACCTACATTGTTGATAGAGTTGGGAGTACTTAGCACTGTGAAAACAGCACTTTCGCAGAAAGAAATCTACTTCTCTAAGACTGGGAAACAGTGAACAGAGAATGTATGAGTTTCTCAAGATTGGTAACAGATAGAAACAAGAGAAAGTACACAGTGATTCATCTACCTAGAGATGTTACAGAGGTTTACACAGAGAATTCCAAGAATAAGTACAAGAAAATAAGAGAGACTTAGAAAACTGGTAAAACCTACATTGTTGATAGAGATAGGAGTACTTAGCACTGTGAAAACAGCACTTTCACCGAAGGAAATTTAGTTCTCTAAGTCCGTGAAACAGTGAACAGAGAATGTATGAGTTTCTCAAGTTTGGTAACAGATAGAAACAAGCGAAAGTACACAGTGATTCATCTACCTAGAAAAGTTACAGAGGTTTACACAGAGAATTCCAAGGATAAGTACAAGAAAATAAGAGAGACTTAGAAAACTGGTAAAACCTACATTGATGATAGAGTTGGGAGTACTTAGCACTGTGAAAACAGCACTTTCGCTGAAGGAAATTTAGTTCTCTAAGTCCGTGAAACAGTGAACAGAGAATGTATGAGTTTCTCAAGTTTGGTAACAGATAGAAACAAGCGAAAGTACACAGTGATTCATCTACCTAGAAAAGTTACAGAGGTTTACACAGAGAATTCCAAGGATAAGTACAAGAAAATAAGAGAGACTTAGAAAACTGGTAAAACCTACATTGTTGATAGAGTTGAGAGTACTTAGCACTGTGAAAACAGCACTTTCGCCGAAGGAAATTTAGTTCTCTAAGTCCATGAAACAGTGAACAGAGAATGTATGAGTTTCTCAAGTTTGGTAACAGATAGAAACAAGCGAAAGTACACAGTGATTCATCTACCTAGAAAAGTTACAGAGGTTTACACAGAGAATTCCAAGGATAAGTACAAGAAAATAAGAGAGACTTAGAAAACTGGTAAAACCTACATTGTTGATAGAGTTGGGAGTACTTAGCACTGTGAAAACAGCACTTTCACAGAAAGAAATCTACTTCTCTAAGACTGGGAAACAGTGAACAGAGAATGTATGAGTTTCTGAAGATAGGTAAGAGATAGAAACAAGAGAAAGTACACAGTGATTCATCTACCTAGAGAAGTTACAGAGGTTTACACAGAGAATTCCAAGGATAAGTACAAGAAAATAAGAGAGACTTAGAAACCGGTAAAACCTATATTGTTGATAGAGTTGGGAGTACTTAGCACTGTGAAAACAACACTTTCGCCGACGGAAATCTAGTTCTCTCACACTGGGAAACAGTGAACAGAGAATGTATGAGTTTCTCAAGATTGGTAACAGATAGAAACAAGAGAAAGTACACAGTGATTCATATACCTAAAGAAGTTAGAGATGGTTTACACAGAGAATTCCAAGGATAAGTACAAGAAAATAAGAGAGACTTAGAGAACTGGTAAAACCTAAATTGTTGATAGAGTTAGGAGTACTTAGCACTGTGAAAACAGCACTTTCGCCGAAGGAAATTTAGTTCTCTAAGTCCGTGAAACAGTGAACAGAGAATGTATGAGTTTCTCAAGTTTGGTAACAGATAGAAACAAGCGAAAGTACACAGTGATTCATCTACCTAGAAAAGTTACAGAGGTTTACACAGAGAATTCCAAGGATAAGTACAAGAAAATAAGAGAGACTTAGAAAACTGGTAAAACCTACATTGTTGATAGAGTTGGGAGTACTTAGCACTGTGAAAACAGCACTTTCGCTGAAGGAAATTTAGTTCTCTAAGTCCGTGAAACAGTGAACAGAGAATGTATGAGTTTCTCAAGTTTGGTAACAGATAGAAACAAGCGAAAGTACACAGTGATTCATCTACCTAGAAAAGTTACAGAGGTTTACACAGAGAATTCCAAGGATAAGTACAAGAAAATAAGAGAGACTTAGAAAACAGGTAAAACATACATTGTTGATAGAGTTGGGAGTACTTAGCACTGTGAAAACAGTACTTTCGCCGAAAGAAATTTAGTTCTATAAGTCCGTGAAACAGTGAACAGAGAATGTATGAGTTTCTCAAGATTGGTAACAGATAGAAACAATAGAAAGTACACAGTGATTCATCTACCTAGAAAAGTTACAGAGGTTTACACAGAGAAAACCAAGTATAAGTACAAGAAAATAAGAGAGACTTAGAAAACTGGTAAAACCTACATTGTTGATAGAGTTGGGAGTACTTAGCACTGTGAAAACAGCACTTTCGCAGATAGAAATCTACTTCTCTAAGACTGGGAAACAGTGAACAGAGAATGTATGAGTTTCTCAAGATTGGTAACAGAAACAAGAGAAAGTACACAGTGATTCATCTACCTAGAGAAGTTACAGAGGTTTACACAGAGAATTCCAAGGATAAGTACAAGAAAATAAGAGAGACTTAGAAAACTGGTAAAACCTACATTGTTGATAGAGTTGGGAGTACTTAGCACTGTGAAAACAGCACTTTCGCTGAAGGAAATTTAGATCTCTAAGTCCGTGAAACAGTGAACAGAGAATGTATGAGTTTCTCAAGTTTGGTAACAGATAGAAACAAGCGAAAGTACACAGTGATTCATCTACCTAGAAAAGTTACAGAGGTTTACACAGAGAATTCCAAGGATAAGAACAAGAAAATAAGAGAGACTTAGAAAACTGGTAAAACCTACATTGTTGATAGAGTTGGGAGTACTTAGCACTGTGAAAACAGCACTTTCGCAGAAAGAAATCTACTTCTCTAAGACTGGGAAACAGTGAACAGAGAATGTATGAGTTTCTGAAGATTAAGAGATAGAAACAAGAGAAAGTACACAGTGATTCATCTACCTAGAGAAGTTACAGAGGTTTACACAGAGAATTCCAAGGATAAGTACAAGAAAATAAGAGAGACTTAGAAACCGGTAAAACCTATATTGTTGATAGAGTTGGGAGTACTTAGCACTGTGAAAACAACACTTTCGCCGACGGAAATCTAGTTCTCTCACACTGGGAAACAGTGAACAGAGAATGTATGAGTTTCTCAAGATTGGTAACAGATAGAAACAAGAGAAAGTACACAGTGATTCATATACCTAAAGAAGTTAGAGATGGTTTACACAGAGAATTCCAAGGATAAGTACAAGAAAATAAGAGAGACTTAGAGAACTGGTAAAACCTAAATTGTTGATAGAGTTAGGAGTACTTAGCACTGTGAAAACAGCACTTTCGCCGAAGGAAATTTAGTTCTCTAAGTCCGTGAAACAGTGAACAGAGAATGTATGAGTTTCTCAAGTTTGGTAACAGATAGAAACAAGCGAAAGTACACAGTGATTCATCTACCTAGAAAAGTTACAGAGGTTTACACAGAGAATTCCAAGGATAAGTACAAGAAAATAAGAGAGACTTAGAAAACTGGTAAAACCTACATTGTTCATAGAGTTGGGAGTACTTAGCACTGTGAAAACAGCACTTTCCCCGAAAGAAATTTAGTTCTCTAAGTCCGTGAAACAGTGAACAGAAAATGTATGAGTTTCTCAAGATTGGTAACAGATAGAAACAAGAGAAAGTACACAGTGATTCATCTACCTAGACAAGTTACAGAGGTTTACACATAGAATTCCAAGTATAAGTACAAGAAAATAAGAGAGACTTAGAAAATTGGAAAACCTACATTGTTGATAGAGTTGGGAGTACTTAGCACTGTAAAAACAGCACTTTCGCAGAAAGAAATCTACTTCTCTAAGACTGGGAAACAGTGAACAGAGAATGTATGAGTTTCTCAAGATTGGTAACAGATAGAAACAAGAGAAAGTACACAGTGATTCATCTACTTAGAAAAGTTACAGAGGTTTACACAGAGAAATCCAAGGATAAGTACAAGAAAATAAGAGAGAATTAGAAAACTGGTAAAACCTACATTGTTGATAGAGTTGGGAGTACTTAGCACTGTGAAAACAGCACTTTCGCCGAAGGAAATTTAGTTCTCTAAGTCCGTGAAACAGTGAACAGAGAATGTATGAGTTTCTCAAGTTTGGTTACAGATAGAAAAAAGCGAAAGTACACAGTGATTCATCTACCTAGAAAAGTTACAGAGGTTTACACAGAGAATTCCAAGGATAAGTACAAGAAAATAAGAGAGACTTAGAAAACTGGTAAAACCTACATTGTTGATAGAGTTGGGAGTACTTAGCACTGTGAAAACAACACTTTCGCCGAAGGAAATTTAGTTCTCTAAGTCCGTGAAACAGTGAACAGAGAATGTATGAGTTTCTCAAGATTGGTAACAGATAGAAACAAGAGAAAGTACACAGTGATTCATCTACCTAGGAAAGTTACGGAGGTTTACACAGAGAATTCCAAGGATAAGTACAAGAAAATAAGAGAGACTTAGAAAACTGGTAAAACGTACATTGTTCATGGAGTTGGGAGTACTTAGCATTGTGAAAACAGCACTTTCGCAGAAAGAAATCTACTTCTCTAACACTGGGAAACAGTGAACAGAGAATGTCTGAGTTTCTCAAGATTGGTAACAGATAGAAACAAGAGAAAGTCCACAGTGATTCATCTACCTAGAAAAGTTACAGAGGTTTACACAGAGAATTCCAAGGATAAGTACAAGAAAAGAAGAGAGACTTAGAAAACTGGTAAAACCTACATTGTTGATAGAGTTGGGAGTACTTAGCACTGTGAAAACAGCACTTTCGCAGAAAGAAATCTACTTCTCTAACACTGGGAAACAGTGAACAGAGAATGTCTGAGTTTCTCAAGATTGGTAACAGATAGAAACAAGAGAAAGTACACAGTGATTCATCTACCTAGAAAAGTTACAGAGGTTTACACAGAGAAAACCAAGTATAAGTACAAGAAAATAAGAGAGACTTAGAAAACTGGTAAAACCTACATTGTTGATAGAGTTGGGAGTACTTAGCACTGTGAAAACAGCACTTTCGCAGAAAGAAATCTACTTCTCTAAGACTGGGAAACAGTGAACAGAGAATGTATGAGTTTCTCAAGATTGGTAACAGATAGAAACAAGAGAAAGTACACAGTGATTCATCTACCTAGAGATGTTACAGAGGTTTACACAGAGAATTCCAAGAATAAGTACAAGAAAATAAGAGAGACTTAGAAAACTGGTAAAACCTACATTGTTGATAGAGTTAGGAGTACTTAGCACTGTGAAAACAGCACTTTCACCGAAGGAAATTTAGTTCTCTAAGTCCGTGAAACAGTGAACAGAGAATGTATGAGTTTCTCAAGTTTGGTAACAGATAGAAACAAGCGAAAGTACACAGTGATTCATCTACCTAGAAAAGTTACAGAGGTTTACACAGAGAATTCCAAGGATAAGTACAAGAAAATAAGAGAGACTTAGAAAACTGGTAAAACCTACATTGATGATAGAGTTGGGAGTACTTAGCACTGTGAAAACAGCACTTTCGCTGAAGGAAATTTAGTTCTCTAAGTCCGTGAAACAGTGAACAGAGAATGTATGAGTTTCTCAAGTTTGGTAACAGATAGAAACAAGCGAAAGTACACAGTGATTCATCTACCTAGAAAAGTTACAGAGGTTTACACAGAGAATTCCAAGGATAAGTACAAGAAAATAAGAGAGACTTAGAAAACTGGTAAAACCTACATTGTTGATAGAATTGGGAGTACTTAGCACTGTGAAAACAGCACTTTCGCCGAAGGAAATTTAGTTCTCTAAGTCCGTGAAACAGTGAACAGAGAATGTATGAGTTTCTCAAGTTTGGTAACAGATAGAAACAAGCGAAAGTACACAGTGATTCATCTACCTAGAAAAGTTACAGAGGTTTACACAGAGAATTCCAAGGATAAGTACAAGAAAATAAGAGAGACTTAGAAAACTGGTAAAACCTACATTGTTGATAGAGTTGGGAGTACTTAGCACTGTGAAAACAGCACTTTCACAGAAAGAAATCTACTTCTCTAAGACTGGGAAACAGTGAACAGAGAATGTATGAGTTTCTGAAGATAGGTAAGAGATAGAAACAAGAGAAAGTACACAGTGATTCATCTACCTAGAGAAGTTACAGAGGTTTACACAGAGAAAACCAAGTATAAGTACAAGAAAATAAGAGAGACTTAGAAAACTGGTAAAACCTACATTGTTGATAGACTTGGGAGTACTTAGCACTGTGAAAACAGCACTTTCGCCGAAGGAAATTTAGTTCTCTAAGTCCGTGAAACAGTGAACAGAGAATGTATGAGTTTCTCAAGTTTGGTAAGAGATAGAAACAAGCGAAAGTACACAGTGATTCATCTACCTAGAAAAGTTACAGAGGTTTACACAGAGAATTCCAAGGATAAGTACAAGAAAATAAGAGAGACTTAGAAAACTGGTAAAACCTACATTGTTGATAGAGTTGGGAGTACTTAGCACTGTGAAAACAGCACTTTCGCTGAAGGAAATTTAGTTCTCTAAGTCCGTGAAACAGTGAACAGAGAATGTATGAGTTTCTCAAGTTTGGTAACAGATAGAAACAAGCGAAAGTACACAGTGATTCATCTACCTAGAAAAGTTACAGAGGTTTACACAGAGAATTCCAAGGATAAGTACAAGAAAATAAGAGAGACTTAGAAAACTGGTAAAACCTACATTGTTGATAGAGTTGGGAGTACTTAGCACTGTGAAAACAGCATTTTCGCAGAAAGAAATCTACTTCTCTAAGACTGGGAAACAGTGAACAGAGAATGTATGAGTTTCTGAAGATAAGTAAGAGATAGAAACAAGAGAAAGTACACAGTGATTCATCTACCTAGAGAAGTTACAGAGGGTTACACAGAGAATTCCAAGGATAAGTACAAGAAAATAAGAGAGACTTAGAAACCGGTAAATCCTACATTGTTGATAGAGTTGGGAGTACTTAGCACTGTGAAAACAACACTTTCGCCGACGGAAATCTAGTTCTCTCACACTGGGAAACAGTGAACAGAGAATGTCTGAGTTTCTCAAGATTGGTAACAGATAGAAACAAGAGAAAGTCCACAGTGATTCATCTACCTAGAAAAGTTACAGAGGTTTACACAGAGAATTCCAAGGATAAGTACAAGAAAATAAGAGAGACTTAGAAAACTGGTAAAACCTACATTGTTGATAGAGTTGGGAGTACTTAGCACTGTGAAAACAGCACTTTCGCAGAAAGAAATCTACTTCTCTAAGACTGGGAAACAGTGAACAGAGAATGTATGAGTTCCTGAAGATAGGTAAGAGATAGAAAAAAGAGAAAGTACACAGTGATTCATCTACCTAGAGAAGTTACAGAGGTTTACACAGAGAATTCCTAGGATAAGTACAAGAAAATAAGAGAGACTTAGAAAACTGGTAAAACCTACTTTGTTGATAGAGTTGGTAGTACTTAGCACTGTGAAAACAGCACTTTCGCCGAAGGAAATTTAGTTCTCTAAGTCCGTGAAACAGTGAACAGAGAATGTATGAGTTTCTCAAAATTGGTAACAGATAGAAACAAGCGAAAGTACACAGTGATTCATCTACCTAGAAAAGCTACAGAGGTTTACACAGAGAAAACCAAGTATAAGTACAAGAAAATAAGAGAGACTTAGAAAACTGGTAAAACCTACATTGTTGATAGAGTTGGGAGTATTTAGCACTGTGAAAACAGCACTTTCGCAGAAAGAAATCTACTTCTCTAAGACTGGGAAACAGTGAACAGAGAATGCATGAGTTTCTCAAGATTGGTAACAGATAGAAACAAGCGAAAGTACACAGTGATTCATCTACCTAGAAAAGTTACAGAGGTTTACCCAGAGAATTCCAAGGATAAGTACAAGAAAATAAGAGAGACTTAGAAAACTGGAAACATCTACATTGTTGATAGAGTTGGGAGTACTTAGCACTGTGAAAACAGCACTTTCGCAGAAAGAAATCTACTTCTCTAAGACTGGGAAACAGTGAACAGAGAATGTATGAGTTTCTGAAGGTAGGTAAGAGATAGAAACAAGAGAAAGTACACAGTGATTCATCTACCTAGAGAAGTTACAGAGGTTTACACAGAGAATTCCAAGGATAAGGACAAAAAAATAAGAGAGACTTAGAAAACTGGTAAAACCTACATTGTTGATAGACTTGGGAGTACTTAGCACTGTGAAAACAGCACTTTCGCCGAAGGAAATTTAGTTCTCTAAGTCCGAGAAACAGTGAACAGAGAATGTATGAGTTTCTGAAGATTGGTAACAGATAGAAACAAGAGAAAGTACACAGTGATTCATCTACCTAGAAAAGTTACAGAGGTTTACACAGAGAATTCCAAGGATAAGTACAAGAAAATAAGAGAGACTTAGAAACCGGTAAAACCTACATTGTTGATAGAGTTGGGTGTACTTAGCACTGTGAAAACAGCACTTTCGCAGAAAGAAATCTACTTCTCTCACACTGGGAAACAGTGAACAGAGAATGTATGAGTTTCTCAAGATTGGTAACAGATAGAAAGAAGAGAAAGTACACAGTGATTCATATACCTAAAGAAGTTAGAGATGGTTTACACAGAGAATTCCAAGGATAAGTACAAGAAAATAAGAGAGACTTAGAAAACTGGTAAAACCTACATTGTTGATAGAGTTGGGAGTACTTAGCACTGTGAAAACAGCACTTTCGCAGAAGGAAATTTAGTTCTCTAAGTCCGTGAAACAGTGAACAGAGAATGTATGAGTTTCTGAAGTTCGGTAACAGATAGAAACAAGCGAAAGTACACAGTGATTCATCTACCTAGAAAAGTTACAGAGGTTTACACAGAGAATTCCAAGGATAAGTACAAGAAAATAAGAGAGACTTAGAAAACTGGTAAAACCTACATTGTTGATAGACTTGGGAGTACTTAGCACTGTGAAAACAGCACTTTCGCCGAAGGAAATTTAGTTCTCTAAGTCCGTGAAACAGTGAACAGAGAATGTATAAGTTTCTCAAGTTTGGTAACAGATAGAAACAAGCGAAAGTACACAGTGATTCATCTACCTAGAAAAGTTACAGAGGTTTACACAGAGAATTCCAAGGATATGTACAAGAAAATAAGAGAGACTTAGAAAACTGGTAAAACCTACATTGTTGATAGAGTTGGGAGTACATAGCACTGTGAAAACAGCACTTTCGCAGAAAGAAATCTACTTCTCTAAGACTGGGAAACAGTGAACAGAGAATGTATGAGTTTCTGAAGATAGGTAAGAGATAGAAACAAGAGAAAGTACACAGTGATTCATCTACCTAGAGAAGTTACAGAGGTTTACACAGAGAATTCCAAGGATAAGTACAAGAAAATAAGAGAGACTTAGAAAACTGGTAAAACCTACATTGTTCATAGAGTTCGGAGTACTTAGCACTGTGAAAACAGCACTTTCGCCGAAGGAAATTTAGTTCTCTAAGTCCGTGAAACAGTGAACAGAGAATGTATGAGTTTCTCAAGATTGGAAACAGATAGAAACAAGAGAAAGTACACAGTGATTCATCTACCTAGAAAAGTTACAGATGTTTACGCAGAGAATTCCAAGGATAAGTACAAGAAAATAAGAGAGACTTAGAAACCGGTAAAACCTACATTGTTGATAGAGTTGGGAGTACTTAGCACTGTGAAAACAGCACTTTCGCCGAAGGAAATTTAGTTCTCTAAGTCCATGAAACAGTGAACAGAGAATGTATGAGTTTCTGAAGTTCGGTAACAGATAGAAACAAGCGAAAGTACACAGTGATTCATCTACCTAGAGAAGTTACAGAGGTTTACACAGAGAATTCAAAGTATAAGTACAAAAAAATAAGAGACACTTAGAAAACTCGTAAAACCTGCAATGTGGATAGAGTTGGGAGTACTTAGCACTGTGAAAACAGCACTTTCGCAGAAAGAAATCTACTTCTCTAAGACTGGGAAACAGTGAACAGAGAATGTATGAGTTTCTCAAGATTGGTAACAGATAGAAACAAGAGAAAGTACACAGTGATTCATCTACCTAGAGAAGTTACAGAAGTTTACACATAGAATTCCAAGTACAAGAAAATAAGAGAGACTTAGAAAACTGGTAAAACCTACATTGTTGATGGAGTTGGGAGTACTTAGCACTGTGAAAACAGCACTTTCGCCGAAGGAAATTTAGTTGTCTAAGTCCGTGGAACAGTGAACAGAGAATGTATGAGTTTCTCAAGTTTGGTAACAGATAGAAACAAGCGAAACAACACAGTGATTCATCTACCTAGAAAAGTTACAGAGGTTTACACAGAGAATTCCAAGTATAAGTACAAGAAAATAAGAGAGACTTAGAAAACTGGTAAAACCTACACTGTTGATAGAGTTGGGAGTACTTAGCACTGTGAAAACAGCACTTTCGCAGAAAGAAATTTAGTTTTCTAAGTCCGTGAAACAGTGAAAAGAGAATGTATCAGTTTCTCAAGATTGGTAACAGACAGAAACAAGAGAAAGTACACAGTGATTCATCTGCCTAGAAAAGTTACAGAGGTTTACACAGAGAATTCCAAATATAAGTACAAGAAAATAAGAGAGACTTAGAAAACTGGTAAAACCTACATTGTTGATAGAGTTGGGAGTACTTAGCACTGTGAAAGCAGCACTTTCCCAGAAAGAAATCGCCTTCTATAACACTGGGAAACAGTGAACAGAGAATGTATGTGTTTCTCAAGATTGGTAACAGATAGAAACAAGAGAAAGTACACAGTGATTCATCTACCTAGAGAAGTTACAGAGGTTTACACAGAGAATTCCAAGTATAAGTACAAGAAAATAAGAGAGACTTAGAAAACTCGTAAAACCTGCAATGTGGATAGAGTTGGGAGTACGTAGCACTGTGAAAACAGCACTTTCACAGAAAGAAATCTACTTCTCTAAGACTGGGAAACAGTGAACAGAGAATGTATGAGTTTCTCAAGATTGGTAACAGATAGAAACAAGAGAAAGTACACAGTGATTCATCTACCTAGTGAAGTTACAGAGGTTTACACAGAGAATTCCAAGTATAAGTACAAGAAAATAAGAGAGACTTAGAAAACTGGTAAAACCTACATTGTTGATAGAGTTGGGAGTACTTAGCACTGTGAAAACAGCACTTTCGCAGTAAGAAATCTACTTCTCTAACACTGGGAGACAGTGAACAGAGAATTTATGAGTTTCTCAAGATTGGTAACAGATAGAAACAAGCGAAAGTACACAGTGATTCATCTACCTAGAAAAGTTACAGAGGTTTACACAGAGAATTCCAAGGATAAGTACAAGAAAATAAGAGAGACTTAGAAACCGGTAAAACCTACATTGTTGATAGAGTTGGGAGTACTTAGCACTGTGAAAACAGCACTTTCGCCGAAGGAAATTTAGTTCTCTAAGTCCGTGAAACAGTGAACAGAGAATGTATGAGTTTCTCAACATTGGTAACAGATAGAAACAAGCGAAAGTACACAGTGATTCATCTACCTAGAAAAGTTACAGAGGTTTACACAGAGAATTCCAAGGATAAGTACAAGAAAATAAGAGAGACTTAGAAAACTGGTAAAACCTACATTGTTGATAGAGTTGGGAGTACTTAGCACTGTGAAAACAACACTTTCGCCGAAGGAAATTTAGTTCTCTAAGTCCGTGAAACAGTGAACAGAGAATGTATGAGTTTCTCAAGTTTGGTAACAGATAGAAACAAGTGAAAGTACACAGTGATTCATCTACCTAGAAAAGTTACAGAGGTTTACACAGAGAATTCCAAGGATAAGTACAAGAAAATAAGAGAGACTTAGAAAACTGGTAAAACCTACATTGTTCATAGAGTTGGGAGTACTTAGCACTGTGAAAACAGCACTTTCGCAGAAAGAAATCTACTTATCTAACACTGGGAAACAGTGAACAGAGAATGATTGAGTTTCTTAAGATTGGTAACAGATAGAAACAAGCGAAAGTACACAGTGATTCATCTACCTAGAAAAGTTACAGAGGTTTACACAGAGAATTCCAAGGATAAGTACAAGAAAATAAGAGAGACTGAGAAAACTGGTAAAACCTACATTGTTGATAGAGTTGGGAGTACTTAGCACTGTGAAAACAGTACTTTCGCCGAAAGAAATTTACTTCTATAAGTCCGTGAAACAGTGAACAGAGAATGTATGAGTTTCTCAAGATTGGTAACAGATAGAAACAAGAGAAAGTACACAGTGATTCATCTACCTAGAAAAGTTACAGAGGTTTACACAGAGAAAACCAAGTATAAGTACAAGAAAATAAGAGAGACTTAGAAAACTGGTAAAACCTACATTGTTGATAGAGTTGGGAGTACTTAGCACTGTGAAAACAGCACTTTCGGCGAAGAAAATTTAGTTCTCTAAGTCCGTGAAACAGTGAACAGAGAATGTATGAGTTTCTCAAGTTTGGTAACAGATAGAAACAAGCGAAAGTACACAGTGATTCATCTACCTAGAAAAGTTACAGAGGTTTACACAGAGAATTCCAAGGATAAGTACAAGAAAATAAGAGAGACTTAGAAAACTGGTAAAACCTACATTGTTCATAGAGTTGGGAGTACTTAGCACTGTGAAAACAGCACTTTCGCAGAAAGAAATCTACTTATCTAACACTGGGAAACAGTGAACAGAGAATGTTTGAGTTTCTCAAGATTGGTAACAGATAGAAACAAGCGAAAGTACACAGTGATTCATCTACCTAGAAAAGTTACAGAGGTTTACACAGAGAATTCCAAGGATAAGTACAAGAAAATAAGAGAGACTTAGAAAACTGGTAAAACCTACATTGTTGATAGAGTTGGGAGTACTTAGCACTATGAAAACAGTACTTTCGCCGAAAGAAATTTACTTCTATAAGTCCGTGAAACAGTGAACAGAGAATGTATGAGTTTCTCAAGATTGGTAACAGATAGAAACAAGAGAAAGTACACAGTGATTCATCTACCTAGAAAAGTTACAGAGGTTTACACAGAGAAAACCAAGTATAAGTACAAGAAAATAAGAGAGACTTAGAAAACTGGTAAAACCTACATTGTTGATAGAGTTGGGAGTACTTAGCACTGTGAAAACAGCACTTTCGGCGAAGAAAATTTAGTTCTCTAAGTCCGTGAAACAGTGAACAGAGAATGTATGAGTTTCTCAAGTTTGGTAACAGATAGAAACAAGCGAAAGTACACAGTGATTCATCTACCTAGAAAAGTTACAGAGGTTTACACAGAGAATTCCAAGGATAAGGACAAGAAAATAAGAGAGACTTAGAAAACTGGTAAAACCTACATTGTTGATAGAGTTGGGAGTACTTAGCACTGTGAAAACAGCACTTTCGCCGAAGGAAATTTAGTTTTCTAAGTCCGTGAAACAGTGAACAGAGAATGTATGAGTTTCTCAAGTTTGGTAACAGATAGAAACAAGCGACAGTACACAGTGATTCATCTACCTAGAAAAGTTACAGAGGTTTACACAGAGAATTCCAAGGATAAGTACAAGAAAATAAGAGAGACTTAGAAAACTGGTAAAACCTACATTGTTGATAGAGTTGGGAGTACTTAGCACTGTGAAAACAGCACTTTCGCTGAAGGAAATTTAGTTCTCTAAGTCCGTGAAACAGTGAACAGAGAATGTATGAGTTTCTCAAGTTTGGTAACAGATAGAAACAAGCGAAAGTACACAGTGATTCATCTACCTAGAAAAGTTACAGAGGTTTACACAGAGAATTCCAAGGATAAGTACAAGAAAATAACAGACACTTAGAAAACTGGTAAAACCTACATTTTTGATAGAGTTGGGAGTACTTAGCACTGTGAAAACAGCACTTTCGCCGAAGGAAATTTAGTTCTCTAAGTCCGTGAAACAGTGAACAGAGAATGTATGAGTTTCTCAAGTTTGGTAACAGATAGAAACAAGCGAAAGTACACAGTGATTAATCTACCTAGAAAAGTTACAGAGGTTTACACAGAGAATTCCAAGGATAAGTACAAGAAAATAAGAGAGACTTAGAAAACTGGTAAAACCTACATTGTTGATAGAGTTGGGAGTACTTAGCACTGTGAAAACAGCACTTTCGCAGAAAGAAATCTACTTCTCTAAGACTGGGAAACAGTGAACAGAGAATGTATGAGTTTCTGAAGATAAGTAAGAGATAGAAACAAGAGAAAGTACACAGTGATTCATCTACCTAGAGAAGTTACAGAGGTTTACACAGAGAATTCCAAGGATAAGTACAAGAAAATAAGAGAGACTTAGAAACCGGTAAAACCTACATTGTTGATAGAGTTGGGAGTACTTAGCACTGTGAAAACAACACTTTCGCCGAAGGAAATTTAGTTCTCTAAGCCGTGAAACAGTGAACAGAGAATGTATGAGTTTCTCAAGATTGGTAACAGATAGAAACAAGCGAAAGTACACAGTGATTCATCTACCTAGAAAAGTTACAGAGGTTTACACAGAGAATTCCAAGGATAAGTACAAGAAAATAAGAGAGACTTAGAAAACTGGTAAAACCTACATTGTTGATAGAGTTGGGAGTACTTAGCACTGTGAAAACAACACTTTCGCCGAAGGAAATTTACTTCTCTAAGTCCGTGAAACAGTGAACAGAGAATGTATGAGTTTCTCAAGTTTGGTAACAGATAGAAACAAGTGAAAGTACACAGTGATTCATCTACCTAGAAAAGTTACAGAGGTTTACACAGAGAATTCCAAGGATAAGTACAAGAAAATAAGAGAGACTTAGAAAACTGGTAAAACCTACATTGTTCATAGAGTTGGGAGTACTTAGCACTGTGAAAACAGCACTTTCGCAGAAAGAAATCTACTTATCTAACACTGGGAAACAGTGAACAGAGAATGTATGAGTTTCTCAAGATTGGTAACAGATAGAAACAAGCGAAAGTACACAGTGATTCATATACCTAAAGAAGTTAGAGATGGTTTACACGGAGAATTCCAAGGATAAGTACAAGAAAATAAGAGAGACTTAGAAAACTGGTAAAACCTACATTGTTGATAGAGTTGGGAGTACTTAGCACTGTGAAAACAGCACTTTCCCCGAAGGAAATTTAGTTCTCTAAGTCCATGAAACAGTGAACAGAGAATGTATGAGTTTCTGAAGTTCGGTAACAGATAGAAACAAGCGAAAGTACACAGTGATTCATCTACCTAGAGAAGTTACAGAGGTTTGCACAGAGAATTCAAAGTATAAGTACAAGAAAATAAGAGACACTTAGAAAACTCGTAAAACCTGCAATGTGGATAGAGTTGGGAGTACTTAGCACTGTGAAAACAGCACTTTCGCAGAAAGAAATCTACTTCTCTAAGACTGGGAAACAGTGAACAGAGAATGTATGAGTTTCTCAAGATTGGTAACAGATAGAAACAAGAGAAAGTACACAGTGATTCATCTACCTAGAGAAGTTACAGAAGTTTACACATAGAATTCCAAGTACAAGAAAATAAGAGAGACTTAGAAAACTGGTAAAACCTACATTGTTGATGGAGTTGGGAGTACTTAGCACTGTGAAAACAGCACTTTCACCGAAGGAAATTTAGTTCTCTAAGTCCGTGAAACAGTGAACAGAGAATGTACGAGTTTCTCAAGTTTGGTAACAGATAGAAACAAGCGAAACAACACAGTGATTCATCTACCTAGAAAAGTTACAGAGGTTTACACCGATAATTCCAAGGATAAGTACAAGGAAATAAGAGAGACTTAGAAAACTGGTAAAACCTACATTGTTGACAGAGTTGGGAGTACTTAGCACTGTGAAAACAGCACTTTCGCAGTAAGAAATCTACTTCTCTAACACTGGGAGACAGTGAACAGAGAATGTATGAGTTTCTCAAGATTGGTAACAGATAGAAACAAGCGAAAGTACACAGTGATTCATCTACCTAGAAAAGTTACAGAGGTTTACACAGAGAATTCCAAGGATAAGTACAAGAAAATAAGAGAGACTTAGAAACCGGTAAAACCTACATTGTTCATAGAGTTGGGAGTACTTAGCACTGTGAAAACAGCACTTTCGCCGAAGGAAATTTAGTTCTCTAAGTCCGTGAAACAGTGAACAGAGAATGTATGAGTTTCTCAAGTTTGGTAACAGATAGAAACAAGTGAAAGTACACAGTGATTCATCTACCTAGAAAAGTTACAGAGGTTTACACAGAGAATTCCAAGGATAAGTACAAGAAAATAAGAGAGACTTAGAAAACTGGTAAAACCTACATTGTTCATAGAGTTGGGAGTACTTAGCACTGTGAAAACAGCACTTTCGCAGAAAGAAATCTACTTATCTAACACTGGGAAACAGTGAACAGAGAATGTTTGAGTTTCTCAAGATTGGTAACAGATAGAAACAAGCGAAAGTACACAGTGATTCAT
Organism: Heterohyrax brucei; assembly: GCA_028571685.1. NCBI lineage: Eukaryota > Metazoa > Chordata > Mammalia > Hyracoidea > Procaviidae > Heterohyrax > Heterohyrax brucei. Next base: position 17,785,177 of record CM053146.1, read on the forward strand.
CTACCTAGAAAAGTTACAGAGGTTTACACAGAGAATTCCAAGGATAAGTACAAGAAAATAAGAGAGACTTAGAAAACTGGTAAAACCTACATTGTTGATAGAGTTGGGAGTACTTAGCACTCTGAAAACAGTACTTTCGCCGAAAGAAATTTACTTCTGTAAGTCCGTGAAACAGTGAACAGAGAATGTATGAGTTTCTCAAGATTGGTAACAGATAGAAACAAGAGAAAGTACACAGTGATTCATCTACCTAGAAAAGTTACAGAGGTTTACACAGAGAAAACCAAGTATAAGTACAAGAAAATAAGAGAGACTTAGAAAACTGGTAAAACCTACATTGTTGATAGAGTTGGGAGTACTTAGCACTGTGAAAACAGCACTTTCGGCGAAGGAAATTTAGTTCTCTAAGTCCGTGAAACAGTGAACAGAGAATGTAAGAGTTTCTCAAGTTTGGTAACAGATAGAAACAAGCGAAAGTACACAGTGATTCATCTACCTAGAAAAGTTACAGAGGTTTACACAGAGAATTCCAAGGATAAGTACAAGAAAATAAGAGAGACTTAGAAAACTGGTAAAACCTACATTGTTGATAGAGTTGGGAGTACTTAGCACTGTGAAAACAGCACTTTCGCCGAAGGAAATTTAGTTTTCTAAGTCCGTGAAACAGTGAACAGAGAATGTATGAGTTTCTCAAGTTTGGTAACAGATAGAAACAAGCGACAGTACACAGTGATTCATCTACCTAGAAAAGTTACAGAGGTTTACACAGAGAATTCCAAGGATAAGTACAAGAAAATAAGAGAGACTTAGAAAACTGGTAAAACCTACATTGTTGATAGAGTTGGGAGTACTTAGCACTGTGAAAACAGCACTTTCGCTGAAGGAAATTTAGTTCTCTAAGTCCGTGAAACAGTGAACAGAGAATGTATGAGTTTCTCAAGTTTGGTAACAGATAGAAACAAGCGAAAGTACACAGTGATTCATCTACCTAGAAAAGTTACAGAGGTTTACACAGAGAATTCCAAGGATAAGTACAAGAAAATAAGAGAGACTTAGAAAACTGGTAAAACCTACATTTTTGATAGAGTTGGGAGTACTTAGCACTGTGAAAACAGCACTTTCGCCGAAGGAAATTTAGTTCTCTAAGTCCGTGAAACAGTGAACAGGGAATGTATGAGTTTCTCAAGATTGGTAACAGATAGAAACAAGCGAAAGTACACAGTGATTCATCTACCTAGAAAAGTTACAGAGGTTTACACAGAGAATTCCAAGGATAAGTACAAGAAAATAAGAGAGACTTAGAAAACTGGTAAAACCTACATTGTTGATAGAGTTGGGAGTACTTAGCACTGTGAAAACAACACTTTCGCCGAAGGAAATTTAGTTCTCTATGTCCGTGAAACAGTGAACAGAGAATGTATGAGTTTCTCAAGTTTGGTAACAGATAGAAACAAGAGAAAGTACACAGTGATTCATCTACCTAGAAAAGTTACAGAGGTTTACACAGAGAATTCCAAGGATAAGTACAAGAAAATAAGAGAGACTTAGAAAACTGGTAAAACCTACATTGTTCATAGAGTTGGGAGTACTTAGCACTGTGAAAACAGCACTTTCGCAGAAAGAAATCTACTTATCTAACACTGGGAAACAGTGAACAGAGAATGTCTGAGTTTCTCAAAATTGGTAACAGATAGAAACAAGAGAAAGTACACAGTGATTCATCTACCTAGAAAAGTTACAGAGGTTTACACAGAGAATTCCAAGGATAAGTACAAGAAAATAAGAGAGACTTAGAAAACTGGTAAAACCTACATTGTTGATAGAGTTGGGAGTACTTAGCACTGTGAAAACAGCACTTTCGCAGAAAGAAATCTACTTCTCTAAGACTGGGAAACAGTGAACAGAGAATGTATGAGTTTCTCAAGATTGGTACCAGATAGAAACAAGAGAAAGTACACAGTGATTCATCTACCTAGAAAAGTTACAGAGGTTTACACAGAGAATTCCAAGGATAAGTACAAGAAAATAAGAGAGACTTAGAAAACTGGTAAAACCTACATTGTTGATAGAGTTGGAAGTACTTAGCACTGTGAAAACAGCACTTTCGCCGAAGGAAATTTAGTTCTCTAAGTCCGTGAAACAGTGAACAGAGAATGTATGAGTTTCTCAAGTTTGGTAACAGATAGAAACAAGCGAAAGTACACAGTGATTCATCTACCTAGAAAAGTTACAGAGGTTTACACAGAGAATTCCAAGGATAAGTACAAGAAAATAAGAGAGACTTAGAAAACTGGTAAAACCTATATTGTTGATAGAGTTGGGAGTACTTAGCACTGTGAAAACAGCACTTTCGCAGAAAGAAATCTACTTCTCTAAGACTGGGAAACAGTGAACAGAGAATGTATGAGTTTCTGAAGATAGGTAAGAGATAGAAACAAGAGAAAGTACACAGTGATTCATCTACCTAGAGAAGTTACAGAGGTTTACACAGAGAATTCCAAGGATAAGTACAAGAAAATAAGAGAGACTTAGAAAACTGGTAAAACCTACATTGTTGATAGACTTGGGAGTACTTAGCACTGTGAAAACAGCACTTTCGCCGAAGGAAATTTAGTTCTCTAAGTCCGTGAAACAGTGAACAGAGAATGTATGAGTTTCTCAAGTTTGGTAACAGATAGAAACAAGCGAAAGTACACAGTGATTCATCTACCTAGAAAAGTTACAGAGGTTTACACAGAGAATTCCAAGTATAAGTACAAGAAAATTAGAGAGACTTAGAAAACTGATAAAACCTACATTGTTGATAGAGTAGGGAGTACTTAGCACTGTGAAAACAACACTTTCACCGAAGGAAATTTAGTTCTCTAAGTCCGTGAAACAGTGAACAGAGAATGTATGAGTTTCTCAAGTTTGGTAACAGATAGAAACAAGCGAAAGTACACAGTGATTCATCTACCTAGAAAAGTTACAGAGGTTTACACAGAGAATTCCAAGGATAAGTACAAGAAAATAAGAGAGACTTAGAAAACTGGTAAAACCTACATTGTTCATAGAGTTGGGAGTACTTAGCACTGTGAAAACAGCACTTTCGCAGAAAGAAATCTACTTCTCTAACACTGGGAAACAGTGAACAGAGAATGTATGAGTTTCTCAAGATTGGTACCAGATAGAAACAAGAGAAAGTACACAGTGATTCATCTACCTAGAAAAGTTACAGAGGTTTACACAGAGAATTCCAAGGATAAGTACAAGAAAATAAGAGAGACTTAGAAAACTGGTAAAACCTACATTGTTGATAGACTTGGGAGTACTTAGCACTGTGAAAACAGCACTTTCGCCGAAGGAAATTTAGTTCTCTAAGTCCGTGAAACAGTGAACAGAGAATGTATGAGTTTCTCAAGTTTGGTAACAGATAGAAACAAGCGAAAGTACACAGTGATTCATCTACCTAGAAAAGTTACAGAGGTTTACACAGAGAATTCCAAGTATAAGTACAAGAAAATTAGAGAGACTTAGAAAACTGGTAAAACCTACATTGTTGATAGAGTAGGGAGTACTTAGCACTGTGAAAACAACACTTTCACCGAAGGAAATTTAGTTCTCTAAGTCCGTGAAACAGTGAACAGAGAATGTATGAGTTTCTCAAGTTTGGTAACAGATAGAAACAAGCGAAAGTACACAGTGATTCATCTACCTAGAAAAGTTACAGAGGTTTACACAGAGAATTCCAAGGATAAGTACAAGAAAATAAGAGAGACTTAGAAAACTGGTAAAACCTACATTGTTCATAGAGTTGGGAGTACTTAGCACTGTGAAAATAGCACTTTCGCAGAAAGAAATCTACTTCTCTAACACTGGGAAACAGTGAACAGAGAATGTATGAGTTTCTCAAGATTGGTACCAGATAGAAACAAGAGAAAGTACACAGTGATTCATCTACCTAGAAAAGTTACAGAGGTTTACACAGAGAATTCCAAGGATAAGTACAAGAAAATAAGAAAGACTTAGAAAACTGGTAAAACCTACATTGTTGATAGAGTTGGGAGTACTTAGCACTGTGAAAACAGTACTTTCGCCGAAAGAAATTTAGTTCTATAAGTCCGTGAAACAGTGAACAGAGAATGTATGAGTTTCTCAAGATTGGTAACAGATAGAAACAAGAGAAAGTACACAGTGATTCATCTACCTAGAGAAGTTACAGAGGTTTACACAGAGAATTCCAAGGATAAGTACAAGAAAATAAGAGAGACTTAGAAAACTGGTAAAACCTACATTGTTGAAAGACTTGGGAGTACTTAGCACTGTGAAAACAGAACTTTCGCAGAAAGAAATCTACTTCTCTAACACTGGGAAACAGTGAACAGAGAATGTATGAGTTTCTCAAGATTGGTAACAGATAGAAACAAGAGAAAGTACACAGTGATTCATCTACCTAGAGAAGTTACAGAGGTTTACACAGAGAATTCCAAGGATAAGTACAAGAAAATAAGAGAGACTTAGAAAACTGGTAAAACCTACATTGTTGAAAGACTTGGGAGTACTAAGCACTGTGAAAACAGAACTTTCGCCGAAGGAAATTTAGTTCTCTAAGTTCGTGAAACAGTGAACAGAGAATGTATGAGTTTCTCCAGTTTGGTAACAGATAGAAACAAGCGAAAGTACACAGTGATTCATCTACCTAGAAAAGTTACAGAGGTTTACACAGAGAATTCCAAGGATAAGTACAAGAAAATAAGAGAGACTTAGAATACTGGTAAAACCTACATTGTTGATAGAGTTGGGAGTACTTAGCACTGTGAAAACAGTACTTTCGCCGAAAGAAATTTACTTCTATAAGTCCGTGAAACAGTGAACAGAGAATGTATGAGTTTCTCAAGATTGGTAACAGATAGAAACAAGAGAAAGTACACAGTGATTCATCTACCTAGAAAAGTTACAGAGGTTTACACAGAGAAAACCAAGTATAAGTACAAGAAAATAAGAGAGACTTAGAAAACTGGTAAAACCTACATTGTTGATAGAGTTGGGAGTACTTAGCACTGTGAAAACAGCACTTTCCGCGAAGTAAATTTAGTTCTCTAAGTCCGTGAAACAGTGAACAGAGAATGTATGAGTTTCTCAAGTTTGGTAACAGATAGAAACAAGCGAAAGTACACAGTGATTCATCTACCTAGAAAAGTTACAGAGGTTTACACAGAGAATTCCAAGGATAAGTACAAGAAAATAAGAGAGACTTAGAAAACTGGTAAAACCTACATTGTTGATAGAGTTGGGAGTACTTAGCACTGTGAAAACAGCACTTTCGCCGAAGGAAATTTAGTTTTCTAAGTCCGTGAAACAGTGAACAGAGAATGTATGAGTTTCTCAAGTTTGGTAACAGATAGAAACAAGCGACAGTACACAGTGATTCATCTACCTAGAAAAGTTACAGAGGTTTACACAGAGAATTCCAAGGATAAGTACAAGAAAATAAGAGAGACTTAGAAAACTGGTAAAACCTACATTGTTGATAGAGTTGGGAGTACTTAGCACTGTGAAAACAGCACTTTCGCTGAAGGAAATTTAGTTCTCTAAGTCCGTGAAACAGTGAACAGAGAATGTATGAGTTTCTCAAGTTTGGTAACAGATAGAAACAAGCGAAAGTACACAGTGATTCATCTACCTAGAAAAGTTACAGAGGTTTACACAGAGAATTCCAAGGATAAGTACAAGAAAATAAGAGAGACTTAGAAAACTGGTAAAACCTACATTTTTGATAGAGTTGGGAGTACTTAGCACTGTGAAAACAGCACTTTCGCCGAAGGAAATTTAGTTCTCTAAGTCCGTGAAACAGTGAACAGAGAATGTATGAGTTTCTCAAGTTTGGTAACAGATAGAAACAAGCGACAGTACACAGTGATTCATCTACCTAGAAAAGTTACAGAGGTTTACACAGAGAATTCCAAGGATAAGTACAAGAAAATAAGAGAGACTTAGAAAACTGGTAAAACCTACATTGTTGATAGAGTTGGGAATACTTAGCACTGTGAAAACAGCACTTTCGCCGAAGGAAATTTAGTTCTCTAAGTCCGTGAAACAGTGAACAGAGAATGTATGAGTTTCTAAAGTTTGGTAACAGATAGAAACATTCGAAAGTACACAGTGATTCATCTACCTAGAAAAGTTACAGAGGTTTACACAGAGAATTTCAAGGATAAGTACAAGAAAATAAGAGAGACTTAGAAAACTGGTAAAACCTACATTGTTGATAGAGTTGGGAGTACTTAGCACTGTGAAAACAGCACTTTCGCAGAAAGAAATCTACTTCTCTAAGACTGGGAAACAGTGAACAGAGAATGTATGAGTTTCTGAAGATAGGTAAGAGATAGAAACAAGAGAAAGTACACAGTGATTCATCTACCTAGAGAAGATACAGAGGTTTACACAGAGAATTCCAAGGATAAGTACAAGAAAATAAGAGAGACTTAGAAAACTGGTAAAACCTACATTGTTGATAGACTTGGGAGTACTTAGCACTGTGAAAACAGCACTTTCGCCGAAGGAAATTTAGTTCTCTAAGTCCGTGAAACAGTGAACAGAGAATGTATGAGTTTCTCAAGTTTGGTAACAGATAGAAACAAGCGAAAGTACACAGTGATTCATCTACCTAGAAAAGTTACAGAGGTTTACACAGAGAATTCCAAGGATAAGTACAAGAAAATAAGAGAGACTTAGAAAACTGGTAAAACCTACATTGTTGATAGAGTTGGGAGTACTTAGCACTGTGAAAACAGCACTTTCGCTGAAGGAAATTTAGTTCTCTAAGTCCGTGAAACAGTGAACAGAGAATGTATGAGTTTCTCAAAATTGGTAACAGATAGAAACAAGCGAAAGTACACAGTGATTCATCTACCTAGAAAAGCTACAGAGGTTTACACAGAGAAAACCAAGTATAAGTACAAGAAAATAAGAGAGACTTAGAAAACTGGTAAAACCTACATTGTTGATAGAGTTGGGAGTATTTAGCACTGTGAAAACAGCACTTTCGCAGAAAGAAATCTACTTCTCTAAGACTGGGAAACAGTGAACAGAGAATGCATGAGTTTCTCAAGATTGGTAACAGATAGAAACAAGCGAAAGTACACAGTGATTCATCTACCTAGAAAAGTTACAGAGGTTTACACAGAGAATTCCAAGGATAAGTACAAGAAAACAAGAGAGACTTAGAAAACTGGTAAAACCTACATTGTTGATAGAGTTGGGAGTACTTAGCACTGTGAAAACAGCACTTTCGCAAAAAGAAATCTACTTCTCTAAGACTGGGAAACAGTGAACAGAGAATGTATGAGTTTCTGAGGGTAGGTAAGAGATAGAAACAAGAGAAAGTACACAGTGATTCATCTACCTAGAGAAGTTACAGAGGTTTACACAGAGAATTCCAAGGATAAGGACAAAAAAATAAGAGAGACTTAGAAAACTGGTAAAATCTACATTGTTCATAGACTTGGGAGTACTTAGCACTGTGAAAACAGCACTTTCGCCGAAGGAAATTTAGTTCTCTAAGTCCGTGAAACAGTGAACAGAGAATGTATGAGTTTCTGAAGATTGGTAACAGATAGAAACAAGAGAAAGTACACAGTGATTCATCTACCTAGAAAAGTTACAGAGGTTTACACAGAGAATTCCAAGGATAAGTACAAGAAAATAAGAGAGACTTAGAAACCGGTAAAACCTACATTGTTGATAGAGTTGGGTGTACTTAGCACTGTGAAAACAGCACTTTCGCAGAAAGAAATCTACTTCTCTCACACTGGGAAACAGTGAACAGAGAATGTATGAGTTTCTCAAGATTGGTAACAGATAGAAAGAAGAGAAAGTACACAGTGATTCATATACCTAGAAAAGTTACAGAGGTTTACACAGAGAATTCCAAGGATAAGTACAAGAAAATAAGAGAGACTTAGAAAACTGGTAAAACCTACATTGTTGATAGAGTTGGGAGTACTTAGCACTGTGAAAACAACACTTTCGCCGAAGGAAATTTAGTTCTCTAAGTCCGTGAAACAGTGAACAGAGAATGTATGAGTTTCTCAAGTTTGGTAACAGATAGAAACAAGCGAAAGTACACAGTGATTCCTCTACCTAGAAAAGTTACAGAGGTTTACACAGAGAATTCCAAGGATAAGTACAAGAAAATAAGAAAGACTTAGAAAACTGGTAAAACCTACATTGTTCATAGAGTTGGGAGTACTTAGCACTGTGAAAACAGCACTTTCGCAGAAAGAAATCTACTTCTCTAACACTGGGAAACAGTGAACAGAGAATATCTGAGTTTCTCAATATTGGTAACAGATAGAAACAAGAGAAAGTACACAGTGATTCATCTACCTAGAAAAGTTACAGAGGTTTACACTGAGAATTCCAAGGATAAGTACAAGAAAATAAGAGAGACTTAGAAAACTGGTAAAACCAACATTGTTGATAGAGTTGGGAGTACTTAGCACTGTGAAAGCAGTACTTTCGCCGAAACAAATTTAGTTCTATAAGTCCGTGAAACAGTGAACAGAGAATGTATGAGTTTCTCCAGATTGGTAACAGATAGAAACAAGAGAAAGTACACAGTGATTCATCTACCTAGAAAAGTTACAGAGGTTTACACAGAGAAAACCAAGTATAAGTACAAGAAAATAAGAGAGACTTAGAAAACTGGTAAAACCTACATTGTTGATAGAGTTGGGAATACTTAACACTGTGAAAACAGCACTTTCGCAGAAAGAAATCTACTTCTCTAAGACTGGGAAACAGTGAACAGAGAATGTATGAGTTTCTCAAGATTGGTAACAGATAGAAACAAGAGAAAGTACACAGTGATTCATATACCTAAAGAAGTTAGAGATGGTTTACACAGAGAATTCCAAGGATAAGTACAAGAAAATAAGAGAGACTTAGAAAACTGGTAAAACCTACATTGTTGATAGAGTTAGGAGCACTTAGCACTGTGAAAACAGCACTTTCGCCGAAGGAAATTTAGTTCTCTAAGTCCGTGAAACAGTGAACAGAGAATGTATGAGTTTCTCAAGATTGGTAACAGATAGAAACAAGCGAAAGTACACAGTGATTCATCTACCTAGAAAAGTTACAGAGGTTTACACAGAGAATTCCAAGGATAAGTACAAGAAAATAAGAGAGACTTAGAAAACTGGTAAAACCTACATTGTTCATAGAGTTGGGAGTACTTAGCACTGTGAAAACAGCACTTTCGCAGAAAGATATCTACTTCTCTAACACTGGGAAACAGTGAACAGAGAATGTATGAGTTTCTGAAGATAGGTAAGAGATAGAAACAAGAGAAAGTACACAGTGATTCATCTACCTAGAGAAGTTACAGAGGTTTACACAGAGAATTCCAAGGATAAGTACAAGAAAATAAGAGAGACTTAGAAAACTGGTAAAACCTACATTGTTGATAGACTTGGGAGTACTTAGCACTGTGAAAACAGCACTTTCGCCGAAGGAAATTTAGTTCTCTAAGTCCGTGAAACAGTGAACAGAGAATGTATGAGTTTCTCAAGTTTGGTAACAGATAGAAACAAGCGAAAGTACACAGTGATTCATGTACCTAGAAAAGTTACAGAGGTTTACACAGAGAATTCCAAGGATAAGTACAAGAAAATAAGAGAGACTTAGAAAACTGGTAAAACCTACATTGTTCATAGAGTTGGGAGTACTTAGCACTGTGAAAACAGCACTTTCGCCGAAGGAAATTTAGTTCTCTAAGTCCGTGAAACAGTGAACAGAGAATGTATGAGTTTCTCAAGTTTGGTAACAGATAGAAACAAGCGAAAGTACACAGTGATTCATCTACCTAGAAAAGTTACAGAGGTTTACACAGAGAATTCCAAGGATAAGTACAAGAAAATAAGAGAGACTTAGAAAACTGGTAAAACCTACATTGTTGATAGAGTTGGGAGTACTTAGCACTGTGAAAACAACACTTTCGCAGAAGGAAATTTAGTTCTCTAAGTCCGTGAAACAGTGAACAGAGAATGTATGAGTTTCTCAAGTTTGGTAACAGATAGAAACAAGCGAAAGTACACAGTGATTCCTCTACCTAGAAAAGTTACAGAGGTTTACACAGAGAATTCCAAGGATAAGTACAACAAAATAAGAAAGACTTAGAAAACTGGTAAAACCTACATTGTTGATAGAGTTGGGAGTACTTAGCACTGTGAAAACAGCACTTTCGCAGAAAGAAATCTACTTCTCTAACACTGGGAAACAGTGAACAGAGAATGTCTGAGTTTCTGAAGATTGGTAACAGATAGAAACAAGAGAAAGTACACAGTGATTCATCTACCTAGAAAAGTTACAGAGGTTTACACAGAGAATTCCAAGGATAAGTACAAGAAAATAAGAGAGACTTAGAAAACTGGTAAAACCTACATTGTTGATAGAGTTGGGAGTACTTAGCACTGTGAAAACAGCACTTTCGCTGAAGGAAATTTAGTTCTCTAAGTCCCTGAAACAGTGAACAGAGAATGTATGAGTTTCTCAAGTTTGGTAACAGATAGAAACAAGCGAAAGTACACAGTGATTCATGTACCTAGAAAAGTTACAGAGGTTTACACAGAGAATTCCAAGGATAAGTACAAGAAAATAAGAGAGACTTAGAAAACTGGTAAAACCTACATTGTTGATAGAGTTGGGAGTACTTAGCACTGTGAAAACAGCACTTTCGCCGAAGGAAATTTAGTTCTCTAAGTCCGTGAAACAGTGAACAGAGAATGTATGAGTTTCTCAAGTTTGGTAACAGATAGAAACAAGCGAAAGTACACAGTGATTCATCTACCTAGAAAAGTTACAGAGGTTTACACAGAGAATTCCAAGTATAAGTACAAGAAAATAAGAGAGACTTAGAAAACTGGTAAAACCTACATTGTTGATAGAGTTGGGAGTACTTAGCACTGTGAAAACAACACTTTCGCCGAAGGAAATTTAGTTCTCTAAGTCCGTGAAACAGTGAACAGAGAATGTATGAGTTTCTCAAGTTTGGTAACAGATAGAAACAAGCGAAAGTACACAGTGATTCCTCTACCTAGAAAAGTTACAGAGGTTTACACAGAGAATTCCAAGGATAAGTACAAGAAAATAAGAAAGACTTAGAAAACTGGTAAAACCTACATTGTTCATAGAGTTGGGAGTACTTAGCACTGTGAAAACAGCACTTTCGCAGAAAGAAATCTACTTCTCTAACACTGGGAAACAGTGAACAGAGAATATCTGAGTTTCTCAATATTGGTAACAGATAGAAACAAGAGAAAGTACACAGTGATTCATCTACCTAGAAAAGTTACAGAGGTTTACACTGAGAATTCCAAGGATAAGTACAAGAAAATAAGAGAGACTTAGAAAACTGGTAAAACCAACATTGTTGATAGAGTTGGGAGTACTTAGCACTGTGAAAACAGTACTTTCGCCGAAACAAATTTAGTTCTATAAGTCCGTGAAACAGTGAACAGAGAATGTATGAGTTTCTCCAGATTGGTAACAGATAGAAACAAGAGAAAGTACACAGTGATTCATCTACCTAGAAAAGTTACAGAGTTTTACACAGAGAAAACCAAGTATCAGTACAAGAAAATAAGAGAGACTTAGAAAACTGGTAAAACCTACATTGTTGATAGAGTTGGGAATACTTAACACTGTGAAAACAGCACTTTCGCAGAAAGAAATCTACTTCTCTAAGACTGGGAAACAGTGAACAGAGAATGTATGAGTTTCTCAAGATTAGTAACAGATAGAAACAAGAGAAAGTACACAGTGATTCATCTACCTAGAAAAGTTACAGAGGTTTACACAGAGAATTCCAAGAATAAGTACAAGAAAGTAAGAGAGACTTAGAAACCGGTAAAACCTACATTGTTGATAGAGTTGGGAGTACTTAGCACTGTGAAAACAGCACTTTCGCAGAAAGAAATCTACTTCTCTCACACTGGGAAACAGTGAACAGAGAATGTATGAGTTTCTCAAGATTGGTAACAGATAGAAACAAGAGAAAGTACACAGTGATTCATATACCTAAAGAAGTTAGAGATGGTTTACACAGAGAATTCCAAGGATAAGTACAAGAAAATAAGAGAGACTTAGAAAACTGGTAAAACCTACATTGTTGATAGAGTTAGGAGCACTTAGCACTGTGAAAACAGCACTTTCGCCGAAGGAAATTTAGTTCTCTAAGTCCGTGAAACAGTGAACAGAGAATGTATGAGTTTCTCAAGATTGGTAACAGATAGAAACAAGCGAAAGTACACAGTGATTCATCTACCTAGAAAAGTTACAGAGGTTTACACAGAGAATTCCAAGGATAAGTACAAGAAAATAAGAGAGACTTAGAAAACTGGTAAAACCTACATTGTTCATAGAGTTGGGAGTACTTAGCACTGTGAAAACAGCACTTTCGCAGAAAGATATCTACTTCTCTAACACTGGGAAACAGTGAACAGAGAATGTATGAGTTTCTGAAGATAGGTAAGAGATAGAAACAAGAGAAAGTACACAGTGATTCATCTACCTAGAGAAGTTACAGAGGTTTACACAGAGAATTCCAAGGATAAGTACAAGAAAATAAGAGAGACTTAGAAAACTGGTAAAACCTACATTGTTGATAGACTTGGGAGTACTTAGCACTGTGAAAACAGCACTTTCGCCGAAGGAAATTTAGTTCTCTAAGTCCGTGAAACAGTGAACAGAGAATGTATGAGTTTCTCAAGTTTGGTAACAGATAGAAACAAGCGAAAGTACACAGTGATTCATGTACCTAGAAAAGTTACAGAGGTTTACACAGAGAATTCCAAGGATAAGTACAAGAAAATAAGAGAGACTTAGAAAACTGGTAAAACCTACATTGTTGATAGAGTTGGGAGTACTTAGCACTGTGAAAACAGCACTATCGCCGAAGGAAATTTAGTTCTCTAAGTCCGTGAAACAGTGAACAGAGAATGTATGAGTTTCTCAAGTTTGGTAACAGATAGAAACAAGCGAAAGTACACAGTGATTCATGTACCTAGAAAAGTTACAGAGGTTTACACAGAGAAAACCAAGTATAAGTACAAGAAAATAAGAGAGACTTAGAAAACTGGTAAAACCTACATTGTTGATAGAGTTGGGAGTACTTAGCACTGTGAAAACAGCACTTTCGCAGAAAGAAATCTACTTCTCTAACACTGGGAAACAGTGAACAGAGAATGTCTGAGTTTCTCAATATTGGTAACAGATAGAAACAAGAGAAAGTACACAGTGATTCATCTACCTAGAAAAGTTACAGAGGTTTACACTGAGAATTCCAAGGATAAGTACAAGAAAATAAGAGAGACTTAGAAAACTGGTAAAACCTACATTGTTGATAGAGTTGGGAGTACTTAGCACTGTGAAAACAGTACTTTCGCCGAAAGAAATTTAGTTCTATAAGTCCGTGAAACAGTGAACAGAGAATGTATGAGTTTCTCCAGATTGGTAACAGATAGAAACAAGAGAAAGTACACAGTGATTCATCTACCTAGAAAAGTTACAGAGGTTTACACAGAGAAAACCAAGTATAAGTACAAGAAAATAAGAGAGACTTAGAAAACTGGTAAAACCTACATTGTTGATAGAGTTGGGAATACTTAGCACTGTGAAAACAGCACTTTCGCAGAAAGAAATCTACTTCTCTAAGACTGGGAAACAGTGAACAGAGAATGTATGAGTTTCTCAAGATTAGTAACAGATAGAAACAAGAGAAAGTACACAGTGATTCATCTACCTAGAGAACTTACAGAGGTTTACACAGAGAATTCCAAGTATAAGTACAAGAAAATAAGAGAGACTTAGAAAACTGGTAAAACCTACATTGTTGATAGAGTTGGGAGTACTTAGCACTGTGAAAACAGCACTTTCGCCGAAGGAAATTTAGTTCTCTAACTCCGTGAAACAGTGAACAGAGAATGTATGAGTTTCTCAAGTTTGGTAACAGATAGAAACAAGCGAAAGTACACAGTGATTCATCTACCTAGAAAAGTTACAGAGGTTTACACAGAGAATTCCCAGGATAAGTACAAGAAAATAAGAGAGACTTAGAAAACTGGTAAAACCTACATTGTTGATAGACTTGGGAGTACTTAGCATTTTGAAAACAGCACTTTCGCCGAAGGAAATTTAGTTCTCTAAGTCCGTGAAAGAGTGAACAGAGAATGTATGAGTTTCTCAAGATTGGTAACAGATAGAAACAAGCGAAAGTACACAGTGATTCATGTACCTAGAAAAGTTACAGAGGTTTACACAGAGAATTCCAAGGATAAGTACAAGAAAATAAGAGAGACTTAGAAAACTGGTAAAACCTACATTGTTGATAGAGTTGGGAGTACTTAGCACTGTGAAAACAACACTTTCGCCGAAGGAAATTTAGTTCTCTAGGTCCGTGAAACAGTGAACAGAGAATGTATGAGTTTCTCAAGTTTGGTAACAGATAGAAACAAGCGAAAGTACACAGTGATTCCTCTACCTAGAAAAGTTACAGAGGTTTACACAGAGAATTCCAAGGATAAGTACAAGAAAATAAGAAAGACTTAGAAAACTGGTAAAACCTACATTTTTGATAGAGTTGGGAGTACTTAGCACTGTGAAAACAGCACTTTCGCAGAAAGAAATCTACTTCTCTAACACTGGGAAACAGTGAACAGAGAATGTCTGAGTTTCTCAATATTGGTAACAGATAGAAACAAGAGAAAGTACACAGTGATTCATCTACCTAGAAAAGTTACAGAGGTTTACACTGAGAATTCCAAGGATAAGTACAAGAAAATAAGAGAGACTTAGAAAACTGGTAAAACCTACATTGTTGATAGAGTTGGGAGTACTTAGCACTGTGAAAACAGTACTTTCGCCGAAAGAAATTTAGTTCTATAAGTCCGTGAAACAGTGAACAGAGAATGTATGAGTTTCTCCAGATTGGTAACAGATAGAAACAAGAGAAAGTACACAGTGATTCATCTACCTAGAAAAGTTACAGAGGTTTACACAGAGAAAACCAAGTATAAGTACAAGAAAATAAGAGAGACTTAGAAAACTGGTAAAACCTACATTGTTGATAGAGTTGGGAATACTTAGCACTGTGAAAACAGCACTTTCGCAGAAAGAAATCTACTTCTCTAAGACTGGGAAACAGTGAACAGAGAATGTATGAGTTTCTCAAGATTAGTAACAGATAGAAACAAGAGAAAGTACACAGTGATTCATCTACCTAGAGAACTTACAGAGGTTTACACAGAGAATTCCAAGTATAAGTACAAGAAAATAAGAGAGACTTAGAAAACTGGTAAAACCTACATTGTTGATAGGGTTGGGAGTACTTAGCACTGTGAAAACAGCACTTTCGCCGAAGGAAATTTAGTTCTCTAACTCCGTGAAACAGTGAACAGAGAATGTATGAGTTTCTCAAGTTTGGTAACAGATAGAAACAAGCGAAAGTACACAGTGATTCATCTACCTAGAAAAGTTACAGAGGTTTACACAGAGAATTCCAAGGATAAGTACAACAAAATAAGAGAGACTTAGAAAACTGGTAAAACCTACATTGTTGATAGAGTTGGGAGTACTTATCACTGTGAAAACAGCACTTTCGCAGAAAGAAATCTACTTCTCTAAGACTGGGAAACAGTGAACAGAGAATGTATGAGTTTCTGAAGATAGGTAAGAGATAGAAACAAGAGAAAGTACACAGTGATTCATCTACCTAGAGAAGTTACAGAGGTTTACACAGAGAATTCCAAGGATAAGTACAAGAAAATAAGAGAGACTTAGAAAACTGGTAAAACCTACATTGTTGATAGACTTGGGAGTACTTAGCATTTTGAAAACAGCACTTTCGCCGAAGGAAATTTAGTTCTCTAAGTCCGTGAAAGAGTGAACAGAGAATGTATGAGTTTCTCAAGATTGGTAACAGATAGAAACAAGAGAAAGTACACAGTGATTCATCTACCTAGAAAAGTTACAGAGGTTTACACAGAGAATTCCAAGGATAAGTACAAGAAAATAAGAGAGACTTAGAAACCGGTAAAACCTACATTGTTGATAGAGTTGGGAGTACTTAGCACTGTGAAAACAGCACTTTCGCAGAAAGAAATCTACTTCTCTCACACTGGGAAACAGTGAACAGAGAATGTATGAGTTTCTCAAGATTGGTAACAGATAGAAAGAAGAGAAAGTACACAGTGATTCATATACCTAAAGAAGTTAGAGATGGTTTACACAGAGAATTCCAAGGATAAGTACAAGAAAATAAGAGAGACTTAGAAAACTGGTAAAACCTACATTGTTGATAGAGTTGGGAGTACTTAACACTGTGAAAGCAGCACTTTCCCAGAAAGAAATCGCCTTCTATAACACTGGGAAACAGTGAACAGAGAATGTATGTGTTTCTCAAGATTGGTAACCGATAGAAACAAGAGAAAGTACACAGTGATTCATCTACCTAGAGAAGGTACAGAAGTTTACTCAGAGAATTCCATGTATAAGTACAAGAAAATAAGAGAGACTTAGAAAACTGGTAAAACCTACATTGTGGATAGAGTTGGGAGTACTTAGCACTGTGAAAACAGCACTTTCCCAGACAGAAATCTACTTCTCGAAGACTGGGAAACAGTGAACAGAGAATGTATGAGTTTCTCCAGATTGGTAACAGATAGAAACAAGAGAAAGTACACAGTGATTCATCTACCTAGAGAAGTTACAGTGGTTTACACAGAGAATTCCAAGTATAAGTACAAGAAAATAAGAGAGACTTAGAAAACTCGTAAAACCTGCAATGTGGATAGAGTTGGGAGTACTTAGCACTGTGAAAACAGCACTTTCGCAGAAAGAAATCTACTTCTCTAAGACTGGGAAACAGTGAACAGAGAATGTATGAGTTTCTCAAGATTGGTAACAGATAGAAACAAGAGAAAGTACACAGTGATTCATCTACCTAGAGAAGTTACAGAAGTTTACACATACAATTCCAAGTACAAGAAAATAAGAGAGACTTAGAAACTGGTAAAACCTACATTGTGGATAGAGTTGGGAGTACTTAGCACTGTGAAAACAGCACTGTCGCCGAAAGAAATTTAGTTCTCTAAGTCCCTGAAACATTGAACAGAGAATGTATGAGTTTCTCAAGATTGGTAACAGATAGAAACAAGAGAAAGTACACAGTGATTCATCTACCTAGAAAAGTTACAGAGGTTTACACATAGAATTCCCAGGATAAGTACAAGAAAATAAGAGAGACTTAGAAAACTGGTAAAACCTACATTGTTGATATAGTTGGGAGTACTTAGCACTGTGAAAACAGCACTTTCGCAGAAAGAAATCTACTTCTCTAAGACTGGGAAACAGTGAACAGAGAATGTATGAGTTTCTCAAGATTGGTAACAGATAGAAACAAGAGAAAGTACAGAGTGATTCATCTACCTAGAGAAGTTACAGAGGTTTACACAGAGAATTCCAAGTATAAGTACAAGAAAATAAGAGAGACTTAGAAAACTGGTAAAACCTACATTGTTGATAGAGTTAGGAGTACTTAGCACTGTGAAAACAGCACTTTCGCCGAAGGAAATTTAGTTCTCTAAGTCCGTGAAACAGTGAACAGAGAATGTATGAGTTTCTCCAGTTTGGTAACAGATAGAAACAAGCGAAAGTACACAGTGATTCATCTACCTAGAAAAGTTACAGAGGTTTACACAGAGAATTCCAAGGATAAGTACAAGAAAATAAGAGAGACTTAGAAAACTGGTAAAACCTACATTGTTGATAGTGTTGGGAGTACTTAGCACTGTGAAAACAGCACTTTCGCTGAAGGAAATTTAGTTCTCTAAGTCCGTGAAACAGTGAACAGAGAATGTATGAGTTTCTCAAGTTTGGTAACTGATAGAAACAAGCGAAAGTACACAGTGATTCATCTACCTAGAAAAGTTACAGAGGTTTACACAGAGAATTCCAAGGATAAGTACAAGAAAATAAGAGAGACTTAGAAAACTGGTAAAACCTACATTTTTTATAGAGTTGGGAGTACTTAGCACTGTGAAAACAGCTCTTTCGCCGAAGGAAATTTAGTTCTCTAAGTCCGTGAAACAGTGAACAGAGAATGTATGAGTTTCTCAAGTTTGGTAACAGATAGAAACAAGCGAAAGTACACAGTGATTCATCTACCTAGAAAAGTTACAGAGGTTTACACAGAGAATTCCAAGGATAAGTACAAGAAAATAAGAGAGACTTAGAAAACTGGTAAAACCTACATTGTTGATAGAGTTGGGAGTACTTAGCACTGTGAAAACAGCACTTTCGCAGAAAGAAATCTACTTCTCTAAGACTGGGAAACAGTGAACAGAGAATGTGTGAGTTTCTGAAGATAGGTAAGAGATAGAAACAAGAGAAAGTACACAGTGATTCATCTACCTAGAGAAGTTACAGAGGTTTACACAGAGAATTCCAAGGATAAGTACAAGAAAATAAGAGAGACTTAGAAAACTGGTAAAACCTACATTGTTGATAGAGTTGGGAGTACTTAGCACTGTGAAAACAGCACTTTCGCCGAAGGAAATTTAGTTCTCTAAGTCCGTGAAACAGTGAACAGAGAATGTATGAGTTTCTCAAGTTTGGTAACAGATAGAAACAAGCGAAAGTACACAGTGATTCATCTACCTAGAAAAGTTACAGAGGTTTACACAGAGAATTCCAAGGATAAGTACAAGAAAATAAGAGAGACTTAGAAAACTGGTAAAACCTACATTGTTGATAGACTTGGGAGTACTTAGCACTGTGAAAACAGCACTTTCGCCGAAGGAAATTTAGTTCTCTAAGTCCGTGAAACAGTGAACAGAGAATGTATGAGTTTCTGAAGTTTGGTAACAGATAGAAACAAGCGAAAGTACACAGTGATTCATCTACCTAGAAAAGTTACAGAGGTTTACACAGAGAATTCCAAGGATAAGTACAAGAAAGTAAGAGAGACTTAGAAAACTGGTAAAACCTACATTGTTCATAGAGTTCGGAGTACTTAGCACTGTGAAAACAGCACTTTCGCAGAAAGAAATCTACTTCTCTAACACTGGGAAACAGTGAACAGAGAATGTATGAGTTTCTCAAGATTGGTAACAGATAGAAACAAGAGAAAGTACACAGTGATTCATCTACCCAGAGAAGTTACAGAAGTTTACACATACAATTCCAAGTACAAGAAAATAAGAGAGACTTAGAAACTGGTAAAACCTACATTGTGGATAGAGTTGGGAGTACTTAGCACTGTGAAAACAGCACTGTCGCCGAAAGAAATTTAGTTCTCTAAGTCCCTGAAACATTGAACAGAGAATGTATGAGTTTCTCAAGATTGGTAACAGATAGAAACAAGAGAAAGTACACAGTGATTCATCTACCTAGAGAAGTTACAGAGGTTTACACAGAGAATTCCAAGGATAAGTACAAGAAAATAAGAGAGACTTAGAAACTGGTAAAACCTACATTGTTGATAGAGTTGGGAGTACTTAGAACTGTGAAAACAGCACTTTCGCAGAAAGAAATCTACTTCTTTCACACTGGGAAACAGTGAACAGAGAATGTATGAGTTTCTCAAGTTTGGTAACAGATAGAAACAAGCGAAAGTACACAGTGATTCATCTACCTAGAAAAGTTACAGAGGTTTACACAGAGAATTCCAAGTATAAGTACAAGAAAATAAGAGAGACTTAGAAAACTGGTAAAACCTAAATTGTTGATAGAGTTGGGAGTACTTAGCACTGTGAAAACAGCACTTTCGCCGAAGGAAATTTAGTTCTCTAAGTCCGTGAAACAGTGAACAGAGAATGTATGAGTTTCTCAAGTTTGGTAACAGATAGAAACAAGCGAAAGTACACAGTGATTCATCTACCTAGAAAAGTTACAGAGGTTTACACAGAGAATTCCCAGTATAAGTACAAGAAAATAAGAGAGACTTAGAAAACTGGTAAAACCTACATTGTTGATAGTTGGGAGTACTTAGCACTGTGAAAACAGCACTTTTGCCGAGGGAAATTTAGTTCTCTAAGTCCGTGAAACAGTGAACAGAGAATGTATGAGTTTCTCAAGTTTGGTAACAGATAGAAACAAGCGAAAGTACACAGTGATTCATCTACCTAGAAAAGTTACAGTGGTTTACACAGAGAATTCCAAGGATGAGTACAAGAAAATAAGAGAGACTTAGAAAACTGGTAAAACCTACATTGTTGATAGAGTTGGGAGTACTTAGCACTGTGAAAACAGCACTTTCACCGAAGGAAATTTAGTTCTCTAAGTCCGTGAAACAGTGAACAGAGAATGTATGAGTTTCTCAAGGTTGGTAACAGATAGAAACAAGCGAAAGTACACAGTGATTCATCTACCTAGAAAAGTTACAGAGGTTTACACAGAGAATTCCAAGGATAAGTATAACAAAATAAGAGAGACTTAGAAAACTGGTAAAACCTACATTGTTAATAGAGTTGGGAGTACTTAGCACTGTGAAAACAGCACTTTCGCAGTAAGAAATCTACTTCTCTAACACTGGGAGACAGTGAACAGAGAATGTATGAGTTTCTCAAGATTGGTAACAGATAGAAACAAGCGAAAGTACACAGTGATTCATCTACCTAGAAAAGTTACAGAGGTTTACACAGAGAATTCCAAGGATAAGTACAAGAAAATAAGAGAGACTTAGAAACCGGTAAAACCTACATTGTTGATAGAGTTGGGAGTACTTAGCACTGTGAAAACAACACTTTCGCAGAAAGAAATCTACTTCTTTCACACTGGGAAACAGTGAACAGAGAATGTATGAGTTTCTCAAGTTTGGTAACAGATAGAAACAAGCGAAAGTACACAGTGATTCATCTACCTAGAAAAGTTACAGAGGTTTACACAGAGAATTCCACGGATAAGTACAAGAAAATAAGAGAGACTTAGAAAACTGGTAAAACCTACATTGTTAATAGAGTTGGGAGTACTTAGAACTGTGAAAACAGCACTTTCGCAGAAAGAAATCTACTTCTTTCACACTGGGAAACAGTGAACAGAGAATGTATGAGTTTCTCAAGATTGGTACCAGATAGAAACAAGAGAAAGTACACAGTGATTCATCTACCTAGAAAAGTTACAGAGGTTTACACAGAGAATTCCAAGGATAAGTACAAGAAAATAAGAGAGACTTAGAAAACTGGTAAAACCTACATTGTTGATAGAGTTGGAAGTACTTAGCACTGTGAAAACAGCACTTTCGCCGAAGGAAATTTAGTTCTCTAAGTCCGTGAAACAGTGAACAGAGAATGTATGAGTTTCTCAAGTTTGGTAACAGATAGAAACAAGCGAAAGTACACAGTGATTCATCTACCTAGAAAAGTTACAGAGGTTTACACAGAGAATTCCAAGGATAAGTACAAGAAAATAAGAGAGACTTAGAAAACTGGTAAAACCTACATTGTTGATAGAGTTGGGAGTACTTAGCACTGTGAAAACAGCACTTTCGCAGAAAGAAATCTACTTCTCTAAGACTGGGAAACAGTGAACAGAGAATGTATGAGTTTCTGAAGATAGGTAAGAGATAGAAACAAGAGAAAGTACACAGTGATTCATCTACCTAGAGAAGTTACAGAGGTTTACACAGAGAATTCCAAGGATAAGTACAAGAAAATAAGAGAGACTTAGAAAACTGGTAAAACCTACATTGTTGATAGACTTGGGAGTACTAAGCACTGTGAAAACAGCACTTTCGCCGAAGGAAATTTAGTTCTCTAAGTCCGTGAAACAGTGAACAGAGAATGTATGAGTTTCTCAAGTTTGGTAACAGATAGAAACAAGCGAAAGTACACAGTGATTCATCTACCTAGAAAAGTTACAGAGGTTTACACAGAGAATTCCAAGTATAAGTACAAGAAAATTAGAGAGACTTAGAAAACTGGTAAAACCTACATTGTT
This sequence comes from Heterohyrax brucei, assembly GCA_028571685.1. Classification (NCBI taxonomy): domain Eukaryota; kingdom Metazoa; phylum Chordata; class Mammalia; order Hyracoidea; family Procaviidae; genus Heterohyrax; species Heterohyrax brucei. The sequence goes on from CM053146.1 coordinate 17,807,149, forward strand.
GATAGAGTAGGGAGTACTTAGCACTGTGAAAACAACACTTTCACCGAAGGAAATTTAGTTCTCTAAGTCCGTGAAACAGTGAACAGAGAATGTATGAGTTTCTCAAGTTTGGTAACAGATAGAAACAAGCGAAAGTACACAGTGATTCATCTACCTAGAAAAGTTACAGAGGTTTACACAGAGAATTCCAAGGATAAGTACAAGAAAATAAGAGAGACTTAGAAAACTGGTAAAACCTACATTGTTCATAGAGTTGGGAGTACTTAGCACTGTGAAAACAGCACTTTCGCAGAAAGAAATCTACTTCTCTAACACTGGGAAACAGTGAACAGAGAATGTATGAGTTTCTCAAGATTGGTACCAGATAGAAACAAGAGAAAGTACACAGTGATTCATCTACCTAGAAAAGTTACAGAGGTTTACACAGAGAATTCCAAGGATAAGTACAAGAAAATAAGAGAGACTTAGAAAACTGGTAAAACCTACATTGTTGATAGACTTGGGAGTACTTAGCACTGTGAAAACAGCACTTTCACCGAAGGAAATTTAGTTCTCTAAGTCCGTGAAACAGTGAACAGAGAATGTATGAGTTTCTCAAGTTTGGTAACAGATAGAAACAAGCGAAAGTACACAGTGATTCATCTACCTAGAAAAGTTACAGAGGTTTACACAGAGAATTCCAAGGATAAGTACAAGAAAATAAGAGAGACTTAGAAAACTGGTAAAACCTACATTGTTGATAGAGTTGGGAGTACTTAGCACTGTGAAAACAGCACTTTCGCCGAAGGAAATTTAGTTCTCTAAGTCCGTGAAACAGTGAACAGAGAATGTATGAGTTTCTCAAAATTGGTAACAGATAGAAACAAGCGAAAGTACACAGTGATTCATCTACCTAGAAAAGCTACAGAGGTTTACACAGAGAAAACCAAGTATAAGTACAAGAAAATAAGAGAGACTTAGAAAACTGGTAAAACTTACATTGTTGATAGAGTTGGGAGTATTTAGCACTGTGAAAACAGCACTTTCGCAGAAAGAAATCTACTTCTCTAAGACTGGGAAACAGTGAACAGAGAATGCATGAGTTTCTCAAGATTGGTAACAGATAGAAACAAGCGAAAGTACACAGTGATTCATCTACCTAGAAAAGTTACAGAGGTTTACACAGAGAATTCCAAGGATAAGTACAAGAAAATAAGAGAGACTTAGAAAACTGGTAAAACCTACATTGTTGATAGAGTTGGGAGTACTTAGCACTGTGAAAACAGCACTTTCGCAGAAAGAAATCTACTTCTCTAAGACTGGGAAACAGTGAACAGAGAATGTATGAGTTTCTGAAGATAGGTAAGAGATAGAAACAAGAGAAAGTACACAGTGATTCATCTACCTAGAGAAGTTACAGAGGTTTACACAGAGAATTCCAAGTATAAGTACAAGAAAATAAGAGAGACTTAGAAAACTGGTAAAACCTACATTGTTGATAGACTTGGGAGTACTTAGCACTGTGAAAACACCACTTTCGCCGAAGGAAATTTAGTTCTCTAAGTCCGTGAAACAGTGAACAGAGAATGTATGAGTTTCTGAAGATTGGTAACAGATAGAAACAAGCGAAAGTACACAGTGATTCATCTACCTAGAAAAGTTACAGAGGTTTACACAGAGAATTCCAAGGATAAGTACAAGAAAATAAGAGAGACTTAGAAACCGGTAAAACCTACATTGTTGATAGAGTTGGGTGTACTTAGCACTGTGAAAACAGCACTTTCGCAGAAAGAAATCTACTTCTCTCACACTGGGAAACAGTGAACAGAGAATGTATGAGTTTCTCAAGATTGGTAACAGATAGAAAGAAGAGAAAGTACACAGTGATTCATATACCTAAAGAAGTTAGAGATGGTTTACACAGAGAATTCCAAGGATAAGTACAAGAAAATAAGAGAGACTTAGAAAACTGGTAAAACCTACATTGTTGATAGAGTTAGGAGCACTTAGCACTGTGAAAACAGCACTTTCACCGAAGGAAATTTAGTTCTCTAAGTCCGTGAAACAGTGAACAGAGAATGTATGAGTTTCTCAAGATTGGTAACAGATAGAAACAAGCGAAAGTACACAGTGATTCATCTACCTAGAAAAGTTACAGAGGTTTACACAGAGAATTCCAAGGATAAGTACAAGAAAATAAGAGAGACTTACAAAACTGGTAAAACCTACATTGTTCATAGAGTTGGGAGTACTTAGCACTGTGAAAACAGCACTTTCGCAGAAAGATATCTACTTCTCTAACACTGGGAAACAGTGAACAGAGAATGTATGAGTTTCTGAAGATAGGTAAGAGATAGAAACAAGAGAAAGTACACAGTGATTCATCTACCTAGAGAAGTTACAGAGGTTTACACAGAGAATTCCAGGGATAAGTACAAGAAAATAAGAGAGACTTAGAAAACTGGTAAAACCTACATTGTTGATAGACTTGGGAGTACTTAGCACTGTGAAAACAGCACTTTCGCCGAAGGAAATTTAGTTCTCTAAGTCCGTGAAACAGTGAACAGAGAATGTATGAGTTTCTCAAGTTTGGTAACAGATAGAAACAAGCGAAAGTACACAGTGATTCATCTACCTAGAAAAGTTACAGAGGTTTACACAGAGAATTCCAAGGATAAGTACAAGAAAATAAGAGAGACTTAGAAAACTGGTAAAACCTACATTGTTGATAGAGTTGGGAGTACTTAGCACTGTGAAAACAACACTTTCGCCGAAGGAAATTTAGTTCTCTAAGTCCGTGAAACAGTGAACAGAGAATGTATGAGTTTCTCAAGTTTGGTAACAGATAGAAACAAGCGAAAGTACACAGTGATTCCTCTACCTAGAAAAGTTACAGAGGTTTACACAGAGAATTCCAAGGATAAGTACAACAAAATAAGAAAGACTTAGAAAACTGGTAAAACCTACATTGTTCATAGAGTTGGGAGTACTTAGCACTGTGAAAACAGCACTTTCGCAGAAAGAAATCTACTTCTCTAACACTGGGAAACAGTGAACAGAGAATGTCTGAGTTTCTGAAGATTGGTAACAGATAGAAACAAGAGAAAGTACACAGTGATTCATCTACCTAGAAAAGTTACAGAGGTTTACACAGAGAATTCCAAGGATAAGTACAAGAAAATAAGAGAGACTTAGAAAACTGGTAAAACCTACATTGTTGATAGAGTTGGGAGTACTTAGCACTGTGAAAACAGCACTTTCGCCAAAGGAAATTTAGTTCTCTAAGTCCGTGAAACAGTGAACAGAGAATGTATGAGTTTCTCAATTTTGGTAACAGATAGAAACAAGCGAAAGTACACAGTGATTCATGTACCTAGAAAAGTTACAGAGGTTTACACAGAGAATTCCAAGGATAAGTACAAGAAAATAAGAGAGACTTAGAAAACTGGTAAAACCTACATTGTTGATAGAGTTGGGAGTACTTAGCACTGTGAAAACAGCACTTTCGCCGAAGGAAATTTAGTTCTCTAAGTCCGTGAAACAGTGAACAGAGAATGTATGAGTTTCTCAAGTTTGGTAACAGATAGAAACAAGCGAAAGTACACAGTGATTCCTCTACCTAGAAAAGTTACAGAGGTTTACACAGAGAATTCCAAGGATAAGTACAAGAAAATAAGAAAGACTTAGAAAACTGGTAAAACCTACATTGTTCATAGAGTTGGGAGTACTTAGCACTGTGAAAACAGCACTTTCGCAGAAAGAAATCTACTTCTCTAACACTGGGAAACAGTGAACAGAGAATATCTGAGTTTCTCAATATTGGTAACAGATAGAAACAAGAGAAAGTACACAGTGATTCATCTACCTAGAAAAGTTACAGAGGTTTACACTGAGAATTCCAAGGATAAGTACAAGAAAATAAGAGAGACTTAGAAAACTGGTAAAACCTACATTGTTGATAGAGTTGGGAGTACTTAGCACTGTGAAAACAGTACTTTCGCCGAAAGAAATTTAGTTCTATAAGTCCGTGAAACAGTGAACAGAGAATGTATGAGTTTCTCCAGATTGGTAACAGATAGAAACAAGAGAAAGTACACAGTGATTCATCTACCTAGAAAAGTTACAGAGGTTTACACAGAGAAAACCAAGTATAAGTACAAGAAAATAAGAGAGACGTAGAAAACTGGTAAAACCTACATTGTTGATAGAGTTGGGAATACTTAGCACTGTGAAAACAGCACTTTCGCAGAAAGAAATCTACTTCTCTAAGACTGGGAAACAGTGAACAGAGAATGTATGAGTTTCTCAAGATTAGTAACAGATAGAAACAAGAGAAAGTACACAGTGATTCATCTACCTAGAAAAGTTACAGAGGTTTACACAGAGAATTCAAAGGATAAGTACAAGAAAATAAGAGAGACTTAGAAACCGGTAAAACCTACATTGTTGATAGAGTTTGGAGTACTTAGCAGTGTGAAAACAGCACTTTCGCAGAAAGAAATCTACTTCTCTCACACTGGGAAACAGTGAACAGAGAATGTATGAGTTTCTCAAGATTGGTAACAGATAGAAACAAGAGAAAGTACACAGTGATTCATATACCTAAAGAAGTTAGAGATGGTTTACACAGAGAATTCCAAGGATAAGTACAAGAAAATAAGAGAGACTTAGAAAACTGGTAAAACCTACATTGTTGATAGAGTTAGGAGCACTTAGCACTGTGAAAACAGCACTTTCGCCGAAGGAAATTTAGTTCTCTAAGTCCGTGAAACAGTGAACAGAGAATGTATGAGTTTCTCAAGATTGGTAACAGATAGAAACAAGCGAAAATACACAGTGATTCATCTACCTAGAAAAGTTACAGAGGTTTACACAGAGAATTCCAAGGATAAGTACAAGAAAATAAGAGAGACTTAGAAAACTGGTAAAACCTACATTGTTCATAGAGTTGGGAGTACTTAGCACTGTGAAAACAGCACTTTCGCAGAAAGATATCTACTTCTCTAACACTGGGAAACAGTGAACAGAGAATGTATGAGTTTCTGAAGATAGGTAAGAGATAGAAACAAGAGAAAGTACACAGTGATTCATCTACCTAGAGAAGTTACAGAGGTTTACACAGAGAATTCCAAGGATAAGTACAAGAAAATAAGAGAGACTTAGAAAACTGGTAAAACCTACATTGTTGATAGACTTGGGAGTACATAGCACTGTGAAAACAGCACTTTCGCCGAAGGAAATTTAGTTCTCTAAGTCCGTGAAACAGTGAACAGAGAATGTATGAGTTTCTCAAGTTTGGTAACAGATAGAAACAAGCGAAAGTACACAGTGATTCATGTACCTAGAAAAGTTACAGAGGTTTACACAGAGAATTCCAAGGATAAGTACAAGAAAATAAGAGAGACTTAGAAAACTGGTAAAACCTACATTGTTGATAGAGTTGGGAGTACTTAGCACTGTGAAAGCAGCACTTTCCCAGAAAGAAATCGCCTTCTATAACACTGGGAAACAGTGAACAGAGAATGTATGTGTTTCTCAAGATTGGTAACAGATAGAAACAAGAGAAAGTACACAGTGATTCATCTACCTAGAGAAGGTACAGAAGTTTACTCAGAGAATTCCATGTATAAGTACAAGAAAATAAGAGAGACTTAGAAAACTGGTAAAACCTACATTGTGGATAGAGTTGGGAGTACTTAGCACTGTGAAAACAGCACTTTCCCAGACAGAAATCTACTTCTCGAAGACTGGGAAACAGTGAACAGAGAATGTATGAGTTTCTCCAGATTGGTAACAGATAGAAACAAGAGAAAGTACACAGTGATTCATCTACCTAGAGAAGTTACAGTGGTTTACACAGAGAATTCCAAGTATAAGTACAAGAAAATAAGAGAGACTTAGAAAACTCGTAAAACCTGCAATGTGGATAGAGTTGGGATTACTTAGCACTGTGAAAACAGCACTTTCGCAGAAAGAAATCTACTTCTCTAAGACTGGGAAACAGTGAACAGAGAATGTATGAGTTTCTCAAGATTGGTAACAGATAGAAACAAGAGAAAGTACACAGTGATTCATCTACCTAGAGAAGTTACAGAAGTTTACACATACAATTCCAAGTACAAGAAAATAAGAGAGACTTAGAAACTGGTAAAACCTACATTGTGGATAGAGTTGGGAGTACTTAGCACTGTGAAAACAGCACTGTCGCCGAAAGAAATTTAGTTCTCTAAGTCCCTGAAACATTGAACAGAGAATGTATGAGTTTCTCAAGATTGGTAACAGATAGAAACAAGAGAAAGTACACAGTGATTCATCTACCTAGAAAAGTTACAGAGGTTTACACATAGAATTCCCAGGATAAGTACAAGAAAATAAGAGAGACTTAGAAAACTGGTAAAACCTACATTGTTGATATAGTTGGGAGTACTTAGCACTGTGAAAACAGCACTTTCGCAGAAAGAAATCTACTTCTCTAAGACTGGGAAACAGTGAACAGAGAATGTATGAGTTTCTCAAGATTGGTAACAGATAGAAACAAGAGAAAGTACAGAGTGATTCATCTACCTAGAGAAGTTACAGAGGTTTACACAGAGAATTCCAAGTATAAGTACAAGAAAATAAGAGAGACTTAGAAAACTGGTAAAACCTACATTGTTGATAGAGTTAGGAGTACTTAGCACTGTGAAAACAGCACTTTCGCCGAAGGAAATTTAGTTCTCTAAGTCCGTGAAACAGTGAACAGAGAATGTATGAGTTTCTCAAGTTTGGTAACAGATAGAAACAAGCGAAAGTACACAGTGATTCATCTACCTAGAAAAGTTACAGAGGTTTACACAGAGAATTCCAAGGATAAGTACAAGAAAATAAGAGAGACTTAGAAAACTGGTAAAACCTACATTGTTGATAGTGTTGGGAGTACTTAGCACTGTGAAAACAGCACTTTCGCTGAAGGAAATTTAGTTCTCTAAGTCCGTGAAACAGTGAACAGAGAATGTATGAGTTTCTCAAGTTTGGTAACTGATAGAAACAAGCGAAAGTACACAGTGATTCATCTACCTAGAAAAGTTACAGAGGTTTACACAGAGAATTCCAAGGATAAGTACAAGAAAATAAGAGAGACTTAGAAAACTGGTAAAACCTACATTGTTGATAGAGTTGGGAGTACTTAGCACTGTGAAAACAGCACTTTCGCCGAAGGAAATTTAGTTCTCTAAGTCCGTGAAACAGTGAACAGAGAATGTATGAGTTTCTCAAGTTTGGTAACAGATAGAAACAAGCGAAAGTACACAGTGATTCATCTACCTAGAAAAGTTACAGAGGTTTACACAGAGAATTCCAAGGATAAGTACAAGAAAATAAGAGAGACTTAGAAAACTGGTAAAACCTACATTGTTGATAGAGTTGGGAGTACTTAGCACTGTGAAAACAGCACTTTCGCAGAAAGAAATCTACTTCTCTAAGACTGGGAAACAGTGAACAGAGAATGTGTGAGTTTCTGAAGATAGGTAAGAGATAGAAACAAGAGAAAGTACACAGTGATTCATCTAACTAGAGAAGTTACAGAGGTTTACACAGAGAATTCCAAGGATAAGTACAAGAAAATAGGAGAGACTTAGAAAACTGGTAAAACCTACATTGTTGATAGAGTTGGGAGTACTTAGCACTGTGAAAACAGCACTATCGCCGAAGGAAATTTAGTTCTCTAAGTCCGTGAAACAGTGAACAGAGAATGTATGAGTTTCTCAAGTTTGGTAACAGATAGAAACAAGCGAAAGTACACAGTGATTCATCTACCTAGAAAAGTTACAGAGGTTTACACAGAGAATTAAAAGGATAAGTACAAGAAAATAAGAGAGACTTAGAAAACTGGTAAAACCTACATTGTTGATAGACTTGGGAGTACTTAGCACTGTGAAAACAGCACTTTCGCCGAAGGAAATTTAGTTCTCTAAGTCCGTGAAACAGTGAACAGAGAATGTATGAGTTTCTGAAGTTTGGTAACAGATAGAAACAAGCGAAAGTACACAGTGATTCATCTACCTAGAAAAGTTACAGAGGTTTACACAGAGAATTCCAAGGATAAGTACAAGAAAGTAAGAGAGACTTAGAAAACTGGTAAAACCTACATTGTTGATAGAGTTCGGAGTACTTAGCACTGTGAAAACAGCACTTTCGCAGAAAGAAATCTACTTCTCTAACACTGGGAAACAGTGAACAGAGAATGTATGAGTTTCTCAAGATTGGTAACAGATAGAAACAAGAGAAAGTACACAGTGATTCATCTACCCAGAGAAGTTACAGAAGTTTACACATACAATTCCAAGTACAAGAAAATAAGAGAGACTTAGAAACTGGTAAAACCTACATTGTGGATAGAGTTGGGAGTACTTAGCACTGTGAAAACAGCACTGTCGCAAAAAGAAATCTACTTCTTTCACACTGGGAAACAGTGAACAGAGAATGTATGAGTTTCTCAAGTTTGGTAACAGATAGAAACAAGCGAAAGTACACAGTGATTCATCTACCTAGAAAAGTTACAGAGGTTTACACAGAGAATTCCAAGTATAAGTACAAGAAAATAAGAGAGACTTAGAAAACTGGTAAAACCTAAATTGTTGATAGAGTTGGGAGTACTTAGCACTGTGAAAACAACACTTTCGCCGAAGGAAATTTAGTTCTCTAAGTCCGTGAAACAGTGAACAGAGAATGTATGAGTTTCTCAAGTTTGGTAACAGATAGAAACAAGCGAACGTACACAGTGATTCATCTACCTAGAAAAGTTACAGAGGTTTACACAGAGAATTCCCAGTATAAGTACAAGAAAATAAGAGAGACTTAGAAAACTGGTAAAACCTACATTGTTGATAGAGTTGGGAGTACTTAGCACTGTGAAAACAGCACTTTTGCCGAAGGAAATTTAGTTCTCTAAGTCCGTGAAACAGTGAACAGAGAATGTATGAGTTTCTCAAGTTTGGTAACTGATAAAAACAAGCGAAAGTACACAGTGATTCATCTACCTAGAAAAGTTACAGAGGTTTACACAGAGAATTCCAAGGATAGGTACAAGAAAATAAGAGAGACTTAGAAAACTGGTAAAACCTACATTGTTGATAGAGTTGGGAGTACTTAGCACTGTGAAAACAGCACTTTCGCCGAAGGAAATTTAGTTCTCTAATTCCGTGAAACAGTGAACAGAGAATGTATGAGTTTCTCAAGTTTGGTAACAGATAGAAACAAGAGAAAGTACACAATGATTCACCTACCTAGAAAAGTTACAGAGGTTTACACAGAGAATTCCCAGTATAAGTACAAGAAAATAAGAGAGACTTAGAAAACTGGTAAAACCTACATTGTTGATAGAGTTGGGAGTACTTAGCACTGTGAAAACAGCAATTTCGCCGACGGAATTTTAGTTCTCTAAGTCCGTGAAACAGTGAACAGAGAATGTATGAGTTTCTCAAGTTTGGTAACAGATAGAAACAAGCGAAAGTACACAGTGATTCATCTACCTAGAAAAGTTACAGTGGTTTACACAGAGAATTCCAAGGATGAGTACAAGAAAATAAGAGAGACTTAGAAAACTGGTAAAACCTACATTGTTGATAGAGTTGGGAGTACTTAGCACTGTGAAAACAGCACTTTCGCCGAAGGAAATTTAGTTCTCTAAGTCCGTGAAACAGTGAACAGAGAATGTATGAGTTTCTCAAGGTTGGTAACAGATAGAAACAAGCGAAAGTACACAGTGATTCATCTACCTAGAAAAGTTACAGAGGTTTACACAGAGAATTCCAAGGATAAGTATAACATAATAAGAGAGACTTAGAAAACTGGTAAAACCTACATTGTTGATAGAGTTGGGAGTACTTAGCACTGTGAAAACAGCACTTTCGCAGTAAGAAATCTACTTCTCTAACACTGGGAGACAGTGAACAGAGAATGTATGAGTTTCTCAAGATTGGTAACAGATAGAAACAAGCGAAAGTACACAGTGATTCATCTACCTAGAAAAGTTACAGAGGTTTACACAGAGAATTCCAAGGATAAGTACAAGAAAATAAGAGAGACTTAGAAACCGGTAAAACCTACATTGTTGATAGAGTTGGGAGTACTTAGCACTGTGAAAACAGCACTTTCGCAGAAAGAAATCTACTTCTTTCACACTGGGAAACAGTGAACAGAGAATGTATGAGTTTCTCAAGTTTGGTAACAGATAGAAACAAGCGAAAGTACACAGTCATTCATCTACCTAGAAAAGTTACAGAGGTTTACACAGAGAATTCCACGGATAAGTACAAGAAAATAAGAGAGACTTAGAAAACTGGTAAAACCTACATTGATGATAGAGTTGGGAGTACTTAGCACTGTGAAAACAGCACTTTCGCTGAAGGAAATTTAGTTCTCTAAGTCCGTGAAACAGTGAACAGAGAATGTATGAGTTTCTCAAGTTTGGTAACAGATAGAAACAAGCGAAAGTACACAGTGATTCATCTACCTAGAAAAGTTACAGAGGTTTACACAGAGAATTCCAAGGATAAGTACAAGAAAATAAGAGAGACTTAGAAAACTGGTAAAACCTACATTGTTGATAGAGTTGGGAGTACTTAGCACTGTGAAAACAGCACTTTCGCCGAAGGAAATTTAGTTCTCTAAGTCCGTGAAACAGTGAACAGAGAATGTATGAGTTTCTCAAGTTTGGTAACAGATAAAAACAAGCGAAAGTACACAGTGATTCATCTACCTAGAAACGTTACAGAGGTTTACACAGAGAATTCCAAGGATAAGTACAAGAAAATAAGAGAGACTTAGAAAACTGGTAAAACCTACATTGTTGATAGAGTTGGGAGTACTTAGCACTGTGAAAACAACACTTTCGCAGAAAGAAATCTACTTCTCTAACACTGGGAAACAGTGAACAGAGAATGTATGAGTTTCTGAAGATAGGTAAGAGATAGAAACAAGAGAAAGTACACAGTGATTCATCTACCTAGAGAAGTTACAGAGGTTTACACAGAGAATTCCAAGGATAAGTACAAGAAAATAAGAGAGACTTAGAAAACTGGTAAAACCTACATTGTTGATAGACTTGGGAGTACTTAGCACTGTGAAAACAGCACTTTCGCCGAAGGAAATTTAGTTCTCTAAGTCCGTTAAACAGTGAACAGAGAATGTATGAGTTTCTCAAGTTTGGTAACAGATAGAAACAAGCGAAAGTACACAGTGATTCATCTACCTAGAAAAGTTACAGAGGTTTACACAGAGAATTCCAAGGATAAGTATAACAAAATAAGAGAGACTTAGAAAACTGGTAAGACCTACATTGTTAATAGAGTTGGGAGTACTTCGCACTGTGAAAACAGCACTTTCGCAGTAAGAAATCTACTTCTCTAACACTGCGAGACAGTGAACAGAGAATGTATGAGTTTCTCAAGATTGGTAACAGATAGAAACAAGCGAAAGTACACAGTGATTCATCTACCTAGAAAAGTTACGGAGGTTTACACAGAGAATTCCAAGGATAAGTACAAGAAAATAAGAGAGACTTAGAAACCGGTAAAACCTACATTGTTGATAGAGTTGGGAGCATTTAGCACTGTGAAAACAGCACTTTCGCAGAAAGAAATCTACTTCTTTCACACTGGGAAACAGTGAACAGAGAATGTATGAGTTTCTCAAGTTTGGTAACAGATAGAAACAAGCGAAAGTACACAGTGATTCATCTACCTAGAAAAGTTACAGAGGTTTACACAGAGAATTCCACGGATAAGTACAAGAAAATAAGAGAGACTTAGAAAACTGGTAAAACCTACATTGATGATAGAGTTGGGAGTACTTAGCACTGTGAAAACAGCACTTTCGCTGAAGGAAATTTAGTTCTCTAAGTCCGTGAAACAGTGAACAGAGAATGTATGAGTTTCTCAAGTTTGGTAACAGATAGAAACAAGCGAAAGTACACAGTGATTCATCTACCTAGAAAAGTTACAGAGGTTTACACAGAGAATTCCAAGGATAAGTACAAGAAAATAAGAGAGACTTAGAAAACTGGTAAAACCTACATTGTTGATAGAGTTGGGAGTACTTAGCACTGTGAAAACAGCACTTTCGCCGAAGGAAATTTAGTTCTCTAAGTCCGTGAAACAGTGAACAGAGAATGTATGAGTTTCTCAAGTTTGGTAACAGATAGAAACAAGCGAAAGTACACAGTGATTCATCTACCTAGAAAAGTTACAGAGGTTTACACAGAGAATTCCAAGGATAAGTACAAGAAAATAAGAGAGACTTAGAAAACTGGTAAAACCTACATTGTTGATAGAGTTGGGAGTACTTAGCACTGTGAAAACAGCACTTTCGCAGAAAGAAATCTACTTCTCTAACACTGGGAAACAGTGAACAGAGAATGTATGAGTTTCTGAAGATAGGTAAGAGATAGAAACAAGAGAAAGTACACAGTGATTCATCTACCTAGAGAAGTTACAGAGGTTTACACAGAGAATTCCAAGGATAAGTACAAGAAAATAAGAGAGACTTAGAAAACTGGTAAAACCTACATTGTTGATAGACTTGGGAGTACTTAGCACTGTGAAAACAGCACTTTCGCCGAAGGAAATTTAGTTCTCTAAGTCCGTGAAACAGTGAACAGAGAATGTATGAGTTTCTCAAGTTTGGTAACAGATAGAAACAAGCGAAAGTACACAGTGATTCATCTACCTAGAAAAGTTACAGAGGTTTACACAGAGAATTCCAAGGATAAGTACAAGAAAATAAGAGAGACTTAGAAAACTGGTAAAACCTACATTGTTCATAGAGTTGGGAGTACTTAGCACTGTGAATACAGCACTTTCGCAGAAAGAAATCTACTTCTCTAACACTGGGAAACAGTGAACAGAGAATGTATGAGTTTCTCAAGATTGGTAACAGATAGAAACAAGAGAAAGTACACAGTGATTCATCTACCTAGAAAAGTTACAGAGGTTTACACAGAGAATTCGAAGGATAAGTACAAGAAAATAAGAGAGACTTAGAAACCGGTAAAACCTACATTGTTGATAGAGTTGGGAGTACTTAGCACTGTGAAAACAGCACTTTCGCAGAAAGAAATCTACTTCTCTAAGACTGGGAAACGGTGAACAGAGAATGTATGAGTTTCTGAAGATAGGTAAGAGATAGAAACAAGAGAAAGTACACAGTGATTCATCTACCTAGAGAAGTTACAGAGGTTTACACAGAGAATTCCAAGGATAAGTACAAGAAAATAAGAGAGACTTAGAAAACTGGTAAAACCTACATTGTTGATAGACTTGGGAGTACTTAGCACTGTGAAAACAGCACTTTCGCCGAAGGAAATTTAGTTCTCTAAGTCCGTGAAACAGTGAACAGAGAATGTATGAGTTTCTGAAGATTGGTAACAGATAGAAACAAGAGAAAGTACACAGTGATTCATCTACCTAGAAAAGTTACAGAGGTTTACACAGAGAATTCCAAGGATAAGTACAAGAAAATAAGAGAGACTTAGAAACCGGTAAAACCTACATTGTTGATAGAGTTGGGTGTACTTAGCACTGTGAAAACAGCACTTTCGCAGAAAGAAGTCTACTTCTCTCACAATGGGAAACAGTGAACAGAGAATGTATGAGTTTCTCAAGATTGGTAACAGATAGAAAGAAGAGAAAGTACACAGTGATTCATATACCTAAAGAAGTTAGAGATGGTTTACACAGAGAATTCCAAGGATAAGTACAAGAAAATAAGAGAGACTTAGAAAACTGGTAAAACCTACATTGTTGATAGAGTTGGGAGTACTTAGCACTGTGAAAACAGCACTTTCGCCGAAGGAAATTTAGTTCTCTAAGTCCATGAAACAGTGAACAGAGAATTTATGAGTTTCTGAAGTTCGGTAACAGATAGAAACAAGTGAAAGTACACAGTGATTCATCTACCTAGACAAGTTACAGAGGTTTACACAGAGAATTCCAAGGATAAGTACAAGAAAATAAGAGAGACTTAGAAAACTGGTAAAACCTACATTGTTGATAGAGTTGGGAGTACTTAGCACTGTGAAAACAGCACTTTCGCCGAAGGAAATTTAGTTCTCTAAGTCCGTGAAACAGTGAACAGAGAATGTATGAGTTTCTCAAGTTTGGTAACAGATAGAAACATTCGAAAGTACACAGTGATTCATCTACCTAGAAAAGTTACAGAGGTTTACACAGAGAATTCCAAGGATAAGTACAAGAAAATAAGAGAGACTTAGAAAACTGGTAAAACCTACATTGTTGATAGAGTTGGGAGTACTTAGCACTGTGAAAACAGCACTTTCGCAGAAAGAAATCTACTTCTCTAAGACTGGGAAACGGTGAACAGAGAATGTATGTGTTTCTGAAGATAGGTAAGAGATAGAAACAAGAGAAAGTACACAGTGATTCATCTACCTAGAGAAGATACAGAGGTTTACACAGAGAATTCCAAGGATAAGTACAAGAAAATAAGAGAGACTTAGAAAACTGGTAAAACCTACATTGTTGATAGAGTTGGGAGTACTTAGCACTGTCAAAACAACACTTTCGCCGAAGGAAATTTAGTTCTCTAAGTCCGTGAAACAGTGAACACAGAATGTATGAGTTTCTCAAGTTTGGTAACAGATAGAAACAATCGAAAGTACACAGTGATTCCTCTACCTAGAAAAGTTACAGAGGTTTACACAGAGAATTCCAAGGATAAGTACAAGAAAATAAGAAAGACTTAGAAAACTGGTAAAACCTACATTGTTCATAGAGTTGGGAGTACTTAGCACTGTGAAAACAGCACTTTCGCAGAAAGAAATCTACTTCTCTAACACTGGGAAACAGTGAACAGAGAATGTCTGAGTTTCTCAATATTGGTAACAGATAGAAACAAGAGAAAGTACACAGTGATTCATCTACCTAGAAAAGTTACAGAGGTTTACACAGAGAATTCCAAGGATAAGTACAAGAAAGTAAGAGAGACTTAGAAAACTGGTAAAACCTACATTGTTGATAGAGTTCGGAGTACTTAGCACTGTGAAAACAGCACTTTCGCAGAAAGAAATCTACTTCTCTAACACTGGGAAACAGTGAACAGAGAATGTATGAGTTTCTCAAGATTGGTAACAGATAGAAACAAGAGAAAGTACACAGTGATTCATCTACCCAGAGAAGTTACAGAAGTTTACACATACAATTCCAAATACAAGAAAATAAGAGAGACTTAGAAACTGGTAAAACCTACATTGTGGATAGAGTTGGGAGTACTTAGCACTGTGAAAACAGCACTGTCGCCGAAAGAAATTTAGTTCTCTAAGTCCCTGAAACATTGAACAGAGAATGTATGAGTTTCTCAAGATTGGTAACAGATAGAAACAAGAGAAAGTACACAGTGATTCATCTACCTAGAGAAGTTACAGAGGTTTACACAGAGAATTCCAAGGATAAGTACAAGAAAATAAGAGAGACTTAGAAAACTGGTAAAACCTACATTGTTGATAGACTTGGGAGTACTTAGCACTGTGAAAACAGCACTTTCGCCGAAGGAAATTTAGTTCTCTAAGTCCGTGAAACAGTGAACAGAGAATGTATGAGTTTCTCAAGTTTGGTAACAGATAGAAACAAGCGAAAGTACACAGTGATTCATCTACCTAGAAAAGTTACGGAGGTTTACACAGAGAATTCCAAGGATAAGTACAAGAAAATAAGAGAGACTTAGAAACCGGTAAAACCTACATTGTTGATAGAGTTGGGAGTATTTAGCACTGTGAAAACAGCACTTTCGCAGAAAGAAATCTACTTCTTTCACACTGGGAAACAGTGAACAGAGAATGTATGAGTTTCTCAAGTTTGGTAACAGATAGAAACAAGCGAAAGTACACAGTGATTCATCTACCTAGAAAAGTTACAGAGGTTCACACAGAGAATTCCACGGATAAGTACAAGAAAATAAGAGAGACTTAGAAAACTGGTAAAACCTACATTGATGATAGAGTTGGGAGTACTTAGCACTGTGAAAACAGCACTTTCGCTGAAGGAAATTTAGTTCTCTAAGTCCGTGAAACAGTGAACAGAGAATGTATGAGTTTCTCAAGTTTGGTAACAGATAGAAACAAGCGAAAGTACACAGTGATTCATCTACCTAGAAAAGTTACAGAGGTTTACACAGAGAATTCCAAGGATAAGTACAAGAAAATAAGAGAGACTTAGAAAACTGGTAAAACCTACATTGTTGATAGAGTTGGGAGTACTTAGCACTGTGAAAACAGCACTTTCGCCGAAGGAAATTTAGTTCTCTAAGTCCGTGAAACAGTGAACAGAGAATGTATGAGTTTCTCAAGTTTGGTAACAGATAGAAACAAGCGAAAGTACACAGTGATTCATCTACCTAGAAAAGTTACAGAGGTTTACACAGAGAATTCGAAGGATAAGTACAAGAAAATAAGAGAGACTTAGAAAACTGGTAAAACCTACATTGTTCATAGAGTTGGGAGTACTTAGCACTGTGAAAACAGCACTTTCGCAGAAAGAAATCTACTTCTCTAACACTGGGAAACAGTGAACAGAGAATGTATGAGTTTCTGAAGATAGGTAAGAGATAGAAACAAGAGAAAGTACACAGTGATTCATCTACCTAGAGAAGTTACAGAGGTTTACACAGAGAATTCCAAGGATAAGTACAAGAAAATAAGAGAGACTTAGAAACCGGTAAAACCTACATTGTTGATAGAGTTGGGTGTACTTAGCACTGTGAAAACAGCACTTTCGCAGAAAGAAGTCTACTTCTCTCACAATGGGAAACAGTGAACAGAGAATGTATGAGTTTCTCAAGATTGGTAACAGATAGAAAGAAGAGAAAGTACACAGTGATTCATATACCTAAAGAAGTTAGAGATGGTTTACACAGAGAATTCCAAGGATAAGTACAAGAAAATAAGAGAGACTTAGAAAACTGGTAAAACCTACATTGTTGATAGAGTTGGGAGTACTTAGCACTGTGAAAACAGCACTTTCGCCGAAGGAAATTTAGTTCTCTAAGTCCATGAAACAGTGAACAGAGAATTTATGAGTTTCTGAAGTTCGGTAACAGATAGAAACAAGTGAAAGTACACAGTGATTCATCTACCTAGACAAGTTACAGAGGTTTACACAGAGAATTCCAAGGATAAGTACAAGAAAATAAGAGAGACTTAGAAAACTGGTAAAACCTACATTGTTGATAGAGTTGGGAGTACTTAGCACTGTGAAAACAGCACTTTCGCCGAAGGAAATTTAGTTCTCTAAGTCCGTGAAACAGTGAACAGAGAATGTATGAGTTTCTCAAGTTTGGTAACAGATAGAAACATTCGAAAGTACACAGTGATTCATCTACCTAGAAAAGTTACAGAGGTTTACACAGAGAATTCCAAGGATAAGTACAAGAAAATAAGAGAGACTTAGAAAACTGGTAAAACCTACATTGTTGATAGAGTTGGGAGTACTTAGCACTGTGAAAACAGCACTTTCGCAGAAAGAAATCTACTTCTCTAAGACTGGGAAACGGTGAACAGAGAATGTATGTGTTTCTGAAGATAGGTAAGAGATAGAAACAAGAGAAAGTACACAGTGATTCATCTACCTAGAGAAGATACAGAGGTTTACACAGAGAATTCCAAGGATAAGTACAAGAAAATAAGAGAGACTTAGAAAACTGGTAAAACCTACATTGTTGATAGAGTTGGGAGTACTTAGCACTGTCAAAACAACACTTTCGCCGAAGGAAATTTAGTTCTCTAAGTCCGTGAAACAGTGAACACAGAATGTATGAGTTTCTCAAGTTTGGTAACAGATAGAAACAATCGAAAGTACACAGTGATTCCTCTACCTAGAAAAGTTACAGAGGTTTACACAGAGAATTCCAAGGATAAGTACAAGAAAATAAGAAAGACTTAGAAAACTGGTAAAACCTACATTGTTCATAGAGTTGGGAGTACTTAGCACTGTGAAAACAGCACTTTCGCAGAAAGAAATCTACTTCTCTAACACTGGGAAACAGTGAACAGAGAATGTCTGAGTTTCTCAATATTGGTAACAGATAGAAACAAGAGAAAGTACACAGTGATTCATCTACCTAGAAAAGTTACAGAGGTTTACACAGAGAATTCCAAGGATAAGTACAAGAAAGTAAGAGAGACTTAGAAAACTGGTAAAACCTACATTGTTGATAGAGTTCGGAGTACTTAGCACTGTGAAAACAGCACTTTCGCAGAAAGAAATCTACTTCTCTAACACTGGGAAACAGTGAACAGAGAATGTATGAGTTTCTCAAGATTGGTAACAGATAGAAACAAGAGAAAGTACACAGTGATTCATCTACCCAGAGAAGTTACAGAAGTTTACACATACAATTCCAAATACAAGAAAATAAGAGAGACTTAGAAACTGGTAAAACCTACATTGTGGATAGAGTTGGGAGTACTTAGCACTGTGAAAACAGCACTGTCGCCGAAAGAAATTTAGTTCTCTAAGTCCCTGAAACATTGAACAGAGAATGTATGAGTTTCTCAAGATTGGTAACAGATAGAAACAAGAGAAAGTACACAGTGATTCATCTACCTAGAGAAGTTACAGAGGTTTACACAGAGAATTCCAAGGATAAGTACAAGAAAATAAGAGAGACTTAGAAAACTGGTAAAACCTACATTGTTGATAGACTTGGGAGTACTTAGCACTGTGAAAACAGCACTTTCGCCGAAGGAAATTTAGTTCTCTAAGTCCGTGAAACAGTGAACAGAGAATGTATGAGTTTCTCAAGTTTGGTAACAGATAGAAACAAGCGAAAGTACACAGTGATTCATCTACCTAGAAAAGTTACGGAGGTTTACACAGAGAATTCCAAGGATAAGTACAAGAAAATAAGAGAGACTTAGAAACCGGTAAAACCTACATTGTTGATAGAGTTGGGAGTATTTAGCACTGTGAAAACAGCACTTTCGCAGAAAGAAATCTACTTCTTTCACACTGGGAAACAGTGAACAGAGAATGTATGAGTTTCTCAAGTTTGGTAACAGATAGAAACAAGCGAAAGTACACAGTGATTCATCTACCTAGAAAAGTTACAGAGGTTCACACAGAGAATTCCACGGATAAGTACAAGAAAATAAGAGAGACTTAGAAAACTGGTAAAACCTACATTGATGATAGAGTTGGGAGTACTTAGCACTGTGAAAACAGCACTTTCGCTGAAGGAAATTTAGTTCTCTAAGTCCGTGAAACAGTGAACAGAGAATGTATGAGTTTCTCAAGTTTGGTAACAGATAGAAACAAGCGAAAGTACACAGTGATTCATCTACCTAGAAAAGTTACAGAGGTTTACACAGAGAATTCCAAGGATAAGTACAAGAAAATAAGAGAGACTTAGAAAACTGGTAAAACCTACATTGTTGATAGAGTTGGGAGTACTTAGCACTGTGAAAACAGCACTTTCGCCGAAGGAAATTTAGTTCTCTAAGTCCGTGAAACAGTGAACAGAGAATGTATGAGTTTCTCAAGTTTGGTAACAGATAGAAACAAGCGAAAGTACACAGTGATTCATCTACCTAGAAAAGTTACAGAGGTTTACACAGAGAATTCGAAGGATAAGTACAAGAAAATAAGAGAGACTTAGAAAACTGGTAAAACCTACATTGTTCATAGAGTTGGGAGTACTTAGCACTGTGAAAACAGCACTTTCGCAGAAAGAAATCTACTTCTCTAACACTGGGAAACAGTGAACAGAGAATGTATGAGTTTCTGAAGATAGGTAAGAGATAGAAACAAGAGAAAGTACACAGTGATTCATCTACCTAGAGAAGTTACAGAGGTTTACACAGAGAATTCCAAGGATAAGTACAAGAAAATAAGAGAGACTTAGAAACCGGTAAAACCTACATTGTTGATAGAGTTGGGTGTACTTAGCACTGTGAAAACAGCACTTTCGCAGAAAGAAGTCTACTTCTCTCACAATGGGAAACAGTGAACAGAGAATGTATGAGTTTCTCAAGATTGGTAACAGATAGAAAGAAGAGAAAGTACACAGTGATTCATATACCTAAAGAAGTTAGAGATGGTTTACACAGAGAATTCCAAGGATAAGTACAAGAAAATAAGAGAGACTTAGAAAACTGGTAAAACCTACATTGTTGATAGAGTTGGGAGTACTTAGCACTGTGAAAACAGCACTTTCGCCGAAGGAAATTTAGTTCTCTAAGTCCATGAAACAGTGAACAGAGAATTTATGAGTTTCTGAAGTTCGGTAACAGATAGAAACAAGTGAAAGTACACAGTGATTCATCTACCTAGACAAGTTACAGAGGTTTACACAGAGAATTCCAAGGATAAGTACAAGAAAATAAGAGAGACTTAGAAAACTGGTAAAACCTACATTGTTGATAGAGTTGGGAGTACTTAGCACTGTGAAAACAGCACTTTCGCCGAAGGAAATTTAGTTCTCTAAGTCCGTGAAACAGTGAACAGAGAATGTATGAGTTTCTCAAGTTTGGTAACAGATAGAAACATTCGAAAGTACACAGTGATTCATCTACCTAGAAAAGTTACAGAGGTTTACACAGAGAATTCCAAGGATAAGTACAAGAAAATAAGAGAGACTTAGAAAACTGGTAAAACCTACATTGTTGATAGAGTTGGGAGTACTTAGCACTGTGAAAACAGCACTTTCGCAGAAAGAAATCTACTTCTCTAAGACTGGGAAACGGTGAACAGAGAATGTATGTGTTTCTGAAGATAGGTAAGAGATAGAAACAAGAGAAAGTACACAGTGATTCATCTACCTAGAGAAGATACAGAGGTTTACACAGAGAATTCCAAGGATAAGTACAAGAAAATAAGAGAGACTTAGAAAACTGGTAAAACCTACATTGTTGATAGAGTTGGGAGTACTTAGCACTGTCAAAACAACACTTTCGCCGAAGGAAATTTAGTTCTCTAAGTCCGTGAAACAGTGAACACAGAATGTATGAGTTTCTCAAGTTTGGTAACAGATAGAAACAATCGAAAGTACACAGTGATTCCTCTACCTAGAAAAGTTACAGAGGTTTACACAGAGAATTCCAAGGATAAGTACAAGAAAATAAGAAAGACTTAGAAAACTGGTAAAACCTACATTGTTCATAGAGTTGGGAGTACTTAGCACTGTGAAAACAGCACTTTCGCAGAAAGAAATCTACTTCTCTAACACTGGGAAACAGTGAACAGAGAATGTCTGAGTTTCTCAATATTGGTAACAGATAGAAACAAGAGAAAGTACACAGTGATTCATCTACCTAGAAAAGTTACAGAGGTTTACACAGAGAATTCCAAGGATAAGTACAAGAAAGTAAGAGAGACTTAGAAAACTGGTAAAACCTACATTGTTGATAGAGTTCGGAGTACTTAGCACTGTGAAAACAGCACTTTCGCAGAAAGAAATCTACTTCTCTAACACTGGGAAACAGTGAACAGAGAATGTATGAGTTTCTCAAGATTGGTAACAGATAGAAACAAGAGAAAGTACACAGTGATTCATCTACCCAGAGAAGTTACAGAAGTTTACACATACAATTCCAAATACAAGAAAATAAGAGAGACTTAGAAACTGGTAAAACCTACATTGTGGATAGAGTTGGGAGTACTTAGCACTGTGAAAACAGCACTGTCGCCGAAAGAAATTTAGTTCTCTAAGTCCCTGAAACATTGAACAGAGAATGTATGAGTTTCTCAAGATTGGTAACAGATAGAAACAAGAGAAAGTACACAGTGATTCATCTACCTAGAGAAGTTACAGAGGTTTACACAGAGAATTCCAAGGATAAGTACAAGAAAATAAGAGAGACTTAGAAAACTGGTAAAACCTACATTGTTGATAGACTTGGGAGTACTTAGCACTGTGAAAACAGCACTTTCGCCGAAGGAAATTTAGTTCTCTAAGTCCGTGAAACAGTGAACAGAGAATGTATGAGTTTCTCAAGTTTGGTAACAGATAGAAACAAGCGAAAGTACACAGTGATTCATCTACCTAGAAAAGTTACGGAGGTTTACACAGAGAATTCCAAGGATAAGTACAAGAAAATAAGAGAGACTTAGAAACCGGTAAAACCTACATTGTTGATAGAGTTGGGAGTATTTAGCACTGTGAAAACAGCACTTTCGCAGAAAGAAATCTACTTCTTTCACACTGGGAAACAGTGAACAGAGAATGTATGAGTTTCTCAAGTTTGGTAACAGATAGAAACAAGCGAAAGTACACAGTGATTCATCTACCTAGAAAAGTTACAGAGGTTCACACAGAGAATTCCACGGATAAGTACAAGAAAATAAGAGAGACTTAGAAAACTGGTAAAACCTACATTGATGATAGAGTTGGGAGTACTTAGCACTGTGAAAACAGCACTTTCGCTGAAGGAAATTTAGTTCTCTAAGTCCGTGAAACAGTGAACAGAGAATGTATGAGTTTCTCAAGTTTGGTAACAGATAGAAACAAGCGAAAGTACACAGTGATTCATCTACCTAGAAAAGTTACAGAGGTTTACACAGAGAATTCCAAGGATAAGTACAAGAAAATAAGAGAGACTTAGAAAACTGGTAAAACCTACATTGTTGATAGAGTTGGGAGTACTTAGCACTGTGAAAACAGCACTTTCGCCGAAGGAAATTTAGTTCTCTAAGTCCGTGAAACAGTGAACAGAGAATGTATGAGTTTCTCAAGTTTGGTAACAGATAGAAACAAGCGAAAGTACACAGTGATTCATCTACCTAGAAAAGTTACAGAGGTTTACACAGAGAATTCGAAGGATAAGTACAAGAAAATAAGAGAGACTTAGAAAACTGGTAAAACCTACATTGTTCATAGAGTTGGGAGTACTTAGCACTGTGAAAACAGCACTTTCGCAGAAAGAAATCTACTTCTCTAACACTGGGAAACAGTGAACAGAGAATGTATGAGTTTCTGAAGATAGGTAAGAGATAGAAACAAGAGAAAGTACACAGTGATTCATCTACCTAGAGAAGTTACAGAGGTTTACACAGAGAATTCCAAGGATAAGTACAAGAAAATAAGAGAGACTTAGAAAACTGGTAAAACCTACATTGTTGATAGACTTGGGAGTACTTAGCACTGTGAAAACAGCACTTTCGCCGAAGGAAATTTAGTTCTCTAAGTCCGTGAAACAGTGAACAGGGAATGTATGAGTTTCTCAAGTTTGGTAACAGATAGAAACAAGCGAAAGTACACAGTGATTCATCTACCTAGAAAAGTTACAGAGGTTTACACAGAGAATTCCAAGGATAAGTACAAGAAAATAAGAGAGACTTAGAAAACTGGTAAAACCTACATTGTTCATAGAGTTGGGAGTACTTAGCACTGTGAATACAGCACTTTCGCAGAAAGAAATCTACTTCTCTAACACTGGGAAACAGTGAACAGAGAATGTATGAGTTTCTCAAGATTGGTAACAGATAGAAACAAGAGAAAGTACACAGTGATTCATCTACCTAGAAAAGTTACAGAGGTTTACACAGAGAATTCCAAGGATAAGTACAAGAAAATAAGAGAGACTTAGAAACCGGTAAAACCTACATTGTTGATAGAGTTGGGAGTACTTAGCACTGTGAAAACAGCACTTTCGCCGAAGGAAATTTAGTTCTCTAAGTCCGTGAAACAGTGAACAGAGAATGTATGAGTTTCTGAAGATAGGTAAGAGATAGAAACAAGAGAAAGTACACAGTGATTCATCTACCTAGAGAAGTTACAGAGGTTTACACAGAGAATTCCAAGGATAAGTACAAGAAAATAAGAGAGACTTAGAAAACTGGTAAAACCTACATTGTTGATAGACTTGGGAGTACTTAGCACTGTGAAAACAGCACTTTCGCCGAAGGAAATTTAGTTCTCTAAGTCCGTGAAACAGTGAACAGAGAATGTATGAGTTTCTGAAGATTGGTAACAGATAGAAACAAGAGAAAGTACACAGTGATTCATCTACCTAGAAAAGTTACAGAGGTTTACACAGAGAATTCCAAGGATCAGTACAAGAAAATAAGAGAGACTTAGAAACCGGTAAAACCTACATTGTTGATAGAGTTGGGTGTACTTAGCACTGTGAAAACAGCACTTTCGCAGAAAGAAGTCTACTTCTCTCACACTGGGAAACAGTGAACAGAGAATGTATGAGTTTCTCAAGATTGGTAACAGATAGAAAGAAGAGAAAGTACACAGTGATTCATATACCTAAAGAAGTTAGAGATGGTTTACACAGAGAATTCCAAGGATAAGTACAAGAAAATAAGAGAGACTTAGAAAACTGGTAAAACCTACATTGTTGATAGAGTTGGGAGTACTTAGCACTGTGAAAACAGCACTTTCGCCGAAGGAAATTTAGTTCTCTAAGTCCATGAAACAGTGAACAGAGAATTTATGAGTTTCTGAAGTTCGGTAACAGATAGAAACAAGCGAAAGTACACAGTGATTCATCTACCTAGACAAGTTACAGAGGTTTACACAGAGAATTCCAAGGATAAGTACAAGAAAATAAGAGAGACTTAGAAAACTGGTAAAACCTACATTGTTGATAGAGTTGGGAGTACTTAGCACTGTGAAAACAGCACTTTCGCCGAAGGAAATTTAGTTCTCTAAGTCCGTGAAACAGTGAACAGAGAATGTATGAGTTTCTCAAGTTTGGTAACAGATAGAAACATTCGAAAGTACACAGTGATTCATCTACCTAGAAAAGTTACAGAGGTTTACACAGAGAATTCCAAGGATAAGTACAAGAAAATAAGAGAGACTTAGAAAACTGGTAAAACCTACATTGTTGATAGAGTTGGGAGTACTTAGCACTGTGAAAACAGCACTTTCGCAGAAAGAAATCTACTTCTCTAAGACTGGGAAACAGTGAACAGAGAATGTATGTGTTTCTGAAGATAGGTAAGAGATAGAAACAAGAGAAAGTACACAGTGATTCATCTACCTAGAGAAGATACAGAGGTTTACACAGAGAATTCCAAGGATAAGTACAAGAAAATAAGAGAGACTTAGAAAACTGGTAAAACCTACATTGTTGATAGACTTGGGAGTACTTAGCACTGTGAAAACAGCACTTTCGCCGAAGGAAATTTAGTTCTCTAAGTCCGTGAAACAGTGAACAGAGAATGTATGAGTTTCTCAAGTTTGGTAACAGATAGAAACAAGCGAAAGTACACAGTGATTCATCTACCTAGAAAAGTTACAGAGGTTTACACAGAGAATTCCCAGTATAAGTACAAGAAAATAAGAGAGACTTAGAAAACTGGTAAAACCTACATTGTTGATAGAGTTGGGAGTACTTAGAACTGTGAAAACAGCACTTTCGCAGAAAGAAATCTACTTCTTTCACACTGGGAAACAGTGAACAGAGAATGTATGAGTTTCTCAAGTTTGGTAACAGATACAAACAAGCGAAAGTACACAGTGATTCATCTACCTAGAAAAGTTACAGAGGTTTACACAGAGAATTCCAAGTATAAGTACAAGAAAATAAGAGAGACTTAGAAAACTGGTAAAACCTAAATTGTTGATAGAGTTGGGAGTACTTAGCACTGTGAAAACAGCACTTTCGCCGAAGGAAATTTAGTTCTCTAAGTCCGTGAAACAGTGAACAGAGAATGTATGAGTTTCTCAAGTTTGGTAACAGATAGAAACAAGCGAAAGTACACAGTGATTCATCTACCTAGAAAAGTTACAGAGGTTTACACAGAGAATTCCCAGTATAAGTACAAGAAAATAAGAGAGACTTAGAAAACTGGTAAAACCTACATTGTTGATAGAGTTGGGAGTACTTAGCACTGTGAAAACAGCACTTTTGCCGAAGGAAATTTAGTTCTCTAAGTCCGTGAAACAGTGAACAGAGAATGTATGAGTTTCTCAAGTTTGGTAACTGATAGAAACAAGCGAAAGTACACAGTGATTCATCTACCTAGAAAAGTTACATAGGTTTACACAGAGAATTCCAAGGATAGGTACAAGAAAATAAGAGAGACTTAGAAAACTGGTAAAACCTACATTGTTGATAGAGTTGGGAGTACTTAGCACTGTGAAAACAGCACTTTCGCCGAAGGAAATTTAGTTCTCTAATTCCGTGAAACAGTGAACAGAGAATGTATGAGTTTCTCAAGTTTGGTAACAGATAGAAACAAGAGAAAGTACACAATGATTCACCTACCTAGAAAAGTTACAGAGGTTTACACAGAGAATTCCCAGTATAAGTACAAGAAAATAAGAGAGACTTAGAAAACTGGTAAAACCTACATTGTTAATAGAGTTGGGAGTACTTAGCACTGTGAAAACAGCAATTTCGCCGACGGAATTTTAGTTCTCTAAGTCCGTGAAACAGTGAACAGAGAATGTATGAGTTTCTCAAGTTTGGTAACAGATAGAAACAAGCGAAAGTACACAGTGATTCATCTACCTAGAAAAGTTACAGTGGTTTACACAGAGAATTCCAAGGATGAGTACAAGAAAATAAGAGAGACTTAGAAAACTGGTAAAACCTACATTGTTGATAGATTTGGGAGTACTTAGCACTGTGAAAACAGCACTTTCGCCGAAGGAAATTTAGTTCTCTAAGTCCGTGAAACAGTGAACAGAGAATGTATGAGTTTCTCAAGGTTGGTAACAGATAGAAACAAGCGAAAGTACACAGTGATTCATCTACCTAGAAAAGTTACAGAGGTTTACACAGAGAATTCCAAGGATAAGTATAACAAAATAAGAGAGACTTAGAAAACTGGTAAAACCTACATTGTTAATAGAGTTGGGAGTACTTAGCACTGTGAAAACAGCACTTTCGCAGTAAGAAATCTACTTCTCTAACACTGGAAGACAGTGAACAGAGAATGTATGAGTTTCTCAAGATTGGTAACAGATAGAAACAAGCGAAAGTACACAGTGATTCATCTACCTAGAAAAGTTACAGAGGTTTACACAGAGAATTCCAAGGATAAGTACAAGAAAATAAGAGAGACTTAGAAACCGGTAAAACCTACATTGTTGATAGAGTTGGGAGTACTTAGCACTGTGAAAACAGCACTTTCGCAGAAAGAAATCTACTTCTTTCACACTGGGAAACAGTGAACAGAGAATGTATGAGTTTCTCAAGTTTGGTAACAGATAGAAACAAGCGAAAGTACACAGTGATTCATCTACCTAGAAAAGTTACAGAGGTTTACACAGAGAATTCCACGGATAAGTACAAGAAAATAAGAGAGACTTAGAAAACTGGTAAAACCTACATTGATGATAGAGTTGGGAGTACTTAGCACTTTGAAAACAGCACTTTCGCTGAAGGAAATTTAGTTCTCTAAGTCCGTGAAACAGTGAACAGAGAATGTATGAGTTTCTCAAGTTTGGTAACAGATAGAAACAAGCGAAAGTACACAGTGATTCATCTACCTAGAAAAGCTACAGAGGTTTACACAGAGAAAACCAAGTATAAGTACAAGAAAATAAGAGAGACTTAGAAAACTGGTAAAACCTACATTGTTGATAGAGTTGGGAGTATTTAGCACTGTGAAAACAGCACTTTCGCAGAAAGAAATCTACTTCTCTAAGACTGGGAAAAAGTGAACAGAGAATGCATGAGTTTCTCAAGATTGGTAACAGATAGAAACAAGCGAAAGTACACAGTGATTCATCTACCTAGAAAAGTTACAGAGGTTTACACAGAGAATTCCAAGGATAAGTACAAGAAAATAAGAGAGACTTAGAAAACTGGTAAAACCTACATTTTTGATAGAGTTGGGAGTACTTAGCACTGTGAAAACAGCACTTTCGCAGAAAGAAATCTACTTCTCTAAGACTGGGAAACAGTGAACAGAGAATGTATGAGTTTCTGAAGATAGGTAAGAGATAGAAACAAGAGAAAGTACACAGTGATTCATCTACCTAGAGAAGTTACAGAGGTTTACACAGAGAATTCCAAGGATAAGTACAAGAAAATAAGAGAGACTTAGAAAACTGGTAAAACCTACATTGTTGATAGACTTGGGAGTACTTAGCACTGTGAAAACAGCACTTTCGCCGAAGGAAATTTAGTTCTCTAAGTCCGTGAAACAGTGAACAGAGAATGTATGAGTTTCTGAAGATTGGTAACAGATAGAAACAAGAGAAAGTACACAGTGATTCATCTACCTAGAAAAGTTACAGAGGTTTACACAGAGAATTCCAAGGGTCAGTACAAGAAAATAAGAGAGACTTAGAAACCGGTAAAACCTACATTGTTGATAGAGTTGGGTGTACTTAGCACTGTGAAAACAGCACTTTCGCAGAAAGAAGTCTACTTCTCTCACACTGGGAAACAGTGAACAGAAAATGTATGAGTTTCTCAAGATTGGTAACAGATAGAAAGAAGAGAAAGTACACAGTGATTCATATACCTAAAGAAGTTAGAGATGGTTTACACAGAGAATTCCAAGGATAAGTACAAGAAAATAAGAGAGACTTAGAAAACTGGTAAAACCTACATTGTTGATAGAGTTGGGAGTACTTAGCACTGTGAAAACAGCACTTTCGCCGAAGGAAATTTAGTTCTCTAAGTCCATGAAACAGTGAACAGAGAATTTATGAGTTTCTGAAGTTCGGTAACAGATAGAAACAAGCGAAAGTACACAGTGATTCATCTACCTAGACAAGTTACAGAGGTTTACACAGAGAATTCCAAGGATAAGTACAAGAAAATAAGAGAGACTTAGAAAACTGGTAAAACCTACATTGTTGATAGAGTTGGGAGTACTTAGCACTGTGAAAACAGCACTTTCGCCGAAGGAAATTTAGTTCTCTAAGTCCGTGAAACAGTGAACAGAGAATGTATGAGTTTCTCAAGTTTGGTAACAGATAGAAACATTCGAAAGTACACAGTGATTCATCTACCTAGAAAAGTTACAGAGGTTTACACAGAGAATTCCAAGGATAAGTACAAGAAAATAAGAGAGACTTAGAAAACTGGTAAAACCTACATTGTTGATAGAGTTGGGAGTACTTAGCACTGTGAAAACAGCACTTTCGCAGAAAGAAATCTACTTCTCTAAGACTGGGAAACAGTGAACAGAGAATGTATGAGTTTCTCAAGATTAGTAACAGATAGAAACAAGAGAAAGTACACAGTGATTCATCTACCTAGAGAAGTTACAGAGGTTTACACAGAGAATTCCAAGTATAAGTACAAGAAAATAAGAGAGACTTAGAAAACTGGTAAAACCTACATTGTTGATAGAGTTAGGAGTACTTAGCTCTGTGAAAACAGCACTTTCGCCGAAGGAAATTTAGTTCTCTAAGTCCGTGAAACAGTGAACAGAGAATGTATGAGTTTCTCAAGATTGGTAACAGATAGAAACAAGCGAAAGTACACAGTGATTCATCTACCTAGAAAAGTTACAGAGGTTTACACAGAGAATTCCAAGGATAAGTACAAGAAAATAAGAGAGACTTAGAAAACTGGTAAAACCTACATTGTTGATAGACTTGGGAGTACTTAGCACTGTGAAAACAGCACTTTCGCCGAAGGAAATTTAGTTCTCTAAGTCCGTGAAACAGTGAACAGAGAATGTATGAGTTTCTGAAGATAGGTAAGAGATAGAAACAAGAGAAAGTACACAGTGATTCATCTACCTAGAGAAGTTACAGAGGTTTACACAGAGAATTCCAAGGATAAGTACAAGAAAATAAGAGAGACTTAGAAAACTGGTAAAACCTACATTGTTCATAGAGTTCGGAGTACTTAGCACTGTGAAAACAGCACTTTCGCCGAAGGAAATTTAGTTCTCTAAGTCCGTGAAACAGTGAACAGAGAATGTATGAGTTTCTCAAGATTGGTAACAGATAGAAACAAGAGAAAGTACACAGTGATTCATCTACCTAGAAAAGTTACAGAGGTTTACATAGAGAATTCCAAGGATAAGTACAAGAAAATAAGAGAGACTTAGAAACCGGTAAAACCTACATTGTTGATAGAGTTGGGAGTACTTAGCACTGTGAAAACAGCACTTTCGCAGAAAGAAATCTACTTCTCTCACACTGGGAAACAGTGAACAGAGAATGTATGAGTTTCTCAAGATTGGTAACAGATAGAAAGAAGAGAAAGTACACAGTGATTCATGTACCTAAAGAAGTTAGAGATGGTTTACACGGAGAATTCCAAGGATAAGTACAAGAAAATAAGAGAGACTTAGAAAACTGGTAAAACCTACATTGTTGATAGAGTTGGGAGTACTTAGCACTGTGAAAACAGCACTTTCGCCGAAGGAAATTTAGTTCTCTAAGTCCATGAAACAGTGAACAGAGAATGTATGAGTTTCTGAAGTTCGGTAACAGATAGAAACAAGCGAAAGTACACAGTGATTCATCTACCTAGAGAAGTTACAGAGGTTTGCACAGAGAATTCAAAGTATAAGTACAAGAAAATAAGAGACACTTAGAAAACTCGTAAAACCTACAATGTGGATAGAGTTGGGAGTACTTAGCACTGTGAAAACAGCACTTTCGCAGAAAGAAATCTACTTCTCTAAGACTGGGAAACAGTGAACAGAGAATGTATGAGTTTCTCAAGATTGGTAACAGATAGAAACAAGAGAAAGTACACAGTGATTCATCTACCTAGAGAAGTTACAGAAGTTTACACATAGAATTCCAAGTACAAGAGAATAAGAGAGACTTAGAAAACTGGTAAAACCTACATTGTTGATGGAGTTGGGAGTACTTAGCACTGTGAAAACAGCACTTTCACCGAAGGAAATTTAGTTCTCTAAGTCCGTGAAACAGTGAACAGAGAATGTACGAGTTTCTCAAGTTTGGTAACAGATAGAAACAAGCGAAACAACACAGTGATTCATCTACCTAGAAAAGTTACAGAGGTTTACACAGAGAATTCCAAGGATAAGTACAAGAAAATAAGAGAGACTTAGAAAACTGGTAAAACCTACATTGTTGATAGAGTTGGGAGTACTTAGCACTGTGAAAACAGCACTTTCACCGAAGGAAATTTAGTTCTCTAAGTCCGTGAAACAGTGAACAGAGAATGTACGAGTTTCTCAAGTTTAGTAACAGATAGAAACAAGCGAAAGTACACAGTGATTCATCTACCTAGAAAAGTTACAGAGGTTTACACAGAGAATTCCAAGGATAAGTACAAGAAAATAAGAGAGACTTAGAAAACTGGTAAAACCTACATTGATGATAGAGTTGGGAGTACTTAGCACGGTGAAAACAGCACTTTCGCCGAAGGAAATTTAGTTCTCTAAGTCCGTGAAACAGTGAACAGAGAATGTATGAGTTTCTCAAGTTTGGTAACAGATAGAAACAAGCGAAACAACACAGTGATTCATCTACCTAGAAAAGTTACAGAGGTTTACACAGAGAATTTCAAGTATAAGTACAAGAAAATAAGAGAGACTTAGAAAACTGGTAAAACCTACACTGTTGATAGAGTTGGGAGTACTTAGCACTGTGAAAACAGCACTTTCGCAGAAAGAAATTTAGTTTTCTAAGTCCGTGAAACAGTGAAAAGAGAATGTATCAGTTTCTCAAGATTGGTAACAGACAGAAACAAGAGAAAGTACACAGTGATTCAACTGCCTAGAAAAGTTACAGAGGTTTACACAGAGAATTCCAAATATAAGTACAAGAAAATAAGAGAGACTTAGAAAACTGGTAAAACCTACATTGTTGATAGAGTTGGGAGTACTTAGCACTGTGAAAGCAGCACTTTACCAGAAAGAAATCGCCTTCTATAACACTGGGAAACAGTGAACAGAGAATGTATGTGTTTCTCAAGATTGGTAACAGATAGAAACAAGAGAAAGTACACAGTGATTCATCTACCTAGAGAAGTTACAGAGGTTTACACAGAGAATTCCAAGTATAAGTACAAGAAAATAAGAGAGACTTAGAAAACTCGTAAAACCTGCAATGTGGATAGAGTTGGGAGTACTTAGCACTGTGAAAACAGCACTTTCGCAGAAAGAAATCTACTTCTCTAAGACTGGGAAACAGTGAACAGAGAATGTATGAGTTTCTCAAGATTGGTAACAGATAAAAACAAGAGAAAGTACACAGTGATTCATCTACCTAGAGAAGTTACAGAAGTTTAAACATACAATTCCAAGTACAAGAAAATAAGAGAGACTTAGAAACTGGTAAAACCTACATTGTGGATAGAGTTGGGAGTACTTAGCACTGTGAAAACAGCACTGTCGCCGAAAGAAATTTAGTTCTCTAAGTCCCTGAAACATTGAACAGAGAATGTATGAGTTTCTCAAGATTGGTAACAGATAGAAACAAGAGAAAGTACACAGTGATTCATCTACCTAGAGAAGTTACAAAGGTTTACACAGAGAATTCCAAGTATAAGTACAAGAAAATAAGAGAGACTTAGAAAACTGGTAAAACCTACGTTGTTGATAGAGTTGGGAGTACTTAGCTCTGTGAAAACAGCACTTTCGCAGTAAGAAATCTACTTTTCTAACACTGGGAGACAGTGAACAGAGAATGTATGAGTTTCTCAAGATTGGTAACAGATAGAAACAAGCGAAAGTACACAGTGATTCATCTACCTAGAAAGGTTACAGAGGTTTACACAGAGAATTCCAAGGATAAGTACAAGAAAATAAGAGAGACTTAGAAACCGGTAAAACCTACATTGTTGATAGAGTTGGGAGTACTTAGCACTGTGAAAACAGCACTTTCGCCGAAGGAAATTTAGTTCCCTAAGTCCGTGAAACAGTGAACAGAGAATGTATGAGTTTCTCAAGATTGGTAACAGATAGAAACAAGCGAAAGTACACAGTGATTCATCTACCTAGAAAAGTTACAGAGGTTTACACAGAGAATTCCAAGGATAAGTACAAGAAAATAAGAGAGACTTAGAAAACTGGTAAAACCTACATTGTTGATAGACTTGGGAGTACTTAGCACTGTGAAAACAGCACTTTCACCGAAGGAAATTTAGTTCTCTAAGTCCGTGAAACAGTGAACAGAGAATGTATAAGTTTCTCAAGTTTGGTAACAGATAGAAACAAGCGAAAGTACACAGTGATTCATCTACCTAGAAAAGTTACAGAGGTTTACACAGAGAATTCCAAGGATAAGTACAAGAAAATAAGAGAGACTTAGAAAACTGGTAAAACCTACATTGTTGATAGAGTTGGGAGTACTTAGCACTGTGAAAACAGCACTTTCGCAGAAAGAAATCTAGTTCTCTAAGACTGGGAAACAGTGAACAGAGAATGTATGAGTTTCTGAAGATAGGTAAGAGATAGAAACAAGAGAAAGTACACAGTGATTCATCTACCTAGAGAAGTTACAGAGGTTTACACAAAGAATTCCAAGGATAAGTACAAGAAAATAAGAGAGACTTAGAAAACTGGTAAAACCTACATTGTTCATAGAGTTCGGAGTACTTAGCACTGTGAAAACAGCACTTTCGCCGAAGGAAATTTAGTTCTCTAAGTCCGTGAAACAGTGAACAGAGAATGTATGAGTTTCTCAAGATTGGTAACAGATAGAAACAAGAGAAAGTACACAGTGATTCATCTACCTAGAAAAGTTACAGAGGTTTACATAGAGAATTCCAAGGATAAGTACAAGAAAATAAGAGAGACTTAGAAACCGGTAAAACCTACATTGTTGATAGAGTTGGGAGTACTTAGCACTGTGAAAACAGCACTTTCGCAGAAAGAAATCTACTTCTCTCACACTGGGAAACAGTGAACAGAGAATGTATGAGTTTCTCAAGATTGGTAACAGATAGAAAGAAGAGAAAGTACACAGTGATTCATATACCTAAAGAAGTTAGAGATGGTTTACACGGAGAATTCCAAGGATAAGTACAAGAAAATAAGAGAGACTTAGAAAACCTGTAAAACCTACATTGTTGATAGAGTTGGGAGTACTTAGCACTGTGAAAACAGCACTTTCGCCGAAGGAAATTTAGTTCTCTACGTCCATGAAACAGTGAACAGAGAATGTATGAGTTTCTGAAGTTCGGTAACAGATAGAAACAAGCGAAAGTACACAGTGATTCATCTACCTAGAGAAGTTACAGAGGTTTGCACAGAGAATTCAAAGTATAAGTACAAGAAAATAAGAGACACTTAGAAAACTCGTAAAACCTGCAATGTGGATAGAGTTGGGAGTACTTAGCACTGTGAAAACAGCACTTTCGCTGAAGGAAATTTAGTTCTCTAAGTCCGTGAAACAGTGAACAGAGAATGTATGAGTTTCTCAAGTTTGGTAACAGATAGAAACAAGCGAAAGTACACAGTGATTCATCTACCTAGAAAAGTTACAGAGGTTTACACAGAGAATTCCAAGGATAAGTACAAGAAAATAAGAGAGACTTAGAAAACTGGTAAAACCTACATTGTTGATAGAGTTGGGAGTACTTAGCACTGTGAAAACAGCACTTTCGCCGAAGGAAATTTAGTTCTCTAAGTCCGTGAAACAGTGAACAGAGAATGTATGAGTTTCTCAAGTTTGGTAACAGATAGAAACAAGCGAAAGTACACAGTGATTCATCTACCTAGAAAAGTTACAGAGGTTTACACAGAGAATTCCAAGGATAAGTACAAGAAAATAAGAGAGACTTAGAAAACTGGTAAAACCTACATTGTTGATAGAGTTGGGAGTACTTAGCACTGTGAAAACAGCACTTTCGCAGAAAGAAATCTACTTCTCTAACACTGGGAAACAGTGAACAGAGAATGTATGAGTTTCTGAAGATAGGTAAGAGATAGAAACAAGAGAAAGTACACAGTGATTCATCTACCTAGAGAAGTTACAGAGGTTTACACAGAGAATTCCAAGGATAAGTACAAGAAAATAAGAGAGACTTAGAAAACTGGTAAAACCTACATTGTTGATAGACTTGGGAGTACTTAGCACTGTGAAAACAGCACTTTCGCCGAAGGAAATTTAGTTCTCTAAGTCCGTGAAACAGTGAACAGAGAATGTATGAGTTTCTCAAGTTTCGTAACAGATAGAAACAAGCGAAAGTACACAGTGATTCATCTACCTAGAAAAGTTACAGAGGTTTACACAGAGAATTCCAAGGATAAGTACAAGAAAATAAGAGAGACTTAGAAAACTGGTAAAACCTACATTGTTCATAGAGTTGGGAGTACTTAGCCCTGTGAATACAGCACTTTCGCAGAAAGAAATCTACTTCTCTAACACTGGGAAACAGTGAACAGAGAATGTATGAGTTTCTCAAGATTGGTAACAGATAGAAACAAGAGAAAGTACACAGTGATTCATCTACCTAGAAAAGTTACAGAGGTTTACACAGAGAATTCCAAGGATAAGTACAAGAAAATAAGAGAGACTTAGAAACCGGTAAAACCTACATTGTTGATAGAGTTGGGAGTACTTAGCATTGTGAAAACAGCACTTTCGCCGAAGGAAATTTAGTTCTCTAAGTCCGTGAAACAGTGAACAGAGAATGTATGAGTTTCTCAAGTTTGGTAACAGATAGAAACAAGCGAAAGTACACAGTGATTCGTCTACCTAGAAAAGCTACAGAGGTTTACACAGAGAAAACCAAGTATAAGTACAAGAAAATAAGAGAGACTTAGAAAACTGGTAAAACCTACATTGTTGATAGAGTTGGGAGTATTTAGCACTGTGAAAACAGCACTTTCGCAGAAAGAAATCTACTTCTCTAAGACTGGGAAAAAGTGAACAGAGAATGCATGAGTTTCTCAAGATTGGTAACAGATAGAAACAAGCGAAAGTACACAGTGATTCATCTACCTAGAAAAGTTACAGAGGTTTACACAGAGAATTCCAAGGATAAGTACAAGAAAATAAGAGAGACTTAGAAAACTGGTAAAACCTACATTTTTGATAGAGTTGGGAGTACTTAGCACTGTGAAAACAGCACTTTCGCAGAAAGAAATCTACTTCTCTAAGACTGGGAAACAGTGAACAGAGAATGTATGAGTTTCTGAAGATAGGTAAGAGATAGAAACAAGAGAAAGTACACAGTGATTCATCTACCTAGAGAAGTTACAGAGGTTTACACAGAGAATTCCAAGGATAAGTACAAGAAAATAAGAGAGACTTAGAAAACTGGTAAAACCTACATTGTTGATAGACTTGGGAGTACTTAGCACTGTGAAAACAGCACCATCGCCGAAGGAAATTTAGTTCTCTAAGTCCGTGAAACAGTGAACAGAGAATGTATGAGTTTCTGAAGATTGGTAACAGATAGAAACCAGAGAAAGTACACAGTGATTCATCTACCTAGAAAAGTTACAGAGGTTTACACAGAGAATTCCAAGGGTCAGTACAAGAAAATAAGAGAGACTTAGAAACCGGTAAAACCTACATTGTTGATAGAGTTGGGTGTACTTAGCACTGTGAAAACAGCACTTTCGCAGAAAGAAGTCTACTTCTCTCACACTGGGAAACAGTGAACAGAGAATGTATGAGTTTCTCAAGATTGGTAACAGATAGAAAGAAGAGAAAGTACACAGTGATTCATATACCTAAAGAAGTTAGAGATGGTTTACACAGAGAATTCCAAGGATAAGTACAAGAAAATAAGAGAGACTTAGAAAACTGGTAAAACCTACATTGTTGATAGAGTTGGGAGTACTTAGCACTGTGAAAACAGCACTTTCGCCGAAGGAAATTTAGTTCTCTAAGTCCATGAAACAGTGAACAGAGAATTTATGAGTTTCTGAAGTTCGGTAACAGATAGAAACAAGCGAAAGTACTCAGTGATTCATCTACCTAGACAAGTTACAGAGGTTTACACAGAGAATTCCAAGGATAAGTACAAGAAAATAAGAGAGACTTAGAAAACTGGTAAAACCTACATTGTTGATAGAGTTGGGAGTACTTAGCACTGTGAAAACAGCACTTTCGCCGAAGGAAATTTAGTTCTCTAAGTCCGTGAAACAGTGAACAGAGAATGTATGAGTTTCTCAAGTTTGGTAACAGATAGAAACATTCGAAAGTACACAGTGATTCATCTACCTAGAAAAGTTACAGAGGTTTACACAGAGAATTCCAAGGATAAGTACAAGAAAATAAGAGAGACTTAGAAAACTGGTAAAACCTACATTGTTGATAGAGTTGGGAGTACTTAGCACTGTGAAAACAGCACTTTCGCAGAAAGAAATCTACTTCTCTAAGACTGGGAAACAGTGAACAGAGAATGTATGAGTTTCTCAAGATTAGTAACAGATAGAAACAAGAGAAAGTACACAGTGATTCATCTACCTAGAGAAGTTACAGAGGTTTACACAGAGAATTCCAAGTATAAGTACAAGAAAATAAGAGAGACTTAGAAAACTGGTAAAACCTACATTGTTGATAGAGTTAGGAGTACTTAGCTCTGTGAAAACAGCACTTTCGCCGAAGGAAATTTAGTTCTCTAAGTCCGTGAAACAGTGAACAGAGAATGTATGAGTTTCTCAAGATTGGTAACAGATAGAAACAAGCGAAAGTACACAGTGATTCATCTACCTAGAAAAGTTACAGAGGTTTACACAGAGAATTCCAAGGATAAGTACAAGAAAATAAGAGAGACTTAGAAAACTGGTAAAACCTACATTGTTGATAGACTTGGGAGTACTTAGCACTGTGAAAACAGCACTTACGCCGAAGGAAATTTAGTTCTCTAAGTCCGTGAAACAGTGATCAGAGAATGTATAAGTTTCTCAAGTTTGGTAACAGATAGAAACAAGCGAAAGTACACAGTGATTCATCTACCTAGAAAAGTTACAGAGGTTTACACAGAGAATTCCAAGGATAAGTACAAGAAAATAAGAGAGACTTAGAAAACTGGTAAAACCTACATTGTTGATAGAGTTGGGAGTACTTAGCACTGTGAAAACAGCACTTTCGCAGAAAGAAATCTACTTCTCTAAGACTGGGAAACAGTGAACAGAGAATGTATGAGTTTCTGAAGATAGGTAAGAGATAGAAACAAGAGAAAGTACACAGTGATTCATCTACCTAGAGAAGTTACAGAGGTTTACACAGAGAATTCCAAGGATAAGTACAAGAAAATAAGAGAGACTTAGAAAACTGGTAAAACCTACATTGTTCATAGAGTTCGGAGTACTTAGCACTGTGAAAACAGCACTTTCGCCGAAGGAAATTTAGTTCTCTAAGTCCGTGAAACAGTGAACAGAGAATGTATGAGTTTCTCAAGATTGGTAACAGATAGAAACAAGAGAAAGTACACAGTGATTCATCTACCTAGAAAAGTTACAGAGGTTTACATAGAGAATTCCAAGGATAAGTACAAGAAAATAAGAGAGACTTAGAAACCGGTAAAACCTACATTGTTGATAGAGTTGGGAGTACTTAGCACTGTGAAAACAGCACTTTCGCAGAAAGAAATCTACTTCTCTCACACTGGGAAACAGTGAACAGAGAATGTATGAGTTTCTCAAGATTGGTAACAGATAGAAAGAAGAGAAAGTACACAGTGATTCATGTACCTAAAGAAGTTAGAGATGGTTTACACGGAGAATTCCAAGGATAAGTACAAGAAAATAAGAGAGACTTAGAAAACTGGTAAAACCTACATTGTTGATAGAGTTGGGAGTACTTAGCACTGTGAAAACAGCACTTTCGCCGAAGGAAATTTAGTTCTCTAAGTCCATGAAACAGTGAACAGAGAATGTATGAGTTTCTGAAGTTCGGTAACAGATAGAAACAAGCGAAAGTACACAGTGATTCATCTACCTAGAGAAGTTACAGAGGTTTGCACAGAGAATTCAAAGTATAAGTACAAGAAAATAAGAGACACTTAGAAAACTCGTAAAACCTACAATGTGGATAGAGTTGGGAGTACTTAGCACTGTGAAAACAGCACTTTCGCAGAAAGAAATCTACTTCTCTAAGACTTGGAAACAGTGAACAGAGAATGTATGAGTTTCTCAAGATTGGTAACAGATAGAAACAAGAGAAAGTACACAGTGATTCATCTACCTAGAGAAGTTACAGAAGTTTACACATAGAATTCCAAGTACAAGAAAATAAGAGAGACTTAGAAAACTGCTAAAACCTACATTGTTGATGGAGTTGGGAGTACTTAGCACTGTGAAAACAGCACTTTCACCGAAGGAAATTTAGTTCTCTAAGTCCGTGAAACAGTGAACAGAGAATGTACGAGTTTCTCAAGTTTGGTAACAGATAGAAACAAGCGAAACAACACAGTGATTCATCTACCTAGAAAAGTTACAGAGGTTTACACAGAGAATTCCAAGGATAAGTACAAGAAAATAAGAGAGACTTAGAAAACTGGTAAAACCTACATTGTTGATAGAGTTGGGAGTACTTAGCACTGTGAAAACAGCACTTTCACCGAAGGAAATTTAGTTCTCTAAGTCCGTGAAACAGTGAACAGAGAATGTACGAGTTTCTCAAGTTTAGTAACAGATAGAAACAAGCGAAAGTACACAGTGATTCATCTACCTAGAAAAGTTACAGAGGTTTACACAGAGAATTCCAAGGATAAGTACAAGAAAATAAGAGAGACTTAGAAAACTGGTAAAACCTACACTGATGATAGAGTTGGGAGTACTTAGCACTGTGAAAACAGCACTTTCGCCGAAGGAAATTTAGTTCTCTAAGTCCGTGAAACAGTGAACAGAGAATGTATGAGTTTCTCAAGTTTGGTAACAGATAGAAACAAGCGAAACAACACAGTGATTCATCTACCTAGAAAAGTTACAGAGGTTTACACAGAGAATTTCAAGTATAAGTACAAGAAAATAAGAGAGACTTAGAAAACTGGTAAAACCTACACTGTTGATAGAGTTGGGAGTACTTAGCACTGTGAAAACAGCACTTTCGCAGAAAGAAATTTAGTTTTCTAAGTCCGTGAAACAGTGAAAAGAGAATGTATCAGTTTCTCAAGATTGGTAACAGACAGAAACAAGAGAAAGTACACAGTGATTCAACTGCCTAGAAAAGTTACAGAGGTTTACACAGAGAATTCCAAATATAAGTACAAGAAAGTAAGAGAGACTTAGAAAACTGGTAAAACCTACATTGTTGATAGAGTTGGGAGTACTTAGCACTGTGAAAGCAGCACTTTACCAGAAAGAAATCGCCTTCTATAACACTGGGAAACAGTGAACAGAGAATGTATGAGTTTCTCAAGATTGGTAACAGATAGAAACAAGAGAAAGTACACAGTGATTCATCTACCTAGAGAAGTTACAGAGGTTTACACAGAGAATTCCAAGTATAAGTACAAGAAAATAAGAGAGACTTAGAAAACTCGTAAAACCTGCAATGTGGATAGAGTTGGGAGTACTTAGCACTGTGAAAACAGCACTTTCGCAGAAAGAAATCTACTTCTCTAAGACTGGGAAACAGTGAACAGAGAATGTATGAGTTTCTCAAGATTGGTAACAGATAAAAACAAGAGAAAGTACACAGTGATTCATCTACCTAGAGAAGTTACAGAAGTTTAAACATACAATTCCAAGTACAAGAAAATAAGAGAGACTTAGAAACTGGTAAAACCTACATTGTGGATAGAGTTGGGAGTACTTAGCACTGTGAAAACAGCACTGTCGCCGAAAGAAATTTAGTTCTCTAAGTCCCTGAAACATTGAACAGAGAATGTATGAGTTTCTCAAGATTGGTAACAGATAGAAACAAGAGAAAGTACACAGTGATTCATCTACCTAGAGAAGTTACAAAGGTTTACACAGAGAATTCCAAGTATAAGTACAAGAAAATAAGAGAGACTTAGAAAACTGGTAAAACCTACGTTGTTGATAGAGTTGGGAGTACTTAGCTCTGTGAAAACAGCACTTTCGCAGTAAGAAATCTACTTTTCTAACACTGGGAGACAGTGAACAGAGAATGTATGAGTTTCTCAAGATTGGTAACAGATAGAAACAAGCGAAAGTACACAGTGATTCATCTACCTAGAAAGGTTACAGAGGTTTACACAGAGAATTCCAAGGATAAGTACAAGAAAATAAGAGAGACTTAGAAACCGGTAAAACCTACATTGTTGATAGAGTTGGGAGTACTTAGCACTGTGAAAACAGCACTTTCGCCGAAGGAAATTTAGTTCTCTAAGTCCGTGAAACAGTGAACAGAGAATGTATGAGTTTCTCAAGATTGGTAACAGATAGAAACAAGCGAAAGTACACAGTGATTCATCTACCTAGAAAAGTTACAGAGGTTTACACAGAGAATTCCAAGGATAAGTACAAGAAAATAAGAGAAACTTAGAAAACTGGTAAAACCTACATTGTTGATAGACTTGGGAGTACTTAGCACTGTGAAAACAGCACTTTCACCGAAGGAAATTTAGTTCTCTAAGTCCGTGAAACAGTGAACAGAGAATGTATAAGTTTCTCAAGTTTGGTAACAGATAGAAACAAGCGAAAGTACACAGTGATTCATCTACCTAGAAAAGTTACAGAGGTTTACACAGAGAATTCCAAGGATAAGTACAAGAAAATAAGAGAGACTTAGAAAACTGGTAAAACCTACATTGTTGATAGAGTTGGGAGTACTTAGCACTGTGAAAACAGCACTTTCGCAGAAAGAAATCTAGTTCTCTAAGACTGGGAAACAGTGAACAGAGAATGTATGAGTTTCTGAAGATAGGTAAGAGATAGAAACAAGAGAAAGTACACAGTGATTCATCTACCTAGAGAAGTTACAGAGGTTTACACAGAGAATTCCAAGGATAAGTACAAGAAAATAAGAGAGACTTAGAAAACTGGTAAAACCTACATTGTTCATAGAGTTCGGAGTACTTAGCACTGTGAAAACAGCACTTTCGCCGAAGGAAATTTAGTTCTCTAAGTCCGTGAAACAGTGAACAGAGAATGTATGAGTTTCTCAAGATTGGTAACAGATAGAAACAAGA
Organism: Heterohyrax brucei; assembly: GCA_028571685.1. Classification (NCBI taxonomy): domain Eukaryota; kingdom Metazoa; phylum Chordata; class Mammalia; order Hyracoidea; family Procaviidae; genus Heterohyrax; species Heterohyrax brucei. The sequence goes on from CM053146.1 coordinate 17,849,027, forward strand.
GAAAGTACACAGTGATTCATCTACCTAGAAAAGTTACAGAGGTTTACATAGAGAATTCCAAGGATAAGTACAAGAAAATAAGAGAGACTTAGAAACCGGTAAAACCTACATTGTTGATAGAGTTGGGAGTACTTAGCACTGTGAAAACAGCACTTTCGCAGAAAGAAATCTACTTCTCTCACACTGGGAAACAGTGAACAGAGAATGTATGAGTTTCTCAAGATTGGTAACAGATAGAAAGAAGAGAAAGTACACAGTGATTCATATACCTAAAGAAGTTAGAGATGGTTTACACGGAGAATTCCAAGGATAAGTACAAGAAAATAAGAGAGACTTAGAAAACCTGTAAAACCTACATTGTTGATAGAGTTGGGAGTACTTAGCACTGTGAAAACAGCACTTTCGCCGAAGGAAATTTAGTTCTCTAAGTCCATGAAACAGTGAACAGAGAATGTATGAGTTTCTGAAGTTCGGTAACAGATAGAAACAAGCGAAAGTACACAGTGATTCATCTACCTAGAGAAGTTACAGAGGTTTGCACAGAGAATTCAAAGTATAAGTACAAGAAAATAAGAGACACTTAGAAAACTCGTAAAACCTGCAATGTGGATAGAGTTGGGAGTACTTAGCACTGTGAAAACAGCACTTTCGCAGAAAGAAATCTACTTCTCTAAGACTGGGAAACAGTGAACAGAGAATGTATGAGTTTCTCAAGATTGGTAACAGATAGAAACAAGAGAAAGTACACAGTGATTCATCTACCTAGAGAAGTTACAGAAGTTTACACATAGAATTCCAAGTACAAGAAAATAAGAGAGACTTAGAAAACTGGTAAAACCTACATTGTTGATGGAGTTGGGAGTACTTAGCACTGTGAAAACAGCACTTTCACCGAAGGAAATTTAGTTCTCTAAGTCCGTGAAACAGTGAACAGAGAATGTACGAGTTTCTCAAGTTTGGTAACAGATAGAAACAAGCGAAACAACACAGTGATTCATCTACCTAGAAAAGTTACAGAGGTTTACACAGAGAATTCCAAGGATAAGTACAAGAAAATAAGAGAGACTTAGAAAACTGGTAAAACCTACATTGTTGATAGAGTTGGGAGTACTTAGCACTGTGAAAACAGCACTTTCAGCGAAGGAAATTTAGTTCTCTAAGTCCGTGAAACAGTGAACAGAGAATGTGCGAGTTTCTCAAGTTTAGTAACAGATAGAAACAAGCGAAAGTACACAGTGATTCATCTACCTAGAAAAGTTACAGAGGTTTACACAGAGAATTCCAAGGATAAGTACAAGAAAATAAGAGAGACTTAGAAAACTGGTAAAACCTACATTGATGATAGAGTTGGGAGTACTTAGCACTGTGAAAACAGCACTTTCGCCGAACGAAATTTAGTTCTCTAAGTCCGTGAAACAGTGAACAGAGAATGTATGAGTTTCTCAAGTTTGGTAACAGATAGAAACAAGCGAAACAACACAGTGATTCATCTACCTAGAAAAGTTACAGAGGTTTACACAGAGAATTCCAAGGATAAGTACAAGAAAATAAGAGAGACTTAGAAAACTGGTAAAACCTACATTGTTGATAGAGTTGGGAGTACTTAGCACTGTGAAAACAGCACTTTCGCAGAAAGAAATTTAGTTTTCTAAGTCCGTGAAACAGTGAACAGAGAATGTATGTGTTTCTCAAGATTGGTAACAGATAGAAACAAGAGAAAGTACACAGTGATTCATCTACCTAGAGAAGTTACAGAGGTTTACACAGAGAATTCCAAGTATAAGTACAAGAAAATAAGAGAGACTTAGAAAACTCGTAAAACCTGCAATGTGGATAGAGTTGGGAGTACTTAGCACTGTGAAAACAGCACTTTCGCAGAAAGAAATCTACTTCTCTAAGACTGGGAAACAGTGAACAGAGAATGTATGAGTTTCTCAAGATTGGTAAAAGATAGAAACAAGAGAAAGTACACAGTGATTCACCTACCTAGAGAAGTTACAGAAGTTTACACATACAATTCCAAGTACAAGAAAATAAGAGAGACTTAGAAACTGGTAAAACCTACATTGTGGATAGAGTTGGGAGTGCTTAGCACTGTGAAAACAGCACTGTCGCCGAAAGAAATTTAGTTCTCTAAGTCCCTGAAACATTGAACAGAGAATGTATGAGTTTCTCAAGATTGGTAACAGATAGAAACAAGAGAAAGTACACAGTGATTCATCTACCTAGAGAAGTTACAAAGGTTTACACAGAGAATTCCAAGTATAAGTACAAGAAAATAAGAGAGACTTAGAAAACTGGTAAAACCTACGTTGTTGATAGAGTTGGGAGTACTTAGCACTGTGAAAACAGCACTTTCGCAGTAAGAAATCTACTTCTCTAACACTGGGAGACAGTGAACAGAGAATGTATGAGTTTCTCAAGATTGGTAACAGATAGAAACAAGCGAAAGTACACAGTGATTCATCTACCTAGAAAAGTTACAGAGGTTTACACAGAGAATTCCAAGGATAAGTACAAGAAAATAAGAGAGACTTAGAAACTGGTAAAACCTACATTGTTGATAGAGTTGGGAGTACTTAGCACTGTGAAAACAGCACTTTCGCCGAAGGAAATTTAGTTCTCTAAGTCCGTGAAACAGTGAACAGAGAATGTATGAGTTTCTCAAGACTGGTAACAGATAGAAACAAGCGAAAGTACACAGTGATTCATCTACCTAGAAAAGTTACAGAGGTTTACACAGAGAATTCCAAGGATAAGTACAAGAAAATAAGAGAGACTTAGAAAACTGGTAAAACCTACATTGTTGATAGAGTTGGGAGTACTTAGCACTGTGAAAACAACACTTTCGCCGAAGGAAATTTAGTTCTCTAAGTCCGTGAAACAGTGAACAGAGAATGTATGAGTTTCTCAAGTTTGGTAACAGATAGAAACAAGTGAAAGTACACAGTGATTCATCTACCTAGAAAAGTTACAGAGGTTTACACAGAGAATTCCAAGGATAAGTACAAGAAAATAAGAGAGACTTAGAAAACTGGTAAAACCGACATTGTTGATAGAGTTGGGAGTACTTAGCACTGTGAAAACAGTACTTTCGCCGAAAGAAATTTACTTCTATAAGTCCGTGAAACAGTGAACAGAGAATGTATGAGTTTCTCAAGATTGGTAACAGATAGAAACAAGAGAAAGTACACAGTGATTCATCTACCTAGAAAAGTTACAGAGGTTTACACAGAGAAAACCAAGTATAAATACAAGAAAATAAGAGAGACCTAGAAAACTGGTAAAACCTACATTGTTGATAGAGTTGGGAGTACTTAGCACTGTGAAAACAGCACTTTCGGCGAAGGAAATTTAGTTCTCTAAGTCCGTGAAACAGTGAACAGAGAATGTATGAGTTTCTCAAGTTTGGTAACAGATAGAAACAAGCGAAAGTACACAGTGATTCATCTACCTAGAAAAGTTACAGAGGTTTACACAGAGAATTCCAAGGATAAGTACAAGAAAATAAGAGAGACTTAGAAAACTGGTAAAACCTACATTGTTGATAGAGTTGGGAGTACTTAGCACTGTGAAAACAGCACTTTCACCGAAGGAAATTTAGTTCTCTAAGTCCGTGAAACAGTGAACAGAGAATGTACGAGTTTCTCAAGTTTAGTAACAGATAGAAACAAGCGAAAGTACACAGTGATTCATCTACCTAGAAAAGTTACAGAGGTTTACACAGAGAATTCCAAGGATAAGTACAAGAAAATAAGAGAGACTTAGAAAACTGGTAAAACCTACATTGATGATAGAGTTGGGAGTACTTAGCACTGTGAAAACAGCACTTTCGCCGAACGAAATTTAGTTCTCTAAGTCCGTGAAACAGTGAACAGAGAATGTATGAGTTTCTCAAGTTTGGTAACAGATAGAAACAAGCGAAACAACACAGTGATTCATCTACCTAGAAAAGTTACAGAGGTTTACACATATAATTCCAAGTACAAGAAAATAAGAGAGACTTAGAAAACTGGTAAAACCTACATTGTTGATGGAGTTGGGAGTACTTAGCACTGTGAAAACAGCACTTTCACCGAAGGAAATTTAGTTCTCTAAGTCCGTGAAACAGTGAACAGAGAATGTATGAGTTTCTCAAGTTTGGTAACAGATAGAAACAAGCGAAAGTACACAGTGATTCATCTACCTAGAGAAGTTACAGAGGTTTGCACAGAGAATTCAAAGTATAAGTACAAGAAAATAAGAGACACTTAGAAAACTCGTAAAACCTGCAATGTGGATAGAGTTGGGAGTACTTAGCACTGTGAAAACAGCACTTTCGCAGAAAGAAATCTACTTCTCTAAGACTGGGAAACAGTGAACAGAGAATGTATGAGTTTCTCAAGATTGGTAACAGATAGAAACAAGAGAAAGTACACAGTGATTCATCTACCTAGAGAAGTTACAAAGGTTTACACAGAGAATTCCAAGTATAAGTACAAGAAAATAAGAGAGACTTAGAAAACTGGTAAAACCTACGTTGTTGATAGATTTGGGAGTACTTAGCACTGTGAAAACAGCACTTTCGCCGAACGAAATTTAGTTCTCTAAGTCCGTGAAACAGTGAACAGAGAATGTATGAGTTTCTCAAGTTTGGTAACAGATAGAAACAAGCGAAACAACACAGTGATTCATCTACCTAGAAAAGTTACAGAGGTTTACACAGAGAATTCCAAGTATAAGTACAAGAAAATAAGAGAGACTTAGAAAACTGGTAAAACCTACATTGTTGATAGAGTTGGGAGTACTTAGCACTGTGAAAACAGCACTTTCGCAGAAAGAAATTTAGTTTTCTAAGTCCGTGAAACAGTGAACAGAGAATGTATGTGTTTCTCAAGATTGGTAACAGATAGAAACAAGAGAAAGTACACAGTGATTCATCTACCTAGAGAAGTTACAGAGGTTTACACAGAGAATTCCAAGTATAAGTACAAGAAAATAAGAGAGACTTAGAAAACTCGTAAAACCTGCAATGTGGATAGAGTTGGGAGTACTTAGCACTGTGAAAACAGCACTTTCGCAGAAAGAAATCTACTTCTCTAAGACTGGGAAACAGTGAACAGAGAATGTATGAGTTTCTCAAGATTGGTAACAGATAGAAACAAGAGAAAGTACACAGTGATTCATCTACCTAGAGAAGTTACAGAAGTTTACACATACAATTCCAAGTACAAGAAAATAAGAGAGACTTAGAAACTGGTAAAACCTACATTGTGGATAGAGTTGGGAGTACTTAGCACTGTGAAAACAGCACTGTCGCCGAAAGGAATTTAGTTCTCTAAGTCCCTGAAACATTGAACAGAGAATGTATGAGTTTCTCAAGATTGGTAACAGATAGAAACAAGAGAAAGTACACAGTGATTCATCTACCTAGAGAAGTTACAAAGGTTTACACAGAGAATTCCAAGTATAAGTACAAGAAAATAAGAGAGACTTAGAAAACTGGTAAAACCTACGTTGTTGATAGAGTTGGGAGTACTTAGCACTGTGAAAACAGCACTTTCGCAGTAAGAAATCTACTTCTCTAACACTGGGAGACAGTGAACAGAGAATGTATGAGTTTCTCAAGATTGGTAACAGATAGAAACAAGCGAAAGTACACAGTGATTCATCTACCTAGAAAAGTTACAGAGGTTTACACAGAGAATTCCAAGGATAAGTACAAGAAAATAAGAGAGACTTAGAAACCGGTAAAACCTACATTGTTGATAGAGTTGGGAGTACTTAGCACTGTGAAAACAGCACTTTCGCCGAAGGAAATTTAGTTCTCTAAGTCCGTGAAACAGTGAACAGAGAATGTATGAGTTTCTCAAGACTGGTAACAGATAGAAACAAGCGAAAGTACACAGTGATTCATCTACCTAGAAAAGTTACAGAGGTTTACACAGAGAATTCCAAGGATAAGTACAAGAAAATAAGAGAGACTTAGAAAACTGGTAAAACCTACATTGTTGATAGAGTTGGGAGTACTTAGCACTGTGAAAACAACACTTTCGCCGAAGGAAATTTAGTTCTCTAAGTCCGTGAAACAGTGAACAGAGAATGTATGAGTTTCTCAAGTTTGGTAACAGATAGAAACAAGTGAAAGTACACAGTGATTCATCTACCTAGAAAAGTTACAGAGGTTTAAACAGAGAATTCCAAGGATAAGTACAAGAAAATAAGAGAGACTTAGAAAACTGGTAAAACCTACATTGTTGATAGAGTTGGGAGTACTTAGCACTGTGAAAACAGTACTTTCGCCGAAAGAAATTTACTTCTATAAGTCCGTGAAACAGTGAACAGAGAATGTATGAGTTTCTCAAGATTGGTAACAGATAGAAACAAGAGAAAGTACACAGTGATTCATCTACCTAGAAAAGTTACAGAGGTTTACACAGAGAAAACCAAGTATAAATACAAGAAAATAAGAGAGACTTAGAAAACTGGTAAAACCTACATTGTTGATAGAGTTGGGAGTACTTAGCACTGTGAAAACAGCACTTTCGGCGAAGGAAATTTAGTTCTCTAAGTCCGTGAAACAGTGAACAGAGAATGTATGAGTTTCTCAAGTTTGGTAACAGATAGAAACAAGCGAAAGTACACAGTGATTCATCTACCTAGAAAAGTTACAAAGGTTTACACAGAGAATTCCAAGGGTAAGTACAAGAAAATAAGAGAGACTTAGAAAACTGGTAAAACCTACATTGTTGATAGAGTTGGGAGTACTTAGCACTGTGAAAACAGCACTTTCGCCGAAGGAAATTTAGTTTTCTAAGTCCGTGAAACAGTGAACAGAGAATGTATGAGTTTCTCAAGTTTGGTAACAGATACAAACAAGCGACAGTACACAGTGATTCATCTACCTAGAAAAGTTACAGAGGTTTACACAGAGAATTCCAAGGATAAGTACAAGAAAATAAGAGAGACTTAGAAAACTGGTAAAACCTACATTGTTGATAGAGTTGGGAGTACTTAGCACTGTGAAAACAGCACTTTCGCTGAAGGAAATTTAGTTCTCTAAGTCCGTGAAACAGTGAACAGAGAATGTATGAGTTTCTCAAGTTTGGTAACAGATAGAAACAAGCGAAAGTACACAGTGATTCATCTACCTAGAAAAGTTACAGAGGTTTACACAGAGAATTCCAAGGATAAGTACAAGAAAATAAGAGAGACTTAGAAAACTGGTAAAACCTACATTTTTGATAGAGTTGGGAGTACTTAGCACTGTGAAAACAGCACTTTCGCCGAAGGAAATTTAGTTCTCTAAGTCCGTCAAACAGTGAACAGAGAATGTATGAGTTTCTCAAGTTTGGTAACAGATAGAAACAAGCGAAAGTACACAGTGATTCATCTACCTAGAAAAGTTACAGAGGTTTACACAGAGAATTCCAAGGATAAGTACAAGAAAATAAGAGAGACTTAGAAAACTGGTAAAACCTACATTGTTGATAGAGTTGGGAGTACTTAGCACTGTGAAAACAGCACTTTCGCAGAAAGAAATCTACTTCTCTAAGACTGGGAAACAGTGAACAGAGAATGTATGAGTTTCTGAAGATAAGTAAGAGATAGAAACAAGAGAAAGTACACAGTGATTCATCTACCTAGAGAAGTTACAGAGGTTTACACAGAGAATTCCAAGGATAAGTACAAGAAAATAAGAGAGACTTAGAAACCGGTAAAACCTACATTGTTGATAGAGTTGGGAGTACTTAGCACTGTGAAAACAACACTTTCGCCGAAGGAAATTTAGTTCTCTAAGTCCGTGAAACAGTGAACAGAGAATGTATGATTTTCTCAAGATTGGTAACAGATAGAAACAAGCGAAAGTACACAGTGATTCATCTACCTAGAAAAGTTACAGAGGTTTACACAGAGAATTCCAAGGATAAGTACAAGAAAATAAGAGAGACTTAGAAAACTGGTAAAACCTACATTGTTGATAGAGTTGGGAGTACTTAGCACTGTGAAAACAACACTTTCGCCGAAGGAAATTTAGTTCTCTAAGTCCGTGAAACAGTGAACAGAGAATGTATGAGTTTCTCAAGTTTGGTAACAGATAGAAACAAGTGAAAGTACACAGTGATTCATCTACCTAGAAAAGTTACAGAGGTTTACACAGAGAATTCCAAGGATAAGTACAAGAAAATAAGAGAGACTTAGAAAACTGGTAAAACCTACATTGTTGATAGAGTTGGGAGTACTTAGCACTGTGAAAACAGCACTTTCGCAGAAAGAAATCTACTTATCTAACACTGGGAAACAGTGAACAGAGAATGTCTGAGTTTCTCAAGATTGGTAACAGATAGAAACAAGCGAAAGTACACAGTGATTCATCTACCTAGAAAAGTTACACAGGTTTACACAGAGAATTCCAAGGATAAGTACAAGAAAATAAGAGAGACTTAGAAAACTGGTAAAACCTACATTGTTGATAGAGTTGGGAGTACTTAGCACTGTGAAAACAGTACTTTCGCCGAAAGAAATTTACTTCTATAAGTCCGTGAAACAGTGAACAGAGAATGTATGAGTTTCTCAAGATTGGTAACAGATAGAAACAAGAGAAAGTACACAGTGATTCATCTACCTAGAAAAGTTACAGAAGTTTACACAGAGAAAACCAAGTATAAGTACAAGAAAATAAGAGAGACTTAGAAAACTGGTAAAACCTACATTGTTGATAGAGTTGGGAGTACTTAGCACTGTGAAAACAGCACTTTCGCCGAAGGAAATTTAGTTTTCTAAGTCCGTGAAACAGTGAACAGAGAATGTATGAGTTTCTCAAGTTTGGTAACAGATAGAAACAAGCGACAGTACACAGTGATTCATCTACCTAGAAAAGTTACAGAGGTTTACACAGAGAATTCCAAGGATAAGTACAAGAAAATAAGAGAGACTTAGAAAACTGGTAAAACCTACATTGTTGATAGAGTTGGGAGTACTTAGCACTGTGAAAACAGCACTTTCGCTGAAGGAAATTTAGTTCTCTAAGTCCGTGAAACAGTGAACAGAGAACGTATGAGTTTCTCAAGTTTGGTAACACATAGAAACAAGCGAAAGTACACAGTGATTCATCTACCTAGAAATGTTACAGAGGCTTACACAGAGAATTCCAAGGATAAGTACAAGAAAATAAGAGAGACTTAGAAAACTGGTAAAACCTACATTGTTCATAGAGTTGGGAGTACTTAGCACTATGAAAACAGCACTTTCCCCGAAAGAAATTTAGTTCTCTAAGTCCGTGAAACAGTGAACAGAGAATGTATGAGTATCTCAGGATTGGTAACAGATAGAAACAAGAGAAAGTACACAGTGATTCATCTACCTAGACAAGTTACAGAGGTTTACACAGAGAAAACCAAGTATAAGTACAAGAAAATAAGAGAGACTCAGAAAACTGGTAAAACCTACATTGTTGATAGAGTTGGGAGTACTTAGCACTGTAAAAACAGCACTTTCGCAGAAAGAAATCTACTTCTCTAAGACTGGGAAACAGAGAACAGAGAATGTATGAGTTTCTCAAGATTGGTAACAGATAGAAACAAGCGAAAGTACACAGTGATTCATCTACCTAGAAAAGTTACAGGGGTTTACACAGAGAATTCCAAGGATAAGTACAAGAAAATAAGAGAGACTTAGAAAACTGGTAAAACCTACATTGTTGATAGAGTTGGGAGTACTTAGCACTGTGAAAACAGCACTTTCGCAGAAAGAAATCTACTTCTCTAAGACTGGGAAACAGTGAACAGAGAATGTATGAGTTTCTGAAGATAAGTAAGAGATAGAAACAAGAGAAAGTACACAGTGATTCATCTACCTAGAGAAGTTACAGAGGTTTACACAGAGAATTCCAAGGATAAGTACAAGAAAATAAGAGAGACTTAGAAACCGGTAAAACCTACATTGTTGATAGAGTTGGGAGTACTTAGCACTGTGAAAACAACACTTTCGCCGAAGGAAATTTAGTTCTCTAAGTCCGTGAAACAGTGAACAGAGAATGTATGAGTTTCTCAAGATTGGTAACAGATAGAAACAAGAGAAAGTACACAGTGATTCATCTACCTAGAAAAGTTACAGAGGTTTACACAGAGAATTCCAAGGATAAGTACAAGAAAATAAGAGAGACTTAGAAAACTGGTAAAACCTACATTGTTCATAGAGTTGGGAGTACTTAGCACTGTGAAAACAGCACTTTCGCAGAAAGAAATCTACTTCTCTAACACTGGGAATCAGTGAACAGAGAATGTCTGAGTTTCTCAAGATTGGTAACAGATAGAAACAAGAGAAAGTCCACAGTGATTCATCTACCTAGAAAAGTTACAGAGGTTTACACAGAGAATTCCAAGGATAAGTACAAGAAAATAAGAGAGACTTAGAAAACTGGTAAAACCTACATTGTTGATAGAGTTGGGAGTACTTAGCACTGTGAAAACAGTACTTTCGCCGAAAGAAATTTAGTTCTGTAAGTCCGTGAAACAGTGAACAGAGAATGTATGAGTTTCTCTAGATTGGTAACAGATAGAAACAAGAGAAAGTACACAGTGATTCATCTACCTAGAAAAGTTACAGAGGTTTACACAGAGAAAACCAAGTATAAGTACAAGAAAATAAGAGAGACTTAGAAAACTGGTAAAACCTACATTGTTGATAGAGTTCGGAGTACTTAGCACTGTGAAAACAGCACTTTCGCAGAAAGAAATCTACTTCTCTAAGACTGGGAAACAGTGAACAGAGAATGTATGAGTTTCTCAAGATTGGTAACATATAGAAACAAGAGAAAGTACACAGTGATTCATCTACCTAGAGAAGTTACAGAGGTTTACACAGAGAATTCCAAGTATAAGTACAAGAAAATAAGAGAGACTTAGAAAACTGGTAAAACCTACATTGTTGATAGAGTTAGGAGTACTTAGCACTGTGAAAACAGCACTTTCGCCGAAGGAAATTTAGTTCTCTAAGTCCGTGAAACAGTGAACAGAGAATGTATGAGTTTCTCAAGTTTGGTAACAGATAGAAACAAGCGAAAGTACACAGTGATTCATCTACCTAGCAAAGTTACAGAGGTTTACACAGAGAATTCCAAGGATAAGTACAAGAAAATAAGAGAGACTTAGAAAACTGGTAAAACCTACATTGTTGATAGAGTTGGGAGTACTTAGCACTGTGAAAACAGCACTTTCACCGAAAGAAATTTAGTTCTCTAAGTCCGTGAAACAGTGAACAGAGAATGTATGAGTTTCTCAAGTTTGGTAACAGATAGAAACAAGCGAAAGTACACAGTGATTCATCTACCTAGAAAAGTTACAGAGGTTTACACAGAGAATTCCAAGGATAAGTACAAGAAAATAAGAGAGACTTAGAAAACTGGTAAAACCTACATTGTTGATAGAGTTGGAAGTACTTAGCACTGTGAAAACAGCACTTTCGCCGAAGGAAATTTAGTTCTCTAAGTCCGTGAAACAGTGAACAGAGAATGTACGAGTTTCTCAAGTTTGGTAACAGATAGAAACAAGCGAAAGTACACAGTGATTCATCTACCTAGAAAAGTTACAGAGGTTTACACAGAGAATTCCAAGGATAAGTACAAGAAAATAAGAGAGACTTAGAAAACTGGTAAAACCTACATTGTTGATAGAGTTGGGAGTACTTAGCACTGTGAAAACAGCACTTTCGCAGAAAGAAATCTACTTCTCTAAGACTGGGAAACAGTGAACAGAGAATGTATGAGTTTCTGAAGATAGGTAAGAGATAGAAACAAGAGAAAGTACACAGTGATTCATCTACCTAGAGAAGTTACAGAGGTTTACACAGAGAATTCCAAGGATAAGTACAAGAAAATAAGAGAGACTTAGAAAACTGGTAAAACCTACATTGTTGATAGACTTGGGAGTACTTAGCACTGTGAAAACAGCACTTTCGCCGAAGGAAATTTAGTTCTCTAAGTCCGTGAAACAGTGAACAGAGAATGTATGAGTTTCTCAAGTTTGGTAACAGATAGAAACAAGCGAAAGTACACAGTGATTCATCTACCTAGAAAAGTTACAGAGGTTTACACAGAGAATTCCAAGGATAAGCACAAGATAATAAGACAGACTTAGAAAACTGGTAAAACCTACACTGTTGATAGAGTTGGGAGTAGTTAGCACTGTGAAAACAGCACTTTCGCCGAAGGAAATTTAGTTTTCTAAGTCCGTGAAACAGTGAACAGAGAATGTATGAGTTTCTCTAGTTTGGTAACAGATAGAAACAAGCGAAAGTACACAGTGATTCATCTACCTAGAAAAGTTACAGAGGTTTACACAGAGAATTCCAAGGATAAGTACAAGAAAATAAGAGAGATTTAGAAAACTGGTAAAACCTACATTGTTGATAGAGTTGGGAGTAATTAGCACTGTGTAAACAGCACTTTCGCCGAAGGAAATTTAGTTCTATAAGTCCGTTAAACAGTGAACGAAGAACGTATGAGTTTCTCAAGTTTGGTAACACATAGAAACAAGCGAAAGTACACAGTGATTCATCTACCTAGAAATGTTACAGAGGCTTACACAGAGAATTCCAAGGATAAGTACAAGAAAATAAGAGAGACTTAGAAAACTGGTAAAACCTACATTGTTCATAGAGTTGGGAGTACTTAGCACTATGAAAACAGCACTTTCCCCGAAAGAAATTTATTTCTCTAAGTCCGTGAAACAGTGAACAGAGAATGTATGAGTATTTCAAGATTGGTAACAGATAGAAACAAGAGAAAGTACACAGTGATTCATCTACCTAGACAAGTTACAGAGGTTTACACAGAGAAAACCAAGTATAAGTACAAGAAAATAAGAGAGACTCAGAAAACTGGTAAAACCTACATTGTTGATAGAGTTGGGAGTACTTAGCACTGTAAAAACAGCACTTTCGCAGAAAGAAATCTACTTCTCTAAGACTGGGAAACAGAGAACAGAGAATGTATGAGTTTCTCAAGATTGGTAACAGATAGAAACAAGCGATAGTACACAGTGATTCATCTACCTAGAAAAGTTACAGAGGTTTACACAGAGAATTCCAAGAATAAGTACAAGAAAATAAGAGAGACTTAGTAAACTGGTAAAACCTACATTGTTGATAGACTTGGGAGTACTTAGCACTGTGAAAACAGCACTTTCGCCGAAGGAAATTTAGTTCTCTAAGTCCGTGAAACAGTGAACAGAGAATGTATGAGTTTCTCAAGTTTGGTAACAGATAGAAACAAGCGAAAGTACACAGTGATTCATCTACCTAGAAAAGTTACAGAGGTTTACACAGAGAATTCCAAGAATAAGTACAAGAAAATAAGAGAGACTTAGTAAACTGGTAAAACCTACATTGTTGATAGACTTGGGAGTACTTAGCACTGTGAAAACAGCACTTTCGCCGAAGGAAATTTAGTTCTCTAAGTCCGTGAAACAGTGAACAGAGAATGTATGAGTTTCTCAAGTTTGGTAACAGATAGAAACAAGCGAAAGTACACAGTGATTCATCTACCTAGAAAAGTTACAGAGGTTTACACAGAGAATTCCAAGGGTAAGTACAAGAAAATAAGGGAGACTTAGAAAACTGGTAAAACCTACATTGTTCATAGAGTTGGGAGTACTTAGCACTGTGAAAACAGCACTCTCCCCGAAAGAAATTTAGTTCTCTAAGTCCGTGAAACAGTGAACAGAGAATGTATGAGTTTCTCAAGATTGGTAACAGATAGAAACAAGAGAAAGTACACAGTGATTCATCTACCTAGACAAGTTACAGAGGTTTACACAGAGAAAACCAAGTATAAGTACAAGAAAATAAGAGAGACTCAGAAAACTGGTAAAACCTACATTGTTGATAGAGTTGGGAGTACTTAGCACTGTGAAAACAGCACTTTCGCCGAAGGAAATTTAGTTCTCTAAGTCCGTGAAACAGTGAACAGAGAATGTATGAGTTTCTCAAGTTTGGTAACAGATAGAAACAAGCGAAAGTACACAGTGATTCATCTACCTAGAAAAGTTCCAGAGGTTTACACAGAGAATTCCAAGGATAAGTACAAGAAAGTAAGAGAGACTTAGAAAACTGGTAAAACCTACATTGTTGATAGAGTTGGGAGTACTCAGCACTGTGAAAACAGCACTTTCGCCGAAGGAAAGTTAGTTCTCTAAGTCAGTGAAACAGTGAACAGAGAATGTATGAGTTTCTCAAGTTTGGTAACAGATAGAAACAAGCGAAAGTACACAGTGATTCATCTACCTAGAAAAGTTACAGAAGTTTACACAGAGAATTCCAAGGATAAGTACAAGAAAATAAGAGAGACTTAGAAAACTGGTAAAACCTACATTGTTGATAGAGTTGGGAGTACTTAGCACTGTGAAAACAGCACTTTCGCCGAAGGAAATTTAGTTCTCTAAGTCCGTGAAACAGTGAACAGAGAATGTATGAGTTTCTCAAGTTTGGTAACAGATAGAAACAAGCGAAAGTACACAGTGATTCATCTAGCTAGAAAAGTTACAGAGGTTTACACAGAGAATTCCAAGGATAAGTACAAGAAAATAAGAGAGATTTAGAAAACTGGTAAAACCTACATTGTTGATAGAGTTGGGAGTACTTAGCACTGTGAAAACAGCACTTTCGCCAAAGGAAATTTAGTTCTCTAAGTCCGTGAAACAGTGAACGGAGAACGTATGAGTTTCTCAAGTTTGGTAACACATAGAAACAAGCGAAAGTACACAGTGATTCATCCACCTAGAAAAGTTACAGAGGCTTACACAGAGAATTCCAAGAATAAGTACAAGAAAATAAGAGAGACTTAGAAAACTGGTAAAACCTACATTGTGGATAGAGTTGGGAGTACTTAGCACTATGAAAACAGCACTTTCCCCGAAAGAAATTTAGTTCTCTAAGACCGTGAAACAGTGAACAGAGAATGTATGAGTATCTGAAGATTGGTAACAGATAGAAACAAGAGAAAGTACACAGTGATTCATCTACCTAGACAAGTTACAGAGGTTTACACAGAGAAAACCAAGTACAAGTACAAGAAAATAAGAGAGACTCAGAAAACTGGTAAAACCTACATTGTTCATAGAGTTGGGATTACTTAGCACTGTAAAAACAGCACTTTCACAGAAAGAAATCTACTTCTCTAAGACTGGGAAACAGAGAACAGAGAATGTATGAGTTTCTCAAGATTGGTAACAGATAGAAACAAGCGAAAGTACACAGTTATTCATCTACCTAGAAAAGTTACAGAGGTTTACACACAGAATTCCAAGGATAAGTACAAGAAAATAAGAGAGACTTAGAAAACTGGTAAAACCTACATTGTTGATAGAGTTGGGAGTACTTAGCACTGTGAAAACAGCACTTTCGCAGAAAGAAATCTATTTCTCTAAGACTGGGAAACAGTGAACAGAGAATGTATGAGTTTCTCAAGATTGGTAACAGATAGAAACAAGAGAAAGTACACAGTGATTCATCTACATAGAGAAGTTAAAGAGGTTTACACAGAGAATTCCAAGTATAAGTACAAGAAAATAAGAGAGACTTAGAAAACTGGTAAAAGCTACATTGTTGATAGAGTTGGGAGTACTTAGCACTGTGAAAACAGCACTTTCGCTGAAGGAAATTTAGTTCTCTAAGTCCGTGAAACAGTGAACAGAGAATGTATGAGTTTCTCAAGTTTGGTAACAGATAGAAACAAGCGAAAGTACACAGTGATTCATCTACCTAGAAAAGTTACAGAGGTTTACACAGAGAATTCCAAGGATAAGTACAAGAAAATAAGAGAGACTTAGAAAACTGGTAAAACCTACATTGTTGATAGAGTTGGGAGTACTTAGCACTGTGAAAACAGCACTTTCGCCAAAGGAAATTTAGTTCTCTAAGTCCGTGAAACAGTTAACAGAGAATGTATGAGTTTCTCAAGTTTGGTAACAGATAGAAACAAGCGAAAGTACACAGTGATTCATCTACCTAGAAAAGTTACAGAGGTTTACACAGAGAATTCCAAGGGTAAGTACAAGAAAATAAGAGAGACTTAGAAAACTGGTAAAACCTACATTGTTGATAGAGTTGGGAGTACTTAGCACTGTGAAAACAGCACTTTCCCCGAAAGAAATTTAGTTCTCTAAGTCCGTGAAACAGTGAACAGAGAATGTATGAGTTTCTCAAGATTGGTAACAGATAAAAAAAAGAGAAAGTACACAGTGATTCATCTACCTAGACAAGTTACAGAGGTTTACACAGAGAAAACCAAGTATAAGTACAAGAAAATAAGAGAGACTCAGAAAACTGGTAAAACCTACATTGTTGATAGAGTTGGGAGTACTTAGCACTGTGAAAACAGCACTTTCGCAGAAAGAAATCTACTTCTCTAAGACTGGGAAACAGTGAACAGAGAATGTATGAGTTTCTCAAGATTGGTAACAGATAGAAACAAGAGAAAGTACACAGTGATTCATCTACCTAGAAAAGTTACAGAGGTTTACACAGAGAATTCCAAGGATAAGTACAAGAAAATAAGAGAGACTTAGAAAACTGGTAAAACCTACATTGTTGATAGAGTTGGGAGTACTTAGCACTGTGAAAACAGCACTTTCGCCGAAAGAAATTTAGTTCTCTAAGTCCGTGAAACTGTAAACAGAGAATGTATGAGTTTCTCAAGATTGGTAACAGATAGAAACAAGAGAAAGTACACAGTGATTCATCTACCTAGACAAGTTACAGAGGTTTACACAGAGAATTCCAAGTATAAGTACAAGAAAATAAGAGAGACTTAGAAAACTGGTAAAACCTACATTGTTGAAAGACTTGGGAGTACTTAGCACTGTGAAAACAGAACTTTCGCCGAAGGAAATTTAGTTCTCTAAGTCCGTGAAACAGTGAAAAGAGAATGTATGAGTTTCTCCAGTTTGGTAACAGATAGAAACAAGCGAAAGTACACAGTGATTCATCTACCTAGAAAAGTTACAGAGGTTTACACAGAGAATTCCAAGGATAAGTACAAGAAAATAAGAGAGACTTAGAAAACTGGTAAAACCTACATTGTTGATAGAGTTGGGAGTACTTAGCACTGTGAAAACAGCACTTTCGCCGAAGGAAAGTTAGTTCTCTAAGTCCGTGAAACAGTGAACAGAGAATGTATGAGTTTCTCAAGTTTGGTAACAGATAGAAACAAGCGAAAGTACACAGTGATTCATCTACCTAGAAATGTTACAGAAGTTTACACAGAGAATTCCAAGAATAAGTACAAGAAAATAAGAGAGACTTAGAAAACTGGTAAAACCTACATTGTTGATAGACTTGGGAGTACTTAGCACTGTGAAAACAGCACTTTCGCCGAAGGAAATTTAGTTCTCTAAGTCCGTGAAACAGTGAACAGAGAATGTATGAGTTTCTCAAGTTTGGTAACAGATAGAAACAAGCGAAAGTACACAGTGATTCATCTACCTAGAAAAGTTACAGAGGTTTACACAGAGAATTCCAAGGGTAAGTACAAGAAAATAAGAGAGACTTAGAAAACTGGTAAAACCTACATTGTTCATAGAGTTGGGAGTACTTAGCACTGTGAAAACAGCACTCTCCCCGAAAGAAATTTAGTTCTCTAAGTCCGTGAAACAGTGAACAGAGAATGTATGAGTTTCTCAAGTTTGGTAACAGATAGAAACAAGCGAAAGTACACAGTGATTCATCTACCTAGAAAAGTTACAGAGGTTTACACAGAGAATTCCAAGTATAAGTTCAAGAAAATAAGAGAGACTTAGAAAACTGGTAAAACCTACATTGTTGATAGAGTTGGGAGTACTTAGCACTGTGAAAACAGCACTTTCGCCGAAGGAAATTTAGTTCTCTAAGTCCGTGAAACAGTGAACAGAGAATGTATGAGTTTCTCAAGTTTGGTAACAGACAGAAACAAGCGAAAGTACACAGTGATTCATCTACCTAGAAAAGTTACAGAGGTTTACACAGAGAATTCCAAGGATAAGTACAAGAAAATAAGAGAGACTTAGAAAACTGGTAAAACCTACATTGTTCATAGAGTTCGGAGTACTTAGCACTGTGAAAACAGCACTTTCCCAGAAAGAAATCTACTTCTCTAACACTGGGAAACAGTGAACAGAGAATGTATGAGTTTCTCAAGATTGGTAACAGATAGAAACAAGAGAAAGTACACAGTGATTCATCTACCTAGAAAAGTTACAGAGGTTTACGCAGAGAATCCAAGGATAAGTACAAGAAAATAAGAGAGACTTAGAAAACTGGTAAAACCTACATTGTTGATAGAGTTGGGAGTACTTAGCACTGTGAAAACAGTACTTTTGCCGAAAGAAATTTAGTTCTCTAAGTCCGTGAAACAGTGAACAGAGAATGTATGAGTTTCTCAAGATTGGTAACAGATAGAAATAAGAGAAAGTACACAGTGATTCATCTACCTAGAAAAGTTACAGAGGTTTACACAGAGAAAACCAAGGATAAGTACAAGAAAATAAGAGAGACTTAGAAAACTGGTAAAACCTACATTGTTGATAGAGTTGGGAGTACTTAGGACTGTGAAAACAGCACTTTCGCAGAAAGAAGTCTACTTCTCTAAGACTGGGAAACAGTGAACAGAGAATGTATGAGTTTCTCAAGATTGGTAACAGATAGAAACAAGAGAAAGTACACAGTGATTCATCTACCTAGAGAAGTTACAGAGGTTTACACAGAGAATTCCAAGTATAAGTACAAGAAAATAAGAGAGACTTAGAAAACTGGTAAAACCTACATTGTTGAAAGACTTGGGAGTACTTAGCACTGTGAAAACAGAACTTTCACCGAAGGAAATTTAGTTCTCTAAGTCCGTGAAACAGTGAACAGAGAATGTATGAGTTTCTCCAGTTTGGTAACAGATAGAAACAAGCGAAAGTACACAGTGATTCATCTACCTAGAAAAGTTACAGAGGTTTACACAGAGAATTCCAAGGATAAGTACAAGAAAATAAGAGAGACTTAGAAAACTGGTAAAACCTACATTGTTGATAGAGTTGGGAGTACTTAGCACTGTGAAAACAGCACTTTCACCGAAAGAAATTTAGTTCTCTAAGTCCGTGAAACAGTGAACAGAGAATGTATGAGTTTCTCAAGTTTGGTAACAGATAGAAACAAGCGAAAGTACACAGTGATTCATCTACCTAGAAAAGTTACAGAGGTTTACACAGAGAATTCCAAGGATAAGTACAAGAAAATAAGAGAGACTTAGAAAACTGGTAAAACCTACATTGTTGATAGAGTTGGAAGTACTTAGCACTGTGAAAACAGCACTTTCGCCGAAGGAAATTTAGTTCTCTAAGTCCGTGAAACAGTGAACAGAGAATGTATGAGTTTCTCAAGTTTGGTAACAGATAGAAACAAGCGAAAGTACACAGTGATTCATCTACCTAGAAAAGTTACAGAGGTTTACACAGAGAATTCCAAGGATAAGTACAAGAAAATAAGAGAGACTTAGAAAACTGGTAAAACCTGCATTGTTGATAGAGTTGGGAGTACTTAGCACTGTGAAAACAGCACTTTCGCAGAAAGAAATCTACTTCTCTAAGACTGGGAAACAGTGAACAGAGAATGTATGAGTTTCTGAAGATAGGTAAGAGATAGAAACAAGAGAAAGTACACAGTGATTCATCTACCTAGAGAAGTTACAGAGGTTTACACAGAGAATTCCAAGGATAAGTACAAGAAAATAAGAGAGACTTAGAAAACTGGTAAAACCTACATTGTTGATAGAGTTGGGAGTACTTAGCACTGTGAAAACAGCACTTTCGCCGAAGGAAATTTAGTTCTCTAAGTCCGTGAAACAGTGAACAGAGAATGTATGAGTTTCTCAAGTTTGGTAACAGATAGAAACAAGCGAAAGTACACAGTGATTCATCTACCTAGAAAAGTTACAGAGGTATACACAGAGAATTCCAAGGATAAGCACAAGATAATAAGAGAGACTTAGAAAACTGGTAAAACCTACACTGTTGATAGAGTTGGGAGTAGTTAGCACTGTGAAAACAGCACTTTCGCCGAAGGAAATTTAGTTCTCTAAGTCCGTGAAACAGTGAACAGAGAATGTATAAGTTTCTCAAGTTTGGTAACAGATAGAAACAAGCGAAAGTACACAGTGATTCATCTACCTAGAAAAGTTACAGAGGTTTACACAGAGAATTCCAAGGATAAGTACAAGAAAATAAGAGAGATTTAGAAAACTGGTAAAACCTACATGGTTGATAGAGTTGGGAGTACTTAGCACTGTGAAAACAGCACTTTCGCCGAAGGAAATTTAGTTCTATAAGTCCGTGAAACAGTGAACGGAGAACGTATGAGTTTCTCAAGTTTGGTAACACATAGAAACAAGCGAAAGTACACAGTGATTCATCTACCTAGAAATGTTACAGAGGCTTACACAGAGAATTCCAAGGATAAGTACAAGAAAATAAGAGAGACTTAGAAAACTGGTAAAACCTACATTGTTCATAGAGTTGGCAGTACTTAGCACTATGAAAACAGCACTTTCCCCGAAAGAAATTTAGTTCTCTAAGTCCGTGAAACAGTGAACAGAGAATGTATGAGTATCTCAAGATTGGTAACAGATAGAAACAAGAGAAAGTACACAGTGATTCATCTACCTAGACAAGTTACAGAGGTTTACACAGAGAAAACCAAGTATAAGTACAAGAAAATAAGAGAGACTCAGAAAACTGGTAAAACCTACATTGTTGATAGAGTTGGGAGTACTTAGCACTGTAAAAACAGCACTTTCGCAGAAAGAAATCTACTTCTCTAAGACTGGGAAACAGAGAACAGAGAATGTATGAGTTACTCAAGATTGGTAACAGATAGAAACAAGCGAAAGTACACAGTGATTCATCTACCTAGAAAAGTTACAGAGGTTTACACAGAGAATTCCAAGGATAAGTACAGGAAAATAAGAGAGACTTAGAAAACTGGTAAAACCTACATTGTTGATAGAGTTGGGAGTACTTAGCACTGTGAAAACAGCACTTTCGCAGAAAGAAATCTACTTCTCTAACACTGGGAAACAGTGAACAGAGAATTTCTGAGTTTCTCAAGATTGGTAACAGATAGAAACAAGAGAAAGTCCACAGTGATTCATCTACCTAGAAAAGTTACAGAGGTTTACACAGAGAATTCCAAGGATAAGTACAAGAAAATAAGAGAGACTTAGAAAACTGGTAAAACCTACATTGTTGATAGAGTTGGGAGTACTTAGCACTGTGAAAACAGTACTTTCGCCGAAAGAAATTTAGTTCTATAAGGCCGTGAAACAGTGAACAGAGAATGTATGAGTTTCTCTAGATTGGTAACAGATAGAAACAAGAGAAAGTACACAGTGATTCATCTACCTAGAAAAGTTACAGAGGTTTACACAGAGAAAACCAAGTATAAGTACAAGAAAATAAGAGAGACTTAGAAAACTGGTAAAACCTACATTGTTGATAGAGTTCGGAGTACTTAGCACTGTGAAAACAGCACTTTCACAGAAAGAAATCTACTTCTCTAAGACTGGGAAACAGGGAACAGAGAATGTATGAGTTTCTCAAGATTGGTTACATATAGAAACAAGAGAAAGTACACAGTGATTCATCTACCTAGAGAAGTTACAGAGGTTTACACAGAGAATTCCAAGTATAAGTACAAGAAAATAAGAGAGACTTAGAAAACTGGTAAAACCTACATTGTTGATAGAGTTAGGAGTACTTAGCACTGTGAAAACAGCACTTTCGCCGAAGGAAATTTAGTTCTCTAAGTCCGTGAAACAGTGAACAGAGAATGTATGAGTTTCTCAAGTTTGGTAACAGATAGAAACAAGCGAAAGTACACAGTGATTCATCTACCTAGAAAAGTTACAGAGGTTTACACAGAGAATTCCAAGGATAAGTACAAGAAAATAAGAGAGACTTAGAAAACTGGTAAAACCTACATTGTTGATAGAGTTGGGAGTACTTAGCACTGTGAAAACAGCACTTTCACCGAAAGAAATTTAGTTCTCTAAGTCCGTGAAACAGTGAACAGAGAATGTATGAGTTTCTCAAGTTTGGTAACAGATAGAAACAAGCGAAAGTACACAGTGATTCATCTACCTAGAAAAGTTACAGAGGTTTACACAGAGAATTCCAAGGATAAGTACAAGAAAATAAGAGAGACTTAGAAAACTGGTAAAACCTACATTGTTGATAGAGTTGGGAGTACTTAGCACTGTGAAAACACCACTTTCGCCGAAGGAAATTTAGTTCTCTAAGTCCGTGAAACAGTGAACAGAGAATGTATGAGTTTCCCAAGTTTGGTAACAGATAGAAACAAGCGAAAGTACACAGTGATTCATCTACCTAGAAAAGTTACAGAGGTTTACACAGAGAAGTCCAAGGATAAGTACAAGAAAATAAGAGAGACTTAGAAAACTGGTAAAACCTACATTGTTGATAGAGTTGGGAGTACTTAGCACTGTGAAAACAGCACTTTCGCAGAAAGAAATCTACTTCTCTAAGACTGGGAAACAGTGAACAGAGAATGTATGAGTTTCTGAAGATAAGTAAGAGATAGAAACAAGAGAAAGTACACAGTGATTCATCTACCTAGAGAAGTTACAGAGGTTTACACAGAGAATTCCAAGGATAAGTACAAGAAAATAAGAGAGACTTAGAAACCGGTAAAACCTACATTGTTGATAGAGTTGGGAGTACTTAGCACTGTGAAAACAACACTTTCGCCGAAGGAAATTTAGTTCTCTAAGTCCGTGAAACAGTGAACAGAGAATGTATGAGTTTCTCAAGATTGGTAACAGATAGAAACAAGAGAAAGTACACAGTGATTCATCTACCTAGAAAAGTTACAGAGGTTTACACAGAGAATTCCAAGGATAAGTACAAGAAAATAAGAGAGACTTAGAAAACTGGTAAAACCTACATTGTTCATAGAGTTGGGAGTACTTAGCACTGTGAAAACAGCACTTTCGCAGAAAGAAATCTACTTCTCTAACACTGGGAAACAGTGAACAGAGAATGTCTGAGTTTCTCAAGATTGGTAACAGATAGAAACAAGAGAAAGTCCACAGTGATTCATCTACCTAGAAAAGTTACAGAGGTTTACACAGAGAATTCCAAGGATAAGTACAAGAAAATAAGAGAGACTTAGAAAACTGGTAAAACCTACATTGTTGATAGAGTTGGGAGTACTTAGCACTGTGAAAACAGTACTTTCGCCGAAAGAAATTTAGTTCTATAAGTCCGTGAAACAGTGAACAGAGAATGTATGAGTTTCTCTAGATTGGTAACAGATAGAAACAAGAGAAAGTACACAGTGATTCATCTACCTAGAAAAGTTACAGAGGTTTACACAGAGAAAACCAAGTATAAGTACAAGAAAATAAGAGAGACTTAGAAAACTGGTAAAACCTACATTGTTGATAGAGTTCGGAGTACTTAGCACTGTGAAAACAGCACTTTCGCAGAAAGAAATCTACTTCTCTAAGACTGGGAAACAGTGAACAGAGAATGTATGAGTTTCTCAAGATTGGTAACATATAGAAACAAGAGAAAGTACACAGTGATTCATCTACCTAGAGAAGTTACAGAGGTTTACACAGAGAATTCCAAGTATAAGTACAAGAAAATAAGAGAGACTTAGAAAACTGGTAAAACCTACATTGTTGATAGAGTTAGGAGTACTTAGCACTGTGAAAACAGCACTTTCGCCGAAGGAAATTTAGTTCTCTAAGTCCGTGAAACAGTGAACAGAGAATGTATGAGTTTCTCAAGTTTGGTAACAGATAGAAACAAGCGAAAGTACACAGTGATTCATCTACCTAGAAAAGTTACAGAGGTTTACACAGAGAATTCCAAGTATAAGTACAAGAAAATAAGAGAGACTTAGAAAACTGGTAAAACCTACATTGTTGATAGAGTTGGGAGTACTTAGCACTGTGAAAACAGCACTTTCACCGAAAGAAATTTAGTTCTCTAAGTCCGTGAAACAGTGAACAGAGAATGTATGAGTTTCTCAAGTTTGGTAACAGATAGAAACAAGCGAAAGTACACAGTGATTCATCTACCTAGAAAAGTTACAGAGGTTTACACAGAGAATTCCAAGGATAAGTTCAAGAAAATAAGAGAGACTTAGAAAACTGGTAAAACCTACATTGTTGATAGAGTTGGAAGTACTTAGCACTGTGAAAACAGCACTTTCGCCGAAGGAAATTTAGTTCTCTAAGTCCGTGAAACAGTGAACAGAGAATGTACGAGTTTCTCAAGTTTGGTAACAGATAGAAACAAGCGAAAGTACACAGTGATTCATCTACCTAGAAAAGTTACAGAGGTTTACACAGAGAATTCCAAGGATAAGTACAAGAAAATAAGAGAGACTTAGAAAACTGGTAAAACCTACATTGTTGATAGAGTTGGGAGTACTTAACACTGTGAAAACAGCACTTTCGCAGAAAGAAATCTACTTCTCTAAGACTGGGAAACAGTGAACAGAGAATGTATGAGTTTCTGAAGATAGGTAAGAGATAGAAACAAGAGAAAGTACACAGTGATTCATCTACCTAGAGAAGTTACAGAGGTTTACACAGAGAATTCCAAGGATAAGTACAAGAAAATAAGAGAGACTTAGAAAACTGGTAAAACCTACATTGTTGATAGACCTGGGAGTACTTAGCACTGTGAAAACAGCACTTTCGCCGAAGGAAATTTAGTTCTCTAAGTCCGTGAAACAGTGAACAGAGAATGTATGAGTTTCTCAAGTTTGGTAACAGATAGAAACAAGCGAAAGTACACAGTGATTCATCTACCTAGAAAAGTTACAGAGGTTTACACAGAGAATTCCAAGGATAAGCACAAGATAATAAGAGAGACTTAGAAAACTGGTAAAACCTACACTGTTGATAGAGTTGGGATTAGTTAGCACTGTGAAAACAGCACTTTCGCCGAAGGAAATTTAGTTCTCTAAGTCCGTGAAACAGTGAACAGAGAATGTATGAGTTTCTCAAGTTTGGTAACAGATAGAAACAAGCGAAAGTACACAGTGATTCATCTACCTAGAAAAGTTACAGAGGTTTACACAGAGAATTCCAAGGATAAGTACAAGAAAATAAGAGAGATTTAGAAAACTGGTAAAACCTACATTGTTGATAGAGTTGGGAGTACTTAGCACTGTGAAAACAGCACTTTCGCCGAAGGAAATTTAGTTCTATAAGTCCGTGAAACAGTGAACGGAGAACGTATGAGTTTCTCAAGTTTGGTAACACATAGAAACAAGCGAAAGTACACAGTGATTCATCTACCTAGAAATGTTACAGAGGCTTACACAGAGAATTCCAAGGATAAGTACAAGAAAATAAGAGAGACTTAGAAAACTGGTAAAACCTACATAGTTCATAGAGTTGGGAGTACTTAGCACTATGAAAACAGCACTTTCCCCGAAAGAAATTTAGTTCTCTAAGTCCGTGAAACAGTGAACAGAGAATGTATGAGTATCTCAAGATTGGTAACAGATAGAAACAAGAGAAAGTACACAGTGATTCATCTACCTAGACAAGTTACAGAGGTTTACACAGAGAAAACCAAGTATAAGTACAAGAAAATAAGAGAGACTCAGAAAACTGGTAAAACCTACATTGTTGATAGAGTTGGGAGTACTTAGCACTGTAAAAACAGCACTTTCGCAGAAAGAAATCTACTTCTCTAAGACTGGGAAACAGAGAACAGAGAATGTATGAGTTTCTCAAGATTGGTAACAGATAGAAACAAGCGATAGTACACAGTGATTCATCTACCTAGAAAAGTTACAGAGGTTTACACAGAGAATTCCAAGGATAAGTACAAGAAAATAAGAGAGACTTAGAAAAGTGGTAAAACCTACATTGTTGATAGAGTTGGGAGTACTTAGCACTGTGAAAACACCACTTTCGCCGAAGGAAATTTAGTTCTCTAAGTCCGTGAAACAGTGAACAGAGAATGTATGAGTTTCTCAAGTTTGGTAACAGATAGAAACAAGCGAAAGTACACAGTGATTCATCTACCTAGAAAAGTTACAGAGGTTTACACAGAGAATTCCAAGGATAAGTACAAGAAAATAAGAGAGACTTAGAAAACTGGTAAAACCTATATTGTTGATAGAGTTGGGAGTACTTAGCACTGTGAAAACAGCACTTTCGCCGAAGGAAATTTAGTTCTCTAAGTCCGTGAAACAGTGAACAGAGAATGTATGAGTTTCTCAAGATTGGTAACAGATAGAAACAAGAGAAAGTACACAGTGATTCATCTACCTAGAAAAGTTACAGAGGTTTACACAGAGAATTCCAAGGATAAGTACAAGAAAATAAGAGAGACTTAGAAAACTGGTAAAACCTACATTGTTCATAGAGTTGGGAGTACTTAGCACTGTGAAAACAGCACTTTCGCAGAAAGAAATCTACTTCTCTAACACTGGGAAACAGTGAACAGAGAATGTCTGAGTTTCTCAAGATTGGTAACAGATAGAAACAAGAGAAAGTCCACAGTGATTCATCTACCTAGAAAACTTACAGAGGTTTACACAGAGAATTCCAAGGATAAGTACAAGAAAATAAGAGAGACTTAGAAAACTGGTAAAACCTACATTGTTGATAGAGTTGGGAGTACTTAGCACTGTGAAAACAGTACTTTCGCCGAAAGAAATTTAGTTCTATAAGTCCGTGAAACAGTGAACAGAGAATGTATGAGTTTCTCTAGATTGGTAACAGATAGAAACAAGAGAAAGTACACAGTGATTCATCTACCTAGAAAAGTTACAGAGGTTTACACAGAGAAAACCAAGTATAAGTACAAGAAAATAAGAGAGACTTAGAAAACTGGTAAAACCTACATTGTTGATAGAGTTCGGAGTACTTAGCACTGTGAAAACAGCACTTTCGCAGAAAGAAATCTACTTCTCTAAGACTGGGAAACAGTGAACAGAGAATGTATGAGTTTCTCAAGATTGGTAACATATAGAAACAAGAGAAAGTACACAGTGATTCATCTACCTAGAGAAGTTACAGAGGTTTACACAGAGAATTCCAAGTATAAGTACAAGAAAATAAGAGAGACTTAGAAAACTGGTAAAACCTACATTGTTGATAGAGTTAGGAGTACTTAGCACTGTGAAAACAGCACTTTCGCCGAAGGAAATTTAGTTCTCTAAGTCCGTGAAACAGTGAACAGAGAATGTATGAGTTTCTCAAGTTTGGTAACAGATAGAAACAAGCGAAAGTACACAGTGATTCATCTACCTAGAAAAGTTACAGAGGTTTACACAGAGAATTCCAAGGATAAGTACAAGAAAATAAGAGAGACTTAGAAAACTGGTAAAACCTACATTGTTGATAGAGTTGGGAGTACTTAGCACTGTGAAAACAGCACTTTCGCCGAAGGAAATTTAGTTCTCTAAGTCCGTGAAACAGTGAACAGAGAATGTACGAGTTTCTCAAGTTTGGTAACAGATAGAAACAAGCGAAAGTACACAGTGATTCATCTACCTAGAAAAGTTACAGAGGTTTACACAGAGAATTGCAAGGATAAGTACAAGAAAATAAGAGAGACTTAGAAAACTGGTAAAACCTACATTGTTGATAGAGTTGGGAGTACTTAGCACTGTGAAAACAGCACTTTCGCAGAAAGAAATCTACTTCTCTAAGACTGGGAAACAGTGAACAGAGAATGTATGAGTTTCTGAAGATAGGTAAGAGATAGAAACAAGAGAAAGTACACAGTGATTCATCTACCTAGAGAAGTTACAGAGGTTTACACAGAGAATTCCAAGGATAAGTACAAGAAAATAAGAGAGACTTAGAAAACTGGTAAAACCTACATTGTTGATAGACTTGGGAGTACTTAGCACTGTGAAAACAGCACTTTCGCCGAAGGAAATTTAGTTCTCTAAGTCCGTGAAACAGTGAACAGAGAATGTATGAGTTTCTCAAGTTTGGTAACAGATAGAAACAAGCGAAAGTACACAGTGATTCATCTACCTAGAAAAGTTACAGAGGTTTACACAGAGAATTCCAAGGATAAGCACAAGATAATAAGAGAGACTTAGAAAACTGGTAAAACCTACACTGTTGATAGAGTTGGGAGTAGTTAGCACTGTGAAAACAGCACTTTCGCCGAAGGAAATTTAGTTCTCTAAGTCCGTGAAACAGTGAACAGAGAATGTATGAGTTTCTCAAGTTTGGTAACAGATAGAAACAAGCGAAAGTACACAGTGATTCATCTACCTAGAAAAGTTACAGAGGTTTACACAGAGAATTCCAAGGATAAGTACAAGAAAATAAGAGAGATTTAGAAAACTGGTAAAACCTACATTGTTGATAGAGTTGGGAGTACTTAGCACTGTGAAAACAGCACTTTCGCCGAAGGAAATTTAGTTCTATAAGTCCGTGAAACAGTGAACGAAGAACGTATGAGTTTCTCAAGTTTGGTAACACATAGAAACAAGCGAAAGTACACAGTGATTCATCTACCTAGAAATGTTACAGAGGCTTACACAGAGAATTCCAAGGATAAGTACAAGAAAATAAGAGAGACTTAGAAAACTGGTAAAACCTACATTGTTCATAGAGTTGGGAGTACTTAGCACTATGAAAACAGCACTTTCCCCGAAAGAAATTTAGTTCTCTAAGTCCGTGAAACAGTGAACAGAGAATGTATGAGTATCTCAAGATTGGTAACAGATAGAAACAAGAGAAAGTACACAGTGATTCATCTACCTAGACAAGTTACAGAGGTTTACACAGAGAAAACCAAGTATAAGTACAAGAAAATAAGAGAGACTCAGAAAACTGGTAAAACCTACATTGTTGATAGAGTTGGGAGTACTTAGCACTGTAAAAACAGCACTTTCGCAGAAAGAAATCTACTTCTCTAAGACTGGGAAACAGAGAACAGAGAATGTATGAGTTTCTCAAGATTGGTAACAGATAGAAACAAGCGATAGTACACAGTGATTCATCTACCTAGAAAAGTTACAGAGGTTTACACAGAGAATTCCAAGGATAAGTACAAGAAAATAAGAGAGACTTAGAAAACTGGTAAAACCTACATTGTTGATAGAGTTGGGAGTACTTAGCACTGTGAAAACAGCACTTTCGCCGAAGGAAATTTAGTTCTCTAAGTCCGTGAAACAGTGAACAGAGAATGTGTGAGTTTCTCAAGTTTAGTAACAGATAGAAACAAGCGAAAGTACACAGTGATTCATCTACCTAGAAAAGTTACAGAGGTTTACACAGAGAATTCCAAGGATAAGTACAAGAAAATAAGAGAGACTTAGAAAACTGGTAAAACCTACATTGTTGATAGAGTTGGGAGTACTTAGCACTGTGAAAACAGCACTTTCGCCGAAGGAAATTTAGTTCTATAAGTCCGTGAAACAGTGAACGGAGAACGTATGAGTTTCTCAAGTTTGGTAACACATAGAAACAAGCGAAAGTACACAGTGATTCATCTACCTAGAAATGTTACAGAGGCTTACACAGAGAATTCCAAGGATAAGTACAAGAAAATAAGAGAGACTTAGAAAACTGGTAAAACCTACATTGTTCATAGAGTTGGGAGTACTTAGCACTATGAAAACAGCACTTTCCCCGAAAGAAATTTAGTTCTCTAAGTCCGTGAAACAGTGAACAGAGAATGTATGAGTATCTCAAGATTGGTAACAGATAGAAACAAGAGAAAGTACACAGTGATTCATCTACCTAGACAAGTTACAGAGGTTTACACAGAGAAAACCAAGTATAAGTACAAGAAAATAAGAGAGACTCAGAAAACTGGTAAAACCTACATTGTTGATAGAGTTGGGAGTACTTAGCACTGTAAAAACAGCACTTTCGCAGAAAGAAATCTACTTCTCTAAGACTGGAAAACAGAGAACAGAGAATGTATGAGTTTCTCAAGTTTGGTAACAGATAGAAACAAGCGATAGTACACAGTGATTCATCTACCTAGAAAAGTTACAGAGGTTTACACAGAGAATTCCAAGGATAAGTACAAGAAAATAAGAGAGACTTAGAAAACTGGTAAAACCTACATTGTTGATAGAGTTGGGAGTACTTAGCACTGTGAAAACACCACTTTCGCCGAAGGAAATTTAGTTCTCTAAGTCCGTGAAACAGTGAACAGAGAATGTATGAGTTTCTCAAGTTTGGTAACAGATAGAAACAAGCGAAAGTACACAGTGATTCATCTACCTAGAAAAGTTACAGAGGTTTACACAGAGAATTCCAAGGATAAGTACAAGAAAATAAGAGAGACTTAGAAAACTGGTAAAACCTATATTGTTGATAGAGTTGGGAGTACTTAGCACTGTGAAAACAGCACTTTCGCTGAAGGAAATTTAGTTCTCTAAGTCCGTGAAACAGTGAACAGAGAATGTATGAGTTTCTCAAGTTTGGTAACAGATAGAAACAAGCGAAAGTACACAGTAATTCATCTACCTAGAAAAATTACAGAGGTTTACACAGAGAATTCCAAGGATAAGTACAAGAAAATAAGAGAGACTTAGAAAACTGGTAAAACCTACATTGTTGATAGAGTTGGGAGTACTTACCACTGTGAAAACAGCACTTTCGCCGAAAGAAATTTAGTTCTCTAAGTCCGTGAAACAGTGAACAGAGAATGTATGAGTTTCTCAAGATTGGTAACAGATAGAAACAAGAGAAAGTACACAGTGATTCATCTACCTAGACAAGTTACAGAGGTTTACACAGAGAATTCCAAGTATAAGTACAAGAAAATAAGAGAGACTTAGAAAACTGGTAAAACCTACATTGTTGAACGACTTGGGAGTACTTAGCACTGTGAAAACAGAACTTTCGCCGAAGTAAATTTAGTTCTCTAAGTCCGTGAAACAGTGAACAGAGAATGTATGAGTTTCTCCAGTTTGGTAACAGATAGAAACAAGCGAAAGTACACAGTGATTCATCTACCTAGAAAAGTTACAGAGGTTTACACAGAGAATTCCAAGGATAAGTACAAGAAAATAAGAGAGACTTAGAAAACTGGTAAAACCTACATTGTTGATAGAGTTGGGAGTACTTAGCACTGTGAAAACAGCACTTTCGCCGAAGGAAAGTTAGTTCTCTAAGTCCGTGAAACAGTGAACAGAGAATGTATGAGTTTCTCAAGTTTGGTAACAGATAGAAACAAGCGAAAGTACACAGTGATTCATCTACCTAGAAAAGTTACAGAAGTTTACACAGAGAATTCCAAGAATAAGTACAAGAAAATAAGAGAGACTTAGTAAACTGGTAAAACCTACATTGTTGATAGACTTGGGAGTACTTAGCACTGTGAAAACAGCACTTTCGCCGAAGGAAATTTAGTTCTCTAAGTCCGTGAAACAGTGAACAGAGAATGTATGAGTTTCTCAAGTTTGGTAACAGATAGAAACAAGCGAAAGTACACAGTGATTCATCTACCTAGAAAAGTTACAGAGGTTTACACAGAGAATTCCAAGGGTAAGTACAAGAAAATAAGGGAGACTTAGAAAACTGGTAAAACCTACATTGTTCATAGAGTTGGGAGTACTTAGCACTGTGAAAACAGCACTCTCCCCGAAAGAAATTTAGTTCTCTATGTCCGTGAAACAGTGAACAGAGAATGTATGAGTTTCTCAAGATTGGTAACAGATAGAAACAAGAGAAAGTACACAGTGATTCATCTACCTAGAAAAGTTACAGAGGTTTACACAGAGAAAACCAAGTATAAGTACAAGAAAATAAGAGAGACTCAGAAAACTGGTAAAACCTACATTGTTGATAGAGTTGGGAGTACTTAGCACTGTGAAAACAGCACTTTCGCCGAAGGAAATTTAGTTCTCTAAGTCCGTGAAACAGTGAACGGAGAACGTATGGGTTTCTCAAGTTTGGTAACACATAGAAACAAGCGAAAGTACACAGTGATTCATCTACCTAGAAAAGTTACAGAGGCTTACACAGAAAATTCCAAGGATAAGTACAAGAAAATAAGAGAGACTTAGAAAACTGGTAAAACCTACATTGTTGAAAGACTTGGGAGTACTTAGCACTGTGAAAACAGAACTTTCGCCGAAGTAAATTTAGTTCTCTAAGTCCGTGAAACAGTGAACAGAGAATGTATGAGTTTCTCCAGTTTGGTAACAGATAGAAACAAGCGAAAGTACACAGTGATTCATCTACCTAGAAAAGTTACAGAGGTTTACACAGAGAATTCCAAGGATAAGTACAAGAAAATAAGAGAGACTTAGAAAACTGGTAAAACCTACATTGTTGATAGAGTTGGGAGTACTTAGCACTGTGAAAACAGCACTTTCGCCGAAGGAAAGTTAGTTCTCTAAGTCCGTGAAACAGTGAACAGAGAATGTATGAGTTTCTCAAGTTTGGTAACAGATAGAAACAAGCGAAAGTACACAGTGATTCATCTACCTAGAAAAGTTACAGAAGTTTACACAGAGAATTCCAAGAATAAGTACAAGAAAATAAGAGAGACTTAGTAAACTGGTAAAACCTACATTGTTGATAGACTTGGGAGTACTTAGCACTGTGAAAACAGCACTTTCGCCGAAGGAAATTTAGTTCTCTAAGTCCGTGAAACAGTGAACAGAGAATGTATGAGTTTCTCAAGTTTGGTAACAGATAGAAACAAGCGAAAGTACACAGTGATTCATCTACCTAGAAAAGTTACAGAGGTTTACACAGAGAATTCCAAGGGTAAGTACAAGAAAATAAGGGAGACTTAGAAAACTGGTAAAACCTACATTGTTCATAGAGTTGGGAGTACTTAGCACTGTGAAAACAGCACTCTCCCCGAAAGAAATTTAGTTCTCTAAGTCCGTGAAACAGTGAACAGAGAATGTATGAGTTTCTCAAGATTGGTAACAGATAGAAACAAGAGAAAGTACACAGTGATTCATCTACCCAGACAAGTTACAGAGGTTTACACAGAGAAAACCAAGTATAAGTACAAGAAAATAAGAGAGACTCAGAAAACTGGTAAAACCTACATTGTTGATAGAGTTGGGAGTACTTAGCACTGTGAAAACAGCACTTTCGCCGAAGGAAATTTAGTTCTCTAAGTCCGTGAAACAGTGAACAGAGAATGTATGAGTTTCTCAAGTTTGGTAACAGATAGAAACAAGCGAAAGTACACAGTGATTCATCTACCTAGAAAAGTTACAGAAGTTTACACAGAGAATTCCAAGGATAAGTACAAGAAAATAAGAGAGACTTAGAAAACTGGTAAAACCTACATTGTTGATAGAGTTGGGAGTACTTAGCACTGTGAAAACAGCACTTTCGCCGAAGGAAATTTAGTTCTCTAAGTCCGTGAAACAGTGAACAGAGAATGTATCAGTTTCTCAAGTTTGGTAACACATAGAAACAAGCGAAAGTACACAGTGATTCATCTACCTAGAAAAGTTACAGAGGTTTACACAGAGAATTCCAAGGATAAGTACAAGAAAATAAGAGAGATTTAGAAAACTGGTAAAACCTACATTGTTGATAGAGTTGGGAGTACTTAACACTGTGAAAACAGCACTTTCGCCGAAGGAAATTTAGTTCTCTAAGTCCGTGAAACAGTGAACGGAGAACGTATGAGTTTCTCAAGTTTGGTAACACATAGAAACAAGCGAAAGTACACAGTGATTCATCCACCTAGAAAAGTTACAGAGGCTTACACAGAGAATTCCAAGGATAAGTACAAGAAAATAAGAGAGACTTAGAAAAGTGGTAAAACCTACATTGTGGATAGAGTTGGGAGTACTTAGCACTATGAAAACAGCACTTTCCCCGAAAGAAATTTAGTTCTCTAAGACCGTGAAACAGTGAACAGAGAATGTATGAGTATCTGAAGATTGGTAACAGATAGAAACAAGAGAAAGTACACAGTGATTCATCTACCTAGACAAGTTACAGAGGTTTACACAGAGAAAACCAAGTACAAGTACAAGAAAATAAGAGAGACTCAGAAAACTGGTAAAACCTACATTGTTGATAGAGTTGGGATTACTTAGCACTGTAAAAACAGCACTTTCACAGAAAGAAATCTACTTCCCTAAGACTGGGAAACAGAGAACAGAGAATGTATGAGTTTCTCAAGATTGGTAACAGATAGAAACAAGCGAAAGTACACAGTGATTCATCTACCTAGAAAAGTTACAGAGGTTTACACAGAGAATTCCAAGGATAAGTACAAGAAAATAAGAGAGACTTAGAAAACTGGTAAAACCTACATTGTTGATAGAGTTGGGAGTACTTAGCACTGTGAAAACAGCACTTTCGCTGAAGGAAATTTAGTTCTCTAAGTCCGTGAAACAGTGAACAGAGAATGTATGAGTTTCTCAAGTTTGGTAACAGATAGAAACAAGCGAAAGTACACAGTGATTCATCTACCTAGAAATGTTACAGAGGTTTACACAGAGAATTCCAAGGATAAGTACAAGAAAATAAGAGAGACTTAGAAAACTGGTAAAACCTACATTGTTGATAGAGTTGGGAGTACTTAGCACTGTGAAAACAGCACTTTCGCCAAAGGAAATTTAGTTCTCTAAGTCCGTGAAACAGTTAACAGAGAATGTATGAGTTTCTCAAGTTTGGTAACAGATAGAAACAAGCGAAAGTACACAGTGATTCATCTACCTAGAAAAGTTACAGAGGTTTACACAGAGAATTCCAAGGGTAAGTACAAGAAAATAAGAGAGACTTAGAAAACTGGTAAAACCTACATTGTTGATAGAGTTGGGAGTACTTAGCACTGTGAAAACAGCACTTTCCCCGAAAGAAATTTAGTTCTCTAAGTCCGTGAAACAGTGAACAGAGAATGTATGAGTTTCTCAAGATTGGTAACAGATAAAAAAAAGAGAAAGTACACAGTGATTCATCTACCTAGACAAGTTACAGAGGTTTACACAGAGAAAACCAAGTATAAGTACAAGAAAATAAGAGAGACTCAGAAAACTGGTAAAACCTACATTGTTGATAGAGTTGGGAGTACTTAGCACTGTGAAAACAGCACTTTCGCAGAAAGAAATCTACTTCTCTAAGACTGGGAAACAGTGAACAGAGAATGTATGAGTTTCTCAAGATTGGTAACAGATAGAAACAAGAGAAAGTACACAGTGATTCATCTACCTAGAAAAGTTACAGAGGTTTACACAGAGAATTCCAAGGATAAGTACAAGAAAATAAGAGAGACTTAGAAAACTGGTAAAACCTACATTGTTGATAGAGTTGGGAGTACTTAGCACTGTGAAAACAGCACTTTCGCCGAAAGAAATTTAGTTCTCTAAGTCCGTGAAACTGTGAACAGAGAATGTATGAGTTTCTCAAGATTGGTAACAGATAGAAACAAGAGAAAGTACACAGTGATTCATCTACCTAGACAAGTTACAGAGGTTTACACAGAGAATTCCAAGGATAAGTACAAGAAAATAAGAGAGACTTAGAAAACTGGTAAAACCTACATTGTTGATAGAGTTGGGAGTACTTAGGACTGTGAAAACAGCACTTTCGCAGAAAGAAGTGTACTTCTCTAAGACTGGGAAACAGTGAACAGAGAATGTATGAGTTTCTCAAGATTGGTAACAGATAGAAACAAGAGAAAGTACACAGTGATTCATCTACCTAGAGAAGTTACAGAGGTTTACACAGAGAATACCAAGTATAAGTACAAGAAAATAAGAGAGACTTAGAAAACTGGTAAAACCTACATTGTTGAAAGACATGGGAGTACTTAGCACTGTGAAAACAGAACTTTCACCGAAGAAAATTTAGTTCTCAAAGTCCATGAAACAGTGAACAGAGAATGTATGAGTTTCTCCAGTTTGGTAACAGATAGAAACAAGCGAAAGTACACAGTGATTCATCTACCTAGAAAAGTTACAGAGGTTTACACAGAGAATTCCACGGATAAGTACAAGAAAATAAGAGAGACTTAGAAAACTGGTAAAACCTACATTGTTGATAGAGTTGGGAGTACTTAGCACTGTGAAAACAGCACTTTCGCCGAAGGAAAGTTAGTTCTCTAAGTCAGTGAAACAGTGAACAGAGAATGTATGAGTTTCTCAAGTTTGGTAACAGATAGAAACAAGCGAAAGTACACAGTGATTCATCTACCTAGAAAAGTTACAGAAGTTTACAAAGAGAATTCCAAGGATAAGTACAAGAAAATAAGAGAGACTTAGAAAACTGGTAAAACCTACATTGTTGATAGAGTTGGGAGTACTTAGCACTGTGAAAACAGCACTTTCGCCGAAGGAAATTTAGTTCTCTAAGTCCGTGAAACAGTGAACGGAGAACGTATGAGATTCTCAAGTTTGGTAAGACATAGAAACAAGCGAAAGTACACAGTGATTCATCTACCTAGAAAAGTTACAGAGGCTTACACAGAGAATTCCAAGGGTAAGTACAAGAAAATAAGAGAGACTTAGAAAACTGGTAAAACCTACATTGTTCATAGAGTTGGGAGTACTTAGCACTGTGAAAACAGCACTTTCCCCGAAAGAAATTTAGTTCTCTAAGTCCGTGAAACAGTGAACAGAGAATGTATGAGTTTCTCAAGATTGGTAACAGATAAAAACAAGAGAAAGTACACAGTGATTCATCTACCTAGAAAAGTTACAGAGGTTTACACAGAGAAAACCAAGTATAAGTACAAGAAAATAAGAGAGACTCAGAAAACTGGTAAAACCTACATTGTTGATAGAGTTGGGAGTACTTAGCACTGTGAAAACAGCACTTTCGCAGAAAGAAATCTACTTCTCTAAGACTGGGAAACAGTGAACAGAGAATGTATGAGTTTCTCAAGATTGGTAACAGATAGAAACAAGAGAAAGTACACAGTGATTCATCTACATAGAGAAGTTACAGAGGTTTACACAGAGAATTCCAAGTATAAGTACAAGAAAATAAGAGAGACTTAGAAAACTGGTAAAACCTACATTGTTGATAGAGTTGGGAGTACTTAGCACTGTGAAAACAGCACTTTCGCCGAAGGAAATTTAGTTCTCTAAGTCCGTGAAACAGTGAACAGAGAATGTATGAGTTTCTCAAGTTTGGTAACAGATAGAAACAAGCGAAAGTACACAGTGATTCATCTACCTAGAAAAGTTACAGAGGTTTACACAGAGAATTCCAAGGATAAGTACAAGAAAATAAGAGAGACTTAGAAAACTGGTAAAACCTACATTGTTGATAGAGTTGGGAGTACTTAGCACTGTGAAAACAGTACTTTCGCCGAAGGAAATTTAGTTCTCTAAGTCCGTGAAACAGTGAACAGAGAATGTATGAGTTTCTCAAGTTTGGTAACAGATAGAAACAAGAGAAAGTACACAGTGATTCACCTACCTAGAAAAGTTACAGAGGTTTACACAGAGAATTCCCAGTATAAGTACAAGAAAATGAGAGAGACTTAGAAAACTGGTAAAACCTACATTGTTGATAGAGTTGGGAGTACTTAGCACTGTGAAAACAGCAATTTCGTCGACGGAAATTTAGTTCTCTAAGTCCGTGAAACAGTGAACAGAGAATGTATGAGTTTCTCAAGTTTGGTAACAGATAGAAACAAGCGAAAGTACACAGTGATTCATCTACCTAGAAAAGCTACAGAGGTTTACACAGAGAAAACCAAGTATAAGTACAAGAAAATAAGAGGGACTTAGAAAACTGGTAAAACCTACATTGTTGATAGAGTTGGGAGTACTTAGCACTGTAAAAACAGCACTTTCGCAGAAAGAAATCTACTTCTCTAAGACTGGGAAACAGTGAACAGAGAATGTATGAGTTTCTCAAGATTGGTAACAGATAGAAACAAGCGAAAGTACACAGTGATTCATCTACCTAGAAAAGTTACAGAGGTTTACACAGAGAATTCCAAGAATAAGTACAAGAAAATAAGAGAGACTTAGAAAACTGGTAAAACCTACATTGTTGATAGAGTTGGGAGTACTTAGCACTGTGAAAACAGCACTTTCGCCAAAGGAAATTTAGTTCTCTAAGTCCGTGAAACAGTGAACGGAGAATGTATGAGTTTCTCAAGTTTGGTAACTGATAGAAACAAGCGAAAGTACACAGTGATTCATCTACCTAGAAAAGTTACAGAGGTTTACACAGAGAATTCCAAGGATAAGTACAAGAAAATAAGAGAGACTTAGAAAACTGGTAAAACCTACATTGTTGATAGAGTTGGGAGTACTTAGCACTGTGAAAACAGCACTTTCGCAGAAAGAAATCTACTTCTCTAAGACTGGGAAACAGTGAACAGAGAATGTATGAGTTTCTCAAGTTTGGTAACAGATAGAAACAAGAGAAAGTACACAGTGATTCATCTACCTAGAAAAGTTAAAGAGGTTTACACAGAGAATTCCAAGGATAAGTACAAGAAAATAAGAGAGACTTAGAAAACTGTTAAAACCTACATTGTTGATAGAGTTGGGAGTACTTAGCACTGTGAAAACAGCACTTTCGCCGAAGGAAATTTAGTTCTCTAAGTCCGTGAAACAGTGAACAGAGAATGTATGAGTTTCTCAAGTTTGGTAACCGATAGAAACAAGCGAAAGTACACAGTGATTCATCTACCTAGAAAAGTTACAGAGATTTACACAGAGAATTCCAAGGATAAGTACAAGAAAGTAAGAGAGACTTAGAAAACTGGTAAAACCTACATTGTTGATAGAGTTGGGAGTACTTAGCACTGTGAAAACAGCACTTTCGCCGAAGGAAATTTAGTTCTCTAAGTCCGTGAAACAGTTAACAGAGAATGTATGAGTTTCTCAAGTTTGGTAACAGATAGAAACAAGCGAACGTACACAGCGATTCATCTACCTAGAAAAGTTACAGAGGTTTACACAGAGAATTCCAAGGGTAAGTACAAGAAAATAAGAGAGACTTAGAAAACTGGTAAAACCTACATTGTTCATAGAGTTGGGAGTACTTACCACTGTGAAAACAGCACTTTCCCCGAAAGAAATTTAGTTCTCTAAGTCCGTGAAACAGTGAACAGAGAATGTATGAGTTTTTCAAGATTGGTAACAGATAAAAACAAGAGAAAGTACACAGTGATTCATCTACCTAGACAAGTTACAGAGGTTTACACAGAGAAAACCAAGTATAAGTACAAGAAAATAAGAGAGACTCAGAAAACTTTTAAAACCTACATTGTTGATAGAGTTGGGAGTACTTAGCACTGTAAAAACAGCACTTTCGCAGAAAGAAATCTACTTCTCTAAGACTGGGAAACAGTGAACAGAGAATGTATGAGTTTCTCAAGATTGGTAACAGATAGAAACAAGAGAAAGTACACAGTGATTCATCTACCTAGAAAAGTTACAGAGGTTTACACAGAGAAAACCAAGGATAAGTACAAGAAAATAAGAGAGACTTAGAAAACTGGTAAAACCTACATTGTTGATAGAGTTGGGAGTACTTAGGACTGTGAAAACAGCACTTTCGCAGAAAGAAGTCTACTTCTCTAAGACTGGGATACAGTGAAAAGAGAATGTATGAGTTTCTCAAGATTGGTAACAGATAGAAACAAGAGAAAGTACACAGTGATTCATCTACCTAGAGAAGTTACAGAGGTTTACACAGAGAATTCCAAGTATAAGTACAAGAAAATAAGAGAGACTTAGAAAACTGGTAAAACCTACATTGTTGATAGAGTTGGGAGTACTTAGCACTGTGAAAACAGCACTTTCGCCGAAGGAAATTTAGTTCTCTAAGTCCGTGAAACAGTGAACGGAGAACGTATGAGTTTCTCAAGTTTGGTAACACATAGAAACAAGCGAAAGTACACAGTGATTCATCTACCTAGAAAAGTTACATAGGCTTACACAGAGAATTCCAAGGGTAAGTACAAGAAAATAAGAGAGACTTAGAAAACTGGTAAAACCTACATTGTTCATAGAGTTGGGAGTACTTAGCACTGTGAAAACAGCACTCTCCCCGAAAGAAATTTAGTTCTCTAAGTCCGTGAAACAGTGAACAGAGAATGTATGAGTTTCTCAAGTTTGGTAACAGATAGAAACAAGCGAAAGTACACAGTGATTCATCTACCTAGAAAAGTTACAGAGGTTTACACAGAGAATTCCAAGTATAAGTACAAGAAAATAAGAGAGACTTAGAAAACTGGTAAAACCTACATTGTTGATAGAGTTGGGAGTACTTAGCACTGTGAAAACAGCACTTTCGCCGAAGGAAATTTAGTTCTCTAAGTCCGTGAAACAGTGAACAGAGAATGTATGAGTTTCTCAAGTTCGGTAACAGATAGAAACAAGCGAAAATACACAGTGATTCATCTATCTAGAAAAGTTACAGAGGTTTACACAGAGAATTCCAAGGATAAGTACAAGAAAATAAGAGAGATTTAGAAAACTGGTAAAACCTACATTGTTCATAGAGTTCGGAGTACTTAGCACTGTGAAAACAGCACTTTCGCAGAAAGAAATCTACTTCTCTAACACTGGGAAACAGTGAACAGAGAATGTATGAGTTTCTCAAGATTGGTAACAGATAGAAACAAGAGAAAGTACACAGTGATTCATCTACCTAGAAAAGTTACAGAGGTTTACGCAGAGAATCCAAGGATAAGTACAAGAAAATAAGAGAGACTTAGAAAACTGGTAAAACCTACATTGTTCATAGAGTTGGGAGTACTTAGCACTGTGAAAACAGTACTTTTGCCGAAAGAAATTTAGTTCTCTAAGTCCGTGAAACAGTGAACAGAGAATGTATGAGTTTCTCAAGTTTGGTAACAGATAGAAACAAGAGAAAGTACACAGTGATTCACCTACCTAGAAAAGTTACAGAGGTTTACACAGAGAATTCCCAGTATAAGTACAAGAAAATGAGAGAGACTTAGAAAACTGGTAAAACCTACATTGTTGATAGAGTTGGGAGTACTTAGCACTGTGAAAACAGCAATTTCGCCGACGGAAATTTAGTTCTCTAAGTCCGTGAAACAGTGAACAGAGAATGTATGAGTTTCTCAAGTTTGGTAACAGATAGAAACAAGCGAAAGTACACAGTGATTCATCTACCTAGAAAAGCTACAGAGGTTTACACAGAGAAAACCAAGTATAAGTACAAGAAAATAAGAGGGACTTAGAAAACTGGTAAAACCTACATTGTAGATAGAGTTGGGAGTACTTAGCACTGTAAAAACAGCACTTTCGCAGAAAGAAATCTACTTCTCTAAGACTGGGAAACAGTGAACAGAGAATGTATGAGTTTCTCAAGATT
Source organism: Heterohyrax brucei (assembly GCA_028571685.1). Taxonomy (NCBI): domain Eukaryota; kingdom Metazoa; phylum Chordata; class Mammalia; order Hyracoidea; family Procaviidae; genus Heterohyrax; species Heterohyrax brucei. The sequence goes on from CM053146.1 coordinate 17,890,302, forward strand.
GGTAACAGATAGAAACAAGCGAAAGTACACAGTGATTCATCTACCAAGAAAAGTTACAGAGGTTTACACAGAGAAAACCAAGGATAAGTACAAGAAAATAAGAGAGACTTAGAAAACTGGTAAAACCTACATTGTTGATAGAGTTGGGAGTACTTAGGACTGTGAAAACAGCACTTTCGCAGAAAGAAGTCTACTTCTCTAAGACTGGGATACAGTGAACAGAGAATGTATGAGTTTCTCAAGATTGGTAACAGATAGAAACAAGAGAAAGTACACAGTGATTCATCTACCTAGAGAAGTTACAGAGGTTTACACAGAGAATTCCAAGTATAAGTACAAGAAAATAAGAGAGATTTAGAAAACTGGTAAAACCTACATTGTTGAAAGACTTGGGAGTACTTAGCACTGTGAAAACAGAACTTTCACCGAAGGAAATTTAGTTCTCTAAGTCCGTGAAACAGTGAACAGAGAATGTATGAGTTTCTCCAGTTTGGTAACAGATAGAAACAAGCGAAAGTACACAGTGATTCATCTACCTAGAAAAGTTACAGAGGTTTACACAGAGAATTCCAAGGATAAGTACAAGAAAATAAGAGAGACTTAGAAAACTGGTAAAACCTACATTGTTGATAGAGTTGGGAGTACTTAGCACTGTGAAAACAGCACTTTCGCCGAAGGAAAGTTAGTTCTCTAAGTCAGTGAAACAGTGAACAGAGAATGTATGAGTTTCTCAAGTTTGGTAACAGATAGAAACAAGCGAAAGTACACAGTGATTCATCTACCTAGAAAAGTTACAGAAGTTTACAAAGAGAATTCCAAGGATAAGTACAAGAAAATAAGAGAGACTTAGAAAACTGGTAAAACCTACATTGTTGATAGAGTTGGGAGTACTTAGCACTGTGAAAACAGCACTTTCGCCGAAGGAAATTTAGTTCTCTAAGTCCGTGAAACAGTGAACAGAGAATGTATGAGTTTCTCAAGTTTGGTAACAGATAGAAACAAGCGAAAGTACACAGTGATTCATCTAGCTAGAAAAGTTACAGAGGTTTACACAGAGAATTCCAAGGATAAGTACAAGAAAATAAGAGAGATTTAGAAAACTGGTAAAACCTACATTGTTGATAGAGTTGGGAGTACTTAGCACTGTGAAAACAGCACTTTCGCCGAAGGAAATTTAGTTCTCTAAGTCCGTGAAACAGTGAACGGAGAACGTATGAGATTCTCAAGTTTGGTAACACATAGAAACAAGCGAAAGTACACAGTGATTCATCTACCTAGAAAAGTTACAGAGGCTTACACAGAGAATTCCAAGGATAAGTACAAGAAAATAAGAGAGACTTAGAAAACTGGTAAAACCTACATTGTTCATAGAGTTGGGAGTACTTAGCACTATGAAAACAGCACTTTCCCCGAAAGAAATTTAGTTCTCTAAGACCGTGAAACAGTGAACAGAGAATGTATGAGTATCTCAAGATTGGTAACAGATAGAAACAAGAGAAAGTACACAGTGATTCATCTACCTAGACAAGTTACAGAGGTTTACACAGAGAAAACCAAGTATAGGTACAAGAAAATAAGAGAGACTCAGAAAACTGGTAAAACCTACATTGTTGATAGAGTTGGGAGTACTTAGCACTGTAAAAACAGCACTTTCGCAGAAAGAAGTCTACTTCTCTAAGACTGGGAAACAGAGAACAGAGAATGTATGAGTTTCTCAAGATTGGTAACAGATAGAAACAAGCGAAAGTACACAGTGATTCATCTACCTAGAAAAGTTACAGAGGTTTACACAGAGAATTCCAAGGATAAGTACAAGAAAATAAGAGAGACTTAGAAAACTGGTAAAACCTACATTGTTGATAGAGTTGGGAGTACTTAGCACTGTGAAAACAGCACTTTCGCAGAAAGAAATCTACTTCTCTAAGACTGGGAAACAGTGAACAGAGAATGTATGAGTTTCTCAAGTTTGGTAACAGATAGAAACAAGAGAAAGTACACAGTGATTCATCTACATAGAAAAGCTACAGAGGTTTACACAGAGAAAACCAAGTATAAGTACAAGAAAATAAGAGGGACTTAGAAAACTGGTAAAACCTACATTGTAGATAGAGTTGGGAGTACTTAGCACTGTAAAAACAGCACTTTCGCAGAAAGAAATCTACTTCTCTAAGACTGGGAAACAGTGAACAGAGAATGTATGAGTTTCTCAAGATTGGTAACAGATAGAAACAAGCGAAAGTACACAGTGATTCATCTACCAAGAAAAGTTACAGAGGTTTACACAGAGAAAACCAAGGATAAGTACAAGAAAATAAGAGAGACTTAGAAAACTGGTAAAACCTACATTGTTGATAGAGTTGGGAGTACTTAGGACTGTGAAAACAGCACTTTCGCAGAAAGAAGTCTACTTCTCTAAGACTGGGATACAGTGAACAGAGAATGTATGAGTTTCTCAAGATTGGTAACAGATAGAAACAAGAGAAAGTACACAGTGATTCATCTACCTAGAGAAGTTACAGAGGTTTACACAGAGAATTCCAAGTATAAGTACAAGAAAATAAGAGAGATTTAGAAAACTGGTAAAACCTACATTGTTGAAAGACTTGGGAGTACTTAGCACTGTGAAAACAGAACTTTCACCGAAGGAAATTTAGTTCTCTAAGTCCGTGAAACAGTGAACAGAGAATGTATGAGTTTCTCCAGTTTGGTAACAGATAGAAACAAGCGAAAGTACACAGTGATTCATCTACCTAGAAAAGTTACAGAGGTTTACACAGAGAATTCCAAGGATAAGTACAAGAAAATAAGAGAGACTTAGAAAACTGGTAAAACCTACATTGTTGATAGAGTTGGGAGTACTTAGCACTGTGAAAACAGCACTTTCGCCGAAGGAAAGTTAGTTCTCTAAGTCAGTGAAACAGTGAACAGAGAATGTATGAGTTTCTCAAGTTTGGTAACAGATAGAAACAAGCGAAAGTACACAGTGATTCATCTACCTAGAAAAGTTACAGAAGTTTACAAAGAGAATTCCAAGGATAAGTACAAGAAAATAAGAGAGACTTAGAAAACTGGTAAAACCTACATTGTTGATAGAGTTGGGAGTACTTAGCACTGTGAAAACAGCACTTTCGCCGAAGGAAATTTAGTTCTCTAAGTCCGTGAAACAGTGAACAGAGAATGTATGAGTTTCTCAAGTTTGGTAACAGATAGAAACAAGCGAAAGTACACAGTGATTCATCTAGCTAGAAAAGTTACAGAGGTTTACACAGAGAATTCCAAGGATAAGTACAAGAAAATAAGAGAGATTTAGAAAACTGGTAAAACCTACATTGTTGATAGAGTTGGGAGTACTTAGCACTGTGAAAACAGCACTTTCGCCGAAGGAAATTTAGTTCTCTAAGTCCGTGAAACAGTGAACGGAGAACGTATGAGATTCTCAAGTTTGGTAACACATAGAAACAAGCGAAAGTACACAGTGATTCATCTACCTAGAAAAGTTACAGAGGCTTACACAGAGAATTCCAAGGATAAGTACAAGAAAATAAGAGAGACTTAGAAAACTGGTAAAACCTACATTGTTCATAGAGTTGGGAGTACTTAGCACTATGAAAACAGCACTTTCCCCGAAAGAAATTTAGTTCTCTAAGACCGTGAAACAGTGAACAGAGAATGTATGAGTATCTCAAGATTGGTAACAGATAGAAACAAGAGAAAGTACACAGTGATTCATCTACCTAGACAAGTTACAGAGGTTTACACAGAGAAAACCAAGTATAGGTACAAGAAAATAAGAGAGACTCAGAAAACTGGTAAAACCTACATTGTTGATAGAGTTGGGAGTACTTAGCACTGTAAAAACAGCACTTTCGCAGAAAGAAGTCTACTTCTCTAAGACTGGGAAACAGAGAACAGAGAATGTATGAGTTTCTCAAGATTGGTAACAGATAGAAACAAGCGAAAGTACACAGTGATTCATCTACCTAGAAAAGTTACAGAGGTTTACACAGAGAATTCCAAGGATAAGTACAAGAAAATAAGAGAGACTTAGAAAACTGGTAAAACCTACATTGTTGATAGAGTTGGGAGTACTTAGCACTGTGAAAACAGCACTTTCGCAGAAAGAAATCTACTTCTCTAAGACTGGGAAACAGTGAACAGAGAATGTATGAGTTTCTCAAGTTTGGTAACAGATAGAAACAAGAGAAAGTACACAGTGATTCATCTACATAGAGAAGTTAAAGAGGTTTACACAGAGAATTCCAAGGATAAGTACAAGAAAATAAGAGAGACTTAGAAAACTGGTAAAACCTACATTGTTGATAGAGTTGGGAGTACTTAGCACTGTGAAAACAGCACTTTCGCTGAAGGAAATTTAGTTCTCTAAGTCCGTGAAACAGTGAACAGAGAATGTATGAGTTTCTCAAGTTTGGTAACAGATAGAAACAAGCGAAAGTACACAGTGATTCATCTACCTAGAAAAGTTACAGAGGTTTACACAGAGAATTCCAAGGATAAGTACAAGAAAATAAGAGAGACTTAGAAAACTGGTAAAACCTACATTGTTGATAGAGTTGGGAGTACTTAGCACTGTGAAAACAGCACTTTCGCCGAAGGAAATTTAGTTCTCTAAGTCCGTGAAACAGTTAACAGAGAATGTATGAGTTTCTCAAGTTTGGTAACAGATAGAAACAAGCGAACGTACACAGCGATTCATCTACCTAGAAAAGTTACAGAGGTTTACACAGAGAATTCCAAGGGTAAGTACAAGAAAATAAGAGAGACTTAGAAAACTGGTAAAACCTACATTGTTCATAGCGTTGGGAGTACTTAGCACTGTGAAAACAGCACTTTCCCCGAAAGAAATTTAGTTCTCTAAGTCCGTGAAACAGTGAACAGAGAATGTATGAGTTTCTCAAGATTGGTAACAGATAGAAACAAGAGAAAGTACACAGTGATTCATCTACATAGAGAAGTTACAGAGGTTTACACAGAGAATTCCAAGTATAAGTACAAGAAAATAAGAGAGACTTAGAAAACTGGTAAAACCTACATTGTTGATAGAGTTGGGAGTACTTAGCACTGTGAAAACAGCACTTTCGCCGAAGGAAATTTAGTTCTCTAAGTCCGTGAAACAGTGAACAGAGAATGTATGAGTTTCTCAAGTTTGGTAACAGATAGAAACAAGCGAAAGTACACAGTGATTCATCTACCTAGAAAAGTTACAGAGGTTTACACAGAGAATTCCAAGGATAAGTACAAGAAAATAAGAGAGACTTAGAAAACTGGTAAAACCTACATTGTTGATAGAGTTGGGAGTACTTAGCACTGTGAAAACAGTACTTTCGCCGAAGGAAATTTAGTTCTCTAAGTCCGTGAAACAGTGAACAGAGAATGTATGAGTTTCTCAAGTTTGGTAACAGATAGAAACAAGAGAAAGTACACAGTGATTCACCTACCTAGAAAAGTTACAGAGGTTTACACAGAGAATTCCCAGTATAAGTACAAGAAAATGAGAGAGACTTAGAAAACTGGTAAAACCTACATTGTTGATAGAGTTGGGAGTACTTAGCACTGTGAAAACAGCAATTTCGCCGACGGAAATTTAGTTCTCTAAGTCCGTGAAACAGTGAACAGAGAATGTATGAGTTTCTCAAGTTTGGTAACAGATAGAAACAAGCGAAAGTACACAGTGATTCATCTACCTAGAAAAGCTACAGAGGTTTACACAGAGAAAACCAAGTATAAGTACAAGAAAATAAGAGGGACTTAGAAAACTGGTAAAACCTACATTGTTGATAGAGTTGGGAGTACTTAGCACTGTAAAAACAGCACTTTCGCAGAAAGAAATCTACTTCTCTAAGACTGGGAAACAGTGAACAGAGAATGTATGAGTTTCTCAAGATTGGTAACAGATAGAAACAAGAGAAAGTACACAGTGATTCATCTACCCAGAGAAGTTACAGAAGTTTACATATAGAATTCCAAGTACAAGAAAATAAGAGAGACTTAGAAAACTGTTAAAACCTACATTGTTGATGGAGTTGGGAGTACTTAGCACTGTGAAAACAGCACTTTCGCAGAAAGAAATCTACTTCTCTAAGACTGAGAAACAGTGAACAGAGAATGTATGAGTTTCTCAAGATTGGTAACAGATAGAAACAAGAGAAAATACACAGTGATTCATCTACCTAGAGAAGTTACAGAAGTTTACACATAGAATTCCCAGGATAAGTACAAGAAAATAAGAGAGACTTAGAAAACTCGTAAAACCTGCAATGTGGATAGAGTTGGGAGTACTTAGCACTGTGAAAACAGCACTTTCGCAGAAAGAAATCTACTTCTCTAAGACTGGGAAACAGTGAACAGAGAATGTATGAGTTTCTCAAGATTGGTAACAGATAGAAACAAGAGAAAGTACACAGTGATTCATGTACCTAGAGAAGTTACACAAGTTTACACATAGAATTCCAAGTACAAGAAAATAAGAGAGACTTAGAAAACTGGTAAAACCTACATTGTTGATCGAGTTGGGAGTACTTAGCACTGTGAAAACAGCACTTTCACCGAAGGAAATTTAGTTCTCTAAGTCCGTGAAACAGTGAACAGAGAATGTACGAGTTTCTCAAGTTTGGTAACAGATAGAAACAAGCGAAACAACACAGTGATTCATCTACCTAGAAAAGTTACAGAGGTTTACACAGAGAATTCCAAGGATAAGTACAAGAAAATAAGAGAGACTTAGAAAACTGGTAAAACCTACATTGTTGATAGAGTTGGGAGTACTTAGCACTGTGAAAACAGCACTTTCGCCCAAGGAAATTTAGTTCTCTAAGTCCGTGAAACAGTGAACAGAGAATGTATGAGTTTCTCAAGTTTGGTAACAGATAGAAACAAGCGAAAGTACACAGTGATTCATCTACCTAGAAAAGTTACAGAGGTTTACACAGAGAATTCGAAGTATAAGTACAAGAAAATAAGAGAGACTTAGAAAACTGGTAAAACCTACATTGTTGATAGAGTTGGGAGTACTTAGCACTGTGGAAACAGCACTTTCGCCGAAGGAAATTTAGTTCTCTAAATCCGTGAAACAGTGAACCGAGAATGTATGAGTTTCTCAAGTTTGGTAACGGATGGAAACAAGCGAGAGTACACAGTGATTCATCTACCTAGAAAAGTTAAAGAGGTTTACACAGAGAATTCCAAGGATAAGTACAAGAAAATAAGAGAGACTTAGAAAACTGATAAAACCTACATTGTTGATAGAGTTGGGAGTACTTAGCACTGTGAAAACAGTACTTTTGCAGAAAGAAATTTAGTTTTCTAAGTCCGTGAAACAGTGAAAAGAGAATGTAGCAGTTTCTAAAGATTGGTAACAGATAGAAATAAGAGAAAGTACACAGTGATTCATCTACCTAGAAAAGTTACAGAGGTTTACACAGAGAAAACCAAGGATAAGTACAAGAAAATAAGAGAGACTTAGAAAACTGGTAAAACCTACATTGTTGATAGAGTTGGGAGTACTTAGGACTGTGAAAACAGCACTTTCGCAGAAAGAAGTCTACTTCTCTAAGACTGGGAAACAGTGAACAGAGAATGTATGAGTTTCTCAAGATTGGTAACAGATAGAAACAAGAGAAAGTACACAGTGATTCATCTACCTAGAGAAGTTACAGAGGTTTACACAGAGAATTCCAAGTATAAGTACAAGAAAATAAGAGAGACTTAGAAAACTGGTAAAATCTACATTGTTGAAAGACTTGGGAGTACTTAGCACTGTGAAAACAGAACTTTCACCGAAGGAAATTTAGTTCTCTAAGTCCGTGAAACAGTGAACAGAGAATGTATGAGTTTCTCCAGTTTGGTAACAGATAGAAACAAGCGAAAGTACACAGTGATTCATCTACCTAGAAAAGTTACAGAGGTTTACACAGAGAATTCCAAGGATAAGTACAAGAAAATAAGAGAGACTTAGAAAACTGGTAAAACCTACATTGTTGATAGAGTTGGGAGTACTTAGCACTGTGAAAACAGCACTTTCGCCGAAGGAAAGTTAGTTCTCTAAGTCAGTGAAACAGTGAACAGAGAATGTATGAGTTTCTCAAGTTTGGTAACAGATAGAAACAAGCGAAAGTACACAGTGATTCATCTACCTAGAAAAGTTACAGAAGTTTACAAAGAGAATTCCAAGGATAAGTACAAGAAAATAAGAGAGACTTAGAAAACTGGTAAAACCTACATTGTTGATAGAGTTGGGAGTACTTAGCACTGTGAAAACAGCACTTTCGCCGAAGGAAATTTAGTTCTCTAAGTCCGTGAAACAGTGAACAGAGAATGTATGAGTTTCTCAAGTTTGGTAACAGATAGAAACAAGCGAAAGTACACAGTGATTCATCTAGCTAGAAAAGTTACAGAGGTTTACACAGAGAATTCCAAGGATAAGTACAAGAAAATAAGAGAGATTTAGAAAACTGGTAAAACCTACATTGTTGATAGAGTTGGGAGTACTTAGTACTGTGAAAACAGCACTTTCGCCGAAGGAAATTTAGTTCTCTAAGTCCGTGAAACAGTGAACGGAGAACGTATGAGATTCTCAAGTTTGGTAACACATAGAAACAAGCGAAAGTACACAGTGATTCATCTACCTAGAAAAGTTACAGAGGCTTACACAGAGAATTCCAAGGATAAGTACAAGAAAATAAGAGAGACTTAGAAAACTGGTAAAACCTACATTGTTCATAGAGTTGGGAGTACTTAGCACTATGAAAACAGCACTTTCCCCGAAAGAAATTTAGTTCTCTAAGACCGTGAAACAGTGAACAGAGAATGTATGAGTATCTCAAGATTGGTAACAGATAGAAACAAGAGAAAGTACACAGTGATTCATCTACCTAGACAAGTTACAGAGGTTTACACAGAGAAAACCAAGTATAAGTACAAGAAAATAAGAGAGACTCAGAAAACTGGTAAAACCTACATTGTTGATAGAGTTGGGAGTACTTAGCACTGTAAAAACAGCACTTTCGCAGAAAGAAGTCTACTTCTCTAAGACTGGGAAACAGAGAACAGAGAATGTATGAGTTTCTCAAGATTGGTAACAGATAGAAACAAGCGAAAGTACACAGTGATTCATCTACCTAGAAAAGTTACAGAGGTTTACACAGAGAATTCCAAGGATAAGTACAAGAAAATAAGAGAGACTTAGAAAACTGGTAAAACCTACATTGTTGATAGAGTTGGGAGTACTTAGCACTGTGAAAACAGCACTTTCGCAGAAAGAAATCTACTTCTCTAAGACTGGGAAACAGTGAACAGAGAATGTATGAGTTTCTCAAGTTTGGTAACAGATAGAAACAAGAGAAAGTACACAGTGATTCATCTACATAGAGAAGTTAAAGAGGTTTACACAGAGAATTCCAAGGATAAGTACAAGAAAATAAGAGAGACTTAGAAAACTGGTAAAACCTACATTGTTGATAGAGTTGGGAGTACTTAGCACTGTGAAAACAGCACTTTCGCTGAAGGAAATTTAGTTCTCTAAGTCCGTGAAACAGTGAACAGAGAATGTATGAGTTTCTCAAGTTTGGTAACAGATAGAAACAAGCGAAAGTACACAGTGATTCATCTACCTAGAAAAGTTACAGAGGTTTACACAGAGAATTCCAAGGGCAAGTACAAGAAAATAAGAGAGACTTAGAAAACTGGTAAAACCTACATTGTTCATAGAGTTGGGAGTACTTAGCACTGTGAAAACAGCACTTTCCCCGAAAGAAATTTAGTTCTCTAAGTCCGTGAAACAGTGAACAGAGAATGTATGAGTTTCTCAAGATTGGTAACAGATAAAAACAAGAGAAAGTACACAGTGATTCATCTACCTAGACAAGTTACAGAGGTTTACACAGAGAAAACCAAGTATAAGTACAAGAAAATAAGAGAGACTCAGAAAACTGGTAAAACCTACATTGTTGATAGAGTTGGGAGTACTTAGCACTGTGAAAACAGCACTTTCGCAGAAAGAAATCTACTTCTCTAAGACTGGGAAACAGTGAACAGAGAATGTATGAGTTTCTCAAGATTGGTAACAGATAGAAACAAGAGAAAGTACACAGTGATTCATCTACATAGAGAAGTTACAGAGGTTTACACAGAGAATTCCAAGTATAAGTACAAGAAAATAAGAGAGACTTAGAAAACTGGTAAAACCTACATTGTTGATAGAGTTGGGAGTACTTAGCACTGTGAAAACAGCACTTTCGCCGAAGGAAATTTAGTTCTCTAAGTCCGTGAAACAGTGAACAGAGAATGTATGAGTTTCTCAAGTTTGGTAACAGATAGAAACAAGCGAAAGTACACAGTGATTCATCTACCTAGAAAAGTTACAGAGGTTTACACAGAGAATTCCAAGGATAAGTACAAGAAAATAAGAGAGACTTAGAAAACTGGTAAAACCTACATTGTTGATAGAGTTGGGAGTACTTAGCACTGTGAAAACAGTACTTTCGCCGAAGGAAATTTAGTTCTCTAAGTCCCTGAAACAGTGAACAGAGAATGTATGAGTTTCTCAAGTTTGGTAACAGATAGAAACAAGAGAAAGTACACAGTGATTCACCTACCTAGAAAAGTTACAGAGGTTTACACAGAGAATTCCCAGTATAAGTACAAGAAAATGAGAGAGACTTAGAAAACTGGTAAAACCTACATTGTTGATAGAGTTGGGAGTACTTAGCACTGTGAAAACAGCAATTTCGCCGACAGAAATTTAGTTCTCTAAGTCCGTGAAACAGTGAACAGAGAATGTATGAGTTTCTCAAGTTTGGTAACAGATAGAAACAAGCGAAAGTACACAGTGATTCATCTACCTAGAAAAGCTACAGAGGTTTACCCAGAGAAAACCAAGTATAAGTACAAGAAAATAAGAGAGACTTAGAAAACTGGTAAAACCTACATTGTTGATAGAGTTGGGAGTACTTAGCACTGTGAAAACAGTACTTTCGCCGAAGGAAATTTAGTTCTCTAAGTCCGTGAAACAGTGAACAGAGAATGTATGAGTTTCTCAAGTGTGGTAACAGATAGAAACAAGAGAAAGTACACAGTGATTCACCTACCTAGAAAAGTTACAGAGGTTTACACAGAGAATTCCCAGTATAAGTACAAGAAAATGAGAGAGACTTAGAAAACTGGTAAAACCTACATTGTTGATAGAGTTGGGAGTACTTAGCACTGTGAAAACAGCAATTTCGCCGACGGAAATTTAGTTCTCTAAGTCCGTGAAACAGTGAACAGAGAATGTATGAGTTTCTCAAGTTTGGTAACAGATAGAAACAAGCGAAAGAACACAGTGATTCATCTACCTAGAAAAGCTACAGAGGTTTACACAGAGAAAACCAAGTATAAGTACAAGAAAATAAGAGAGACTTAGAAAACTGGTAAAACCTACATTGTTGATAGAGTTGGGAGTACTTAGCACTGTAAAAACAGCACTTTCACAGAAAGAAATCTACTTCTCTAAGACTGGGAAACAGTGAACAGAGAATGTATGAGTTTCTCAAGATTGGTAACAGATAGAAACAAGCGAAAGTACACAGTGATTCATCTACCTAGAAAAGTTACAGAGGTTTACACAGAGAATTCCAAGAATAAGTACAAGAAAATAAGAGAGACTTAGAAAACTGGTAAAACCTACATTGTTGATAGAGTTGGGAGTACTTAGCACTGTGAAAACAGCACTTTCGCCGAAGGAAATTTAGTTCTCTAAGTCCGTGAAACAGTGAACAGAGAATGTATGAGTTTCTCAAGTTTGGTAACTGATAGAAACAAGCGAAAGTACACAGTGATTCATCTACCTAGAAAAGTTACAGAGGTTTACACAGAGAATTCCAAGGATAAGTACAAGAAAATAAGAGAGACTTAGAAAACTGGTAAAACCTACATTGTTGATAGAGTTGGGAGTACTTAGCACTGTGAAAACAGCACTTTCGCCGAAGGAAATTTAGTTCTCTAATTCCGTGAAACAGTGAACAGAGAATGTATGAGTTTCTCAAGTTTGGTAACAGATAGAAACAAGAGAAAGTACACAGTGATTCATCTACCTAGAAAAGTTACAGAGGTTTATACAGAGAATTCCAAGGATAAGTACAAGAAAATAAGAGAGACTTAGAAAACTGGTAAAACCTACATTGTTGATAGAGTTGGGAGTACTTAGCACTGTGAAAGCAGCACTTTCCCAGAAAGAAATCTCCTTCTCTAACACTGGGAAACAGTGAACAGAGAATGTATGTGTTTCTCAAGATTGGTAACAGATAGGAACAAGAGAAAGTACACAGTGATTCATCTACATAGAGAAGTTAAAGAGGTTTACACAGAGAATTCCAAGGATAAGTACAAGAAAATAAGAGAGACTTAGAAAACTGGTAAAACCTACATTGTTGATAGAGTTGGGAGTACTTAGCACTGTGAAAACAGCACTTTCGCTGAAGGAAATTTAGTTCTCTAAGTCCGTGAAACAGTGAACAGAGAATGTATGAGTTTCTCAAGTTTGGTAACAGATAGAAACAAGCGAAAGTACACAGTGATTCATCTACCTAGAAAAGTTACAGAGGTTTACACAGAGAATTCCAAGAATAAGTACAAGAAAATAAGAGAGACTTAGAAAACTGGTAAAACCTACATTGTTGATAGAGTTGGGAGTACTTAGCACTGTGAAAACAGCACTTTCGCCGAAGGAAATTTAGTTCTCTAAGTCCGTGAAACAGTTAACAGAGAATGTATGAGTTTCTCAAGTTTGGTAACAGATAGAAACAAGCGAAAGTACACAGTGATTCATCTACCTAGAAAAGTTACAGAGGTTTACACAGAGAATTCCAAAGGCAAGTACAAGAAAATAAGAGAGACTTAGAAAACTGGTAAAACCTACATTGTTCATAGAGTTGGGAGTACTTAGCACTGTGAAAACAGCACTTTCCCCGAAAGAAATTTAGTTCTCTAAGTCCGTGAAACAGTGAACAGAGAATGTATGAGTTTCTCAAGATTGGTAACAGATAAAAACAAGAGAAAGTACACAGTGATTCATCTACCTAGACAAGTTACAGAGGTTTACACAGAGAAAACCAAGTATAAGTACAAGAAAATAAGAGAGACTCAGAAAACTGGTAAAACCTACATTGTTGATAGAGTTGGGAGTACTTAGCACTGTGAAAACAGCACTTTCGCAGAAAGAAATCTACTTCTCTAAGACTGGGAAACAGTGAACAGAGAATGTATGAGTTTCTCAAGATTGGTAACAGATAGAAACAAGAGAAAGTACACAGTGATTCATCTACATAGAGAAGTTACAGAGGTTTACACAGAGAATTCCAAGTATAAGTACAAGAAAATAAGAGAGACTTAGAAAACTGGTAAAACCTACATTGTTGATAGAGTTGGGAGTACTTAGCACTGTGAAAACAGCACTTTCGCCGAAGGAAATTTAGTTCTCTAAGTCCGTGAAACAGTGAACAGAGAATGTATGAGTTTCTCAAGTTTGGTAACAGATAGAAACAAGCGAAAGTACACAGTGATTCATCTACCTAGAAAAGTTACAGAGGTTTACACAGAGAATTCCAAGGATAAGTACAAGAAAATAAGAGAGACTTAGAAAACTGGTAAAACCTACATTGTTGATAGAGTTGGGAGTACTTAGCACTGTGAAAACAGTACTTTCGCCAAAGGAAATTTAGTTCTCTAAGTCCGTGAAACAGTGAACAGAGAATGTATGAGTTTCTCAAGTTTGGTAACAGATAGAAACAAGAGAAAGTACACAGTGATTCACCTACCTAGAAAAGTTACAGAGGTTTACACAGAGAATTCCCAGTATAAGTACAAGAAAATGAGAGAGACTTAGAAAACTGGTAAAACCTACATTGTTGATAGAGTTGGGAGTACTTAGCACTGTGAAAACAGCAATTTCGCCGACAGAAATTTAGTTCTCTAAGTCCGTGAAACAGTGAACAGAGAATGTATGAGTTTCTCAAGTTTGGTAACCGATAGAAACAAGCGAAAGTACACAGTGATTCATCTACCTAGAAAAGCTACAGAGGTTTACACAGAGAAAACCAAGTATAAGTACAAGAAAATAAGAGAGACTTAGAAAACTGGTAAAACCTACATTGTTGATAGAGTTGGGAGTACTTAGCACTGTGAAAACAGCACTTTCGCAGAAAGAAATCTACTTCTCTAAGACTGGGAAACAGTGAACAGAGAATGTATGAGTTTCTCAAGATTGGTAACAGATAGAAACAAGAGAAAGTACACAGTGATTCATCTACCTAGAGAAGTTACAGAGGTTTACACAGAGAATTCCAAGTATAAGTACAAGAAAATAAGAGAGACTTAGAAAACTGGTAAAACCTACATTGTTGATAGAGTTGGGAGTACTTAGCACTGTGAAAACAGCACTTTCGCCGAAGGAAATTTAGTTCTCTAAGTCCGTGAAACAGTGAACGGAGAACGTATGAGTTTCTCAAGTTTGGTAACACATAGAAACAAGCGAAAGTACACAGTGATTCATCTACCTAGAAAAGTTACAGAGGTTTACACAGAGAATTCCAAGAATAAGTACAAGAAAATAAGAGAGACTTAGAAAACTGGTAAAACCTACATTGTTGATAGAGTTGGGAGTACTTAGCACTGTGAAAACAGCACTTTCGCCGAAGGAAATTTAGTTCTCTAAGTCCGTGAAACAGTGAACAGAGAATGTATGAGTTTCTCAAGTTTGGTAACTGATAGAAACAAGCGAAAGTACACAGTGATTCATCTACCTAGAAAAGTTACAGAGGTTTACACAGAGAATTCCAAGGATAAGTACAAGAAAATAAGAGAGACTTAGAAAACTGGTAAAACCTACATTGTTGATAGAGTTGGGAGTACTTAGCACTGTGAAAACAGCACTTTCGCCGAAGGAAATTTAGTTCTCTAATTCCGTGAAACAGTGAACAGAGAATGTATGAGTTTCTCAAGTTTGGTAACAGATAGAAACAAGAGAAAGTACACAGTGATTCATCTACCTAGAAAAGTTACAGAGGTTTATACAGAGAATTCCAAGGATAAGTACAAGAAAATAAGAGAGACTTAGAAAACTGGTAAAACCTACATTGTTGATAGAGTTGGGAGTACTTAGCACTGTGAAAGCAGCACTTTCCCAGAAAGAAATCTCCTTCTCTAACACTGGGAAACAGTGAACAGAGAATGTATGTGTTTCTCAAGATTGGTAACAGATAGGAACAAGAGAAAGTACACAGTGATTCATCTACATAGAGAAGTTAAAGAGGTTTACACAGAGAATTCCAAGGATAAGTACAAGAAAATAAGAGAGACTTAGAAAACTGGTAAAACCTACATTGTTGATAGAGTTGGGAGTACTTAGCACTGTGAAAACAGCACTTTCGCTGAAGGAAATTTAGTTCTCTAAGTCCGTGAAACAGTGAACAGAGAATGTATGAGTTTCTCAAGTTTGGTAACAGATAGAAACAAGCGAAAGTACACAGTGATTCATCTACCTAGAAAAGTTACAGAGGTTTACACAGAGAATTCCAAGAATAAGTACAAGAAAATAAGAGAGACTTAGAAAACTGGTAAAACCTACATTGTTGATAGAGTTGGGAGTACTTAGCACTGTGAAAACAGCACTTTCGCCGAAGGAAATTTAGTTCTCTAAGTCCGTGAAACAGTTAACAGAGAATGTATGAGTTTCTCAAGTTTGGTAACAGATAGAAACAAGCGAAAGTACACAGTGATTCATCTACCTAGAAAAGTTACAGAGGTTTACACAGAGAATTCCAAAGGCAAGTACAAGAAAATAAGAGAGACTTAGAAAACTGGTAAAACCTACATTGTTCATAGAGTTGGGAGTACTTAGCACTGTGAAAACAGCACTTTCCCCGAAAGAAATTTAGTTCTCTAAGTCCGTGAAACAGTGAACAGAGAATGTATGAGTTTCTCAAGATTGGTAACAGATAAAAACAAGAGAAAGTACACAGTGATTCATCTACCTAGACAAGTTACAGAGGTTTACACAGAGAAAACCAAGTATAAGTACAAGAAAATAAGAGAGACTCAGAAAACTGGTAAAACCTACATTGTTGATAGAGTTGGGAGTACTTAGCACTGTGAAAACAGCACTTTCGCAGAAAGAAATCTACTTCTCTAAGACTGGGAAACAGTGAACAGAGAATGTATGAGTTTCTCAAGATTGGTAACAGATAGAAACAAGAGAAAGTACACAGTGATTCATCTACATAGAGAAGTTACAGAGGTTTACACAGAGAATTCCAAGTATAAGTACAAGAAAATAAGAGAGACTTAGAAAACTGGTAAAACCTACATTGTTGATAGAGTTGGGAGTACTTAGCACTGTGAAAACAGCACTTTCGCCGAAGGAAATTTAGTTCTCTAAGTCCGTGAAACAGTGAACAGAGAATGTATGAGTTTCTCAAGTTTGGTAACAGATAGAAACAAGCGAAAGTACACAGTGATTCATCTACCTAGAAAAGTTACAGAGGTTTACACAGAGAATTCCAAGGATAAGTACAAGAAAATAAGAGAGACTTAGAAAACTGGTAAAACCTACATTGTTGATAGAGTTGGGAGTACTTAGCACTGTGAAAACAGTACTTTCGCCAAAGGAAATTTAGTTCTCTAAGTCCGTGAAACAGTGAACAGAGAATGTATGAGTTTCTCAAGTTTGGTAACAGATAGAAACAAGAGAAAGTACACAGTGATTCACCTACCTAGAAAAGTTACAGAGGTTTACACAGAGAATTCCCAGTATAAGTACAAGAAAATGAGAGAGACTTAGAAAACTGGTAAAACCTACATTGTTGATAGAGTTGGGAGTACTTAGCACTGTGAAAACAGCAATTTCGCCGACAGAAATTTAGTTCTCTAAGTCCGTGAAACAGTGAACAGAGAATGTATGAGTTTCTCAAGTTTGGTAACCGATAGAAACAAGCGAAAGTACACAGTGATTCATCTACCTAGAAAAGCTACAGAGGTTTACACAGAGAAAACCAAGTATAAGTACAAGAAAATAAGAGAGACTTAGAAAACTGGTAAAACCTACATTGTTGATAGAGTTGGGAGTACTTAGCACTGTGAAAACAGCACTTTCGCAGAAAGAAATCTACTTCTCTAAGACTGGGAAACAGTGAACAGAGAATGTATGAGTTTCTCAAGATTGGTAACAGATAGAAACAAGAGAAAGTACACAGTGATTCATCTACCTAGAGAAGTTACAGAGGTTTACACAGAGAATTCCAAGTATAAGTACAAGAAAATAAGAGAGACTTAGAAAACTGGTAAAACCTACATTGTTGATAGAGTTGGGAGTACTTAGCACTGTGAAAACAGCACTTTCGCCGAAGGAAATTTAGTTCTCTAAGTCCGTGAAACAGTGAACGGAGAACGTATGAGTTTCTCAAGTTTGGTAACACATAGAAACAAGCGAAAGTACACAGTGATTCATCTACCTAGAAAAGTTACATAGGCTTACACAGAGAATTCCAAGGGTAAGTACAAGAAAATAAGAGAGACTTAGAAAACTGGTAAAACCTACATTGTTCATAGAGTTGGGAGTACTTAGCACTGTGAAAACAGCACTCTCCCCGAAAGAAATTTAGTTCTCTAAGTCCGTGAAACAGTGAACAGAGAATGTATGAGTTTCTCAAGTTTGGTAACAGATAGAAACAAGCGAAAGTACACAGTGATTCATCTACCTAGAAAAGTTACAGAGGTTTACACAGAGAATTCCAAGTATAAGTACAAGAAAATAAGAGAGACTTAGAAAACTGGTAAAACCTACATTGTTGATAGAGTTGGGAGTACTTAGCACTGTGAAAACAGCACTTTCGCCGAAGGAAATTTAGTTCTCTAAGTCCGTGAAACAGTGAACAGAGAATGTATGAGTTTCTCAAGTTTGGTAACAGATAGAAACAAGCGAAAGTACACAGTAATTCATCTATCTAGAAAAGTTACAGAGGTTTACACAGAGAATTCCAAGGATAAGTACAAGAAAATAAGAGAGATTTAGAAAACTGGTAAAACCTACATTGTTCATAGAGTTCGGAGTACTTAGCACTGTGAAAACAGCACTTTCGCAGAAAGAAATCTACTTCTCTAACACTGGGAAACAGTGAACAGAGAATGTATGAGTTTCTCAAGATTGGTAACAGATAGAAACAAGAGAAAGTACACAGTGATTCATCTACCTAGAAAAGTTACAGAGGTTTACGCAGAGAATCCAAGGATAAGTACAAGAAAATAAGAGAGACTTAGAAAACTGGTAAAACCTACATTGTTCATAGAGTTGGGAGTACTTAGCACTGTGAAAACAGTACTTTTGCCGAAAGAAATTTAGTTCTCTAAGTCCGTGAAACAGTGAACAGAGAATGTATGAGTTTCTCAAGTTTGGTAACAGATAGAAACAAGAGAAAGTACACAGTGATTCACCTACCTAGAAAAGTTACAGAGGTTTACACAGAGAATTCCCAGTATAAGTACAAGAAAATGAGAGAGACTTAGAAAACTGGTAAAACCTACATTGTTGATAGAGTTGGGAGTACTTAGCACTGTGAAAACAGCAATTTCGCCGACGGAAATTTAGTTCTCTAAGTCCGTGAAACAGTGAACAGAGAATGTATGAGTTTCTCAAGTTTGGTAACAGATAGAAACAAGCGAAAGTACACAGTGATTCATCTACCTAGAAAAGCTACAGAGGTTTACACAGAGAAAACCAAGTATAAGTACAAGAAAATAAGAGGGACTTAGAAAACTGGTAAAACCTACATTGTTGATAGAGTTGGGAGTACTTAGCACTGTAAACACAGCACTTTCGCAGAAAGAAATCTACTTCTCTAAGACTGGGAAACAGTGAACAGAGAATGTATGAGTTTCTCAAGATTGGTAACAGATAGAAACAAGCGAAAGTACACAGTGATTCATCTACCTAGAAAAGTTACAGAGGTTTACACAGAGAAAACCAAGGATAAGTACAAGAAAATAAGAGAGACTTAGAAAACTGGTAAAACCTACATTGTTGATAGAGTTGGGAGTACTTAGGACTGTGAAAACAGCACTTTCGCAGAAAGAAGTCTACTTCTCTAAGACTGGGATACAGTGAACAGAGAATGTATGAGTTTCTCAAGATTGGTAACAGATAGAAACAAGAGAAAGTACACAGTGATTCATCTACCTAGAGAAGTTACAGAGGTTTACACAGAGAATTTCAAGTATAAGTACAAGAAAATAAGAGAGACTTAGAAAACTGGTAAAACCTACATTGTTGATAGAGTTGGGAGTACTTAGCACTGTGAAAACAGCACTTTCGCCGAAGGAAATTTAGTTCTCTAAGTCCGTGAAACAGTGAACGGAGAACGTATGAGTTTCTCAAGTTTGGTAACACATAGAAACAAGCGAAAGTACACAGTGATTCATCTACCTAGAAAAGTTACATAGGCTTACACAGAGAATTCCAAGGGTAAGTACAAGAAAATAAGAGAGACTTAGAAAACTGGTAAAACCTACATTGTTCATAGAGTTGGGAGTACTTAGCACTGTGAAAACAGCACTCTCCCCGAAAGAAATTTAGTTCTCTAAGTCCGTGAAACAGTGAACAGAGAATGTATGAGTTTCTCAAGTTTGGTAACAGATAGAAACAAGCGAAAGTACACAGTGATTCATCTACCTAGAAAAGTTACAGAGGTTTACACAGAGAATTCCAAGTATAAGTACAAGAAAATAAGAGAGACTTAGAAAACTGGTAAAACCTACATTGTTGATAGAGTTGGGAGTACTTAGCACTGTGAAAACAGCACTTTCGCCGAAGGAAATTTAGTTCTCTAAGTCCGTGAAACAGTGAACAGAGAATGTATGAGTTTCTCAAGTTTGGTAACAGATAGAAACAAGCGAAAGTACACAGTGATTCATCTATCTAGAAAAGTTACAGAGGTTTACACAGAGAATTCCAAGGATAAGTACAAGAAAATAAGAGAGATTTAGAAAACTGGTAAAACCTACATTGTTCATAGAGTTCGGAGTACTTAGCACTGTGAAAACAGCACTTTCGCAGAAAGAAATCTACTTCTCTAACACTGGGAAACAGTGAACAGAGAATGTATGAGTTTCTCAAGATTGGTAACAGATAGAAACAAGAGAAAGTACACAGTGATTCATCTACCTAGAAAAGTTACAGAGGTTTACGCAGAGAATCCAAGGATAAGTACAAGAAAATAAGAGAGACTTAGAAAACTGGTAAAACCTACATTGTTCATAGAGTTGGGAGTACTTAGCACTGTGAAAACAGTACTTTTGCCGAAAGAAATTTAGTTCTCTAAGTCCGTGAAACAGTGAACAGAGAATGTATGAGTTTCTCAAGATTGGTAACAGATAGAAATAAGAGAAAGTACACAGTGATTCATCTACCTAGAAAAGTTACAGAGGTTTACACAGAGAAAACCAAGGATAAGTACAAGAAAATAAGAGAGACTTAGAAAACTGGTAAAACCTACATTGTTGATAGAGTTGGGAGTACTTAGGACTGTGAAAACAGCACTTTCGCAGAAAGAAGTCTACTTCTCTAAGACTGGGAAACAGTGAACAGAGAATGTATGAGTTTCTCAAGATTGGTAACAGATAGAAACAAGAGAAAGTACACAGTGATTCATCTACCTAGAGAAGTTACAGAGGTTTACACAGAGAATTCCAAGTATAAGTACAAGAAAATAAGAGAGACTTAGAAAACTGGTAAAACCTACATTGTTGAAAGACTTGGGAGTACTTAGCACTGTGAAAACAGAACTTTCACCGAAGGAAATTTAGTTCTCTAAGTCCGTGAAACAGTGAACAGAGAATGTATGAGTTTCTCCAGTTTGGTAACAGATAGAAACAAGCGAAAGTACACAGTGATTCATCTACCTAGAAAAGTTACAGAGGTTTACACAGAGAATTCCAAGGATAAGTACAAGAAAATAAGAGAGACTTAGAAAACTGGTAAAACCTACATTGTTGATAGAGTTGGGAGTACTTAGCACTGTGAAAACAGCACTTTCGCCGAAGGAAAGTTAGTTCTCTAAGTCAGTGAAACAGTGAACAGAGAATGTATGAGTTTCTCAAGTTTGGTAACAGATAGAAACAAGCGAAAGTACACAGTGATTCATCTACCTAGAAAAGTTACAGAAGTTTACAAAGAGAATTCCAAGGATAAGTACAAGAAAATAAGAGAGACTTAGAAAACTGGTAAAACCTACATTGTTGATAGAGTTGGGAGTACTTAGCACTGTGAAAACAGCACTTTCGCCGAAGGAAATTTAGTTCTCTAAGTCCGTGAAACAGTGAACAGAGAATGTATGAGTTTCTCAAGTTTGGTAACAGATAGAAACAAGCGAAAGTACACAGTGATTCATCTAGCTAGAAAAGTTACAGAGGTTTACACAGAGAATTCCAAGGATAAGTACAAGAAAATAAGAGAGATTTAGAAAACTGGTAAAACCTACATTGTTGATAGAGTTGGGAGTACTTAGCACTGTGAAAACAGCACTTTCGCCGAAGGAAATTTAGTTCTCTAAGTCCGTGAAACAGTGAACGGAGAACGTATGAGATTCTCAAGTTTGGTAACACATAGAAACAAGCGAAAGTACACAGTGATTCATCTACCTAGAAAAGTTACAGAGGCTTACACAGAGAATTCCAAGGATAAGTACAAGAAAATAAGAGAGACTTAGAAAACTGGTAAAACCTACATTGTTCATAGAGTTGGGAGTACTTAGCACTATGAAAACAGCACTTTCCCCGAAAGAAATTTAGTTCTCTAAGACCGTGAAACAGTGAACAGAGAATGTATGAGTATCTCAAGATTGGTAACAGATAGAAACAAGAGAAAGTACACAGTGATTCATCTACCTAGACAAGTTACAGAGGTTTACACAGAGAAAACCAAGTATAGGTACAAGAAAATAAGAGAGACTCAGAAAACTGGTAAAACCTACATTGTTGATAGAGTTGGGAGTACTTAGCACTGTAAAAACAGCACTTTCGCAGAAAGAAGTCTACTTCTCTAAGACTGGGAAACAGAGAACAGAGAATGTATGAGTTTCTCAAGATTGGTAACAGATAGAAACAAGCGAAAGTACACAGTGATTCATCTACCTAGAAAAGTTACAGAGGTTTACACAGAGAATTCCAAGGATAAGTACAAGAAAATAAGAGAGACTTAGAAAACTGGTAAAACCTACATTGTTGATAGAGTTGGGAGTACTTAGCACTGTGAAAACAGCACTTTCGCAGAAAGAAATCTACTTCTCTAAGACTGGGAAACAGTGAACAGAGAATGTATGAGTTTCTCAAGTTTGGTAACAGATAGAAACAAGAGAAAGTACACAGTGATTCATCTACATAGAGAAGTTAAAGAGGTTTACACAGAGAATTCCAAGGATAAGTACAAGAAAATAAGAGAGACTTAGAAAACTGGTAAAACCTACATTGTTGATAGAGTTGGGAGTACTTAGCACTGTGAAAACAGCACTTTCGCTGAAGGAAATTTAGTTCTCTAAGTCCGTGAAACAGTGAACAGAGAATGTATGAGTTTCTCAAGTTTGGTAACAGATAGAAACAAGCGAAAGTACACAGTGATTCATCTACCTAGAAAAGTTACAGAGGTTTACACAGAGAATTCCAAGGATAAGTACAAGAAAATAAGAGAGACTTAGAAAACTGGTAAAACCTACATTGTTGATAGAGTTGGGAGTACTTAGCACTGTGAAAACACCACTTTCGCCGAAGGAAATTTAGTTCTCTAAGTCCGTGAAACAGTTAACAGAGAATGTATGAGTTTCTCAAGTTTGGTAACAGATAGAAACAAGCGAACGTACACAGAGATTCATCTACCTAGAAAAGTTACAGAGGTTTACACAGAGAATTCCAAGGGTAAGTACAAGAAAATAAGAGAGACTTAGAAAACTGGTAAAACCTACATTGTTCATAGAGTTGGGAGTACTTAGCACTGTGAAAACAGCACTTTCCCCGAAAGAAATTTAGTTCTCTAAGTCCGTGAAAGAGTGAACAGAGAATGTATGAGTTTCTCAAGATTGGTAACAGATAGAAACAAGAGAAAGTACACAGTGATTCATCTACATAGAGAAGTTACAGAGGTTTACACAGAGAATTCCAAGTATAAGTACAAGAAAATAAGAGAGACTTAGAAAACTGGTAAAACCTACATTGTTGATAGAGTTGGGAGTACTTAGCACTGTGAAAACAGCACTTTCGCCGAAGGAAATTTAGTTCTCTAAGTCCGTGAAACAGTGAACAGAGAATGTATGAGTTTCTCAAGTTTGGTAACAGATAGAAACAAGCGAAAGTACACAGTGATTCATCTACCTAGAAAAGTTACAGAGGTTTACACAGAGAATTCCAAGGATAAGTACAAGAAAATAAGAGAGACTTAGAAAACTGGTAAAACCTACATTGTTGATAGAGTTGGGAGTACTTAGCACTGTGAAAACAGTACTTTCGCCGAAGGAAATTTAGTTCTCTAAGTCCGTGAAACAGTGAACAGAGAATGTATGAGTTTCTCAAGTTTGGTAACAGATAGAAACAAGAGAAAGTACACAGTGATTCACCTACCTAGAAAAGTTACAGAGGTTTACACAGAGAATTCCCAGTATAAGTACAAGAAAATGAGAGAGACTTAGAAAACTGGTAAAACCTACATTGTTGATAGAGTTGGGAGTACTTAGCACTGTGAAAACAGCAATTTCGCCGACGGAAATTTAGTTCTCTAAGTCCGTGAAACAGTGAACAGAGAATGTATGAGTTTCTCAAGTTTGGTAACAGATAGAAACAAGCGAAAGTACACAGTGATTCATCTACCTAGAAAAGCTACAGAGGTTTACACAGAGAAAACCAAGTATAAGTACAAGAAAATAAGAGGGACTTAGAAAACTGGTAAAACCTACATTGTTGATAGAGTTGGGAGTACTTAGCACTGTAAAAACAGCACTTTCGCAGAAAGAAATCTACTTCTCTAAGACTGGGAAACAGTGAACAGAGAATGCATGAGTTTCTCAAGATTGGTAACAGATAGAAACAAGAGAAAGTACACAGTGATTCATCTACCCAGAGAAGTTACAGAAGTTTACATATAGAATTCCAAGTACAAGAAAATAAGAGAGACTTAGAAAACTGTTAAAACCTACATTGTTGATGGAGTTGGGAGTACTTAGCACTGTGAAAACAGCACTTTCGCCGAAAGAAATCTACTTCTCTAAGACTGAGAAACAGTGAACAGAGAATGTATGAGTTTCTCAAGATTGGTAACAGATAGAAACAAGAGAAAATACACAGTGATTCATCTACCTAGAGAAGTTACAGAAGTTTACACATAGAATTCCCAGGATAAGTACAAGAAAATAAGAGAGACTTAGAAAACTCGTAAAACCTGCAATGTGGATAGAGTTGGGAGTACTTAGCACTGTGAAAACAGCACTTTCGCAGAAAGAAATCTACTTCTCTAAGACTGGGAAACAGTGAACAGAGAATGTATGAGTTTCTCAAGATTGGTAACAGATAGAAACAAGAGAAAGTACACAGTGATTCATGTACCTAGAGAAGTTACACAAGTTTACACATAGAATTCCAAGTACAAGAAAATAAGAGAGACTTAGAAAACTGGTAAAACCTACATTGTTGATGGAGTTGGGAGTACTTAGCACTGTGAAAACAGCACTTTCACCGAAGGAAATTTAGTTCTCTAAGTCCGTGAAACAGTGAACAGAGAATGTACGAGTTTCTCAAGTTTGGTAACAGATAGAAACAAGCGAAACAACACAGTGATTCATCTACCTAGAAAAGTTACAGAGGTTTACACAGAGAATTCCAAGGATAAGTACAAGAAAATAAGAGAGACTTAGAAAACTGGTAAAACCTACATTGTTGATAGAGTTGGGAGTACTTAGCACTGTGAAAACAGCACTTTCGCCCAAGGAAATTTAGTTCTCTAAGTCCGTGAAACAGTGAACAGAGAATGTATGAGTTTCTCAAGTTTGGTAACAGATAGAAACAACCGAAAGTACACAGTGATTCATCTACCTAGAAAAGTTACAGAGGTTTACACAGAGAATTCGAAGTATAAGTACAAGAAAATAAGAGAGACTTAGAAAACTGGTAAAACCTACATTGTTGATAGAGTTGGGAGTACTTAGCACTGTGGAAACAGCACTTTCGCCGAAGGAAATTTAGTTCTCTAAATCCGTGAAACAGTGAACCGAGAATGTATGAGTTTCTCAAGTTTGGTAACGGATGGAAACAAGCGAGAGTACACAGTGATTCATCTACCTAGAAAAGTTAAAGAGGTTTACACAGAGAATTCCAAGGATAAGTACAAGAAAATAAGAGAGACTTAGAAAACTGATAAAACCTACATTGTTGATAGAGTTGGGAGTACTTAGCACTGTGAAAACAGTACTTTTGCAGAAAGAAATTTAGTTTTCTAAGTCCGTGAAACAGTGAAAAGAGAATGTAGCAGTTTCTAAAGATTGGTAACAGATAGAAATAAGAGAAAGTACACAGTGATTCATCTACCTAGAAAAGTTACAGAGGTTTACACAGAGAAAACCAAGGATAAGTACAAGAAAATAAGAGAGACTTAGAAAACTGGTAAAACCTACATTGTTGATAGAGTTGGGAGTACTTAGGACTGTGAAAACAGCACTTTCGCAGAAAGAAGTCTACTTCTCTAAGACTGGGAAACAGTGAACAGAGAATGTATGAGTTTCTCAAGATTGGTAACAGATAGAAACAAGAGAAAGTACACAGTGATTCATCTACCTAGAGAAGTTACAGAGGTTTACACAGAGAATTCCAAGTATAAGTACAAGAAAATAAGAGAGACTTAGAAAACTAGTAAAACCTACATTGTTTAAAGACTTGGGAGTACTTAGCACTGTGAAAACAGAACTTTCACCGAAGGAAATTTAGTTCTCTAAGTCCGTGAAACAGTGAACAGAGAATGTATGAGTTTCTCCAGTTTGGTAACAGATAGAAACAAGCGAAAGTACACAGTGATTCATCTACCTAGAAAAGTTACAGAGGTTTACACAGAGAATTCCAAGGATAAGTACAAGAAAATAAGAGAGACTTAGAAAACTGGTAAAACCTACATTGTTGATAGAGTTGGGAGTACTTAGCACTGTGAAAACAGCACTTTCGCCGAAGGAAAGTTAGTTCTCTAAGTCAGTGAAACAGTGAACAGAGAATGTATGAGTTTCTCAAGTTTGGTAACAGATAGAAACAAGCGAAAGTACACAGTGATTCATCTACCTAGAAAAGTTACAGAAGTTTACAAAGAGAATTCCAAGGATAAGTACAAGAAAATAAGAGAGACTTAGAAAACTGGTAAAACCTACATTGTTGATAGAGTTGGGAGTACTTAGCACTGTGAAAACAGCACTTTCGCCGAAGGAAATTTAGTTCTCTAAGTCCGTGAAACAGTGAACGGAGAACGTATGAGATTCTCAAGTTTGGTAACACATAGAAACAAGCGAAAGTACACAGTGATTCATCTACCTAGAAAAGTTACCGAGGCTTACACAGAGAATTACAAGGATAAGTACAAGAAAATAAGAGAGACTTAGAAAACTGGTAAAACCTACATTGTTCATAGAGTTGGGAGTACTTAGCACTATGAAAACAGCACTTTCCCCGAAAGAAATTTAGTTCTCTAAGACCGTGAAACAGTGAACAGAGAATGTATGAGTATCTCAAGATTGGTAACAGATAGAAACAAGAGAAAGTACACAGTGATTCATCTACCTAGACAAGTTACAGAGGTTTACACAGAGAAAACCAAGTATAAGTACAAGAAAATAAGAGAGACTCAGAAAACTGGTAAAACCTACATTGTTGATAGAGTTGGGAGTACTTAGCACTGTAAAAACAGCACTTTCGCAGAAAGAAGTCTACTTCTCTAAGACTGGGAAACAGAGAACAGAGAATGTATGAGTTTCTCAAGATTGGTAACAGATAGAAACAAGCGAAAGTACACAGTGATTCATCTACCTAGAAAAGTTACAGAGGTTTACACAGAGAATTCCAAGGATAAGTACAAGAAAATAAGAAAGACTTAGAAAACTGGTAAAACCTACATTGTTGATAGAGTTGGGAGTACTTAGCACTGTGAAAACAGCACTTTCGCAGAAAGAAATCTACTTCTCTAAGACTGGGAAACAGTGAACAGAGAATGTATGAGTTTCTCAAGATTGGTAACAGATAGAAACAAGAGAAAGTACACAGTGATTCATCTACATAGAGAAGTTACAGAGGTTTACACAGAGAATTCCAAGTATAAGTACAAGAAAATAAGAGAGACTTAGAAAACTGGTAAAACCTACATTGTTGATAGAGTTGGGAGTACTTAGCACTGTGAAAACAGCACTTTCGCCGAAGGAAATTTAGTTCTCTAAGTCCGTGAAACAGTGAACAGAGAATGTATGAGTTTCTCAAGTTTGGTAACAGATAGAAACAAGCGAAAGTACACAGTGATTCATCTACCTAGAAAAGTTACAGAGGTTTACACAGAGAATTCCAAGGATAAGTACAAGAAAATAAGAGAGACTTAGAAAACTGGTAAAACCTACTTTGTTGATAGAGTTGGGAGTACTTAGCACTGTGAAAACAGTACTTTCGCCGAAGGAAATTTAGTTCTCTAAGTCCGTGAAACAGTGAACAGAGAATGTATGAGTTTCTCAAGTTTGGTAACAGATAGAAACAAGAGAAAGTACACAGTGATTCACCTACCTAGAAAAGTTACAGAGGTTTACACAGAGAATTCCCAGTATAAGTACAAGAAAATGAGAGAGACTTAGAAAACTGGTAAAACCTACATTGTTGATAGAGTTGGGAGTACTTAGCACTGTGAAAACAGCAATTTCGCCGACAGAAATTTAGTTCTCTAAGTCCGTGAAACAGTGAACAGAGAATGTATGAGTTTCTCAAGTTTGGTAACAGATAGAAACAAGCGAAAGTACACAGTGATTCATCTACCTAGAAAAGCTACAGAGGTTTACCCAGAGAAAACCAAGTATAAGTACAAGAAAATAAGAGAGACTTAGAAAACTGGTAAAACCTACATTGTTGATAGAGTTGGGAGTACTTAGCACTGTGAAAACAGTACTTTCGCCGAAGGAAATTTAGTTCTCTAAGTCCGTGAAACAGTGAACAGAGAATGTATGAGTTTCTCAAGTTTGGTAACAGATAGAAACAAGAGAAAGTACACAGTGATTCACCTACCTAGAAAAGTTACAGAGGTTTACACAGAGAATTCCCAGTATAAGTACAAGAAAATGAGAGAGACTTAGAAAACTGGTAAAACCTACATTGTTGATAGAGTTGGGAGTACTTAGCACTGTGAAAACAGCAATTTCGCCGACGGAAATTTAGTTCTCTAAGTCCGTGAAACAGTGAACAGAGAATGTATGAGTTTCTCAAGTTTGGTAACAGATAGAAACAAGCGAAAGAACACAGTGATTCATCTACCTAGAAAAGCTACAGAGGTTTACACAGAGAAAACCAAGTATAAGTACAAGAAAATAAGAGAGACTTAGAAAACTGGTAAAACCTACATTGTTGATAGAGTTGGGAGTACTTAGCACTGTAAAAACAGCACTTTCACAGAAAGAAATCTACTTCTCTAAGACTGGGAAACAGTGAACAGAGAATGTATGAGTTTCTCAAGATTGGTAACAGATAGAAACAAGCGAAAGAACACAGTGATTCATGTACCTAGAGAAGTTACAGAGGTTTACACAGAGAATTCCAAGTATAAGTACAAGAAAATAAGAGAGACTTAGAAAACGGGTAAAACCTCCATTGTTCATAGAGTTGGGAGTACTTAGCACTGTGAAAACCTCACTTTCGTAAAGAGAAATCTACTTCTCTAAGACCGCGAAACAGTTAACAAAGAATGTGTGAGTTTCTCAAGATTGGTAACAGATAGAAACAAAAGAAAGTACACAGTGGTTCATCTACCTACAGAAGTTAAAGAGGTTTACACAGAGATAACCAAGGATAAGTACAAGAAAATAAGAGAGACTTAGAAAACTGGTAAAACCTACATTGTTGATAGAGTTGGGAGTACTTAGCACTGTGAAAACAGCACTTTCGCAGAAAGAAATCTACTTCTCTAAGACCGAAAAACAGTGAATAGAGAATGTATGACTTTCTCAAGACTGGTAACACATAGAAACAAGAGAAAGAACACAGTGATTCATCTACTTAGAGAAGTTACTGTGGTTTACACAGAGAATTCCAAGTATAAGTACAAGAAAATAAGAGAGACTTAGAAAACGGTCAATATCTACATTGTTCATAGAGTTTCGAGTACTTACTACTGTGAAAACAGCACTTTCGCAGAAAGAAATTTACTTCTCTAAGACCGCGAAACAGTGAATAGAGAATGTATGAGTTTCTCAAGATTGGTAACAGATAGAAACAGGAGAAATAACACAGTGATTCATCTACCTAGAGAAGTTACTGTGGTTTACACAGACAATTCCAAGTATAAGTACAAGAAAATAAGAGTGACTTAGAAAGCCTGTAAAACCTACATTGTTGATAGAGTTGGGAATACTTATCACTGTGAAAACATCACTTTCTCAGAAAGAAATGTAATTCTCTAAGACCGCAAAACAGTGAATAGAGAATGTATGACTTTCTCAAGATTGGTAACAGATAGAAACAAGAGAAAGTACACAGTGATTCATCTACCTAGAGAAGTTACTGTTTTTTACACAGAGAATTCCAAGTATAAGTACAAGAAAATAAGAGAGACTTAGAAAACTGGTAAAACCTACATTGTTGATAGAGTCGGGAGTACTTAGCACTGTGAAAACAGCACTTTCGCAGAAAGAAATTTTCTCTAAGACCGCGAAACACTGAATAGAGATTGTTTGACTTTCTAAAGATTGGTAACAGATAGAAACAAGACAAAGTACACAGTGATTGATCTACATACAGAAGTTACAGAGCTTTACACAAGGAATTCCAAGTATAAGTACAAGAAAATAAGAGAGACTTAGAAAACTGGTAAAACCTACATTGTTGATAGAGTTGGGAGTACTTAGCACTGTGAAAACAGCACTTTCATACAAAGAAATCTACTTCTCTAAGACCGAAAAACAGTGAATAGAGAATGTATGAGTTTCTCAAGATTGGTAACAGATAGAAACAAGAGAAAGTACACAGTGATTGATGTACATACGGAAGTTACACAGGTTTACACAAGGAATTCCAATTATAAGTACAAGACAATAAGAGAGAATTAGAAAACTGGTAAAACCTACATTGTTGATAGAGTTCGGAGTACTTAGCACTCTGAAGACAGCACTTTCGCAGAAAGAAATGTACTCTAACACGGCGAAACAGTGAATACAGAATGTATGAGTTTCTCAAGATTGGTAACAGATAGAAACAAGAGAAAGAACACAGTGATTCATCTACCTAGAGAAGTTACTGCGGTTTACACAGAGAATTCCAAGTATAAGTACAAGAAAATAAGAGAGACTTACAAAACTCGTAAAACCTACAGCGTTGATAGAGTTGGGAGTACTTAGCACTGTGAAAACATCACTTTCGCAGAAAGAAATCTACTTCTCTAAGACCGCAAAACAGTGATGAGAGAATGTATGACTTTCTCAAGATTGGTAACAGATAGAAACAAGAGAAAGTACACATTGATTCATCTACATACACAAGTTACAGAGGTTTACACAGAGAATTCCAAGGATAAGTACAAGAAAATAAGAGAGACTTAGAATACTGGTAAAACCTACATTGTTGATAGAGTTGGGAGTACTTAGCACTGTGAAAACTGCACTTTCGCAGATAGCAATCTACTTCTCTAAGACAACGAAACAGTGAATAGAGAATGTATGACTTTCTCAAGATTGGTAACAGATAGAAACAAGACAAAGAACACAGTGATTCGTCTACTTAGAGAAATTACTGTGGTTTACACAGAGATTTCCAAGTATAAGTACAAGAAAATAAGAGAGACTTAGAAAACGGTCAATATCTACATTGTTCATAGAGTTGGGAGTACTTAGCACTGTGAAAACAGCACTTTCGCAGAAAGCAATCTACTTCTCTAAAACCGCGAAACAGTGAATAGAGAATCTATGACTTTCCCAGGATTGGTAGCAGATAGAAACAAGAGAAAGTACATACTGATTGATCCACATACAGAAGATACACAGGTTTACACAAGGAATTCCAAGTATAAGTACAAGAAAATAGGAGAGACTTAGAAAACGGGTAAAACCTACATTGTTGATAGAGTCGGAGTACTTAGCACTGTGAAAACAGCACTTTCGCAGAAGGAAATTTTCTCTAAGACCGCGAAACAGTGAATAGAGTTTGTTTGACTTTCTCAAGATTGGTAACAGATAGAAACAAGACAAAGTACACAGTGATTGATCTCCATACAGAAGTTACAGAGGTTTACACAAGGAATTCCAAGTATAAGTACAAGAAAATAAGAGAGACTTAGAAAACTGGTAAAACCTACCTTGTTGATAGAGTTGGGAGTACTTAGCACTGTGAAAACAGCACTTTCGTACAAAGAAATCTACTTCTCTAAGACTGAAAAACAGTGAATAGAGAATGTATGAGTTTCTCAAGATTGGTAACAGATAGAAACAAGAGAAAGAACACAGTGATTCGTCTACCTAGAGAAGTTACTGTGGGTTACACAGAGATTTCCAAGTATAAGTACAAGAAAATAAGAGAGACTTAGAAAACTCGTAAAACCTACATTGTTGATAGAGTTGGGAGTACTTAGCACTGTGAAAACATCACTTTCGTAGAGAGAAATCTACTTCTCTAAGACCGCGAAACAGTTAACAGAGAATGTGTGAGTTTCTCAACATTGGTAAAAGATAGAAACAAAAGAAAGTACACAGTGGTTCATCTACCTACAGAAGTTAAAGAGGTTTACACAGAGAATTCCAAGTATAAGTACAAGAAATTAAGAGAGATTTAGAAAACTGGAAAAACCTACATTGTTGATAGAGTTGGGAGTAGTTAGCACTCTGAAGACAGCACTTTCGCAGAAAGAAATGTACTCTAACACGGCGAAACAGTGAATACAGAATGTATGAGTTTCTCAAGATTGGTAACAGATAGAAACAAGAGAAAGAACACAGTGATTCATCTACCTAGAGAAGTTACTGTGGTTTACACAGAGAATTCCAAGTATAAGTACAAGAAAATAAGAGAGACTTAGAAAACTCGTAAAACCTACAGCGTTGATAGAGTTGGGAGTACTTAGCACTGTGAAAACATCACTTTCGCAGAAAGAAATCTACTTCTCTAAGACCGCAAAACAGTGAATAGAGAATGTTTGACTTTCTCAAGATTGGGAACAGATAGAAACAAGAGAAACAACACAGTGATACATCTACTTAGAGAAGTTACTGTGGTTTACACAGAGAATTCCAAGTATAAGTACAAGAAAATAAGAGAGACTTAGAAAACGGGTAAAACCTACATTGTTGATAGAGTTGGTAGTATTTAGCACTGTGAAAACAGCACTTTCGCACAAAGAAATCTACTTCTCTAAGACCGCGAAACAGTTTACAGAGAATGTATGAGTTTCTCAAGATTGGTAACAGATAGAAACAAGAGAAAGTACACAGTGATAGATGTACATACGGAAGTTACACAGGTTTACACTAGGAATTCCAAGTATAAGTACAAGACAATAAGAGAGAATTAGAAAACTGGTAAAACCTAAATTGTTGATAGAGTTGGGAGTACTTATCACTGTGTAAACAGCACTTTTGGAGAAAGCAATCTACTTCTCTAAGACCGAAAAACAGTGAATAGAGAATGTATGACTTTCTCAAGATTGGTAACAGATAGAAACAAGAGAAAGAACACAGTGATTCATCTTCCTAGAGAAGTTACAGAGGTTTACACAGAGAATACCAAGTATAAGTAAAGAAAATAAGAGAGACTTAGAAAACTGGTAAAACCTACATTGTTGATAGAGTTGGGAGTTCTTAGCACTGTGAAAACAGCACTTTCGCAGAAAGAAATCTACTTCTCTAAGACCGCAATACAGTGAATAGAGAATGTATCACTTTCTCAAGATTGGTAACAGATAGAAACAAGAGAAAGTACACATTGATTCATCTACATACACAAGTTACAGAGGTTTACACTAGAAATTCCAATTATAAGTACAAGAAAATAAGAGAGACTTAGAAAACTGGTAAAACCTACATTGTTGATAGAGTTGGGAGTACTTAGCACTGTGAAAACAGCACTTTCGGAGAAAGAAATCTACTTCTCTAAGACCGAAAAACAGTGAATAGAGAATGTATGACTTTCTCAAGACTGGTAACACATAGAAACAAGAGAAAGAACACAGTGATTCATCTACTTAGATAAGTTACTGTGGTTTACACACAGAATTTCAAGTATAAGTACAAGAAAATAAGAGAGACTTAGAAACGGTCAATATCTACATTGTTCATAGAGTTGGGAGTACTTAGTACTGTGAAAACAGCACTTTCGCAGAAAGAAATTTACTTCTCTAAGACCGCGAAACAGTGAATAGAGAATGTATGAGTTCCTCAAGATTGGTAACAGATAGAAACAGGAGAAATAACACAGTGATTCATCTACCTAGAGAAGTTACTGTGGTTTACACAGACAATTCCAAGTATAAGTACAAGGAAATTAGAGAGACTTAGAAAACTCATAAAACCTACATTGTTGATAGAGTTGGGAGTACGTAGCACTGTGAAAACATTACTTTTGCAGAAAGAAATCTAGTTCTCTAAGACCGCAAAACAGTGAATAGAGAATGTATGACTTTCTCAAGATTGGGAACAGATAGAAAGAAGACAAAGAACACAGTTATACATCTACTTAGAGAAGTTACTGTGGTTTACACAGAGAATTCCAAGTATAAGTACAAGGAAATAAGAGAGACTTAGAAAACGTGTAAAACCTATATTATTGATATAGTTGGGAGTACTTAACACTGTGAAAACATCACTTTCGCAGAAAGAAATCTACTTCTCTAAGACCGCAAAACAGTGAATAGAGAATGTGTGACTTTCTCAAGATTGGTAACAGATAGAAACAAGAAAAAGAACACAGTGATTCATCTACCTAGAGAAGTTACAGAGGTTTAAACAGAGAATTCCAAGTATAAGTACAAGAAAATAAGAGAGACTTAGAAAACGCGTAAAACCTACATTGTTGATAGAGTTGGGAGTATTTAACACTGTGAAAACAGCACTTTCGCAGAAAGAAATCTACCTCTGCAAGACTGCGAAACAGTTAATAGAGAATGGATGAGTTTCGCAAGATTGGTAACAGATAGAAACAAGAGAAAGTACACAGTGATTGATCTAAATACAGAAGATACACAGGTTTACATAAGGAAGTCCAAGTATAAGTACAAGAAAATAAGAGAGAATTAGAAAACTGGTAAAACCTACATTGTTGATAGAGTTGGGAGTACCTAGCACTGTGAAAACAGCACTTTCGCAGAAAGAAATCTACTTCTCTAAGACCGCGAAACAGTGAATAGAGATTGTATGACTTTCTCAAGATTGGTAACAGATAGAAACAAGAGAAAGAACACAGTGATTCAACTACCTAGAGAAGTTACAGAGGTCTAAACAGAGAATTCCAAGTATAAGTACCAGAAAATAAGAGAGACTTAGAAAACGGGTAAAACCTACATTGTTCATAGAGTTGGGAGTAATTAGCACTGTGAAAACAGCACTTTTTCAGAAAGAAATCTACTTCTCTAAGACCGCGAAACAGTGAACAGAGAATGTATGAATTTCTCAAGATTGATAACACATTGAAAGAAGAGAAAGTACACAGTGATTCATATACCTAGAGAAGTTACAGAGGTTTACACAGAGAATTCCAAGTATAGGTACAAGAAAATAAGAGTGACTTAGAAAGCCAGTAAAACCTATATTGTTGATAGAGTTGGGAGTACTTATCACTGTGAAAACATCACTTTCTCAGAAAGAAATGTAATTCTCTAAGACCGCAAAACAGTGAATAGAGAATGTATGACTTTCTCAAGATTGGTAACAGATAGAAACAAGAGAAAGTACACAGTGATTCATTTACCTAGAGAAGTTACTGTTTTTTACACAGAGAATTCCAAGTATAAGTACAAGAAAATAAGAGAGACTTAGAAAACTGGTAAAACCTACATTGTTGATAGAGTCGGGAGTACTTAGCACTGTGAAAACAGCACTTTCGCAGAAAGAAATTTTCTCTAAGACCGCGAAACAGTGAATAGAGATTGTTTGACTTTCTAAAGATTGGTAACAGATAGAAACAAGACAAAGTACACAGTGATTGATCTACATACAGAAGTTACAGAGGTTTACACAAGGAATTCCAAGTATAAGTACAAGAAAATAAGTGAGACTTAGAAAACTGGTAAAACCTATATTGTTGATAGAGTTGGGAGTACTTAGCACTATGAAAACAGCACTTTCGCAGAAAGAAATCCACTTCTCTAAGACCGAAAAACAGTGAATAGAGAATGTATGAGTTTCTCAAGATTGGTAACAGATAGAAACAAGAGAAAGTACGCAGTGATTGATGTACATATGGAAGTTACACAGGTTTACACAAGGAATTCCAAGTATAAGTACAAGACAATAAGAGAGAATTAGAAAACTGGTAAAACCTACATTGTTGATAGAGTTGGGAGTACTTATCACTGTGTAAACAGCACTTTCGGAGAAAGCAATCTACTTCTCTAAGACCGCAAAACAGTGAATAGAGAATGTATGACTCTCTCAAGATTGGTAACAGATAGAAACAAGAGAAAGAACACAGTGATTCGTCTACCTAGAGAAGTTACTGTGGGTTACACAGAGATTTCCAAGTATAAGTACAAGAAAATAAGAGAGACTTAGAAAACTCGTAAAACCTACATTGTTGATAGGGTTGGGAGTACTTAGCACTGTGAAAACATCACTTTCGTAGAGAGAAATCTACTTCTCTAAGACCGCGAACCAGTTAACAGAGAATGTGTGAGTTTCTCAACATTGGTAACAGATAGAAACAAAAGAAAGTACAAAGTGGTTCATCTACCTAGAGAAGTTAAAGAGGTTTACACAGAGAATTCCAAGTATAAGTACAAGAAAATAAGAGAGATTTAGAAAACTGGAAAAACCTACATTGTTGATAGAGTTGGGAGTAGTTAGCACTCTGAAGACAGCACTTTCGCAGAAAGAAATGTACTCTAACACGGCGAAACAGTGAATACAGAATGTATGAGTTTCTCAAGATTGGTAACAGATAGAAAGAAGAGAAAGAACACAGTGATTCATCTACCTAGAGAAGTTACTGCGGTTTACACAGAGAATTACAAGTATAAGTACAAGAAAATAAGAGAGACTTAGAAAACCGGTGAAAACTACATTGTTGAAAGAGTTGGGAGTAGTTAGTACTGTGAAAACAGCACTTTCGTAGAAAGAATTCTACTTCTCTAAGACCGCGAAACAGTGAATAGAGAATGTGTGAGTTTCTCAAGATTGGTAACAGAAACAAGAGAAAGAACACAGTGATTCATCTACCTAGGGAAGTTACTGTGGTTTACACAGAGAATTCCACGTATAAGTACAAGAAAATAAGAGAGACTTAGAAAAGTCGTAAAACCTACACTGTTCATAGAGTTGGGAGTACTTAGCACTGTGAAAACATCACTTTTGCAGATAGAAATCTACTTCTCTAAGACCGCAAAACAGTGAATAGAGAATGTATGACTTAATCAAGATTGGTAACAGATAGAAACAAGACAAAGAATACAGTAATACATCTACTTAGAGAAGATACTGTGGTTTACACAAAGAATTCCAAGTATAAGTACAAGAAAAAAAGAGAGACTTAGAAAAATGGTAAATCCTACATTGTTGATAGAGTTCGGAGTACTTAGCACTGTGAAAATATCACTTTCGCAGAATGAAATCTACTTCCGTAAGACCGCAAAACAGTGAATAGAGAATGTATGACTTTCTCAAGATTGGTAACACATAGAAACAAGAGAAAGAACACAGTGATTCATCTGCTTAGAGAAGTTACTGTGGTTTACACAGAGAATTCCAAGTAGCAGTACAAGAAAATAAGAGAGACTTAGAAAACGGTCAATATCTATATTGTTCATAGAGATGGGAGTACTTAGCACTGTGAAAACAGCAGTTTCGCAGAAAGCAATCTACTTCTCTAAGACCGCGAAACAGTGAATACAGAATGCATGAGTTTCTCAAGATTGGTAACAGATAGAAACAAGAGAAAGAACACAGTGATTCATCTACCTAGAGAAGTTACAGAGGTTTACACAGAGAATTCCAAGTATAAGTACAAGAAAATAAGAGAGACTTAGAAAACTGGTAAAACCTACATTGTTGACACAGTTGGGAGTACTTAGCGCTGTGAAAACAGCACTTTCGCAGAAAGCAATCTATTTCTCTAAGACAGCGAAACAGTGAATAGAGAATCTATGACTTTCCCAGGATTGGTAGCAGATAGAAACAAGAGAAAGTACATACTGATTGATCCACATACAGAAGATACACAGGTTTACACAAGGAATTCCAAGTATAAGTACAAGAAAATAGGAGAGACTTAGAAAACGGGTAAAACCTACATTGTTGATAGAGTCGGAGTACTTAGCACTGTGAAAACAGCACTTTCGCAGAAGGAAATTTTCTCTAAGACCGCGAAACAGTGAATAGAGTTTGTTTGACTTTCTCAAGATTGGTAACAGATAGAAACAAGAGAAAGTACACAGTGATTGATCTACATAGAGAAGTTACAGAGGTTTACTCAAGGAATTCCAAGTATAAGTACAAGAAAAAAAGAGAGACTTAGAATACTGGTAAAACCTACATTGTTGATAGAGTTGGGAGTACTTAGCACTGTGAAAACAGCACTTTCGCAGATAGCAATCTACTTCTCTAAGACAGCGAAACAGTGAATAGAGAATGTATGACTTTCTCAAGATTGGTAACAGATAGAAACAAGAGAAAGAACACAGTGATTCGACTACCTAGAGAAGTTACTGTGGGTTACACAGAGATTTCCAAGTATAAGTACAAGAAAATAAGAGAGACTTAGAAAACTCGTAAAACCTACATTGTTGATAGGGTTGGGAGTACTTAGCACTGTGAAAACATCACTTTCGTAGAGAGAAATCTACTTCTCTAAGACCGCGAAACAGTTAACAGAGAATGTGTGAGTTTCTCAACATTGGTAACAGATAGAAACAAAAGAAAGTACACAGTGGTTCATCTACCTACAGAAATTAAAGAGGTTTACACAGAGAATTCCAAGTATAAGTACAAGAAAATAAGAGAGATTTAGAAAACTGGAAAAACCTACATTGTTGATAGAGTTGGGAGTACTTAGCACTCTGAAGACAGCACTTTCGCAGAAAGAAATGTACTCTAACACGGCGAAACAGTGAATACAGAATGTATGAGTTTCTCAAGATTGGTAACAGATAGAAACAAGAGAAAGAACACAGTGATTCATCTACCTAGAGAAGTTACTGCGGTTTACACAGAGAATTCCAAGTATAAGTACAAGAAAATAAGAGAGACTTAGAAAACTCGTAAAACCTACAGCGTTGATAGAGTTGGGAGTACTTAGCACTGTGAAAACAGCACTTTCGCACAAAGAAATCTACTTCTATAAGACCGCGAAACAGTTTACAGAGAATGTATGAGTTTCTCAAGATTGGTAACAGATAGAAATAAGAGAAAGTACACAGTGATTGATGTACATACGGAAGTTACACAGGTTTACACTAGGAATTCCAAGTATAAGTACAAGACAATAAGAGAGAATTAGAAAACTGGTAAAACCTACATTGTTGATAGAGTTGGGAGTACTTATCACTGTGTAAA
The DNA here is from genome assembly GCA_028571685.1 of Heterohyrax brucei. NCBI lineage: Eukaryota > Metazoa > Chordata > Mammalia > Hyracoidea > Procaviidae > Heterohyrax > Heterohyrax brucei. The sequence continues at coordinate 17,929,280 of CM053146.1, forward strand.
CAGCACTTTTGGAGAAAGCAATCTACTTCTCTAAGACCGCGAAACAGTGAATAGAGAATGTATGACTTTCTCAAGATTGGTAACAGATAGAAACAAGAGAAAGAACACAGTGATTCATCTTCCTAGAGAAGTTACAGAGGTTTACACAGAGAATACCAAGTATAAGTACAAGAAAATAAGAGAGACTTAGAAAACTGGTAAAACCTACATTGTTGATAGAGTTGGGAGTTCTTAGCACTGTGAAAACAGCACTTTCGCAGAAAGAAATCTACTTCTCTAAGACAGCAAAACAGTGAATAGAGAATGTATGACTTTCTCAAGATTGGTAACAGATAGAAACAAGAGAAAGTACACATTGATTCATCTACATACACAAGTTACAGAGGTTTACACAAGAAATTCCAATTATAAGTACAAGAAATTAAGAGAGACTTAGAAAACTGGTAAAACCTACATTGTTGATAGAGTTGGGAGTACTTAGCACTGTGAAAACAGCACTTTCGCAGATAGCAATCTACTTCTCTAAGACAGCGAAACAGTGAATAGAGAATGTATGACTTTCTCAAGATTGGTAACAGATAGAAACAAGAGAAAGAACACAATGATTCGTCTACCTAGAGAAGTTACTGTGGTTTACACAGAGATTTCCAAGTATAAGTACAAGAAAATAAGAGAGACTTAGAAAACGGTCAATATCTACATTGTTCATAGAGTTGGGAGTTCTTAGCACTGTGAAAACAGCACTTTCGTACAAAGAAATCTACTTCTCTAAGACCGAAAAACAGTTAATAGAGAATGTATGAGTTTCTCAAGATTGGTAACAGATAGAAACAAGAGAAAGAACACAGTGATTCGTCTACCTAGAGAAGTTACTGTGGGTTACACAGAGATTTCCAAGTATAAGTACAAGAAAATAAGAGAGACTTAGAAAACTCGTAAAACCTACATTGTTGATAGAGTTGGGAGTACTTAGCACTGTGAAAACATCACTTTCGTAGAGAGAAATCTACTTCTCTAAGACCGCGAAACAGTTAACAGAGAATGTGTGAGTTTCTCAACATTGGTAACAGATAGAAAGAAAAGAAAGTACACAGTGGTTCATCTACCTACCGAAATTAAAGAGGTTTACACAGAGAATTCCAAGTATAAGTACAAGAAAATAAGAGAGATTTAGAAAACTGGAAAAACCTACATTGTTGATAGAGTTGGGAGTACTTAGCACTCTGAAGACAGCACTTTCGCAGAAAGAAATGTACTCTAACACGGCGAAACAGTGAATACAGAATGTATGAGTTTCTCAAGATTGGTAACAGATAGAAACAAGAGAAAGAACACAGTGATTCATCTACCTAGAGAAGTTACTGCGGTTTACACAGAGAATTCCAAGTATAAGTACAAGGAAATAAGAGAGACTTAGAAAACTCGTAAAACCTACAGCGTTGATAGAGTTGGGAGTACTTAGCACTGTGAAAACAGCACTTTCGCACAAAGAAATCTACTTCTCTAAGACCGCGAAACAGTTTACAGAGAATGTATGAGTTTCTCAAGATTGGTAACAGATAGAAATAAGAGAAAGTACACAGTGATTGATGTACATACGGAAGTTACACAGGTTTACACTAGGAATTCCAAGTATAAGTACAAGACAATAAGAGAGAATTAGAAAACTGGTAAAACCTACATTGTTGATAGAGTTGGGAGTACTTATCACTGTGTAAACAGCACTTTTGGAGAAAGCAATCTACTTCTCTAAGATCGCGAAACAGTGAATAGAGAATGTATGACTTTCTCAAGATTGGTAACAGATAGAAACAAGAGAAATAACACAGTGATTCATCTTCCTAGAGAAGTTACAGAGGTTTACACAGAAAATACCAAGTATAAGTACAAGAAAATAAGAGAGACTTAGAAAACTGGTAAAACCTACATTGTTGATAGAGTTGGGAGTTCTTAGCACTGTGAAAACAGCACTTTCGCAGAAAGAAATCTACTTCTCTAAGACAGCAAAACAGTGAATAGAGAATGTATGACTTTCTCAAGATTGGTAACAGATAGAAACAAGAGAAAGTACACATTGATTCATCTACATACACAAGTTACAGAGGTTTACACAAGAAATTCCAATTATAAGTACAAGAAATTAAGAGAGACTTAGAAAACTGGTAAAACCTACATTGTTGATAGAATTGGGAGTACTTAGCACTGTGAAAACAGCACTTTCGCAGAAAGAAATCTACTTCTCTAAGACCGCGAAACAGTGAATAGAGAATGTATGAGTTTCTCAAGATTGGTAACAGATAGAAACAAGAGAAATAACACAGTGATTCATCTACCTAGAGAAGTTACTGTGGTTTACACAGACAATTCCAAGTATAAGTACAAGGAAATTAGAGAGACTTAGAAAACTCGTAAAACCTACATTGTTGATAGAGTTGGGAGTACTTAGCACTGTGAAAACAGCACTTTCTCACAAAGAAATCTACTTCTCTAAGAACGCAAAACAGTGAATAGAGAATGTGTGAGACGTAGATTTCTTTCTGCGAAAGTGCTGTTTTCACAGTGCTAAGTACTCCCAACTCTATCAACAATGTAGGTTTTACCAGTTTTCTAAGTCTCTCTTATTTTCTTGTACTTATACTTGGAATTCTCTGTGTAAACCTCTGTAACTTCTCTAGGTAGATGAAGCACTGTGTTCTTTCTCTTGTTTCTATCTGTTACCAACCTTGAGAAACTCATACATTCTCTATTCACTGTTTCGCGGTCTTAGAGAAGCAGATTCCTATCTGCGAAAGTGATGTTTTCACAGTGCTAAGTACTCCCAACTCTATCCACAATGTAGGTTTTACCTGTTTTCTAAGTCTCTCTTATTTTCTTCGTTTTAATCTTGGAATTCTCTGTGTAAACCTCTGTAACTTCTCTAGGTAGAAAAATCACTGTGTTCTTTCTCTTGTTTCTATCTGTTACCAATCTTGAGAAACTGATACATTCTCTATTCATTGTTTCATGTTCTTAGAGAAGTAGATTTCTTTCTGGGAAAGTGCTGTTTTCACAGTGCTAAGTACTCCCAACTCTATCAACAATGTAGGTCTTACTCGTTTTCTGAGTCTCTCTTGTTTTCTTGTACTTATACTTGGAATTGTGTGTGTAAACCACAGTGACTTCTCTAGGTAGATTAATCACTGTGTTCTTTCTCTTGTTTCTATCTGTTACCAATCTTGAGAAAGTCATACATTGTCTATTCACTGTTTCGCGGTCTTAGACTAGTAGATTTCTTTCCGCGAAAGTGATGTTTTCACAGTGCTAAGTACTCCCAACTCTATCAACAATGTAGGTTTTTACCTGTTTTCTAAGCCTCTCTTATTTTCTTGGTTTTACCCTTGGAATTCTCTGTGTAAACCTCTGTAACTTCTGTAGGTAGATGAATCACTGTGTTCTTTCTCTTGTTTCTATCTGTTACCAATCTTGAGAAACTCATACATTCTCTATTCACTGTTTCGCGGTCTTAGAGAAGTAGATTTCTTTCTGCGAAAGTGATGTTTGCACAGTGCTAAGTAGTCCCAACTCTATTAACAATGTAGGTTTTACCTGTTTTCTAAGTCTCTCTTATTTTCTTGGCTTTACCCTTGGAATTCTCTGTGTAATCGTCTGTAACTTCTGTAGGTAGATGAATCACTGTGTATTTGTCTTGTTTCTATCTGTTACCAATCTTAAGAAAATCATACATTCTCTATTCACTGTTTCGCGGTCTTAGAGAAGTAAATTTCTTTCTGCGAAAGTACTCTTTTCACAGTGCTAAGTACTCCCAACTCTATCAACAATGTAGGTTTTACCAGTTTTCTAAGTCTCTCTTATTTTCTTGTACTTATACTTGGAATTCTCTGTGTAAACGTCTGTAACTTTTCTAGGTAGATGAATCACTGTGTACTTTCTCTTGTTTCTATGTGTTACCAATCTTGAGAAACTCATACATTCTCTGTTCACTGTTTCACGGACTTAGAGAACTAAATTTATTTTGGCGAAAGTGCTGTTTTCACAGTGCTGAGTACTCCCAACTCTATCAACAATGTAGGTTTTACCAGTTTTCTAAGTCTCTCTTATTTTCTTGTACTTATACTTGGAATTCTCTGTGTGAAAGTCTGTAACTTTTCTAGGTAGCTGAATCACTGTGTACTTTCTCTTGTTTCTATCTGTTACCAATCTTGAGAAACCCATACGTACTCTGTTCACTGTTTCCCAGTCTTAGAGAAGTAGATTTCTTTCGGCGAAAGTGCTGTTTTCACAGTGCTAAGTACTCCCAACTCTATCCACAATGTAGGTTTTACCAGTTTTCTAAGTCTGTCTTATTTCCTTGTAGTTATGCTTGGAATTCTGTGTGTAAACCTCTGTAACTTTTCTAGGTAGATGAATCACTGTGTACTTTCTCTTGTTTCTATCTGTTACCAGTCTTGAGAAAGTCCTACGTACTCTGTTCCCTGTTTCCCAGTCTTAGAGAAGTAGATTTCTTTCGGCGAAAGTGGTGTTTTCACAGTGCTATGTACTCCCAACTCTATAAACATTGTAGGTTTTACAGTTTTCTAAGTCTCTCTGATTTTCTTGTACTTATACTTGGAATTCTCTGTGTAAACCTCTGTAACTTTTCTAGGTAGATGAATCACTGTGTATTTTCTCTTGTTTGTATCTGTTACCAAACTTGAGAAACTCATACATTCTCTGTTCACTGTTTCTCGGACTTAGAGAACTAAATTTTCTTCGGCGAAAGTGCTGTTTTCACAGTGCTAAGTACTCCCAACTCTATCAACAATGTAGGTTTTACCAGTTTTCTAAGTCTCTCTTATTACGTTGTACTTATACTTGGAATTCTCTGTGTAAACCACTGTAACTTCTCTAGGTAGCTGAATCACTGTGGACTTTCTCTTGTTTCTATCTGTTACCAATCTTGAGAAACTCATACATTCTCTGTTCACTGTTTCCTAGTCTTAGAGATGTAGATTTCTTTCGGCGAAAGTGCTGTTTTCACAGTGCTAAGTACTCCCAACTCTATCCACAATGTAGGTTTTACCAGTTTTCTAAGTCTCTCTTATTTTCTTGTACTTATACATGGAGTTCTCTGTGGAAACTTCTGTAACTTCTCTAGGTAGATGAATCACTGTGTACTTTCTCTTGTTTCTATCTGTTACCAATCTTGAGAAACTCATACATTCTCTGTTCTCTGTTTCCCAGTCTTAGAGAAGTAGATTTCTTTCGGCGAAAGTGCTGTTTTCACAGTGCTAAGTACTCCCAACTCTATCCACAATGTAGGTTTTACCAGTTTTCTAAGTCTCTCTTATTTTCTTGTACTTATACATGGAATTCTCTGTGTAAACTTCTGTAACTTCTATAGGTAGACGAATCACTGTGTACTTTCTCTTGTTTCTATCTGTTACCAATCTTGAGAAACTGATACATTCTCTGTTCACTGTTTCCCAGTCTTAGGGAAGTAGATTTCTTTCGGCGAAAGTGCTGTTTTCACAGTGCTATGTACTCCCAACTCTATCCACAATGTAGGTTTTACCAGTTTTCTAAGTCTCTCTTATTTTCTTGTACTGATACATGGAATTCTCCGTGTAAACTTCTGTAATTTCTCTAGGTAGATGAATCACTGTGTACTTTCTCTTGTTTCTATCTGTTACCAATCTTGAGAAACTCATACATTCTCTGTTCACTGTTTCCCAGTCTTAGAGAAGTAGATTTCTTTCTGTGAAAGTGTTGTTTTCACAGTGCTAAGTACTCCCAACTGTATCCACAATGTAGGTTTTACCAGTTTTCTAAGTCTTTCTTATTTTCTTGTACTTAAACTTGGAATTCTCTTTGTAAACCTCTGTAACTTATCTAGGTAGATGAATCCCTGTGTACTTTCTCTTGTTTCTATCTGTTACCAATCTTGAGAACTCATATATTCTCTGCTCACTGTTTCACGGACTTAGAGAACTAAATTTCTTTCGGCGAAAGTGCTGTTTTCACAGTGCTAAGTACTCCCAACTCTATCAACAATGTAGGTTTTAGCAGTTTTCTAATTCTCTCTTATTTTCTTGTACTTATACTTGGAATTCTCTGTGTAAACCTCTGTAACTTTTCTAGGTAGATGAATCACTGTGTACTTTCTCTTGTTTCTATCTGTTACCAATCTTGAGAAACTCATGCATTCTCTTCACTGTTTCACAGTCTTAGAGAAATAGATTTCTTTTTGCGAAAGTGCTGTTTTCACAGTGCTAAGTACTCCCAACTCTATCAACAATGTAGGTTTTACCAGTTTTCAAAGTCTGTCTTATTTTCTTGTACTTAAACTTAGAATTCTCTTTGTAAACCTCTGTAACTCTTCTAGGTAGATGAATCACTGTGTACTTTCTCTTGTTTCTATCTGTTACCAATCTTGTGAAACTCATACATTGTCTGTTCACTGTTTCACGGACTTAGAGAACTAAATTTCTTTTGGCGAAAGTGCTGTTTCACAGTGCTAAGTACTCCCAACTCTATCAACAATGTAGGTTTTACCAGTTTTCTAAGTCTCTCTTTTTTTCTTGTATTTATACTTGGAATTCTCTGTGTAAACTTCTGTAACTTCTCTAGGTAGATGAATCACTGTGTACTTTCTCTTGTTTCTATCTGTTACCAATCTTGAGAAACTCATACATTCTCTGTTCACTGTTTCTCAGTTTTAGAGAAGTAGATTTCTTTCTGCGAAAGTGCTGTTTTCACAGTGCTAAGTACTCCCAACTCTATCCACAATGTAGGTTTTACCAGTTTTCTAAGTCTCTCTTATTTTCTTCTACTTATACTTGGAATTCTCTGTGTAAACTTCTGTAACTTCTCTAGGTAGATGAATCACTGTGTACTTTCTCTTGTTTCTATCTGTTATCAATCTTGAGAAACTCATACATTCTCTGTTGACTGTTTCCCAGTCTTAGAGAAGTAGATTTCTTTCGGCGAAAGTGCTGTTTTCACAGTGCTAAGTACTACCACATCTATCAACAATGTAGGTTTTACCAGTTTTCTAAGTCTATCTTATTTTCTTGTACTAATACTTGGAATTCTCTGTGTAAGCCTCTGTAACTTTTCTAGGTAGATGAATCACTGTGTACTTTCTCTTGTTTCTATCTGTTACCAATCTTGAGAAACTCATACATTCTCTGTTCACTGTATCCCAGTCTTAGAGAAGTAGATTTCTCTCGGTGAAAGTGCTGTTTTCACAGTGCTAAGTACTCCCAATTCTATCAACAATGTAGGTTTTATCAGATTTCTAAGTCTCTCTTATTTTCTTGTACTTATACTTGGAATTCTCTGTGTAAACCTCTGTAACTTTTCTAGGTAGATGAATCACTGTGTACTTTCTCTTGTTTCTATCTGTTACCAATCTTGAGAAACTCATACATTCTCTGTTCACTGTTTCCCAGTCTTAGAGAAGTAGATTTCTTTCTGCGAAAGTCCTGTTTTCACAGTGCTAAGTACTCCGAACTCTATCCACAATGTAGGTTTTACCAGTTTTCTAAGTCTTTCTTATATTCTTGTACTTATACTTGGAATTCTCTGTGTAAACCTCTGTAACTTTTCTAGGTAGATGAATCACTGTGTACTTTCTCTTGTTTCTATCTGTTACCAATCTTGAGAAACTCATACATTCTCTGTTCACTGTTTCCCAGTCTTAGAGAACTAAATTTCTTTCGGCGAAAGTACTGTTTTCACAGTGCTAAGTACTCCCAACTCTATAAATAGTGTACGTTTTACCAGTTTTCTAAGTCTCTCTTATTTTGTTGTACTTATACTTGGAATTCTCTTTGTAAACCTCTGTAACTTCTCTAGGTAGATGAATCACTGTGTACTTTCTCTTGTTTCTATCTGTTACCAATCTTGAGAAACTCATACATTCTCTGTTCACTGTTTCACGGACTTAGAGAACTAAATTTATTTTGGCGAAAGTGCTGTTTTCACAGTACTAAGTACTCCCAACTCTATCAACAATGTAGGTTTTACCAGTTTTCTAAATCTCTCTTATTTTCTTGTACTTATACTTGGAATTCTCTGTGTAAACGTCTGTAACTTTTCTAGGTAGATGAATCACTGTGTACTTTCTCTTGTTTCTATCTGTTACCAATCTTGAGAAACTCATACATTCTCTGTTCACTGTTTCACGGACTTAGAGAACTAAATTTATTTTGGCGAAAGTGCTGTTTTCACAGTGCTGAGTACTCCCAACTCTATCAACAATGTAGGTTTTACCAGTTTTCTAAGTCTCTCTTATTTTCTTGTACTTATACTTGGAATTCTCTGTGTAAAAGTCTGTAACTTTTCTAGGTAAATGAATCACTGTGTACTTTCTCTTGTTTCTATCTGTTACCAATCTTGAGAAACCCATACGTACTCTGTTCACTGTTTCCCAGTCTTAGAGAAGTAGATTTCTTTCGGCGAAAGTGCTGTTTTCACAGTGCTAAGTACTCCCAACTCTATCCACAATGTAGGTTTTACCAGTTTTCTAAGTCTGTCTTATTTCCTTGTACTTATACTTGGAATTCTCTGTGTAAACCACTGTAACTTCTCTAGGTAGCTGAATCACTGTGTACTTTCTCTTGTTTCTATCTGTTACCAATCTTGAGAAACTCATATATTCTCTGTTCACTGTTTCCTAGTCTTAGAGATGTAGATTTCTTTCTGCGAAAGTGCTGTTTTCACAGTGCTAAGTACTCCCAACTCTATCAACAATGTAGGTTTTACCAGTTTTCTAAGTCTCTCTGATTTTCTTGTACTTATACTTGGAATTCTCTGTGTAAACCTCTGTAACTTTTCTAGGTAGATGAATCACTGTGTACTTTCTCTTGGTTGTATCTGTTACCAATCTAGAGAAACTCATACATTCTCTGTTCACTGTTTCACAGACTTAGAGAACTAAATTTCTTTCGGCGAAAGTACTGTTTTCACAGTGCTAAGTACTCCCAACTCTATCAACAATGTAGGTTTTACCAGTTTTCTAATTCTCTCTTATTTTCTAATACTTACACTTGAAATTCTCTGTGTACACCTCTGTAACTTTTCTAGGTAGATGAATCATTGTGTACTTTCTCTTGTTTCTATCTGTTACCAATCTTGAGAAACTCATACATTCTCAGTTCACTGTTTCCCAGTCTTAGAGAAGTAGATTTCTTTCTGCGAAAGTGTTGTTTTCACAGTGCTAAGTACTCCCAACTCTATCCACAATGTAGGTTTTACCAGTATTCTAAGTCTCTCTTATTTTCTTATACTTATACATGGAATTCTCTGTGTATACTACTGTAATTTCTCTAGATTGATGAATCACTGTGTATTTTCTCTTGTTTCTATCTGTTACCAATCTTGAGAAACTGATACATTCTCTCTTCACTGTTTCACGGACTTACAGAACGAAATTTTTTTCGGCGAAAGTGCTGTTTTCACAGTGCTAAGTACTCCGAACTCTATCCACAATGTAGGTTTTACCAGTTTTCTAAGTCTCTCTTATTTTCTTGTACTTATACATGGAATTCTCTGTGTAAACTTCTGTAATGTCTCTAGGTAGATGAATCACTGTGTACTTTCTCTTGTTTCTATCTGTTACCAATCTTGAGAAACTCATACATTCTCTGTTCACTGTATCCCAGTCTTAGAGAAGTAGATTTCTCTCGGCGAAAGTGCTGTTTTCACAGTGCTAAGTACTCCCAACTCTATCAACAATGTAGGTTTTACCAGATTTCTAAGTCTCTCTTATTTTCTTGTACTTATACTTGGAATTCTCTGTGTAAACCTCTGTAACTTTTCTAGGTAGATGAATCACTGTGTACTTTCTCTTGTTTCTATCTGTTACCAATCTTGAGAAACTCATACATTTTCTCTTCACTGTTTCACGGACTTAGAGAACGAAATTTCTTTCTGCGAAAGTGCTGTTTTCACAGTGCTAAGTACTCCCAACTCTATCCACAATGTAGGTTTTACCAGTTTTCTAAGTCTCTCTTATTTTCTTGTACTTATACATGGAGTTCTCTGTGGAAACTTCTGTAACTTCTCTAGGTAGATGAATCACTGTGTACTTTCTCTTGTTTCTATCTGTTACCAATCTTGAGAAACTCATACATTCTCTGTTGACTGTTTCCCAGTCTTAGAGAAGTAGATTTCTTTCCGCGAAAGTGCTGTTTTCACAGTGCTAAGTACTCCCAACTCTATCCACAATGTAGGTTTTACCAGTTTTCTAAGTCTCTCTTATTTTCTTGTACTTATACATGGAATTCTCTGTGTAAACTTCTGTAACTTCTATAGGTAGACGAATCACTGTGTACTTTCTCTTGTTTCTATCTGTTACCAATCTTGAGAAACTGATACATTCTCTGTTCACTGTTTCCCAGTCTTAGGGAAGTAGATTTCTTTCGGCGAAAGTGCTGTTTTCACAGTGCTATGTACTCCCAACTCTATCCACAATGTAGGTTTTACCAGTTTTCTAAGTCTCTCTTATTTTCTTGTACTGATACATGGAATTCTCCGTGTAAACTTCTGTAACTTCTCTAGGTAGATGAATCACTGTGTACTTTCTCTTGTTTCTATCTGTTACCAATCTTGAGAAACTCATACATTCTCTGTTCACTGTTTCCCAGTCTTAGAGAAGTAGATTTCTTTCTGTGAACGTGTTGTTTTCACAGTGCTAAGTACTCCCAACTGTATCCACAATGTAGGTTTTACCAGTTTTCTAAGTCTTTCTTATTTTCTTGTACTTAAACTTGGAATTCTCTTTGTAAACCTCTGTAACTTATCTAGGTAGATGAATCCCTGTGTACTTTCTCTTGTTTCTATCTGTTACCAATCTTGAGAACTCATATATTCTCTGCTCACTGTTTCACGGACTTAGAGAACTAAATTTCTTTCGGCGAAAGTGCTGTTTTCACAGTGCTAAGTACTCCCAACTCTATCAACAATGTAGGTTTTAGCAGTTTTCTAATTCTCTCTTATTTTCTTGTACTTATACTTGGAATTCTCTGTGTAAACCTCTGTAACTTTTCTAGGTCGATGAATCACTGTGTACTTTCTCTTGTTTCTATCTGTTACCAATCTTGAGAAATTCATGCATTCTCTGTTCACTGTTTCACAGTCTTAGAGAAATAGATTTCTTTTTGCGAAAGTGCTGTTTTCACAGTGCTAAGTACTCCCAACTCTATCAACAATGTAGGTTTTACCAGTTTTCTAAGTCTCTCTTATTTTCTTGTACTTATACTTGGAATTCTCTGTGTAAACCTCTGTAACTTCTCTAGGTAGATGAATCACTGTGTACTTTCTCTTGTTTCTATCTGTTACCAATCTTGAGAAACTCATACATTCTCTGTTCACTGTTTCTCAGTTTTAGAGAAGTAGATTTCTTTCTGCGAAAGTGCTGTTTTCACAGTGCTAAGTACTCCCAACTCTATCCACAATGTAGGTTTTAGCAGTTTTCTAAGTCTCTCTTATTTTCTTGAACTTATACTTGGAATTCTCTGTGTAAACTTCTGTAACTTCTCTAGGTAGATGAATCACTGTGTACTTTCTCTTGTTTGTATCTGTTACCAATCTTGAGAAACTCATACATTCTCTGTTCACTGTATCCCAGTCTTAGAGAAGTAGATTTCTCTCGGCGAAAGTGCTGTTTTCACAGTGCTAAGTACTCCCAACTCTATCAACAATGTAGGTTTTACCAGATTTCTAAGTCTCTCTTATTTTCTTGTACTTATACTTGGAATTCTCTGTGTAAACCTCTGTAACTTTTCTAGGTAGATGAATCACTGTGTACTTTCTCTTGTTTCTATCTGTTACCAATCTTGAGAAACTCATACATTGTCTCTTCACTGTTTCACGGACTTACAGAACGAAATTTTTTTCGGCGAAAGTGCTGTTTTCACAGTGCTAAGTACTCCGAACTCTATCCACAATGTAGGTTTTACCAGTTTTCTAAGTTTCTCTTATTTTCTTGTACTTATACATGGAATTCTCTGTGTAAACTTCTGTAACTTCTCTAGGTAGATGAATCACTGTGTACTTTCTCTTGTTTCTATCTGTTACCAATCTTGAGAAACTCATACATTCTCTGTTCACTGTTTCCCAGTCTTAGAGAAGTAGATTTCTTTCGGCGAAAGTGCTGTTTTCACAGTGCTAAGTACTACCACATCTATCAACAATGTAGGTTTTACCAGTTTTCTAAGTCTATCTTATTTTCTTGTACTTATACTTGCAATTCTCTGTGTAAACCTCTGTAACTTTTCTAGGTAGATGAATCACTGTGTACTTTCTCTTGTTTCTATCTGTTACCAATCTTGAGAAACTCATACATTCTCTGTTCACTGTATCCCAGTCTTAGAGAAGTAGATTTCTCTCGGTGAAAGTGCTGTTTTCACAGTGCTAAGTACTCCCAACTCTATCAACAATGTAGGTTTTACCAGATTTCTAAGTCTCTCTGATTTTCCTGTACTTATACTTGGAATTCTCTGTGTAAACCTCTGTAACTTTTCTAGGTAGTGAATCACTGTGTATTTTCTCTTGTTTGTATCTGTTACCAATCTTGAGAAACTCATACATTCTCTGTTCACTGTTTCTCGGACTTAGAGAACTAAATGTCTTTCGGCGAAAGTGCTGTTTTCACAGTGCTAAGTACTCCCAACTCTATCAACAATGTAGATTTTACCAGTTTTCTAAGTCTCTCTTATTACGTTGTACTTATACTTGGAATTCTCTGTATAAACCACTGTAACTTCTCTAGGTAGCTGAATCACTGTGTACTTTCTCTTGTTTCTATCTGTTACCAATCTTGAGAAACTCATACATTCTCTGTTCACTGTTTCCTAGTCTTAGAGATGTAGATTTCTTTCTGCGAAAGTGCTGTTTTCACAGTGCTAAGTACTCCCAACTCTATCAAAAGTGTAGGTTTTACCAGTTTTCTAAGTCTCTCTTTTTTTCTTGTATTTATACTTGGAATTCTCTGTGTAAACTTCTGTAACTTCTCTAGGTAGATGAATCACTGTGTACTTTCTCTTGTTTCTATCTGTTACCAATCTTGAGAAACTCATACATTCTCTGTTCACTGTTTCTCAGTTTTAGAGAAGTAGATTTCTTTCTGCGAAAGTGCTGTTTTCACAGTGCTAAGTACTCCCAACTCTATCCACAATGTAGGTTTTACCAGTTTTCTAAGTCTCTCTTATTTTCTTGTACTTATACATGGAATTCTCTGTGTAAACTTCTGTAACTTCTATAGGTAGACGAATCACTGTGTACTTTCTCTTGTTTCTATCTGTTACCAATCTTGAGAAACTGATACATTCTCTGTTCACTGTTTCCCAGTCTTAGGGAAGTAGATTTCTTTCGGCGAAAGTGCTGTTTTCACAGTGCTATGTACTCCCAACTCTATCCACAATGTAGGTTTTACCAGTTTTCTAAGTCTCTCTTATTTTCTTGTACTGATACATGGAATTCTCCGTGTAAACTTCTGTAACTTCTCTAGGTAGATGAATCACTGTGTACTTTCTCTTGTTTCTATCTGTTACCAATCTTGAGAAACTCATACATTCTCTGTTCACTGTTTCCCAGTCTTAGAGAAGTAGATTTCTTTCTGTGAACGTGTTGTTTTCACAGTGCTAAGTACTCCCAACTGTATCCACAATGTAGGTTTTACCAGTTTTCTAAGTCTTTCTTATTTTCTTGTACTTAAACTTGGAATTCTCTTTGTAAACCTCTGTAACTTATCTAGGTAGATGAATCCCTGTGTACTTTCTCTTGTTTCTATCTGTTACCAATCTTGAGAACTCATATATTCTCTGCTCACTGTTTCACGGACTTAGAGAACTAAATTTCTTTCGGCGAAAGTGCTGTTTTCACAGTGCTAAGTACTCCCAACTCTATCAACAATGTAGGTTTTAGCAGTTTTCTAATTCTCTCTTATTTTCTTGTACTTATACTTGGAATTCTCTGTGTAAACCTCTGTAACTTTTCTAGGTCGATGAATCACTGTGTACTTTCTCTTGTTTCTATCTGTTACCAATCTTGAGAAATTCATGCATTCTCTGTTCACTGTTTCACAGTCTTAGAGAAATAGATTTCTTTTTGCGAAAGTGCTGTTTTCACAGTGCTAAGTACTCCCAACTCTATCAACAATGTAGGTTTTACCAGTTTTCTAAGTCTCTCTTATTTTCTTGTACTTATACTTGGAATTCTCTGTGTAAACCTCTGTAACTTCTCTAGGTAGATGAATCACTGTGTACTTTCTCTTGTTTCTATCTGTTACCAATCTTGAGAAACTCATACATTCTCTGTTCACTGTTTCTCAGTTTTAGAGAAGTAGATTTCTTTCTGCGAAAGTGCTGTTTTCACAGTGCTAAGTACTCCCAACTCTATCCACAATGTAGGTTTTAGCAGTTTTCTAAGTCTCTCTTATTTTCTTGAACTTATACTTGGAATTCTCTGTGTAAACTTCTGTAACTTCTCTAGGTAGATGAATCACTGTGTACTTTCTCTTGTTTGTATCTGTTACCAATCTTGAGAAACTCATACATTCTCTGTTCACTGTATCCCAGTCTTAGAGAAGTAGATTTCTCTCGGCGAAAGTGCTGTTTTCACAGTGCTAAGTACTCCCAACTCTATCAACAATGTAGGTTTTACCAGATTTCTAAGTCTCTCTTATTTTCTTGTACTTATACTTGGAATTCTCTGTGTAAACCTCTGTAACTTTTCTAGGTAGATGAATCACTGTGTACTTTCTCTTGTTTCTATCTGTTACCAATCTTGAGAAACTCATACATTGTCTCTTCACTGTTTCACGGACTTACAGAACGAAATTTTTTTCGGCGAAAGTGCTGTTTTCACAGTGCTAAGTACTCCGAACTCTATCCACAATGTAGGTTTTACCAGTTTTCTAAGTTTCTCTTATTTTCTTGTACTTATACATGGAATTCTCTGTGTAAACTTCTGTAACTTCTCTAGGTAGATGAATCACTGTGTACTTTCTCTTGTTTCTATCTGTTACCAATCTTGAGAAACTCATACATTCTCTGTTCACTGTTTCCCAGTCTTAGAGAAGTAGATTTCTTTCGGCGAAAGTGCTGTTTTCACAGTGCTAAGTACTACCACATCTATCAACAATGTAGGTTTTACCAGTTTTCTAAGTCTATCTTATTTTCTTGTACTTATACTTGCAATTCTCTGTGTAAACCTCTGTAACTTTTCTAGGTAGATGAATCACTGTGTACTTTCTCTTGTTTCTATCTGTTACCAATCTTGAGAAACTCATACATTCTCTGTTCACTGTATCCCAGTCTTAGAGAAGTAGATTTCTCTCGGTGAAAGTGCTGTTTTCACAGTGCTAAGTACTCCCAACTCTATCAACAATGTAGGTTTTACCAGATTTCTAAGTCTCTCTGATTTTCCTGTACTTATACTTGGAATTCTCTGTGTAAACCTCTGTAACTTTTCTAGGTAGTGAATCACTGTGTATTTTCTCTTGTTTGTATCTGTTACCAATCTTGAGAAACTCATACATTCTCTGTTCACTGTTTCTCGGACTTAGAGAACTAAATGTCTTTCGGCGAAAGTGCTGTTTTCACAGTGCTAAGTACTCCCAACTCTATCAACAATGTAGATTTTACCAGTTTTCTAAGTCTCTCTTATTACGTTGTACTTATACTTGGAATTCTCTGTATAAACCACTGTAACTTCTCTAGGTAGCTGAATCACTGTGTACTTTCTCTTGTTTCTATCTGTTACCAATCTTGAGAAACTCATACATTCTCTGTTCACTGTTTCCTAGTCTTAGAGATGTAGATTTCTTTCTGCGAAAGTGCTGTTTTCACAGTGCTAAGTACTCCCAACTCTATCAAAAGTGTAGGTTTTACCAGTTTTCTAAGTCTCTCTTTTTTTCTTGTATTTATACTTGGAATTCTCTGTGTAAACTTCTGTAACTTCTCTAGGTAGATGAATCACTGTGTACTTTCTCTTGTTTCTATCTGTTACCAATCTTGAGAAACTCATACATTCTCTGTTCACTGTTTCTCAGTTTTAGAGAAGTAGATTTCTTTCTGCGAAAGTGCTGTTTTCACAGTGCTAAGTACTCCCAACTCTATCCACAATGTAGGTTTTACCAGTTTTCTAAGTCTCTCTTATTTTCTTCTACTTATACTTGGAATTCTCTGTGTAAACTTCTGTAACTTCTCTAGGTAGATGAATCACTGTGTACTTTCTCTTGTTTCTATCTGTTACCAATCTTGAGAAACTCATACATTCTCTGTTCACTGTTTCCCAGTCTTAGAGAAGTAGATTTCTTTCGGCGAAAGTGCTGTTTTCACAGTGCTAAGTACTACCACATCTATCAACAATGTAGGTTTTACCAGTTTTCTAAGTCTATCTTATTTTCTTGTACTAATACTTGGAATTCTCTGTGTAAGCCTCTGTAACTTTTCTAGGTAGATGAATCACTGTGTACTTTCTCTTGTTTCTATCTGTTACCAATCTTGAGAAACTCATACATTCTCTGTTCACTGTATCCCAGTCTTAGAGAAGTAGATTTCTCTCGGTGAAAGTGCTGTTTTCACAGTGCTAAGTACTCCCAATTCTATCAACAATGTAGGTTTTATCAGATTTCTAAGTCTCTCTTATTTTCTTGTACTTATACTTGGAATTCTCTGTGTAAACCTCTGTAACTTTTCTAGGTAGATGAATCACTGTGTACTTTCTCTTGTTTCTATCTGTTACCAATCTTGAGAAACTCATACATTCTCTGTTCACTGTTTCCCAGTCTTAGAGAAGTAGATTTCTTTCTGCGAAAGTCCTGTTTTCACAGTGCTAAGGACTCCGAACTCTATCCACAATGTAGGTTTTACCAGTTTTCTAAGTCTTTCTTATATTCTTGTACTTATACTTGGAATTCTCTGTGTAAACCTCTGTAACTTTTCTAGGTAGATGAATCACTGTGTACTTTCTCTTGTTTCTATCTGTTACCAATCTTGAGAAACTCATACATTCTCTGTTCACTGTTTCCCAGTCTTAGAGAACTAAATTTCTTTCGGCGAAAGTACTGTTTTCACAGTGCTAAGTACTCCCAACTCTATAAATAGTGTACGTTTTACCAGTTTTCTAAGTCTCTCTTATTTTGTTGTACTTATACTTGGAATTCTCTTTGTAAACCTCTGTAACTTCTCTAGGTAGATGAATCACTGTGTACTTTCTCTTGTTTCTATCTGTTACCAATCTTGAGAAACTCATACATTCTCTGTTCACTGTTTCACGGACTTAGAGAACTAAATTTATTTTGGCGAAAGTGCTGTTTTCACAGTACTAAGTACTCCCAACTCTATCAACAATGTAGGTTTTACCAGTTTTCTAAATCTCTCTTATTTTCTTGTACTTATACTTGGAATTCTCTGTGTAAACGTCTGTAACTTTTCTAGGTAGATGAATCACTGTGTACTTTCTCTTGTTTCTATCTGTTACCAATCTTGAGAAACTCATACATTCTCTGTTCACTGTTTCACGGACTTAGAGAACTAAATTTATTTTGGCGAAAGTGCTGTTTTCACAGTGCTGAGTACTCCCAACTCTATCAACAATGTAGGTTTTACCAGTTTTCTAAGTCTCTCTTATTTTCTTGTACTTATACTTGGAATTCTCTGTGTAAAAGTCTGTAACTTTTCTAGGTAAATGAATCACTGTGTACTTTCTCTTGTTTCTATCTGTTACCAATCTTGAGAAACCCATACGTACTCTGTTCACTGTTTCCCAGTCTTAGAGAAGTAGATTTCTTTCGGCGAAAGTGCTGTTTTCACAGTGCTAAGTACTCCCAACTCTATCCACAATGTAGGTTTTACCAGTTTTCTAAGACTGTCTTATTTCCTTGTACTTATACTTGGAATTCTCTGTGTAAACCACTGTAACTTCTCTAGGTAGCTGAATCACTGTGTACTTTCTCTTGTTTCTATCTGTTACCAATCTTGAGAAACTCATATATTCTCTGTTCACTGTTTCCTAGTCTTAGAGATGTAGATTTCTTTCTGCGAAAGTGCTGTTTTCACAGTGCTAAGTACTCCCAACTCTATCAACAATGTAGGTTTTACCAGTTTTCTATGTCTCTCTGATTTTCTTGTACTTATACTTGGAATTCTCTGTGTAATCCTCTGTAACTTTTCTAGGTAGATGAATCACTGTGTACTTTCTCTTGGTTGTATCTGTTACCAATCTAGAGAAACTCATACATTCTCTGTTCACTGTTTCACAGACTTAGAGAACTAAATTTCTTTCGGCGAAAGTACTGTTTTCACAGTGCTAAGTACTCCCAACTCTATCAACAATGTAGGTTTTACCAGTTTTCTAATTCTCTCTTATTTTCTAATACTTACACTTGAAATTCTCTGTGTACACCTCTGTAACTTTTCTAGGTAGATGAATCATTGTGTACTTTCTCTTGTTTCTATCTGTTACCAATCTTGAGAAACTCATACATTCTCAGTTCACTGTTTCCCAGTCTTAGAGAAGTAGATTTCTTTCTGCGAAAGTGTTGTTTTCACAGTGCTAAGTACTCCCAACTCTATCCACAATGTAGGTTTTACCAGTATTCTAAGTCTCTCTTATTTTCTTATACTTATACATGGAATTCTCTGTGTATACTACTGTAATTTCTCTAGATTGATGAATCACTGTGTATTTTCTCTTGTTTCTATCTGTTACCAATCTTGAGAAACTCATACATTCTCTCTTCACTGTTTCACGGACTTACAGAACGAAATTTTTTTCGGCGAAAGTGCTGTTTTCACAGTGCTAAGTACTCCGAACTCTATCCACAATGTAGGTTTTACCAGTTTTCTAAGTCTCTCTTATTTTCTTGTACTTATACATGGAATTCTCTGTGTAAACTTCTGTAATGTCTCTAGGTAGATGAATCACTGTGTACTTTCTCTTGTTTCTATCTGTTACCAATCTTGAGAAACTCATACATTCTCTGTTCACTGTATCCCAGTCTTAGAGAAGTAGATTTCTCTCGGCGAAAGTGCTGTTTTCACAGTGCTACGTACTCCCAACTCTATCAACAATGTAGGTTTTACCAGATTTCTAAGTCTCTCTTATTTTCTTGTACTTATACTTGGAATTCTCTGTGTAAACCTCTGTAACTTTTCTAGGTAGATGAATCACTGTGTACTTTCTCTTGTTTCTATCTGTTACCAATCTTGAGAAACTCATACATTTTCTCTTCACTGTTTCACGGACTTAGAGAACGAAATTTCTTTCTGCGAAAGTGCTGTTTTCACAGTGCTAAGTACTCCCAACTCTATCCACAATGTAGGTTTTACCAGTTTTCTAAGTCTCTCTTATTTTCTTGTACTTATACATGGAGTTCTCTGTGGAAACTTCTGTAACTTCTCTAGGTAGATGAATCACTGTGTACTTTCTCTTGTTTCTATCTGTTACCAATCTTGAGAAACTCATACATTCTCCGTTCACTGTTTCCCAGTCTTAGAGAAGTAGATTTCTTTCCGCGAAAGTGCTGTTTTCACAGTGCTAAGTACTCCCAACTCTATCCACAATGTAGGTTTTACCAGTTTTCTAAGTCTCTCTTATTTTCTTGTACTTATACATGGAATTCTCTGTGTAAACTTCTGTAACTTCTATAGGTAGACGAATCACTGTGTACTTTCTCTTGTTTCTATCTGTTACCAATCTCTAGAAACTGATACATTCTCTGTTCACTGTTTCCCAGTCTTAGGGAAGTAGATTTCTTTCGGCGAAAGTGCTGTTTTCACAGTGCTATGTACTCCCAACTCTATCCACAATGTAGGTTTTACCAGTTTTCTAAGTCTCTCTTATTTTCTTGTACTGATACATGGAATTCTCCGTGTAAACTTCTGTAACTTCTCTAGGTAGATGAATCACTGTGTACTTTCTCTTGTTTCTATCTGTTACCAATCTTGAGAAACTCATACATTCTCTGTTCACTGTTTCCCAGTCTTAGAGAAGTAGATTTCTTTCTGTGAACGTGTTGTTTTCACAGTGCTAACTACTCCCAACTGTATCCACAATGTAGGTTTTACCAGTTTTCTAAGTCTTTCTTATTTTCTTGTACTTAAACTTGGAATTCTCTTTGTAAACCTCTGTAACTTATCTAGGTAGATGAATCCCTGTGTACTTTCTCTTGTTTCTATCTGTTACCAATCTTGAGAACTCATATATTCTCTGCTCACTGTTTCACGGACTTAGAGAACTAAATTTCTTTCGGCGAAAGTGCTGTTTTCACAGTGCTAAGTACTCCCAACTCTATCAACAATGTAGGTTTTAGCAGTTTTCTAATTCTCTCTTATTTTCTTGTACTTATACTTGGAATTCTCTGTGTAAACCTCTGTAACTTTTCTAGGTCGATGAATCACTGTGTACTTTCTCTTGTTTCTATCTGTTACCAATCTTGAGAAATTCATGCATTCTCTGTTCACTGTTTCACAGTCTTAGAGAAATAGATTTCTTTTTGCGAAAGTGCTGTTTTCACAGTGCTAAGTACTCCCAACTCTATCAACAATGTAGGTTTTACCAGTTTTCAAAGTCTGTCTTATTTTCTTGTACTTAAACTTAGAATTCTCTTTGTAAACCTCTGTAACTTTTCTAGGTAGATGAATCACTGTGTACTTTCTCTTGTTTCTATCTGTTACCAATCTTGTGAAACTCATACATTGTCTGTTCACTGTTTCACGGACTTAGAGAACTAAATTTCTTTTGGCGAAAGTGCTGTTTCACAGTGCTAAGTACTCCCAACTCTATCAACAATGTAGGTTTTACCAGTTTTCTAAGTCTCTCTTATTTTCTTGTACTTATACTTGGAATTCTCTGTGTAAACCTCTGTAACTTCTCTAGGTAGATGAATCACTGTGTACTTTCTCTTGTTTCTATCTGTTACCAATCTTGAGAAACTCATACATTCTCTGTTCACTGTTTCTCAGTTTTAGAGAAGTAGATTTCTTTCTGCGAAAGTGCTGTTTTCACAGTGCTAAGTACTCCCAACTCTATCCACAATGTAGGTTTTAGCAGTTTTCTAAGTCTCTCTTATTTTCTTGTACTTATACTTGGAATTCTCTGTGTAAACTTCTGTAACTTCTCTAGGTAGATGAATCACTGTGTACTTTCTCTTGTTTGTATCTGTTATCAATCTTGAGAAACTCATACATTCTCTGTTCACTGTATCCCAGTCTTAGAGAAGTAGATTTCTCTCGGCGAAAGTGCTGTTTTCACAGTGCTAAGTACTCCCAACTCTATCAACAATGTAGGTTTTACCAGATTTCTAAGTCTCTCTTATTTTCTTGTACTTATACTTGGAATTCTCTGTGTTATCCTCTGTAACTTTTCTAGGTAGATGAATCACTGTGTACTTTCTCTTGTTTCTATCTGTTACCAATCTTGAGAAACTCATACATTGTCTCTTCACTGTTTCACGGACTTACAGAACGAAATTTTTTTCGGCGAAAGTGCTGTTTTCACAGTGCTAAGTACTCCGAACTCTATCCACAATGTAGGTTTTACCAGTTTTCTAAGTTTCTCTTATTTTCTTGTACTTATACATGGAATTCTCTGTGTAAACTTCTGTAACTTCTCTAGGTAGATGAATCACTGTGTACTTTCTCTTGTTTCTATCTGTTACCAATCTTGAGAAACTCATACATTCTCTGTTCACTGTTTCCCAGTCTTAGAGAAGTAGATTTCTTTCGGCGAAAGTGCTGTTTTCACAGTGCTAAGTACTACCACATCTATCAACAATGTAGGTTTTACCAGTTTTCTAAGTCTATCTTATTTTCTTGTACTTATACTTGGAATTCTCTGTGTAAACCTCTGTAACTTTTCTAGGTAGATGAATCACTGTGTACTTTCTCTTGTTTCTATCTGTTACCAATCTTGAGAAACTCATACATTCTCTGTTCACTGTATCCCAGTCTTAGAGAAGTAGATTTCTCTCGGTGAAAGTGCTGTTTTCACAGTGCTAAGTACTCCCAACTCTATCAACAATGTAGGTTTTACCAGATTTCTAAGTCTCTCTTATTTTCTTGTACTTATACTTGGAATTCTCTGTGTAAACCTCTGTAACTTTTCTAGGTAGATGAATCACTGTGTACTTTCTCTTGTTTCTATCTGTTACCAATCTTGAGAAAGTCATACGTACTCTGTTCACTGTTTCCCAGTCTTAGAGAAGTAGATTTCTTTCAGCGAAAGTGGTGTTTTCACAGTGCTATGTACTCCCAACTCTATAAACATTGTAGGTTTTACAGTTTTCTAAGTCTCTCTGATTTTCCTGTACTTATACTTGGAATTCTCTGTGTAAACCTCTGTAACTTTTCTAGGTAGTGAATCACTGTGTATTTTCTCTTGTTTGTATCTGTTACCAATCTTGAGAAACTCATACATTCTCTGTTCACTGTTTCTCGGACTTAGAGAACTAAATGTCTTTCGGCGAAAGTGCTGTTTTCACAGTGCTAAGTACTCCCAACTCTATCAACAATGTAGATTTTACCAGTTTTCTAAGTCTCTCTTATTACGTTGTACTTATACTTGGAATTCTCTGTATAAACCACTGTAACTTCTCTAGGTAGCTGAATCACTGTGTACTTTCTCTTGTTTCTATCTGTTACCAATCTTGAGAAACTCATACATTCTCTGTTCACTGTTTCCTAGTCTTAGAGATGTAGATTTCTTTCTGCGAAAGTGCTGTTTTCACAGTGCTAAGTACTCCCAATTCTATCAACAATGTAGGTTTTACCAGTTTTCTAAGTCTCTCTGATTTTCTTGTACTTATACTTGGAATTCTCTGTGTAAACCTCTGTAACTTTTCTAGGTAGATGAATCACTGTGTACTTTCTCTTGGTTGTATCTGTTACCAATCTAGAGAAACTCATACATTCTCTGTTCACTGTTTCACAGACTTAGAGAACTAAATTTCTTTCGGCGAAAGTACTGTTTTCACAGTGCTAAGTACTCCCAACTCTATCAACAATGTAGGTTTTACCAGTTTTCTAATTCTCTCTTATTTTCTAATACTTACACTTGAAATTCTCTGTGTACACCTCTGTAACTTTTCTAGGTA
This sequence comes from Heterohyrax brucei, assembly GCA_028571685.1. Lineage (NCBI taxonomy): Eukaryota > Metazoa > Chordata > Mammalia > Hyracoidea > Procaviidae > Heterohyrax > Heterohyrax brucei. The sequence goes on from CM053146.1 coordinate 17,952,363, forward strand.
GATGAATCATTGTGTACTTTCTCTTGTTTCTATCTGTTACCAATCTTGAGAAACTCATACATTCTCAGTTCACTGTTTCCCAGTCTTAGAGAAGAAGATTTCTTTCTGCGAAAGTGTTGTTTTCACAGTGCTAAGTACTCCCAACTCTATCCACAATGTAGGTTTTACCAGTATTCTAAGTCTCTCTTATTTTCTTATACTTATACATGGAATTCTCTGTGTATACTACTGTAATTTCTCTAGATTGATGAATCACTGTGTATTTTCTCTTGTTTCTATCTGTTACCAATCTTGAGAAACTCATACATTTTCTCTTCACTGTTTCACGGACTTAGAGAACGAAATTTCTTTCTGCGAAAGTGCTGTTTTCACAGTGCTAAGTACTCCCAACTCTATCCACAATGTAGGTTTTACCAGTTTTCTAAGTCTCTCTTATTTTCTTGTACTTATACATGGAGTTCTCTGTGGAAACTTCTGTAACTTCTCTAGGTAGATGAATCACTGTGTACTTTCTCTTGTTTCTATCTGTTACCAATCTTGAGAAACTCATACATTCTCTGTTCACTGTTTCCCAGTCTTAGAGAAGTAGATTTCTTTCCGCGAAAGTGCTGTTTTCACAGTGCTAAGTACTCCCACATCTATCAACAATGTAGGTTTTACCAGTTTTCTAAGTCTATCTTATTTTCTAGTACTTATACTTGGAATTCTCTGTGTAAACCTCTGTAACTTTTCTAGGTAGATGAATCACTGTGTACCTTCTCTTGTTTCTATCTGTTACCAATCTTGAGAAACTCATACATTCTCTGTTCACTGTTTCCCAGTCTTAGAGAAGTAGATTTCTTTGTGCGAAAGTGCTGTTTTCACAGTGCTAAGTACTCCCAACTCTATCCACAATGTAGGTTTTACCAGTTTTCTAAGTCTCTCTTATTTTCTTGTACTTATACATGGAATTCTCTGTGTTAACTTCTGTAACTTCTATAGGTAGACGAATCACTGTGTACTTTCTCTTGTTTCTATCTGTTACCAATCTTGAGAAACTCATACATTCTCTGTTCACTGTTTCCCAGTCTTAGAGAAGTAGATTGCTTTCTGTGAAAGTGTTGTTTTCACAGTGCTAAGTACTCCCAACTGTATCCACAATGTAGGTTTTACCAGTTTTCTAAGTCTTTCTTATTTTCTTGTACTTAAACTTGGAATTTTCTTTGTAAACCTCTGTAACTTATCTAGGTAGATGAATCCCTGTGTACTTTCTCTTGTTTCTATCTGTTACCAATCTTGAGAACTCATATATTCTCTGCTCACTGTTTCACGGACTTAGAGAACTAAATTTCTTTCGGCGAAAGTGCTGTTTTCACAGTGCTAAGTACTCCCAACTCTATCAACAATGTAGGTTTTAGCAGTTTTCTAATTCTCTCTTATTTTCTTGTACTTATACTTGGAATTCTCTGTGTAAACCTCTGTAACTTTTCTAGGTAGATGAATCACTGTGTACTTTCTCTTGTTTCTATCTGTTACCAATCTTGAGAAACTCATGCATTCTCTGTTCACTGTTTCACAGTCTTAGAGAAATAGATTTCTTTTTGCGAAAGTGCTGTTTTCACAGTGCTAAGTACTCCCAACTCTATCAACAATGTAGGTTTTACCAGTTTTCAAAGTCTGTCTTATTTTCTTGTACTTAAACTTAAAATTCTCTTTGTAAACCTCTGTAACTTTTCTAGGTAGATGAATCACTGTGTACTTTCTCTTGTTTCTATCTGTTACCAATCTTGTGAAACTCATACATTGTCTGTTCACTGTTTCACGGACTTAGAGAACTAAATTTCTTTTGGCGAAAGTGCTGTTTCACAGTGCTAAGTACTCCCAACTCTATCAACAATGTAGGTTTTACCAGTTTTCTAAGTCTCTCTTATTTTCTTGTACTTATACTTGGAATTCTCTGTGTAAACCTCTGTAACTTCTCTAGGTAGATGAATCACTGTGTACTTTCTCTTGTTTCTATCTGTTACCAATCTTGAGAAACTCATACATTCTCTGTTCACTGTTTCTCAGTTTTAGAGAAGTAGATTTCTTTCTGCGAAAGTGCTGTTTTCACAGTGCTAAGTACTCCCAACTCTATCCACAATGTAGGTTTTACCAGTTTTCTAAGTCTCTCTTATTTTCTTGTACTTATACTTCGAATTCTCTGTGTAAACTTCTGTAACTTCTCTAGGTAGATGAATCACTGTGTACTTTCTCTTGTTTGTATCTGTTACCAATCTTGAGAAACTCATACATTCTCTGTTCACTGTATCCCAGTCTTAGAGAAGTAGATTTCTGTCGGCGAAAGTGCTGTTTTCACAGTGCTAAGTACTCCCAACTCTATCAACAATGTAGGTTTTACCAAATTTCTAAGTCTATCTTATTTTCTTGTACTTATACTTGGAATTCTCTGTGTAAACCTCTGTAACTTTTCTAGGTAGATGAATCAGTGTGTACTTTCTCTTGTTTCTATCTGTTACCAATCTTGAGAAACTCATACATTCTCTGTTCACTGTATCCCAGTCTTAGAGAAGTAGATTTCTCTCGGTGAAAGTGCTGTTTTCACAGTGCCAAGTACTCCCAACTCTATCAACAATGTAGGTTTTACCAGATTTCTAAGTCTCTGTTATTTTCTTGTACTTATACCTGGAATTCTCTGTGTAAACCTTTGTAACTTTTCTAGGTAGATGAATCACTGTGTACTTTCTCTTGTTTATATCTGTTACCAATCTTGAGAAACTCATAGATTCTCTGTTCACTGTTTCCCAGTCTTAGAGAAGTAGATTTCTTTCTGCGAAAGTTCTGTTTTCACAGTGCTAAGTACTCCCAACTCTATCCACAATGTAGCTTTTACCAGTTTTCTAAGTCTTTCTTATTTTCTTGTACTTATACTTGGAATTCTCTGTGTAAACCTCTGTAACTTTTCTAGGTAGATGAATCCCTGTGTACTTTCTCTTGTTTCTATCTGTTACCAATCTTGAGAAACTCATATATTCTCCGTTCACTGTTTCACGGACTTAGAGAACTAAATTTCTTTCGGCGAAAGTGCTGTTTTCACAGTGCTAAGTACTCCCAACTCTATAAATAGTGTACGTTTTACCAGTTTTCTAAGTCTCTCTTATTTTGTTGTACTTATACTTGGAATTCTCTTTGTAAACCTCTGTAACTTCTCTAGGTAGATGAATCACTGTGTACTTTCTCTTGTTTCTATCTGTTACCAATCTTGACAAACTGATGCATTCTCTGTTCACTGTTTCCCAGTCTTAGGGAAGTAGATTTCTTTCGGAGAAAGTGCTGTTTTCACAGTGCTATGTACTCCCAACTCTATCCACAATGTAGGTTTTACCAGTTTTCTAAGTCTCTCTTATTTTCTTGTACTGATACATGGAATTCTCCGTGTAAACTTCTGTAACTTCTCTAGGTAGATGAATCACTGTGTACTTTCTCTTGTTTCTATCTGTTACCAATCTTGAGAAACACATACATTCTCTGTTCACTGTTTCCCAGTCTTAGAGAAGTAGATTTCTTTCGGCGAAAGTGCTGTTTTCACAGTGCTAAGTACTACCACATCTATCAACAATGTAGGTTTTACCGGTTTTCTAAGTCTATCTTATTTTCTTGTACTTATACTTGGAATTCTCTGTGTAAACCTCTGTAACTTTTCTAGGTAGATGAATCACTGTGTACTTTCTCTTGTTTCTATCTGTTACCAATCTTGAGAAACTCATACATTCTCTGTTCACTGTTTCCCAATCTTAGAGAAGTAGATTTCTTTCTGCGAAAGTCCTGTTTTCACAGTGCTAAGTACTCCGAACTCTATCCACAATGTAGGTTTTACCAGTTTTCTAAGTCTTTCTTATATTCTTGTACTTATACTTGGAATTCTCTGTGTAAACCTCTGTAACTTTTCTAGGTAGATGAATCACTGTGTACTTTCTCTTGTTTCTATCTGTTACCAATCTTGAGAAACTCATACATTCTCTGTTCACTGTTTCCCAGTCTTAGAGAACTAAATTTCTTTCGGCGAAAGTACTGTTTTCACAGTGCTAAGTACTCCCAACTCTATAAATAGTGTACGTTTTACCAGTTTTCTAAGTCTCTCTTATTTTGTTGTACTTATACTTGGAATTCTCTTTGTAAACCTCTGTAACTTCTCTAGGTAGATGAATCACTGTGTACTTTCTCTTGTTTCTATCTGTTACCAATCTTGAGAAACTCATACATTCTCTGTTCACTGTTTCACGGACTTAGAGAACTAAATTTATTTTGGCGAAAGTGCTGTTTTCACAGTACTAAGTACTCCCAACTCTATCAACAATGTAGGTTTTACCAGTTTTCTAAGTCTCTCTTATTTTCTTGTACTTATACTTGGAATTCTCTGTGTAAACGTCTGTAACTTTTCTAGGTAGATGAATCACTGTGTACTTTCTCTTGTTTCTATCTGTTACCAATCTTGAGAAACTCATACATTCTCTGTTCACTGTTTCACGGACTTAGAGAACTAAATTTATTTTGGCGAAAGTGCTGTTTTCACAGTGCTGAGTACTCCCAACTCTATCAACAATGTAGGTTTTACCAGTTTTCTAAGTCTCTCTTATTTTCTTGTACTTATACTTGGAATTCTCTGTGTAAAAGTCTGTAACTTTTCTAGGTAAATGAATCACTGTGTACTTTCTCTTGTTTCTATCTGTTACCAATCTTGAGAAACTCATACATTCTCTGTTCACTGTTTCACGGACTTAGAGAACTAAATTTATTTTGGCGAAAGTGCTGTTTTCACAGTGCTGAGTACTCCCAACTCTATCAACAATGTAGGTTTTACCAGTTTTCTAAGTCTCTCTTATTTTCTTGTACTTATACTTGGAATTCTCTGTGTAAAAGTCTGTAACTTTTCTAGGTAAATGAATCAAAGTGTACTTTCTCTTGTTTCTATCTGTTACCAATCTTGAGAAACCCATACGTACTCTGTTCACTGTTTCCCAGTCTTAGAGAAGTAGATTTCTTTCGGCGAAAGTGCTGTTTTCACAGTGCTAAGTACTCCCAACTCTATCCACAATGTAGGTTTTACCAGTTTTCTAAGTCTGTCTTATTTCCTTGTACTTATACTTGGAATTCTCTGTGTAAACCACTGTAACTTCTCTAGGTAGCTGAATCACTGTGTACTTTCTCTTGTTTCTATCTGTTACCAATCTTGAGAAACTCATATATTCTCTGTTCACTGTTTCCTAGTCTTAGAGATGTAGATTTCTTTCTGCGAAAGTGCTGTTTTCACAGTGCTAAGTACTCCCAACTCTATCAACAATGTAGGTTTTACCAGTTTTCTAAGTCTCTCTGATTTTCTTGTACTTATACTTGGAATTCTCTGTGTAAACCTCTGTAACTTTTCTAGGTAGATGAATCACTGTGTACTTTCTCTTGGTTGTATCTGTTACCAATCTAGAGAAACTTATACATTCTCTGTTCACTGTTTCACAGACTTAGAGAACTAAATTTCTTTCGGCGAAAGTACTGTTTTCACAGTGCTAAGTACTCCCAACTCTATCAACAATGTAGGTTTTACCAGTTTTCTAATTCTCTCTTATTTTCTAATACTTACACTTGAAATTCTCTGTGTACACCTCTGTAACTTTTCTAGGTAGATGAATCATTGTGTACTTTCTCTTGTTTCTATCTGTTACCAATCTTGAGAAACTCATACATTCTCAGTTCACTGTTTCCCAGTCTTAGAGAAGTAGATTTCTTTCTGCGAAAGTGTTGTTTTCACAGTGCTAAGTACTCCCAACTCTATCCACAATGTAGGTTTTACCAGTATTCTAAGTCTCTCTTATTTTCTTATACTTATACATGGAATTCTCTGTGTATACTACTGTAATTTCTCTAGATTGATGAATCACTGTGTATTTTCTCTTGTTTCTATCTGTTACCAATCTTGAGAAACTCATACATTCTCTCTTCACTGTTTCACGGACTTACAGAACGAAATTTTTTTCGGCGAAAGTGCTGTTTTCACAGTGCTAAGTACTCCGAACTCTATCCACAATGTAGGTTTTACCAGTTTTCTAAGTCTCTCTTATTTTCTTGTACTTATACATGGAATTCTCTGTGTAAACTTCTGTAATGTCTCTAGGTAGATGAATCACTGTGTACTTTCTCTTGTTTCTATCTGTTACCAATCTTGAGAAACTCATACATTCTCTGTCCACTGTATCCCAGTCTTAGAGAAGTAGATTTCTCTCGGCGAAAGTGCTGTTTTCACAGTGCTAAGTACTCCCAACTCTATCAACAATGTAGGTTTTACCAGATTTCTAAGTCTCTCTTATTTTCTTGTACTTATACTTGGAATTCTCTGTGTAAACCTCTGTAACTTTTCTAGGTAGATGAATCACTGTGTACTTTCTCTTGTTTCTATCTGTTACCAATCATGAGAAACTCATACATTTTCTCTTCACTGTTTCACGGACTTAGAGAACGAAATTTCTTTCTGCGAAAGTGCTGTTTTCACAGTGCTAAGTACTCCCAACTCTATCCACAATGTAGGTTTTACCAGTTTTCTAAGTCTCTCTTATTTTCTTGTACTTATACATGGAGTTCTCTGTGGAAACTTCTGTAACTTCTCTAGGTAGATGAATCACTGTGTACTTTCTCTTGTTTCTATCTGTTACCAATCTTGAGAAACTCATACATTCTCTGTTCACTGTTTCCCAGTCTTAGAGAAGTAGATTTCTTTCGGCGAAAGTGCTGTTTTCACAGTGCTAAGTACTCCCAACTCTATCCACAATGTAGGTTTTACCAGTTTTCTAAGTCTCTCTTATTTTCTTGTACTTATACATGGAATTCTCTGTGTAAACTTCTGTAACTTCTATAGGTAGACGAATCACTGTGTACTTTCTCTTGTTTCTATCTGTTACCAATCTTGAGAAACTGATACATTCTCTGTTCACTGTTTCCCAGTCTTAGGGAAGTAGATTTCTTTCGGCGAAAGTGCTGTTTTCACAGTGCTATGTACTCCCAACTCTATCCACAATGTAGGTTTTACCAGTTTTCTAAGTCTCTCTTATTTTCTTGTACTGATACATGGAATTCTCCGTGTAAACTTCTGTAACTTCTCTAGGTAGATGAATCACTGTGTACTTTCTCTTGTTTCTATCTGTTACCAATCTTGAGAAACTCATACATTCTCTGTTCACTGTTTCCCAGTCTTAGAGAAGTAGATTTCTTTCTGTGAACGTGTTGTTTTCACAGTGCTAAGTACTCCCAACTGTATCCACAATGTAGCTTTTACCAGTTTTCTAAGTCTTTCTTATTTTCTTGTACTTAAACTTGGAATTCTCTTTGTAAACCTCTGTAACTTATCTAGGTAGATGAATCCCTGTGTACTTTCTCTTGTTTCTATCTGTTACCAATCTTGAGAACTCATATATTCTCTGCTCACTGTTTCACGGACTTAGAGAACTAAATTTCTTTCGGCGAAAGTGCTGTTTTCACAGTGCTAAGTACTCCCAACTCTATCAACAATGTAGGTTTTAGCAGTTTTCTAATTCTCTCTTATTTTCTTGTACTTATACTTGGAATTCTCTGTGTAAACCTCTGTAACTTTTCTAGGTAGATGAATCACTGTGTACTTTCTCTTGTTTCTATCTGTTACCAATCTTGACAAACTCATGCATTCTCTGTTCACTGTTTCACAGTCTTAGAGAAATAGATTTCTTTTTGCGAAAGTGCTGTTTTCACAGTGCTAAGTACTCCCAACTCTATCAACAATGTAGGTTTTACCAGTTTTCAAAGTCTGTCTTATTTTCTTGTACTTAAACTTAGAATTCTCTTTGTAAACCTCTGTAACTTTTCTAGGTAGATGAATCACTGTGTACTTTCTCTTGTTTCTATCTGTTACCAATCTTGTGAAACTCATACATTGTCTGTTCACTGTTTCACGGACTTAGAGAACTAAATTTCTTTTGGCGAAAGTGCTGTTTCACAGTGCTAAGTACTCCCAACTCTATCAACAATGTAGGTTTTACCAGTTTTCTAAGTCTCTCTTATTTTCTTGTACTTATACTTGGAATTCTCTGTGTAAACCTCTGTAACTTTTCTAGGTAGATGAATCACTGTGTACTTTCTCTTGTTTCTATCTGTTACCAATCTTGAGAAACTCATACATTCTCTGTTCACTGTTTCTCAGTTTTAGAGAAGTAGATTTCTTTCTGCGAAAGTGCTGTTTTCACAGTGCTAAGTACTCCCAACTCTATCCACAATGTAGGTTTTAGCAGTTTTCTAAGTCTCTCTTATTTTCTTGTACTTATACTTGGAATTCTCTGTGTAAACTTCTGTAACTTCTCTAGGTAGATGAATCACTGTGTACTTTCTCTTGTTTGTATCTGTTACCAATCTTGAGAAACTCATACATTCTCTGTTCACTGTATCCCAGTCTTAGAGAAGTAGATTTCTCTCGGCGAAAGTGCTGTTTTCACAGTGCTAAGTACTCCCAACTCTATCAACAATGTAGGTTTTACCAGATTTCTAAGTCTCTCTTATTTTCTTGTACTTATACTTGGAATTCTCTGTGTAAACCTCTGTAACTTTTCTAGGTAGATGAATCACTGTGTACTTTCTCTTGTTTCTATCTGTTACCAATCTTGAGAAACTCATACATTGTCTCTTCACTGTTTCACGGACTTACAGAACGAAATTTTTTTCGGCGAAAGTGCTGTTTTCACAGTGCTAAATACTCCGAACTCTATCCACAATGTAGGTTTTACCAGTTTTCTAAGTTTCTCTTATTTTCTTGTACTTATACATGGAATTCTCTGTGTAAACTTCTGTAACTTCTCTAGGTAGATGAATCACTGTGTACTTTCTCTTGTTTCTATCTGTTACCAATCTTGAGAAACTCATACATTCTCTGTTCACTTTTCCCAGTCTTAGAGAAGTAGATTTCTCTCGGCGAAAGTGCTGTTTTCACAGTGCTAAGTACTACCACATCTATCAACAATGTAGGTTTTACCAGTTTTCTAAGTCTATCTTATTTTCTTGTACTTATACTTGGAATTCTCTTTGTAAACCTCTGTAACTCTTCTAGGTAGATGAATCACTGTGTACTTTCTCTTGTTTCTATCTGTTACCAATCTTGTGAAACTCATACATTGTCTGTTCACTGTTTCACGGACTTAGAGAACTAAATTTCTTTTGGCGAAAGTGCTGTTTCACAGTGCTAAGTACTCCCAACTCTATCAACAATGTAGGTTTTACCAGTTTTCTAAGTCTCTCTTTTTTTCTTGTACTTATACTTGGAATTCTCTGTGTAAACTTCTGTAACTTCTCTAGGTAGATGAATCACTGTGTACTTTCTCTTGTTTCTATCTGTTACCAATCTTGAGAAACTCATACATTCTCTGTTCACTGTTTCTCAGTTTTAGAGAAGTAGATTTCTTTCTGCGAAAGTGCTGTTTTCACAGTGCTAAGTACTCCCAACTCTATCCACAATGTAGGTTTTACCAGTTTTCTAAGTCTCTCTTATTTTCTTCTACTTATACTTGGAATTCTCTGTGTAAACTTCTGTAACTTCTCTAGGTAGATGAATCACTGTGTACTTTCTCTTGTTTCTATCTGTTACCAATCTTGAGAAACTCATACATTCTCTGTTCACTGTTTCCCAGTCTTAGAGAAGTAGATTTCTTTCGGCGAAAGTGCTGTTTTCACAGTGCTAAGTACTACCACATCTATCAACAATGTAGGTTTTACCAGTTTTCTAAGTCTATCTTATTTTCTTGTACTAATACTTGGAATTCTCTGTGTAAGCCTCTGTAACTTTTCTAGGTAGATGAATCACTGTGTACTTTCTCTTGTTTCTATCTGTTACCAATCTTGAGAAACTCATACATTCTCTGTTCACTGTATCCCAGTCTTAGAGAAGTAGATTTCTCTCGGTGAAAGTGCTGTTTTCACAGTGCTAAGTACTCCCAATTCTATCAACAATGTAGGTTTTACCAGATTTCTAAGTCTCTCTTATTTTCTTGTACTTATACTTGGAATTCTCTGTGTAAACCTCTGTAACTTTTCTAGGTAGATGAATCACTGTGTACTTTCTCTTGTTTCTATCTGTTACCAATCTTGAGAAACTCATACATTCTCTGTTCACTGTTTCCCAGTCTTAGAGAAGTAGATTTCTTTCTGCGAAAGTCCTGTTTTCACAGTGCTAAGTACTCCGAACTCTATCCACAATGTAGGTTTTACCAGTTTTCTAAGTCTTTCTTATATTCTTGTACTTATACTTGGAATTCTCTGTGTAAACCTCTGTAACTTTTCTAGGTAGATGAATCACTGTGTACTTTCTCTTGTTTCTATCTGTTACCAATCTTGAGAAAATCATACATTCTCTGTTCACTGTTTCCCAGTCTTAGAGAACTAAATTTCTTTCGGCGAAAGTACTGTTTTCACAGTGCTAAGTACTCCCAACTCTATAAATAGTGTACGTTTTACCAGTTTTCTAAGTCTCTCTTATTTTGTTGTACTTATACTTGGAATTCTCTTTGTAAACCTCTGTAACTTCTCTAGGTAGATGAATCACTGTGTACTTTCTCTTGTTTCTATCTGTTACCAATCTTGAGAAACTCATACATTCTCTGTTCACTGTTTCACGGACTTAGAGAACTAAATTTATTTTGGCGAAAGTGCTGTTTTCACAGTACTAAGTACTCCCAACTCTATCAACAATGTAGGTTTTACCAGTTTTCTAAATCTCTCTTATTTTCTTGTACTTATACTTGGAATTCTCTGTGTAAACGTCTGTAACTTTTCTAGGTAGATGAATCACTGTGTACTTTCTCTTGTTTCTATCTGTTACCAATCTTGAGAAACTCATACATTCTCTGTTCACTGTTTCACGGACTTAGAGAACTAAATTTATTTTGGCGAAAGTGCTGTTTTCACAGTGCTGAGTACTCCCAACTCTATCAACAATGTAGGTTTTACCAGTTTTCTAAGTCTCTCTTATTTTCTTGTACTTATACTTGGAATTCTCTGTGTAAAAGTCTGTAACTTTTCTAGGTAAATGAATCACTGTGTACTTTCTCTTGTTTCTATCTGTTACCAATCTTGAGAAACCCATACGTACTCTGTTCACTGTTTCCCAGTCTAAGAGAAGTAGATTTCTTTCGGCGAAAGTGCTGTTTTCACAGTGCTAAGTACTCCCAACTCTATCCACAATGTAGGTTTTACCAGTTTTCTAAGTCTGTCTTATTTCCTTGTACTTATACTTGGAATTCTCTGTGTAAACCACTGTAACTTCTCTAGGTAGCTGAATCACTGTGTACTTTCTCTTGTTTCTATCTGTTACCAATCTTGAGAAACTCATATATTCTCTGTTCACTGTTTCCTAGTCTTAGAGATGTAGATTTCTTTCTGGGAAAGTGCTGTTTTCACAGTGCTAAGTACTCCCAACTCTATCAACAATGTAGGTTTTACCAGTTTTCTAAGTCTCTCTGATTTTCTTGTACTTATACTTGGAATTCTCTGTGTAAACCTCTGTAACTTTTCTAGGTAGATGAATCACTGTGTACTTTCTCTTGGTTGTATCTGTTACCAATCTAGAGAAACTCATACATTCTCTGTTCACTGTTTCACAGACTTAGAGAACTAAATTTCTTTCGGCGAAAGTACTGTTTTCACAGTGCTAAGTACTCCCAACTCTATCAACAATGTAGGTTTTACCAGTTTTCTAATTCTCTCTTATTTTCTAATACTTACACTTGAAATTCTCTGTGTACACCTCTGTAACTTTTCTAGGTAGATGAATCATTGTGTACTTTCTCTTGTTTCTATCTGTTACCAATCTTGAGAAACTCATACATTCTCTGTTCACTGTTTCCCAGTCTTAGAGAAGTAGATTTCTTTCGGCGAAAGTGCTGTTTTCACAGTGCTAAGTACTACCACATCTATCAACAATGTAGGTTTTACCAGTTTTCTAAGTCTATCTTATTTTCTTGTACTTATACTTGGAATTCTCTGTGTAAACCTCTGTAACTTTTCTAGGTAGATGAATCACTGTGTACTTTCTCTTGTTTCTATCTGTTACCAATCTTGAGAAACTCATACATTCTCTGTTCACTGTATCCCAGTCTTAGAGAAGTAGATTTCTCTCGGTGAAAGTGCTGTTTTCACAGTGCTAAGTACTCCCAACTCTATCAACAATGTAGGTTTTACCAGATTTCTAAGTCTCTCTTATTTTCTTGTACTTATACTTGGAATTCTCTGTGTAAACCTCTGTAACTTTTCTAGGTAGATGAATCACTGTGTACTTTCTCTTGTTTCTATCTGTTACCAATCTTGAGAAAGTCATACGTACTCTGTTCACTGTTTCCCAGTCTTAGAGAAGTAGATTTCTTTCAGCGAAAGTGGTGTTTTCACAGTGCTATGTACTCCCAACTCTATAAACATTGTAGGTTTTACAGTTTTCTAAGTCTCTCTGATTTTCCTGTACTTATACTTGGAATTCTCTGTGTAAACCTCTGTAACTTTTCTAGGTAGTGAATCACTGTGTATTTTCTCTTGTTTGTATCTGTTACCAATCTTGAGAAACTCATACATTCTCTGTTCACTGTTTCACAGACTTAGAGAACTAAATGTCTTTCGGCGAAAGTGCTGTTTTCACAGTGCTAAGTACTCCCAACTCTATCAACAATGTAGATTTTACCAGTTTTCTAAGTCTCTCTTATTACGTTGTACTTATACTTGGAATTCTCTGTATAAACCACTGTAACTTCTCTAGGTAGCTGAATCACTGTGTACTTTCTCTTGGTTGTATCTGTTACCAATCTAGAGAAACTCATACATTCTCTGTTCACTGTTTCACAGACTTAGAGAACTAAATTTCTTTCGGCGAAAGTACTGTTTTCACAGTGCTAAGTACTCCCAACTCTATCAACAATGTAGGTTTTACCAGTTTTCTAATTCTCTCTTATTTTCTAATACTTACACTTGAAATTCTCTGTGTACACCTCTGTAACTTTTCTAGGTAGATGAATCATTGTGTACTTTCTCTTGTTTCTATCTGTTACCAATCTTGAGAAACTCATACATTCTCAGTTCACTGTTTCCCAGTCTTAGAGAAGAAGATTTCTTTCTGCGAAAGTGTTGTTTTCACAGTGCTAAGTACTCCCAACTCTATCCACAATGTAGGTTTTACCAGTATTCTAAGTCTCTCTTATTTTCTTATACTTATACATGGAATTCTCTGTGTATACTACTGTAATTTCTCTAGATTGATGAATCACTGTGTATTTTCTCTTGTTTCTATCTGTTACCAATCTTGAGAAACTCATACATTTTCTCTTCACTGTTTCACGGACTTAGAGAACGAAATTTCTTTCTGCGAAAGTGCTGTTTTCACAGTGCTAAGTACTCCCAACTCTATCCACAATGTAGGTTTTACCAGTTTTCTAAGTCTCTCTTATTTTCTTGTACTTATACATGGAGTTCTCTGTGGAAACTTCTGTAACTTCTCTAGGTAGATGAATCACTGTGTACTTTCTCTTGTTTCTATCTGTTACCAATCTTGAGAAACTCATACATTCTCTGTTCACTGTTTCCCAGTCTTAGAGAAGTAGATTTCTTTCCGCGAAAGTGCTGTTTTCACAGTGCTAAGTACTCCCACATCTATCAACAATGTAGGTTTTACCAGTTTTCTAAGTCTATCTTATTTTCTAGTACTTATACTTGGAATTCTCTGTGTAAACCTCTGTAACTTTTCTAGGTAGATGAATCACTGTGTACCTTCTCTTGTTTCTATCTGTTACCAATCTTGAGAAACTCATACATTCTCTGTTCACTGTTTCCCAGTCTTAGAGAAGTAGATTTCTTTGTGCGAAAGTGCTGTTTTCACAGTGCTAAGTACTCCCAACTCTATCCACAATGTAGGTTTTACCAGTTTTCTAAGTCTCTCTTATTTTCTTGTACTTATACATGGAATTCTCTGTGTTAACTTCTGTAACTTCTATAGGTAGACGAATCACTGTGTACTTTCTCTTGTTTCTATCTGTTACCAATCTTGAGAAACTCATACATTCTCTGTTCACTGTTTCCCAGTCTTAGAGAAGTAGATTTCTTTCTGTGAAAGTGTTGTTTTCACAGTGCTAAGTACTCCCAACTGTATCCACAATGTAGGTTTTACCAGTTTTCTAAGTCTTTCTTATTTTATTGTACTTAAACTTGGAATTTTCTTTGTAAACTTCTGTAACTTATCTAGGTAGATGAATCCCTGTGTACTTTCTCTTGTTTCTATCTGTTACCAATCTTGAGAACTCATATATTCTCTGCTCACTGTTTCACGGACTTAGAGAACTAAATTTCTTTCGGCGAAAGTGCTGTTTTCACAGTGCTAAGTACTCCCAACTCTATCAACAATGTAGGTTTTAGCAGTTTTCTAATTCTCTCTTATTTTCTTGTACTTATACTTGGAATTCTCTGTGTAAACCTCTGTAACTTTTCTAGGTAGATGAATCACTGTGTACTTTCTCTTGTTTCTATCTGTTACCAATCTTGAGAAACTCATGCATTCTCTGTTCACTGTTTCACAGTCTTAGAGAAATAGATTTCTTTTTGCGAAAGTGCTGTTTTCACAGTGCTAAGTACTCCCAACTCTATCAACAATGTAGGTTATACCAGTTTTCAAAGTCTGTCTTATTTTCTTGTACTTAAACTTAAAATTCTCTTTGTAAACCTCTGTAACTTTTCTAGGTAGATGAATCACTGTGTACTTTCTCTTGTTTCTATCTGTTACCAATCTTGTGAAACTCATACATTGTCTGTTCACTGTTTCACGGACTTAGAGAACTAAATTTCTTTTGGCGAAAGTGCTGTTTCACAGTGCTAAGTACTCCCAACTCTATCAACAATGTAGGTTTTACCAGTTTTCTAAGTCTCTCTTATTTTCTTGTACTTATACTTGGAATTCTCTGTGTAAACCTCTGTAACTTCTCTAGGTAGATGAATCACTGTGTACTTTCTCTTGTTTCTATCTGTTACCAATCTTGAGAAACTCATACATTCTCTGTTCACTGTTTCTCAGTTTTAGAGAAGTAGATTTCTTTCTGCGAAAGTGCTGTTTTCACAGTGCTAAGTACTCCCAACTCTATCCACAAGGTAGGTTTTACCAGTTTTCTAAGTCTCTCTTATTTTCTTGTACTTATACTTCGAATTCTCTGTGTAAACTTCTGTAACTTCTCTAGGTAGATGAATCACTGTGTACTTTCTCTTGTTTGTATCTGTTACCAATCTTGAGAAACTCATACATTCTCTGTTCACTGTATCCCAGTCTTAGAGAAGTAGATTTCTGTCGGCGAAAGTGCTGTTTTCACAGTGCTAAGTACTCCCAACTCTATCAACAATGTAGGTTTTACCAAATTTCTAAGTCTATCTTATTTTCTTGTACTTATACTTGGAATTCTCTGTGTAAACCTCTGTAACTTTTCTAGGTAGATGAATCAGTGTGTACTTTCTCTTGTTTCTATCTGTTACCAATCTTGAGAAACTCATACATTCTCTGTTCACTGTATCCCAGTCTTAGAGAAGTAGATTTCTCTCGGTGAAAGTGCTGTTTTCACAGTGCCAAGTACTCCCAACTCTATCAACAATGTAGGTTTTACCAGATTTCTAAGTCTCTCTTATTTTCTTGTACTTATACTTGGAATTCTCTGTGTAAACCTTTGTAACTTTTCTAGGTAGATGAATCACTGTGTACTTTCTCTTGTTTATATCTGTTACCAATCTTGAGAAACTCATAGATTCTCTGTTCACTGTTTCCCAGTCTTAGAGAAGTAGATTTCTTTCTGCGAAAGTTCTGTTTTCACAGTGCTAAGTACTCCCAACTCTATCCACAATGTAGCTTTTACCAGTTTTCTAAGTCTTTCTTATTTTCTTGTACTTATACTTGGAATTCTCTGTGTAAACCTCTGTAACTTTTCTAGCTAGATGAATCCCTGTGTACTTTCTCTTGTTTCTATCTGTTACCAATCTTGAGAAACTCATATATTCTCCGTTCACTGTTTCACGGACTTAGAGAACTAAATTTCTTTCGGCGAAAGTGCTGTTTTCACAGTGCTAAGTACTCCCAACTCTATAAATAGTGTACGTTTTACCAGTTTTCTAAGTCTCTCTTATTTTGTTGTACTTATACTTGGAATTCTCTTTGTAAACCTCTGTAACTTCTCTAGGTAGATGAATCACTGTGTACTTTCTCTTGTTTCTATCTGTTACCAATCTTGAGAAACTCACACATTCTCTGTTCACTGTTTCCCAGTCTTAGAGAAGTAGATTTCTTTGTGCGAAAGTGCTGTTTTCAGAGTGCTAAATACTCCCAACTCTATCCACAATGTAGGTTTTACCAGTTTTCTAAGTCTCTCTTATTTTCTTGTACTTATACATGGAATTCTCTGTGTAAACTTCTGTAACTTCTATAGGTAGACGAATCACTGTGTACTTTCTCTTGTTTCTATCTGTTACCAATCTTGACAAACTGATGCATTCTCTGTTCACTGTTTCCCAGTCTTAGGGAAGTAGATTTCTTTCGGAGAAAGTGCTGTTTTCACAGTGCTATGTACTCCCAACTCTATCCACAATGTAGGTTTTACCAGTTTTCTAAGTCTCTCTTATTTTCTTGTACTGATACATGGAATTCTCCGTGTAAACTTCTGTAACTTCTCTAGGTAGATGAATCACTGTGTACTTTCTCTTGTTTCTATCTGTTACCAATCTTGAGAAACTCATACATTCTCTGTTCACTGTTTCCCAGTCTTAGAGAAGTAGATTTCTTTCGGCGAAAGTGCTGTTTTCACAGTGCTAAGTACTACCACATCTATCAACAATGTAGGTTTTACCGGTTTTCTAAGTCTATCTTATTTTCTTGTACTTATACTTGGAATTCTCTGTGTAAACCTCTGTAACTTTTCTAGGTAGATGAATCACTGTGTACTTTCTCTTGTTTCTATCTGTTACCAATCTTGAGAAACTCATACATTCTCTGTTCACTGTTTCCCAGTCTTAGAGAAGTAGATTTCTTTCTGCGAAAGTCCTGTTTTCACAGTGCTAAGTACTCCGAACTCTATCCACAATGTAGGTTTTACCAGTTTTCTAAGTCTTTCTTATATTCTTGTACTTATACTTGGAATTCTCTGTGTAAACCTCTGTAACTTTTCTAGGTAGATGAATCACTGTGTACTTTCTCTTGTTTCTATCTGTTACCAATCTTGAGAAACTCATACATTCTCTGTTCACTGTTTCCCAGTCTTAGAGAACTAAATTTCTTTCGGCGAAAGTACTGTTTTCACAGTGCTAAGTACTCCCAACTCTATAAATAGTGTACGTTTTACCAGTTTTCTAAGTCTCTCTTATTTTGTTGTACTTATACTTGGAATTCTCTTTGTAAACCTCTGTAACTTCTCTAGGTAGATGAATCACTGTGTACTTTCTCTTGTTTCTATCTGTTACCAATCTTGAGAAACTCATACATTCTCTGTTCACTGTTTCACGGACTTAGAGAACTAACTTTATTTTGGCGAAAGTGCTGTTTTCACAGTACTAAGTACTCCCAACTCTATCAACAATGTAGGTTTTACCAGTTTTCTAAGTCTCTCTTATTTTCTTGTACTTATACTTGGAATTCTCTGTGTAAACGTCTGTAACTTTTCTAGGTAGATGAATCACTGTGTACTTTCTCTTGTTTCTATCTGTTACCAATCTTGAGAAACTCATACATTCTCTGTTCACTGTTTCACGGACTTAGAGAACTAAATTTATTTTGGCGAAAGTGCTGTTTTCACAGTGCTGAGTACTCCCAACTCTATCAACAATGTAGGTTTTACCAGTTTTCTAAGTCTCTCTTATTTTCTTGTACTTATACTTGGAATTCTCTGTGTAAAAGTCTGTAACTTTTCTAGGTAAATGAATCAACGTGTACTTTCTCTTGTTTCTATCTGTTACCAATCTTGAGAAACCCATACGTACTCTGTTCACTGTTTCCCAGTCTTAGAGAAGTAGATTTCTTTCGGCGAAAGTGCTGTTTTCACAGTGCTAAGTACTCCCAACTCTATCCACAATGTAGGTTTTACTAGTTTTCTAAGTCTGTCTTATTTCCTTGTACTTATACTTGGAATTCTCTGTGTAAACCACTGTAACTTCTCTAGGTAGCTGAATCACTGTGTACTTTCTCTTGTTTCTATCTGTTACCAATCTTGAGAAACTCATATATTCTCTGTTCACTGTTTCCTAGTCTTAGAGATGTAGATTTCTTTCTGCGAAAGTGCTGTTTTCACAGTGCTAAGTACTCCCAACTCTATCAACAATGTAGGTTTTACCAGTTTTCTAAGTCTCTCTGATTTTCTTGTACTTATACTTGGAATTCTCTGTGTAAACCTCTGTAACTTTTCTAGGTAGATGAATCACTGTGTACTTTCTCTTGGTTGTATCTGTTACCAATCTAGAGAAACTCATACATTCTCTGTTCACTGTTTCACAGACTTAGAGAACTAAATTTCTTTCGGCGAAAGTACTGTTTTCACAGTGCTAAGTACTCCCAACTCTATCAACAATGTAGGTTTTACCAGTTTTCTAATTCTCTCTTATTTTCTAATACTTACACTTGAAATTCTCTGTGTACACCTCTGTAACTTTTCTAGGTAGATGAATCATTGTGTACTTTCTCTTGTTTCTATCTGTTACCAATCTTGAGAAACTCATACATTCTCAGTTCACTGTTTCCCAGTCTTAGAGAAGTAGATTTCTTTCTGCGAAAGTGTTGTTTTCACAGTGCTAAGTACTCCCAACTCTATCCACAATGTAGGTTTTACCAGTATTCTAAGTCTCTCTTATTTTCTTATACTTATACATGGAATTCTCTGTGTATACTACTGTAATTTCTCTAGATTGATGAATCACTGTGTATTTTCTCTTGTTTCTATCTGTTACCAATCTTGAGAAACTCATACATTCTCTCTTCACTGTTTCACGGACTTACAGAACGAAATTTTTTTCGGCGAAAGTGCTGTTTTCACAGTGCTAAGTACTCCGAACTCTATCCACAATGTAGGTTTTACCAGTTTTCTAAGTCTCTCTTATTTTCTTGTACTTATACATGGAATTCTCTGTGTAAACTTCTGTAATGTCTCTAGGTAGATGAATCACTGTGTACTTTCTCTTGTTTCTATCTGTTACCAATCTTGAGAAACTCATACATTCTCTGTCCACTGTATCCCAGTCTTAGAGAAGTAGATTTCTCTCGGCGAAAGTGCTGTTTTCACAGTGCTAAGTACTCCCAACTCTATCAACAATGTCGGTTTTACCAGATTTCTAAGTCTCTCTTATTTTCTTGTACTTATACTTGGAATTCTCTGTGTAAACCTCTGTAACTTTTCTAGGTAGATGAATCACTGTGTACTTTCTCTTGTTTCTATCTGTTACCAATCTTGAGAAACTCATACATTTTCTCTT
Source organism: Heterohyrax brucei (assembly GCA_028571685.1). Classification (NCBI taxonomy): domain Eukaryota; kingdom Metazoa; phylum Chordata; class Mammalia; order Hyracoidea; family Procaviidae; genus Heterohyrax; species Heterohyrax brucei. The sequence goes on from CM053146.1 coordinate 17,971,857, forward strand.
CACTGTTTCACGGACTTAGAGAACGAAATTTCTTTCTGCGAAAGTGCTGTTTTCACAGTGCTAAGTACTCCCAACTCTATCCACAATGTAGGTTTTACCAGTTTTCTAAGTCTCTCTTATTTTCTTGTACTTATACATGGAGTTCTCTGTGGAAACTTCTGTAACTTCTCTAGGTAGATGAATCACTGTGTACTTTCTCTTGTTTCTATCTGTTACCAATCTTGAGAAACTCATACATTCTCTGTTCACTGTTTCCCAGTCTTAGAGAAGTAGATTTCTTTCGGCGAAAGTGCTGTTTTCACAGTGCTAAGTACTCCCAACTCTATCCACAATGTAGGTTTTACCAGTTTTCTAAGTCTCTCTTATTTTCTTGTACTTATACATGGAATTCTCTGTGTAAACTTCTGTAACTTCTATAGGTAGACGAATCACTGTGTACTTTCTCTTGTTTCTATCTGTTACCAATCTTGAGAAACTGATACATTCTCTGTTCACTGTTTCCCAGTCTTAGGGAAGTAGATTTCTTTCGGCGAAAGTGCTGTTTTCACAGTGCTATGTACTCCCAACTCTATCCACAATGTAGGTTTTACCAGTTTTCTAAGTCTCTCTTATTTTCTTGTACTGATACATGGAATTCTCCGTGTAAACTTCTGTAACTTCTCTAGGTAGATGAATCACTGTGTACTTTCTCTTGTTTCTATCTGTTACCAATCTTGAGAAACTCATACATTCTCTGTTCACTGTTTCCCAGTCTTAGAGAAGTAGATTTCTTTCTGTGAACGTGTTGTTTTCACAGTGCTAAGTACTCCCAACTGTATCCACAATGTAGGTTTTACCAGTTTTCTAAGTCTTTCTTATTTTCTTGTACTTAAACTTGGAATTCTCTTTGTAAACCTCTGTAACTTATCTAGGTAGATGAATCCCTGTGTACTTTCTCTTGTTTCTATCTGTTACCAATCTTGAGAACTCATATATTCTCTGCTCACTGTTTCACGGACTTAGAGAACTAAATTTCTTTCGGCGAAAGTGCTGTTTTCACAGTGCTAAGTACTCCCAACTCTATCAACAATGTAGGTTTTACCAGTTTTCAAAGTCTGTCTTATTTTCTTGTACTTAAACTTAGAATTCTCTTTGTAAACCTCTGTAACTTTTCTAGGTAGATGAATCACTGTGTACTTTCTCTTGTTTTTATCTGTTACCAATCTTGTGAAACTCATACATTGTCTGTTAACTGTTTCACGGACTTAGAGAACTAAATTTCTTTTGGCGAAAGTGCTGTTTCACAGTGCTAAGTACTCCCAACTCTATCAACAATGTAGGTTTTACCAGTTTTCTAAGTCTCTCTTATTTTCTTGTACTTATACTTGGAATTCTCTGTGTAAACCTCTGTAACTTCTCTAGGTAGATGAATCACTGTGTACTTTCTCTTGTTTCTATCTGTTACCAATCTTGAGAAACTCATACATTCTCTGTTCACTGTTTCTCAGTTTTAGAGAAGTAGATTTCTTTCTGCGAAAGTGCTGTTTTCACAGTGCTAAGTACTCCCAACTCTATCCACAATGTAGGTTTTAGCAGTTTTCTAAGTCTCTCTTATTTTCTTGTACTTATACTTGGAATTCTCTGTGTAAACTTCTGTAACTTCTCTAGGTAGATGAATCACTGTGTACTTTCTCTTGTTTGTATCTGTTACCAATCTTGAGAAACTCATACATTCTCTGTTCACTGTATCCCAGTCTTAGAGAAGTAGATTTCTCTCGGCGAAAGTGCTGTTTTCACAGTGCTAAGTACTCCCAACTCTATCAACAATGTAGGTTTTACCAGATTTCTAAGTCTCTCTTATTTTCTTGTACTTATACTTGGAATTCTCTGTGTAAACCTCTGTAACTTTTCTAGGTAGATGAATCACTGTGTACTTTCTCTTGTTTCTATCTGTTACCAATCTTGAGAAACTCATACATTGTCTCTTCACTGTTTCACGGACTTACAGAACGAAATTTTTTTCCGCGAAAGTGCTGTTTTCACAGTGCTAAGTACTCCGAACTCTATCCACAATGTAGGTTTTACCAGTTTTCTAAGTTTCTCTTATTTTCTTGTACTTATACATGGAATTCTCTGTGTAAACTTCTGTAACTTCTCTAGGTAGATGAATCACTGTGTACTTTCTCTTGTTTCTATCTGTTACCAATCTTGAGAAACTCATACATTCTCTGTTCACTGTTTCCCAGTCTTAGAGAAGTAGATTTCTTTCGGCGAAAGTGCTGTTTTCACAGTGCTAAGTACTACCACATCTATCAACAATGTAGGTTGTACCAGTTTTCTAAGTCTATCTTATTTTCTTGTACTTATACTTGGAATTCTCTGTGTAAACCTCTGTAACTTTTCTAGGTAGATGAATCACTGTGTACTTTCTCTTGTTTCTATCTGTTACCAATCTTGAGAAACTCATACATTCTCTGTTCACTGTATCCCAGTCTTAGAGAAGTAGATTTCTCTCGGTGAAAGTGCTGTTTTCACAGTGCTAAGTACTCCCAACTCTATCAACAATGTAGGTTTTACCAGATTTCTAAGTCTCTCTTATTTTCTTGTACTTATACTTGGAATTCTCTGTGTAAACCTCTGTAACTTTTCTAGGTAGATGAATCACTGTGTACTTTCTCTTGTTTCTATCTGTTACCAATCTTGAGAAAGTCATACGTACTCTGTTCACTGTTTCCCAGTCTTAGAGAAGTAGATTTCTTTCAGCGAAAGTGGTGTTTTCACAGTGCTATGTACTCCCAACTCTATAAACATTGTAGGTTTTACAGTTTTCTAAGTCTCTCTGATTTTCTTGTACTTATACTTGGAATTCTCTGTGTAAACCTCTGTAACTTTTCTAGGTAGTGAATCACTGTGTATTTTCTCTTGTTTGTATCTGTTACCAATCTTGAGAAACTCATACATTCTCTGTTCACTGTTTCTCGGACTTAGAGAACTAAATGTCTTTCGGCGAAAGTGCTGTTTTCACAGTGCTAAGTACTCCCAACTCTATCAACAATGTAGGTTTTACCAGTTTTCTAAGTCTCTCTTATTACGTTGTACTTGTACTTGGAATTCTCTGTATAAACCACTGTAACTTCTCTAGGTAGCTGAATCCCTGTGTACTTTCTCTTGTTTCTATCTGTTACCAATCTTGAGAAACTCATACATTCTCTGTTCACTGTTTCTCGGACTTAGAGAACTAAATGTCTTTCGGCGAAAGTGTTGTTTTCACAGTGCTAAGTACTCCCAACTCTATCCACAATGTAGGTTTTACCAGTATTCTAAGTCTCTCTTATTTTCTTATACTTGTACATGGAATTCTCTGTGTATACTACTGTAATTTCTCTAGATTGATGAATCACTGTGTATTTTCTCTTGTTTCTATCTGTTACCAATCTTGAGAAACTCAGACATTTTCTCTTCACTGTTTCACGGACTTAGAGAATGAAATTTCTTTCTGCAAAAGTGCTGTTTTCACAGTGCTAAGTACTCCCAACTCTATCCACAATGTAGGTTTTACCAGTTTTCTAAGTCTCTCTTATTTTCTTGTACTCATACATGGAGTTCTCTGTGGAAACTTCTGTAACTTCTCTAGGTAGATGAATCACTGTGTACTTTCTCTTGTTTCTATCTGTTACCAATCTTGAGAAACTCATACATTCTCTGTTCACTGTTTCCCAGTCTTAGAGAAGTAGATTTCTTTCCGCGAAAGTGCTGTTTTCACAGTGCTAAGTACTCCCACATCTATCAACAATGTAGGTTTTACCAGTTTTCTAAGTCTATCTTATTTTCTAGTACTTATACTTGGAATTCTCTGTGTAAACCTCTGTAACTTTTCTAGGTAGATGAATCACTGTGTACCTTCTCTTGTTTCTATCTGTTACCAATCTTGAGAAACTCATACATTCTCTGTTCACTGTTTCCCAGTCTTAGAGAAGTAGATTTCTTTGTGCGAAAGTGCTGTTTTCACAGTGCTAAGTACTCCCAACTCTATCCACAATGTAGGTTTTACCAGTTTTCTAAGTCTCTCTTATTTTCTTGTACTTATACATGGAATTCTCTGTGTTAACTTCTGTAACTTCTATAGGTAGACGAATCACTGTGTACTTTCTCTTGTTTCTATCTGTTACCAATCTTGAGAAACTGATACATTCTCTGTTCACTGTTTCCCAGTCTTAGGGAAGTAGATTTCTTCCGGCGAAAGTGTTGTTTTCACAGTGCTATGTACTCCCAACTCTATCCACAATGTAGGTTTTACCAGTTTTCTAAGTCTCTCTTATTTTCTTGTACTGATACATGGAATTCTCCGTGTAAACTTCTGTAACTTCTCTAGGTAGATGAATCACTGTGTACTTTCTCTTGTTTCTATCTGTTACCAATCTTGAGAAACTCATACATTCTCTGTTCACTGTTTCCCAGTCTTAGAGAAGTAGATTTCTTTCTGTGAAAGTGTTGTTTTCACAGTGCTAAGTACTCCCAACTGTATCCACAATGTAGGTTTTACCAGTTTTCTAAGTCTTTCTTATTTTCTTGTACTTAAACTTGGAATTTTCTTTGTAAACCTCTGTAACTTATCTAGGTAGATGAATCCCTGTGTACTTTCTCTTGTTTCTATCTGTTACCAATCTTGAGAACTCATATATTCTCTGCTCACTGTTTCACGGACTTAGAGAACTAAATTTCTTTCGGCGAAAGTGCTGTTTTCACAGTGCTAAGTACTCCGAACTCTATCCACAATGTAGGTTTTACCAGTTTTCGAAGTCTCTCTTATTTTCTTGTACTTATACTTGGAGTTCTCTGTGTAAACTTCTGTAACTTCTCTAGGTAGATGATTCACTGTGTACTTTCTCTTGTTTCTATCTGTTACCAATCTTGAGAAACTCATACATTCTCCGTTCACTGTTTCCCAATCTTAGAGATGTAGATTTCTTTCTGCGAAAGTGCTGTTTCCACAGTGCTAAGTACTCCCAACTGTGTCAACAATGTAGGTTTTACCAGTTTTCTAAGTCTTTCTTATATTCTTGTACTTATACTGGGAATTCTCTATGTAAACCTCTGTAACTTTTCCAGGTAGATGAATCACTGTGTACTTTCTCTTGTTTCTATCTGTTACCAAACTTGAGAAACTCATACATTCTCTGTTCACTGTTTCCCAGTCTTAGAGAAGTAGATTTCTTTCGGCGAAAGTGCTGTTTTCACAGTGCTAAGTACTCCCAACTCTATCAACAATGTAGGTTTTACCAGTTTACTAAGTCTCTCTTATTTTCTTGTACTTAAACTTGGAATTCTCTTTGTAAACAGTTGTAACTTTTCTAGGTACATGAATCACTGTGTACTTTCACTTGTTTCTATCTGTTACCAATCTTGAGAAACTCATACATTCTCTGTTCACTGTTTCACGGACTTAGAGAACTAAATTTCTTTCGACGAAAGTGCTGTTTTCACAGTGCTAAGTACTCCCAATTCTATCCACAATGTAGGTTTACCAGTTTTCTAAGTCTCTCTTATTTTCTTGTACTTAACCTGGAATTCTCTTTGTAAACCTCTGTAACTTTTCTAGGTAGATGAATCTCTATGTACTTTCTCTTGTTTCTATCTGTTACCAATCTTGAGAAACTCATACATTCTCTGTTCAGTGTTTCACGGACTTAGAGAATGAAATTTCTTTCGGCGAAAGTACTGTTTTCATAGTGCTAAGTACTCGCAACTCTATCAACAATGTAGGTTTTCCAGTTTTCTAAGTCTCTCTTATTTTCTTGTACTTATACTTGGAATTCTCTGTGTAAACCTCTGTAACTTTTCTAGGTAGATGAATCACTGTGTACTTTCTCTTGTTTCTATGTTTTACCAATCTTGAGAAACTGATAAATTCTCTGTTCACTGTTTCCCAGTCTTAGAGATGTAGATTTCTTTCTGCGAAAGTGCTTTTTTCACAGTGCTAAGTACTCCCAACTCTATCCACAATGTAGGTTTTACCAGTTTTCTAAGTCTCTCTTATCTTCTTGTAGTGATACATGGAATTCTCTGTCTAAACTTCTGTAACGTCTCTAGGTAGATGAATCACTGTGTACTTTCTCTTGTTTCTATCTGTTACCAATCTTGAGAAACTCATACATTCTCTGTTCACTGTTTCCCAGTCGAAGAGAAGTAGATTTCTTTCTGCCAAAGTGCTGTTTTCACAGTGCTAGGTACTCACAACTCTATCAACAATGTAGGTTTTACCAGTTTTCTTAGTCTCTCTTATTTTGTTGTAGTTATACTTGGAATTCTCTGTGTAAACTTCTGTAACTTTTCTAGGTAGATGAATCACTGTGTACTTTCTCTTGTTTCTATCTGTTACCAATCTTGAGAAACTCATACATTCACTGTTCACTGTTTCCCAGTCTTAGAGAAGTAGATTTCTTTCTGCGAAAGTGCTGTTTTCACAGTGCTAAGTACTCCCAACTCTATCCACAATGTAGGTTTTACCAGTTTTCTAAGTCTCTCTTATCTTCTTGTACTGATACATGGAATTCTCTGTCTCAACTTCTGTAACGTCTCTAGGTAGATGAATCACTGTGTACTTTTTCTTGTTTCTATCTGTTACCAATCTTGAGAAACTCATACATTCTCTGTTCACTGTTTCCCAGTCGAAGAGAAGTAGATTTCTTTCTTCGAAAGTGCTGTTTTCACAGTGCTAGGTACTCACAACTCTATCAACAATGTAGGCTTTACCAGTTTTCTAAGTCTCTCTTATTTTGTTGTAGTTATACTTGGTATTCTCTGTGTAAACCTCTGTAACTTTTCTAGGTAGATGAATCACTGTATACTTTCTCTTGTTTCTATCTGTTACCAATCTTGAGAAACTCATACATTCACTGTTCACTGTTTCCCAGTCTTAGAGAAGTAGATTTCTTTCTGCGAAAGTGCTGTTTTCACAGTGCTAAGTACTCCCAACTCTATCCACAATGTAGGTTTTTCCAGTTTTCTAAGTCTATCTGATTTTCTTGTACTTATACTTGGAATTCTCTGTGTAAACCTCTGTAACTTTTGTAGGTAGATGAATCACTGTGTACTTTCTCTTGTTTCTATCTGTTTCCAATCTTGAGAAACTCATACATTCTCTGTTCACTGTTTCCCAGTCTTAGAGAAGTAGATTTCTTTCTGCGAAAGTGCTGTTTTCACAGTGCTAAGTACTCCCAATTCTATCCACAATGTAGGTTTACCAGTTTTCTAAGTCTCTCTTATTTTCTTGTACTTAACCTGGAATTCTCTTTGTAAACCTCTGTAACTTTTCAAGGTAGATGAATCTCTATGTACTTTCTCTTGTTTCTATCTGTTACCAATCTTGAGAAACTCATACATTCTCTGTTCAGTGTTTCACGGACTTAGAGAATGAAATTTCTTTCTGCAAAAGTACTGTTTTCACAGTGCTAAGTACTCCCAACTCTATCAACAGTGTAGGTTTTCCAGTTTTCTAAGTCTCTCTTATTTTCTTGTACTTATACTTGGAATTCTCTGTGTAAACCTCTGTAACTTTTCTAGGTAGATGAATCACTGTGTACTTTCTCTTGTTTCTATGTGTTACCAACCTAGAGAAACTCATAAATTCTCTGTTCACTGTTTCCCAGTCTTAGAGATGTAGATTTCTTTCTGCGAAAGTGCTTTTTTCACAGGGATAAGTACTCCCAACTCTATCCACAATGTAGGTTTTACCAGTTTTCTAAGTCTCTCTTATCTTCTTGTACTGATACATGGAATTCTCTGTCTAAACTTCTGTAACGTCTCTAGGTAGATGAATCACTGTGTACTTTCTCTTGTTTCTATCTGTTACCAATCTTGAGAAACTCATACATTCTCTGTTCACTGTTTCCCAGTCGAAGAGAAGTAGATTTCTTTCTGCGAAAGTGCTGATTTCACAGTGCTAGGTACTCACAACTCTATCAAAAATGTAGGTTTTACCAGTTTTCTAAATCTCTCTTATTTTGTTGTAGTTATACTTGGAATTCTCTGTGTAAACCTCTGTAACTTTTCTACGTAGATGAATCACTGTGTACTTTCTCTTGTTTCTATCTGTTACCAATCTTGAGAAACTCATACATTCACTGTTCACTGTTTCCCAGTCTTAGAGAAGTAGATTTCTTTCTGCGAAAGTGCGGTTTTCACAGTGCTAAGTACTCCCAACTCTATCCACAATGTAGGTTTTTCCAGTTTTCTAAATCTCTCTTATTTTCTTGTACTTATACATGGAATTCTCTGTGTAAAATTCTGTAACTTCTCTAGGTAGATGAATCACTGTGTACTTTCTGTTGTTTATATCTGTTACCAATCTTGAGAAACTCATACATTCTCTGTTCACTGTTTCCCAGTCTTAGAGAAGTAGATTTTTTTCTGCGAAACTGCTGTTTTCACAGTTCTAAGTACTCCCAATTCTATCCACAATGTAGGTTTTACCAGTTTTCTAAGTTTATCTGATTTTCATGTACTTATACTTGGAATTCTCTGTGTAAACCTCTGTAACTTTTCTAGGAAAATGAATCACTGTGTACTTTCTGTTGTTTCTATCTGTTACCAATCTTGAGAAACTCATACATTCCCTGTTCACTGTTTCACGGACTTAGAGAACAAAATTTCTTTCGGTGAAAGTGCTCTTTTCACAGTCCTAAGTACTCCCAACTCTATCCACAATGTAGGTTTTACCAGCTTTCGAAGTCTCTCTTATTTTCTTGTACTTATACTTGGAGTTCTCTGTGTAAACTTCTGTACCTTGTCTAGGTAGATGATTCACTGTGTACTTTCTCTTGTTTCTATCTGTTACCAATCTTGAGAAACTCATACATTCTCCGTTCACTGTTTCCCAATTTTAGAGATGTAGATTTCTTTCTGCGAAAGTGCTGTTTTCACAGTGCTAAGTACTCCCAACTCTGTCAACAATGTAGGTTTTACCAGTTTTCTAAGTCTTTCTTATATTCTTGTACTTATACTGGGAATTCTCTATGTAAACCTCTGTAACTTTTCTAGGTAGATGAATCACTGTGTACTTTCTCTTGTTTCTATCTCTTACCAAACTTGAGAAACTCATACATTCTCTGTTCACTGTTTCCCAGTCTTAGAGAAGTAGATTTCTTTCGGCGAAAGTGCTGTTTTCACAGTGCTAAGTACTCCCAACTCTATCAACAATGTAGGTTTTACAAGTTTTCTAAGTCTCGCTTATTTTCTTGTACTTAAACTTGGAATTCTCTTTGTAAACAGTTGTAACTTTTCTAGGTAGATGAATCACTGTGTACTTTCTCTTTTTTCTATCTCTTACCAATCTTGAGAAACTCATACATTCTCTGTTCACTGTTTCACGGACTTAGAGAACTTAATTTCTTTCGACGAAAGTGCTGTTTTCACAGTGCTAAGTACTCCCAATTCTATCCACAATGTAGGTTTACCAGTTTTCTAAGTCTCTCTTATTTTCTTGTACTTAACCTGGAATTCTCTTTGTAAACCTCTGTAACTTTTCTAGGTAGATGAATCTCTATGTACTTTCTCTTGTTTCTATCTGTTACCAATCTTGAGAAACTCCTACATTCTCTGTTCAGTGTTTCACGGACTTAGAGAATGAAATTTCTTTCGGCGAAAGTACTGTTTTCACAGTGCTAAGTACTCCCAACTCTATCAACAATGTAGGTTTTCCAGTTTTCTAAGTCTCTCTTATTTTCTTGTACTTATACTTGGAATTCTCTGTGTAAACCTCTGTAACTTTTCTAGGTGGATGAATCACTGTGTACTTTCTCTTGTTTCTATGTGTTACCAATCTTGAGAAACTCATAAATTCTCTGCTCACTGTTTCCCAGTCTTAGAGATGTAGATTTCTTTCTGCGAAAGTGCTTTTTTCACAGTGCTAAGTACTCCCAACTCTATCCACAATGTAGGTTTTACCAGTTTTCTAAGTCTCTCTTATCTTCTTGTACTGATACATGGAATTCTCTGTCTCAACTTCTGTAACGTCTCTAGGTAGATGAATCACTGTGTACTTTCTCTTGTTTCTATCTGTTACCAATCTTGAGAAACTCATACATTCTCTGTTCACTGTTTCCCAGTCGAAGAGAAGTAGATTTCTTTCTGCGAAAGTGCTGTTTTCACAGTGCTAGGTACTCACAACTCTATCAACAATGTAGGCTTTACCAGTTTTCTAAGTCTCTCTTATTTTGTTGTAGTTATACTTGGAATTCTCTGTGTAAACCTCTGTAACTTTTCAAGGTAGATGAATCACTGTGTACATTCTCTTGTTTCTATCTGTTACCAATCTTGAGAAACTCATACATTCACTGTTCACTGTTTCCCAGTCTTAGAGAAGTAGATTTCTTTCTGCGAAAGTGCTGTTTTCACAGTGCTAAGTCCTCCCAACTCTATCCACAATGTAGGTTTTACCAGTTTTCTAAGTCTCTCTTATCTTCTTGTACTTATACTTGGAGTTCTCTGTGTAAACTTCTGTAACTTCTCTAGGTAGATGAATCACTGTGTACTTTCTCTTGTTTCTATCTGTTACCAATCTTGAGAAACTCATACATTCTCTGTTCACTGTTTCCCAGTCTTAGAGAAGTAGATTTCTTTCGGCGAAAGTGCTGTTTTCACAGTGCTAAGTACTCCCAACTCTATCAACAATGTAGGTTTTACCAGTTTTCTAAGTCTCTCTTATTTTCTTGTACTTAAACTTGGAATTCTCTTTGTAAACATTTCTATCTTTTCTAGGTAGATGAATCACTGTGTACTTTCTCTTGTTTCTATCTGTTACCAATCTTGAGAAACTCATACATTCTCCGTTCACTGTTCACGGACTTAGAGAACTAAATTTCTTTCGGCGAAAGTGCTGTTTTCACAGTGCTAAGTACTCCCAGCTCTATCAACAATGTAGGTTTTACCAGTTTTCTAAGTCTCTCTTATTTTGTTGTACTTATACTTGGAATTCTCTGTGTAAACCTCTGCAACTTTTCTAGGTAGATGAATCACTGTGTACTTTCTCTTTTTTCTATCTGTTACCAATCTTGAGAAACTCATACATTCTCCGTTCACTGTATCCCAGTCTTAGAGTAGTAGATTTCTTTTTACGAAAGTGCTGTTTTCACAGTGCTAAGTACTCCCAACTCTATCAGCAATGTAGGTTTTACCAGTTTTCTAAGTCTCTCTTATTTTCTTGTACTTATACTTGGAATTCTCTGTGTAAACCTCTGTAACTTTTCTAGGTAGATGAATCACTGTGTAGTTTCTCTTGTTTCTATCCGTTACCAATCTTGAGAAACTCATACATTCTCTGTTCACTGTATCACGGACTTAGAGAACGAAATTTCTTTCGGCGAAAGCGCTGTTTTCACAGTGCTAAGTACTCCCAACTCTAACAACAATGTAAGTTTTACCAGTTTTCTAAGTCCCTCTTATTTTCTTGTACTTATATTTGTAATTCTCTGTGTAAACCTCTGTAACTTTTCTAGGTAGATGAATCACTGTGTACTTTCTCTTGTTTCTATCTGTTACCAATCTTGAGAAACTCATACATTCTCTGTTCACTGTTTCCCAGTCTTAGAGAAGTAGATTTCTTTCTACGAAAGTGCTGTTTTCACAGTGCTAACTACTCCCAACTCTATCCACAATGTAGGTTTTGCCAGTTTTCTAAATCTCTCTTATTTTCTTGTACTTATACTTGGAATTCTCTGTGTAAACCTCTGTAACTTTTCTAGGTAGATGAATCACTGTGTACTTTCTCTTCTTTCTACCTGTTACCAATCTTGAGAAACTCATACATTCTATGTTCACTGTTTCCCAGTCTTAGAGAAGTAGATTTCTTTCTGTGAACTCGCTGTTTTTACAGTGCTAAGTACTCCCAACTCTATCCACAATGTAGGTTTTACCAGTTTTCTAAGTCTCTCTTATTTTCTTGTACTGATACATGGAATTCTCTGTGTAAACTTCTGTAACTTCTCTAGGTAGATGAATCACTGTGTACTTTCTCTTGTTTCTATCTGTTACCAATCATGAGAAACTCATACATTCTCTGTTGACTGTTTCCCAGTCTTAGAGAAGTAGATTTCTTTCTGCGAAAGTGCTGTTTTCACAGTGCTAAGTACTCCCAACTCTATCCACATTGCAGGTTTTACGAGTTTTCTAAGTCTCTCTTATTTTCTTGTACTTATCCTGGGAATTCTATGTGTAAACTTCTGTAACTTCTCTAGGTAGATGAATCACTGTGTACTTTCTCTTGTTTCTATCTGTTACCAATCTGGAGAAACTCATACATTCTCTGTTCACTGTTTCCCAGTCTTAGAGAAGTAGATTTCTGTCTGGGAAAGTGCTGTTTTCACAGTGCTAAGTACTCCCAACTCTATCCACAATGTAGGTTTTACCAGTTTTCTAAGTCTCTCTTATTTTCTTGTACTTATACATGGAATTCTCTGAGTAAACTTCTGTACCTTCTCTATTTAGATGAATCACTGTGTACTTTCTCTTATTTCTATCTGTTACCAATCTTGAGAAACACATACATTCTCTGTTCACTGATTCCCAGTGTTAGAGAAGGAGATTTCTTTCGGGAAAGTGCTGCTTTCACAGTGCTAAGTACTCCCAACTCTATCCACATTGCAGGTTTTACGAGTTTTCTAAGTCTCTCTTATTTTCTTGTACTTATCCTTGGAATTCTCTGTGTAAACCTCTGTAACTTTTCTAGGTAGATGAATCACTGTGTACTTTCTCTTGTTTCTATCTGTTACCAAACTTGAGAAACTCATACATTCTCTGTTCACTGTTTCACGGACATAGAGAACTAAATTTCCTTCGGCGAAAGTGCTGTTTTCACAGTGCTAAGTACTCCCAACTCTATCAACAATGTAGGTTTTAACAGTTTTCTAAGTCTCTCTTATTTTCTTGTACTTATCCTGAGAATTCTCTGTGTAAACCTCTGTAACTTTTCTAGGTAGATGAATCACTGTGTACTTTCGCTTGTTTCTATCTGTTACCAAACTTGAGAAAGTCATACATTCTCTGTTCACTGTTTCACGGACTTAGAGAACTAAATTTCCTTCGGCGAAAGTGCTGTTTTCACAGTGCTAAGTACTCCGAACTCTATGAACAATGTAGGTTTTACCAGTTTTCTAAGTCTCTCTTATTTTCTTGTACTTATCCTTGGAATTCTCTGTGTAAACCTCTGTAACTTTTCTAGGTAGATGAATCACTGTGTACTTTCGCTTGTTTCTATCTGTTACCAAACTTGAGAAACTCATACATTCTCTGTTCACTGTCTCACGGACTTAGAGAACTAAATTTCCGTCGGCGAAATTGCTATTTTCACAGTGCTAAGTACTCCCAACTCTATCAACAATGTAGGTTTTACCAGTTTTCTAAGTCTCTCTTATTTTCTTGTACTTATACATGGAATTCTCTGAGTAAACTTCTGTACCTTCTCTAGGTAGATGAATCACTGTGTACTTTCTCTTGTTTCTATCTGTTACCAATCTTGAGAAACACATACATTCTCTGTTCACTGATTCCCAGTGTTAGAGAAGGAGATTTCTTTCTGGGAAAGTGCTGCTTTCACAGTGCTAAGTACTCCCAACTCTATCCACATTGCAGGTTTTACGAGTTTTCTAAGTCTCTCTTATTTTCTTGTACTTATCCTTGGAATTCTCTGTGTAAACCTCTGTAACTTTTCTAGGTAGATGAATCACTGTGTTGTTTCGCTTGTTTCTATCTGTTACCAAACTTGAGAAACTCATACATTCTCTGTTCACTGTTTCACGGACATAGAGAACTAAATTTCCTTCGGCGAAAGTGCTGTTTTCACAGTGCTAAGTACTCCCAACTCTATCAACAATGTAGGTTTTACCAGTTTTCTAAGTCTCTCTTATTTTCTTGTACTTATCCTGGGAATTCTCTGTGTAAACCTCTGTAACTTTTCTAGGTAGATGAATCACTGTGTACTTTCGCTTGTTTCTATCTGTTACCAATCTTGAGAAACTCATACATTCTCTGTTCACTGTTTCCCAGTCTTAGAGATGTAGATTTCTTTCTGCGAAAGTGCTGTTTTTACAGTGCTAAGTACTCCCAACTCTATCAACAATGTAGGTTTTACCAGTTTTCCGAGTCTCTATTATTTTCTTGTACTTATACTTGGTTTTCTCTGTGTAAACCTCTGTAACTTGTCTAGGTAGATGAATCACTGTGTACTTTCTCTTGTTTCTATCTGTTACCAATCTTTAGAAACTCATACATTCTCTGTTCACTGTTTCACGGACTTAGAGAACTAAATTTCTTTCGGGGAAAGTGCTGTTTTCACAGTGCTAAGTATTCCCAACTCTATCAACAATGTAGGTTTTACCAGTTTTCTAAGTCTCTCTTATTTTCTTGTACTTATCCTTGGAATTCTCTGTGTAAACCTCTGTAACTTTTCTAGGTAGATGAATCACTGTGTACTTTCGCTTGATTCTATGTGTTACCAAACTTGAGAAACTCATACATTCTCTGTTCACTGTTTCACTGACTTAGAGAACTAACTTTCCTTCGGCGAAAGTGCTGTTTTCACAGTGCTAAGTACTCCCAACTCTATCAACAATGTAGGTTTTACCAGTTTTCTAAGTCTCTCTTATTTTCTTGTACTTATCCTTGGAATTCTCTGTGTAAACCTCTGTAACTTTTCTAGGTAAATGAATCACTGTGTACTTTCGCTTGTTTCTATCTGTTACCAAACTGGAGAAACTCATACATTCTCTGTTCACTGTTTCACGGACTTAGAGAACTAAATTTCCTTCGGCGAAAGTTCTGTTTTCACAGTGCTAAGTACTCCCAAGTCTTTCAACAATGTAGGTTTTACCAATTTTCTAAGTCTCTCTTATTTTCTTGTACTTATACTTGGAATTCTCTGTGTAAACCTCTGTAACTTCTCTAGGTAGAAGAATCACTGTGTACTTTCTCTTGTTTCTATCTGTTACCAATCTTGAGAAACTCATACGTTCTCTGTTCACTGTTTCCCAGTCTTAGAGAAGTAGATTTCTTTCTGCGAAAGTGCTGTTTTCACAGTCCTAAGTACTCCCAACTCTATCAACAATGTAGGTTTTACCAGTTTTCTAAGTCTCTCTTATTTTCCTGTACTTATCCTTGGAATTCTCTGTGTAAACCATCTCTAACTTCTTTAGGTATATGAATCACTGTGTACTTTCTCTTGTTTCTATCTGTTACCAATCTTGAGAAACTCATACATTCTCTGTTCAGTGTTTCCCAGTGTGAGTGAAGTAGATTTCTTTCTGCGAAAGTGCTGTTTTCACAGTGCTAAGTACTCCCATCTCTATCAACAATGTAGGTGTTACCGGTTTCTAAGTCTCTCTTATTTAATTGTACTTATCCTTGGAATTCTCTGTGTAAACCTCTGTAACTTTTCTAGGTAGATGAATCACTGTGTACTTTCGCTTGTTTCTATCTGTTACCAAACTTGAAAAACTCATACATTCTCTGTTCACTGTTTCACGGACTTAGAGAACTAAATTTCCTTCGGCCAAAGTGCTGTTTTCACAGTGCTATGTACTCCCAACTCTATCAACAATGTAGGTTTTACCAGTTTTCTAAGTCTCTCTTATTTTCTTGTACTTATACATGGAATTCTCTGAGTAAACTTCTGTACCTTCTCTAGGTAGATGAATCACTGTGTACTTTCTCTTGTTTCTATCTGTTACCAATCTTGAGAAACACATACATTCTCTGTTCACTGTTTCCCAGTGTTAGAGAAGGAGATTTCTTTCTGGGAAAGTGCTGCTTTCACAGTGCTAAGTACTCCCAACTCTATCAACAATGTAGGTTTTACCAGTTTTCTAAGTCTCTCTTATTTTCTTGTACTTATCCTTGGAATTCTCTGTGTAAACCTCTGTAACTTTTCTAGGTAGATGAATCACTGTGTACTTTCGCTTGTTTCTATCTGTTACCAAACTTGAGAAACTCATACATTCTCTGTTCACTGTTTCACGGACTTAGCGAACTAAATTTCCTTCGGCGAAAGTGCTGTTTTCACAGTGCTGAGTACTCCCAACTCTATCAACAATGTAGGTTTTACCAGTTTTCTAAGTCTCTCTTATTTTCTTGTACTTATCCTTGGAATTCTCTGTGTAAACCTCTGTAACTTTTCTAGGTAGTTGAATCACTGTGTTGTTTCGCTTGTTTCTATCTGTTACCAAACTTGAGAAACTCATACATTCTCTGTTCACTGTTTCACGGACATAGAGAACTAAATTTCCTTCGGCGAAAGTGCTGTTTTCACAGTGCTAAGTACTCCCAACTCTATCAACAATGTAGGTTTTACCAGTTTTCTAAGTCTCTCTTGTTTTCTTGTACTTATCCGGGGAATTCTCTGTGTAAACCTCTGTAACTTTTCTAGGTAGATGAATCACTGTGTACTTTCGCTTGTTTCTATCTGTTACCAAACTTGAGAAAGTCATACATTCTCTGTTCACTGTTTCACGGACTTAGAGAACTAAATTTCCTTCGGCGAAAGTGCTGTTTTCACAGTGCTAAGTACTCCGAACTCTATGAACAATGTAGGTTTTACCAGTTTTCTAAGTCTCTCTTATTTTCTTGTACTTATCCTTGGAATTCTCTGTGTAAACCTCTGTAACTTTTCTAGGTAGATGAATCACTGTGTACTTTCGCTTGTTTCTATCTGTTACCAAACTTGAGAAACTCGTACATTCTCTGTTCACTGTTTCACGGACTTAGAGAACTAAATTTCCTTCGGCGAAAGTGCTGTTTTCACAGTGCTAAGTACTCCCAACTCTATCAACAATGTACGTTTTACCAGTTTTCTAAGTCTCTCTTATTTTCTTGTACTTATTCTTGGAATTCTCTGTGTAAACCTCTGTAACTTTTCTAGGTAGATGAATCACTGTGTACTTTCGCTTGTTTCTATCTGTTACCAATCTTGAGAAACTCATACATTCTCTGTTCACTGTTTCCCAGTCTTAGAGATGTAGATTTCTTTCTGCGAAAGTGCTGTTTTTACAGTGCTAAGTACTCCCAACTCTATCAACAATGTAGGTTTTACCAGTTTTCCGAGTCTCTATTATTTTCTTGTACTTATACTTGGTTTTCTCTGTGTAAACCTCTGTAACTTGTCTAGGTAGATGAATCACTGTGTACTTTCGCTTGTTTCTATCTGTTACCAATCTTGAGAAACTCATACATTCTCTGTTCACTGTTTCCCAGTCTTAGAGAAGTAGATTTCTGTCTGGGAAAGTGCTGTTTTCACAGTGCTAAGTACTCCCAACTCTATCCACAATGTAGGTTTTACCAGTTTTCTAAGTCTCTCTTATTTTCTTGTACTTATACATGGAATTCTCTGAGTAAACTTCTGTACCTTCTCTAGGTAGATGAATGACTGTGTACTTTCTCTTGTTTCTATCTGTTACCAATCTTGAGAAACACATACATTCTCTGTTCACTGTTTCCCTGTGTTATAGAAGGTGATTTCTTTCTGGGAAAGTGCTGCTTTCACAGTGCTAAGTACTCCCAACTCTATCAACAATGTAGGTTTTACCAGTTTTCTATGTCTCTCTTATTTTCTTGTACTTATACTTGGAATTTTCTGTGTAAACCTCTGTAACTTTTCTATGTAGATGAATCACTGTGTACTTTCTCTAGTTTCTGTCTGTTACCAATCTTGAGAAACTGCTACATTCTCTTTTCACTGTTTCACGGACTTAGAAAATTAAATTTCTTTCTGCGAAAGTGCTGTTTTCACAGTGCTTAGTACTTCCAACTCTATCAACAATGTAGGTTTTACCAGTTTTCTAAGTCTCTCTTATTTTCTTGTACTTATCCTTGGAATTCTCTGTGTAAACCTCTGTAACTTTTCTAGGTAGATGAATCACTGTGTACTTTCTCTTGTTTCTATCTGTTACCAAACTTGAGAAACTCATACATTCTCTGTTCACTGTTTCACGGACTTAGAGAACTAAATTTCCTTTGGCGAAAGTGCTGTTTTCACAGTGCTAAGTACTCCCAAATCTATCAACAATGTAGGTTTTACCAGTTTTCTAAGTCTCTCTTATTTTCTTGTACTTGGAATTCTATGTGTAAACTTCTGTAACTTCTCTAGGTAGATGAATCACTGTGTACTTTCTCTTGTTTCTATCTGTTACCAATCTTGAGAAACTCATACATTCTCTGTTCACTGTTTCCCAGTCTTACAGAAGTAGATTTCTTTCTGCGAAAGTGCTGTTTTCACAGTGCTAAGTACTCCCAACTCTATCCACATTGCAGGTTTTACGAGTTTTCTAAGTCTCTCTTATTTTCTTGTACTTATCCTGGGAATTCTATGTGTAAACTTCTGTAACTTCTCTAGGTAGATGAATCACTGTGTACTTTCTCTTGTTTCTATCTGTTACCAATCTGGAGAAACTCATACATTCTCTGTTCACTGTTTCCCAGTCTTAGAGAAGTAGATTTCTGTCTGGGAAAGTGCTGTTTTCACAGTGCTAAGTACTCCCAACTCTATCCACAATGTAGGTTTTACCAGTTTTCTAAGTCTCTCTTATTTTCTTGTACTTATACATGGAATTCTCTGAGTAAACTTCTCTACCTTCTCTATTTAGATGAATCACTGTGTACTTTCTCTTATTTCTATCTGTTACCAATCTTGAGAAACACATACATTCTCTGTTCACTGATTCCCAGTGTTAGAGAAGGAGATTTCTTTCTGGGAAAGTGCTGCTTTCACAGTGCTAAGTATTCCCAACTCTATCCACATTGCAGGTTTTACGAGTTTTCTAAGTCTCTCTTATTTTCTTGTACTTATCCTTGGAATTCTCTGTGTAAACCTCTGTAACTTTTCTAGGTAGATGAATCACTGTGTACTTTCTCTTGTTTCTATCTGTTACCAAACTTGAGAAACTCATACATTCTCTGTTCACTGTTTCACGGACATAGAGAACTAAATTTCCTTCGGCGAAAGTGCTGTTTTCACAGTGCTAAGTACTCCCAACTCTATCAACAATGTAGGTTTTAACAGTTTTCTAAGTCTCTCTTATTTTCTTGTACTTATCCTGGGAATTCTCTGTGTAAACCTCTGTAACTTTTCTAGGTAGATGAATCACTGTGTACTTTCGCTTGTTTCTATCTGTTACCAAACTTGAGAAAGTCATACATTCTCTGTTCACTGTTTCACGGACTTAGAGAACTAAATTTCCTTCGGCGAAAGTGCTGTTTTCACAGTGCTAAGTACTCCGAACTCTATGAACAATGTAGGTTTTACCAGTTTTCTAAGTCTCTCTTATTTTCTTGTACTTATTCTTGGAATTCTCTGTGTAAACCTCTGTAACTTTTCTAGGTAGATGAATCACTGTGTACTTTCGCTTGTTTCTATCTGATACCAAACTTCAGAAACTCATACATTCTCTGTTCACTGTTTCACGGACTTAGAGAACTAAATTTCCGTCGGCGAAATTGCTATTTTCACAGTGCTAAGTACTCCCAACTCTATCAACAATGTAGGTTTTACCAGTTTTCTAAGTCTCTCTTATTTTCTTGTACTTATACATGGAATTCTCTGAGTAAACTTCTGTACCTTCTCTAGGTAGATGAATCACTGTGTACTTTCTCTTGTTTCTATCTGTTACCAATCTTGAGAAACACATACATTCTCTGTTCACTGATTCCCAGTGTTAGAGAAGGAGATTTCTTTCTGGGAAAGTGCTGCTTTCACAGTGCTAAGTACTCCCAACTCTATCCACATTGCAGGTTTTACGAGTTTTCTAAGTCTCTCTTATTTTCTTGTACTTATCCTTGGAATTCTCTGTGTAAACCTCTGTAACTTTTCTAGGTAGATGAATCACTGTGTTGTTTCGCTTGTTTCTATCTGTTACCAAACTTGAGAAACTCATACATTCTCTGTTCACTGTTTCACGGACATAGAGAACTAAATTTCCTTCGGCGAAAGTGCTGTTTTCACAGTGCTAAGTACTCCCAACTCTATCAACAATGTAGGTTTTACCAGTTTTCTAAGTCTCTCTTATTTTCTTGTACTTATCCTGGGAATTCTCTGTGTAAACCTCTGTAACTTTTCTAGGTAGATGAATCACTGTGTACTTTCGCTTGTTTCTATCTGTTACCAAACTTGAGAAAGTCATACATTCTCTGTTCACTGTTTCACGGACTTAGAGAACTAAATTTCCTTCGGCGAAAGTGCTGTTTTCACAGTGCTAAGTACTCCGAACTCTATGAACAATGTAGGTTTTACCAGTTTTCTAAGTCTCTCTTATTTTCTTGTACTTATCCTTGGAATTCTCTGTGTAAACCTCTGTAACTTTTCTAGGTAGATGAATCACTGTGTACTTTCGCTTGTTTCTATCTGTTACCAAACTTGAGAAACTCGTACATTCTCTGTTCACTGTTTCACGGACTTAGAGAACTAAATTTCCTTCGGCGAAAGTTCTGTTTTCACAGTGCTAAGTACTCCCAAGTCTTTCAACAATGTAGGTTTTACCAATTTTCTAAGTCTCTCTTATTTTCTTGTACTTATACTTGGAATTCTCTGTGTAAACCTATGTAACTTCTCTAGGTAGATGAATCACTGTGTACTTTCTCTTGTTTCTATCTGTTACCAATCTTGAGAAACTCATACGTTCTCTGTTCACTGTTTCCCAGTCTTAGAGAAGTAGATTTCTTTCTGCGAAAGTGCTGTTTTCACAGTCCTAAGTACTCCCAACTCTATCAACAATGTAGGTTTTACCAGTTTTCTAAGTCTCTCTTATTTTCCTGTACTTATCCTTGGAATTCTCTGTGTAAACCATCTCTAACTTCTTTAGGTATATGAATCACTGTGTACTTTCTCTTGTTTCTATCTGTTACCAATCTTGAGAAACTCATACATTCTCTGTTCAGTGTTTCCCAGTGTGAGAGAAGTAGATTTCTTTCTGCGAAAGTGCTGTTTTCACAGTGCTAAGTACTCCCATCTCTATCAACAATGTAGGTGTTACCGGTTTCTAAGTCTCTCTTATTTAATTGTACTTATCCTTGGAATTCTCTGTGTAAACCTCTGTAACTTTTCTAGGTAGATGAATCACTGTGTACTTTCGCTTGTTTCTATCTGTTACCAAACTTGAGAAACTCATACATTCTCTGTTCACTGTTTCACGGACTTAGAGAACTAAATTTCCTTTGGCCAAAGTGCTGTTTTCACAGTGCTAAGTACTCCGAACTCTATCAACAATGTAGGTTTTACCAGTTTTCTAAGTCTCTCTTATTTTCTTGTACTTATCCTTGGAATTCTCTGTGTAAACCTCTGTAACTTTTCTAGGTAGATGAATCACTGTGTACTTTCGCTTGTTTCTATCTGTTACCAAACTTGAGAAACTCATACATTCTCTGTTCACTGTTTCACGGACTTAGAGAACTAAATTTCCGTCGGCGAAATTGCTATTTTCACAGTGCTAAGTACTCCCAACTCTATCAACAATGTAGGTTTTACCAGTTTTCTAAGTCTCTCTTATTTTCTTGTACTTATACATGGAATTCTCTGAGTAAACTTCTGTACCTTCTCTAGGTAGATGAATCACTGTGTACTTTCTCTTGTTTCTATCTGTTACCAATCTTGAGAAACACATACATTCTCTGTTCACTGATTCCCAGTGTTAGAGAAGGAGATTTCTTTCTGGGAAAGTGCTGCTTTCACAGTGCTAAGTACTCCCAACTCTATCCACATTGCAGGTTTTACGAGTTTTCTAAGTCTCTCTTATTTTCTTGTACTTATCCTTGGAATTCTCTGTGTAAACCTCTGTAACTTTTCTAGGTAGATGAATCACTGTGTTGTTTCGCTTGTTTCTATCTGTTACCAAACTTGAGAAACTCATACATTCTCTGTTCACTGTTTCACGGACATAGAGAACTAAATTTCCTTCGGCGAAAGTGCTGTTTTCACAGTGCTAAGTACTCCCAACTCTATCAACAATGTAGGTTTTACCAGTTTTCTAAGTCTCTCTTATTTTCTTGTACTTATCCTGGGAATTCTCTGTGTAAACCTCTGTAACTTTTCTAGGTAGATGAATCACTGTGTACTTTCGCTTGTTTCTATCTGTTACCAAACTTGAGAAAGTCATACATTCTCTGTTCACTGTTTCACGGACTTAGAGAACTAAATTTCCTTCGGCGAAAGTGCTGTTTTCACAGTGCTAAGTACTCCGAACTCTATGAACAATGTAGGTTTCACCAGTTTTCTAAGTCTCTCTTATTTTCTTGTACTTATCCTTGGAATTCTCTGTGTAAACCTCTGTAACTTTTCTAGGTAGATGAATCACTGTGTACTTTCGCTTGTTTCTATCTGTTACCAAACTTGAGAAACTCGTACATTCTCTGTTCACTGTTTCACGGACTTAGAGAACTAAATTTCCTTCGGCGAAAGTTCTGTTTTCACAGTGCTAAGTACTCCCAAGTCTTTCAACAATGTAGGTTTTACCAATTTTCTAAGTCTCTCTTATTTTCTTGTACTTATACTTGGAATTCTCTGTGTAAACCTCTGTAACTTCTCTAGGTAGATGAATCACTGTGTACTTTCTCTTGTTTCTATCTGTTACCAATCTTGAGAAACTCATACGTTCTCTGTTCACTGTTTCCCAGTCTTAGAGAAGTAGATTTCTTTCTGCGAAAGTGCTGTTTTCACAGTCCTAAGTACTCCCAACTCTATCAACAATGTAGGTTTTACCAGTTTTCTAAGTCTCTCTTATTTTCCTGTACTTATCCTTGGAATTCTCTGTGTAAACCATCTCTAACTTCTTTAGGTATATGAATCACTGTGTACTTTCTCTTGTTTCTATCTGTTACCAATCTTGAGAAACTCATACATTCTCTGTTCAGTGTTTCCCAGTGTGAGAGAAGTAGATTTCTTTCTGCGAAAGTGCTGTTTTCACAGTGCTAAGTACTCCCATCTCTATCAACAATGTAGGTGTTACCGGTTTCTAAATCTCTCTTATTTAATTGTACTTATCCTTGGAATTCTCTGTGTAAACCTCTGTAACTTTTCTAGGTAGATGAATCACTGTGTACTTTCGCTTGTTTCTATCTGTTACCAAACTTGAGAAACTCATACATTCTCTGTTCACTGTTTCACGGACTTAGAGAACTAAATTTCCTTCGGCCAAAGTGCTGTTTTCACAGTGCTATGTACTCCCAACTCTATCAACAATGTAGGTTTTACCAGTTTTCTAAGTCTCTCTTATTTTCCTGTACTTATACATGGAATTCTCTGAGTAAACTTCTGTACCTTCTCTAGGTAGATGAATCACTGTGTACTTTCTCTTGTTTCTATCTGTTACCAATCTTGAGAAACACATACATTCTCTGTTCACTGTTTCTCAGTGTTATATAAGGTGATTTCTTTCTGGGAAAGTCCTGCTTTCACAGTGCTAAGTACTCCCAACTCTATCAACAATGTAGGTTTTACCAGTTTTCTATGTCTCTCTTATTTTCTTGTACTTATACTTGGAATTCTCTGTGTAAACCTCTGTAACTTTTCTATGTAGATGAATCACTGTGTACTTTCTCTTGTTTCTGTCTGTTACCAATCTTGAGAAACTGCTACATTCTCTTTTCACTGTTTCACGGACTTAGAAAACTAAATTTCTTTCTGCGAAAGTGCTGTTTTCACAGTGCTAAGTACTCCCAACTCTATCAACAATGTAGGTTTTATCAGTTTTCTAAGTCTCTCTTATTTTCTTGTACTTATCCTTGGAATTCTCTGTGTAAACCTCTGTAACTTCTCTAGGTAGATGAATCACTGTGTACTTTCGCTTGTTTCTATCTGTTACCAAACTTGAGAAACTCATACATTCTCTGTTCACTGTTTCACGGACTTAGAGAACTAAATTTCCTTCGGCGAAAGTGCTGTTTTCACAGTGCTAAGTACTCCCAACTCTATCAACAATGTAGGTTTTACCAGTTTT
Organism: Heterohyrax brucei; assembly: GCA_028571685.1. Classification (NCBI taxonomy): domain Eukaryota; kingdom Metazoa; phylum Chordata; class Mammalia; order Hyracoidea; family Procaviidae; genus Heterohyrax; species Heterohyrax brucei. The sequence goes on from CM053146.1 coordinate 17,995,802, forward strand.
CTAAGTCTCTCTTATTTTCTTGTACTTATCCTTGGAATTCTCTGTGTAAACCTCTTTAACTTTTCTAGGTAGATGAATCACTGTGTACTTTCGCTTGTTTCCATCTGTTACCAAACTTGAGAAACTCATACATTCTCTGTTCACTATTTCACGAATTTAGAGAACTAAATTTCCTTCGGCGAAAGTGCTGTTTCCACAGTGCTAAGTACTCCCAACTCTATCAACAATGTAGGTTTTACCAGTTTTCTAAGTCTCTCTTATTTTCTTGTACTTATACGTCGAATTCTCTGTGTAAACCTCTGTAACTTTTCTAGGTAGATGAGTCACTGTGTACTTTCGCTTGTTTCTATCTGTTACCAAACTTGAGAAACTCATACATTCTCTGTTCACTGTTTCACGGACCTAGAGAACTAAATTTCCTTCGGCGAAAGTGCTGTTTTCACAGTGCTAAGTACTCCCAACTCTATCAACAATGTAGGTTTTACCAGTTTTCTAAGTCTCCCTTATTTTCTTGTACTTATCCTTGGAATTCTCTGTGTAAACCTCTGTAACTTTTCTAGGTAGATGAATCACTGTGTACTTTCTCTTGTTTCTATCTGTTACCAATCTTGAGAAACTCATACATTCTCTGTTCAATGTTTCAGGGACTTAGAGAACTAAATTTCTTTCGGCGACAGTGCTGTTTTCACAGTGCTAAGTACTCCCAACTCCATCAACAATGTAGGTTTTACCAGTTTTCTAAGTCTCTCTTATTTTCTTGTACTTGGAATTCTATGTGTAAACTTCTGTACCTTCTCTAGGTAGATGAATCACTGTGTTCTTTCTCTTGTTTCTATCTGTTACCAATCTTGAGAAACTCATACATTCTGTATTCACTGTTTCGCCGTGTTAGAGTACATTTCTTTCTGCGAAAGTGCTGTCTTCAGAGTGCTAAGTACTCCCAACTCTATCAACAATGTAGGTTTTTCCAGTTTTCTAAATCTCTCTTATTTTCTTGTACTTATACTGGGATTTCTCTGTGTAAACCTCTTTAACTTCTGCAGGTAGATGAACCACTGTGTACTTTCTTTTGTTTCTATCTGTTACCAATGTTGAGAAACTCACACATTCTCTGTTAACTGTTTCGCGGTCTTAGAGAAGTAGATTTCTCTCTACGAAAGTGATGTTTTCACAGTGCTAAGTACTCCCAACTCTATCAACAATGTAGGTTTTAAGAGTTTACTAAGTCTCTCTTATTTTCTTGTACTTATACTTGGAAATCTCTGTGTAACCCACAGTAACTTCTCTAGGTAGACGAATCACTGTGTTCTTTCTCTTGTTTCTATCTGTTACCAATCTTGAGAAACTCATACATTCTCTATTCACTGTTTTTCCGTCTTAGAGAAGTAGATTTCTTTGTACGAAAGTGCTGTTTTCACAGTGCTAAGTACTCCCAACTCTATCAACAATGTAGGTTTTACCAGTTTTCTAAGTCTCTCTTATTTTCTTGTACTTATACTTGGAATTCCTTGTGTAAACCTCTGTAACTTCTGTATGTAGATCAATCACTGTGTACTTTGTCTTGTTTCTATCTGTTACCAATCTTGAGAAAGTCAAACAATCTCTATTCACTGTTTCGCGGTCTTAGAGAAAATTTCTTTCTGCGAAAGTGCTGTTTTCACAGTGCTAAGTACTCCCGACTCTATCAACAATGTACTTTTTACCAGTTTTCTAAGTCTCTCTTATTTTCTTGTACTTATACTTGGAATTCTCTGTGTAAAAAACAGTAACTTCTCTAGGTAGATGAATCAATGTGTTCTTTCTCTTGTTTCTGTCACCAATCTTGAGAAACTCATACATTCTCTATTCACTGTTTCGCGGTCTTAGAGAAGTAGATTGCTTTCTGCGAAAGTGGTGTTTTCACAGTGCTAAGTACTCCCAACTCTATCAACAATGTAGGTTTTACCAGTTTTCTAATTCTCTCTTATTTTCTTGTACTTATACTTGGACTTCCTTGTGTAAACCTGTGTATCTTCTGTATGTAGATCAATCACTGTGTACTTTCTCTTGTTTCTATCTGTTACCAATCTTGAGAAACACACACATTCTCTGTTAACTCTTTCGCGGTCTTGGAGAAGTAGATTTCTTTGTTTGAAAGTGCTGTTTTCACAGTGCTAAATACTCCCAACTCTATCAACAATGTAGGTTTTACCCGTTTTCTAAGTCTCTCTTATTTTCTTGTACTTATACTTGGAATTCTCTGTGTAAACCACAGTAACTTCTCTAAGTAGATGTATCACTGTGTTCTTTCTCTGGTTTCTATCTGTTACCAATCTTGAAAAAGTCAAACATTCTCTTTTCACTGTTTTGCGGTCTTAGAGAAGTAGATTTCTTTCTGCGAAGGTGATGTTTTCACAGTGCTAAGTACTCCCAACTCTATCAACGCTGTCGGTTTTACGAGTTTTCTAAGTCTCTCTTATTATCTTGTACTTATACTTGGAATTCTTTGTGTAAACCACAGTAACTTCTCTAGGTAGATGAATCACTGTGTTCTTTTTCTTGTTTCTATCTGTTACCAATCTTGAGAAACTCATACATTCTCTATTCACTGTTTCGCGGTCTTAGAGAAGTAGATTGCTTTCTGCGAAACTGCTGTTTTCACAGTGCTAAGTACTCCCAACCATATGAACAATATAGATATTGACCGTTTTCTAAGTCTCTCTTATTTTCTTGTACTGCTACTTGGAATTCTTTGTGTAAACCACAGTAACTTCTCTAAGTAGATGTATCACTGTGTTCTTTGTCTTGTTTCTATCTGTTACCAATCTTGATTAAGTCATACATTCTCTATTCACTGTTTTGCGGTCTTAGAGAAGTAGATTTCTATCTGCGAAAGTGATGTTTTCACAGTGCTAAGTACTCCCAACTCTATGAACAGTGTAGGTTTTACGAGTTTTCTAAGTCTCTCTTATTTTCTTGTACTTATACGTGGAATTCTCTGTGTAAACCACAGTAACTTCCCTAGGTAGATGAATCACTGTGTTCTTTCTCTTGTTTCTGTTACCAATCTTGAGAAACTCACACATTCTCTATTCACTGTTTCGCGGTCTTAGAGAAGTAGATTTCTTTCTGCGAAAGTGCTGTTTTCACAGTACTAAGTACTCCCAACTCTTTCAACAATGTAGGTTTCACCCGTTTTCTAAGTCTCTCTTATTTTCTTGTACTTATACTTGGAATTCTCTGTTTAAACCTCTTTAACTTCCATAGGTAGATGAACGACTGTGTAGTTTCTTTTGTTTCTATCTGTTACCAATCTTGAGAAACTCACACATTCTCTGTTAACTGTTTCGCGGTCTTAGAGAAGTAGATTTCTCTCTACGAAAGTGATGTTTTCACAGTGCTAAGTACTCCCAACTCTATCAACAATGTAGGTTTTACCCGTTTTCTAAGTCTCTCTTATTTTCTTTCACTTATACTTGGAATTCTCTGTGTAAACCACAGTAACTTCTCTAGGTAGATGAATCACTGTGTTCTTTCTCTTGTTTCTATCTGTTACCAATCCTGAGAAACTCATACATTCTCTATTCACTGTTTCGCGGACTTAGAGAAATAGATTTCTTTCTGCGAAAGTGATGTTTTCATAGTGCTAAGCATTCCCAACTCTATCAACAATGTAGGTTTTACGAGTTTTCTAAGTCTCTCTTATTTTCTTCTACTTATACTTGGAATTCTCTGTGTAAACCTCTGTAACTTCTCTAGGTAGATGAATCACTGTGTTCTTTCTCTTGTTTCTATCCGTTACCAATCTTGAGAAACTCATACATTCTCTATTCACTGTTTCGCGGTCTTAGAGAAGTAGATTGCTTTCTGCGAAAGTGCTGTTTTCACAGTGCTAAGTACTCCCAACTCTATCAACACTGTAGGTTTTACCCGTTTTCTAAGTCTCTCTTTTTTTCTTGCACTTATTCTTGGAATTCTATGTGTAAACCGCAGTAACTTCTCTCAGTATATGTATCACTGTGTTCTTTGTCTTGTTTCTGTTACCAATCTTGAGAAAGTCATACATTCTCTATTCACTGTTTTGCGCTCTTAGAGAAGCAGATTTCTTTCTGCGAAAGTGCTGTTTTCACAGTGCTAAGTACTCCCGACTCTATCAACGCTGTAGGTTTTACGAGTTTTCTAAGTCTCTCTTATTTTCTTGTACTTATACTTGGAATTCTCTGTGTAAACCGCAGTAACTTCTCTAGGTAGATGAATCACTGTGTTCTTTCTCTTGTTTCTATCTGTTACCAATCTTGAGAAACTCATACATTCTGTATTCACTGTTTCGCCGTGTTACAGTACATTTCTTTCTGCGAAAGTGCTGTCTTCAGAGTGCTAAGTACTCCCAACTCTATCAACAATGTAGGTTTTTCCAGTTTTCTAAATCTCTCTTATTTTCTTGTACTTATACTGGGAATTCTCTGTGTAAACCTCTTTAACTTCTGCAGGTAGATGAACCACTGTGTACTTTCTTTTGTTTCTATCTGTTACCAATGTTGAGAAACTCACACATTCTCTGTTAACTGTTTCGCGGTCTTAGAGAAGTAGATTTCTCTCTACGAAAGTGATGTTTTCACAGTGCTAAGTACTCCCAACTCTATCAACAATGTAGGTTTTAAGAGTTTACTAAGTCTCTCTTATTTTCTTGTACTTATACTTGGAAATCTCTGTGTAACCCACAGTAACTTCTCTAGGTAGACGAATCACTGTGTTCTTTCTCTTGTTTCTATCTGTTACCAATCTTGAGAAACTCATACATTCTCTATTCACTGTTTTTCGGTCTAAGAGAAGTAGATTTCTTTGTACGAAAGTGCTGTTTTCACAGTGCTAAGTACTCCCAACTCTATCAACAATGTAGGTTTTACCAGTTTTCTAAGTCTCTCTTATTTTCTTGTACTTATACTTGGAATTCCTTGTGTAAACCTCTGTAACTTCTGTATGTAGATCAATCACTGTGTACTTTGTCTTGTTTCTATCTGTTACCAATCTTGAGAAAGTCAAACAATCTCTATTCACTGTTTCGCGGTCTTAGAGAAAATTTCTTTCTGCGAAAGTGCTGTTTTCACAGTGCTAAGTACTCCCGACTCTATCAACAATGTACTTTTTACCAGTTTTCTAAGTCTCTCTTATTTTCTTGTACTTATACTTGGAATTCTCTGTGTAAAAAACAGTAACTTCTCTAGGTAGATGAATCAATGTGTTCTTTCTCTTGTTTCTATCTGTCACCAATCTTGAGAAACTCATACATTCTCTATTCACTGTTTCGCGGTCTTAGAGAAGTAGATTGCTTTCTGCGAAAGTGGAGTTTTCACAGTGCTAAGTACTCCCAACTCTATCAACAATGTAGGTTTTACCAGTTTTCTAATTCTCTCTTATTTTCTTGTACTTATACTTGGACTTCCTTGTGTAAACCTGTGTATCTTCTGTATGTAGATCAATCACTGTGTACTTTCTCTTGTTTCTATCTGTTACCAATCTTGAGAAACACACACATTCTCTGTTAACTCTTTCGCGGTCTTGGAGAAGTAGATTTCTTTGTTTGAAAGTGCTGTTTTCACAGTGCTAAATACTCCCAACTCTATCAACAATGTAGGTTTTACCCGTTTTCTAAGTCTCTCTTATTTTCTTGTACTTATACTTGGAATTCTCTGTGTAAACCACAGTAACTTCTCTAAGTAGATGTATCACTGTGTTCTTTCTCTGGTTTCTATCTGTTACCAATCTTGAAAAAGTCAAACATTCTCTTTTCACTGTTTTGCGGTCTTAGAGAAGTAGATTTCTTTCTGCGAAGGTGATGTTTTCACAGTGCTAAGTACTCCCAACTCTATCAACGCTGTCGGTTTTACGAGTTTTCTAAGTCTCTCTTATTATCTTGTACTTATACTTGGAATTCTTTGTGTAAACCACAGTAACTTCTCTAGGTAGATGAATCACTGTGTTCTTTTTCTTGTTTCTATCTGTTACCAATCTTGAGAAACTCATACATTCTCTATTCACTGTTTCGCGGTCTTAGAGAAGTAGATTGCTTTCTGCGAAACTGCTGTTTTCACAGTGCTAAGTACTCCCAACTCTATGAACAATATAGATATTGACCGTTTTCTAAGTCTCTCTTATTTTCTTGTACTGCTACTTGGAATTCTTTGTGTAAACCACAGTAACTTCTCTAAGTAGATGTATCACTGTGTTCTTTGTCTTGTTTCTATCTGTTACCAATCTTGATTAAGTCATACATTCTCTATTCACTGTTTTGCGGTCTTAGAGAAGTAGATTTCTATCTGCGAAAGTGATGTTTTCACAGTGCTAAGTACTCCCAACTCTATGAACAGTGTAGGTTTTACGAGTTTTCTAAGTCTCTCTTATTTTCTTGTACTTATACGTGGAATTCTCTGTGTAAACCACAGTAACTTCCCTAGGTAGATGAATCACTGTGTTCTTTCTCTTGTTTCTGTTACCAATCTTGAGAAACTCACACATTCTCTATTCACTGTTTCGCGGTCTTAGAGAAGTAGATTTCTTTCTGCGAAAGTGCTGTTTTCACAGTACTAAGTACTCCCAACTCTTTCAACAATGTAGGTTTCACCCGTTTTCTAAGTCTCTCTTATTTTCTTGTACTTATACTTGGAATTCTCTGTTTAAACCTCTTTAACTTCCATAGGTAGATGAACGACTGTGTAGTTTCTTTTGTTTCTATCTGTTACCAATCTTGAGAAACTCACACATTCTCTGTTAACTGTTTCGCGGTCTTAGAGAAGTAGATTTCTCTCTACGAAAGTGATGTTTTCACAGTGCTAAGTACTCCCAACTCTATCAACAATGTAGGTTTTACCCGTTTTCTAAGTCTCTCTTATTTTCTTTCACTTATACTTGGAATTCTCTGTGTAAACCACAGTAACTTCTCTAGGTAGATGAATCACTGTGTTCTTTCTCTTGTTTCTATCTGTTACCAATCCTGAGAAACTCATACATTCTCTATTCACTGTTTCGCGGACTTAGAGAAATAGATTTCTTTCTGCGAAAGTGATGTTTTCATAGTGCTAAGCATTCCCAACTCTATCAACAATGTAGGTTTTACGAGTTTTCTAAGTCTCTCTTATTTTCTTCTACTTATACTTGGAATTCTCTGTGTAAACCTCTGTAACTTCTCTAGGTAGATGAATCACTGTGTTCTTTCTCTTGTTTCTATCCGTTACCAATCTTGAGAAACTCATACATTCTCTATTCACTGTTTCGCGGTCTTAGAGAAGTAGATTGCTTTCTGCGAAAGTGCTGTTTTCACAGTGCTAAGTACTCCCAACTCTATCAACACTGTAGGTTTTACCCGTTTTCTAAGTCTCTCTTTTTTTCTTGCACTTATTCTTGGAATTCTATGTGTAAACCGCAGTAACTTCTCTCAGTATATGTATCACTGTGTTCTTTGTCTTGTTTCTGTTACCAATCTTGAGAAAGTCATACATTCTCTATTCACTGTTTTGCGCTCTTAGAGAAGCAGATTTCTTTCTGCGAAAGTGCTGTTTTCACAGTGCTAAGTACTCCCGACTCTATCAACGCTGTAGGTTTTACGAGTTTTCTAAGTCTCTCTTATTTTCTTGTACTTATACTTGGAATTCTCTGTGTAAACCGCAGTAACTTCTCTAGGTAGATGAATCACTGTGTTCTTTCTCTTGTTTCTATCTGTTACCAATCTTGAGAAACTCATACATTCTGTATTCACTGTTTCGCCGTGTTAGAGTACATTTCTTTCTGCGAAAGTGCTGTCTTCAGAGTGCTAAGTACTCCCAACTCTATCAACAATGTAGGTTTTTCCAGTTTTCTAAATCTCTCTTATTTTCTTGTACTTATACTGGGAATTCTCTGTGTAAACCTCTTTAACTTCTGCAGGTAGATGAACCACTGTGTACTTTCTTTTGTTTCTATCTGTTACCAATGTTGAGAAACTCACACATTCTCTGTTAACTGTTTCGCGGTCTTAGAGAAGTAGATTTCTCTCTACGAAAGTGATGTTTTCACAGTGCTAAGTACTCCCAACTCTATCAACAATGTAGGTTTTAAGAGTTTACTAAGTCTCTCTTATTTTCTTGTACTTATACTTGGAAATCTCTGTGTAACCCACAGTAACTTCTCTAGGTAGACGAATCACTGTGTTCTTTCTCTTGTTTCTATCTGTTACCAATCTTGAGAAACTCATACATTCTCTATTCACTGTTTTTCGGTCTTAGAGAAGTAGATTTCTTTGTACGAAAGTGCTGTTTTCACAGTGCTAAGTACTCCCAACTCTATCAACAATGTAGGTTTTACCAGTTTTCTAAGTCTCTCTTATTTTCTTGTACTTATACTTGGAATTCCTTGTGTAAACCTCTGTAACTTCTGTATGTAGATCAATCACTGTGTACTTTGTCTTGTTTCTATCTGTTACCAATCTTGAGAAAGTCAAACAATCTCTATTCACTGTTTCGCGGTCTTAGAGAAAATTTCTTTCTGCGAAAGTGCTGTTTTCACAGTGCTAAGTACTCCCGACTCTATCAACAATGTACTTTTTACCAGTTTTCTAAGTCTCTCTTATTTTCTTGTACTTATACTTGGAATTCTCTGTGTAAAAAACAGTAACTTCTCTAGGTAGATGAATCAATGTGTTCTTTCTCTTGTTTCTATCTGTCACCAATCTTGAGAAACTCATACATTCTCTATTCACTGTTTCGCGGTCTTAGAGAAGTAGATTGCTTTCTGCGAAAGTGGAGTTTTCACAGTGCTAAGTACTCCCAACTCTATCAACAATGTAGGTTTTACCAGTTTTCTAATTCTCTCTTATTTTCTTGTACTTATACTTGGACTTCCTTGTGTAAACCTGTGTATCTTCTGTATGTAGATCAATCACTGTGTACTTTCTCTTGTTTCTATCTGTTACCAATCTTGAGAAACACACACATTCTCTGTTAACTCTTTCGCGGTCTTGGAGAAGTAGATTTCTTTGTTTGAAAGTGCTGTTTTCACAGTGCTAAATACTCCCAACTCTATCAACAATGTAGGTTTTACCCGTTTTCTAAGTCTCTCTTATTTTCTTGTACTTATACTTGGAATTCTCTGTGTAAACCACAGTAACTTCTCTAAGTAGATGTATCACTGTATTCTTTCTCTGGTTTCTATCTGTTACCAATCTTGAGAAAGTCAAACATTCTCTTTTCACTGTTTTGCGGTCTTAGAGAAGTAGATTTCTTTCTGCGAAGGTGATGTTTTCACAGTGCTAAGTACTCCCAACTCTATCAACGCTGTCGGTTTTACGAGTTTTCTAAGTCTCTCTTATTATCTTGTACTTATACTTGGAATTCTTTGTGTAAACCACAGTAACTTCTCTAGGTAGATGAATCACTGTGTTCTTTTTCTTGTTTCTATCTGTTACCAATCTTGAGAAACTCATACATTCTCTATTCACTGTTTCGCGGTCTTAGAGAAGTAGATTGCTTTCTGCGAAACTGCTGTTTTCACAGTGCTAAGTACTCCCAACCATATGAACAATATAGATATTGACCGTTTTCTAAGTCTCTCTTATTTTCTTGTACTGCTACTTGGAATTCTTTGTGTAAACCACAGTAACTTCTCTAAGTAGATGTATCACTGTGTTCTTTGTCTTGTTTCTATCTGTTACCAATCTTGATTAAGTCATACATTCTCTATTCACTGTTTTGCGGTCTTAGAGAAGTAGATTTCTATCTGCGAAAGTGATGTTTTCACAGTGCTAAGTACTCCCAACTCTATGAACAGTGTAGGTTTTACGAGTTTTCTAAGTCTCTCTTATTTTCTTGTACTTATACGTGGAATTCTCTGTGTAAATCACAGTAACTTCCCTAGGTAGATGAATCACTGTGTTCTTTCTCTTGTTTCTGTTACCAATCTTGAGAAACTCACACATTCTCTATTCACTGTTTCGCGGTCATAGAGAAGTAGATTTCGTTCTGCGAAAGTGCTGTTTTCACAGTACTAAGTACTCCCAACTCTTTCAACAATGTAGGTTTCACCCGTTTTCTAAGTCTCTCTTATTTTCTTGTACTTATACTTGGAATTCTCTGTTTAAACCTCTTTAACTTCCATAGGTAGATGAACGACTGTGTAGTTTCTTTTGTTTCTATCTGTTACCAATCTTGAGAAACTCACACATTCTCTGTTAACTGTTTCGCGGTCTTAGAGAAGTAGATTTCTCTCTACGAAAGTGATGTTTTCACAGTGCTAAGTACTCCCAACTCTATTAACAATGTAGGTTTTACCCGTTTTCTAAGTCTCTCTTATTTTCTTTCACTTATACTTGGAATTCTCTGTGTAAACCACAGTAACTTCTCTAGGTAGATGAATCACTGTGTTCTTTCTCTTGTTTCTATCTGTTACCAATCCTGAGAAACTCATACATTCTCTATTCACTGTTTCGCGGACTTAGAGAAATAGATTTCTTTCTGCGAAAGTGATGTTTTCATAGTGCTAAGCATTCCCAACTCTATCAACAATGTAGGTTTTACGAGTTTTCTAAGTCTCTCTTATTTTCTTCTATTTATACTTGGAATTCTCTGTGTAAACCTCTGTAACTTCTCTAGGTAGATGAATCACTGTGTTCTTTCTCTTGTTTCTATCCGTTACCAATCTTGAGAAACTCATACATTCTCTATTCACTGTTTCGCGGTCTTAGAGAAGTAGATTGCTTTCTGCGAAAGTGCTGTTTTCACAGTGCTAAGTACTCCCAACTCTATCAACACTGTAGGTTTTACCCGTTTTCTAAGTCTCTCTTTTTTTCTTGCACTTATTCTTGGAATTCTATGTGTAAACCGCAGTAACTTCTCTCAGTATATGTATCACTGTGTTCTTTGTCTTGTTTCTGTTACCAATCTTGAGAAAGTCATACATTCTCTATTCACTGTTTTGCGCTCTTAGAGAAGCAGATTTCTTTCTGCGAAAGTGCTGTTTTCACAGTGCTAAGTACTCCCGACTCTATCAACGCTGTAGGTTTTACGAGTTTTCTAAGTCTCTCTTATTTTCTTGTACTTATACTTGGAATTCTCTGTGTAAACCGCAGTAACTTCTCTAGGTAGATGAATCACTGTGTTCTTTCTCTTGTTTCTATCTGTTACCAATCTTGAGAAACTCATACATTCTGTATTCACTGTTTCGCCGTGTTAGAGTACATTTCTTTCTGCGAAAGTGCTGTCTTCACAGTGCTAAGTACTCCCAACTCTATCAACAATGTAGGTTTTTCCAGTTTTCTAAATCTCTCTTATTTTCTTGTACTTATACTTGGAATTCTCTATGTAAACCACTTTAACTCCTGTAGGTAGATGAACCACTGTGTACTTTCTTTTGTTTCTATCTGTTACCAATCTTGAGAAACTCACACATTCTCTGTTAACTGTTTCGCGGTCTTAGAGAAGTAGATTTCTCTCTACGAAAGTGATGTTTTCACAGTGCTAAGTACTCCCAACTCTATCAACAATGTAGGTTTTACCCGTTTTCTAAGTCTCTCTTATTTTGTTGTACTTCTACTTGGAATTCCTTGTGTAAACCTGTGTATCTTCTGTATGTAGATCAATCAGTGTGTACTTTCTCTTGTTTCTATCTGTTACCAATCTTGGGAACGTCATACATTCTCTATTCCCTGTTTTTCGGTCCTAGAGAAGTAGATTTCTTTCTGCGAAAGTGATGTTTTCACAGGGCTAAGTACTCCCAGCTCTATCAACAATGTAGATATTGACCGTTTTCTAAGTCTCTCTTATTTTCTTGTACTTATACTTGGAATTCTCTGTGTAAACCACAGTAACTTCTCTAAGTAGATGAATCACTGTGTTCTTTCTCTTGTTTCTATCTGTTACCAATCTTGAGAAACTCATACATTCGCTGTTAACTGTTTCGCGGTTTTAGAGAAATAGATTTCTTTCTGCGAAAGTGCTGTTTTCACAGTGCTAAGTACTCCCAAGTCTATCAACAAGGTAGGTTTTACCCGTTTTCTAAGTCTCCCTTATTTTCTTGCACTTATACTTGGAATTCCCTGTGTAAACCAGAGTAACTTCTCTCGGTAGATGAATCACTGTGTTCTTTCTCTTGTTTCTATCTGTTACCAATCTTGAGAAACTCATACATTCTCTGTAAACTGTTTCGCGGTCTTAGAGAAGTAGATTTCTTTCTGCGAAAGTGATGTTTTCACAGTGCTAAGTACTCCCAACTCTATCAACGCTGTAGGTTTTACGAGTTTTGTAAGTCTCTCTTATTTTCTTGTACTTATACTTGGAATTCTCTGTGTAAACCGCAGTAACTTCTCTAGGTAGATGAATCACTGTGTTCTTTCTCTTGTTTCTATCTGTTACCAATCTTGAGAAACTCATACATTCTGTATTCACTGTTTCGCCGTGTTAGAGTACATTTCTTTCTGCGAAAGTGCTGTCTTCAGAGTGCTAACTACTCCCAACTCTATCAACAATGTAGGTTTTTCCAGTTTTCTAAATCTCTCTTATTTTCTTGTACTTATACTTGGAATTCTCTGTGTAAACCTCTTTAACTTCTGTAGGTAGATGAACCACTGTGTACTTTCTTTTGTTTCTATCTGTTACCAATGTTGAGAAACTCACACATTCTCTGTTAACTGTTTCGCGGTCTTAGAGAAGTAGATTTCTCTCTACGAAAGTGATGTTTTCACAGTGCTAAGTACTCCCAACTCTATCAACAAGGTAGGTTTTACCAGTTTTCTAAGTCTCTCTTATTTTCTTGTACTTATACTTGGAATTCCTTGTGTAAACCTCTGTAACTTCTGTATGTAGATCAATCACTGTGTACTTTGTCTTGTTTCTATCTGTTACCAATCCTGAGAAAGTCAAACAATCTCTATTCACTGTTTCGCGGTCTTAGAGAAAATTTCTTTCTGCGAAAGTGCTGTTTTCACAGTGCTAAGTACTCCCGACTCTATCAACAATGTAGGTTTTACCAGTTTTCTAAGTCTCTCTTATTTTCTTGTACTTATACTTGGAATTCTCTGTGTAAAAAACAGTTACTTCTCTAGGTAGATGAATCACTGTGTTCTTTCTCTTGTTTCTGTTTGTCACCAATCTTGAGAAACTCATACATTCTCTATTCACTGTTTCGCGGTCTTAGAGAAGTAGATTGCTTTCTGCGAAAGTGGTGTTTTCACAGTGCTAAGTACTCCCAACTCTATCAACAATGTAGGTTTTACCAGTTTTCTAAGTCTCTCTTATTTTCTTGTACTTATACTTGGAATTCTCTGTGTAAAAAACAGTTACTTCTCTAGGTAGATGAATCACTGTGTACTTTCTCTTGTTTCTATCTGTTACCAATCTTGAGAAAGTCAAACAATCTCTATTCACTGTTTCGCGGTCTTAGAGAACATTTCGTTCTGCGAAAGTGCTGTTTTCACAGTGCTAAGTACTCCCGACTCTATCAACAATGTAGGTTTTACCCGTTTTCTAAGTCTCTCTTATTTTCTTGTACTTATACTTGGAATTTCTTGTTTAAACCTCTGTAACTTGTGTATGTAGATGAATCAATGTGTACTTTCTCTTGTTTCTATCTGTTACCAATCTTGAGAAAGTCATACATTCTCTCATCACTGTTTTGCGGTCTTAGAGAAGTAGATTTCTTTCTGCGAAAGTGATGTTTTCACAGTGCTAAGTACTCCCAACTCTATCAACGCTGTAGGTTTTACGAGTTTTGTAAGTCTCTCTTATTTTCTTGTACTTATACTTGGAATTCTCTGTGTAAACCGCAGTAACTTCTCTAGGTAGATGAATCACTGTGTTCTTTCTCTTGTTTCCATCTGTTACCAATCTTGAGAAACTCATACATTCTGTATTCACTGTTTCGCCGTGTTAGAGTACATTTCTTTCTGCGAAAGTGCTGTCTTCACAGTGCTAAGTACTCCCAACTCTATCAACAATGTAGGTTTTTCCAGTTTTCTAAATCTCTCTTATTTTCTTGTACTTATACTTGGAATTCTCTGTGTAAACCACTTTAACTTCTGTAGGTAGATGAACCACTGTGTACTTTCTTTTGTTTCTATCTGTTACCAATCTTGAGAAACTCACACATTCTCTGTTAACTGTTTCGCGGTCTTAGAGAAGTAGATTTCTCTCTACGAAAGTGATGTTTTCACAGTGCTAAGTACTCCCAACTCTATCAACAATGTAGGTTTTACCCGTTTTCTAAGTCTCTCTTATTTTCTTGTACTTATACTTGGAATTCTCTGTGTAAACCACAGTAACTTCCCTAGGTAGATGAATCACTGTGTTCTTTCTCTTGTTTCTATCTGTTACCAATCTTGAGAAACTCATACGTTCTCTATTCACCATTTCGCGGTCTTAGAGAAATAGATTACTTTTTGCGAAAGTGCTGTTTTCACAGTGCTAAGTATTCCCAACTCTATCAACAATGTAGGTTTTACCCGTTTTCTAAGTCTCTCTTATTTTGTTGTACTTCTACTTGGAATTCCTTGTGTAAACCTGTGTATCTTCTGTATGTAGATTAATCAGTGTGTACTTTCTCTTGTTTCTATCTGTTACCAATCTTGGGAACGTCATACATTCTCTATTCACTGTTTCGCGGTCTTAGAGAAGTAGATTGCTTTCTGCGAAAGCGCTGTTTTCACAGTGCTAAGTACTCCCAACTGTATCAACAATGTAGATATTGACCGTTTTCTAAGTCTCTCTTATTTTCTTGTACTTATACTTGGAATTGTCTGTGTAAACCACAGTAACTTCTCTAAGTAGATGAATCACTGTGTTCTTTCTCTTGTTTCTATCTGTTACCAATCTTGAGAAACTCATACATTCGCTGTTAACTGTTTCGCGGTTTTAGAGAAGTAGATTTCTTTCTGCGAAAGTGCTGTTTTCACAGTGCTAAGTACTCCCAAGTCTATCAACAGGGTAGGTTTTACCCGTTTTCTAAGTCTCCCTTATTTTCTTGCACTTATACTTGGAATTCCCTGTGTAAACCACAGTAACTTCTCTAGGTAGATGAATCACTGTGTTCTTTCTCTTGTTTCTATCTGTAACCAATCTTGAGAAACTCATACATTCTCTATTGGCTGTTTCGCGGAATTAGAGAAATAGATTTCTTTCTGCGAAAGTGATGTTTTCATAGTGCTAAGTATTCCCAATTCTATCTAAACAATGTAGGTTTTACCAGTTTTCTAAGTCTCTCTTATTTTCTTGTACTTATACTTGGAATTCTCTGTGTAAAAAACAGTAACTTCTCTAGGTAGATGAATCACTGTGTACTTTCTCTTGTTTCTATCTGTTACCAATCTTGAGAAAGTCATACATTCTCTATTCACTGTTTCGCGGTCTTAGAGAAGTAGATTTCTTTCTGCGAAAGTGCTGTTTTCACAGTGCTAAGTACTCCCAACTCTATCCACAATGTAGGTTTTACCAGTTTTGTAATTCTCTCTTATTTTCTTCTACTTATACTTGGACTTCCTTATGTAAACCTGTGTATCTTCTGTATTTAGATCAATCACTGTGTACTTTCTCTTGTTTCTATCTGTTACCAATCTTCAGAAACTCATACATTCTCTATTAACTGTTTCGCGGTCTTGCAGAGGTAGATTTCTTTCTGCGAAAGTGCTGTTTTCACAGTGTTAAATACTCCCAACTCTATCAACAATGTAGGTTTTACCCGTTTTCTAAGTCTCTCTTATTTTCTTGTACTTATACTTGGAATTCTCTGTTTAAACCTCTGTAACTTCTCTAGGTAGATGAATCACTGTGTTCTTTCTCTTGTTTCTATCTGTTACCAATCTTGAGAAAGTCACACATTCTCTATTCACTGTTTTGTGGTCTTAGAGAAGTAGATTTCTTTCTGCGAAAGTGATGTTTTCACAGTGTTAAGTACTCCCAACTATATCAATAATATAGGTTTTACCCGTTTTCTAAGTCTCTCTTATTTCCTTGTACTTATACTTGGAATTCTCTGTGTAAACCACAGTAACTTCTCTAAGTAGATGTATAACTGTGTTCTTTGTCTTCTTTCTATCTGTTCCCAATCTTGAGAAAGTCATACATTCTCTATTCACTGTTTTGCGGTCTTAGAGAAGTAGATTTCTTTCTGCAAAAGTAATGTTTTCACAGTGCTAAGCACTCCCAACTCTATCAACAATGTAGGTTTTACGAGTTTTCTAAGTCTCTCTAATTTCCTTGTACTTATACTTGGAATTGTCTGTGTAAACCACAGTAACTTCTCTAGGTAGATGAATCACTGTGTTCTTTCTCTTGTTTCTATATGTTACCAGTCTTGAGAAAGTCATACATTCTCTATTCACTGTTTTTCGGTCTTAGAGAAGTAGATTTCTTTCTGCGAAAGTGCTGTTTTCACAGTGCTAAGTACTCCCAACTCTATCAACAATGTAGGTTTTACCAGTTTTCTAAGTCTCTCTTATTTTCTTGTACTTATAATTGGAATTTCTTGTGTAAACCTCTGTAACTTGTGTATGTAGATGAATCAATGTGTACTTTCTCTTGTTTCTATCTGTTACCAATCTTGAGAAAGTGATACATTCTCTATTCACTCTTTTGCGGTCTTAGAGAAGTAGATTTCTTTCTGCGAAAGTGCTGTTTTCACAGTGCTAAGAACTCCCAACCCTATCAACAATGTAGGTTTTACCAGTTTTCTAAGTCTCTCTTATTTTCTTGTACTTATACTTGGTATTCTCTGTGTAAACCTTTGTAACTTCTCTAGGAAGATGAATCACTGTGTTCTTTCTCTTGTTTCTATCTGTTACCAATCTTGAGAAAGTCATACATTCTCTATTCACTGTTTCGCGGTCTTAGAGAAGTAGATTGCTTTCTCCAAAAGTGCTGTTTACACAGTGATAAGTACTCCCAACTCTATCAACAATTTAGGTTTTACCAGTTTTCTAATTCTCTCTTATTGTCTTGTACTTATACTTGGAATTCCTAGTGTAAACCTGTGTAACTTCCGTATGTACATCAATCACTGTGTACTTTCTCTTGTTTCTATCTGTTACCAATCTTGAGAAACTCAT
This sequence comes from Heterohyrax brucei, assembly GCA_028571685.1. NCBI lineage: Eukaryota > Metazoa > Chordata > Mammalia > Hyracoidea > Procaviidae > Heterohyrax > Heterohyrax brucei. The sequence goes on from CM053146.1 coordinate 18,012,840, forward strand.
ACATTCTCTGTAAACTGTTTCGCGGTCTTAGAGAAGTAGATTTCTTTGTGCGAAAGTGCTGTTTTCACAGTGCTAAAAACTCCCAACTCTATCAACAATGTAGGTTTTACCCGTTTTCTAAGTCTCTCTTATTTTCTTGTACTTATACTTGGAATTCTCTGTGTAAACCACAGTAACTTCTCTAACTAGATGTATCACTGTGTTCTTTCTCTTGTTTCTATCTGTTACCAATCTTGAGAAAGTCAAACATTCTCTATTCACTGTTTTGCGGTCTTAGAGAAGTAGATTTCTTTCTGCGAAGGTGATGTTTTCACAGTGCTAAGTACTCCCAACTCTATCAACGCTGTCGGTTTTACGAGTTTTCTAAGTCTCTCTTATTATCTTGTACTTATACTTGGAATTCTTTGTGTAAACCACATTAACTTCTCTAGGTAGATGAATCACTGTGTTCTTTCTCTTGTTTCTATCTGTTACCAATCTTGAGAAACTCATACATTCTCTATTCACCATTTCGCGGTCTTAGAGAAGTAGATTGCTTTTTGCAAAAGTGCTGTTTTCACAGTGCTAAGTACTCCCAACACTATCAACAATGTAGGTTTTACCCGTTTTCTAAGTCTCTCTTATTTTCTTGTACTTATACTTGGAATTCCTTGTGTAAACCTGTGTATCTTCTGTATGTAGATCAATCAGTATGTACTTTCTCTTGTTTCTATCTGCTACCAATCCTGGGAAAGTCATAGATTCTCTATTCACTGTTTCGTGGTTTTAGAGAAGTAGATTGCTTTCTGCGAAAGTGCTGTTTTCACAGTGCTAAGTACTCCCAACTCTATGAACAATGTAGATATTGACCGTTTTCTAAGTCTCTCTTATTTTCTTGTACTTATACTTGGAAATCTCTGTGTAAACCACAGTAATTTCTCTAAGTAGACGAATCACTGTGTTCTTTCTCTTGTTTCTATCTCTTACCAATCTTGAGAAAGTCATACATTCTCTATTCACTGTTTCGCTGTCTTAGAGAAGTAGATTGCTATCTGCGAAAGTGCTGTTTTCACAGTGCTAAGTACTCCCGACTCTATCAACAATGTAGGTTTTACCAGTATTCTAAGTCTCTCTTATTTTCTTGTACTTATACTTGGAATTCCTTGAGTAAACCTCTGTAACTTCTCTATGTAGATCATTCACTGTGTACTTTCTCTTGTTTCTATCTGTTACCAATGTTGAGAAACTCACACATTCTCTGTTAACTGTTTCGCGGTCTTAGAGAAGTAGATTTCTCTCTACGAAAGTGATGTTTTCACAGTGCTAAGTACTCCCAACTCTATCAACAATGTAGGTTTTACGAGTTTTCTAAGTCTCTCTTATTTTCTTGTACTTATAATTGGAATTTCTTGTGTAAACCTCTGTAACTTGTGTATGTAGATGAATCACTGTGTTCTTTCTCTTGTTTCTATCTGTTACCAATCTTGAGAAACTCATACATTCTCTATTCACTGTTTCGCGGTCTTAGAGAAGTAGATTGCTTTCTGAGAAAGTGATGTTTTCACAGTGCTAATTACTCCCAACTCTATGAACAATGTAGGTTTTACCCGTTTTCTAAGTCTCTCTTATTTTCTTGTACTTATACTTGGAATTCTCTGTTTAGACCTCTGTAACTTCTCTAGGTAGTTGAATCACTGTGTTCTTTCTCTTGTTTCTATCTGTTACCAAACTTGAGAAAGTCATACAATCTCTATTCACTGTTTCGCGGTCTTAGAGAAGTAGATTTCTTTCTGCGAAAGTGCTGTTTTCACAGTGCTAAGTACTCCCAACTCTATCAACAATGTAGGTTTTACCAGTTTTCTAATTCTCTCTTATTTTCTTCTACTTATACTTGGACTTCCTTATGTAAACCTGTGTATCTTCTGTATTTAGATCAATCACTGTGTACTTTCTCTTGTTTCTATCTGTTACCAATCTTCAGAAACTCATACATTCTCTATTAACTGTTTCGCGGTCTTGCAGAGGTAGATTTCTTTCTGCGAAAGTGCTGTTTTCACAGTGTTAAATACTCCCAACTCTATCAACAATGTAGGTTTTACCCGTTTTCTAAGTCTCTCTTATTTTCTTGTACTTATACTTGGAATTCTCTGTTTAAACCTCTGTAACTTCTCTAGGTAGATGAATCACTGTGTTCTTTCTCTTGTTTCTATCTGTTACCAATCTTGAGAAAGTCACACATTCTCTATTCACTGTTTTGTGGTCTTAGAGAAGTAGATTTCTTTCTGCGAAAGTGATGTTTTCACAGTGTTAAGTACTCCCAACTATATCAATAATATAGGTTTTACCCGTTTTCTAAGTCTCTCTTATTTCCTTGTACTTATACTTGGAATTCTCTGTGTAAACCACAGTAACTTCTCTAAGTAGATGTATAACTGTGTTCTTTGTCTTCTTTCTATCTGTTCCCAATCTTGAGAAAGTCATACATTCTCTATTCACTGTTTTGCCGTCTTAGAGAAGTAGATTTCTTTCTGCAAAAGTAATGTTTTCACAGTGCTAAGTACTCCCAACTCTATCAACAATGTAGGTTTTACGAGTTTTCTAAGTCTCTCTAATTTCCTTGTACTTATACTTGGAATTGTCTGTGTAAACCACAGTAACTTCTCTAGGTAGATGAATCACTGTGTTCTTTCTCTTGTTTCTATGTGTTACCAGTCTTGAGAAAGTCATACATTCTCTATTCACTGTTTTTCGGTCTTAGAGAAGTAGATTTCTTTCTGCGAAAGTGCTGTTTTCACAGTGCTAAGTACTCCCAACTCTATCAACAATGTAGGTTTTACCAGTTTTCTAAGTCTCTCTTATTTTCTTGTACTTATAATTGGAATTTCTTGTGTAAACCTCTGTAACTTGTGTATGTAGATGAATCAATGTGTACTTTCTCTTGTTTCTATCTGTTACCAATCTTGAGAAAGTGATACATTCTCTATTCACTCTTTTGCGGTCTTAGAGAAGTAGATTTCTTTCTGCGAAAGTGCTGTTTTCACAGTGCTAAGAACTCCCAACCCTATCAACAATGTAGGTTTTACCAGTTTTCTAAGTCTCTCTTATTTTCTTGTACTTATACTTGGTATTCTCTGTGTAAACCTCTGTAACTTCTCTAGGAAGATGAATCACTGTGTTCTTTCTCTTGTTTCTATCTGTTACCAATCTTGAGAAAGTCATACATTCTCTATTCACTGTTTCGCGGTCTTAGAGAAGTAGATTGCTTTCTCCAAAAGTGCTGTTTACACAGTGATAAGTACTCCCAACTCTATCAACAATTTAGGTTTTACCAGTTTTCTCATTCTCTCTTATTGTCTTGTACTTATACTTGGAATTCCTAGTGTAAACCTGTGTAACTTCCGTATGTACATCAATCACTGTGTACTTTCTCTTGTTTCTATCTGTTACGAATCTTGAGAAACTCATACATTCTCTGTAAACTGTTTCGCGGTCTTAGAGAAGTAGATTTCTTTGTGCGAAAGTGCTGTTTTCACAGTGCTAAAAACTCCCAACTCTATGAACAGTGTAGGTTTTACGAGTTTTCTAAGTCTCTGTTATTTTCTTGTACTTATACTTGGAATTCTCTGTTTAAACCTCTTTAACTTCTATAGGTAGATGAACGACTGTGTAGTTTCTTTTGTTTCTATCTGTTACCAATCTTGAGAAACTCACAGATTCTCTGTTAACTGTTTCGCGGTCTTAGAGAAGTAGAATTCTCTCTACGAAAGTCATGTTTTCACAGTGTTAAATACTCCTAACTCTATCAACAATGTAGGTTTTACCCATTCTGTAAGTCTCTCTTATTTCCTTGTACTTATACTTGGAATTCTCTGTGTAAACCACAGTAACTTCTCTAAGTAGATGTATCACAGTGTTGTTTCTCTTGTTTCTATCTGTTCCCAATCTTGAGAAAGTCAAACATTCTCTATTCAATGTTTTGCGGTCTTAGAGAAGTAGATTTCTTTCTGCGAAAGAGATGTTTTCACAGTGCTAAGTACTCCCAACTCTATCAACGCTGTCGGTTTTACGAGTTTTCTAAGTCTCCCTTATTTTCTTGTACATATACTTGGAATTCTCTGTGTAAACCTCTGTAACTTCTCTAGGTAGATGAATCACAGTGTTCTTTCTCTTGTTTCTATCTGTTACCAATCTTGAGAAACTCATACATTCTCTATTCACTGTTTCACGGTCTTAGAGAAGTAGATTGCTTTCTGCGAAAGTGCTGTTTTCACAGTGCTAAGTACTCCCAACTCTATGAACAATGTAGATTTTGACTGTATTCTAAGTCTCTCTTATTTTCTAGTACTTATACTTGGAATTTCTTGTGTAAACCTCTGTAACTTGTGTATGTAGATGAATCAATGTGTACTTTCTCTTGTTTCTATCTGTTACCAATCTTGAGAAAGTCATACATTCTCTATTCACTGTTTCGCTGTCTTAGAGAAGTAGATTGCTTTCTGCGAAAGTGCTGTTTTCACAGTGCTAAGTACTGCCAACTCTATCAACAATGTAGATATTGACCGTTTTCTAAGTCTCTCTTATTTTCTTGTACTTATACTTGGTATTCTCTGTGTAAACCTCTGTAACTTCTCTAGGAAGGTGAATCCCTGTGTTCTTTCTCTTGTTTCTATCTGTTACCAATCTTGAGAAAGTCATACATTCTCTATTCACTGTTTCGCGGTCTTAGAGAAGTAGATTGCTTTCTCCGAAAGTGCTGCTTACACAGTGATAAGTACTCCCAACTCTATCAACAATGTAGTTTTACCAGTTTTCTAATTCTCTCTTATTGTCTTGTACTTATACTTGGAATTCCTTGTGTTAACCTGTGTAACTTCCGTATGTACTTCAATCACTGTGTACTTTCTCTTGTTTCTATCTGTTACCAATCTTGAGAAACTCATTCTCTATTCACTGTTTTTCGGTCTTAGAGAAGTGGATTTCTTTCTGCGAAAGTGATGTTTTCACAGTGCTAAGTACTCCCAACTCTATCAACAATGTAGGTTTTACGAGTTTTCTAAGTCTCTCTTATTTTCTTGTACTTATACTTGGAAATCTCCGTGTAACCCACAGTAACTTCTCTAGGTAGACGAATCACTGTGTTCTTTCTCTTGTTTCTATCTGTTACCAATCTTGAGAAACTCATACATTCTCTATTCACTGTTTTTCGGTCTTAGAGAAGTCGATTTCTTTGTACGAAAGTGCTGTTTTCACAGTGCTAAGTACTCCAAACTCTATCAACAATGTAGGTTTTACCCGTTTTCTAAGTTTCTCTTATTTTCTTGTACTTATACTTGGAATTCCTTGTGTAAACCTCTGTAACTTCTGTATGTAGATCAATCACTGTGTACTTTGTCTTGTTTCTATCTGTTACCAATCTTGAGAAAGTCAAACAATCTCTATTCACTGTTTCGCGGTCTTAGAGAAAATTTCTTTCTGCGAAAGTGCTGTTTTCACAGTGCTAAGTACTCCCGACTCTATCAACAATGTAGGTTTTACCAGTTTTCTAAGTCTCTCTTATTTTGTTGTACTTATACTTGGAATTCTCTGTGTAAAAAACAGTAACTTCTCTAGGTAGATGAATCACTGTGTTCTTTCTCTTGTTTCTATGTGTCACCAATCTTGAGAAACTCATACATTCTCTATTCACTGTTTCGCGGTCTTAGAGAAGTAGATTGCTTTCTGCGAAAGTGGTGTTTTCACAGTGCTAAGTACTCCCAACTCTATCAACAATGTAGGTTTTACCAGTTTTGTAATTCTCTCTTATTTTCTTGTACTTATACTTGGACTTCCTTGTGTAAACCTGTGTATCTTCTGTATGTAGATCAATCACTGTGTACTTTCTCTTGTTTCTATCTGTTACCAATCTTCAGCAACACACACATTCTCTGTTAACTCTTTCGCGGTCTTGGAGAAGTAGATTTCTTTGTGTGAAAGTGCTGTTTTCACAGCGCGAAATACTCCCAACTCTGTCAACAATGTAGGTTTTCCCCGTTTTCTAAGTCTCTCTTATTTTCTTGTACTTATACTTGGAATTCTCTGTGTAAACCACAGTAACTTCTCTAAGAAGATGTATCACTGTGTTCTTTCTCTTGTTTCTATCTGTTACCAATCTTGAGAAAGTCAAACATTCTCTATTCACTATTTTGCGGTCTTAGAGAAGTAGATTTCTTTCTGCGAAGGTGATGTTTTCACACTGGTAAGTACTCCCAACTCTATCAACGCTGTCGGTTTTACGAGTTTTCTAAGTCTCTCTTATTATCTTGTACTTATACTTGGAATTCCTTGTGTAAACCACAGTAACTTCTCTAGGTAGATGAATCACTGTGTTCTTTGTCTTGTTTCTATCTGTTACCAATCTTGAGAAACTCATACATTCTCTATCACCATTTCGCAGTCTTAGAGAAGTAGATTGCTTTTTGCAAAAGTGCTGTTTTCACAGTGCTAAATACTCCCAACTCTATCAACAATGTAGGTTTTACCCGTTTTCTAAGTCTCTCTTATTTTCTTGTACTTATACTTGGAATTCCTTGTGTAAACCTGTGTATCTTCTGTATGTAGATAAATCAGTATGTACTTTCTCTTGTTTCTATCTGCTACCAATCCTGGGAAAGTCATAGATTCTGTATTCACTGTTTCGCGGTTTTAGAGAAGTAGATTGCTTTCTGCGAAAGTGCTGTTTTCACAGTGCTAAGTACTCCCAACTCTATCAACAATGTAGGTTTTACCCGTTTTCTAAGTCTCTCTTATTTTCTTGTACTTATACTTGGAATTCCTTGTGTAAACCTCTGTAACTTCTGTATGTAGATCAATCACTGTGTACTTTGTCTTGTTTCTATCTGTTACCAATCTTTAGAAAGTCAAACAATCTCTATTCACTGTTTCGCGGTCTTAGAGAAAATTTCTTTCTGCGAAAGTGCTGTTTTCACAGTGCTAAGTACTCCCGACTCTATCAACAATGTAGGTTTTACGAGTTTTCTAAGTCTCTCTTATTTTCTTGTACTTATACTTGGAATTCTCTGTGTAAAAAACAGTAACTTCTCTAGTTAGATGAATCACTGTGTACTTTCTCTTGTTTCTATCTGTTACCAATCTTGAGAAAGTCATACATTCTCTATTCACTGTTTTGCGGTCTTAGAGAATTACATTTCTTTCTGAGAAAGTGATGTTTTCACAGTGATAAGTACTCCCAACTCTATCAACAATGTAGGTTTTACAGGCTTTCTAAGTCACTCTTATTTTCTTGTACCTATACTTGGAATTCTCTGTGTAAACCTCTGTAACTTCTCTAGGTATATGAATCACTGTGTACTTTCTCTTCTTTCTATCTGTTCCCAATCTTGAGAAAGTCATACATTCTCTATTCACTGTTTTTCGGTCTTAGAGAAGTAGATTTCTTTCTGCGAAAGTGCTGTTTTCACAGTGCTAAGTACTCCCAACTCTATCAACAATGTAGGTTTTAACAGTTTTCTAAGTCTCTCTTATTTTCTTGTACTTATAATTGGAATTTCTTGTGTAAACCTCTGTAACTTGTGTATGTAGATGAATCAATGTGTACTTTCTCTTGTTTCTATCTGTTACCAATATTGAAAAAGTCATACATTCTCTATTAACTGTTTTGCGGTCTTAGAGAAGTAGATTTCTTTCTGCGAAAGTGCTGTTTCCACAGTGCTAAGAACTTTCAACTCTATCAACAATGTAGGTTTTACCAGTTTTCTAAGTCTCTCTTGTTTTCTTGTACTTATACTTGGTATTCTCTGTGTAAACCTCTGTAACTTCTCTAGGAAGATGAATCACTGTGTTCTTTCTCTTGTTTCTATCTGTTACCAATCTTGAGAAAGTCATACATTCTCTATTCACTGTTTCGCGGTCTTAGAGAAGTAGATTGCTTTCTCCAAAAGTGCTGTTTACACAGTGATAAGTACTCCCAACTCTATCAACAATGTAAGTTTTACCAGTTTTCTAATTCTCTCTTATTGTCTTGTACTTATACTTGGAATTCCTAGTGTAAACCTGTGTAACTTCCGTATGTACATCAATCACTGTGTACTTTCTCTTGTTTCTATCTGTTACCAATCTTCAGAAACTCATACATTCTCTGTAAACTGTTTCGCGGTCTTATAGAAGTAGATTTCTTTGTGCGAAAGTGCTGTTTTCACAGTGCTAAATATTCCCAACTCTATCAACAATGTAGTATTACCCGTTTTCTAAATCTCTCTTATTTTCTTGTATTTATACTTGGAATTCTCTGTGTAAACCTCTGTAACTTCTCTAGGTAGATGAATCACAGTGTTCTTTCTCTTGTTTCTATCTGTTACCAATCTTGAGAAACTCATACATTCTCTATTCACTGTTTCGCGGTCTTAGAGAACATTTCGTTCTGCGAAAGTGCTGTTTTCACAGTGCTAAGTACTCCCGAGTCTATCAACAACGTAGGTTTTAACAGTTTTCTAAGTCTCTCTTATTTTCTTGTACTTATACTTGGAATTTCTTGTGTAAACCTCTGTAACTTCTGTATGTAGATGAATCAATGTGTACTTTCTCTTGTTTCTATCTGTTACCAATCTTGAGAAAGTCATACATTCTCTATTCACTGTTTCGCTGTCTTAGAGAAGCAGATTGCTTTCTGCGAAAGTGCTGTTTTCACAGTGCTAAGTACTCCCAACTCTATCAACAATGTAGGTTTTACCCGTTTTCTAAGTCTCTCTTATTTTCTTGTACTTATACTTGGAATTCTCTGTGTAAACCACAGTGACTTCTCTAAGTAGACGTATCACTGTGTTGTTCCTCTTGTTTCTACCTGTTCCCAATCTTGAGAAAGTCAAACATTCTCTATTCACTGTTTTGCGGTCTTAGAGAAGTAGATTTCTTTCTGCGAAAGTGATGTTTTCACAGTGCTAAGTACTCCCAACTCTATCAACGCTGTAGGTTTTACGAGTTTTCTAAGTCTCTCTTATTTTCTTGTACTTATACTTGGAATTCTCTGTGTAAACCGCAGTAACTTCTCTAGGTAGATGAATCACTGTGTTCTTTCTCTTGTTTCTATCTGTTACCAATCTTGAGAAACTCATACATTCTGTATTCACTGTTTCGCCGTGTTAGAGTACATTTCTTTCTGCGAAAATGCTGTCTTCATAGTGCTAAGTACTCCCAACTCTATCAACAATGTAGGTTTTTCCAGTTTTCTAAATCTCTATTATTTTCTTGTACTTATACTTGGACTTCTCTGTGTAAACCTCTTTAACTTCTGTAGGTAGATGAACCACTGTGTACTTTCTTTTGTTTCTATCCGTTACCAATCTGGAGAAACTCATACATTCACTGTTGACTGTTTCGCGGTCTTAGAGAAATAGATTTCTTTCTGCGAAAGTGCTGTTTTCACAGTGCTAAGTACTCCCAACTCTATCAACACTGTAGGTTTTACCCGTTTTCTAAGTCTCTCTTATTTTCTTGCACTTATACTTGGAATTCTATGTGTAAACCACAGTAACTTCTCTCAGTATATCTATCACTGTGTTCTTTGTCTTGTCTCTATCTGTTACCAAACTTGAGAAAGTCATACATTCTCTATTCACTGTTTTGCGCTCTTAGAGAAGCAGATTTCTTTCTGCGAAAGTGTTGTTTTCACAGTGCTAAGTACTCCCAACTCTATCAATAATGTAGGTTTTACCAGTTTTCTAAATCTCTCTTATTTTCTTGTACTTATACTTGGAATTCTCTGTGTAAACCTCTTTAACTTCTGTAGGTAGATGAACCACTGTGTACTTTCTTTTGTTTCTATCTGTTACCAATCTTGAGAAACTCATACGTTCTCTATTCACCATTTCGCGGTCTTAGAGAAGTAGATTGCTTTTTGCGAAAGTGCTGTTTTCACAGTGCTAAGTACTCCCAACTCTATCAACAATGTAGGTTTTACCCGTTTTCTAAGTCTCTCTTATTTTCTTGTACTTATACTTGGAATTCCTTGTGTAAACCTGTGTATCTTCTGTTTGTAGATCAATCAGTGTGTACTTTCTCTTGTCTCTATCTATTACCAATCTTGGGAACGTCATACATTCTCTATTCACTGTTTCGCGGTCTTAGAGAAGTAGATTGCTTTCTGCGAAAGTGCTGTTTTCACAGTGCTAAGTACTCCCAAGTCTATCAACAATGTAGGTTTTACGAGTTTTCCAAGTCTCTCTTATTTTCTTGTACTTATACTTGGAATTGTCTGTGTAAACCACAGTAACTTCTCTAGGTGGATGAATCACTCTGTTCTTTCTCTTCTTTCTATCTGTTACCAATCTTGAGAAACTCACACATTCTCTGTTAACTGTTTCGCGGTCTTAGAGAAGTAGATTTCTCTCTGCGAAAGTGATGTTTTCACAGTGCTAAGTACTCCCAACTCTATGAACAATGTAGATATTAACCGTTTTCTAAGTCTCTCATATTTATTGTACTTATACTTGGAATTCTCTGTGTAAACCACAGTAACTTCTCTCGGTAGATGTATCACTGTGTTCTTTCTCTTGTTTCTATCTGTTACCAATCTTGAGAAAGTCATACATTCTCTATTCACTGTTTTGCGCTCTTAGAGAAGCAGATTTCTTTCTGCGAAAGTGCTGTTTTCACAGTGCTAAGTACTCCCGACTCTATCAATAATGTAGGTTTTACCAGTTTTCTAAATCTCTCTTATTTTCTTGTACTTATACTTGGAATTCTCTGTGTAAACCTCTTTAACTTCTGTAGGTAGATGAACCACTGTGTACTTTCTTTTGTTTCTATCTGTTACCAATCTTGAGAAACTCATACGTTCTCTATTCACCATTTCGCGGTCTTAGAGAAGTAGATTGCTTTTTGCGAAAGTGCTGTTTTCACAGTGCTAAGTACTCCCAACTCTATCAACAATGTAGGTTTTACCCGTTTTCTAAGTCTCTCTTATTTTCTTGTACTTATACTTGGAATTCCTTGTGTAAACCTGTGTATCTTCTGTTTGTAGATCAATCAGTGTGTACTTTCTCTTGTCTCTATCTATTACCAATCTTGGGAACGTCATACATTCTCTATTCACTGTTTCGCGGTCTTAGAGAAGTAGATTGCTTTCTGCGAAAGTGCTGTTTTCACAGTGCTAAGTACTCCCAAGTCTATCAACAATGTAGGTTTTACGAGTTTTCCAAGTCTCTCTTATTTTCTTGTACTTATACTTGGAATTGTCTGTGTAAACCACAGTAACTTCTCTAGGTGGATGAATCACTCTGTTCTTTCTCTTCTTTCTATCTGTTACCAATCTTGAGAAACTCACACATTCTCTGTTAACTGTTTCGCGGTCTTAGAGAAGTAGATTTCTCTCTGCGAAAGTGATGTTTTCACAGTGCTAAGTACTCCCAACTCTATGAACAATGTAGATATTAACCGTTTTCTAAGTCTCTCATATTTATTGTACTTATACTTGGAATTCTCTGTGTAAACCACAGTAACTTCTCTCGGTAGATGTATCACTGTGTTCTTTCTCTTGTTTCTATCTGTTACCAATCTTGAGAAAGTCATACATTCTCTATTCACTGTTTTGCGCTCTTAGAGAAGCAGATTTCTTTCTGCGAAAGTGCTGTTTTCACAGTGCTAAGTACTCCCGACTCTATCAATAATGTAGGTTTTACCAGTTTTCTAAATCTCTCTTATTTTCTTGTACTTATACTTGGAATTCTCTGTGTAAACCTCTTTAACTTCTGTAGGTAGATGAACCACTGTGTACTTTCTTTTGTTTCTATCTGTTACCAATCTTGAGAAACTCATACATTCTCTGTTCACTGTTTCGCGGTCTTAGAGAAGTAGATTTCTCTCTACGAAAGTGATGTTTTCACAGTGCTAAGTACTCCCAACTCTATCAACACTGTAGGTTTTACCCGTTTTCTAAGTCTCTCTTATTTTCTTGTACTTATACTTGGAATTCTCTGTGTAAACCACAATAACTTCCCTAGGTAGATGAATCACTGTGTTCTTTCTCTTATTTCTATCTGTTACCAATCTTGAGAAACTCATACGTTCTCTATTCACCATTTCGCGGTCTTAGAGAAGTAGATTGCTTTTTGCGAAAGTGCTGTTTTCACAGTGCTAAGTACTCCCAACTCTATCAACAATGTAGGTTTTACCCGTTTTTTAAGTCTCTCTTATTTTCTTGTACTTATACTTGGAATTCTCTGTTTAGACCTCTGTAACTTCTCTAGGTAGATGAATCACTGTGTTCTTTCTCTTGTTTCTATCTGTTACTAATCTTGAGAAAGTCACACATTCTCTATTCACTGTTTCGCGGTCTTAGAGAAGTAGATTTCTTTCTGCGAAAGTGCTGTTTTCACAGTGCTAAGTACTCCCAACTCTATCAACAATGTAGGTTTTACCAGTTTTCTAATTCTCTCTTATTTTCTTGTACTTATACTTGGACTTCCTTATGTAAACCTGTGTATCTTCTGTATTTAGATCAATCACTGTGTACTTTCTCTTGTTTCTATCTGCTACCAATCTTGAGAAACTCATACATTCTCTATTAACTGTTTCGCCGTCTTGCAGAAGTAGATTTCTTTCTGTGAAAGTGCTGTTTTCACAGTGTTAAATACTCCCAACTCTATCAACAATGTAGGTTTTACCCGTTTTCTAAGTCTCTCTTATTTTCTTGTACTTATACTTGGAATTCTCTGTTTAAACCTCTGTAACTTCTCTAGGTAGATGAATCACTGTGTTCTTTCTCTTGTTTCTATCTGTTACTAATCTTGAGAAAGTCACACATTCTCTATTCACTGTTTTGCGGTCTTAGAGAAGTAGATTTCTTTCTGCGAAAGTGATGTTTTCACAGTGTTAAGTACTCCCAACTATATCAATAATATAGGTTTTACCCGTTTTCTAAGTCTCTCTTATTTCCTTGTACTTATACTTGGAATTCTCTGTGTAAACCACAGTAACTTCTCTAAGTAGATGTATAACTGTGTTCTTTGTCTTCTTTCTATCTGTTACCAATCTTGAGAAAGTCATACATTCTCTATTCACTGTTTTGCGGTCTTAGAGAAGTAGATTTCTTTCTGCAAAAGTAATGTTTTCACAGTGCTAAGTACTCCCAACTCTATCAACAATGTAGGTTTTACGAGTTTTCTAAGTCTCTCTAATTTCCTTGTACTTATACTTGGAATTGTCTGTGTAAACCACAGTAACTTCTCTAGGTAGATGAATCACTGTGTTATTTCTCCTGTTTCTATCTGTTACCAATCTTGAGAAACTCATACATTCTCTATTCACTGTTTCGCGGTCTTAGAGAAGTAAATTTCTTTCTGCGAAAGTGCTGTTTTCACAGTACTAAGTACTCCCAACTCTATGAACAATGTAGATATTGACCGTTTTCTAAGTCTCTCTTATTTTCTTGTACTTATACTTGGAATTCTGTGTGTAAACCACAGGAACTTATCTAAGTAGATGAATCACTGTGTTCTTTCTCTTGTTTCTATGTGTTACCAGTCTTGAGAAAGTCATACATTCTCTATTCACTGTTTTTCGGTCTTAGAGAAGTAGATTTCTTTCTGCGAAAGTGCTGTTTTCACAGTACTAAGTACTCCCAACTCTATGAACAATGTAGATATTGACCGTTTTCTAAGTCTCTCTTATTTTCTTGTACTTATACTTGGAATTCTCTGTGTAAACCTCTTTAACTTCTGTAGGTAGATGAACCACTGTGTACTTTCTTTTATTTCTATCTGTCACCAATCTTGAGAAACTCATACATTCTCTATTCACTGTTTCGCGGTCTTAGAGAAGTAGATTGCTTTCTGCGAAAGTGGTGTTTTCACAGTGCTAAGTACTCCCAACTCTATCAACATTGTAGGTTTTACCAGTTTTCTAATTCTCTCTTATTTTCTTGTACTTATACTTGGACTTCCTTGTGTAAACCTGTGTATCTTCTGTATGTAGATCAATCACTGTGTACTTTCTCTTGTTTCTATCTGTTACCAATCTTGAGAAACACACACATTCTCTGTTAACTCTTTCGCGGTCTTGGAGAAGTAGATTTCTTTGTGTGAAAGTGCTGTTTTCACAGTGCTAAATACTCCCAACTCTATCAACAATGTAGGTTTTACCCGTTTTCTAAGTCTCTCTTATTTTCTTGTACTTATACTTGGAATTCTCTGTGTAAACCACAGTAACTTCTCTAAGTAGATGTATCACTGTGTTCTTTCTCTTGTTTCTATCTGTTACAAATCTTGAGAAAGTCATACATTCTCTATTCACTGTTTTGCGGTCTTAGAGAATTACATTTCTTTCTGAGAAGTGATGTTTTCACAGTGATAAGTACTCCCAACTCTATCAACGATATAGGTTTTACCAGTTTTCTAAGTCTCTCTTATTTTCTTGTACTTATACTTGGAATTCTCGGTGTAAAACACAGTAACTTCTCTAGGTAGATGAATCACTGTGTTCTTTCTCTTGTTTCTATCTGTTACCAATCTTGAGAAACTCACACATTGTCTGTTAACTGTTTCGCGGTCTTAGAGAAGTAGATTTCTTTCTGCGAAAGTGCTGTTTTCACAGTGCTAAATACTCCGAACTCTATCAACAATGTATGGTTTACCCGTTTTCTAAGTCTCTCTTATTTTCTTGTACTTATATTTGGAATTCTCTGTTTAGACCTCTGTAACTTCTCTAGGTAGTTGAATCACTGTGTTCTTTCTCTTCTTTCTATCTGTTACCAATCTTGAGAAAGTCATACATTCTCTATTCACTGTTTCGCGGTCTTAGAGAAGTAAATTTCTTTCTGCGAAAGTGCTGTTTTCACAGTACTAAGTACTCCCAACTCTATGAACAATGTAGAAATTGACCGTTTTCTAAGTCTCTCTTATTTTCTTGTACTTATACTTGGAATTCTCTGTGTAAACCACAGTAACTTATCTAAGTAGATGAATCACTGTGTTCTTTCTCTTGTTTCTATGTGTTATCAGTCTTGAGAAAGTCATACATTCTCTATTTACTGTTTTTCGGTCTTAGAGAAGTAGATTTCTTTCTGCGAAAGTGCTGTTTTCACAGTGCTAAGTACTCCCAACTCTATCGACAATGTAGGTTTTACCAGTTTTCTAAGTCTCTCTTATTTTCTTGTACTTATACTTGGTATTCTCTGTGTAAACCTCTGTAACTTCTCTAGGAAGATGAATCACTGTGTTCTTTCTCTTGTTTCTATCTGTTACCAATCTTGAGAAAGTCATACATTCTCTATTCACTGTTTCGCGGTCTTAGAGAAGTAGATTGCTTTCTCCAAAAGTGCTGTTTACACAGTGATAAGTACTCCCAACTCTATCAACAATGTAGGTTTTACCAGTTTTCTAATTCTCTCTTATTGTCTTGTACTTATACTTGGAATTCCTAGTGTAAACCTGTGTAACTTCCGTATGTACATCAATCACTGTGTACTTCCTCTTGTTTCTATCTGTTACCAATCTTGAGAAACTCATACATTCTCTGTAAACTCTTTCGCGGTCTTAGAGAAGTAGATTTCTTTGTGCGAAAGTGCTGTTTTCACAGTGCTAAATACTCCCAACTCTATCAACAATGTACGTTTTACCCGTTTTCTAAGTCTCTCTTATTTTCTTGTACTTATACTTGGAATTCTCTGTGTAAACCACAGTAACTTCTCTAAGTAGATGTATCACTGTGTTGTTTCTCTTGTTTCTATCTGTTCCCAATCTTGAGAAAGTCAAACATTCTCTATTCACTGTTTTGCGGTCTTAGAGAAGTAGATTTCTTTCTGCGAAAGTGATGTTTTCACAGTGCTAAGTACTCCCAACTCTATCAACGCTGTAGGTTTCACGAGTTTTCTAAGTCTCCCTTATTTTCTTGTACTTATACTTGGAATTCTCTGTGTAAACCTCTGTAACTTCTCTAGGTAGATGAATCACAGTGTTCTTTCTCTTCTTTCTATCTGTTACCAATCTTGAGAAAGTCATACATTCTCTATTCACTGTTTCGTGGTCTTAGAGAAGTAGATTGCTTTCTGCGAAAGTGCTGTTTTCACAGTGCTAAGTACTCCCAACTCTATGAACAATGTAGATATTGACCGTTTTCTAAGTCTCTCTTATTTTCTTCTACTTATACCTGGAAATCTCTGTGTAAACCACAGTAACTTCTCTAGGTAGACGAATCACAGTGTTCTTTCTCTTCTTTCTATCTGTTACCAATCTTGAGAAACTCATGCATTCTCTATTCACTGTTTTTCGGTCTTAGAGAAGTAGATTTCTTTCTGCGAAAGTGCTGTTTTCACAGTGCTAAGTACTCCCAACTCTATCAACAATGTAGGTTTTACCAGAATTCTAAGTCTCTCTTATTTTCTTGTACTTATACTTGGAATTCCTTGAGTAAACCTCTGTAACTTCTGTATGTAGATCAATCACTGTGTACTTTCTCTTGTTTCTATCTGTTACCAATCTTGAGAAAGTCAAACAATCTCTATTCACTGTTTCGCGGTCTTAGAGAACATTTCGTTCTGCGAAAGTGCTGTTTTCACAGTGCTAAGTACTCCCGACTCTATCAACAATGTAGGTTTTACCCGTTTTCTAAGTCTCCCTTATTTTCTTGTACTTATACTTGGAATTTCTTGTGTAAACCTCTGTAACTTGTGTATGTAGATGAATCACTGTGTTTTTTCTCTTGTTTCTATCTTTACCAATCTTGAGAAACTCACACATTCTCTGTTAACTGTTTCGCGGTCTTGGAGAAGTAGATTTCTCTCTGCGAAAGTGATGTTTTCACAGTACTAAGTACTCCCAACTCTATGAACAATGTAGATATTAACCGTTTTCTAAGTCTCTCTTATTTTCTTGTACTTATACTTGGGATTCTCTGTTTAAACCACAGTAACTTCTCTAGGTAGATGAATCACTGTGTACTTTCTCTTGTTTCTATCTGTTACCAATCTTGAGATAGTCATACATTCTCTATTCACCGTTTTGCGGTCTTAGAGAAGTAGATTGCTTTCTCCGAACGTGCTGCTTACACAGTGATAAGTACTCCCAAATCTATCAACAATGTAGGTTTTACCAGTTTTCTAAGTCTCTCTTATTTTCTTGTACTTATACTTGGAATTCTCTGTGTAAACCTCTTTAACTTCTGTAGGTAGATGAACCACTGTATAGTTTCTTTTGTTTCTATCTGTTACCAATGTTGAGAAACTCACACATTCTCTGTTAACTGTTTCGCGGTCTTAGAGAAGTAGATTTCTCTCTACGAAAGTGATGTTTTCACAGTGCTAAGTACTCCCAACTCTATGAACAATGTAGGTTTTACCCGTTTTCTAAGTCTCCCTTATTTTCTTGTACTTATACTTGGAATTCCTTATGTAAACCTGTGTAACTTCTGTATGTAGATCAATCACTGTGTACTTTCTCTTGTTTCTATCTGTTACCAATCTTGAGAAACTCATACATTCACTGTTGACTGTTTCGCGGTCTTAGAGAACGAAATTTCTTTCGGCGAAAGTGCTGTTTTCACAGTGTTAAGTACTCCCAACTATATCAATAATATAGGTTTTACCCGTTTTCTAAGTCTCTCTTATTTCCTTGTACTTATACTTGGAATTCTCTGTGTAAACCACAGTAACTTCTCTAAGTAGATGTATAACTGTGTTCTTTGTCTTCTTTCTATCTGTTACCAATCTTGAGAAAGTCATACATTCTCTATTCACTGTTTTGCGGTCTTAGAGAAGTAGATTTCTTTCTGCAAAAGTAATGTTTTCAGAGTGCTAAGTACTACCAACTCTATCAACAATGTAGGTTTTACGAGTTTTCTAAGTCTGTCTAATTTCCTTGTACTTATACTTGGAATTGTCTGTGTAAACCACAGTAACTTCTCTAGGTAACGAATCACTGTGTTATTTCTCCTGTTTCTATCTGTTACCAATCTTGAGAAACTCACACATTCTCTATTCACTGTTTCGCCGTCTTAGAGAAGTAAATTTCTTTCTGCGAAAGTGCTGTTTTCACAGTACTAAGTACTCCCAACTCTATGAACAATGTAGATATTGACCGTTTTCTAAGTCTCTCTTATTTTCTTGTACTTATACTTGGAATTCTGTGTGTAAACCACAGTAACTTATCTAAGTAGATGAATCACTGTGTTCTTTCTCTTGTTTCTATGTGTTACCAGTCTTGAGAAAGTCATACATTCTCTATTCACTGTTTTTCGGTCGTAGAGAATTAGATTTCTTTCTGCGAAAGTGTTGTTTTCACAGTGCTAGGTACTCCCAACTCTATCAACAATGTAGGTTTTACCAATTTTCTAAGTCTCTCTTATTTTTTTATACTTATAATTGGAATTTCTTGTGTAAACCTCTGTAACTTGTGTATGTAGAGAATCAATGTGTACTTTCTCCTGTTTCTATCTGTTACCAATCTTGAGAAAGTCATACATTCTCTATACACTGTTTCGCGGTCTTAGAGAAGTAGATTGCTTTCTCCAAAAGTGCTGTTTTCACAGTGATAAGTACTCCCAACTCTATCAACAATGTAGGTTTTACCAGTTTTCTAATTCTCTCTTATTGTCTTGTACTTATACTTGGAATTCCTAGTGTAAACCTGTGTAACTTCCGTATGTACATCAATCACTGTGTACTTTCTCTTGTTTCTATCTGTTACCAATCTTGAGAAACTCATACATTCTCTGTAAACTGTTTCCCGGTCTTAGAGAAGTAGATTTCTTTGTGCGAAAGTGCTGTTTTCACATTGCTAAATACTCCCAACTCTATCAACAATGTAGGTTTTACCCGTTTTCTAAGTCTCTCCTATTTTCTTGTACTTATACTTGGAATTCTCTGTGTAAACCACAGTAACTTCTATAAGTAGATGTATCACTGTGTTGTTTCTCTTGTTTCTATCTGTTCCCAATCTTCAGAAAGTCAAACATTCTCTATTCACTGTTTTGCGGTCTTAGAGAAGTAGATTTCTTTCTGCGAAAGTGATGTTTTCACAGTACTAAGTACTCCCAACTCTATCAACGCTGTAGGTTTTACGAGGTTTCTAAATCTCTCTTATTTTCTTGTACTTATACTTGGAATTCTCTGTGTAAACCGCAGTAACTTCTCTAGGTAGATGAATCACTGTGTTCTTTCTCTTGTTTCTATCTGTTACCAATCTTGAGAAACTCATACATTCTGTATTCACTGTTTCGCCGTGTTAGAGTACATTTCTTTCTGCGAAAGTGCTGTCTTCAGAGTGCTAAGTACTCCCAACTCTATCAACAATGTAGGTTTTTCCAGTTTTCTAAATCTCTCTTATTTTCTTGTACTTATACTTGGAATTCTCTGTGTAAACCTCTTTAACTTCTGTAGGTAGATGAACCACTGTGTACTTTCTTTTGTTTCTATCTGTTACCAATCTTGAGAAACTCACACATTCTCTGTTAACTGTTTCGCGGTCTTAGAGAAGTAGATTTCTCTCTACGAAAGTGATGTTTTCACAGTGCTAAGTACTCCCAACCCTATGAACAATGGAGCTTTTACCCGTTTTCTACGTTTCTCTTATTTTCTTGTACTTATACTTGGAATTCTCTGTCTAAACCTCTGTAACTTCTCTAGGTAGATGAATCACTGTGTTCTTTTTCTTGTTTCTATCTGTTACCAATCTTGAGAAACTCATACATTCTCTATTCACTGTTTCGTGGTCTTAGAGAAGTAGATTGCTTTCTGTGAAAGTGCTGTTTTCACAGTGCTAAGTACTCCCAACTCTATGAACAATGTAGATATTTACCGTTTTCTAAGTCTCTCTTATTTTCTTGTACTGCTACTTCGAATTCTCTGTGTAAATCACAGTAACTTCTCTAAGCAGATGATTCACTGTGTTCTTTCTCTTGTTTCTATGTGTTACCAATCTTGAGAAAGTCATACATTCTCTATTCACTGTTTTGCGGTCTTAGAGAAGTAGATTTCTATCTGCGAAAGTGATGTTTTCACAGTGCTAATTACTCCCAACTCTATGAACAGTGTAGGTTTTACGAGTTTTCTAAGTCTCTCTTATTTTCTTGTACTTATACGTGGAATTCTCTGTGTAAACCACAGTAACTTCTCTAGGTAGATGAATCACTGTGTTCTTTCTCTTGTTTCTGTTACCAATATTGAGAAACTCACTCATTCTCTATTCACTGTTTCGCGGTCTTAGAGAAGTAGATTTCTTTCTGCGACAGTGCTGTTTTCACAGTACTAACTACTCCCAACTCTTTCAACAATGTAGGTTTTACCCGTTTTCTAAGTCTCTCTTATATTCTTGTACTTATACTTGGAATTCTCTGTTTAAACCTCTTTAACTTCTATAGGTAGATGAACCACTGTGTAGTTTCTTTTGTTTATATCTGTTACCAATCTTGAGAAACTCACACATTCTCTGTTAACTGTTTCGCGGTCTTAGAGAAGTAGATTTCTCTCTACGAAAGTGATGTTTTAACAGTGCTAAGTACTCCCAACTCTATGAACAATGTAGATTTTACCCGTTTTCTAAGTCTCTCTTATTTTCTTATACTTATGCTTGGAATTCCTTGTGTGAACCTGTGTAACTTCTCTATGTAGATCAATCACTGTGTACTTTCTCTTGTTTCTATCTGTTACCAATCTTGAGAAACTCATACATTCGCTGTTAACTGTTTCGCGGTCTTAGAGAAATAGATTTCTTTCTGCGAAAGTGCTGTTTTCACAGTGCTAAGTACTCCCAACTCTATCAACAATGTAGATATTGACCGTTTTCTAAGTCTCTCTTATTTTCTTGTACTTATACTTGGAATTCTCTGTGTAAACCACAGTAACTTCTCTAAGCAGATGAATCACTGTGTTCTTTCTCTTGTTTCTATGTGTTACCAATCTTGAGAAAGTCATACATTCTCTATTCACTGTTTTGCGGTCTTAGAGAAGTAGATTTCATTCTGCGAAAGTGATATTTTCACAGTGCTAAGTACTCCCAACTCTATGAACAATGTAGGTTTTCCCAGTTTTCTAAGTCTCTCTTTTTCCTTGTACTTGTACTTGGAATACCTTGTGTAAACCTGTGTATCTTCTGTATGTAGATCAATCACTATGTACTTTCTCTTGTTTCTATCTGCTACCAATCTTGGGAAAGTCATACATTCTCTATTCCCTGTTTTTCGGTCTTAGAGAAGTAGATTTCTTTCAGCGAAAGTGATGTTTTCACAGCGCTAAGTACTCCCAACTCTATCAACAATGTAGGTTTTACGAGTTTTCTAAGTCTCTCTTATTTTCTTGTACTTATACTTGGAATTGTCTGTGTAAACCACAGTAACTTCTCTAGGTGGATGAATCACTCTGTTCTTTCTCTTCTTTCTATCTGTTACCAATCTTGAGAAACTCACACATTCTCTGTTAACTGTTTCGCGGTCTTAGAGAAGTAGATTTCTCTCTGCGAAAGTGATGTTTTCACAGTGCTAAGTACTCCCAACTCTATGAACAATGTAGATATTAACCGTTTTCTAAGTCTCTCTTATTTTCTTGTACTTATACTTGGAATTCTCTGTGTAAACCACAGTAACTTCTCTCGGTAGGTGAATCACTGTGTTCTTTCTCTTGTTTCTATCTGTTACCAATCTTGAGAAACTCATACATTCGCTGTTAACTGTTTCGCGGACTTAGAGAAATAGATTTCTTTCTGCGAAAGTGCTGTTTTCACAGTGCTAAGTACTCCCAAGTCTATCAACAATGTTGGTTTTACCCGTTTTCTAAGTCTCTCTTATTTTCTTGCACTTATACTTGGAATTCCCTGTGTAAACCACAGTAACTAGTCTAGGTAGATGAATCACTGTGTTCTTTCTCTTGTTTCTATCTGTTACCAATCTTGAGAAACTCATAGATTCTCTATTGGCTGTTTCGCGGAATTAGAGAAATAGATTTCTTTCTGCGAAAGTGATGTTTTCATAGTGCTAAGAACTCCCAACTCTATCAACAATGTAGGTTTTACCAGTTTTCTAAGTCTCCCTTATTTTCTTGTACTTATACTTGGAATTTCTTGTGTAAACCTCTGTAACTTGTGTACGTAGATGAATCAATGTGTACTTTCTCTTGTTTCTATCTCTTACCAATCTTGAGAAACTCATACATTCTCTATTCACTGTTTCGCTGTCTTAGAGAAGTAGATTGCTTTCTGCGAAAGTGCTTTTTTCACAGTGCTAAGTACTGCCAACTCTATCAACAATGTAGATATTGACCGTTTTCTAAGTCTCTCTTATTTTCTTGTACTTATACTTGGTATTCTCTGTGTAAACCTCTGTAAGTTCTCTAGGAAGATGAATCACTGTGTTCTTTCTCTTGTTTCTATCTGTTACCAATCTTGAGAAAGTCATACATTCTCTATTCACTGTTTCACGGTCTTAGAGAAGTAGATTGCTTTCTCCGAAAGTGCTGCTTACACAGTGATAAGTACTCCCAACTCTATCAAAAATGTAGGTTTTACCAGTTTTCTAACTCTCTCTTATTGTCTTGTACTTATACTTGGAATTCCTTGTGTAAACCTGTGTAACTTCCGTATGTACATCAATCACTGTGTACTTTCTCTTGTTTCTATCTGTTACCAATCTTGAGAAACTCATACATTCTCTATTCACTGTTTTTCGGTCTTAGAGAAGTGGATTTCTTTCTGGGAAAGTGCTGCTTTCACAGTGCTAAGTACTCCCAACTCTATCAACAATGTAGGTTTTACCAGTTTTCTAAGTCTCTCTTATTTTCTTGTACTTATTCTTGGAATTCCTTGTGTAAACCTCTGTAACTTCTGTATGTAGATCAATCACTGTGTTCTTTCTCTTGTTTCTATCTGTCACCAATCTTGAGAAACTCATACATTCTCTATTCACTGTTTCGCGGTCTTAGAGAAGTAGATTGCTTTCTGCGAAAGTGGTGTTTTCACAGTGCTAAGTACTCCCAACTCTATCAACAATGTAGGTTTTACCAGTTTTCTAATTCTCTCTTATTTTCTTGTACTTATACTTGGACTTCCTTGTGTAAACCTGTGTATCTTCTGTATGTAGATCAATCACTGTGTACTTTCTCTTGTTTCTATCTGTTACCAATCTTGAGAAACACACACATTCTCTGTTAACTCTTTCGCGGTCTTGGAGAAGTAGATTTCTTTGTGTGAAAGTGCTGTTTTCACAGTGCTAAATACTCCCAACTCTATTAACAATGTAGGTTTTACCCGTTTTCTAAGTCTCTCTTATTTTCTTGTACTTATACTTGGAATTCTCTGTGTAAACCACAGTAACTTCTCTAAGTAGATGTATCACTGTGTTCTTTCTCTTGTTTCTATCTGTTACCAATCTTGAGAAAGTCATACATTCTCTATTCACTGTTTTGCGGTCTTAGAGAATTACATTTCTTTCTGAGAAGTGATGTTTTCACAGTGATAAGTACTCCCAACTCTATCAACAATATAGGTTTTACCAGTTTTCTAAGTCTCTCTTATTTTCTTGTACTTATACTTGGAATTGTCGGTGTAAAACACAGTAACTTCTCTAGGTAGATGAATCACTGTGTTCTTTCTCTTGTTTCTATCTGTTACCAATCTTGAGAAACTCACACATTCTCTGTTAACTGTTTCGCGGTCTTAGAGAAGTAGATTTCTTTCTGCGAAAGTGCTGTTTTCACAGTGCTAAATACTCCGAACTCTATCAACAATGTATGGTTTACCCGTTTTCTAAGTCTCTCTTATTTTCTTGTACTTATATTTGGAATTCTCTGTTTAGACCTCTGTAACTTCTCTAGGTAGTTGAATCACTGTGTTCTTTCTCTTCTTTCTATCTGTTACCAATCTTGAGAAAGTCATACATTCTCTATTCACTGTTTCGCGGTCTTAGAGAAGTAAATTTCTTTCTGCGAAAGTGCTGTTTTCACAGTACTAAGTACTCCCAACTCTATGAACAATGTAGAAATTGACCGTTTTCTAAGTCTCTCTTATTTTCTTGTACTTATACTTGGAATTCTCTGTGTAAACCACAGTAACTTCTCTAAGCAGATGAATCACTGTGTTCTTTCTCTTGTTTCTATGTGTTACCAATCTTGAGAAAGTCATACATTCTCTATTCACTGTTTTGCGGTCTTAGAGAAGTAGATTTCATTCTGCGAAAGTGATATTTTCACAGTGCTAAGTACTCCCAACTCTATGAACAATGTAGGTTTTCCCAGTTTTCTAAGTCTCTCTTATTTCCTTGTACTTGTACTTGGAATACCTTGTGTAAAACTGTGTATCTTCTGTATGTAGATCAATCACTATGTACTTTCTCTTGTTTCTATCTGCTACCAATCTTGGGAAAGTCATACATTATCTATTCACTGTTTCGCGGTTTTAGAGAAGTAGATTGCTTTCTGCGAAAGTGCTGTTTTCACAGTGTTAAGTACTCCCAACTCTATGAACAATGTAGATTTCGACCGTTTTCTAAGTCTCTCTTATTTTCTTGTACTTATACTTGGAATTCTCTGTGTAAACCACAGTAACTTCTCTAAGTAGATGAATCACTGTGGTCTTTCTCTTGTTTCAATTGTTACCAATCTTGAGAAAGTCATACATTCTCTATTCCCTGTTTTTCGGTCTTAGAGAAGTAGATTTCTTTCAGCGAAAGTGATGTTTTCACAGCGCTAAGTACTCCCAACTCTATCAACAATGTAGGTTTTACGAGTTTTCCAAGTCTCTCTTATTTTCTTGTACTTATACTTGGAATTGTCTGTGTAAACCACAGTAACTTCTCTAGGTGGATGAATCACTCTGTTCTTTCTCTTCTTTCTATCTGTTACCAATCTTGAGAAACTCACACATTCTCTGTTAACTGTTTCGCGGTCTTAGAGAAGTAGATTTCTCTCTGCGAAAGTGATGTTTTCACAGTGCTAAGTACTCCCAACTCTATGAACAATGTAGATATTAACCGTTTTCTAAGTCTCTCTTATTTTCTTGTACTTATACTTGGAATTCTCTGTGTAAACAACAGTAACTTCTCTCGGTAGGTGAATCACTGTGTTCTTTCTCTAGTTTCTATCTGTTACCAATCTTGAGAAACTCATACATTCGCTGTTAACTGTTTCGCGGACTTAGAGAAATAGATTTCTTTCTGCGAAAGTGCTGTTTTCACAGTGCTAAGTACTCCCAAGTCTATCAACAATGTTGGTTTTACCCGTTTTCTAAGTCTCTCTTATTTTCTTGCACTTATACTTGGAATTCCCTGTGTAAACCACAGTAACTTCTCTAGGTAGATGAATCACTGTGTTCTTTCTCTTGTTTCTATCTGTTACCAATCTTGAGAAACTCATAGATTCTCTTTTGGCTGTTTCGCGGAATTAGAGAAATAGATTTCTTTCTGCGAAAGTGATGTTTTCATAGTGCTAAGAACTCCCAACTCTATCAACAATGTAGGTTTTACCAGTTTTCTAAGTCTCCCTTATTTTCTTGTACTTATACTTGGAATTTCTTGTGTAAACCTCTGTAACTTGTGTATGTAGATGAATCAATGTGTACTTTCTCTTGTTTCTATCTGTTACCAATCTTGAGAAACTCATACATTCTCTATTCACTGTTTCGCTGTCTTAGAGAAGTAGATTGCTTTCTGCGAAAGTGCTTTTTTCACAGTGCTAAGTACTGCCAACTCTATCAACAATGTAGATATTGACCGTTTTCTAAGTCTCTCTTATTTTCTTGTACTTATACTTGGTATTCTCTGTGTAAACCTCTGTAAGTTCTCTAGGAAGATGAATCACTGTGTTCTTTCTCTTGTTTCTATCTGGTACCAATCTTGAGAAAGTCATACATTCTCTATTCACTGTTTCACGGTCTTAGAGAAGTAGATTGCTTTCTCCGAAAGTGCTGCTTACACAGTGATAAGTACTCCCAACTCTATCAAAAATGTAGGTTTTACCAGTTTTCTAATTCTCTCTTATTGTCTTGTACTTATACTTGGAATTCCTTGTGTAAACCTGTGTAACTTCCGTATGTACATCAATCACTGTGTACTTTCTCTTGTTTCTATCTGTTACCAATCTTGAGAAACTCATACATTCTCTATTCACTGTTTTTCGGTCTTAGAGAAGTGGATTTCTTTCTGCGAAAGTGCTGTTTTCACAGTGCTAAGTACTCCCAACTCTATCAACAATGTAGGTTTTACCAGTTTTCTAAGTCTCTCTTATTTTCTTGTACTTATTCTTGGAATTCCTTGTGTAAACCTCTGTAACTTCTGTATGTAGATCAATCACTGTGTTCTTTCTCTTGTTTCTATCTGTCACCAATCTTGAGAAACTCATACATTCTCTATTCACTGTTTCGCGGTCTTAGAGAAGTAGATTGCTTTCTGCGAAAGTGGTGTTTTCACAGTGCTAAGTACTCCCAACTCTATCAACAATGTAGGTTTTACCAGTTTTCTAATTCTCTCTTATTTTCTTGTACTTATACTTGGAATTCCTTGTGTAAACCTGTGTATCTTCTGTATGTAGATCAATCACTGTGTACTTTCTCTTGTTTCTATCTGTTACCAATCTTGAGAAACACACACATTCTCTGTTAACTCTTTCGCGGTCTTGGAGAAGTAGATTTCTTTGTGTGAAAGTGCTGTTTTCACAGTGCTAAATACTCCCAACTCTATCAACAATGTAGGTTTTACCCGTTTTCTAAGTCTCTCTTATTTTCTTGTACTTATACTTGGAATTCTCTGTGTAAACCACAGTAACTTCTCTAAGTAGATGTATCACTGTGTTCTTTCTCTTGTTTCTATCTGTTACCAATCTTGAGAAAGTCATACATTCTCTATTCACTGTTTTGCGGTCTTAGAGAATTACATTTCTTTCTGAGAAGTGATGTTTTCACAGTGATAAGTACTCCCAACTCTATCAACAATATAGGTTTTACCAGTTTTCTAAGTCTCTCTTATTTTCTTGTACTTATACTTGGAATTGTCGGTGTAAAACACAGTAACTTCTCTAGGTAGATGAATCACTGTGTTCTTTCTCTTGTTTCTATCTGTTACCAATCTTGAGAAACTCACACATTCTCTGTTAACTGTTTCGCGGTCTTAGAGAAGTAGATTTCTTTCTGCGAAAGTGCTGTTTTCACAGTGCTAAATACTCCCAACTCTATCAACAATGTACGTTTTACCCGTTTTCTAAGTCTCTCTTATTTTCTTGTACTTATACTTGGAATTCTCTGTGTAAACCACAGTAACTTCTCTAAGTAGATGTATCACTGTGTTGTTTCTCTTGTTTCTATCTCTTCCCAATCTTGAGAAAGTCAAACATTCTCTATTCACTGTTTTGCGGTCTTAGAGAAGTAGATTTCTTTCTGCGAAAGTGATGTTTTCACAGTGCTAAGTACTCCCAACTCTATCAACGCTGTAGGTTTTACGAGTTTTCTAAGTCTCCCTTATTTTCTTGTACTTATACTTGGAATTCTCTGTGTAAACCTCTTTAACTTCTCTAGGTAGATGAATCACAGTGTTCTTTCTCTTGTTTCTATCTGTTACCAATCTTGAGAAACTCATACATTCTCTATTCACTGTTTCGTGGTCTTAGAGAAGTAGATTGCTTTCTGCGAAAGTGCTGTTTTCACAGTGCTAAGT
Source organism: Heterohyrax brucei (assembly GCA_028571685.1). NCBI lineage: Eukaryota > Metazoa > Chordata > Mammalia > Hyracoidea > Procaviidae > Heterohyrax > Heterohyrax brucei. Next base: position 18,040,431 of record CM053146.1, read on the forward strand.
ACTCCCAACTCTATGAACAATGTAGATATTGACCGTTTTCTAAGTCTCTCTTATTTTCTTGTACTTATACTTGGAAATCTCTGTGTAAACCACAGTAACTTCTCTAGGTAGACGAATCACTGTGTTCTTTCTCTTGTTTCTATCTGTTACCAATCTTGAGAAACTCATGCATTCTCTATTCACTGTTTTTCGGTCTTAGAGAAGTAGATTTCTTTCTGCGAAAGTGCTGTTTTCACAGTGCTAAGTACTCCCAACTCTATCAACAATGTAGGTTTTACCAGAATTCTAAGTCTCTCTTATTTTCTTGTACTTATACTTGGAATTCCTTGAGTAAACCTCTGTAACTTCTGTATGTCGATCAATCACTGTGTACTTTCTCTTGTTTCTATCTGTTACCAATCCTGAGAAAGTCAAACAATCTCTATTCACTGTTTCGCGGTCTTAGAGAACATTTCGTTCTGCGAAAGTGCTGTTTTCACAGTGCTAAGTACTCCCGACTCTATCAACAATGTAGGTTTTACCAGTTTTCTAAGTCTCTCTTATTTTCTTGTACTTATACTTGGAATAACTTGTGTAAACCTCTGTAACTTGTGTATGTAGATGAATCAATGTGTACTTTCTCTTGTTTCTATCTGTTACCAATCTTGAGAAAGTCATACATTCTCTATTCACTGTTTCGCTGTCTTAGAGAAGTAGATTGCTTTCTGCGAAAGTGCTGTTTTCACAGTGCCAAGTACTCCCAACTCTATGAACAATGTAGATATTAACCGTTTTCTAAGTCTCTCTTATTTTCTTGTACTTATACTTGGGATTCTCTGTTTAAACCACAGTAACTTCTCTAGGTAGATGAATCAATGTGTACTTTCTCTTGTTTCTATCTGTTACCAATCTTGAGAAAGTCATACATTCTCTATTCACCGTTTTGCGGTCTTAGAGAAGTAGATTGCTTTCTCCGAACGTGCTGCTTACACAGTGATAAGTACTCCCAAATCTATCAACAATGTAGGTTTTACCAGTTTTCTAAGTCTCTCTTATTTTCTTGTACTTATACTTGGAATTCTCTGTGTAATCCTCTTTAACTTCTATAGATAGATGAACCACTGTGTAGTTTCTTTTGTTTCTATCTGTTACCAATGTTGAGAAACTCACACATTCTCTGTTAACTGTTTCGCGGTCTTAGAGAAGTAGATTTCTCTCTACGAAAGTGATCTTTTCACAGTGCTAAGTACTCCCAACTCTATGAACAATGTAGGTTTTACCCGTTTTCTAAGTCTCCCTTATTTTCTTGTACTTATACTTGGAATTCCTTGTGTAAACCTGTATAACTTCTGTATGTAGATCAATCACTGTGTACTTTCTCTTGTTTCTATCTGTTACCAATCTTGAGAAACTCATACATTCACTGTTGACTGTTTCGCGGTCTTAGAGAAATAGATTTCTTTCTGCGACAGTGCTGTTTTCACAGTGTTAAGTACTCCCAACTATATCAATAATATAGGTTTTACCCGTTTTCTAAGTCTCTCTTATTTCCTTGTACTTATACTTGGAATTGTCTGTGTAAACCACAGTAACTTCTCTAGGTAGACGAATCACTGTGTTATTTCTCCTGTTTCTATCTGTTACCAATCTTGAGAAACTCACACATTCTCTATTCACTGTTTCGCCGTCTTAGAGAAGTAAATTTCTTTAGGCGAAAGTGCTGTTTTCACAGTACTAAGTACTCCCAACTCTATGAACAATGTAGATATTGACCGTTTTCTAAGTCTCTCTTATTTTCTTGTACTTATACTTCGAATTCTGTGTGTAAACCAGAGGAACTTATCTAAGTAGATGAATCACTGTGTTCTTTCTCTTGTTTCTATGTGTTACCAGTCTTGAGAAAGTCATACTTTCTCTATTCACTGTTTTTCGGTCGTAGAGAATTAGATTTCTTTCTGCGAAAGTGTTGTTTTCACAGTGCTAAGTACTCCCAACTCTATCAACAATGTAGGTTTTACCAGTTTTCTAAGTCTCTCTTATTTTTTTGTACTTATAATTGGAATTTCTTGTGTAAACCTCTGTAACTTGTGTATGTAGATGAATCAATGTGTACTTTCTCCTGTTTCTATCTGTTACCAATCTTGAGAAAGTCATACTTTCTCTATTCACTGTTTCGCGGTCTTAGAGAAGTAGATTGCTTTCTCCAAAAGTGCTGCTTACACAGTGATAAGTACTCCCAACTCTATCAACAATGTAGGTTTTACCAGTTTTCTAAGTCTCTCTTATTTTCTTGTACTTATACTTGGAATTCTCTGTGTAAACCTCTTTAACTTCTATAGATAGACGAACCACTGTGTAGTTTCTTTTGTTTCTATCTGTTACCAATGTTAAGAAACTCACACATTCTCTGTTAACTGTTTCGCGGTCTTAGAGAAGTAGATTTCTCTCTACGAAAGTGATGTTTTCACAGTGCTAAGTACTCCCAACTCTATGAACAATGTAGGTTTTACCCGTTTTCTAAGTCTCCCTTATTTTCTTGTACTTATACTTGGAATTCCTTGCATAAACCTGTGTAACTTCTGTATGTAGATCAATCACTGTGTACTTTCTCTTGTTTCTATCTGTTACCAATCTTGAGAAACTCATACATTCACTGTTGACTGTTTCGCGGTCTTAGAGAAATAGATTTCTTTCTGCGAAAGTGCTGTTTTCACAGTGCTAACTACTCCCAACTCTATCAACACTGTAGGTTTTACCCGTTTTCTAAGTCTCTCTTATTTTCTTGCACTTATACTTGTAATTCTATGTGTAAACCACAGTAACTTCTCTCAGTATATGTATCACTGTGTTCTTTGTCTTGTTTCTATCTGTTACCAATCTTGAGAAAGTCATACATTCTCTATTCACTGTTTCGCGGTCTTAGAGAAGTAGATTGCTTTCTCCGAAAGTGCTGCTTACACAGTGATAAGTACTCCCAACTCTATCAACATTGTAGGTTTTACCAGTTTTCTAATTCTCTCTTATTGTCTTGTACTTATACTTGGAATTCCTTGTGTAAACCTGTGTAACTTCCGTATGTGCATCAATCACTGTGTACCTACTCTTGTTTCTATCTGTTACCAATCTTGAGAAACTCATACATTCTCTATTCACTGTTTTTCGGTCTTAGAGAAGTGGATTTCTTTCTGCGAAAGTGATGTTTTCACAGTGCTAAGTACTCCCAACTCTATCAACAATGTAGGTTTTACGAGTTTTCTAAGTCTCTCTTATTTTCTTGTACTTATACTTGGCAATCTCTGTGTAACCCACAGTAACTTCTCTAGGTAGACGAATCACTGTGTTCTTTCTCTTGTTTCTATCTGTTACCAATCTTGAGAAACTCATACATTCTCTATTCACTGTTTTTCGGTCTTAGAGAAGTAGATTTCTTTGTACGAAAGTGCTGTTTTCACAGTGCTAAGTACTCCCAACTCTATCAACAATGTAGGTTTTACCAGTTTTCTAAGTTTCTCTTATTTTCTTGTACTTTTACTGGGAATTCCTTGTGTAAACCTCTGTAACTTCTGTATGTAGATCAATCACTGTGTACTTTGTCTTGTTTCTATCTGTTACCAATCTTGAGAAAGTCAAACAATCTCTATTCACTGTTTCGCGGTCTTAGAGAAAATTTCTTTCTGCGAAAGTGCTGTTTTCACAGTGCTAAGTACTCCCGACTCTATCAACAATGTAGGTTTTACCAGTTTTCTAAGTCTCTCTTATTTTCTTGTACTTATACTTGGAATTCTCTGTGTAAACCTCTGTAACTTCTCTAGCTAGATGAATCACTGTGTTCTTTTTCTTGTTTCTATCTGTTACCAATCTTGAGAAACTCATACATTCTCTATTCACTGTTTCGCGGTCTTAGAGAAGTAGATTGCTTTCTGCGAAACTGCTTTTTTCACAGTGCTAAGTACTCCCAACTCTATGAACAATGTAGATATTGACCGTTTTCTAAGTCTCTCTTATTTTCTTGTACTGCTACTTGGAATTCTCTGTGTAAACCACAGTAACTTCTCTAAGCAGATGAATCACTGTGTTCTTTCTCTTTTTTCTATGTGTTACCAATCTTGAGAAAGTCATACATTCTCTATTCACTGTTTTGCGGTCTTAGAGAAGTAGATTTCATTCTGCGAAAGTGATATTTTCACAGTGCTAAGTACTCCCAACTCTATCAACAATGTAGGTTTTACCAGTTTTCTAAGTCTCTCTTTTTTTCTTGTACTTATACTTGGAATTCTTTGTGTAAACCACAGTAACTTCTCTAAGTAGATGTATCACTGTGTTCTTTGTCTTGTTTCTATCTGTTACCAATCTTGATTAAGTCATACATTCTCTATTCACTGTTTTGCGGTCTTAGAGAAGTAGATTTCTATCTGCGAAAGTGATGCTTTCACAGTGCTAAGTACTCCCAACTCTATGAACAGTGTAGGTTTTACGAGTTTTCTAAGTCTCTCTTATTTTCTTGTAGTTATACGTGGAATTCTCTGTGTAAACCACAGTAACTTCCCTAGGTAGATGAATCACTGTGCTCTTTCTCTTGTTTCTGTTACCAATCTTGAGAAACTCACACGTTTTCTATTCACTGTTTTGCGGTCTTAGAGAAGTAGATTTCTCTCTACGAAAGTGATGTTTTCACAGTGTTAAGTACACCCAACTCTATGAACAATGTAGGTTTTACCCGTTTTCTAAGGCTCCCTTATTTCCTTGTACTTATACTTGGAATTCCTTGTGTAAACCTGTGTAACTTCTGTATGTAGATCAATCACTATGTACTTTCTCTTGTTTCTATCTGTTACCAATCTTGAGAAACTCATACATTCACTGTTGACTGTTTCGCGGTCTTAGAGAAATAGATTTCTTTCTGTGAAAGTGCTGTTTTCACAGTGCTAAGTACTACCAACTCTATCAACACTGTAGGTTTTACCCGTTTTCTAAGTCTCTCTTATTTTCTTGCACTTATACTTGTAATTCTATGTGTAAACCACAGTAACTTCTCTCAGTATATGTATCACTGTGTTCTTTGACTTGTTTCTATCTGTTACCAATCTTGAGAAAGTCATACATTCTCTATTCACTGTTTCGCGGTCTTAGAGAAGTAGATTGCTTTCTCCGAAAGTGCTGCTTACACAGTGATAAGTACTCCCAACTCTATCAACAATGTAGGTTTTACCAGTTTTCTAATTCTCTCTTATTGTCTTGAACTTATACTTGGAATTCCTTGTGTAAACCTGTGTAACTTCCGTATGTGCATCAATCACTGTGTACCTACTCTTGTTTCTATCTGTTACCAATCTTGAGAAACTCATACATTCTCTATTCACTGTTTTTCGGTCTTAGAGAAGTAGATTTCTTTCTGCAAAAGTGATGTTTTCACAGTGCTAAGTACTCCCAACTCTATCAACAATGTAGGTTTTACCAGTTTTCTAAGTTTCTCTTATTTTCTTGTACTTATACTTGGAATTCCTTGTGTAAACCTCTGTAACTTCTGTATGTAGATCAATCACTGTGTACTTTGTCTTGTTTCTATCTGTTACCAATCTTGAGAAAGTCAAACAATCTCTATTCACTGTTTCGCGGTCTTAGAGAAAATTTCTTTCTGCGAAAGTGCTGTTTTCACAGTGCTAAGTGCTCCCGACTCTATCAACAATGTAGGTTTTACCAGTTTTCTAAGTCTCTCTTATTTTCTTGTACTATACTTGGAATTCTCTGTGTAAACCTCTGTAACTTCTCTAGGTAGATGAATCACTGTGTTCTTTTTCTTGTTTCTATCTGTTACCAATCTTGAGAAACTCATACATTCTCTATTCACTGTTTCGCGGTCTTAGAGAAGTAGATTGCTTTCTGCGAAACTGCTGTTTTCACAGTGCTAAGTACTCCCAACTCTATGAACAATGTAGATATTGACCGTTTTCTAAGTCTCTCTTATTTTCTTGTACTGCTATTTGGAATTCTCTGTGTAATCCACAGTAACTTCTCTAAGCAGATGAATCACTGTGTTCTTTCTCTTGTTTCTATGTGTTACCAATCTTGAGAAAGTCATACATTCTCTATTCACTGTTTTGCGGTCTTAGAGAAGTAGATTTCATTCTGCGAAAGTGATATTTTCACAGTGCTAAGTACTCCCAACTCTATCAACAATGTAGGTTTTACCAGTTTTCTAAGTCTCTCTTTTTTTCTTGTACTTATACTTCGAATTCTTTGTGTAAACCACAGTAACTTCTCTAAGTAGATGTATCACTGTGTTCTTTGTCTTGTTTCTATCTGTTACCAATCTTGATTAAGTCATACATTCTCTATTCACTGTTTTGCGGTCTTAGAGAAGTAGATTTCTATCTGCGAAAGTGATACTTTCACAGTGCTAAGTACTCCCAACTCTATGAACAGTGTAGGTTTTACGAGTTTTCTAAGTCTCTCTTATTTTCTTGTACTTATACGTGGAATTCTCTGTGTAAACCACAGTAACTTCCCTAGGTAGATGAATCACTGTGCTCTTTCTCTTGTTTCTGTTACCAATCTTGAGAAACTCACACATTCTCTATTCACTGTTTTGCGGTCTTAGAGAAGTAGATTTCTTTCTGCGAAAGTGCTGTTTTCACAGTACTAACTAATCCCAACTCTTTCAACAATGTAGGTTTCACCCGTTTTCTAAGTCTCTCTTATTTTCTTGTACTTATACTTGGAATTCTCTGTTTAAACCTCTTTAACTTCCATAGGTAGATGAACGACTGTGTAGTTTCTTTTGTTTCTATCTGTTACCAATCTTGAGAAACTCACCCATTCTCTGTTAACTGTTTCACGGTCTTAGAGAAGTAGATTTCTCCCTACGAAAGTGATGTTTTAACAGTGCTAAGTACTCCCAACTCTATGAACAATGTAGATTTTACCCATTTTCTAAGTCTCTCTTATTTTCTTATACTTATACTTGGAATTCCTTGTGTGAACCTGTGTAACTTCTGTATGTAGATCAATCACTGTGTACTTTGTCTTGTTTCTATCTGTTACCAATCTTGAGAAACTCATACATTCGCTGTTAACTGTTTCGCGGTCTTAGAGAAAAAGATTTCTTTCTGCGAAAGTGCTGTTTTCACAGTGCTAAGTACTCCCAACTCTATCAACAATGTAGGTTTTACCAGTTTTCTAAGTCTCTCTTATTTTCTTGTACTTATAATTGGAATTTCTTGTGTAAACCTCTGTAACTTGTGTATGTAGATCAATCACTGTGTACTTTCTCTTGTTTCTATCTGTTACCAATCTTGAGAAACTCATACATTCGCTGTTAACTGTTTCGCGGTCTTAGAGAAGTAGATTTCTTTCTGCAAAAGTGCTGTTTCCACAGTGCTAAGAAATCTCAACTCTATCAACAATGTAGGTTTTACCAGTTTTCTAAGTCTCTCTTATTTTCTTGTACTTATACTTGGTATTCTCTGTGTAAACCTCTGTAACTTCTCTAGGAAGATGAACCACTGTGTACTTTCTTTTGTTTCTATCTGTTACCAATCTTGAGAAACTCACACATTCTCTGTTAACTGTTTCGCGGTCTTAGAGAAGTAGATGTCTCTCTACGAAAGTGATGTTTTCACAGTGCTAAGTACTCCCAACTCTATCAACACTGTAGGTTTTACCCGTTTTCTAAGTCTCTCTTATTTTCTTGTACTTATATTTGGAATTCCTTGTGTAAAACTGTGTAACTTCCGTATGTACATCAATCACTGTGTACTTTCTCTTGTTTCTATCTGTTACCAATCTTGAGAAACTCATACATTCTCTGGAAACTGTTTCGCGGTCTTAGAGAAGTAGATTTCTTTCTGCGAAAGTGCTGTTTTCACAGTGCTAAATACTCCCAACTCTATCAACAATGTAGGTTTTACCCGTTTTCTAAGTCTCTCTTATTTTCCTGTACTTATACTTGGAATTCTCTGTGTAAACCACAGTAACTTCTCTAAGTAGATGTATCACTGTGTTGTTTCTCTTGTTTCTATCTGTTCCCAATCTTGAGAAAGTCAAACATTCTCTATTCACTGTTTTGCGGTCTTAGAGAAGTAGATTTCTTTCTGCGAAAGTGAAGTTTTCACAGTGCTAAGTACTCCCAACTCTATCAACGCTGTAGGTTTTACGAGTTTTCTAAGTCTCTCTTATTTTCTTGTACTTATACTTGGAATTCTCTGTGTAAACCGCAGTAACTTCTCTAGGTAGATGAATCACTGTGTTCTTTCTCTTGTTTCTATCTGTTACCAATCTTGAGAAACGCATACATTCTGTATTCACTGTTTCGCCGTGTTAGAGTACATTTCTTTCTGCGAAAGTGCTGTCTTCACAGTGCTAAGTACTCCCAACTCTATCAACAATGTAGGTTTTTCCAGTTTTCTAAATCTCTCTTATTTTCTTGTACTTATACTTGGAATTCTCTGTGTAAACCTCTTTAACTTCTGTAGGTAGATGAACCACTGTGTACTTTCTTTTGTTTCTATCTGTTACCAATCTTGAAAAACTCACACATTCTCTGTTAACTGTTTCGCGGTCTTAGAGAAGTAGATTTCTCTCTACGAAAGTGATTTTTTCACAGTGCTAAGTACTCCCAACTCTATCAACAATGTAGGTTTTACCCGTTTTCTAAGTCTCTCTTATATTCTTGTACTTATACTTGGAATTCTCTGTGTAAACCACAGTAACTTCCCTAGGTAGATCAGTCACTGTGTTCTTTCTCTTGTTTCTATCTGTTACCAATCTTGAGAAACTCATACGTTCTCTATTCACCATTTCGCGGTCTTAGAGAAGTAGATTGCTTTTTGCGAAAGTGCTGTTTTCTCAGTGCTAAGTATTCCCAACTCTATCAACAATGTAGTTTTTACCCGTTTTCTAAGTCTCTCTTATTTTGTTGTACCTATACTTGGAATTCCTTGTGTAAACCTGTGTATCTTCTGTATGTAGATCAATCAGTGTGTACTTTCTCTTGTTTCTATCTGTTACCAATCTTGGGAACGTCATACATTCTCTATTCACTGTTTCGCGGTCTTAGAGAAGTAGATTGCTTTCTGCGAAAGTGCTGTTTTCACAGTGATAAGTACTCCCAACTCTATCAACAATGTAGATAATGAACGTTTTCTAAGTCTCTCTTATTTTCTTGTACTTATACTTGGAATTCTCTGTGTAAACCACAGTAACTTCTCTAAGTAGATGAATCACTGTGGTCTTTCTCTTGTTTCAATTGTTACCAATCTTGAGAAAGTCACACATTCTCTATTCCCTGTTTTTCGGTCTTACAGAAGTAGATTTCTTTCTGCGAAAGTGATGTTTTCACAGGGCTAAGTACTCCCAACTCTATCAACAATGTAGTTTTTACGAGTTTTCCAAGTCTCTCTTATTTTCTTGTACTTATACTTGGAATTGTCTGTGTAAACCACAGTAACTTCTCTAGGTGGATGAATCACTCTGTTCTTTCTCTTCTTTCTAGCTGTTACCAATCTTGAGAAACTCACACATTCTCTGTTAACTGTTTCGCGGTCTTAGAGAAGTAGATTTCTCTCTGCGAAAGTGCTGTTTTCACAGTGCTAAGTACTCCCAAGTCTATCAACAATGTAGGTTTTATCCGTTCTCTAAGTCTCTCTTATTTTCTTGCACTTATACTTGGAATTCCCTGTGTAAACCACAGTAACTTCTCTAGGTAGATGAATCACTGTGTTCTTTCTCTTGTTTCTATCTGTTACCAATCTTGAGAAACTCATACATTCTCTATTGGCTGTTTCGCGGAATTAGAAAAATAGATTTCTTTCTGCGAAAGTGATGTTTTCATAGTGCTAAGTATTCCCAATTCTATCTAAACAATGTAGGTTTTACCAGTTTTCTAAGTCTCTCTTATTTTCTTGTAATTATACTTGGAATTTCTTGTGTAAACCTCTGTAACTTGTGTATGTAGATGAATCAATGTGTACTTTCTCTTGTTACTATGTGTTACCAATCTTGAGAAAGTCATACATTCTCTATTCACTGTTTCGCTGTCTTAGAGAAGTAGATTGCTTTCTGCGAAAGTGCTGTTTTCACAGTGCTAAGTACTGCCAACTCTATCAACAATGTAGATATTGACCGTTTTCTAAGTCTCTCTTATTTTCTTGTACTTACACTTGGTATTCTCTGTGTAAACCTCTGTAACTTCTCTAGGAAGATGAATCACTGTGTTCTTTCTCTTGTTTCTATCTGTTACCAATCTTGAGAAAGTCATACATTCTCTATTCACTGTTTCGCGGTCTTAGAGAAGTAGATTGCTTTCTCCGAAAGTGCTGCTTACACAGTGATAAGTACTCCCAACTCTATCAACAATGTAGGTTTTATCAGTTTTCTAATTCTCTCTTATTGTCTTGTACTTATACTTGGAATTCCTTGTGTAAACCTGTGTAACTTCCGTATGTACATCAATCACTGTGTACTTTCTCTTGTTTCTATCTGTTACCAATCTTGAGAAACTCATACATTCTCTATTCACTGTTTTTCGGTCTTAGAGAAGTGGATTTCTTTCTGCGAAAGTGATGTGTTCACAGTGCTAAGTACTCCCAACTCTATCAACAATGTAGGTTTTACGAGTTTTCTAAGTCTCTCTTATTTTCTTGTACTTATACTTGAAAATCTCTGTGTAACCCACAGTAACTTCTCTAGGTAGACGAATCACTGTGTTCTTTCTCTTGTTTCTATCTGTTACCAATCTTGAGAAACTCATACATTCTCTATTCACTGTTTTGCGGTCTTAGAGAAGTAGATTTCTTTGTACGAAAGTGCTGTTTTCACAGTGCTAAGTACTCCCAACTCTATCAACAATGTAGGTTTAACCAGTTTTCTAAGTCTCTCTTATTTTCTTGTACTTATACTTGGAATTCCTTGTGTAAACCTCTGTAACTTCTGTATGTAGATCAATCACTGTGTACTTTGTCTTGTTACTATCTGTTACCAATCTTGAGAAAGTCAAACAATCTCTATTCACTGTTTCGCGGTCTTAGAGAAAATTTCTTTCTGCGAAAGTGCTGTTTTCACAGTGCTAACTACTCCCGACTCTATCAACAATGTAGGTTTTACCAGTTTTCTAAGTCTCTCTTATTTTCTTGTATTTGTACTTGGAATTCTCTGTGTAAAAAACAGTAACTTCTCTAGGTAGATGAATCAATGTGTTCTTTATCTTGTTTCTATCTGTCACCAATCTTGAGAAACTCATACATTCTCTATTCACTGTTTCGCGGTCTTAGAGAAGTAGATTGCTTTCTGCGAAAGTGGTGTTTTCACAGTGCTAAGTACTCCCAACTCTATCAACAATGTAGGTTTTACCAGTTTTCTAAGTCTCCATTATTTTTCTGTACTTATACTTGGAATTCCTTGTGTAAACCTGTGTAACTTCTGTATGAAGATCAATCACTGTGTACTTTCTCTTGTTTCTATCTGTTACCAATCTTGAGAAACTCATACATTCACTGTTGACTGTTTCGCGGTCTTAGAGAAATAGATTTCTTTCTGCGAAAGTGCTGTTTTCACAGTGCTAAGTACTCCCAACTCTATCAGCAGTGTAGGTTTTACCCGTTTTCTAAGTCTCTCTTATTTTCTTGCACTTATACTTGGAATTCTATGTGTAAACCACAGTAACTTCTCTCAGTATATGTATCACTGTGTTCTTTGTCTTGTTTCTATCTGTTACCAATCTTGAGAAAGTCATACATTCTCTATTCACTGTTTTGCGCTCTTAGAGAAGCAGATTTCTTTCTGCGAAAGTGCTGTTTTCACAGTGCTAAGTACTCCCGACTCTATCAATAATGTAGGTTTTACCAGTTTTCTAAATCTCTCTTATTTTCTTGTACTTATATTTAGAATTCTCTGTGTAAACCTCTTTAACTTCTGTAGGTAGATGAACCACTGTGTACTTTCTTTTGTTTCTATCTGTTACCAATCTTGAGAAACTCACACATTCTCTGTTAACTGTTTCGCGGTCTTAGAGAAGTAGATTTCTCTCTACGAAAGTGATGTTTTCACAGTGCTAAGTACTCCCAACTCTATCAACAATGTAGGTTTTACCCGTTTTCTAAGTCTCTCTTATTTTCTTGTACTTATACTTGGAATTCTCTGTGTAAACCACAGTAACTTCCCTAGGTAGATGAATCACTGTGTTCTTTGACTTGTTTCTATCTGTTACCAATCTTGAGAAACTCATATGTTCTCTATTCACCATGTCGCGGTCTTAGAGAAGTAGATTGCTTTTTGCGAAAGTGCTGTTTTCACAGTGCTAAGTACTCCCAACTCTATCAACAATGTAGGTTTTACCCGTTTTCTAAGTCTCTCTTATTCTGTTGTACTTATACTTGGAATTCCTTGTGTAAACCTGTGTATCTTCTGTATGTAAATCAATCAGTGTGTACTTTCTCTTGTTTCTATCTGTTACCAATCTTCGGAACGTCATACATTCTCTATTCACTGTTTCGCGGTCTTAGAGAAGTAGATTGCTTTCTGCGAAAGTGCTGTTTTCACAGTGCTAAGTACTCCCAACTCTATCAACAATGTAGATATTGACCGTTTTCTAAGTCTCTCTTATTTTCTTGTACTTATACTTGGAATTCTCTGTGTAAACCACAGTAACTTCTCTAAGTAGATGTATCACTGTGTTCTTTCTCTTGTTTCTATCTGTTACCAATCTTGAGAAAGTCAAACATTCTCTATTCACTGTTTTGCGGTCTTAGAGAAGTAGATTTCTTTCTGCGAAGGTGATGTTTTCATAGTGGTAAGTACTCCCAACTCTATCAACGCTGTTGGTTTTACGAGTTTTCTAAGTCTCTCTTATTTTCTTGTACTTATACTTGGAATTCTTTGTGTAAACCACAGTAACTTCTCTAGGTAGATGAATCACTGTGTTCTTTCTCTTGTTTCTATCTGTTACCAATCTTGAGAAACTCATACATTCTCTATTCACCATTTCGCGGTCTTAGAGAAGTAGATTGCTTTTTGCAAAAGTGCTGTTTTCACAGTGCTAAGTACTCCCAACTCTATCAACAATGTAGGTTTTACCCGTTTTCTAAGTCTCTCTTATTTTCTTGTACTTATACTTGGAATTCCTTGTGTAAACCTGTGTATCTTCTGTATGTAGATCAATCAGTATGTACTTTCTCTTGTTTCTATCTGCTACCAATCCTGGGAAAGTGATACATTCTCTATTCACTGTTTCGCGGTTTTAGAGAAGTAGATTGCTTTCTGGGAAAGTGCTGTTTTCACAGTGCTAAGTACTCCCAACTCTATGAACAATGTAGATATTGACCGTTTTCTAAGTCTCTCTTATTTTCTTGTACTTATACTTGGAAATCTCTGTGTAAACCACAGTAACTTCTCTAGGTAGACGAATCACTGTGTTCTTTCTCTTGTTTCTATCTGTTACCAATCTTGAGAAAGTCATACATTCTCTATTCACTGTTTCACTGTCTTAGAGAAGTAGATTGCTATCTGGGAAAGTGCTGTTTTCACAGTGCTAAGTACTCCCAACTCTATCGACAATGTAGGTTTTACCAGTTTTCTAAGTCTCTCTTATTTTCTTGTACTGATACATGGAATTCTCTGTGTAAACTTCTGTAACTTCTCTAGGTAGATGAATCACTGTGTAGTTTCTCTTGTTTCTATCTGTTACCAATCTTGAGAAACTCATACATTCTGTGTTCACTGTTTCCCAGTCTTAGACAAGTAGATTTCTTTCTGCGAAAGTGCTGTTTTGACAGTGCTAAGTACTCACAAATCTATACACAATGTAGGTTTTACAAGTTTTCTAAGTCTCTCTTATTTTCTTGTACTTGTACATGGAATTCTCTGTGTAAACTTCTGTAACTTCTCTAGGTAGATGAATCACTGTATACTTTCTCTTTTTTCTATCTGTTACCAATCTTGAGAAACTCATACATTCTCTGCTCACTGTTTCACGGACTTAGAGAACGAAATTTCTTTCGGCGAAAGAGCTGTTTTCACAGTGCTAAGTACTCCCAACTCTATCAACAACGTAGGTTTTACCAGGTTTCTAAGCCTCTCTTATTTTCTTGTACTTAACCTAGAATTCTCTTTGTAAACCTCTGTAACTTTTCTAGGTAGATGAATCACTATGTACTTTCTCTTGTTTCTATCTGTTACCAATCTTGAGAAACTCATACATTCTCTGTTCACTGATTCCCAGTCTTAGAGAAGTAGATTTCTTTCTGCGAAAGTGCTGTTTTCACAGTGCTAAGTACTCCCAACTCTATCCACAATGTAGGTTTTACCAGTTTTCTAAGTCTCTCTTATTTACTTGTACTAATGCTTGGAATTCTCTGTGTAAACTTCTGTAACTTCTCTAGGTAGATGAATCACTGTGTATATTCTCTTGTTTCTATCTGTTACCAATCTTCAGAAACTCATACATTCTCTGTTCACTGTTTCACGGACTTAGAGAACTAAATTTCTTTCTGCGAAAGTGCTGTTTTCACAGTGTTAAGTACTCCCAACTCCATCAACAATGTAGGTTTTACCAGTTTTCTAACTCTCTCTTATTTCGTTGTACTTACACTTGGAATTCTCTGTGTAAACCACTGTAACTTCTCTAGGTATATGAATCACTGTGTACTTGCTCTTGTTTCTATGTGTTACCAATCTTGAGAAACTCATAAATTCTCTGTTCACTGTTTCCCAGACTTAGAGAAGTAGATTTCTTTTGGTGAAAGTGCTGTTTTCACAGTGCTAAGTACTCCCAACTCGATCAACAATGTAGGTTTTACCAGTTTTCTAAGTCTCTCTTATTTTCTTGTACTTATACATGGAATTCTCTGTGTAAACCTCTGTAACTTTTCTAGGTAGATGAATCCCTGTGTACTTTCTCTTGTTTCTATCTGTTACCAATCTTGAGAAACTCATACATTCTCTGTTCACTGTTTCCGAGTCGTAGAGAAGTAGATTTCTTTCAGCGAAAGTGCTGTTTTCACAGTGCTAAGTACTCCCAACTCTATCAACAGTGTAGTTTTTACCAGTTTTCTAAGTCTCTCTTATTTTCTTGTACTTATACATGGAATTATCTGTGTAAACTTCTGTAACTTCTCTGGGTAGATGATTCAGTATGTACTTTCTCTTGTTTCTACCTGTTACCAATCATGAGAAACTCATACATTCTCTCTTCACTGTTTCCCAGTCTTAGAAAAGTAGATTTCTTTCTGCGAAAGTGCTGTTTTCACAGTGCTAAGTACTCGCAACTCTATCCACAATGTAGGTTTTACCAGTTTTCTAAGTCTCTCTTATTTTCTTGTACTTATACTTGGAATTCCTTGTGTAAACCTCTGTAACTTCTGTATGTAGATCAATCACTGTGTACTTTGTCTTGTTTCTATCTGTTACCAATCTTGAGAAAGTCAAACAATCTCTATTCACTGTTTCGCGGTCTTAGAGAAAATTTCTTTCTGCGAAAGTGCTGTTTTCACAGTGCTAAGTACTCCCGACTCTATCAACAATGTACTTTTTACCAGTTTTCTAAGTCTCTCTTATTTTCTTGTACTTATACTTGGAATTCTCTGTGTAAAAAACAGTAACTTCTCTAGGTAGATGAATCAATGTGTTCTTTCTCTTGTTTCTATCTGTCACCAATCTTGAGAAACTCATACATTCTCTATTCACTGTTTCGCGGTCTTAGAGAAGTAGATTGCTTTCTGCGAAAGTGGAGTTTTCACAGTGCTAAGTACTCCCGACTCTATCAACAATGTAGGTTTTACCAGTTTTCTAATTCTCTCTTATTTTCTTGTACTTATACTTGGACTTCCTTGTGTAAACCTGTGTATCTTCTGTATGTAGATCAATCACTGTGTACTTTCTCTTGTTTCTATCTGTTACCAATCTTGAGAAACACACACATTCTCTGTTAACTCTTTCGCGGTCTTGGAGAAGTAGATTTCTTTGTTTGAAAGTGCTGTTTTCACAGTGCTAAATACTCCCAACTCTATCAACAATGTAGGTTTTACCCGTTTTCTAAGTCTCTCTTATTTTCTTGTACTTATACTTGGAATTCTCTGTGTAAACCACAGTAACTTCTCTAAGTAGATGTATCACTGTGTTCTTTCTCTGGTTTCTATCTGTTACCAATCTTGAAAAAGTCAAACATTCTCTTTTCACTGTTTTGCGGTCTTAGAGAAGTAGATTTCTTTCTGCGAAGGTGATGTTTTCACAGTGCTAAGTACTCCCAACTCTATCAACGCTGTCGGTTTTACGAGTTTTCTAAGTCTCTCTTATTATCTTGTACTTATACTTGGAATTCTTTGTGTAAACCACAGTAACTTCTCTAGGTAGATGAATCACTGTGTTCTTTTTCTTGTTTCTATCTGTTACCAATCTTGAGAAACTCATACATTCTCTATTCACTGTTTCGTGGTCTTAGAGAAGTAGATTGCTTTCTGCGAAACTGCTGTTTTCACAGTGCTAAGTACTCCCAACTCTATGAACAATATAGATATTGACCGTTTTCTAAGTCTCTCTTATTTTCTTGTACTGCTACTTGGAATTCTTTGTGTAAACCACAGTAACTTCTCTAAGTAGATGTATCACTGTGTTCTTTGTCTTGTTTCTATCTGTTACCAATCTTGATTAAGTCATACATTCTCTATTCACTGTTTTGCGGTCTTAGAGAAGTAGATTTCTATCTGCGAAAGTGATGTTTTCACAGTGCTAAGTACTCCCAACTCTATGAACAGTGTAGGTTTTACGAGTTTTCTAAGTCTCTCTTATTTTCTTGTACTTATACGTGGAATTCTCTGTGTAAACCACAGTAACTTCCCTAGGTAGATGAATCACTGTGTTCTTTCTCTTGTTTCTGTTACCAATCTTGAGAAACTCACACATTCTCTATTCACTGTTTCGCGGTCTTAGAGAAGTAGATTTCTTTCTGCGAAAGTGCTGTTTTCACAGTACTAAGTACTCCCAACTCTTTCAACAATGTAGGTTTCACCCGTTTTCTAAGTCTCTCTTATTTTCTTGTACTTATACTTGGAATTCTCTGTTTAAACCTCTTTAACTTCCATAGGTAGATGAACGACTGTGTAGTTTCTTTTGTTTCTATCTGTTACCAATCTTGAGAAACTCACACATTCTCTGTTAACTGTTTCGCGGTCTTAGAGAAGTAGATTTCTCTCTACGAAAGTGATGTTTTCACAGTGCTAAGTACTCCCAACTCTATCAACAATGTAGGTTTTACCCGTTTTCTAAGTCTCTCTTATTTTCTTTCACTTATACTTGGAATTCTCTGTGTAAACCACAGTAACTTCTCTAGGTAGATGAATCACTGTGTTCTTTCTCTTGTTTCTATCTGTTACCAATCCTGAGAAACTCATACATTCTCTATTCACTGTTTCGCGGACTTAGAGAAATAGATTTCTTTCTGCGAAAGTGATGTTTTCATAGTGCTAAGCATTCCCAACTCTATCAACAATGTAGGTTTTACGAGTTTTCTAAGTCTCTCTTATTTTCTTCTACTTATACTTGGAATTCTCTGTGTAAACCTCTGTAACTTCTCTAGGTAGATGAATCACTGTGTTCTTTCTCTTGTTTCTATCCGTTACCAATCTTGAGAAACTCATACATTCTCTATTCACTGTTTCGCGGTCTTAGAGAAGTAGATTGCTTTCTGCGAAAGTGCTGTTTTCACAGTGCTAAGTACTCCCAACTCTATCAACACTGTAGGTTTTACCCGTTTTCTAAGTCTCTCTTTTTTTCTTGCACTTATTCTTGGAATTCTATGTGTAAACCGCAGTAACTTCTCTCAGTATATGTATCACTGTGTTCTTTGTCTTGTTTCTGTTACCAATCTTGAGAAAGTCATACATTCTCTATTCACTGTTTTGCGCTCTTAGAGAAGCAGATTTCTTTCTGCGAAAGTGCTGTTTTCACAGTGCTAAGTACTCCCGACTCTATCAACGCTGTAGGTTTTACGAGTTTTCTAAGTCTCTCTTATTTTCTTGTACTTATACTTGGAATTCTCTGTGTAAACCGCAGTAACTTCTCTAGGTAGATGAATCACTGTGTTCTTTCTCTTGTTTCTATCTGTTACCAATCTTGAGAAACTCATACATTCTGTATTCACTGTTTCGCCGTGTTAGAGTACATTTCTTTCTGCGAAAGTGCTGTCTTCAGAGTGCTAAGTACTCCCAACTCTATCAACAATGTAGGTTTTTCCAGTTTTCTAAATCTCTCTTATTTTCTTGTACTTATACTGGGAATTCTCTGTGTAAACCTCTTTAACTTCTGCAGGTAGATGAACCACTGTGTACTTTCTTTTGTTTCTATCTGTTACCAATGTTGAGAAACTCACACATTCTCTGTTAACTGTTTCGCGGTCTTAGAGAAGTAGATTTCTCTCTACGAAAGTGAT
The DNA here is from genome assembly GCA_028571685.1 of Heterohyrax brucei. Classification (NCBI taxonomy): domain Eukaryota; kingdom Metazoa; phylum Chordata; class Mammalia; order Hyracoidea; family Procaviidae; genus Heterohyrax; species Heterohyrax brucei. The sequence continues at coordinate 18,058,825 of CM053146.1, forward strand.
GTTTTCACAGTGCTAAGTACTCCCAACTCTATCAACAATGTAGGTTTTAAGAGTTTACTAAGTCTCTCTTATTTTCTTGTACTTATACTTGGAAATCTCTGTGTAACCCACAGTAACTTCTCTAGGTAGACGAATCACTGTGTTCTTTCTCTTGTTTCTATCTGTTACCAATCTTGAGAAACTCATACATTCTCTATTCACTGTTTTTCGGTCTTAGAGAAGTAGATTTCTTTGTACGAAAGTGCTGTTTTCACAGTGCTAAGTACTCCCAACTCTATCAACAATGTAGGTTTTACCAGTTTTCTAATTCTCTCTTATTTTCTTGTACTTATACTTGGACTTCCTTGTGTAAACCTGTGTATCTTCTGTATGTAGATCAATCACTGTGTACTTTCTCTTGTTTCTATCTGTTACCAATCTTGAGAAACACACACATTCTCTGTTAACTCTTTCGCGGTCTTGGAGAAGTAGATTTCTTTGTTTGAAAGTGCTGTTTTCACAGTGCTAAATACTCCCAACTCTATCAACAATGTAGGTTTTACCCGTTTTCTAAGTCTCTCTTATTTTCTTGTACTTATACTTGGAATTCTCTGTGTAAACCACAGTAACTTCTCTAAGTAGATGTATCACTGTGTTCTTTCTCTGGTTTCTATCTGTTACCAATCTTGAAAAAGTCAAACATTCTCTTTTCACTGTTTTGCGGTCTTAGAGAAGTAGATTTCTTTCTGCGAAGGTGATGTTTTCACAGTGCTAAGTACTCCCAACTCTATCAACGCTGTCGGTTTTACGAGTTTTCTAAGTCTCTCTTATTATCTTGTACTTATACTTGGAATTCTTTGTGTAAACCACAGTAACTTCTCTAGGTAGATGAATCACTGTGTTCTTTTTCTTGTTTCTATCTGTTACCAATCTTGAGAAACTCATACATTCTCTATTCACTGTTTCGCGGTCTTAGAGAAGTAGATTGCTTTCTGCGAAACTGCTGTTTTCACAGTGCTAAGTACTCCCAACTCTATGAACAATATAGATATTGACCGTTTTCTAAGTCTCTCTTATTTTCTTGTACTGCTACTTGGAATTCTTTGTGTAAACCACAGTAACTTCTCTAAGTAGATGTATCACTGTGTTCTTTGTCTTGTTTCTATCTGTTACCAATCTTGATTAAGTCATACATTCTCTATTCACTGTTTTGCGGTCTTAGAGAAGTAGATTTCTATCTGCGAAAGTGATGTTTTCACAGTGCTAAGTACTCCCAACTCTATGAACAGTGTAGGTTTTACGAGTTTTCTAAGTCTCTCTTATTTTCTTGTACTTATACGTGGAATTCTCTGTGTAAACCACAGTAACTTCCCTAGGTAGATGAATCACTGTGTTCTTTCTCTTGTTTCTGTTACCAATCTTGAGAAACTCACACATTCTCTATTCACTGTTTCGCGGTCTTAGAGAAGTAGATTTCTTTCTGCGAAAGTGCTGTTTTCACAGTACTAAGTACTCCCAACTCTTTCAACAATGTAGGTTTCACCCGTTTTCTAAGTCTCTCTTATTTTCTTGTACTTATACTTGGAATTCTCTGTTTAAACCTCTTTAACTTCCATAGGTAGATGAACGACTGTGTAGTTTCTTTTGTTTCTATCTGTTACCAATCTTGAGAAACTCACACATTCTCTGTTAACTGTTTCGCGGTCTTAGAGAAGTAGATTTCTCTCTACGAAAGTGATGTTTTCACAGTGCTAAGTACTCCCAACTCTATCAACAATGTAGGTTTTACCCGTTTTCTAAGTCTCTCTTATTTTCTTTCACTTATACTTGGAATTCTCTGTGTAAACCACAGTAACTTCTCTAGGTAGATGAATCACTGTGTTCTTTCTCTTGTTTCTATCTGTTACCAATCCTGAGAAACTCATACATTCTCTATTCACTGTTTCGCGGACTTAGAGAAATAGATTTCTTTCTGCGAAAGTGATGTTTTCATAGTGCTAAGCATTCCCAACTCTATCAACAATGTAGGTTTTACGAGTTTTCTAAGTCTCTCTTATTTTCTTCTACTTATACTTGGAATTCTCTGTGTAAACCTCTGTAACTTCTCTAGGTAGATGAATCACTGTGTTCTTTCTCTTGTTTCTATCCGTTACCAATCTTGAGAAACTCATACATTCTCTATTCACTGTTTCGCGGTCTTAGAGAAGTAGATTGCTTTCTGCGAAAGTGCTGTTTTCACAGTGCTAAGTACTCCCAACTCTATCAACACTGTAGGTTTTACCCGTTTTCTAAGTCTCTCTTTTTTTCTTGCACTTATTCTTGGAATTCTATGTGTAAACCGCAGTAACTTCTCTCAGTATATGTATCACTGTGTTCTTTGTCTTGTTTCTGTTACCAATCTTGAGAAAGTCATACATTCTCTATTCACTGTTTTGCGCTCTTAGAGAAGCAGATTTCTTTCTGCGAAAGTGCTGTTTTCACAGTGCTAAGTACCCCCGACTCTATCAACGCTGTAGGTTTTACGAGTTTTCTAAGTCTCTCTTATTTTCTTGTACTTATACTTGGAATTCTCTGTGTAAACCGCAGTAACTTCTCTAGGTAGATGAATCACTGTGTTCTTTCTCTTGTTTCTATCTGTTACCAATCTTGAGAAACTCATACATTCTGTATTCACTGTTTCGCCGTGTTAGAGTACATTTCTTTCTGCGAAAGTGCTGTCTTCAGAGTGCTAAGTACTCCCAACTCTATCAACAATGTAGGTTTTTCCAGTTTTCTAAATCTCTCTTATTTTCTTGTACTTATACTGGGAATTCTCTGTGTAAACCTCTTTAACTTCTGCAGGTAGATGAACCACTGTGTACTTTCTTTTGTTTCTATCTGTTACCAATGTTGAGAAACTCACACATTCTCTGTTAACTGTTTCGCGGTCTTAGAGAAGTAGATTTCTCTCTACGAAAGTGATGTTTTCACAGTGCTAAGTACTCCCAACTCTATCAACAATGTAGGTTTTAAGAGTTTACTAAGTCTCTCTTATTTTCTTGTACTTATACTTGGAAATCTCTGTGTAACCCACAGTAACTTCTCTAGGTAGACGAATCACTGTGTTCTTTCTCTTGTTTCTATCTGTTACCAATCTTGAGAAACTCATACATTCTCTATTCACTGTTTTTCGGTCTTAGAGAAGTAGATTTCTTTGTACGAAAGTGCTGTTTTCACAGTGCTAAGTACTCCCAACTCTATCAACAATGTAGGTTTTACCAGTTTTCTAAGTCTCTCTTATTTTCTTGTACTTATACTTGGAATTCCTTGTGTAAACCTCTGTAACTTCTGTATGTAGATCAATCACTGTGTACTTTGTCTTGTTTCTATCTGTTACCAATCTTGAGAAAGTCAAACAATCTCTATTCACTGTTTCGCGGTCTTAGAGAAAATTTCTTTCTGCGAAAGTGCTGTTTTCACAGTGCTAAGTACTCCCGACTCTATCAACAATGTACTTTTTACCCGTTTTCTAAGTCTCTCTTATTTTCTTGTACTTATACTTGGAATTCTCTGTGTAAACCACAGTAACTTCTCTAAGTAGATGTATCACTGTGTTCTTTCTCTGGTTTCTATCTGTTACCAATCTTGAGAAAGTCAAACATTCTCTTTTCACTGTTTTGCGGTCTTAGAGAAGTAAATTTCTTTCTGAGAAGGTGATGTTTTCACAGTGCTAAGTACTCCCAACTCTATCAACGCTGTTGGTTTTACGAGTTTTCTAAGTCTCTCTTATTATCTTGTACTTATACTTGGAATTCTTTGTGTAAACCACAGTAACTCCTCTAGGTAGATGAATCACTGTGTTCTTTTTCTTGTTTCTATCTGTTACCAATCTTGAGAAACTCATACATTCTCTATTCACTGTTTCGCGGTCTTAGAGAAGTAGATTGCTTTCTGCGAAACTGCTGTTTTCACAGTGCTAAGTACTCCCAACTCTATGAACAATATAGATATTGACCGTTTTCTAAGTCTCTCTTATTTTCTTGTACTGCTACTTGGAATTCTTTGTGTAAACCACAGTAACTTCTCTAAGTAGATGTATCACTGTGTTCTTTGTCTTGTTTCTATCTGTTACCAATCTTGATTAAGTCATACATTCTCTATTCACTGTTTTGCGGTCTTAGAGAAGTAGATTTCTATCTGCGAAAGTGATGTTTTCACAGTGCTAAGTACTCCCAACTCTATGAACAGTGTAGGTTTTACGAGTTTTCTAAGTCTCTCTTATTTTCTTGTACTTATACGTGGAATTCTCTGTGTAAACCACAGTAACTTCCCTAGGTAGATGAATCACTGTGTTCTTTCTCTTGTTTCTGTTACCAATCTTGAGAAACTCACACATTCTCTATTCACTGTTTCGCGGTCTTAGAGAAGTAGATTTCTTTCTGCGAAAGTGCTGTTTTCACAGTACTAAGTACTCCCAACTCTTTCAACAATGTAGGTTTCACCCGTTTTCTAAGTCTCTCTTATTTTCTTGTACTTATACTTGGAATTCTCTGTTTAAACCTCTTTAACTTCCATAGGTAGATGAACGACTGTGTAGTTTCTTTTGTTTCTATCTGTTACCAATCTTGAGAAACTCACACATTCTCTGTTAACTGTTTCGCGGTCTTAGAGAAGTAGATTTCTCTCTACGAAAGTGATGTTTTCACAGTGCTAAGTACTCCCAACTCTATCAACAATGTAGGTTTTACCCGTTTTCTAAGTCTCTCTTATTTTCTTTCACTTATACTTGGAATTCTCTGTGTAAACCACAGTAACTTCTCTAGGTAGATGAATCACTGTGTTCTTTCTCTTGTTTCTATCTGTTACCAATCCTGAGAAACTCATACATTCTCTATTCACTGTTTCGCGGACTTAGAGAAATAGATTTCTTTCTGCGAAAGTGATGTTTTCATAGTGCTAAGCATTCCCAACTCTATCAACAATGTAGGTTTTACGAGTTTTCTAAGTCTCTCTTATTTTCTTCTACTTATACTTGGAATTCTCTGTGTAAACCTCTGTAACTTCTCTAGGTAGATGAATCACTGTGTTCTTTCTCTTGTTTCTATCCGTTACCAATCTTGAGAAACTCATACATTCTCTATTCACTGTTTCGCGGTCTTAGAGAAGTAGATTGCTTTCTGCGAAAGTGCTGTTTTCACAGTGCTAAGTACTCCCAACTCTATCAACACTGTAGGTTTTACCCGTTTTCTAAGTCTCTCTTTTTTTCTTGCACTTATTCTTGGAATTCTATGTGTAAACCGCAGTAACTTCTCTCAGTATATGTATCACTGTGTTCTTTGTCTTGTTTCTGTTACCAATCTTGAGAAAGTCATACATTCTCTATTCACTGTTTTGCGCTCTTAGAGAAGCAGATTTCTTTCTGCGAAAGTGCTGTTTTCACAGTGCTAAGTACTCCCGACTCTATCAACGCTGTAGGTTTTACGAGTTTTCTAAGTCTCTCTTATTTTCTTGTACTTATACTTGGAATTCTCTGTGTAAACCGCAGTAACTTCTCTAGGTAGATGAATCACTGTGTTCTTTCTCTTGTTTCTATCTGTTACCAATCTTGAGAAACTCATACATTCTGTATTCACTGTTTCGCCGTGTTAGAGTACATTTCTTTCTGCGAAAGTGCTGTCTTCAGAGTGCTAAGTACTCCCAACTCTATCAACAATGTAGGTTTTTCCAGTTTTCTAAATCTCTCTTATTTTCTTGTACTTATACTGGGAATTCTCTGTGTAAACCTCTTTAACTTCTGCAGGTAGATGAACCACTGTGTACTTTCTTTTGTTTCTATCTGTTACCAATGTTGAGAAACTCACACATTCTCTGTTAACTGTTTCGCGGTCTTAGAGAAGTAGATTTCTCTCTACGAAAGTGATGTTTTCACAGTGCTAAGTACTCCCAACTCTATCAACAATGTAGGTTTTAAGAGTTTACTAAGTCTCTCTTATTTTCTTGTACTTATACTTGGAAATCTCTGTGTAACCCACAGTAACTTCTCTAGGTAGACGAATCACTGTGTTCTTTCTCTTGTTTCTATCTGTTACCAATCTTGAGAAACTCATACATTCTCTATTCACTGTTTTTCGGTCTTAGAGAAGTAGATTTCTTTGTACGAAAGTGCTGTTTTCACAGTGCTAAGTACTCCCAACTCTATCAACAATGTAGGTTTTACCAGTTTTCTAAGTCTCTCTTATTTTCTTGTACTTATACTTGGAATTCCTTGTGTAAACCTCTGTAACTTCTGTATGTAGATCAATCACTGTGTACTTTGTCTTGTTTCTATCTGTTACCAATCTTGAGAAAGTCAAACAATCTCTATTCACTGTTTCGCGGTCTTAGAGAAAATTTCTTTCTGTGAAAGTGCTGTTTTCACAGTGCTAAGTACTCCCGACTCTATCAACAATGTACTTTTTACCAGTTTTCTAAGTCTCTCTTATTTTCTTGTACTTATACTTGGAATTCTCTGTGTAAAAAACAGTAACTTCTCTAGGTAGATGAATCAATGTGTTCTTTCTCTTGTTTCTATCTGTCACCAATCTTGAGAAACTCATACATTCTCTATTCACTGTTTCGCGGTCTTAGAGAAGTAGATTGCTTTCTGCGAAAGTGGAGTTTTCACAGTGCTAAGTACTCCCAACTCTATCAACAATGTAGGTTTTACCAGTTTTCTAATTCTCTCTTATTTTCTTGTACTTATACTTGGACTTCCTTGTGTAAACCTGTGTATCTTCTGTATGTAGATCAATCACTGTGTACTTTCTCTTGTTTCTATCTGTTACCAATCTTGAGAAACACACACATTCTCTGTTAACTCTTTCGCGGTCTTGGAGAAGTAGATTTCTTTGTTTGAAAGTGCTGTTTTCACAGTGCTAAATACTCCCAACTCTATCAACAATGTAGGTTTTACCCGTTTTCTAAGTCTCTCTTATTTTCTTGTACTTATACTTGGAATTCTCTGTGTAAACCACAGTAACTTCTCTAAGTAGATGTATCACTGTGTTCTTTCTCTGGTTTCTATCTGTTACCAATCTTGAGAAAGTCAAACATTCTCTTTTCACTGTTTTGCGGTCTTAGAGAAGTAGATTTCTTTCTGCGAAGGTGATGTTTTCACAGTGCTAAGTACTCCCAACTCTATCAACGCTGTCGGTTTTACGAGTTTTCTAAGTCTCTCTTATTATCTTGTACTTATACTTGGAATTCTTTGTGTAAACCACAGTAACTTCTCTAGGTAGATGAATCACAGTGTTCTTTTTCTTGTTTCTATCTGTTACCAATCTTGAGAAACTCATACATTCTCTATTCACTGTTTCGCGGTCTTAGAGAAGTAGATTGCTTTCTGCGAAACTGCTGTTTTCACAGTGCTAAGTACTCCCAACTCTATGAACAATATAGATATTGACCGTTTTCTAAGTCTCTCTTATTTTCTTGTACTGCTACTTGGAATTCTTTGTGTAAACCACAGTAACTTCTCTAAGTAGATGTATCACTGTGTTCTTTGTCTTGTTTCTATCTGTTACCAATCTTGATTAAGTCATACATTCTCTATTCACTGTTTTGCGGTCTTAGAGAAGTAGATTTCTATCTGCGAAAGTGATGTTTTCACAGTGCTAAGTACTCCCAACTCTATGAACAGTGTAGGTTTTACGAGTTTTCTAAGTCTCTCTTATTTTCTTGTACTTATACGTGGAATTCTCTGTGTAAACCACAGTAACTTCCCTAGGTAGATGAATCACTGTGTTCTTTCTCTTGTTTCTGTTACCAATCTTGAGAAACTCACACATTCTCTATTCACTGTTTCGCGGTCTTAGAGAAGTAGATTTCTTTCTGCGAAAGTGCTGTTTTCACAGTACTAAGTACTCCCAACTCTTTCAACAATGTAGGTTTCACCCGTTTTCTAAGTCTCTCTTATTTTCTTGTACTTATACTTGGAATTCTCTGTTTAAACCTCTTTAACTTCCATAGGTAGATGAACGACTGTGTAGTTTCTTTTGTTTCTATCTGTTACCAATCTTGAGAAACTCACACATTCTCTGTTAACTGTTTCGCGGTCTTAGAGAAGTAGATTTCTCTCTACGAAAGTGATGTTTTCACAGTGCTAAGTACTCCCAACTCTATCAACAATGTAGGTTTTACCCGTTTTCTAAGTCTCTCTTATTTTCTTTCACTTATACTTGGAATTCTCTGTGTAAACCACAGTAACTTCTCTAGGTAGATGAATCACTGTGTTCTTTCTCTTGTTTCTATCTGTTACCAATCCTGAGAAACTCATACATTCTCTATTCACTGTTTCGCGGACTTAGAGAAATAGATTTCTTTCTGCGAAAGTGATGTTTTCATAGTGCTAAGCATTCCCAACTCTATCAACAATGTAGGTTTTACGAGTTTTCTAAGTCTCTCTTATTTTCTTCTACTTATACTTGGAATTCTCTGTGTAAACCTCTGTAACTTCTCTAGGTAGATGAATCACTGTGTTCTTTCTCTTGTTTCTATCCGTTACCAATCTTGAGAAACTCATACATTCTCTATTCACTGTTTCGCGGTCTTAGAGAAGTAGATTGCTTTCTGCGAAAGTGCTGTTTTCACAGTGCTAAGTACTCCCAACTCTATCAACACTGTAGGTTTTACCCGTTTTCTAAGTCTCTCTTTTTTTCTTGCACTTATTCTTGGAATTCTATGTGTAAACCGCAGTAACTTCTCTCAGTATATGTATCACTGTGTTCTTTGTCTTGTTTCTGTTACCAATCTTGAGAAAGTCATACATTCTCTATTCACTGTTTTGCGCTCTTAGAGAAGCAGATTTCTTTCTGCGAAAGTGCTGTTTTCACAGTGCTAAGTACTCCCGACTCTATCAACGCTGTAGGTTTTACGAGTTTTCTAAGTCTCTCTTATTTTCTTGTACTTATACTTGGAATTCTCTGTGTAAACCGCAGTAACTTCTCTAGGTAGATGAATCACTGTGTTCTTTCTCTTGTTTCTATCTGTTACCAATCTTGAGAAACTCATACATTCTGTATTCACTGTTTCGCCGTGTTAGAGTACATTTCTTTCTGCGAAAGTGCTGTCTTCAGAGTGCTAAGTACTCCCAACTCTATCAACAATGTAGGTTTTTCCAGTTTTCTAAATCTCTCTTATTTTCTTGTACTTATACTGGGAATTCTCTGTGTAAACCTCTTTAACTTCTGCAGGTAGATGAACCACTGTGTACTTTCTTTTGTTTCTATCTGTTACCAATGTTGAGAAACTCACACATTCTCTGTTAACTGTTTCGCGGTCTTAGAGAAGTAGATTTCTCTCTACGAAAGTGATGTTTTCACAGTGCTAAGTACTCCCAACTCTATCAACAATGTAGGTTTTAAGAGTTTACTAAGTCTCTCTTATTTTCTTGTACTTATACTTGGAAATCTCTGTGTAACCCACAGTAACTTCTCTAGGTAGACGAATCACTGTGTTCTTTCTCTTGTTTCTATCTGTTACCAATCTTGAGAAACTCATACATTCTCTATTCACTGTTTTTCGGTCTTAGAGAAGTAGATTTCTTTGTACGAAAGTGCTGTTTTCACAGTGCTAAGTACTCCCAACTCTATCAACAATGTAGGTTTTACCAGTTTTCTAAGTCTCTCTTATTTTCTTGTACTTATACTTGGAATTCCTTGTGTAAACCTCTGTAACTTCTATATGTAGATCAATCACTGTGTACTTTGTCTTGTTTCTATCTGTTACCAATCTTGAGAAAGTCAAACAATCTCTATTCACTGTTTCGCGGTCTTAGAGAAAATTTCTTTCTGCGAAAGTGCTGTTTTCACAGTGCTAAGTACTCCCGACTCTATCAACAATGTACTTTTTACCAGTTTTCTAAGTCTCTCTTATTTTCTTGTACTTATACTTGGAATTCTCTGTGTAAAAAACAGTAACTTCTCTAGGTAGATGAATCAATGTGTTCTTTCTCTTGTTTCTATCTGTCACCAATCTTGAGAAACTCATACATTCTCTATTCACTGTTTCGCGGTCTTAGAGAAGTAGATTGCTTTCTGCGAAAGTGGAGTTTTCACAGTGCTAAGTACTCCCAACTCTATCAACAATGTAGGTTTTACCAGTTTTCTAATTCTCTCTTATTTTCTTGTACTTATACTTGGACTTCCTTGTGTAAACCTGTGTATCTTCTGTATGTAGATCAATCACTGTGTACTTTCTCTTGTTTCTATCTGTTACCAATCTTGAGAAACACACACATTCTCTGTTAACTCTTTCGCGGTCTTGGAGAAGTAGATTTCTTTGTTTGAAAGTGCTGTTTTCACAGTGCTAAATACTCCCAACTCTATCAACAATGTAGGTTTTACCCGTTTTCTAAGTCTCTCTTATTTTCTTGTACTTATACTTGGAATTCTCTGTGTAAACCACAGTAACTTCTCTAAGTAGATGTATCACTGTGTTCTTTCTCTGGTTTCTATCTGTTACCAATCTTGAGAAAGTCAAACATTCTCTTTTCACTGTTTTGCGGTCTTAGAGAAGTAGATTTCTTTCTGCGAACGTGATGTTTTCACAGTGCTAAGTACTCCCAACTCTATCAACGCTGTCGGTTTTACGAGTTTTCTAAGTCTCTCTTATTATCTTGTACTTATACTTGGAATTCTTTGTGTAAACCACAGTAACTTCTCTAGGTAGATGAATCACTGTGTTCTTTTTCTTGTTTCTATCTGTTACCAATCTTGAGAAACTCATACATTCTCTATTCACTGTTTCGCGGTCTTAGAGAAGTAGATTGCTTTCTGCGAAACTGCTGTTTTCACAGTGCTAAGTACTCCCAACTCTATGAACAATATAGATATTGACCGTTTTTTAAGTCTCTCTTATTTTCTTGTACTGCTACTTGGAATTCTTTGTGTAAACCACAGTAACTTCTCTAAGTAGATGTATCACTGTGTTCTTTGTCTTGTTTCTATCTGTTACCAATCTTGATTAAGTCATACATTCTCTATTCACTGTTTTGCGGTCTTAGAGAAGTAGATTTCTATCTGCGAAAGTGATGTTTTCACAGTGCTAAGTACTCCCAACTCTATGAACAGTGTAGGTTTTACGAGTTTTCTAAGTCTCTCTTATTTTCTTGTACTTATACGTGGAATTCTCTGTGTAAACCACAGTAACTTCCCTAGGTAGATGAATCACTGTGTTCTTTCTCTTGTTTCTGTTACCAATCTTGAGAAACTCACACATTCTCTATTCACTGTTTTGCGGTCTTAGAGAAGTAGATTTCTTTCTGCGAAAGTGCTGTTTTCACAGTACTAAGTACTCCCAACTCTTTCAACAATGTAGGTTTCACCCGTTTTCTAAGTCTCTCTTATTTTCTTGTACTTATACTTGGAATTCTCTGTTTAAACCTCTTTAACTTCCATAGGTAGATGAACGACTGTGTAGTTTCTTTTGTTTCTATCTGTTACCAATCTTGAGAAACTCACACATTCTCTGTTAACTGTTTCGCGGTCTTAGAGAAGTAGATTTCTCTCTACGAAAGTGCTGTTTTCACAGTGCTAAGTACTCCCAACTCTATCAACAATGTAGGTTTTACCCGTTTTCTAAGTCTCTCTTATTTTCTTTCACTTATACTTGGAATTCTCTGTGTAAACCACAGTAACTTCTCTAGGTAGATGAATCACTGTGTTCTTTCTCTTGTTTCTATCTGTTACCAATCTTGAGAAACTCATACATTCTCTATTCACTGTTTCGCGGACTTAGAGAAATAGATTTCTTTCTGCGAAAGTGATGTTTTCATAGTGCTAAGCATTCCCAACTCTATCAACAATGTAGGTTTTACGAGTTTTCTTAGTCTCTCTTATTTTCTTCTACTTATACTTGGAATTCTCTGTGTAAACCTCTGTAACTTCTCTAGGTAGATGAATCACTGTGTTCTTTCTCTTGTTTCTATCCGTTACCAATCTTGAGAAACTCATACATTCTCTATTCACTGTTTCGCGGTCTTAGAGAAGTAGATTGCTTTCTGCGAAAGTGCTGTTTTCACAGTGCTAAGTACTCCCAACTCTATCAACACTGTAGGTTTTACCCGTTTTCTAAGTCTCTCTTTTTTTCTTGCACTTATTCTTGGAATTCTATGTGTAAACCGCAGTAACTTCTCTCAGTATATGTATCACTGTGTTCTTTGTCTTGTTTCTGTTACCAATCTTGAGAAAGTCATACATTCTCTATTCACTGTTTTGCGCTCTTAGAGAAGCAGATTTCTTTCTGCGAAAGTGCTGTTTTCACAGTGCTAAGTACTCCCGACTCTATCAACGCTGTAGGTTTTACGAGTTTTCTAAGTCTCTCTTATTTTCTTGTACTTATACTTGGAATTCTCTGTGTAAACCGCAGTAACTTCTCTAGGTAGATGAATCACTGTGTTCTTTCTCTTGTTTCTATCTGTTACCAATCTTGAGAAACTCATACATTCTGTATTCACTGTTTCGCCGTGTTAGAGTACATTTCTTTCTGCGAAAGTGCTGTCTTCAGAGTGCTAAGTACTCCCAACTCTATCAACAATGTAGGTTTTTCCAGTTTTCTAAATCTCTCTTATTTTCTTGTACTTATACTGGGAATTCTCTGTGTAAACCTCTTTAACTTCTGCAGGTAGATGAACCACTGTGTACTTTCTTTTGTTTCTATCTGTTACCAATGTTGAGAAACTCACACATTCTCTGTTAACTGTTTCGCGGTCTTAGAGAAGTAGATTTCTCTCTACGAAAGTGATGTTTTCACAGTGCTAAGTACTCCCAACTCTATCAACAATGTAGGTTTTAAGAGTTTACTAAGTCTCTCTTATTTTCTTGTACTTATACTTGGAAATCTCTGTGTAACCCACAGTAACTTCTCTAGGTAGACGAATCACTGTGTTCTTTCTCTTGTTTCTATCTGTTACCAATCTTGAGAAACTCATACATTCTCTATTCACTGTTTTTCGGTCTTAGAGAAGTAGATTTCTTTGTACGAAAGTGCTGTTTTCACAGTGCTAAGTACTCCCAACTCTATCAACAATGTAGGTTTTACCAGTTTTCTAAGTCTCTCTTATTTTCTTGTACTTATACTTGGAATTCCTTGTGTAAACCTCTGTAACTTCTGTATGTAGATCAATCACTGTGTACTTTGTCTTGTTTCTATCTGTTACCAATCTTGAGAAAGTCAAACAATCTCTATTCACTGTTTCGCGGTCTTAGAGAAAATTTCTTTCTGCGAAAGTGCTGTTTTCACAGTGCTAAGTACTCCCGACTCTATCAACAATGTACTTTTTACCAGTTTTCTAAGTCTCTCTTATTTTCTTGTACTTATACTTGGAATTCTCTGTGTAAAAAACAGTAACTTCTCTAGGTAGATGAATCAATGTGTTCTTTCTCTTGTTTCTATCTGTCACCAATCTTGAGAAACTCATACATTCTCTATTCACTGTTTCGCGGTCTTAGAGAAGTAGATTGCTTTCTGCGAAAGTGGATTTTTCACAGTGCTAAGTACTCCCAACTCTATCAACAATGTAGGTTTTACCAGTTTTCTAATTCTCTCTTATTTTCTTGTACTTATACTTGGACTTCCTTGTGTAAACCTGTGTATCTTCTGTATGTAGATCAATCACTGTGTACTTTCTCTTGTTTCTATCTGTTACCAATCTTGAGAAACACACACATTCTCTGTTAACTCTTTCGCGGTCTTGGAGAAGTAGATTTCTTTGTTTGAAAGTGCTGTTTTCACAGTGCTAAATACTCCCAACTCTATCAACAATGTAGGTTTTACCCGTTTTCTAAGTCTCTCTTATTTTCTTGTACTTATACTTGGAATTCTCTGTGTAAACCACAGTAACTTCTCTAAGTAGATGTATCACTGTGTTCTTTCTCTGGTTTCTATCTGTTACCAATCTTGAGAAAGTAAAACATTCTCTTTTCACTGTTTTGCGGTCTTAGAGAAGTAGATTTCTTTCTGCGAACGTGATGTTTTCACAGTGCTAAGTACTCCCAACTCTATCAACGCTGTCGGTTTTACGAGTTTTCTAAGTCTCTCTTATTATCTTGTACTTATACTTGGAATTCTTTGTGTAAACCACAGTAACTTCTCTAGGTAGATGAATCACTGTGTTCTTTTTCTTGTTTCTATCTGTTACCAATCTTGAGAAACTCATACATTCTCTATTCACTGTTTCGCGGTCTTAGAGAAGTAGATTGCTTTCTGCGAAACTGCTGTTTTCACAGTGCTAAGTACTCCCAACTCTATGAACAATATAGATATTGACCGTTTTTTAAGTCTCTCTTATTTTCTTGTACTGCTACTTGGAATTCTTTGTGTAAACCACAGTAACTTCTCTAAGTAGATGTATCACTGTGTTCTTTGTCTTGTTTCTATCTGTTACCAATCTTGATTAAGTCATACATTCTCTATTCACTGTTTTGCGGTCTTAGAGAAGTAGATTTCTATCTGCGAAAGTGATGTTTTCACAGTGCTAAGTACTCCCAACTCTATGAACAGTGTAGGTTTTACGAGTTTTCTAAGTCTCTCTTATTTTCTTGTACTTATACGTGGAATTCTCTGTGTAAACCACAGTAACTTCCCTAGGTAGATGAATCACTGTGTTCTTTCTCTTGTTTCTGTTACCAATCTTGAGAAACTCACACATTCTCTATTCACTGTTTTGCGGTCTTAGAGAAGTAGATTTCTTTCTGCGAAAGTGCTGTTTTCACAGTACTAAGTACTCCCAACTCTTTCAACAATGTAGGTTTCACCCGTTTTCTAAGTCTCTCTTATTTTCTTGTACTTATACTTGGAATTCTCTGTTTAAACCTCTTTAACTTCCATAGGTAGATGAACGACTGTGTAGTTTCTTTTGTTTCTATCTGTTACCAATCTTGAGAAACTCACACATTCTCTGTTAACTGTTTTGCGGTCTTAGAGAAGTAGATTTCTCTCTACGAAAGTGCTGTTTTCACAGTGCTAAGTACTCCCAACTCTATCAACAATGTAGGTTTTACCCGTTTTCTAAGTCTCTCTTATTTTCTTTCACTTATACTTGGAATTCTCTGTGTAAACCACAGTAACTTCTCTAGGTAGATGAATCACTGTGTTCTTTCTCTTGTTTCTATCTGTTACCAATCTTGAGAAACTCATACATTCTCTATTCACTGTTTCGCGGACTTAGAGAAATAGATTTCTTTCTGCGAAAGTGATGTTTTCATAGTGCTAAGCATTCCCAACTCTATCAACAATGTAGGTTTTACGAGTTTTCTTAGTCTCTCTTATTTTCTTCTACTTATACTTGGAATTCTCTGTGTAAACCTCTGTAACTTCTCTAGGTAGATGAATCACTGTGTTCTTTCTCTTGTTTCTATCCGTTACCAATCTTGAGAAACTCATACATTCTCTATTCACTGTTTCGCGGTCTTAGAGAAGTAGATTGCTTTCTGCGAAAGTGCTGTTTTCACAGTGCTAAGTACTCCCAACTCTATCAACACTGTAGGTTTTACCCGTTTTCTAAGTCTCTCTTTTTTTCTTGCACTTATTCTTGGAATTCTATGTGTAAACCGCAGTAACTTCTCTCAGTATATGTATCACTGTGTTCTTTGTCTTGTTTCTGTTACCAATCTTGAGAAAGTCATACATTCTCTATTCACTGTTTTGCGCTCTTAGAGAAGCAGATTTCTTTCTGCGAAAGTGCTGTTTTCACAGTGCTAAGTACTCCCGACTCTATCAACGCTGTAGGTTTTACGAGTTTTCTAAGTCTCTCTAATTTCCTTGTACTTATACTTGGAATTCTCTGTGTAAACCGCAGTAACTTCTCTAGGTAGATGAATCACTGTGTTCTTTCTCTTGTTTCTATCTGTTACCAATCTTGAGAAACTCATACATTCTGTATTCACTGTTTCGCCGTGTTAGAGTACATTTCTTTCTGCGAAAGTGCTGTCTTCAGAGTACTAAGTACTCCCAACTCTATCAACAATGTAGGTTTTTCCAGTTTTCTAAATCTCTCTTATTTTCTTGTACTTATACTGGGAATTCTCTGTGTAAACCTCTTTAACTTCTGCAGGTAGATGAACCACTGTGTACTTTCTTTTGTTTCTATCTGTTACCAATGTTGAGAAACTCACACATTCTCTGTTAACTGTTTCGCGGTCTTAGAGAAGTAGATTTCTCTCTACGAAAGTGATGTTTTCACAGTGCTAAGTACTCCCAACTCTATCAACAATGTAGGTTTTAAGAGTTTATAAGTCTCTCTTATTTTCTTGTACTTATACTTGGAAATCTCTGTGTAACCCACAGTAACTTCTCTAGGTAGACGAATCACTGTGTTCTTTCTCTTGTTTCTATCTGTTACCAATCTTGAGAAACTCATACATTCTCTATTCACTGTTTTTCGGTCTTAGAGAAGTAGATTTCTTTGTACGAAAGTGCTGTTTTCACAGTGCTAAGTACTCCCAACTCTATCAACAATGTAGGTTTTACCAGTTTTCTAAGTCTCTCTTATTTTCTTGTACTTATACTTGGAATTCCTTGTGTAAACCTCTGTAACTTCTGTATGTAGATCAATCACTGTGTACTTTGTCTTGTTTCTATCTGTTACCAATCTTGAGAAAGTCAAACAATCTCTATTCACTGTTTCGCGGTCTTAGAGAAAATTTCTTTCTGCGAAAGTGCTGTTTTCACAGTGCTAAGTACTCCCGACTCTATCAACAATGTACTTTTTACCAGTTTTCTAAGTCTCTCTTATTTTCTTGTACTTATACTTGGAATTCTCTGTGTAAAAAACAGTAACTTCTCTAGGTAGATGAATCAATGTGTTCTTTCTCTTGTTTCTATCTGTCACCAATCTTGAGAAACTCATACATTCTCTATTCACTGTTTCGCGGTCTTAGAGAAGTAGATTGCTTTCTGCGAAAGTGGTGTTTTCACAGTGCTAAGTACTCCCAACTCTATCAACAATGTAGGTTTTACCAGTTTTCTAATTCTCTCTTATTTTCTTGTACTTATACTTGGACTTCCTTGTGTAAACCTGTGTATCTTCTGTATGTAGATCAATCACTGTGTACTTTCTCTTGTTTCTATCTGTTACCAATCTTGAGAAACACACACATTCTCTGTTAACTCTTTCGCGGTCTTGGAGAAGTAGATTTCTTTGTTTGAAAGTGCTGTTTTCACAGTGCTAAATACTCCCAACTCTATCAACAATGTAGGTTTTACCCGTTTTCTAAGTCTCTCTTATTTTCCTGTACTTATACTTGGAATTCTCTGTGTAAACCACAGTAACTTCTCTAAGTAGATGTATCACTGTGTTCTTTCTCTGGTTTCTATCTGTTACCAATCTTGAAAAAGTCAAACATTCTCTTTTCACTGTTTTGCGGTCTTAGAGAAGTAGATTTCTTTCTGCGAAGGTGATGTTTTCACAGTGCTAAGTACTCCCAACTCTATCAACGCTGTCGGTTTTACGAGTTTTCTAAGTCTCTCTTATTATCTTGTACTTATACTTGGAATTCTTTGTGTAAACCACAGTAACTTCTCTAGGTAGATGAATCACTGTGTTCTTTTTCTTGTTTCTATCTGTTACCAATCTTGATTAAGTCATACATTCTCTATTCACTGTTTTGCGGTCTTAGAGAAGTAGATTTCTATCTGCGAAAGTGATGTTTTCACAGTGCTAAGTACTCCCAACTCTATGAACAGTGTAGGTTTTACGAGTTTTCTAAGTCTCTCTTATTTTCTTGTACTTATACGTGGAATTCTCTGTGTAAACCACAGTAACTTCCCTAGGTAGATGAATCACTGTGTTCTTTCTCTTGTTTCTATCTGTTACCAATCTTGAGAAACTCATACATTCTGTATTCACTGTTTCGCCGTGTTAGAGTACATTTCTTTCTGCGAAAGTGCTGTCTTCACAGTGCTAAGTACTCCCAACTCTATCAACAATGTAGGTTTTTCCAGTTTTCTAAATCTCTCTTATTTTCTTGTACTTATACTTGGAATTCTCTATGTAAACCACTTTAACTCCTGTAGGTAGATGAACCACTGTGTACTTTCTTTTGTTTCTATCTGTTACCAATCTTGAGAAACTCACACATTCTCTGTTAACTGTTTCGCGGTCTTAGAGAAGTAGATTTCTCTCTACGAAAGTGATGTTTTCACAGTGCTAAGTACTCCCAACTCTATCAACAATGTAGGTTTTACCCGTTTTCTAAGTCTCTCTTATTTTGTTGTACTTCTACTTGGAATTCCTTGTGTAAACCTGTGTATCTTCTGTATGTAGATCAATCAGTGTGTACTTTCTCTTGTTTCTATCTGTTACCAATCTTGGGAACGTCATACATTCTCTATTCCCTGTTTTTCGGTCCTAGAGAAGTAGATTTCTTTCTGCGAAAGTGATGTTTTCACAGGGCTAAGTACTCCCAGCTCTATCAACAATGTAGATATTGACCGTTTTCTAAGTCTCTCTTATTTTCTTGTACTTATACTTGGAATTCTCTGTGTAAACCACAGTAACTTCTCTAAGTAGATGAATCACTGTGTTCTTTCTCTTGTTTCTATCTGTTACCAATCTTGAGAAACTCATACATTCGCTGTTAACTGTTTCGCGGTTTTAGAGAAATAGATTTCTTTCTGCGAAAGTGCTGTTTTCACAGTGCTAAGTACTCCCAAGTCTATCAACAAGGTAGGTTTTACCCGTTTTCTAAGTCTCCCTTATTTTCTTGCACTTATACTTGGAATTCCCTGTGTAAACCAGAGTAACTTCTCTCGGTAGATGAATCACTGTGTTCTTTCTCTTGTTTCTATCTGTTACCAATCTTGAGAAACTCATACATTCTCTGTAAACTGTTTCGCGGTCTTAGAGAAGTAGATTTCTTTCTGCGAAAGTGATGTTTTCACAGTGCTAAGTACTCCCAACTCTATCAACGCTGTAGGTTTTACGAGTTTTGTAAGTCTCTCTTATTTTCTTGTACTTATACTTGGAATTCTCTGTGTAAACCGCAGTAACTTCTCTAGGTAGATGAATCACTGTGTTCTTTCTCTTGTTTCTATCTGTTACCAATCTTGAGAAACTCATACATTCTGTATTCACTGTTTCGCCGTGTTAGAGTACATTTCTTTCTGCGAAAGTGCTGTCTTCAGAGTGCTAACTACTCCCAACTCTATCAACAATGTAGGTTTTTCCAGTTTTCTAAATCTCTCTTATTTTCTTGTACTTATACTTGGAATTCTCTGTGTAAACCTCTTTAACTTCTGTAGGTAGATGAACCACTGTGTACTTTCTTTTGTTTCTATCTGTTACCAATGTTGAGAAACTCACACATTCTCTGTTAACTGTTTCGCGGTCTTAGAAAATTAGATTTCTCTCTACGAAAGTGATGTTTTCACAGTGCTAAGTACTCCCAACTCTATCAACAAGGTAGGTTTTACCAGTTTTCTAAGTCTCTCTTATTTTCTTGTACTTATACTTGGAATTCCTTGTGTAAACCTCTGTAACTTCTGTATGTAGATCAATCACTGTGTACTTTGTCTTGTTTCTATCTGTTACCAATCCTGAGAAAGTCAAACAATCTCTATTCACTGTTTCGCGGTCTTAGAGAAAATTTCTTTCTGCGAAAGTGCTGTTTTCACAGTGCTAAGTACTCCCGACTCTATCAACAATGTAGGTTTTACCAGTTTTCTAAGTCTCTCTTATTTTCTTGTACTTATACTTGGAATTCTCTGTGTAAAAAACAGTTACTTCTCTAGGTAGATGAATCACTGTGTTCTTTCTCTTGTTTCTGTTTGTCACCAATCTTGAGAAACTCATACATTCTCTATTCACTGTTTCGCGGTCTTAGAGAAGTAGATTGCTTTCTGCGAAAGTGGTGTTTTCACAGTGCTAAGTACTCCCAACTCTATCAACAATGTAGGTTTTACCAGTTTTCTAATTCTCTCTTATTTTCTTGTACTTATACTTGGACTTCCTTGTGTAAACCTGTGTATCTTCTGTATGTAGATCAATCACTGTGTATTTTCTCTTGTTTCTATCTGTTACCAATCTTGAGAAACACACACATTCTCTGTTAACTCTTTCGCGGTCTTGGAGAAGTAGATATCTTTGTGTGAAAGTGCTGTTTTCACAGTGCTAAATACTCCCAACTCTATCAACAATGTAGGTTTTACCCGTTTTCTAAGTCTCTCTTATTTTCTTGTACTTATACTTGGAATTCTCTGTGTAAACCACAGTAACTTCTCTAAGTAGATGTATCACTGTGTTCTTTCTCTTGTTTCTATCTGTTACCAATCTTGAGAAAGTCAAACATTCTCTATTCACTGTTTTGCGGTCTTAGAGCAGTAGATTTCTTTCTGCGAAGGTGATGTTTTCACAGTGCTAAGTACTCCCAACTCTATCAACGCTGTCGGTTTTACGAGTTTTCTAAGTCTCTCTTATTATCTTGTACTTATACTTGGAATTCTTTGTGTAAACCACAGTAACTTCTCTAGGTAGATGAATCACTGTTTTCTTTCTCTTGTTTCTATCTGTTACCAATCTTGAGAAACTCATACATTCTCTATTCACCATTTCGCGGTCTTAGAGAAGTAGATTGCTTTTTGCAAAAGTGCTGTTTTCACAGTGCTAAGTACTCCCAACTCTATCAACAATGTAGGTTTTACCCGTTTTCTAAGTCTCTCTTATTTTCTTGTACTTATACTTGGAATTCCTTGTGTAAACCTGTGTATCTTCTGTATGTAGATCAATCAGTATGTACTTTCTCTTGTTTCTATCTGCTACCAATCCTGGGAAAGTCATAGATTCTCTATTCAGTGTTTCGCGGTTTTAGAGAAGTAGATTGCTTTCTGCGAAAGTGCTGTTTTCACAGTGCTAAGTACTCCCAACTCTATGAACAATGTAGATATTGACCGTTTTCTAAGTCTCTCTTATTTTCTTGTACTTATACTTGGAAATCTCTGTGTAAACCACAGTAACTTCTCCAGGTAGACGAATCACTGTGTTCTTTCTCTTGTTTCTATCTGTTACCAATCTTGAGAAAGTCATACATTCTCTATTCACTGTTTCGCTGTCTTAGAGAAGTAGATTCCTATCTGCAAAAGTGCTGTTTTCACAGTGCTAAGTACTCCCAACTCTATCAACAATGTAGGTTTTACTAGTATTCTAAGTCTCTCTTATTTTTTTGTACTTTTACTTGGAATTCCTTGAGTATACCTCTGTAACTTCTCTATGTAGATCAATCACTGTGTACTTTCTCTTGTTTCTATCTGTTACCAATCTTGAGAAAGTCAAACAATCTCTATTCACTGTTTCGCGGTCTTAGAGAACATTTCGTTCTGCGAAAGTGCTGTTTTCACAGTGCTAAGTACTCCCGACTCTATCAACAATGTAGGTTTTACCCGTTTTCTAAGTCTCTCTTATTTTCTTGAACTTATACTTGGAATTTCTTGTTTAAACCTCTGTAACTTGTGTATGTAGATGAATCAATGTGTACTTTCTCTTGTTTCTATCTGTTACCAATCTTGAGAAAGTCATACATTCTCTCATCACTGTTTTGCGGTCTTAGAGAAGTAGATTTCTTTTTGCGAAAGTGATGTTTTCACAGTGCTAAGTACTCCCAACTCTATCAACGCTGTAGGTTTTACGAGTTTTGTAAGTCTCTCTTATTTTCTTGTACTTATACTTGGAATTCTCTGTGTAAACCGCAGTAACTTCTCTAGGTAGATGAATCACTGTGTTCTTTCTCTTGTTTCCATCTGTTACCAATCTTGAGAAACTCATACATTCTGTATTCACTGTTTCGCCGTGTTAGAGTACATTTCTTTCTGCGAAAGTGCTGTCTTCACAGTGCTAAGTACTCCCAACTCTATCAACAATGTAGGTTTTTCCAGTTTTCTAAATCTCTCTTATTTTCTTGTACTTATACTTGGAATTCTCTGTGTAAACCACTTTAACTTCTGTAGGTAGATGAACCACTGTGTACTTTCTTTTGTTTCTATCTGTTACCAATCTTGAGAAACTCACACATTCTCTGTTAACTGTTTCGCGGTCTTAGAGAAGTAGATTTCTCTCTACGAAAGTGATGTTTTCACAGTGCTAAGTACTCCCAACTCTATCAACAATGTAGGTTTTACCCGTTTTCTAAGTCTCTCTTATTTTTTTGTACTTATACTTGGAATTCTCTGTGTAAACCACAGTAACTTCCCTAGGTAGATGAATCACTGTGTTCTTTCTCTTGTTTCTATCTGTTACCAATCTTGAGAAACTCATACGTTCTCTATTCACCATTTCGCGGTCTTAGAGAAATAGATTACTTTTTGCGAAAGTGCTGTTTTCACAGTGCTAAGTATTCCCAACTCTATCAACAATGTAGGTTTTACCCGTTTTCTAAGTCTCTCTTATTTTGTTGTACTTCTACTTGGAATTCCTTGTGTAAACCTGTGTATCTTCTGTATGTAGATTAATCAGTGTGTACTTTCTCTTGTTTCTATCTGTTACCAATCTTGGGAACGTCATACATTCTCTATTCACTGTTTCGCGGTCTTAGAGAAGTAGATTGCTTTCTGCGAAAGTGCTGTTTTCACAGTGCTAAGTACTCCCAACTGTATCAACAATGTAGATATTGACCGTTTTCTAAGTCTCTCTTATTTTCTTGTACTTATACTTGGAATTGTCTGTGTAAACCACAGTAACTTCTCTAAGTAGATGAATCACTGTGTTCTTTCTCTTGTTTCTATCTGTTACCAATCTTGAGAAACTCATACATTCGCTGTTAACTGTTTCGCGGTTTTAGAGAAGTAGATTTCTTTCTGCGAAAGTGCTGTTTTCACAGTGCTAAGTACTCCCAAGTCTATCAACAAGGTAGGTTTTACCCGTTTTCTAAGTCTCCCTTATTTTCTTGCACTTATACTTGGAATTCCCTGTGTAAACCACAGTAACTTCTCTAGGTAGATGAATCACTGTGTTCTTTCTCTTGTTTCTATCTGTAACCAATCTTGAGAAACTCATACATTCTCTATTGGCTGTTTCGCGGAATTAGAGAAATAGATTTCTTTCTGCGAAAGTGATGTTTTCATAGTGCTAAGTATTCCCAATTCTATCTAAACAATGTAGGTTTTACCCGTTTTCTAAGTCTCTCTTATTTTCTTGTACTTATACTTGGAATTCTCTGTGTAAAAAACAGTAACTTCTCTAGGTAGATGAATCACTGTGTACTTTCTCTTGTTTCTATCTGTTACCAATCTTGAGAAAGTCATACATTCTCTATTCACTGTTTTGCGGTCTTAGAGAATTACATTTCTTTCTGAGAAAGTGATGTTTTCACAGTGCTAATTACTCCCAACTCTATGAACAATGTAGGTTTTACCCGTTTTCTAAGTCTCTCTTATTTTCTTGTACTTATACTTGGAATTCTCTGTTTAGACCTCTGTAACTTCTCTAGGTAGTTGAATCACTGTGTTCTTTCTCTTGTTTCTATCTGTTACCAAACTTGAGAAAGTCATACAATCTCTATTCACTGTTTCGCGGTCTTAGAGAAGTAGATTTCTTTCTGCGAAAGTGCTGTTTTCACAGTGCTAAGTACTCCCAACTCTATCAACAATGTAGGTTTTACCAGTTTTCTAATTCTCTCTTATTTTCTTCTACTTATACTTGGACTTCCTTATGTAAACCTGTGTATCTTCTGTATTTAGATCAATCACTGTGTACTTTCTCTTGTTTCTATCTGTTACCAATCTTCAGAAACTCATACATTCTCTATTAACTGTTTCGCGGTCTTGCAGAGGTAGATTTCTTTCTGCGAAAGTGCTGTTTTCACAGTGTTAAATACTCCCAACTCTATCAACAATGTAGGTTTTACCCGTTTTCTAAGTCTCTCTTATTTTCTTGTACTTATACTTGGAATTCTCTGTTTAAACCTCTGTAACTTCTCTAGGTAGATGAATCACTGTGTTCTTTCTCTTGTTTCTATCTGTTACCAATCTTGAGAAAGTCACACATTCTCTATTCACTGTTTTGTGGTCTTAGAGAAGTAGATTTCTTTCTGCGAAAGTGATGTTTTCACAGTGTTAAGTACTCCCAACTATATCAATAATATAGGTTTTACCCGTTTTCTAAGTCTCTCTTATTTCCTTGTACTTATACTTGGAATTCTCTGTGTAAACCACAGTAACTTCTCTAAGTAGATGTATAACTGTGTTCTTTGTCTTCTTTCTATCTGTTCCCAATCTTGAGAAAGTCATACATTCTCTATTCACTGTTTTGCCGTCTTAGAGAAGTAGATTTCTTTCTGCAAAAGTAATGTTTTCACAGTGCTAAGCACTCCCAACTCTATCAACAATGTAGGTTTTACGAGTTTTCTAAGTCTCTCTAATTTCCTTGTACTTATACTTGGAATTGTCTGTGTAAACCACAGTAACTTCTCTAGGTAGATGAATCACTGTGTTCTTTCTCTTGTTTCTATATGTTACCAGTCTTGAGAAAGTCATACATTCTCTATTCACTGTTTTTCGGTCTTAGAGAAGTAGATTTCTTTCTGCGAAAGTGCTGTTTTCACAGTGCTAAGTACTCCCAACTCTATCAACAATGTAGGTTTTACCAGTTTTCTAAGTCTCTCTTATTTTCTTGTACTTATAATTGGAATTTCTTGTGTAAACCTCTGTAACTTGTGTATGTAGATGAATCAATGTGTACTTTCTCTTGTTTCTATCTGTTACCAATCTTGAGAAAGTGATACATTCTCTATTCACTCTTTTGCGGTCTTAGAGAAGTAGATTTCTTTCTGCGAAAGTGCTGTTTTCACAGTGCTAAGAACTCCCAACCCTATCAACAATGTAGGTTTTACCAGTTTTCTAAGTCTCTCTTATTTTCTTGTACTTATACTTGGTATTCTCTGTGTAAACCTCTGTAACTTCTCTAGGAAGATGAATCACTGTGTTCTTTCTCTTGTTTCTATCTGTTACCAATCTTGAGAAAGTCATACATTCTCTATTCACTGTTTCGCGGTCTTAGAGAAGTAGATTGCTTTCTCCAAAAGTGCTGTTTACACAGTGATAAGTACTCCCAACTCTATCAACAATTTAGGTTTTACCAGTTTTCTAATTCTCTCTTATTGTCTTGTACTTATACTTGGAATTCCTAGTGTAAACCTGTGTAACTTCCGTATGTACATCAATCACTGTGTACTTTCTCTTGTTTCTATCTGTTACCAATCTTGAGAAACTCATACATTCTCTGTAAACTGTTTCGCGGTCTTAGAGAAGTAGATTTCTTTGTGCGAAAGTGCTGTTTTCACAGTGCTAAAAACTCCCAACTCTATCAACAATGTAGGTTTTACCCGTTTTCTAAGTCTCTCTTATTTTCTTGTACTTATACTTGGAATTCTCTGTGTAAACCACAGTAACTTCTCTAACTAGATGTATCACTGTGTTCTTTCTCTTGTTTCTATCTGTTACCAATCTTGAGAAAGTCAAACATTCTCTATTCACTGTTTTGCGGTCTTAGAGAAGTAGATTTCTTTCTGCGAAGGTGATGTTTTCACAGTGCTAAGTACTCCCAACTCTATCAACGCTGTCGGTTTTACGAGTTTTCTAAGTCTCTCTTATTATCTTGTACTTATACTTGGAATTCTTTGTGTAAACCACATTAACTTCTCTAGGTAGATGAATCACTGTGTTCTTTCTCTTGTTTCTATCTGTTACCAATCTTGAGAAACTCATACATTCTCTATTCACCATTTCGCGGTCTTAGAGAAGTAGATTGCTTTTTGCAAAAGTGCTGTTTTCACAGTGCTAAGTACTCCCAACACTATCAACAATGTAGGTTTTACCCGTTTTCTAAGTCTCTCTTATTTTCTTGTACTTATACTTGGAATTCCTTGTGTAAACCTGTGTATCTTCTGTATGTAGATCAATCAGTATGTACTTTCTCTTGTTTCTATCTGCTACCAATCCTGGGAAAGTCATAGATTCTCTATTCACTGTTTCGTGGTTTTAGAGAAGTAGATTGCTTTCTGCGAAAGTGCTGTTTTCACAGTGCTAAGTACTCCCAACTCTATGAACAATGTAGATATTGACCGTTTTCTAAGTCTCTCTTATTTTCTTGTACTTATACTTGGAAATCTCTGTGTAAACCACAGTAATTTCTCTAAGTAGACGAATCACTGTGTTCTTTCTCTTGTTTCTATCTGTTACCAATCTTGAGAAAGTCATACATTCTCTATTCACTGTTTCGCTGTCTTAGAGAAGTAGATTGCTATCTGCGAAAGTGCTGTTTTCACAGTGCTAAGTACTCCCAACTCTATCAACAATGTAGGTTTTACCAGTATTCTAAGTCTCTCTTATTTTCTTGTACTTATACTTGGAATTCCTTGAGTAAACCTCTGTAACTTCTCTATGTAGATCATTCACTGTGTACTTTCTCTTGTTTCTATCTGTTACCAATGTTGAGAAACTCACACATTCTCTGTTAACTGTTTCGCAGTCTTAGAGAAGTAGATTTCTCTCTACGAAAGTGATGTTTTCACAGTGCTAAGTACTCCCAACTCTATCAACAATGTAGGTTTTACGAGTTTTCTAAGTCTCTCTTATTTTCTTGTACTTATAATTGGAATTTCTTGTGTAAACCTCTGTAACTTGTGTATGTAGATGAATCACTGTGTTCTTTCTCTTGTTTCTATCTGTTACCAATCTTGAGAAACTCATACATTCTCTATTCACTGTTTCGCGGTCTTAGAGAAGTAGATTGCTTTCTGAGAAAGTGATGTTTTCACAGTGCTAATTACTCCCAACTCTATGAACAATGTAGGTTTTACCCGTTTTCTAAGTCTCTCTTATTTTCTTGTACTTATACTTGGAATTCTCTGTTTAGACCTCTGTAACTTCTCTAGGTAGTTGAATCACTGTGTTCTTTCTCTTGTTTCTATCTGTTACCAAACTTGAGAAAGTCATACAATCTCTATTCACTGTTTCGCGGTCTTAGAGAAGTAGATTTCTTTCTGCGAAAGTGCTGTTTTCACAGTGCTAAGTACTCCCAACTCTATCAACAATGTAGGTTTTACCAGTTTTCTAATTCTCTCTTATTTTCTTCTACTTATACTTGGACTTCCTTATGTAAACCTGTGTATCTTCTGTATTTAGATCAATCACTGTGTACTTTCTCTTGTTTCTATCTGTTACCAATCTTCAGAAACTCATACATTCTCTATTAACTGTTTCGCGGTCTTGCAGAGGTAGATTTCTTTCTGCGAAAGTGCTGTTTTCACAGTGTTAAATACTCCCAACTCTATCAACAATGTAGGTTTTACCCGTTTTCTAAGTCTCTCTTATTTTCTTGTACTTATACTTGGAATTCTCTGTTTAAACCTCTGTAACTTCTCTAGGTAGATGAATCACTGTGTTCTTTCTCTTGTTTCTATCTGTTACCAATCTTGAGAAAGTCACACATTCTCTATTCACTGTTTTGTGGTCTTAGAGAAGTAGATTTCTTTCTGCGAAAGTGATGTTTTCACAGTGTTAAGTACTCCCAACTATATCAATAATATAGGTTTTACCCGTTTTCTAAGTCTCTCTTATTTCCTTGTACTTATACTTGGAATTCTCTGTGTAAACCACAGTAACTTCTCTAAGTAGATGTATAACTGTGTTCTTTGTCTTCTTTCTATCTGTTCCCAATCTTGAGAAAGTCATACATTCTCTATTCACTGTTTTGCCGTCTTAGAGAAGTAGATTTCTTTCTGCAAAAGTAATGTTTTCACAGTGCTAAGTACTCCCAACTCTATCAACAATGTAGGTTTTACGAGTTTTCTAAGTCTCTCTAATTTCCTTGTACTTATACTTGGAATTGTCTGTGTAAACCACAGTAACTTCTCTAGGTAGATGAATCACTGTGTTCTTTCTCTTGTTTCTATGTGTTACCACTCTTGAGAAAGTCATACATTCTCTATTCACTGTTTTTCGGTCTTAGAGAAGTAGATTTCTTTCTGCGAAAGTGCTGTTTTCACAGTGCTAAGTACTCCCAACTCTATCAACAATGGAGGTTTTACCAGTTTTCTAAGTCTCTCTTATTTTCTTGTACTTATAATTGGAATTTCTTGTGTAAACCTCTGTAACTTGTGTATGTAGATGAATCAATGTGTACTTTCTCTTGTTTCTATCTGTTACCAATCTTGAGAAAGTGATACATTCTCTATTCACTCTTTTGCGGTCTTAGAGAAGTAGATTTCTTTCTGCGAAAGTGCTGTTTTCACAGTGCTAAGAACTCCCAACCCTATCAACAATGTAGGTTTTACCAGTTTTCTAAGTCTCTCTTATTTTCTTGTACTTATACTTGGTATTCTCTGTGTAAACCTCTGTAACTTCTCTAGGAAGATGAATCACTGTGTTCTTTCTCTTGTTTCTATCTGTTACCAATCTTGAGAAAGTCATACATTCTCTATTCACTGTTTCGCGGTCTTAGAGAAGTAGATTGCTATCTCCAAAAGTGCTGTTTACACAGTGATAAGTACTCCCAACTCTATCAACAATTTAGGTTTTACCAGTTTTCTAATTCTCTCTTATTGTCTTGTACTTATACTTGGAATTCCTAGTGTAAACCTGTGTAACTTCCGTATGTACATCAATCACTGTGTACTTTCTCTTGTTTCTATCTGTTACCAATCTTGAGAAACTCATACATTCTCTGTAAACTGTTTCGCGGTCTTAGAGAAGTAGATTTCTTTGTGCGAAAGTGCAGTTTTCACAGTGCTAAAAACTCCCAACTCTATGAACAGTGTAGGTTTTACGAGTTTTCTAAGTCTCTGTTATTTTCTTGTACTTATACTTGGAATTCTCTGTTTAAACCTCTTTAACTTCTATAGGTAGATGAACGACTGTGTAGTTTCTTTTGTTTCTATCTGTTACCAATCTTGAGAAACTCACAGATTCTCTGTTAACTGTTTCGCGGTCTTAGACAAGTAGAATTCTCTCTACGAAAGTCATGTTTTCACAGTGTTAAATACTCCTAACTCTATCAACAATGTAGGTTTTACCCATTCTCTAAGTCTCTCTTATTTCCTTGTACTTATACTTGGAATTCTCTGTGTAAACCTCTGTAACTTCTCTAGGTAGATGAATCACAGTGTTCTTTCTCTTGTTTCTATCTGTTACCAATCTTGAGAAACTCATACATTCTCTATTCACTGTTTCACGGTCTTAGAGAAGTAGATTGCTTTCTGCGAAAGTGCTGTTTTCACAGTGCTAAGTACTCCCAACTCTATGAACAATGTAGATATTGACTGTATTCTAAGTCTCTCTTATTTTCTTGTACTTATACTTGGAATTTCTTGTGTAAACCTCTGTAACTTGTGTATGTAGATGAATCAATGTGTACTTTCTCTTGTTTCTATCTGTTACCAATCTTGAGAAAGTCATACATTCTCTATTCACTGTTTCGCTGTCTTAGAGAAGTAGATTGCTTTCTGCGAAAGTGCTGTTTTCACAGTGCTAAGTACTGCCAACTCTATCAACAATGTAGATATTGACCGTTTTCTAAGTCTCTCTTATTTTCTTGTACTTATACTTGGTATTCTCTGTGTAAACCTCTGTAACTTCTCTAGGAAGGTGAATCCCTGTGTTCTTTCTCTTGTTTCTATCTGTTACCAATCTTGAGAAAGTCATACATTCTCTATTCACTGTTTCGCGGTCTTAGAGAAGTAGATTGCTTTCTCCGAAAGTGCTGCTTACACAGTGATAAGTACTCCCAACTCTATCAACAATGTAGTTTTACCAGTTTTCTAATTCTCTCTTATTGTCTTGTACTTATACTTGGAATTCCTTGTGTTAACCTGTGTAACTTCCGTATGTACTTCAATCACTGTGTACTTTCTCTTGTTTCTATCTGTTACCAATCTTGAGAAACTCATTCTCTATTCACTGTTTTTCGGTCTTAGAGAAGTGGATTTCTTTCTGCGAAAGTGATGTTTTCACAGTGCTAAGTACTCCCAACTCTATCAACAATGTAGGTTTTACGAGTTTTCTAAGTCTCTCTTATTTTCTTGTACTTATACTTGGAAATCTCCGTGTAACCCACAGTAACTTCTCTAGGTAGACGAATCACTGTGTTCTTTCTCTTGTTTCTATCTGTTACCAATCTTGAGAAACTCATACATTCTCTATTCACTGTTTTTCGGTCTTAGAGAAGTCGATTTCTTTGTACGAAAGTGCTGTTTTCACAGTGCTAAGTACTCCCAACTCTATCAACAATGTAGGTTTTACCCGTTTTCTAAGTTTCTCTTATTTTCTTGTACTTATACTTGGAATTCCTTGTGTAAACCTCTGTAACTTCTGTATGTAGATCAATCACTGTGTACTTTGTCTTGTTTCTATCTGTTACCAATCTTGAGAAAGTCAAACAATCTCTATTCACTGTTTCGCGGTCTTAGAGAAAATTTCTTTCTGCGAAAGTGCTGTTTTCACAGTGCTAAGTACTCCCGACTCTATCAACAATGTAGGTTTTACCAGTTTTCTAAGTCTCTCTTATTTTGTTGTACTTATACTTGGAATTCTCTGTGTAAAAAACAGTAACTTCTCTAGGTAGATGAATCACTGTGTTCTTTCTCTTGTTTCTATCTGTCACCAATCTTGAGAAACTCATACATTCTCTATTCACTGTTTCGCGGTCTTAGAGAAGTAGATTGCTTTCTGCGAAAGTGGTGTTTTCACAGTGCTAAGTACTCCCAACTCTATCAACAATGTAGGTTTTACCAGTTTTGTAATTCTCTCTTATTTTCTTGTACTTATACTTGGACTTCCTTGTGTAAACCTGTGTATCTTCTGTATGTAGATCAATCACTGTGTACTTTCTCTTGTTTCTATCTGTTACCAATCTTCAGAAACACACACATTCTCTGTTAACTCTTTCGCGGTCTTGGAGAAGTAGATTTCTTTGTGTGAAAGTGCTGTTTTCACAGCGCGAAATACTCCCAACTCTGTCAACAATGTAGGTTTTCCCCGTTTTCTAAGTCTCTCTTATTTTCTTGTACTTATACTTGGAATTCTCTGTGTAAACCACAGTAACTTCTCTAAGTAGATGTATCACTGTGTTCTTTCTCTTGTTTCTATCTGTTACCAATCTTGAGAAAGTCAAACATTCTCTATTCACTATTTTGCGGTCTTAGAGAAGTAGATTTCTTTCTGCGAAGGTGATGTTTTCACACTGGTAAGTACTCCCAACTCTATCAACGCTGTCGGTTTTACGAGTTTTCTAAGTCTCTCTTATTATCTTGTACTTATACTTGGAATTCCTTGTGTAAACCACAGTAACTTCTCTAGGTAGATGAATCACTGTGTTCTTTGTCTTGTTTCTATCTGTTACCAATCTTGAGAAACTCATACATTCTCTATCACCATTTCGCGGTCTTAGAGAAGTAGATTGCTTTTTGCAAAAGTGCTGTTTTCACAGTGCTAAATACTCCCAACTCTATCAACAATGTAGGTTTTACCCGTTTTCTAAGTCTCTCTTATTTTCTTGTACTTATACTTGGAATTCCTTGTGTAAACCTGTGTATCTTCTGTATGTAGATCAATCAGTATGTACTTTCTCTTGTTTCTATCTGCTACCAATCCTGGGAAAGTCATAGATTCTGTATTCACTGTTTCGCGGTTTTAGAGAAGTAGATTGCTTTCTGCGAAAGTGCTGTTTTCACAGTGCTAAGTACTCCCAACTCTATCAACAATGTAGGTTTTACCCGTTTTCTAAGTCTCTCTTATTTTCTTGTACTTATACTTGGAATTCCTTGTGTAAACCTCTGTAACTTCTGTATGTAGATCAATCACTGTGTACTTTGTCTTGTTTCTATCTGTTACCAATCTTTAGAAAGTCAAACAATCTCTATTCACTGTTTCGCGGTCTTAGAGAAAATTTCTTTCTGCGAAAGTGCTGTTTTCACAGTGCTAAGTACTCCCGACTCTATCAACAATGTAGGTTTTACGAGTTTTCTAAGTCTCTCTTATTTTCTTGTACTTATACTTGGAATTCTCTGTGTAAAAAACAGTAACTTCTCTAGTTAGATGAATCACTGTGTACTTTCTCTTGTTTCTATCTGTTACCAATCTTGAGAAAGTCATACATTCTCTATTCACTGTTTTGCGGTCTTAGAGAATTACATTTCTTTCTGAGAAAGTGATGTTTTCACAGTGATAAGTACTCCCAACTCTATCAACAATGTAGGTTTTACAGGCTTTCTAAGTCACTCTTATTTTCTTGTACCTATACTTGGAATTCTCTGTGTAAACCTCTGTAACTTCTCTAGGTATATGAATCACTGTGTACTTTCTCTTCTTTCTATCTGTTCCCAATCTTGAGAAAGTCATACATTCTCTATTCACTGTTTTTCGGTCTTAGAGAAGTAGATTTCTTTCTGCGAAAGTGCTGTTTTCACAGTGCTAAGTACTCCCAACTCTATCAACAATGTAGGTTTTAACAGTTTTCTAAGTCTCTCTTATTTTCTTGTACTTCTAATTGGAATTTCTTGTGTAAACCTCTGTAACTTGTGTATGTAGATGAATCAATGTGTACTTTCTCTTGTTTCTATCTGTTACCAATATTGAAAAAGTCATACATTCTCTATTAACTGTTTTGCGGTCTTAGAGAAGTAGATTTCTTTCTGCGAAAGTGCTGTTTCCACAGTGCTAAGAACTTTCAACTCTATCAACAATGTAGGTTTTACCAGTTTTCTAAGTCTCTCTTGTTTTCTTGTACTTATACTTGGTATTCTCTGTGTAAACCTCTGTAACTTCTCTAGGAAGATGAATCACTGTGTTCTTTCTCTTGTTTCTATCTGTTACCAATCTTGAGAAAGTCATACATTCTCTATTCACTGTTTCGCGGTCTTAGAGAAGTAGATTGCTTTCTCCAAAAGTGCTGTTTACACAGTGATAAGTACTCCCAACTCTATCAACAATGTAGGTTTTACCAGTTTTCTAATTCACTCTTATTGTCTTGTACTTATACTTGGAATTCCTAGTGTAAACCTGTGTAACTTCCGTATGTACATCAATCACTGTGTACTTTCTCTTGTTTCTATCTGTTACCAATCTTCAGAAACTCATACATTCTCTGTAAACTGTTTCGCGGTCTTATAGAAGTAGATTTCTTTGTGCGAAAGTGCTGTTTTCACAGTGCTAAATACTCCCAACTCTATCAACAATGTAGTATTACCCGTTTTCTAAGTCTCTCTTATTTTATTGTATTTATACTTGGAATTCTCTGTGTAAACCGCAGTAACTTCTCTAGGTAGATGAATCACTGTGTAGTTTCTCTTGTTTCTATCTGTTACCAATCTTGAGAAACTCATACGTTCTCTATTCACCATTTCGCGGTCTTAGAGAACATTTCGTTCTGCGAAAGTGCTGTTTTCACAGTGCTAAGTACTCCCGAGTCTATCAACAACGTAGGTTTTAACAGTTTTCTAAGTCTCTCTTATTTTCTTGTACTTATACTTGGAATTTCTTGTGTAAACCTCTGTAACTTCTGTATGTAGATGAATCAATGTGTACTTTCTCTTGTTTCTATCTGTTACCAATCTTGAGAAAGTCATACATTCTCTATTCACTGTTTCGCTGTCTTAGAGAAGCAGATTGCTTTCTGCGAAAGTGCTGTTTTCACAGTGCTAAGTACTCCCAAGTCTATCAACAATGTAGGTTTTACGAGTTTTCCAAGTCTCTCTTATTTTCTTGTACTTATACTTGGAATTGTCTGTGTAAACCACAGTAACTTCTCTAGGTGGATGAATCACTCTGTTCTTTCTCTTCTTTCTATCTGTTACCAATCTTGAGAAACTCACACATTCTCTGTTAACTGTTTCGCGGTCTTAGAGAAGTAGATTTCTCTCTGCGAAAGTGATGTTTTCACAGTGCTAAGTACTCCCAACTCTATGAACAATGTAGATATTAACCGTTTTCTAAGTCTCTCTTATTTATTGTACTTATACTTGGAATTCTCTGTGTAAACCACAGTAACTTCTCTCGGTAGATGTATCACTGTGTTCTTTCTCTTGTTTCTATCTGTTACCAATCTTGAGAAAGTCATACATTCTCTATTCACTGTTTTGCGCTCTTAGAGAAGCAGATTTCTTTCTGCGAAAGTGCTGTTTTCACAGTGCTAAGTACTCCCGACTCTATCAATAATGTAGGTTTTACCAGTTTTCTAAATCTCTCTTATTTTCTTGTACTTATACTTGGAATTCTCTGTGTAAACCTCTTTAACTTCTGTAGGTAGATGAACCACTGTGTACTTTCTTTTGTTTCTATCTGTTACCAATCTTGAGAAACTCATACATTCTCTGTTCACTGTTTCGCGGTCTTAGAGAAGTAGATTTCTCTCTACGAAAGTGATGTTTTCACAGTGCTAAGTACTCCCAACTCTATCAACACTGTAGGTTTTACCCGTTTTCTAAGTCTCTCTTATTTTCTTGTACTTATACTTGGAATTCTCTGTGTAAACCACAATAACTTCCCTAGGTAGATGAATCACTGTGTTCTTTCTCTTATTTCTATCTGTTACCAATCTTGAGAAACTCATACGTTCTCTATTCACCATTTCGCGGTCTTAGAGAAGTAGATTGCTTTTTGCGAAAGTGCTGTTTTCACAGTGCTAAGTACTCCCAACTCTATCAACAATGTAGGTTTTACCCGTTTTTTAAGTCTCTCTTATTTTCTTGTACTTATACTTGGAATTCTCTGTTTAGACCTCTGTAACTTCTCTAGGTAGTTGAATCACTGTGTTCTTTCTCTTGTTTCTATCTCTTACCAATCTTGAGAAAGTCATACATTCTCTATTCACTGTTTCGCGGTCTTAGAGAAGTAGATTTCTTTCTGCGAAAGTGCTGTTTTCACAGTGCTAAGTACTCCCAACTCTATCAACAATGTAGGTTTTACCAGTTTTCTAATTCTCTCTTATTTTCTTGTACTTATACTTGGACTTCCTTATGTAAACCTGTGTATCTTCTGTATTTAGATCAATCACTGTGTACTTTCTCTTGTTTCTATCTGCTACCAATCTTGAGAAACTCATACATTCTCTATTAACTGTTTCGCGGTCTTGCAGAAGTAGATTTCTTTCTGTGAAAGTGCTGTTTTCACAGTGTTAAATACTCCCAACTCTATCAACAATGTAGGTTTTACCCGTTTTCTAAGTCTCTCTTATTTTCTTGTACTTATACTTGGAATTCTCTGTTTAAACCTCTGTAACTTCTCTAGGTAGATGAATCACTGTGTTCTTTCTCTTGTTTCTATCTGTTACTAATCTTGAGAAAGTCACACATTCTCTATTCACTGTTTTGCGGTCTTAGAGAAGTAGATTTCTTTCTGCGAAAGTGATGTTTTCACAGTGTTAAGTACTCCCAACTATATCAATAATATAGGTTTTACCCGTTTTCTAAGTCTCTCTTATTTCCTTGTACTTATACTTGGAATTCTCTGTGTAAACCACAGTAACTTCTCTAAGTAGATGTATAACTGTGTTCTTTGTCTTCTTTCTATCTGTTACCAATCTTGAGAAAGTCATACATTCTCTATTCACTGTTTTGCGGTCTTAGAGAAGTAGATTTCTTTCTGCAAAAGTAATGTTTTCACAGTGCTAAGTACTCCCAACTCTATCAACAATGTAGGTTTTACGAGTTTTCTAAGTCTCTCTAATTTCCTTGTACTTATACTTGGAATTGTCTGTGTAAACCACAGTAACTTCTCTAGGTAGATGAATCACTGTGTTATTTCTCCTGTTTCTATCTGTTACCAATCTTGAGAAACTCATACATGCTCTATTCACTGTTTCGCGGTCTTAGAGAAGTAAATTTCTTTCTGCGAAAGTGCTGTTTTCACAGTACTAAGTACTCCCAACTCTATGAACAATGTAGATATTGACCGTTTTCTAAGTCTCTCTTATTTTCTTGTACTTATACTTGGAATTCTGTGTGTAAACCACAGGAACTTATCTAAGTAGATGAATCACTGTGTTCTTTCTCTTGTTTCTATGTGTTACCAGTCTTGAGAAAGTCATACATTCTCTATTCACTGTTTTTCGGTCTTAGAGAAGTAGATTTCTTTCTGCGAAAGTGCTGTTTTCACAGTGCTAAGTACTCCCAACTCTATCAACAATGTAGGTTTTACCAGTTTTCTAAGTCTCTCTTATTTTCTTGTACTTATAATTGGAATTTCTTGTGTAAACCTCTGTAACTTGTGTATGTAGATGAATCAATGTGTACTTTCTCTTGTTTCTATCTGTTACCAATCTTGAGAAAGTCATACATTCTCTATTCACTGTTTTGCGGTCTTAGAGAAGTAGATTTCTTTCTGCGAAAGTGCTGTTTTCACAGTGCTAAGAACTCCCAACTCTATCAACAATGTAGGTTTTACCAGTTTTCTAAGTCTCTCTTATTTTCTTGTACTTATAATTGGAATTTCTTGTGTAAACCTCTGTAACTTGTGTATGTAGATGAATCAATGTGTACTTTCTCTTGTTTCTATCTGTTACCAATCTTGAGAAAGTCATACATTCTCTATTCACTGTTTCGCGGTCTTAGAGAAGTAGATTGCTTTCTCCAAAAGTGCTGTTTACACAGTGATAAGTACTCCCAACTCTATCAACAATGTAGGTTTTACCAGTTTTCTAATTCTCTCTTATTGTCTTGTACTTATAATTGGAATTTCTTGTGTAAACCTCTGTAACTTGTGTATGTAGATGAATCAATGTGTACTTTCTCTTGTTTCTATCTGTTACCAATCTTGAGAAAGTCATACATTCTCTATTCACTGTTTCGCGGTCTTAGAGAAGTAGATTTCTTTCTGCGAAAGTGCTGTTTTCAGAGTGCTAAATACTCCCAACTCTATCAACAATGTAGGTTTTACCCGTTTTCTAAGTCTCTCTTATTTTCTTGTACTTATACTTGGAATTCTCTGTGTAAACCACAGTAACTTCTCTAAGTAGACGTATCACTGTGTTGTTTCTCTTGTTTCTATCTGTTCCCAATCTTGAGAAAGTCAAACATTCTCTATTCACTGTTTTGCGGTCTTAGAGAAGTAGATTTCTTTCTGCGAAAGTGATGTTTTCACAGTGCTACGTACTCCCAACTCTATCAACGCTGTAGGTTTTACGAGTTTTCTAAGTCTCTCTTATTTTCTTGTACTTATACTTGGAATTCTCTGTGTAAACCGCAGTAACTTCTCTAGGTAGATGAATCACTGTGTTCTTTCTCTTGTTTCTATCTGTTACCAATCTTGAGAAACTCATACATTCTGTATTCACTGTTTCGCCGTGTTAGAGTACATTTCTTTCTGCGAAAGTGCTGTCTTCAGAGTGCTAAGTGCTCCTAACTCTATCAACAATGTAGGTTTTTCCAGTTTTCTAAATCTCTCTTATTTTCTTGTACTTATACTTGGAATTCTCTGTGTAAACCTCTTTAACTTCTGTAGGTAGATGAACCACTGTGTACTTTCTTTTGTTTCTATCTGTCACCAATCTTGAGAAACTCATACATTCTCTATTCACTGTTTCGCGGTCTTAGAGAAGTAGATTGCTTTCTGCGAAAGTGGTGTTTTCACAGTGCTAAGTACTCCCAACTCTATCAACATTGTAGGTTTTACCAGTTTTCTAATTCTCTCTTATTTTCTTGTACTTATACTTGGACTTCCTTGTGTAAACCTGTGTATCTTCTGTATGTAGATCAATCACTGTGTACTTTCTCTTGTTTCTATCTGTTACCAATCTTGAGAAACACACACATTCTCTGTTAACTCTTTCGCGGTCTTGGAGAAGTAGATTTCTTTGTGTGAAAGTGCTGTTTTCACAGTGCTAAATACTCCCAACTCTATCAACAATGTAGGTTTTACCCGTTTTCTAAGTCTCTCTTATTTTCTTGTACTTATACTTGGAATTCTCTGTGTAAACCACAGTAACTTCTCTAAGTAGATGTATCACTGTGTTCTTTCTCTTGTTTCTATCTGTTACAAATCTTGAGAAAGTCATACATTCTCTATTCACTGTTTTGCGGTCTTAGAGAATTACATTTCTTTCTGAGAAGTGATGTTTTCACAGTGATAAGTACTCCCAACTCTATCAACGATATAGGTTTTACCAGTTTTCTAAGTCTCTCTTATTTTCTTGTACTTATACTTGGAATTGTCGGTGTAAAACAGAGTAACTTCTCTAGGTAGATGAATCACTGTGTTCTTTCTCTTGTTTCTATCTGTTACCAATCTTGAGAAACTCACACATTGTCTGTTAACTGTTTCGCGGTCTTAGAGAAGTAGATTTCTTTCTGCGAAAGTGCTGTTTTCACAGTGCTAAATACTCCGAACTCTATCAACAATGTATGGTTTACCCGTTTTCTAAGTCTCTCTTATTTTCTTGTACTTATATTTGGAATTCTCTGTTTAGACCTCTGTAACTTCTCTAGGTAGTTGAATCACTGTGTTCTTTCTCTTCTTTCTATCTGTTACCAATCTTGAGAAAGTCATACATTCTCTATTCACTGTTTCGCGGTCTTAGAGAAGTAAATTTCTTTCTGCGAAAGTGCTGTTTTCACAGTACTAAGTACTCCCAACTCTATGAACAATGTAGAAATTGACCGTTTTCTAAGTCTCTCTTATTTTCTTGTACTTATACTTGGAATTCTGTGTGTAAACCACAGTAACTTATCTAAGTAGATGAATCACTGTGTTCTTTCTCTTGTTTCTATGTGTTATCAGTCTTGAGAAAGTCATACATTCTCTATTTACTGTTTTTCGGTCTTAGAGAAGTAGATTTCTTTCTGCGAAAGTGCTGTTTTCACAGTGCTAAGTACTCCCAACTCTATCGACAATGTAGGTTTTACCAGTTTTCTAAGTCTCTCTTATTTTCTTGTACTTATACTTGGTATTCTCTGTGTAAACCTCTGTAACTTCTCTAGGAAGATGAATCACTGTGTTCTTTCTCTTGTTTCTATCTGTTACCAATCTTGAGAAAGTCATACATTCTCTATTCACTGTTTCGCGGTCTTAGAGAAGTAGATTGCTTTCTCCAAAAGTGCTGTTTACACAGTGATAAGTACTCCCAACTCTATCAACAATGTAGGTTTTACCAGTTTTCTAATTCTCTCTTATTGTCTTGTACTTATACTTGGAATTCCTAGTGTAAACCTGTGTAACTTCCGTATGTACATCAATCACTGTGTACTTCCTCTTGTTTCTATCTGTTACCAATCTTGAGAAACTCATACATTCTCTGTAAACTCTTTCGCGGTCTTAGAGAAGTAGATTTCTTTGTGCGAAAGTGCTGTTTTCACAGTGCTAAATACTCCCAACTCTATCAACAATGTACGTTTTACCCGTTTTCTAAGTCTCTCTTATTTTCTTGTACTTATACTTGGAATTCTCTGTGTAAACCACAGTAACTTCTCTAAGTAGATGTATCACTGTGTTGTTTCTCTTGTTTCTATCTGTTCCCAATCTTGAGAAAGTCAAACATTCTCTATTCACTGTTTTGCGGTCTTACAGAAGTAGATTTCTTTCTGCGAAAGTGATGTTTTCACAGTGCTAAGTACTCCCAACTCTATCAAAGCTGTAGGTTTCACGAGTTTTCTAAGTCTCCCTTATTTTCTTGTACTTATACTTGGAATTCTCTGTGTAAACCTCTGTAACTTCTCTAGGTAGATGAATCACAGTGTTCTTTCTCTTCTTTCTATCTGTTACCAATCTTGAGAAAGTCATACATTCTCTATTCACTGTTTCGTGGTCTTAGAGAAGTAGATTGCTTTCTGCGAAAGTGCTGTTTTCACAGTGCTAAGTACTCCCAACTCTATGAACAATGTAGATATTGACCGTTTTCTAAGTCTCTCTTATTTTCTTCTACTTATACTTGGAAATCTCTGTGTAAACCACAGTAACTTCTCTAGGTAGACGAATCACTGTGTTCTTTCTCTTGTTTCTATCTGTTACCAATCTTGAGAAACTCATGCATTCTCTATTCACTGTTTTTCGGTCTTAGAGAAGTAGATTTCTTT
Source organism: Heterohyrax brucei (assembly GCA_028571685.1). Taxonomy (NCBI): domain Eukaryota; kingdom Metazoa; phylum Chordata; class Mammalia; order Hyracoidea; family Procaviidae; genus Heterohyrax; species Heterohyrax brucei. Next base: position 18,098,805 of record CM053146.1, read on the forward strand.
CTGCGAAAGTGCTGTTTTCACAGTGCTAAGTACTCCCAACTCTATCACAATGTAGGTTTTACCAGAATTCTAAGTCTCTCTTATTTTCTTGTACTTATACTTGGAATTCCTTGAGTAAACCTCTGTAACTTCTGTATGTAGATCAATCACTGTGTACTTTCTCTTGTTTCTATCTGTTACCAATCTTGAGAAAGTCAAACAATCTCTATTCACTGTTTCGCGGTCTTAGAGAACATTTCGTTCTGCGAAAGTGCTGTTTTCACAGTGCTAAGTACTCCCAACTCTATCAACAATGTAGGTTTTACCCGTTTTCTAAGTCTCTCTTATTTTCTTGTACTTATACTTGGAATTCTCTGTGTAAACCACAGTAACTTCTCTAAGTAGACGTATCACTGTGTTGTTTCTCTTGTTTCTATCTGTTCCCAATCTTGAGAAAGTCAAACATTCTCTATTCACTGTTTTGCGGTCTTAGAGAAGTAGATTTCTTTCTGCGAAAGTGATGTTTTCACAGTGCTACGTACTCCCAACTCTATCAACGCTGTAGGTTTTACGAGTTTTCTAAGTCTCTCTTATTTTCTTGTACTTATACTTGGAATTCTCTGTGTAAACCGCAGTAACTTCTCTAGGTAGATGAATCACTGTGTTCTTTCTCTTGTTTCTATCTGTTACCAATCTTGAGAAACTCATACATTCTGTATTCACTGTTTCGCCGTGTTAGAGTACATTTCTTTCTGCGAAAGTGCTGTCTTCAGAGTGCTAAGTGCTCCTAACTCTATCAACAATGTAGGTTTTTCCAGTTTTCTAAATCTCTCTTATTTTCTTGTACTTATACTTGGAATTCTCTGTGTAAACCTCTTTAACTTCTGTAGGTAGATGAACCACTGTGTACTTTCTTTTGTTTCTATCTGTCACCAATCTTGAGAAACTCATACATTCTCTATTCACTGTTTCGCGGTCTTAGAGAAGTAGATTGCTTTCTGCGAAAGTGGTGTTTTCACAGTGCTAAGTACTCCCAACTCTATCAACATTGTAGGTTTTACCAGTTTTCTAATTCTCTCTTATTTTCTTGTACTTATACTTGGACTTCCTTGTGTAAACCTGTGTATCTTCTGTATGTAGATCAATCACTGTGTACTTTCTCTTGTTTCTATCTGTTACCAATCTTGAGAAACACACACATTCTCTGTTAACTCTTTCGCGGTCTTGGAGAAGTAGATTTCTTTGTGTGAAAGTGCTGTTTTCACAGTGCTAAATACTCCCAACTCTATCAACAATGTAGGTTTTACCCGTTTTCTAAGTCTCTCTTATTTTCTTGTACTTATACTTGGAATTCTCTGTGTAAACCACAGTAACTTCTCTAAGTAGATGTATCACTGTGTTCTTTCTCTTGTTTCTATCTGTTACAAATCTTGAGAAAGTCATACATTCTCTATTCACTGTTTTGCGGTCTTAGAGAATTACATTTCTTTCTGAGAAGTGATGTTTTCACAGTGATAAGTACTCCCAACTCTATCAACGATATAGGTTTTACCAGTTTTCTAAGTCTCTCTTATTTTCTTGTACTTATACTTGGAATTGTCGGTGTAAAACACAGTAACTTCTCTAGGTAGATGAATCACTGTGTTCTTTCTCTTGTTTCTATCTGTTACCAATCTTGAGAAACTCACACATTCTCTGTTAACTGTTTCGCGGTCTTAGAGAAGTAGATTTCTTTCTGCGAAAGTGCTGTTTTCACAGTGCTAAATACTCCGAACTCTATCAACAATGTATGGTTTACCCGTTTTCTAAGTCTCTCTTATTTTCTTGTACTTATATTTGGAATTCTCTGTTTAGACCTCTGTAACTTCTCTAGGTAGTTGAATCACTGTGTTCTTTCTCTTCTTTCTATCTGTTACCAATCTTGAGAAAGTCATACATTCTCTATTCACTGTTTCGCGGTCTTAGAGAAGTAAATTTCTTTCTGCGAAAGTGCTGTTTTCACAGTACTAAGTACTCCCAACTCTATGAACAATGTAGAAATTGACCGTTTTCTAAGTCTCTCTTATTTTCTTGTACTTATACTTGGAATTCTGTGTGTAAACCACAGTAACTTATCTAAGTAGATGAATCACTGTGTTCTTTCTCTTGTTTCTATGTGTTATCAGTCTTGAGAAAGTCATACATTCTCTATTTACTGTTTTTCGGTCTTATAGAAGTAGATTTCTTTCTGCGAAAGTGCTGTTTTCACAGTGCTAAGTACTCCCAACTCTATCGACAATGTAGGTTTTACCAGTTTTCTAAGTCTCTCTTATTTTCTTGTACTTATACTTGGTATTCTCTGTGTAAACCTCTGTAACTTCTCTAGGAAGATGAATCACTGTGTTCTTTCTCTTGTTTCTATCTGTTACCAATCTTGAGAAAGTCATACATTCTCTATTCACTGTTTCGCGGTCTTAGAGAAGTAGATTGCTTTCTCCAAAAGTGCTGTTTACACAGTGATAAGTACTCCCAACTCTATCAACAATGTAGGTTTTACCAGTTTTCTAATTCTCTCTTATTGTCTTGTACTTATACTTGGAATTCCTAGTGTAAACCTGTGTAACTTCCGTATGTACATCAATCACTGTGTACTTCCTCTTGTTTCTATCTGTTACCAATCTTGAGAAACTCATACATTCTCTGTAAACTCTTTCGCGGTCTTAGAGAAGTAGATTTCTTTGTGCGAAAGTGCTGTTTTCACAGTGCTAAATACTCCCAACTCTATCAACAATGTACGTTTTACCCGTTTTCTAAGTCTCTCTTATTTTCTTGTACTTATACTTGGAATTCTCTGTGTAAACCACAGTAACTTCTCTAAGTAGATGTATCACTGTGTTGTTTCTCTTGTTTCTATCTGTTCCCAATCTTGAGAAAGTCAAACATTCTCTATTCACTGTTTTGCGGTCTTAGAGAAGTAGATTTCTTTCTGCGAAAGTGATGTTTTCACAGTGCTAAGTACTCCCAACTCTATCAACGCTGTAGGTTTCACGAGTTTTCTAAGTCTCCCTTATTTTCTTGTACTTATACTTGGAATTCTCTGTGTAAACCTCTGTAACTTCTCTAGGTAGATGAATCACAGTGTTCTTTCTCTTCTTTCTATCTGTTACCAATCTTGAGAAAGTCATACATTCTCTATTCACTGTTTCGTGGTCTTAGAGAAGTAGATTGCTTTCTGCGAAAGTGCTGTTTTCACAGTGCTAAGTACTCCCAACTCTATGAACAATGTAGATATTGACCGTTTTCTAAGTCTCTCTTATTTTCTTCTACTTATACCTGGAAATCTCTGTGTAAACCACAGTAACTTCTCTAGGTAGACGAATCACAGTGTTCTTTCTCTTCTTTCTATCTGTTACCAATCTTGAGAAACTCATGCATTCTCTATTCACTGTTTTCGGTCTTAGAGAAGTAGATTTCTTTCTGCGAAAGTGCTGTTTTCACAGTGCTAAGTACTCCCAACTCTATCAACAATGTAGGTTTTACCAGAATTCTAAGTCTCTCTTATTTTCTTGTACTTATACTTGGAATTCCTTGAGTAAACCTCTGTAACTTCTGTATGTAGATCAATCACTGTGTACTTTCTCTTGTTTCTATCTGTTACCAATCTTGAGAAAGTCAAACAATCTCTATTCACTGTTTCGCGGTCTTAGAGAACATTTCGTTCTGCGAAAGTGCTGTTTTCACAGTGCTAAGTACTCCCGACTCTATCAACAATGTAGGTTTTACCCGTTTTCTAAGTCTCCCTTATTTTCTTGTACTTATACTTGGAATTTCTTGTGTAAACCTCTGTAACTTGTGTATGTAGATGAATCACTGTGTTTTTTCTCTTGTTTCTATCTTTACCAATCTTGAGAAACTCACACATTCTCTGTTAACTGTTTCGCGGTCTTGGAGAAGTAGATTTCTCTCTGCGAAAGTGATGTTTTCACAGTACTAAGTACTCCCAACTCTATGAACAATGTAGATATTAACCGTTTTCTAAGTCTCTCTTATTTTCTTGTACTTATACTTGGGATTCTCTGTTTAAACCACAGTAACTTCTCTAGGTAGATGAATCACTGTGTACTTTCTCTTGTTTCTATCTGTTACCAATCTTGAGAAAGTCATACATTCTCTATTCACCGTTTTGCGGTCTTAGAGAAGTAGATTGCTTTCTCCGAACGTGCTGCTTACACAGTGATAAGTACTCCCAAATCTATCAACAATGTAGGTTTTACCAGTTTTCTAAGTCTCTCTTATTTTCTTGTACTTATACTTGGAATTCTCTGTGTAAACCTCTTTAACTTCTGTAGGTAGATGAACCACTGTATAGTTTCTTTTGTTTCTATCTGTTACCAATGTTGAGAAACTCACACATTCTCTGTTAACTGTTTCGCGGTCTTAGAGAAGTAGATTTCTCTCTACGAAAGTGATGTTTTCACAGTGCTAAGTACTCCCAACTCTATGAACAATGTAGGTTTTACCCGTTTTCTAAGTCTCCCTTATTTTCTTGTACTTATACTTGGAATTCCTTATGTAAACCTGTGTAACTTCTGTATGTAGATCAATCACTGTGTACTTTCTCTTGTTTCTATCTGTTACCAATCTTGAGAAACTCATACATTCACTGTTGACTGTTTCGCGGTCTTAAAGAACGAAATTTCTTTCGGCGAAAGTGCTGTTTTCACAGTGTTAAGTACTCCCAACTATATCAATAATATAGGTTTTACCCGTTTTCTAAGTCTCTCTTATTTCCTTGTACTTATACTTGGAATTCTCTGTGTAAACCACAGTAACTTCTCTAAGTAGATGTATAACTGTGTTCTTTGTCTTCTTTCTATCTGTTACCAATCTTGAGAAAGTCATACATTCTCTATTCACTGTTTTGCGGTCTTAGAGAAGTAGATTTCTTTCTGCAAAAGTAATGTTTTCAGAGTGCTAAGTACTACCAACTCTATCAACAATGTAGGTTTTACGAGTTTTCTAAGTCTCTCTAATTTCCTTGTACTTATACTTGGAATTGTCTGTGTAAACCACAGTAACTTCTCTAGGTAACGAATCACTGTGTTATTTCTCCTGTTTCTATCTGTTACCAATCTTGAGAAACTCACACATTCTCTATTCACTGTTTCGCCGTCTTAGAGAAGTAAATTTCTTTCTGCGAAAGTGCTGTTTTCACAGTACTAACTACTCCCAACTCTTTCAACAATGTAGGTTTTACCCGTTTTCTAAGTCTCTCTTATATTCTTGTACTTATACTTGGAATTCTCTGTTTAAACCTCTTTAACTTCTATAGGTAGATGAACCACTGTGTAGTTTCTTTTGTTTATATCTGTTACCAATCTTGAGAAACTCACACATTCTCTGTTAACTGTTTCGCGGTCTTAGAGAAGTAGATTTCTCTCTACGAAAGTGATGTTTTAACAGTGCTAAGTACTCCCAACTCTATGAACAATGTAGATTTTACCCGTTTTCTAAGTCTCTCTTATTTTCTTATACTTATGCTTGGAATTCCTTGTGTGAACCTGTGTAACTTCTCTATGTAGATCAATCACTGTGTACTTTCTCTTGTTTCTATCTGTTACCAATCTTGAGAAACTCATACATTCGCTGTTAACTGTTTCGCGGTCTTAGAGAAATAGATTTCTTTCTGCGAAAGTGCTGTTTTCACAGTGCTAAGTACTCCCAACTCTATCAACAATGTAGATATTGACCGTTTTCTAAGTCTCTCTTATTTTCTTGTACTTATACTTGGAATTCTCTGTGTAAACCACAGTAACTTCTCTAAGCAGATGAATCACTGTGTTCTTTCTCTTGTTTCTATGTGTTACCAATCTTGAGAAAGTCATACATTCTCTATTCACTGTTTTGCGGTCTTAGAGAAGTAGATTTCATTCTGCGAAAGTGATATTTTCACAGTGCTAAGTACTCCGAACTCTATGAACAATGTAGGTTTTCCCAGTTTTCTAAGTCTCTCTTTTTCCTTGTACTTGTACTTGGAATACCTTGTGTAAACCTGTGTATCTTCTGTATGTAGATCAATCACTATGTACTTTCTCTTGTTTCTATCTGCTACCAATCTTGGGAAAGTCATACATTATCTATTCACTGTTTCGCGGTTTTAGAGAAGTAGATTGCTTTCTGCGAAAGTGCTGTTTTCACAGTGCTAAGTACTCCCAACTCTATGAACAATGTAGATTTCGACCGTTTTCTAAGTCTCTCTTATTTTCTTGTACTTATACTTGGAATTCTCTGTGTAAACCACAGTAACTTCTCTAAGTAGATGAATCACTGTGGTCTTTCTCTTGTTTCAATTGTTACCAATCTTGAGAAAGTCATACATTCTCTATTCCCTGTTTTTCGGTCTTAGAGAAGTAGATTTCTTTCAGCGAAAGTGATGTTTTCACAGCGCTAAGTACTCCCAACTCTATCAACAATGTAGGTTTTACGAGTTTTCCAAGTCTCTCTTATTTTCTTGTACTTATACTTGGAATTGTCTGTGTAAACCACAGTAACTTCTCTAGGTGGATGAATCACTCTGTTCTTTCTCTTCTTTCTATCTGTTACCAATCTTGAGAAACTCACACATTCTCTGTTAACTGTTTCGCGGTCTTAGAGAAGTAGATTTCTCTCTGCGAAAGTGATGTTTTCACAGTGCTAAGTACTCCCAACTCTATGAACAATGTAGATATTAACCGTTTTCTAAGTCTCTCTTATTTTCTTGTACTTATACTTGGAATTCTCTGTGTAAACCACAGTAACTTCTCTCGGTAGGTGAATCACTGTGTTCTTTCTCTTGTTTCTATCTGTTACCAATCTTGAGAAACTCATACATTCGCTGTTAACTGTTTCGCGGACTTAGAGAAATAGATTTCTTTCTGCGAAAGTGCTGTTTTCACAGTGCTAAGTACTCCCAAGTCTATCAACAATGTTGGTTTTACCCGTTTTCTAAGTCTCTCTTATTTTCTTGCACTTATACTTGGAATTCCCTGTGTAAACCACAGTAACTAGTCTAGGTAGATGAATCGCTGTGTTCTTTCTCTTGTTTCTATCTGTTACCAATCTTGAGAAACTCATAGACTCCCTATTGGCTGTTTCGCGGAATTAGAGAAATAGATTTCTTTCTGCGAAAGTGATGTTTTCATAGTGCTAAGAACTCCCAACTCTATCAACAATGTAGGTTTTACCAGTTTTCTAAGTCTCCCTTATTTTCTTGTACTTATAATTGGAATTTCTTGTGTAAACCTCTGTAACTTGTGTACGTAGATGAATCAATGTGTACTTTCTCTTGTTTCTATCTCTTACCAATCTTGAGAAACTCATACATTCTCTATTCACTGTTTCGCTGTCTTAGAGAAGTAGATTGCTTTCTGCGAAAGTGCTTTTTTCACAGTGCTAAGTACTGCCAACTCTATCAACAATGTAGATATTGACCGTTTTCTAAGTCTCTCTTATTTTCTTGTACTTATACTTGGTATTCTCTGTGTAAACCTCTGTAAGTTCTCTAGGAAGATGAATCACTGTGTTCTTTCTCTTGTTTCTATCTGGTACCAATCTTGAGAAAGTCATACATTCTCTATTCACTGTTTCACGGTCTTAGAGAAGTAGATTGCTTTCTCCGAAAGTGCTGCTTACACAGTGATAAGTACTCCCAACTCTATCAAAAATGTAGGTTTTACCAGTTTTCTAATTCTCTCTTATTGTCTTGTACTTATACTTGGAATTCCTTGTGTAAACCTGTGTAACTTCCGTATGTACATCAATCACTGTGTACTTTCTCTTGTTTCTATCTGTTACCAATCTTGAGAAACTCATACATTCTCTATTCACTGTTTTTCGGTCTTAGAGAAGTGGATTTCTTTCTGCGAAAGTGCTGTTTTCACAGTGCTAAGTACTCCCAACTCTATCAACAATGTAGGTTTTACCAGTTTTCTAAGTCTCTCTTATTTTCTTGTACTTATTCTTGGAATTCCTTGTGTAAACCTCTGTAACTTCTGTATGTAGATCAATCACTGTGTTCTTTCTCTTGTTTCTATCTGTCACCAATCTTGAGAAACTCATACATTCTCTATTCACTGTTTCGCGGTCTTAGAGAAGTAGATTGCTTTCTGCGAAAGTGGTGTTTTCACAGTGCTAAGTACTCCCAACTCTATCAACAATGTAGGTTTTACCAGTTTTCTAATTCTCTCTTATTTTCTTGTACTTATACTTGGACTTCCTTGTGTAAACCTGTGTATCTTCTGTATGTAGATCAATCACTGTGTACTTTCTCTTGTTTCTATCTGTTACCAATCTTGAGAAACACACACATTCTCTGTTAACTCTTTCGCGGTCTTGGAGAAGTAGATTTCTTTGTGTGAAAGTGCTGTTTTCACAGTGCTAAATACTCCCAACTCTATCAACAATGTAGGTTTTACCCGTTTTCTAAGTCTCTCTTATTTTCTTGTACTTATACTTGGAATTCTCTGTGTAAACCACAGTAACTTCTCTAAGTAGATGTATCACTGTGTTCTTTCTCTTGTTTCTATCTGTTACCAATCTTGAGAAAGTCATACATTCTCTATTCACTGTTTTGCGGTCTTAGAGAATTACATTTCTTTCTGAGAAGTGATGTTTTCACAGTGATAAGTACTCCCAACTCTATCAACAATATAGGTTTTACCAGTTTTCTAAGTCTCTCTTATTTTCTTGTACTTATACTTGGAATTGTCGGTGTAAAACACAGTAACTTCTCTAGGTAGATGAATCACTGTGTTCTTTCTCTTGTTTCTATCTGTTACCAATCTTGAGAAACTCACACATTCTCTGTTAACTGTTTCGCGGTCTTAGAGAAGTAGATTTCTTTCTGCGAAAGTGCTGTTTTCACAGTGCTAAATACTCCGAACTCTATCAACAATGTATGGTTTACCCGTTTTCTAAGTCTCTCTTATTTTCTTGTACTTATATTTGGAATTCTCTGTTTAGACCTCTGTAACTTCTCTAGGTAGTTGAATCACTGTGTTCTTTCTCTTCTTTCTATCTGTTACCAATCTTGAGAAAGTCATACATTCTCTATTCACTGTTTCGCGGTCTTAGAGAAGTAAATTTCTTTCTGCGAAAGTGCTGTTTTCACAGTACTAAGTACTCCCAACTCTATGAACAATGTAGAAATTGACCGTTTTCTAAGTCTCTCTTATTTTCTTGTACTTATACTTGGAATTCTCTGTGTAAACCACAGTAACTTCTCTAAGCAGATGAATCACTGTGTTCTTTCTCTTGTTTCTATGTGTTACCAATCTTGAGAACGTCATACATTCTCTATTCACTGTTTTGCGGTCTTAGAGAAGTAGATTTCATTCTGCGAAAGTGATATTTTCACAGTGCTAAGTACTCCCAACTCTACGAACAATGTAGGTTTTCCCAGTTTTCTAAGTCTCTCTCATTTCCTTGTACTTGTACTTGGAATACCTTGTGTAAACCTGTGTATCTTCTGTATGTAGATCAATCACTATGTACTTTCTCTTGTTTCTATCTGCTACCAATCTTGGGAAAGTCATACATTATCTATTCACTGTTTCGCGGTTTTAGAGAAGTAGATTGCTTTCTGCGAAAGTGCTGTTTTCACAGTGCTAAGTACTCCCAACTCTATGAACAATGTAGATTTCGACCGTTTTCTAAGTCTCTCTTATTTTCTTGTACTTATACTTGGAATTCTCTGTGTAAACCACAGTAACTTCTCTAAGTAGATGAATCACTGTGGTCTTTCTCTTGTTTCAATTGTTACCAATCTTGAGAAAGTCATACATTCTCTATTCCCTGTTTTTCGGTCTTAGAGAAGTAGATTTCTTTCAGCGAAAGTGATGTTTTCACAGCGCTAAGTACTCCCAACTCTATCAACAATGTAGGTTTTACGAGTTTTCCAAGTCTCTCTTATTTTCTTGTACTTATACTTGGAATTGTCTGTGTAAACCACAGTAACTTCTCTAGGTGGATGAATCACTCTGTTCTTTCTCTTCTTTCTATCTGTTACCAATCTTGAGAAACTCACACATTCTCTGTTAACTGTTTCGCGGTCTTAGAGAAGTAGATTTCTCTCTGCGAAAGTGATGTTTTCACAGTGCTAAGTACTCCCAACTCTATGAACAATGTAGATATTAACCGTTTTCTAAGTCTCTCTTATTTTCTTGTACTTATACTTGGAATTCTCTGTGTAAACCACAGTAACTTCTCTCGGTAGGTGAATCACTGTGTTCTTTCTCTAGTTTCTATCTGTTACCAATCTTGAGAAACTCATACATTCGCTGTTAACTGTTTCGCGGACTTAGAGAAATAGATTTCTTTCTGCGAAAGTGCTGTTTTCACAGTGCTAAGTACTCCCAAGTCTATCAACAATGTTGGTTTTACCCGTTTTCTAAGTCTCTCTTATTTTCTTGCACTTATACTTGGAATTCCCTGTGTAAACCACAGTAACTTCTCTAGGTAGATGAATCACTGTGTTCTTTCTCTTGTTTCTATCTGTTACCAATCTTGAGAAACTCATAGATTCTCTTTTGGCTGTTTCGCGGAATTAGAGAAATAGATTTCTTTCTGCGAAAGTGATGTTTTCATAGTGCTAAGAACTCCCAACTCTATCAACAATGTAGGTTTTACCAGTTTTCTAAGTCTCCCTTATTTTCTTGTACTTATACTTGGAATTTCTTGTGTAAACCTCTGTAACTTGTGTATGTAGATGAATCAATGTGTACTTTCTCTTGTTTCTATCTGTTACCAATCTTGAGAAACTCATACATTCTCTATTCACTGTTTCGCTGTCTTAGAGAAGTAGATTGCTTTCTGCGAAAGTGCTTTTTTCACAGTGCTAAGTACTGCCAACTCTATCAACAATGTAGATATTGACCGTTTTCTAAGTCTCTCTTATTTTCTTGTACTTATACTTGGTATTCTCTGTGTAAACCTCTGTAAGTTCTCTAGGAAGATGAATCACTGTGTTCTTTCTCTTGTTTCTATCTGGTACCAATCTTGAGAAAGTCATACATTCTCTATTCACTGTTTCACGGTCTTAGAGAAGTAGATTGCTTTCTCCGAAAGTGCTGCTTACACAGTGATAAGTACTCCCAACTCTATCAAAAATGTAGGTTTTACCAGTTTTCTAATTCTCTCTTATTGTCTTGTACTTATACTTGGAATTCCTTGTGTAAACCTGTGTAACTTCCGTATGTACATCAATCACTGTGTACTTTCTCTTGTTTCTATCTGTTACCAATCTTGAGAAACTCATACATTCTCTATTCACTGTTTTTCGGTCTTAGAGAAGTGGATTTCTTTCTGCGAAAGTGCTGTTTTCACAGTGCTAAGTACTCCCAACTCTATCAACAATGTAGGTTTTACCAGTTTTCTAAGTCTCTCTTATTTTCTTGTACTTATTCTTGGAATTCCTTGTGTAAACCTCTGTAACTTCTGTATGTAGATCAATCACTGTGTTCTTTCTCTTGTTTCTATCTGTCACCAATCTTGAGAAACTCATACATTCTCTATTCACTGTTTCGCGGTCTTAGAGAAGTAGATTGCTTTCTGCGAAAGTGGTGTTTTCACAGTGCTAAGTACTCCCAACTCTATCAACAATGTAGGTTTTACCAGTTTTCTAATTCTCTCTTATTTTCTTGTACTTATACTTGGACTTCCTTGTGTAAACCTGTGTATCTTCTGTATGTAGATCAATCACTGTGTACTTTCTCTTGTTTCTATCTGTTACCAATCTTGAGAAACACACACATTCTCTGTTAACTCTTTCGCGGTCTTGGAGAAGTAGATTTCTTTGTGTGAAAGTGCTGTTTTCACAGTGCTAAATACTCCCAACTCTATCAACAATGTAGGTTTTACCCGTTTTCTAAGTCTCTCTTATTTTCTTGTACTTGTACTTGGAATTCTCTGTGTAAACCACAGTAACTTCTCTAAGTAGATGTATCACTGTGTTCTTTCTCTTGTTTCTATCTGTTACCAATCTTGAGAAAGTCATACATTCTCTATTCACTGTTTTGCGGTCTTAGAGAATTACATTTCTTTCTGAGAAGTGATGTTTTCACAGTGATAAGTACTCCCAACTCTATCAACAATATAGGTTTTACCAGTTTTCTAAGTCTCCCTTATTTTCTTGTACTTATACTTGGAATTGTCGGTGTAAAACACAGTAACTTCTCTAGGTAGATGAATCACTGTGTTCTTTCTCTTGTTTCTATCTGTTACCAATCTTGAGAAACTCACACATTCTCTGTTAACTGTTTCGCGGTCTTAGAGAAGTAGATTTCTTTCTGCGAAAGTGCTGTTTTCACAGTGCTAAATACTCCGAACTCTATCAACAATGTATGGTTTACCCGTTTTCTAAGTCTCTCTTATTTTCTTGTACTTATATTTGGAATTCTCTGTTTAGACCTCTGTAACTTCTCTAGGTAGTTGAATCACTGTGTTCTTTCTCTTCTTTCTATCTGTTACCAATCTTGAGAAAGTCATACATTCTCTATTCACTGTTTCGCGGTCTTAGAGAAGTAAATTTCTTTCTGCGAAAGTGCTGTTTTCACAGTACTAAGTACTCCCAACTCTATGAACAATGTAGAAATTGACCGTTTTCTAAGTCTCTCTTATTTTCTTGTACTTATACTTGGAATTCTGTGTGTAAACCACAGTAACTTATCTAAGTAGATGAATCACTGTGTTCTTTCTCTTGTTTCTATGTGTTATCAGTCTTGAGAAAGTCATACATTCTCTATTCACTGTTTTTCGGTCTTAGAGAAGTAGATTTCTTTCTGCCAAAGTGCTGTTTTCACAGTGCTAAGTACTCCCAACTCTATCGACAATGTAGGTTTTACCAGTTTTCTAAGTCTCTCTTATTTTCTTGTACTTATACTTGGTATTCTCTGTGTAAACCTCTGTAACTTCTCTAGGAAGATGAATCACTGTGTTCTTTCTCTTGTTTCTATCTGTTACCAATCTTGAGAAAGTCATACATTCTCTATTCACTGTTTCGCGGTCTTAGAGAAGTAGATTGCTTTCTCCAAAAGTGCTGTTTACACAGTGATAAGTACTCCCAACTCTATCAACAATGTAGGTTTTACCAGTTTTCTAATTCTCTCTTATTGTCTTGTACTTATACTTGGAATTCCTAGTGTAAACCTGTGTAACTTCCGTATGTACATCAATCACTGTGTACTTTCTCTTGTTTCTATCTGTTACCAATCTTGAGAAACTCATACATTCTCTGTAAACTCTTTCGCGGTCTTAGAGAAGTAGATTTCTTTGTGCGAAAGTGCTGTTTTCACAGTGCTAAATACTCCCAACTCTATCAACAATGTACGTTTTACCCGTTTTCTAAGTCTCTCTTATTTTCTTGTACTTATACTTGGAATTCTCTGTGTAAACCACAGTAACTTCTCTAAGTAGATGTATCACTGTGTTGTTTCTCTTGTTTCTATCTCTTCCCAATCTTGAGAAAGTCAAACATTCTCTATTCACTGTTTTGCGGTCTTAGAGAAGTAGATTTCTTTCTGCGAAAGTGATGTTTTCACAGTGCTAAGTACTCCCAACTCTATCAACGCTGTAGGTTTTACTAGTTTTCTAAGTCTCCCTTATTTTCTTGTACTTATACTTGGAATTCTCTGTGTAAACCTCTTTAACTTCTCTAGGTAGATGAATCACAGTGTTCTTTCTCTTGTTTCTATCTGTTACCAATCTTGAGAAACTGATACATTCTCTATTCACTGTTTCGTGGTCTTAGAGAAGTAGATTGCTTTCTGCGAAAGTGCTGTTTTCACAGTGCTAAGTACTCCCAACTCTATGAACAATGTAGATATTGACCGTTTTCTAAGTCTCTCTTATTTTCTTGTACTTATACTTGGAAATCTCTGTGTAAACCACAGTAACTTCTCTAGGTAGACGAATCACTGTGTTCTTTCTCTTGTTTCTATCTGTTACCAATCTTGAGAAACTCATGCATTCTCTATTCACTGTTTTTCGGTCTTAGAGAAGTAGATTTCTTTCTGCGAAAGTGCTGTTTTCACAGTGCTAAGTACTCCCAACTCTATCAACAATGTAGGTTTTACCAGAATTCTAAGTCTCTCTTATTTTCTTGTACTTATACTTGGAATTCCTTGAGTAAACCTCTGTAACTTCTGTATGTAGATCAATCACTGTGTACTTTCTCTTGTTTCTATCTGTTACCAATCCTGAGAAAGTCAAACAATCTCTATTCACTGTTTCGCGGTCTTAGAGAACATTTCGTTCTGCGAAAGTGCTGTTTTCACAGTGCTAAGTACTCCCGACTCTATCAACAATGTAGGTTTTACCAGTTTTCTAAGTCTCTCTTATTTTCTTGTACTTATACTTGGAATTTCTTGTGTAAACCTCTGTAACTTGTGTATGTAGATGAATCAATGTGTACTTTCTCTTGTTTCTATCTGTTACCAATCTTGAGAAAGTCATACATTCTCTATTCACCGTTTTGCGGTCTTAGAGAAGTAGATTGCTTTCTCCGAACGTGCTGCTTACACAGTGATAAGTACTCCCAAATCTATCAACAATGTAGGTTTTACCAGTTTTCTAAGTCTCTCTTATTTTCTTGTACTTATACTTGGAATTCTCTGTGTAATCCTCTTTAACTTCTATAGATAGATGAACCACTGTGTAGTTTCTTTTGTTTCTATCTGTTACCAATGTTGAGAAACTCACACATTCTCTGTTAACTGTTTCGCGGTCTTAGAGAAGTAGATTTCTCTCTACGAAAGTGATGTTTTCACAGTGCTAAGTACTCCCAACTCTATGAACAATGTAGGTTTTACCAGTTTTCTAAGTCTCCCTTATTTTCTTGTACTTATACTTGGAATTCCTTGTGTAAACCTGTATAACTTCTGTATGTAGATCAATCACTGTGTACTTTCTCTTGTTTCTATCTGTTACCAATCTTGAGAAACTCATATATTCACTGTTGACTGTTTCGCGGTCTTAGAGAAATAGATTTCTTTCTGCGACAGTGCTGTTTTCACAGTGTTAAGTACTCCCAACTATATCAATAATATAGGTTTTACCCGTTTTCTAAGTCTCTCTTATTTCCTTGTACTTATACTTGGAATTGTCTGTGTAAACCACAGTAACTTCTCTAGGTAGACGAATCACTGTGTTATTTCTCCTGTTTCTATCTGTTACCAATCTTGAGAAACTCACACATTCTCTATTCACTGTTTCGCCGTCTTAGAGAAGTAAATTTCTTTAGGCGAAAGTGCTGTTTTCACAGTACTAAGTACTCCCAACTCTATGAACAATGTAGATATTGACCGTTTTCTAAGTCTCTCTTATTTTCTTGTACTTATACTTCGAATTCTGTGTGTAAACCAGAGGAACTTATCTAAGTAGATGAATCACTGTGTTCTTTCTCTTGTTTCTATGTGTTACCAGTCTTGAGAAAGTCATACTTTCTCTATTCACTGTTTTTCGGTCGTAGAGAATTAGATTTCTTTCTGCGAAAGTGTTGTTTTCACAGTGCTAAGTACTCCCAACTCTATCAACAATGTAGGTTTTACCAGTTTTCTAAGTCTCTCTTATTTTTTTGTACTTATAATTGGAATTTCTTGTGTAAACCTCTGTAACTTGTGTATGTAGATGAATCAATGTGTACTTTCTCCTGTTTCTATCTGTTACCAATCTTGAGAAAGTCATACTTTCTCTATTCACTGTTTCGCGGTCTTAGAGAAGTAGATTGCTTTCTCCAAAAGTGCTGCTTACACAGTGATAAGTACTCCCAACTCTATCAACAATGTAGGTTTTACCAGTTTTCTAAGTCTCTCTTATTTTCTTGTACTTATACTTGGAATTCTCTGTGTAAACCTCTTTAACTTCTATAGATAGACGAACCACTGTGTAGTTTCTTTTGTTTCTATCTGTTACCAATGTTAAGAAACTCACACATTCTCTGTTAACTGTTTCGCGGTCTTAGAGAAGTAGATTTCTCTCTACGAAAGTGATGTTTTCACAGTGCTAAGTACTCCCAACTCTATGAACAATGTAGGTTTTACCCGTTTTCTAAGTCTCCCTTATTTTCTTGTACTTATACTTGGAATTCCTTGTATAAACCTGTGTAACTTCTGTATGTAGATCAATCACTGTGTACTTTCTCTTGTTTCTATCTGTTACCAATCTTGAGAAACTCATACATTCACTGTTGATTGTTTCGCGGTCTTAGAGAAATAGATTTCTTTCTGCGAAAGTGCTGTTTTCACAGTGCTAAGTACTCCCAACTCTATCAACACTGTAGGTTTTACCCGTTTTCTAAGTCTCTCTTATTTTCTTGCACTTATACTTGTAATTCTATGTGTAAACCACAGTAACTTCTCTCAGTATATGTATCACTGTGTTCTTTGTCTTGTTTCTATCTGTTACCAATCTTGAGAAAGTCATACATTCTCTATTCACTGTTTCGCGGTCTTAGAGAAGTAGATTGCTTTCTCCGAAAGTGCTGCTTACACAGTGATAAGTACTCCCAACTCTATCAACAATGTAGGTTTTACCAGTTTTCTAATTCTCTCTTATTGTCTTGTACTTATACTTGGAATTCCTTGTGTAAACCTGTGTAACTTCCGTATGTGCATCAATCACTGTGTACCTACTCTTGTTTCTATCTGTTACCAATCTTGAGAAACTCATACATTCTCTATTCACTGTTTTTCGGTCTTAGAGAAGTGGATTTCTTTCTGCGAAAGTGATGTTTTCACAGTGCTAAGTACTCCCAACTCTATCAACAATGTAGGTTTTACGAGTTTTCTAAGTCTCTCTTATTTTCTTGTACTTATACTTGGCAATCTCTGTGTAACCCACAGTAACTTCTCTAGGTAGACGAATCACTGTGTTCTTTCTCTTGTTTCTATCTGTTACCAATCTTGAGAAACTCATACATTCTCTATTCACTGTTTTTCGGTCTTAGAGAAGTAGATTTCTTTGTACGAAAGTGCTGTTTTCACAGTGCTAAGTACTCCCAACTCTATCAACAATGTAGGTTTTACCAGTTTTCTAAGTTTCTCTTATTTTCTTGTACTTTTACTGGGAATTCCTTGTGTAAACCTCTGTAACTTCTGTATGTAGATCAATCACTGTGTACTTTGTCTTGTTTCTATCTGTTACCAATCTTGAGAAAGTCAAACAATCTCTATTCACTGTTTCGTTGTCTTAGAGAAAATTTTTTTCTGCGAAAGTGCTGTTTTCACAGTGCTAAGTACTCCCGACTCTATCAACAATGTAGGTTTTACCAGTTTTCTAAGTCTCTCTTATTTTCTTGTACTTATACTTGGAATTCTCTGTGTAAACCTCTGTAACTTCTCTAGGTAGATGAATCACTGTGTTCTTTTTCTTGTTTCTATCTGTTACCAATCTTGAGAAACTCATACATTCTCTATTCACTGTTTCGCGGTCTTAGAGAAGTAGATTGCTTTCTGCGAAACTGCTTTTTTCACAGTGCTAAGTACTCCCAACTCTATGAACAATGTAGATATTGACCGTTTTCTAAGTCTCTCTTATTTTCTTGTACTGCTACTTGGAATTCTCTGTGTAAACCACAGTAACTTCTCTAAGCAGATGAATCACTGTGTTCTTTCTCTTTTTTCTATGTGTTACCAATCTTGAGAAAGTCATACATTCTCTATTCACTGTTTTGCGGTCTTAGAGAAGTAGATTTCATTCTGCGAAAGTGATATTTTCACAGTGCTAAGTACTCCCAACTCTATCAACAATGTAGGTTTTACCAGTTTTCTAAGTCTCTCTTTTTTTCTTGTACTTATACTTGGAATTCTTTGTGTAAACCACAGTAACTTCTCTAAGTAGATGTATCACTGTGTTCTTTGTCTTGTTTCTATCTGTTACCAATCTTGATTAAGTCATACATTCTCTATTCACTGTTTTGCGGTCTTAGAGAAGTAGATTTCTATCTGCGAAAGTGATGCTTTCACAGTGCTAAGTACTCCCAACTCTATGAGCAGTGTAGGTTTTACAAGTTTTCTAAGTCTCTCTTATTTTCTTGTAGTTATACGTGGAATTCTCTGTGTAAACCACAGTAACTTCCCTAGGTAGATGAATCACTGTGCTCTTTCTCTTGTTTCTGTTACCAATCTTGAGAAACTCACACGTTTTCTATTCACTGTTTTGCGGTCTTAGAGAAGTAGATTTCTCTCTACGAAAGTGATGTTTTCACAGTGTTAAGTACTCCCAACTCTATGAACAATGTAGGTTTTACCCGTTTTCTAAGTCTCCCTTATTTCCTTGTACTTATACTTGGAATTCCTTGTGTAAACCTGTGTAACTTCTGTATGTAGATCAATCACTATGTACTTTCTCTTGTTTCTATCTGTTACCAATCTTGAGAAACTCATACATTCACTGTTGACTGTTTCGCGGTCTTAGAGAAATAGATTTCTTTCTGCGAAAGTGCTGTTTTCACAGTGCTAAGTACTACCAACTCTATCAACACTGTAGGTTTTACCCGTTTTCTAAGTCTCTCTTATTTTCTTGCACTTATACTTGTAATTCTATGTGTAAACCACAGTAACTTCTCTCAGTATATGTATCACTGTGTTCTTTGACTTGTTTCTATCTGTTACCAATCTTGAGAAAGTCATACATTCTATATTCACTGTTTCGCGGTCTTAGAGAAGTAGATTGCTTTCTCCGAAAGTGCTGCTTACACAGTGATAAGTACTCCCAACTCTATCAACAATGTAGGTTTTACCAGTTTTCTAATTCTCTCTTATTGTCTTGAACTTATACTTGGAATTAGTTGTGTAAACCTGTGTAACTTCCGTATGTGCATCAATCACTGTGTACCTACTCTTGTTTCTATCTGTTACCAATCTTGAGAAACTCATACATTCTCTATTCACTGTTTTTCGGTCTTAGAGAAGTAGATTTCTTTCTGCGAAAGTGATGTTTTCACAGTGCTAAGTACTCCCAACTCTATCAACAATGTAGGTTTTACCAGTTTTCTAAGTTTCTCTTATTTTCTTGTACTTATACTTGGAATTCCTTGTGTAAACCTCTGTAACTTCTGTATGTAGATCAATCACTGTGTACTTTGTCTTGTTTCTATCTGTTACCAATCTTGAGAAAGTCAAACAATCTCTATTCACTGTTTCGCGGTCTTAGAGAAAATTTCTTTCTGCGAAAGTGCTGTTTTCACAGTGCTAAGTGCTCCCGACTCTATCAACAATGTAGGTTTTACCAGTTTTCTAAGTCTCTCTTATTTTCTTGTACTATACTTGGAATTCTCTGTGTAAACCTCTGTAACTTCTCAAGGTAGATGAATCACTGTGTTCTTTTTCTTGTTTCTATCTGTTACCAATCTTGAGAAACTCATACATTCTCTATTCACTGTTTCGCGGTCTTAGAGAAGTAGATTGCTTTCTGCGAAACTGCTGTTTTCACAGTGCTAAGTACTCCCAACTCTATGAACAATGTAGATATTGACCGTTTTCTAAGTCTCTCTTATTTTCTTGTACTGCTATTTGGAATTCTCTGTGTAATTCACAGTAACTTCTCTAAGCAGATGAATCACTGTGTTCTTTCTCTTTTTTCTATGTGTTACCAATCTTGAGAAAGTCATACATTCTCTATTCACTGTTTTGCGGTCTTAGAGAAGTAGATTTCATTCTGCGAAAGTGATATTTTCACAGTGCTAAGTACTCCCAACTCTATCAACAATGTAGGTTTTACCAGTTTTCTAAGTCTCTCTTTTTTTCTTGTACTTATACTTCGAATTCTTTGTGTAAACCACAGTAACTTCTCTAAGTAGATGTATCACTGTGTTCTTTGTCTTGTTTCTATCTGTTACCAATCTTGATTAAGTCATACATTCTCTATTCACTGTTTTGCGGTCTTAGAGAAGTAGATTTCTATCTGCGAAAGTGATACTTTCACAGTGCTAAGTACTCCCAACTCTATGAACAGTGTAGGTTTTACGAGTTTTCTAAGTCTCTCTTATTTTCTTGTACTTATACGTGGAATTCTCTGTGTAAACCACAGTAACTTCCCTAGGTAGATGAATCACTGTGATCTTTCTCTTGTTTCTGTTACCAATCTTGAGAAACTCACACATTCTCTATTCACTGTTTTGCGGTCTTAGAGAAGTAGATTTCTTTCTGCGAAAGTGCTGTTTTCACAGTACTAACTAATCCCAACTCTTTCAACAATGTAGGTTTCACCCGTTTTCTAAGTCTCTCTTATTTTCTTGTACTTTTACTTGGAATTCTCTGTTTAAACCTCTTTAACTTCCATAGGTAGATGAACGACTGTGTAGTTTCTTTTGTTTCTATCTGTTACCAATCTTGAGAAACTCACCCATTCTCTGTTAACTGTTTCACGGTCTTAGAGAAGTAGATTTCTCCCTACGAAAGTGATGTTTTAACAGTGCTAAGTACTCCCAACTCTATGAACAATGTAGATTTTACCCATTTTCTAAATCTCTCTTATTTTCTTATACTTATACTTGGAATTCCTTGTGTGAACCTGTGTAACTTCTGTATGTAGATCAATCACTGTGTACTTTGTCTTGTTTCTATCTGTTACCAATCTTGAGAAACTCATACATTCGCTGTTAACTGTTTCGCGGTCTTAGAGAAAAAGATTTCTTTCTGCGAAAGTGCTGTTTTCACAGTGCTAAGTACTCCCAACTCTATCAACAATGTAGGTTTTACCAGTTTTCTAAGTCTCTCTTATTTTCTTGTACTTATAATTGGAATTTCTTGTGTAAACCTCTGTAACTTGTGTATGTAGATCAATCACTGTGTACTTTCTCTTGTTTCTATCTGTTACCAATCTTGAGAAACTCATACATTCGCTGTTAACTGTTTCGCGGTCTTAGAGAAGTAGATTTCTTTCTGCAAAAGTGCTGTTTCCACAGTGCTAAGAAATCTCAACTCTATCAACAATGTAGGTTTTACCAGTTTTCTAAGTCTCTCTTATTTTCTTGTACTTATACTTGGTATTCTCTGTGTAAACCTCTGTAACTTCTCTAGGAAGATGAACCACTGTGTACTTTCTTTTGTTTCTATCTGTTACCAATCTTGAGAAACTCACACATTCTCTGTTAACTGTTTCGCGGTCTTAGAGAAGTAGATTTCTCTCTACGAAAGTGATGTTTTCACAGTGCTAAGTACTCCCAACTCTATCAACACTGTAGGTTTTACCCGTTTTCTAAGTCTCTCTTATTTTCTTGTACTTATATTTGGAATTCCTTGTGTAAAACTGTGTAACTTCCGTATGTACATCAATCACTGTGTACTTTCTCTTGTTTCTATCTGTTACCAATCTTGAGAAACTCATACATTCTCTGGAAACTGTTTCGCGGTCTTAGAGAAGTAGATTTCTTTCTGCGAAAGTGCTGTTTTCACAGTGCTAAATACTCCGAACTCTATCAACAATGTAGGTTTTACCCGTTTTCTAAGTCTCTCTTATTTTCCTGTACTTATACTTGGAATTCTCTGTGTAAACCACAGTAACTTCTCTAAGTAGATGTATCACTATGTTGTTTCTCTTGTTTCTATCTGTTCCCAATCTTGAGAAAGTCAAACATTCTCTATTCACTGTTTTGCGGTCTTAGAGAAGTAGATTTCTTTCTGCGAAAGTGAAGTTTTCACAGTGCTAAGTACTCCCAACTCTATCAACGCTGTAGGTTTTACGAGTTTTCTAAGTCTCTCTTATTTTCTTGTACTTATACTTGGAATTCTCTGTGTAAACCGCAGTAACTTCTCTAGGTAGATGAATCACTGTGTTCTTTCTCTTGTTTCTATCTGTTACCAATCTTGAGAAACGCATACATTCTGTATTCACTGTTTCGCCGTGTTAGAGTACATTTCTTTCTGCGAAAGTGCTGTCTTCACAGTGCTAAGTACTCCCAACTCTATCAACAATGTAGGTTTTTCCAGTTTTCTAAATCTCTCTTATTTTCTTCTACTTATACTTGGAATTCTCTGTGTAAACCTCTTTAACTTCTGTAGGTAGATGAACCACTGTGTACTTTCTTTTGTTTCTATCTGTTACCAATCTTGAAAAACTCACACATTCTCTGTTAACTGTTTCACGGTCTTAGAGAAGTAGATTTCTCTCTACGAAAGTGATTTTTTCACAGTGCTAAGTACTCCCAACTCTATCAACAATGTAGGTTTTACCCGTTTTCTAAGTCTCTCTTATATTCTTGTACTTATACTTGGAATTCTCTGTGTAAACCACAGTAACTTCCCTAGGTAGATCAATCACTGTGTTCTTTCTCTTGTTTCTATCTGTTACCAATCTTGAGAAACTCATACGTTCTCTATTCACCATTTCGCGGTCTTAGAGAAGTAGATTGCTTTTTGCGAAAGTGCTGTTTTCTCAGTGCTAAGTATTCCCAACTCTATCAACAATGTAGTTTTTACCCGTTTTCTAAGTCTCTCTTATTTTGTTGTACCTATACTTGGAATTCCTTGTGTAAACCTGTGTATCTTCTGTATGTAGATCAATCAGTGTGTACTTTCTCTTGTTTCTATCTGTTACCAATCTTGGGAACGTCATACATTCTCTATTCACTGTTTCGCGGTCTTAGAGAAGTAGATTGCTTTCTGCGAAAGTGCTGTTTTCACAGTGATAAGTACTCCCAACTCTATCAACAATGTAGATAATGAACGTTTTCTAAGTCTCTCTTATTTTCTTGTACTTATACTTGGAATTCTCTGTGTAAACCACAGTAACTTCTCTAAGTAGATGAATCACTGTGGTCTTTCTCTTGTTTCAATTGTTACCAATCTTGAGAAAGTCACACATTCTCTATTCCCTGTTTTTCGGTCTTACAGAAGTAGATTTCTTTCTGCGAAAGTGATGTTTTCACAGGGCTAAGTACTCCCAACTCTATCAACAATGTAGTTTTTACGAGTTTTCCAAGTCTCTCTTATTTTCTTGTACTTATACTTGGAATTGTCTGTGTAAACCACAGTAACTTCTCTAGGTGGATGAATCACTCTGTTCTTTCTCTTCTTTCTAGCTGTTACCAATCTTGAGAAACTCACACATTCTCTGTTAACTGTTTCGCGGTCTTAGAGAAGTAGATTTCTCTCTGCGAAAGTGCTGTTTTCACAGTGCTAAGTACTCCCAAGTCTATCAACAATGTAGGTTTTATCCGTTCTCTAAGTCTCTCTTATTTTCTTGCACTTATACTTGGAATTCCCTGTGTAAACCACAGTAACTTCTCTAGGTAGATGAATCACTGTGTTCTTTCTCTTGTTTCTATCTGTTACCAATCTTGAGAAACTCATACATTCTCTATTGGCTGTTTCGCGGAATTAGAAAAATAGATTTCTTTCTGCGAAAGTGATGTTTTCATAGTGCTAAGTATTCCCAATTCTATCTAAACAATGTAGGTTTTACCAGTTTTCTAAGTCTCTCTTATTTTCTTGTAATTATACTTGGAATTTCTTGTGTAAACCTCTGTAACTTGTGTATGTAGATGAATCAATGTGTACTTTCTCTTGTTACTATGTGTTACCAATCTTGAGAAAGTCATACATTCTCTATTCACTGTTTCGCTGTCTTAGAGAAGTAGATTGCTTTCTGCGAAAGTGCTGTTTTCACAGTGCTAAGTACTGCCAACTCTATCCACAATGTAGATATTGACCGTTTTCTAAGTCTCTCTTATTTTCTTGTACTTACACTTGGTATTCTCTGTGTAAACCTCTGTAACTTCTCTAGGAAGATGAATCACTGTGTTCTTTCTCTTGTTTCTATCTGTTACCAATCTTGAGAAAGTCATACATTCTCTATTCACTGTTTCGCGGTCTTAGAGAAGTAGATTGCTTTCTCCGAAAGTGCTGCTTACACAGTGATAAGTACTCCCAACTCTATCAACAATGTAGGTTTTATCAGTTTTCTAATTCTCTCTTATTGTCTTGTACTTATACTTGGAATTCCTTGTGTAAACCTGTGTAACTTCCGTATGTACATCAATCACTGTGTACTTTCTCTTGTTTCTATCTGTTACCAATCTTGAGAAACTCATACATTCTCTATTCACTGTTTTTCGGTCTTAGAGAAGTGGATTTCTTTCTGCGAAAGTGATGTGTTCACAGTGCTAAGTACTCCCAACTCTATCAACAATGTAGGTTTTACGAGTTTTCTAAGTCTCTCTTATTTTCTTGTACTTATACTTGAAAATCTCTGTGTAACCCACAGTAACTTCTCTAGGTAGACGAATCACTGTGTTCTTTCTCTTGTTTCTATCTGTTACCAATCTTGAGAAACTCATACATTCTCTATTCACTGTTTTGCGGTCTTAGAGAAGTAGATTTCTTTGTACGAAAGTGCTGTTTTCACAGTGCTAAGTACTCCCAACTCTATCAACAATGTAGGTTTAACCAGTTTTCTAAGTCTCTCTTATTTTCTTGTACTTATACTTGGAATTCCTTGTGTAAACCTCTGTAACTTCTGTATGTAGATCAATCACTGTGTACTTTGTCTTGTTACTATCTGTTACCAATCTTGAGAAAGTCAAACAATCTCTATTCACTGTTTCGCGGTCTTAGAGAAAATTTCTTTCTGCGAAAGTGCTGTTTTCACAGTGCTAACTACTCCCGACTCTATCAACAATGTAGGTTTTACCAGTTTTCTAAGTCTCTCTTATTTTCTTGTATTTGTACTTGGAATTCTCTGTGTAAAAAACAGTAACTTCTCTAGGTAGATGAATCAATGTGTTCTTTATCTTGTTTCTATCTGTCACCAATCTTGAGAAACTCATACATTCTCTATTCACTGTTTCGCGGTCTTAGAGAAGTAGATTGCTTTCTGCGAAAGTGGTGTTTTCACAGTGCTAAGTACTCCCAACTCTATCAACAATGTAGGTTTTACCAGTTTTCTAAGTCTCCCTTATTTTTCTGTACTTATACTTGGAATTCCTTGTGTAAACCTGTGTAACTTCTGTATGAAGATCAATCACTGTGTACTTTCTCTTGTTTCTATCTGTTACCAATCTTGAGAAACTCATACATTCACTGTTGACTGTTTCGCGGTCTTAGAGAAATAGATTTCTTTCTGCGAAAGTGCTGTTTTCACAGTGCTAAGTACTCCCAACTCTATCAACACTGTAGGTTTTACCCGTTTTCTAAGTCTCTCTTATTTTCTTGCACTTATACTTGGAATTCTATGTGTAAACCACAGTAACTTCTCTCAGTATATGTATCACTGTGTTCTTTGTCTTGTTTCTATCTGTTACCAATCTTGAGAAAGTCATACATTCTCTATTCACTGTTTTGCGCTCTTAGAGAAGCAGATTTCTTTCTGCGAAAGTGCTGTTTTCACAGTGCTAAGTACTCCCGACTCTATCAATAATGTAGGTTTTACCAGTTTTCTAAATCTCTCTTATTTTCTTGTACTTATATTTAGAATTCTCTGTGTAAACCTCTTTAACTTCTGTAGGTAGATGAACCACTGTGTACTTTCTTTTGTTTCTATCTGTTACCAATCTTGAGAAACTCACACATTCTCTGTTAACTGTTTCGCGGTCTTAGAGAAGTAGATTTCTCTCTACGAAAGTGCTGTTTTCACAGTGCTAAGTACTCCCAACTCTATCAACAATGTAGGTTTTACCCGTTTTCTAAGTCTCTCTTATTTTCTTGTACTTATACTTGGAATTCTCTGTGTAAACCACAGTAACTTCCCTAGGTAGATGAATCACTGTGTTCTTTGACTTGTTTCTATCTGTTACCAATCTTGAGAAACTCATATGTTCTCTATTCACCATTTCGCGGTCTTAGAGAAGTAGATTGCTTTTTGCGAAAGTGCTGTTTTCACAGTGCTAAGTACTCCCAACTCTATCAACAATGTAGGTTTTACCCGTTTTCTAAGTCTCTCTTATTTTGTTGTACTTATACTTGGAATTCCTTGTGTAAACCTGTGTATCTTCTGTATGTAAATCAATCAGTGTGTACTTTCTCTTGTTTCTATCTGTTACCAATCTTCGGAACGTCATACATTCTCTATTCACTGTTTCGCGGTCTTAGAGAAGTAGATTGCTTTCTGCGAAAGTGCTGTTTTCACAGTGCTAAGTACTCCCAACTCTATCAACAATGTAGATATTGACCGTTTTCTAAGTCTCTCTTATTTCCTTGTACTTATACTTGGAATTCTCTGTGTAAACCACAGTAACTTCTCTAAGTAGATGTATCACTGTGTTCTTTCTCTTGTTTCTATGTGTTACCAATCTTGAGAAAGTCAAACATTCTCTATTCACTGTTTTGCGGTCTTAGAGAAGTAGATTTCTTTCTGCGAAGGTGATGTTTTCACAGTGGTAAGTACTCCCAACTCTATCAACGCTGTTGGTTTTACGAGTTTTCTAAGTCTCTCTTATTATCTTGTACTTATACTTGGAATTCTTTGTGTAAACCACAGTAACTTCTCTAGGTAGATGAATCACTGTGTTCTTTCTCTTGTTTCTATCTGTTACCAATCTTGAGAAACTCATACATTCTCTATTCACCATTTCGCGGTCTTAGAGAAGTAGATTGCTTTTTGCAAAAGTGCTGTTTTCACAGTGCTAAGTACTCCCAACTCTATCAACAATGTAGGTTTTACCCGTTTTCTAAGTCTCTCTTATTTTCTTGTACTTATACTTGGAATTCCTTGTGTAAACCTGTGTATCTTGTGTATGTAGATCAATCAGTATGTACTTTCTCTTGTTTCTATCTGCTACCAATCCTGGGAAAGTGATACATTCTCTATTCACTGTTTCGCGGTTTTAGAGAAGTAGATTGCTTTCTGCGAAAGTGCTGTTTTCACAGTGCTAAGTACTCCCAACTCTATGAACAATGTAGATATTGACCGTTTTCTAAGTCTCTCTTATTTTCTTGTACTTATACTTGGAAATCTCTGTGTAAACCACAGTAACTTCTCTAGGTAGACGAATCACTGTGTTCTTTCTCTTGTTTCTGTTACCAATCTTGAGAAAGTCATACATTCTCTATTCACTGTTTCACTGTCTTAGAGAAGTAGATTGCTATCTGGGAAAGTGCTGTTTTCACAGTGCTAAGTACTCCCAACTCTATCGACAATGTAGGTTTTACCAGTTTTCTAAGTCTCTCTTATTTTCTTGTACTGATACATGGAATTCTCTGTGTAAACTTCTGTAACTTCTCTAGGTAGATGAATCACTGTGTAGTTTCTCTTGTTTCTATCTGTTACCAATCTTGAGAAACTCATACATTCTGTGTTCACTGTTTCCCAGTCTTAGACAAGTAGATTTCTTTCTGCGAAAGTGCTGTTTTCACAGTGCTAAGTACTCACAAATCTATACACAATGTAGGTTTTACAAGTTTTCTAAGTCTCTCTTATTTTCTTGTACTTATACATGGAATTCTCTCGGTAAAATTATGTAACTTCTCTAGGTAGATGAATCAGTGTGTACTTTCTCTTGTTTCTATCTCTTACCAATCTTGAGAAACTCAGACATTCTCTGTTCACTGTTTCCCACTCTTAGAGAATTAGATTTCTTTCTGCGAAAGTGCTGTTTTCACAGTGCTAAGTACTCCCTACTCTATCAACAATGTAGGTTTTACCAGTTTTCTAAGTCTCTCTTACTTTCTTGTACTTATACTTGGAATTCTCTGTGTAAACCTCTGTAACTTTTCTAGGTAGATGAATCACTGTGAACTTTCTCTTGTTTCTACCTGTTACCAATCTTGAGAAACACATACATTCTCTGTTCACTGTTTCACGGACTTAGAGAACGAAATTTCTTTCGGCGAAAGTGCTGTTTTCACAGTGCTAAGTACTCCCAACTCTATCAACAATGTAGGTTTTACCAGTTTTCTAAGTCTCTCTTATTTTCTAGTATTGATACATGGAATTCTCTGTGTAAACTTGTGTAACTTCTCTAGGTAGATGAATCAGTGTGTACTTTCTCTTCTTTCTATCTGTTTCCAATCATTAGAAACTCATACATTCACTGTTCACTGTTTCCCAGTCTTAGAGAAGTAGATTTCTTTCGACGAAACTCCTGTTTTCACAGGGCTAAGTACTCCCAACTCTATCAACAATGTAGCTTTTACCAGTTTTCTAAGTCTCTTTTATTTTCTTGTACTTGGAATTCTCTGTGTAAACCTCTGTAACTTTTCTAGGTAGATGAATCACTGTGTACTTTCTCTTGTTTCTATCTGTTACCAATCTTGAGAAACTCAGACATTCTCTGTTCACTGTTTCCCAGTCTTAGAGAAGTAGATTTCTTTATGCGAAAGTGCTGTTTTCACAGTGCTAAGTACTCCCAACTCTACCCACAATGTAGTTTTTACCAGTTTTCTAAGTCTCTCTTATTTTCTTGTACTGATACATGGAATTCTCTGTGTAAACTTCTGTAACTTCTCTAGGTAGATGAATCACTGTGTACTTTCTCTTGTTTCTATCTATCACCAATCTTGAGAAACTCATACGTACTCTGTTCACTGTTTCCCAGTCTTAGAGAAGTAGATTTCTTTCTGCGAAAGTGCTGTTTTCACAGTGCTAAGTACTCCCAACTCTATCAACAATGTAGGTTTTACCAGTTTTCTAAGTCTATCTTATTTCGTTGTACTTATACTTGGAATTCTCTGTGTAAACCTCGGTAACTTCTCTAGGTAGATGAATCACTGTGTACTTTCTCTTGTTTCTATCTGTTACCAATCATGAAAAACTCATACATTCTCTGTTCACTGTTTCCCAGTCTTAGAGAAGTAGATTTCTTTCTGCGAAAGTGCTGTTTTCACAGTGCTAAGTACTCCCAACTCTATCCACAATGCAGGTTTTACCAGTTTTCTAAGTCTCTCTTATTTTCTTGTACTTATACATGGAATTCTCTGTGTAAACCTCTGTAACTTCTCTAGGTAGATGAATCACTGTGTACTTTCTCTTGTTTCGATCTATTACCAATCTTGAGAAACTCATAGGTACTCTGTTCACTGTTTCCCAGGCTTAGAGAAGTAGATTTCTTTCGGCGAAAATGCTGTTTTCACAGTGCTAAGTACTCCCAAATCTATCCACAATGTAGGTTTTACCAGTGTTCTAAGTCTCTCTTATTTTCTTGTACTTATACTTGGAATTCTCTGTGTAAACCTCTGTAACTTTTCCAGGTAGATGAATCACTGTGTACTTTCTCTTGTTTCTATCTGTTACCAATCTTGAGAAACT
The DNA here is from genome assembly GCA_028571685.1 of Heterohyrax brucei. Classification (NCBI taxonomy): domain Eukaryota; kingdom Metazoa; phylum Chordata; class Mammalia; order Hyracoidea; family Procaviidae; genus Heterohyrax; species Heterohyrax brucei. Next base: position 18,127,977 of record CM053146.1, read on the forward strand.
CATACATTCTCTGTTCACTGTTTCCCAGTCTTAGAGAAGTAGCTTTCTTTATGCGAAAGTGCTGTTTTCACAGTGCTAAGTACTCCCAACTCTATCAACAATGTAGGTTTTACCAGTTTTCTAAGACTCTCTTATTTTCTTGTACTTATACTTGGAATTCTCTGTGTAAACTTCTGTAAATTTTCTAGGTAGATGAAAAACTGTGCACTTTCTCTTGTTTCTATCTGTTACCAATCTTGAGAAACTTATACATTCTCTGTTCCCTGTTTCCCAGTCTTAGAGAAGTAAATTTCTTTCTGCGAAAGTGCTGTTTTCACAGTGCTAAGTACTCCCAACTCTATCCACAATGTAGGTTTTACCAGTTTTCTAAGTCTCTCTTATTTTCTTGTACTTATACTTGGAATTCTCTGTGTAAAGCTCTGTAACTTTTCTAGGTAGACGAATCACTGTGTACTTTCTCTTGTTTCTATCTGTTACCAATCTTGAGAAACTCATACATTCTCTGTTCACTGTTTCACAGACTTAGAGAACTAAATTTTTTGGCGAAAGTGGTATTTTCACAGTGCTAAGTACTCCCAACTCTATCAACAATGTAGGTTTTACCAGTTTTCTAAGTCTCTCTTATTTTCTTGTACTTATACTTGGAATTCTCTGTGTAAACCTCTGTAACTTTTCTACGTAGATGAATCACTGTGTACTTTCTCTTGTTTCTATCTGTTACCAATCTTGAGAAACTCATACATTCTCTGTTCACTGTTTCCCAGTCTTAGAGAAGTAGATTTGTTTCGGCGAAAGTGCTGTTTTCACAGTGCTAAGTACTCCCACCTGTATCAACAATGTAGGTTTTACCAGTTTTCTAAGTCTCTCTTATTTTCTTGTACTTATACTTGGAATTCTCTGTGTAAACCTCTGTAAATTCTCTAGGTAGATGAATCACTGTGTACTTTCTCTTGTTTCTATCTGTTACCAATCTTGAGAAACTCATACGTACTCTGTTCACTGTTTCCCAGTCTTAGAGAAGTAGATTTCTTTCAGGGAAAGTGCTGTTTTCACAGTGCTAAGTACTCCCAACTCTATCAACAATGTAGGTTTTACCACTTTTCTAAGTCTCTCTTATTTTCTTGTACTTATACTTGGAATTCTCTGTGTAAATATCTGTAACTTTTCTAGGCTGATGAATCACTGTGTACATTCTCTTGTTTCTATCTGTTACCAATCTTGAGAAACTCATACATTCTCTGTTCACTGTTTCACGGACTTAGAGAACTAAATTTCTTTCGGCAAATGTGCTGTTTTCGCAGTGTTAAGTACTCCCAACTCTATCAACAATGTAGGTTTTACCAGGTTTCTAAGTCTCTCTTATTTTCTTGTACTTATACTTGGAATTCTCTGTGTAAATCTCTGTAACTTTTCTAGGTAGATGAATCACTGTGTACTTTCTCTTGTTTCTATCTGTTACCAATCTTGAGAAACTCATACATTCTCTGTTCACTGTTTCCCAGTCTTAGAGAAGTAGATTTCTTTCTGCGAAAGTGCTGTTTTCACTGTGCTTAGTACTCCCAACTCTATCAACAATGTAGGTTTTACCAGTTTTCTAAGTGTCTCTTATTTTCTTGTACTTATACATGGAATTCTCTCGGTAAAATTATGTAACTTCTCTAGGTAGATGAATCAGTGTGTACTTTCTCTTGTTTCTATCTGTTACCAATCATGAGAAACTCATACATTCACTGTTCACTGTTTCCCAGTCTTAGAGAAGTAGATTTCTTTCGACGAAACTGCTGTTTTCACAGTGCTAAGTACTCCCAACTCTATCCACAATGTAGGTTTTACCAGTTTTCTAAGTCTCTCTCATTTTCTTGTACTTATACATGGAATTCTCTGTGTAAACTTCTGTAACTTCTCTGGGTAGATGAATCATTGTGTACTTTCTCTTGTTTCTATCTGTTAGCAATCTTCAGAAACTCATACATTCTCTGTTCACTGTTTCACAGTCTTAGAGAAGTAGATTTGTTTCTGCGAAAGTGCTGTTTTCACAGTGCTAAGTACTCCCAACTCTATCGACAATGTAGGTTTTACCAGTTTTCTAAGTCTTTTTTATTTTCTTGTACTTATACTGGGAATTCTCTATGTAAACCTCGTAACTTTTCTAGGTAGATGAATCACTGTGTACTTTCTCTTGTTTCTATCTGTTTCCAATCTTCAGAAACTCATACATTCTCTGTTGACTGTTTCCCAGACTTAGAGAAATAGGTTTCTTTCGGCGAAAGTGCTGTTTTCACAGTGCTAAGTACTCCCTACTCTATCAACAATGTAGGTTTTACCAGTTTTCTAAGTCTCTCTTATTTTCTTGTAGTTATACTTGGAATTCTCTGTGTAAACCTCTGTAACTTTTCTAGGTAGATGAATCCCTGTGTACTTTCTCTTGTTTCTATCTGTTACCAATCTTGAGAAACTCATACATTCTCTGTTAACTGTTTCACGGACTTAGATAACGAAATTTCATTTGGCGAAAGTGCTGTTTTCACAGTGCTAAGTACTCCCAACTCCATCCACAATGTAGGTTTTACCAGTTTTCTAAGTCTCTCTTATTTTCTTGTACTTATACTTGGATTTCTCTGTGTAAATCTCTGTAACTTTTCTACGTAGATGAATCACTGTGTACATTCTCTTGTTTCTATCTGTTACCAATCTTGAGAAACTCAGACATTCTCTGTTCACTGTTTCCCAGTCTTAGAGAAGTAGATTTCTTTATGCGAAAGTGCTGTTTTCACAGTGCTAAGTACTCCCAACTCCATCCACAATGTAGTGTTTACCGGTTTTCTAAGTCTCTCTTATTTTCTTCTACTGATACATGGAATTCTCTGTGTAAACTTCTGTAACTTCTCTAGGTAGATGAATCACTGTGTACTTTCTCTTGTTTCTATCTATCACCAATCTTGAGAAACTCATACGTACTCTGTTCACTGTTTCCCAGTCTTAGAGAGGTAGATTTCTTTCTGCGAAAGTGCTGTTTTCACAGTGCTAAGTACTCCCAACTCTATCAACAATGTAGGTTTTACCAGTTTTCTAAGTCTATCTTATTTCGTTGTACTTATACTTGGAATTCTCTGTGTAAACCTCTGTAACTTCTCTAGGTAGATGAATCACTGTGTACTTTCTCTTGTTTCTATCTGTTACCAATCATGAAAAACTCATACATTCTCTGTTCACTGTTTCCCAGTCTTAGAGAAGTAGATTTCTTTCAGCGAAAGTGCTGTTTTCACAGTGCTAAGTACTCCCAACTCTATCCACAATGTAGGTTTTACCAGTTTTCTAAATCTCTCTTATTTTCTTGTACTTATACATGGAATTCTCTGTGTAAACCTCTGTAACTTCTCTAGGTAGATGAATCACTGTGTACTTTCTCTTGTTTCTATCTGTTACCAATCTTGAGAACCTCAGACATTCTCTGTTCACTGTTTCCCAGTCTTAGAGAAGTAGATTTCTTTCTGCGAAAGTGCTGTTTTCACAGTGCTAAGTACTCCCAACTCTATCCACAATGTAGGTTTTACCAGTTTTCTAAGTCTCTCTGATTTTCTTGTACTTATACTTGGAATTCTCTGTGTAAACCTCTGTAACTTTTCTAGGTAGATGAATCACTGTTTACTTTCTCTTGTTTCTATCTGTTACCAATCTTGAGAAACTCATAAATTCTCTCTTCACTGTTTCACAGACTTATAGAACGAAATTTCTTTCAGCGAAAGGGCTGTTTTCACAGTGCTAAGTACTCCCAACTCTATCAACAATGTAGGTTTTACCAGTTTTCTAAGTCTCTCTTATTTTATTGTACTTAAGCTTGGAATTCTCTGTGTAAACTTCTGTAACTTTTCTAGGTAGATGAATCACTGTGTACTTTCTCTTGTTTCTATCTGTTACCAATCTTGAAAAACTCATACATTCTCTGTTCACTGTTTCCCAGTCTTAGAGAAGTAGATTTCTTTCAGCGAAAGTGCTGTTTTCACAGTGCTAAGTACTCCCAACTCTATCAACAGTGTATTTTTTACCTGTTTTCTAAGTCTCTCTTATTTTCTTGTACTTATACATGGAATTCTCTGTGTAAACTTCTGTAACTTCTCTAGGCTGATGAATCACTGTGTACTTTCTCTTGTTTCTATCTGTTACCAATCTTGAGAAACTCATACGTACACTGTTCACTGTTTCCCAGTCTTAGAGAAGTAGATTTCTTTCAGGGAAAGTGCTGTTTTCACAGTGCTAAGTACTCCCAACTCTATCAACAATGTAGGTTTTACCACTTTTCTAAGTCTCTCTTATTTTCTTGTACTTATACTTATAATTCTCTGTGTAAACCTCTGTAACTTTTCTAGGTAGATGAATCACTGTGTACTTTCTCTTGTTTCTATCTGTTACTAATCTTGAGAAACTCATACATTCTCTGTTCACTGTTTCACGGACTTAGAGAACTAAATTTCTTTCGGCAAAAGTGCTGTTTTCGCAGTGCTAAGTACTTCAAACTCTATCAACAATGTAGGTTTTACCAGTTTTCTAAGTCTCTCTTATTTTCTTGTACTTATACTTGGAATTCTCTGTGTAAACCTCTGTAACTTTTCTAGGTAGATGAATCACTGTGTACCTTCTCTTGTTTCTATCTGTTACCAATCTTGAGAAACTCAGACATTCTCTGTTCACTGTTTCCCAGTCTTAGAGAAGTAGATTTCTTTCTGCGAAAGTGCTGTTTTCACAGTGCTAAGTACTCCCAACTCTATTCACAATGTAGGTTTTACCAGTTTTCTAATTCTCTCTTATTTTCTTGTACTTATACATGGAATTCTCTCGGTAAAATTATGTAACTTCTCTAGGTAGATGAATCAGTGTGTACTTTCTCTTGTTTCTATCTCTTACCAATCATGAGAACCTCATACATTCACTGTTCACTGTTTCCCAGTCTTAGAGAAGTAGATTTCTTTCGACGAAACTGCTGTTTTCACAGTGCTAAGTACTCCCAACTCTATCAACAATGTAGGTTTTACCAGTTTTCTAAGTCTCTCTTATTTTCTTGTACTTATACTTGGAATTCTCTGTGTAAACTTCTGTACCTTTTCTAGGTAGGTGAATCACTGTGTACTTTCTCTTGTTTCTATCTGTTAGCAATCTTGAGAAACTCATTCATTCTCTGTTCACTGTTTCACGGACTTAGAGAACGAAATTTCTTTCTGCGAAAGTGCTGTTTTCACAGTGCTAAGTACTCCCAACTCTATCAACAATGTAGGTTTTACCAGTTTTCTAAGTCTCTCTCATTTTCTTGTACTTAGACTTGGAATTCTCTGTGTAAACCTCTGTAACTTTTCTAGGTAGATGAATCACTGTGTACTTTCTCTTGTTTCTATCTTTTACCAATCTTGAGAAACTCAGACATTCTCTGTTCACTGTTTCCCAGTCTTAGAGAAGTAGATTTCTTTCTGCGAAAGTGCTGTTTTCACAGTGCTAAGTACTCCCAACTCTATCAACAATGTAGGTTTTACCAGTTTTCTAAGTCTGTCTGATTTTCTTGTACTTATACTTGGAATTCTCTGTGTAAACCTCTGTAACTTTTCTAGGTAGATGAATCACTGTGTACTTTCTCTTGTTTCTATCTGTTACCAATCTTGAGAAACTCATAAATTCTCTCTTCACTGTTTCACAGACTTAGAGAACGAAATTTCTTTCAGCGACAGTGCTGTTTCTCAGTGCTAAGTACTCCCAACTCTATCAACAATGTAAGTTTTACCAGTTTTCTAAGTCTCTCTTATTTTATTGTACTTAAGCTTGGAATTCTCTGTGTAAACTTCTGTAACTTTTCTAGGTAGATGAATCACTGTGTACTTTCTCTTGTTTCTATCTGTTACCAATCATGAAAAACTCATACATTCTCTGTTCACTGTTTCCCAGTCTTACAGAAGTAGATTTCTTTCAGCGAAAGTGCTGTTTTCACAGTGCTAAGTACTCCCAACTCTATCAACAGTGTAGTTTTTACCAGTTTTCTAAGTCTCTCTTATTTTCTTGTACCTATATATGGAATTCTCTGTGTAAACTTCTGTAACTTCTCTAGGTAGATGAATCGCTGTGTACTTTCTCTTGTTTCTATCTGTTACCAATCTTGAGAAACTCATACGTACTCTGTTCACTGTTTCCCAGTCTTAGAGAAGTAGATTTCTTTCTGTGAAAGAGCTGTTTTCACAGTGCTAAGTACTCCCAACTCTATCCACATTGTAGGTTTTACCAGTTTTCTAAGTCTTTTTTATTTTCTTGTACTTATACTGGGAATTCTCTATGTAAACCTCGTAACTTTTCTACGTAGATGAATCACTGTGTACTTTCTCTTGTTTCTATCTGTTACCAATCTTGAGAAACTCATACATTCTCTCTTCACTGTTTCCCAGACTTAGAGAAGTAGATTTCTTTTGGTGAAAGTCCTGTTTTCACAGTGCTAAGTACTCCCAACTCGATCCACAATGTAGGTTTTACCAGTTTTTTAAGTCTCTCTTATTTTCTTGTACTTATACATGGAATTCTCTGTGTAAACCTCTGTAACTTTTCTAGGTAGATGAATCCCTGTGTACTTTCTCTTGTTTCTATCTGTTACCAATCTTGAGAAACTCATACATTCTCTGTTCACTGTTTCCGACTTGTAGAGAAGTAGATTTCTTTCAGCGAAAGTGCTGTTTTCACAGTGTTAAGTACTCCCAACTCTATCAACAGTGTAGTTTTTACCAGTTTTCTAAGTCTCTCTTATTTTCTTGTACTTATACATGGAATTATCTGTGTAAACTTCTGTAACTTCTCTGGGTAGATGATTCACTATGTACTTTCTCTTGTTTCTACCTGTTACCAATCATGAGAAACTCATACATTCTCTCTTCACTGTTTCCCAGTCTTAGAAAAGTAGATTTCTTTCTGCGAAAGTGCTGTTTTCACAGTGCCAAGTACTCGCAACTCTATCCACAATGTAGATTTTACCAGTTTTCTAAGTCTCCCTTATTTTCTTGTACTGATACATGGAATTCTCTGTGTAAACTTCTGTAACTTCTCTAGGTAGATGAATTACTGTGTACTTTCTCTTGTTTCTATCTGTTACCAATCTTGAGAAACTCATACGTACTCTGTTCACTGTTTCCCAGTCTTAGAAAAGTAGATTTCTTTCTGCGAAAGTGCTGTTTTCACAGTGCTAAGTACTCGCAACTCTATCCACAATGTAGGTTTTACCAGTTTTCTAAGTCTCCCTTATTTTCTTGTACTTATACATGGAATTCTCTCGGTAAAATTATGTCACTTCTCTAGGTAGATGAATCAGTGTGTACTTTCTCTTGTTTCTATCTGTTACCAATCATGAGAAACTCATACATTCACTGTTCACTGTTTCCCAGTCTTAGAGAAGCAGATTTCTTTCGACGAAACTGCTGTTTTCACAGTGCTAAGTACTCCCAACTCTATAAAAAATGTAGGTTTTACCAGTTTTCTAAGTCTCTCTTATTTTCTTGTACTTATACATGGAATTCTCTGTGTAAACATCTGTAACTTCTCTAGGTAGATGAATCACTGTGTACCTTCTCTTGTTTCTATCTGTTACCAATCTTGAGAAACTCATAAATTCTCTCTTCACTGTTTCACAGACTTATAGAACGAAATTTCTTTCAGCGAAAGTGCTCTTTTCACAGTGCTAAGTACTCCCAACTCTATCAACAATGTAGGTTTTACCAGTTTTCTAAGTCTCTCTTATTTTATTGTACTTAAGCTTGGAATTCTCTGTGTAAACTTCTGTAACTTTTCTAGGTAGATGAATCACTGTGTACTTTCTCTTGTTTCTATCTGTTACCAATCTTGAAAAACTCATACATTCTCTGTTCACTGTTTCCCAGTCTTAGAGAAGTAGATTTCTTTCAGCGAAAGTGCTGTTTTCACAGTGCTAAGTACTCCCAACTCTATCAACAGTGTATTTTTTACCTGTTTTCTAAGTCTCTCTTATTTTCTTGTACTTATACATGGAATTCTCTGTGTAAACTTCTGTAACTTCTCTAGGCAGATGAATCACTGTGTACTTTCTCTTGTTTCTATCTGTTACCAATCTTGAGAAACTCATACGTACTCTGTTCACTGTTTCCCAGTCTTAGAGAAGTAGATTTCTTTCAGGGAAAGTGCTGTTTTCACAGTGCTAAGTACTCCCAACTCTATCAACAATGTAGGTTTTACCAGTTTTCTAACTCTCTCTTATTTTCTTGTATTGATACATGGAATTCTCTGTTTAAACTTCTGTAACTTCTCTAGGTAGATGAATCAGTGTGTACTTTCTCTTCTTTCTATCTGTTTCCAATCATTAGAAACTGATACATTCACTGTTCACTGTTTCCCAGTCTTAGAGAAGTAGATTTCTTTCCACGAAACTCCTGTTTTCACAGTGCTAAGTACTCCCAACTCTATCAACAATGTAGGTTTTACCAGTTTTCTAAGTCTCTTTTATTTTCTTGTACTTGGAATTCTCTGTGTAAACCTCTGTAACTTTTCTAGGTAGATGAATCACTGTGTACTTTCTCTTGTTTCTATCTCTTACCAATCTTGAGAAACTCATACATTCTCTGTTCACTGTTTCACGGACTTAGAGAACGAAATTTCTTTATGCGAAAGTGCTGTTTTCACAGTGCTAAGTAGTCCCAACTCTATCCACAATGTAGGTTTTCCCAGTTTTCTAAGTCTCTCTTATTTTCTTGTACTTATACATGGAATTCTCTGTGAAAACTTCTGTAACTTCTCTAGGTAGATGAATCACTGTGTACTTTCTCTTTTTTCTATCTATTACCAATCTTGAGAAACTCAGACATTCTCTCTTCACTGTTTCCCACTCTTAAAGAAGTAGATTTCTTTCTGCGAAAGTGCTGTTTTCACAGTGCTAAGTACTCCCAACTCTATCCACAATGTAGGTTTTACCAGTTTTCTAAGTCTCTCTGATTTTCTTGTACTTATACTTGGAATTCTCTGTGTAAACCTCTGTAACTTTTCCAGGTAAATGAATCACTGTGTACTTTCTGTTGTTTCTATCTGTTACCAATCTTGAGAAACTCATACATTCTCTGTTCACTGTTTCACGGACTTAGAGAACTAAATTTCTTTCGGCAAAAGTGCTGTTTTCGCAGTGCTAAGTACTCCCAACTCTATTAACAATGTAGGTTTTACCAGTATTCTAAGTCTCTCTTATTTTCTTGTACTTATACTTGGAATTCTCTGTGTAAACCTCTGTAACTTTTCTAGGTAGATGAATCACTGTGTACTTTCTCTTGTTTCTATCTGTTACCAATCTTGAGAAACTCAGACATTCTCTGTTCACTGTTTCCCAGTCTTAGAGAAGTAGATTTCTTTCTGCGAAAGTGCTGTTTTCACAGTGCTAAGTACTCCCAACTCTATCCACAATGTAGGTTTTACCAGTTTTCTAAGTCTCTCTTATTTTCTTGTACTAATACATGGAATTCTCTGTGTAAACTTCTGTAACTTCTCTATGTAGATGAATCACTGCGTACTTTCTCTTTTTTCTATCTATTACCAATCTTGAGAAACTCATACGTACTCTGTTAACTGTTTCCCAGTCTTAGAGAAGTAGATTTCTTTCTGTGAAAGTTCTGTTTTCACAGTGCTAAGTACTCCCAACTCTATGAACAATGTAGGTTTTACCAGTTTTCTAAGTCTCTCTTATTTTCTTGTACTTATACTTGGAATTCTCTGTGTAAACCTCTGTAACTTTTCTAGGTAGATGAATCACTGTGTACTTTCTCTTGTTTCTATCTGTTACCAATCTTGAGAAACTCATACATTCTCTGTTCACTGTTTCCCAGTCTTAGAGAAGTAGATTTCTTTCTGCGAAAGTGCTGTTTTCACTGTGCTTAGTACTCCCAACTCTATCCACAATGTAGGTTTTACCAGTTTTCTGAGTCTCTCTTATTTTCTTGTACTTATACATGGAATTCTCTCGGTAAAATTATGTAACTTCTCTAGGTAGATGAATCAGTGTGTACTTTCTCTTGTTTCTATCTGTTACCAATCATGAGAAACTCATACATTCACTGTTCACTGTTTCCCAGTCTTAGAGAAGTAGATTTCTTTCGACGAAACTGTTGTTTTCACAGTGCTAAGTACTCCCAACTCTATCAACAATGTAGGTTTTACCGGTTCTCTAAGTCTCTCTTATTTTCTTATACTGATACATGGAATTCTCTGTGTAAACCTCTGTAACTTTTCTAGGTAGATGAATCACTGTGAACTTTCTCTTATTTCTACCTGTTACCAATCTTGAGAAACACATACATTCTCTGTTCACTGTTTCACGGACTTAGAGAACGAAATTTCTTTCGGCGAAAGTGCTGTTTTCACAGTGCTAAGTACTCCCAACTCTATCAACAATGTAGGTTTTACCAGTTTTCTAAGTCTATCTTATTTCGTTGTACTTATACTTGGAATTCTCTGTGTAAACCTCGGTAACTTCTCTAGGTAGATGAATCACTGTGTACTTTCTCTTGTTTCTATCTGTTACCAATCATGAAAAACTCATACATTCTCTGTTCACTGTTTCCCAGTCTTAGAGAAGTAGATTTCTTTCTGCGAAAGTGCTGTTTTCACAGTGCTAAGTACTCCCAACTCTATCCACAATGTAGGTTTTACCAGTTTTCTAAGTCTCTCTTATTTTCTTGTACTGATACATGGAATTTTTTGTAAACTTCTGTAACTTCTCTAGGTAGATGAATCACTGTGTACTTTCTCTTGTTTCTATCTGTTACCAATCATGAGAAACTCATACATTCTCTGTTCACTGTTTCCCAGTCTTAGACAAGTAGATTTCTTTCGACGAAACTGCTGTTTTCACAGTGCGAAGTACTCCCAAATCTATCAACAATGTAGGTTTTACCAGTTTTCTAAGTCTCTCTTATTATCTTGTACTTATACTTGGAATTCTCTGTGTAAACCTCTGTAACTTTTCTAGGTAGACGAATCACTGTGTACTTTCTCTTGTTTCTATCTGTTACCATTCTTGAGAAACTCATACATTTTTGTTCACTGTTTCACAGACTTAGAGAACTAAATTTTTTTGGCGAAAGTGCTGTTTTCACAGTGCTAAGTACTCCCAACTCTATCAACAATGTAGGTTTTACCAGTTTTCTAAGTCTCTCTTATTATCTTGTACTTATACTTGGAATTCTCTGTGTAAACCTCTGTAACTTTTCTAGGTAGATGAATCACTGTGTACCTTCTCTTGTTTCTATCTGTTACCAATCTTGAGAAACTCAGACATTCTCTGTTCACTGTTTCCCAGTCTTAGAGAAGTAGATTTCTTTCTGCGAAAGTGCTGTTTTCACAGTGCTAAGTACTCCCAACTCTATTCACAATGTAGGTTTTACCAGTTTTCTAATTCTCTCTTATTTTCTTGTACTTATACATGGAATTCTCTCGGTAAAATTATGTAACTTCTCTAGGTAGATGAATCAGTGTGTACTTTCTCTTGTTTCTATCTCTTACCAATCATGAGAACCTCATACATTCACTGTTCACTGTTTCCCAGTCTTAGAGAAGTAGATTTCTTTCGACGAAACTGCTGTTTTCACAGTGCTAAGTACTCCCAACTCTATCAACAATGTAGGTTTTACCAGTTTTCTAAGTCTCTCTTATTTTCTTGTACTTATACTTGGAATTCTCTGTGTAAACTTCTGTACCTTTTCTAGGTAGGTGAATCACTGTGTACTTTCTCTTGTTTCTATCTGTTAGCAATCTTGAGAAACTCATTCATTCTCTGTTCACTGTTTCACGGACTTAGAGAACGAAATTTCTTTCTGCGAAAGTGCTGTTTTCACAGTGCTAAGTACTCCCAACTCTATCAACAATGTAGGTTTTACCAGTTTTCTAAGTCTCTCTCATTTTCTTGTACTTAGACTTGGAATTCTCTGTGTAAACCTCTGTAACTTTTCTAGGTAGATGAATCACTGTGTACTTTCTCTTGTTTCTATCTTTTACCAATCTTGAGAAACTCAGACATTCTCTGTTCACTGTTTCCCAGTCTTAGAGAAGTAGATTTCTTTCTGCGAAAGTGCTGTTTTCACAGTGCTAAGTACTCCCAACTCTATCAACAATGTAGGTTTTACCAGTTTTCTAAGTCTGTCTGATTTTCTTGTACTTATACTTGGAATTCTCTGTGTAAACCTCTGTAACTTTTCTAGGTAGATGAATCACTGTGTACTTTCTCTTGTTTCTATCTGTTACCAATCTTGAGAAACTCATAAATTCTCTCTTCACTGTTTCACAGACTTAGAGAACGAAATTTCTTTCAGCGACAGTGCTGTTTCTCAGTGCTAAGTACTCCCAACTCTATCAACAATGTAAGTTTTACCAGTTTTCTAAGTCTCTCTTATTTTATTGTACTTAAGCTTGGAATTCTCTGTGTAAACTTCTGTAACTTTTCTAGGTAGATGAATCACTGTGTACTTTCTCTTGTTTCTATCTGTTACCAATCATGAAAAACTCATACATTCTCTGTTCACTGTTTCCCAGTCTTACAGAAGTAGATTTCTTTCAGCGAAAGTGCTGTTTTCACAGTGCTAAGTACTCCCAACTCTATCAACAGTGTAGTTTTTACCAGTTTTCTAAGTCTCTCTTATTTTCTTGTACCTATATATGGAATTCTCTGTGTAAACTTCTGTAACTTCTCTAGGTAGATGAATCGCTGTGTACTTTCTCTTGTTTCTATCTGTTACCAATCTTGAGAAACTCATACGTACTCTGTTCACTGTTTCCCAGTCTTAGAGAAGTAGATTTCTTTCTGTGAAAGAGCTGTTTTCACAGTGCTAAGTACTCCCAACTCTATCCACATTGTAGGTTTTACCAGTTTTCTAAGTCTTTTTTATTTTCTTGTACTTATACTGGGAATTCTCTATGTAAACCTCGTAACTTTTCTACGTAGATGAATCACTGTGTACTTTCTCTTGTTTCTATCTGTTACCAATCTTGAGAAACTCATACATTCTCTCTTCACTGTTTCCCAGACTTAGAGAAGTAGATTTCTTTTGGTGAAAGTCCTGTTTTCACAGTGCTAAGTACTCCCAACTCGATCCACAATGTAGGTTTTACCAGTTTTTTAAGTCTCTCTTATTTTCTTGTACTTATACATGGAATTCTCTGTGTAAACCTCTGTAACTTTTCTAGGTAGATGAATCCCTGTGTACTTTCTCTTGTTTCTATCTGTTACCAATCTTGAGAAACTCATACATTCTCTGTTCACTGTTTCCGACTTGTAGAGAAGTAGATTTCTTTCAGCGAAAGTGCTGTTTTCACAGTGTTAAGTACTCCCAACTCTATCAACAGTGTAGTTTTTACCAGTTTTCTAAGTCTCTCTTATTTTCTTGTACTTATACATGGAATTATCTGTGTAAACTTCTGTAACTTCTCTGGGTAGATGATTCACTATGTACTTTCTCTTGTTTCTACCTGTTACCAATCATGAGAAACTCATACATTCTCTCTTCACTGTTTCCCAGTCTTAGAAAAGTAGATTTCTTTCTGCGAAAGTGCTGTTTTCACAGTGCCAAGTACTCGCAACTCTATCCACAATGTAGATTTTACCAGTTTTCTAAGTCTCCCTTATTTTCTTGTACTGATACATGGAATTCTCTGTGTAAACTTCTGTAACTTCTCTAGGTAGATGAATTACTGTGTACTTTCTCTTGTTTCTATCTGTTACCAATCTTGAGAAACTCATACGTACTCTGTTCACTGTTTCCCAGTCTTAGAAAAGTAGATTTCTTTCTGCGAAAGTGCTGTTTTCACAGTGCTAAGTACTCGCAACTCTATCCACAATGTAGGTTTTACCAGTTTTCTAAGTCTCCCTTATTTTCTTGTACTTATACATGGAATTCTCTCGGTAAAATTATGTCACTTCTCTAGGTAGATGAATCAGTGTGTACTTTCTCTTGTTTCTATCTGTTACCAATCATGAGAAACTCATACATTCACTGTTCACTGTTTCCCAGTCTTAGAGAAGCAGATTTCTTTCGACGAAACTGCTGTTTTCACAGTGCTAAGTACTCCCAACTCTATAAAAAATGTAGGTTTTACCAGTTTTCTAAGTCTCTCTTATTTTCTTGTACTTATACATGGAATTCTCTGTGTAAACATCTGTAACTTCTCTAGGTAGATGAATCACTGTGTACCTTCTCTTGTTTCTATCTGTTACCAATCTTGAGAAACTCATAAATTCTCTCTTCACTGTTTCACAGACTTATAGAACGAAATTTCTTTCAGCGAAAGTGCTCTTTTCACAGTGCTAAGTACTCCCAACTCTATCAACAATGTAGGTTTTACCAGTTTTCTAAGTCTCTCTTATTTTATTGTACTTAAGCTTGGAATTCTCTGTGTAAACTTCTGTAACTTTTCTAGGTAGATGAATCACTGTGTACTTTCTCTTGTTTCTATCTGTTACCAATCTTGAAAAACTCATACATTCTCTGTTCACTGTTTCCCAGTCTTAGAGAAGTAGATTTCTTTCAGCGAAAGTGCTGTTTTCACAGTGCTAAGTACTCCCAACTCTATCAACAGTGTATTTTTTACCTGTTTTCTAAGTCTCTCTTATTTTCTTGTACTTATACATGGAATTCTCTGTGTAAACTTCTGTAACTTCTCTAGGCAGATGAATCACTGTGTACTTTCTCTTGTTTCTATCTGTTACCAATCTTGAGAAACTCATACGTACTCTGTTCACTGTTTCCCAGTCTTAGAGAAGTAGATTTCTTTCAGGGAAAGTGCTGTTTTCACAGTGCTAAGTACTCCCAACTCTATCAACAATGTAGGTTTTACCAGTTTTCTAACTCTCTCTTATTTTCTTGTATTGATACATGGAATTCTCTGTTTAAACTTCTGTAACTTCTCTAGGTAGATGAATCAGTGTGTACTTTCTCTTCTTTCTATCTGTTTCCAATCATTAGAAACTGATACATTCACTGTTCACTGTTTCCCAGTCTTAGAGAAGTAGATTTCTTTCCACGAAACTCCTGTTTTCACAGTGCTAAGTACTCCCAACTCTATCAACAATGTAGGTTTTACCAGTTTTCTAAGTCTCTTTTATTTTCTTGTACTTGGAATTCTCTGTGTAAACCTCTGTAACTTTTCTAGGTAGATGAATCACTGTGTACTTTCTCTTGTTTCTATCTCTTACCAATCTTGAGAAACTCATACATTCTCTGTTCACTGTTTCACGGACTTAGAGAACGAAATTTCTTTATGCGAAAGTGCTGTTTTCACAGTGCTAAGTAGTCCCAACTCTATCCACAATGTAGGTTTTCCCAGTTTTCTAAGTCTCTCTTATTTTCTTGTACTTATACATGGAATTCTCTGTGAAAACTTCTGTAACTTCTCTAGGTAGATGAATCACTGTGTACTTTCTCTTTTTTCTATCTATTACCAATCTTGAGAAACTCAGACATTCTCTCTTCACTGTTTCCCACTCTTAAAGAAGTAGATTTCTTTCTGCGAAAGTGCTGTTTTCACAGTGCTAAGTACTCCCAACTCTATCCACAATGTAGGTTTTACCAGTTTTCTAAGTCTCTCTGATTTTCTTGTACTTATACTTGGAATTCTCTGTGTAAACCTCTGTAACTTTTCCAGGTAAATGAATCACTGTGTACTTTCTGTTGTTTCTATCTGTTACCAATCTTGAGAAACTCATACATTCTCTGTTCACTGTTTCACGGACTTAGAGAACTAAATTTCTTTCGGCAAAAGTGCTGTTTTCGCAGTGCTAAGTACTCCCAACTCTATTAACAATGTAGGTTTTACCAGTATTCTAAGTCTCTCTTATTTTCTTGTACTTATACTTGGAATTCTCTGTGTAAACCTCTGTAACTTTTCTAGGTAGATGAATCACTGTGTACTTTCTCTTGTTTCTATCTGTTACCAATCTTGAGAAACTCAGACATTCTCTGTTCACTGTTTCCCAGTCTTAGAGAAGTAGATTTCTTTCTGCGAAAGTGCTGTTTTCACAGTGCTAAGTACTCCCAACTCTATCCACAATGTAGGTTTTACCAGTTTTCTAAGTCTCTCTTATTTTCTTGTACTAATACATGGAATTCTCTGTGTAAACTTCTGTAACTTCTCTATGTAGATGAATCACTGCGTACTTTCTCTTTTTTCTATCTATTACCAATCTTGAGAAACTCATACGTACTCTGTTAACTGTTTCCCAGTCTTAGAGAAGTAGATTTCTTTCTGTGAAAGTTCTGTTTTCACAGTGCTAAGTACTCCCAACTCTATGAACAATGTAGGTTTTACCAGTTTTCTAAGTCTCTCTTATTTTCTTGTACTTATACTTGGAATTCTCTGTGTAAACCTCTGTAACTTTTCTAGGTAGATGAATCACTGTGTACTTTCTCTTGTTTCTATCTGTTACCAATCTTGAGAAACTCATACATTCTCTGTTCACTGTTTCCCAGTCTTAGAGAAGTAGATTTCTTTCTGCGAAAGTGCTGTTTTCACTGTGCTTAGTACTCCCAACTCTATCCACAATGTAGGTTTTACCAGTTTTCTGAGTCTCTCTTATTTTCTTGTACTTATACATGGAATTCTCTCGGTAAAATTATGTAACTTCTCTAGGTAGATGAATCAGTGTGTACTTTCTCTTGTTTCTATCTGTTACCAATCATGAGAAACTCATACATTCACTGTTCACTGTTTCCCAGTCTTAGAGAAGTAGATTTCTTTCGACGAAACTGTTGTTTTCACAGTGCTAAGTACTCCCAACTCTATCAACAATGTAGGTTTTACCGGTTCTCTAAGTCTCTCTTATTTTCTTATACTGATACATGGAATTCTCTGTGTAAACCTCTGTAACTTTTCTAGGTAGATGAATCACTGTGAACTTTCTCTTATTTCTACCTGTTACCAATCTTGAGAAACACATACATTCTCTGTTCACTGTTTCACGGACTTAGAGAACGAAATTTCTTTCGGCGAAAGTGCTGTTTTCACAGTGCTAAGTACTCCCAACTCTATCAACAATGTAGGTTTTACCAGTTTTCTAAGTCTATCTTATTTCGTTGTACTTATACTTGGAATTCTCTGTGTAAACCTCGGTAACTTCTCTAGGTAGATGAATCACTGTGTACTTTCTCTTGTTTCTATCTGTTACCAATCATGAAAAACTCATACATTCTCTGTTCACTGTTTCCCAGTCTTAGAGAAGTAGATTTCTTTCTGCGAAAGTGCTGTTTTCACAGTGCTAAGTACTCCCAACTCTATCCACAATGTAGGTTTTACCAGTTTTCTAAGTCTCTCTTATTTTCTTGTACTGATACATGGAATTTTTTGTAAACTTCTGTAACTTCTCTAGGTAGATGAATCACTGTGTACTTTCTCTTGTTTCTATCTGTTACCAATCATGAGAAACTCATACATTCTCTGTTCACTGTTTCCCAGTCTTAGACAAGTAGATTTCTTTCGACGAAACTGCTGTTTTCACAGTGCGAAGTACTCCCAAATCTATCAACAATGTAGGTTTTACCAGTTTTCTAAGTCTCTCTTATTATCTTGTACTTATACTTGGAATTCTCTGTGTAAACCTCTGTAACTTTTCTAGGTAGACGAATCACTGTGTACTTTCTCTTGTTTCTATCTGTTACCATTCTTGAGAAACTCATACATTTTTGTTCACTGTTTCACAGACTTAGAGAACTAAATTTTTTTGGCGAAAGTGCTGTTTTCACAGTGCTAAGTACTCCCAACTCTATCAACAATGTAGGTTTTACCAGTTTTCTAAGTCTCTCTTATTTTCTTCTACTTATACTTGGAATTCTCTGTGTAAACTTCTGTAACTTTTCTAGGTAGATGAATCACTGTGTACTTTCTCTTGTTTCTATCTGTTAGCAATCGTGAGAAACTCATACATTCTCTGTTCACTGTTTCACGGACTTAGAGAACGAAATTTCTTTCGGCGAAAGTGCTGTTTTCACAGTGCTAAGTACTCCCAACTCTATCAACAATGTAGTTTTTACCAGTTTTCTAAGTCTCTCTTATTTTCTTGTACTTATACTTGGAATTCTCTGTGTAAACCTCTGTAACTTTTCTACGTAGATGAATCATTGTGTACTTTCTCTTGTTTCTATCTGTTACCAATCTTGAGAAACTCATACATTCTCTGTTCACTGTTTCCCAGTCTTAGAGAAGTAGATTTGTTTCGGCGAAAGTGCTGTTTTCACAGTGCTAAGTACTCCCACCTCTATCAACAATGTAGGTTTTTCCAGTTTTCTAAGTCTTTCTTATTATCTTGTACTTCTACTTGGAATTCTCTGTGTAAACCTCTGTAACTTCTCTTGGTAGATGAATCACTGTGTACTTTCTCTTATTTCTATCTGTTACCAATCTTGAGAAACTCATACATTCTCTGTTCACTGTTTCCCAGTCTTAGAGAAGTAGATTTCTTTCTGCGAAAGTGCTGTTTTCACAGTGCTAAGTACTCCCAACTCTATCCACAATGTAGGTTTTACCAGTTTTCTAAGTCTTTCTTATTATCTTGTACTTATACTTGGAATTCTCTGTGTAAACCTCTGTAACTTTTCTAGGTAGATGAATCACTGTGTACTTTCTCTTGTTTCTATCTGTTACCAATCTTGAGAAACTCAGACATTCTCTGTTCACTGTTTCCCAGTCTTAGAGAAGTAGATTTCTTTATGCGAAAGTGCTGTTTTCACAGTGCTAAGTACTCCCAACTCTATCCACAATGTAATTTTTACCAGTTTTCTAAGTCTCTCTTATTTCCTTGTACTGATACATGGAATTCTCTGTGTAAACTTCTGTAACTTCTCTAGGTAGATGAATCACTGTGTACTTTCTCTTGTTTCTATCTGTTACCAATCTTGAGAAACTCATACATTCTCTATTCACTGTTTCCCAGTCTTAGAGAAGTAGATTTCTTTCTGCGAAAGTGCTGTTTTCACAGTGTTAAGTACTCCCAACTCTATCCACAATGTAGGTTTTACCAGTTTTCGAAGTCTTTCTTATTATCTTGTACTTATACTTGGAATTCTCTGTGTAAACCTCTGTAACTTTTCTAGGTAGATGAATCACTGTGTAGTTTCTCTTGTTTCTATCTGTTACCAATCTTGAGAAACTCATACATTCTCTGTTCACTGTTTCCCAGTCTTAGAGAAGTAGATTTCTTTCTGCTAAAGTGCTGTTTTCACAATGCTAAGTACTCCCAACTCTATACACAATGTAGGTTTTACCAGTTTTCTAAGTTTCTCTTATTTTCTTGTACTGATACATGGAATTTTCTGTGTAAACTTCTGTAACTTCTCTAGGTAGATGAATCACTGTGTAGTTTTTCTTGTTTCTATCTGTTACCAATCATGAGAAACTCATACATTCTCTGTTCACTGTTTCCCAGTCTTAGAGAAGTAGATTTCTTTCGACGAAACTGCTGATTTCACAGTGCGAAGTACTCCAAACTCTATCAACAATGTAGGTTTTACCAGTTTTCTAAGTCTCTCTTATTTTGTTGTACTTATACTTGGAATTCTCTGTGTAAACCTCTGTAACTTTTCTAGGTAGATGAATCACTGTGTACTTTCTCTTGTTTCTATCTGTTACCAATCTTGAGAAACTCATACATTCTTTGTTCACTGTTTCACGGACTTAGAGAAGGAAATTTCTATCGGCGGAAGTGCTGTTTTCACAGTGCTAAGTACTCCGAACTCTATCCACAATGTAGGTTTTACCAGTTTTCTAAGTCTCTCTGATTTTCTTGTACTTATACTTGGAATTCTCTGTGTAAACCTCTGTAACTTTTCTAGGTAGATGAATCCCTGTGTACTTTCTCTTGTTTCTATCTGTTACCAATCTTGAGAAACTCATACATTCTCTGTTAACTGTGTCACGGACTTAGATAACGAAATTTCTTTCGGCGAAAGTGCTGTTTTCACAGTGCTAAGTACTCCCAACTCTATCCACAATGTAGGTTTTACCAGTTTTCTAAGTCTTTCTTATTATCTTGTACTTATACTTGGAATTCTCTGTGTAAACCTCTGTAACTTCTCTAGGTAGATGAATCACTGTGTACTTTCTCTTGTTTCTATCTGTTACCAATCTTGAGAAACTCATACATTGTCTGTTCACTGTTTCCCAGTCTTAGAGAAGTAGATTTCTTTCTGCTAAAGTGCTGTTTTCACAATGCTAAGTACTCCCAACTCTATCCACAATGTAGGTTTTACCAGTTTTCTAAGTCTCTCTTATTTTCTTGTACTGATACATGGAATTTTCTGTGTAAACTTCTGTAACTTCTCTAGGTAGATGAATCACTGTGTACTTTTTCTTGTTTCTATCTGTTACCAATCATGAGAAACTCATACATTCTCTGTTCACTGTTTCCCAGTCTTAGAGAAGAAGATTTCTTTCGACGAAACTGCTGTTTTCACAGTGCGAAGTACTCCCAACTCTATCAACAATGTAGGTTTTACCAGTTTTCTAAGTCTCTCTTATTTTGTTGTACTTATACTTGGAATTCTCTGTGTAAACCTCTGTAACTTTTCTAGGTAGATGAATCACTGTGTACTTTCTCTTGTTTCTATCTGTTACCAATCTTGAGAAACTCATACATGCTTTGTTCACTGTTTCACGGACTTAGAGAAGGAAATTTCTATCGGCGGAAGTGCTGTTTTCACAGTGCTAAGTACTCCGAACTCTATCCACAATGTAGGTTTTACCAGTTTTCTAAGTCTCTCTGATTTTCTTGTACTTATACTTGGAATTCTCTGTGTAAACCTCTGTAACTTTTGTAGGTAGATGAATCACTGTGTACTTTCTCTTGTTTCTACCTGTTACCAATCTTGAGAAACTCAGACATTCACTGTTCACTGTTTCCCACTCTTAGAGAAGTAGATTTCTTTCGGCGAAAGTGCTGTTTTACAGTGCTAAGTACTCCCAACTCTATCCACAATGTAGGTTTTACCAGCTTTCTAAGTCTCTCTTATTTTCTTGTAGGTATACATGGAATTCTCTGTGTAAACTTCTGTACCTTCACTAGGTAGATGAATCACTGTGTACTTTCTCTTGTTTCTATCTGTTACCAATCTTGAGAAACTCATACATTCTATGTTCACTGTTTCCCAGTCTTAGAGAAGTAGATTGCTTTCTGCGAAAGTGCTGTTTTCACAGTGCTAAGTACTCCCAACTCTATCCACAATGTAGGTTTTACCAGTTTTCTCAGTCTTTCTTATTATCTTGTACTTATACTTGGAATTCTCTGTGTAAACCTCTGTAACTTTTCTAGGTAGATGAATCACTGTGTACTTTCCCTTGTTTCTATCTGTTACCAATCTTGAGAAACTCATAGATTGTCTGTTCACTGTTTCAAGGCTTAGAGAAGTAGATTGCTTTCTGCGAAAGTGCTGTTTTCACAGTGCTAAGTACTCCCAACTCTATCCACAATGTAGGTTTTACCACGTTTCTAAGTCTCTCTTATTTTCTTGTACTGATACGTGGAATTCTCTGTGTAAACTTCTGTAACTTCTCTAGGTAGATGAATCACTGTGTACTTTCTCTTTTTTCTATCTGTTACCAATCATGAGAAACTCATACATTCTCTGTTCACTGTTTCCCAGTCTTAGAGAAGTAGATTTCTTTCGGCGAAACTGCTGTTTTCACAGTGCGAAGTACTCCGAACTCTATCAACAATGTAGGTTTTACCAGTTTTCTAAGTCTCTTATTTTCTTGTACTTATACTTGGAATTCTCTGTGTAAACCTCTGTAACTTTTCGAGGTAGACGAAACACTGTGTACATTCTCTTGTTTCTATCTGTTACCAATCTTGAGAAACTCAGACATTCTCTGTTCACTGTTTCACAGACTTAGAGAACTAAATTATTTTGGCGAAAGTGCTGTTTTCACAGTGCTAAGTACTCCCAACTCTATCAACAATGTAGGTTTTACCAGTTTTCTAAGACTCTCTTATTTTCTTGTACTTATACTTGGAATTCTCTGTGTAAACCCCTGTAACTTGTCTAGGTAGATGAAAAACTGTGCACTTTCTTTTGTTTCTATCTGTTACCAATCTTGAGAAACTTATACATTCTCTGTTCACTGTTTCCCAGTCTTAGAGAAGTAGATTTCTTTCTGCGAAAGTGCTGTTTTCACAGTGCTAAGTACTCCCAACTCTATCCACAATGTAGGTTTTACAAGTTTTCTAAGTCTCTCTTATTTTCTTGTACTTATACATGGAATTCTCTGTGTAAACTTCTGTAACTTCTCTGGGTAGATGAATCACTGTGTACTTTCTCTTGTTTCTATCTGTTACCAATCTTGAGAAACTCATACATTCTCTGTTCACTGTTTCGCAGTCTTAGAGAAGTAGATTTCTTTCTGCGAAAGTGCTGTTTTCACAGTGGTAAGTACTCCCAACTCTATCCACATTGTAGGTTTTACCAGTTTTCTAAGTCTTTTTTATTTTCTTGTACTTATACTGGGAATTCTCTATGTAAACCTCGTAACTTTTCTAGGTAGATGAATCACTGTGTACTTTCTCTTGTTTCTATCTGTTAGCAATCTTCAGAAACTCATACATTCTCTGTTCACTGTTTCCCAGACTTAGAGAAGTAGATTTCTTTCGGTGAAAGTGCTGTTTCCACAGTGCTAAGTACTCCCAACTCGATCAACAATGTAGGTTTTACCAGTTTTCTAAGTCTCTCTTATTTTCTTGTACTTATACATGGAATTCTCTGTGTAAACTTCTGTAACTTCTCTGGGTAGATGATTCACTATGTACTTTCTCTTGTTTCTACCTGTTACCAATCATGAGAAACTCATACATTCTCTCTTCACTGTTTCCCAGTCTTAGAAAAGTAGATTTCTTTCTGAGAAAGTGCTGTTTTCACAGTGCTAAGTACTCCCAACTCTATCCACAATGTAGGTTTTACCAGTTTTCTAAATCTCCCTTATTTTCTTGTACTGATACATGGAATTCTCTGTGTAAACCTCTGTAACTTTTCTAGGTAGATGAATCACTGTGTACCTTCTCTTGTTTCTATCTGTTACCAATCTTGAGAAACTCATACATTCTCTGTTCACTGTTTCACGGACTTAGAGAACGAAATTTCTTTTTGCGAAAGTGCTGTTTTCACAGAGCTAAGTACTCCCAACTCTATCAACAATGTAGGTTTTACCAGTTTTCTAAGTCTCTCTTATTTTCTTGTACTTATACTTGGATTTCTCTGTGTAAATCTCTTTAACATTTCTAGGTAGATGAATCACTGTGTACATTCTCTTGTTTCTATCTGTTCCCAATCTTGAGAAACTCAGACATTCTCTGTTCACTGTTTCCCAGTCTTAGAGAAGTAGATTTCTTTATGCTGAAAGTGCTGTTTTCACAGTGCTAAGTACTCCCAACTCTATCCACAATGTAGGTTTTACCAGTATTCTAAGTCTCTCTTATTTTCTTGTACTGATACATGGAATTCTCTGTGTAAACTTCTGTAAATTCTCTAGGTAGATGAATCACTGTGTACTTTCTCTTGTTTCTATCTATTACCAATCTTGAGAAACTCATACGTACTCTGTTCACTGTTTCCCAGTCTTAGAGAATTAGATTTCTTTCTGCGAAAGTGCTGTTTTCACAGTGCTAAGTACTCCCAACTCGATCAACAATGTAGGTTTTACCAGTTTTCTAAGTCTCTCTGATTTTCTTGTACTTAAACTTGAAATTCTCTTTGTAAAGCTCTGTAACTTTTCTAGGTAGATGAATCACTGTGTACTTTCTCTTATTTGTATTTGTTACCAATCTTGAGAAACTCATACATTCTCTGTTCACTGTTTCACGGACTTAGAGAACGAAATTTCTATCGGCGAAAGTGCTGTTTTCACAGTGCTAAGTACTCCCAACTCTAACCACAATGTAGTTTTTACCAGTTTTCTAAGTCTCTCTTATTTTCTTGTACTTATACATGGAATTTTCTGCGTAAACTTCTGTAACTTCTCTAGGTAGATGATTCACTGTGTACTTTCTCTTGTTTCTATCTGTTACCAATCTTGAGAAAGTCATACATTCTCTGTTCACTGTTTCCCAGTCTTAGAGGAGTAGATTTCTTTCAGCGAAAGTGCTGTTTTATAGTGCTAAGTACTCCCAACTCTATCAACAATGCAGGTTTTACCAGCTTTCTAAGTCTCTCTTATTTTCTTGTAGTTATACATGGAATTCTCTGTGTAAACTTCTGTACCTTCTCTAGGTAGATGAATCACTGTGTACTTTCTCCTGTTTCTATCTGTTACCAATCTTGAGAAACTCATACATTCTCTGTTCACTGTTTCCCAGTCTTAGTGAAGTAGATTTCCTTCAGCGAAAGTGCTGTTTTCACAGTGCTAAGTACTCCCAACTCTATCCACAATGTAGGTTTTACCAGTTTTCTAAGTCTATCTTATTTCGTTGTACTTATACTTGGAATTCTCTGTGTAAACCTCTGTAACTTTTTTAGGTAGACGAATCACTGTGTACTTTCTCTTGTTTCTATCTGTTACCAATCTTGAGAAACTCATACATTCTCTGTTCACTGATTCACGGACTTAGAGAACTCAATGTCTTTCGGCGAAAGTGCTGTTTTCACAGTGCTAAGTACTCCCAAATCTATCAACAATGTAGGTTTTACCAGTTTTCTAAGTCTCTCTTATTTCGTTGTACTTATACTTGGAATTCTCTTTGTAAACCTCTGTAACTTCTCTAGTTAGATCAATCACTGTGTACTTTCTCTTGTTTCTGTCTGTTACCAATCTTGAGAAACTCATACATTCTCTGTTCACTGTTTCCTAGTCTTAGAGAAGTAGATTTCTTTCTGTGAAAGTGCTCTTTTCACAGTGCTAAGTACTCCCAGCTCTATCCACAATGTAGGTTTTACCAGTTTTCTAAGTCTCCCTTATTTTCTTGTACTGATGCATGGAATTCTCTGTGTAAACTTCTGTAACTTCTCTAGGTAGATGAATCACTGTGTACTTTCTCTTGTTTCCATCTGTTACTAATCTTGAGAAACTCATACATTCTCTGTTCACTGTTTCCTAGTCTTAGACAAGTAGATTTCTTTCAGCGAAAGTTCTGTTTTCACAGTGCTAAGTACTCCCAACTCTATCCACAATGTAGGTTGTCCCAGTTTTCTAAGTCTCTCTTATTTTCTTGTACTTATACATGGAATTCTCTGTGTAAACTTCTGTAACTTCTCTAGGTAGATGAATCACTGTGTACTTTCTCTTGTTTCGATCTATTACCAATCTTGAGAAACTCATAGGTACTCTGTTCACTGTTTCCCAGGCTTAGAGAAGTAGATTTCTTTCGCCGAAAATGCTGTTTTCACAGTGCTAAGTACTCCCAACTCTATCCACAATGTAGGTTTTACCAGTGTTCTAAGTCTCTCTTATTTTCTTGTACTTATACTTGGAATTCTCTGTGTAAACCTCTGTAACTCTTCCAGGTAGATGAATCACTTTGTACTTTCTCTTGTTTCTATCTGTAACCAATCTTGAGAAACTCATACATTCTCTGTTCACTGTTTCACGGACTTAGAAAACGAAATTTTTTTCGGCGAAAGTGCTGTTTTCACAGTGCTAAGTACTCCCAACTCTATCAAAAATGTAGGTTTTACCAGTTTTCTAAGTCTCTCTTATTTTCTTGTACTTATACTTGGAATTCTCTGTGTAAACCTCTGTAACTTTTCTAGGTAGATGAATCACTGTGTACTTTCTCTTGTTTCTATCTGTTACCAATCTTGAGAAACTCAGACATTCTCTGTTCTCTGTTTCCCACTCTTAGAGAAGTAGATTTCTTTCGGCAAAAGTGCTGTTTTCACAGTGCTAAGTACTCCCAACTCTATACACAATGTAGGTTTTACCAGTTTTCTAAGTCTTTCTTATTATCTTGTACTTATACTTGGAATTCTCTGTGTAAACCTCTGTAACTTTTCTAGGTAGATGAATCACTGTGTAGTTTCTCTTGTTTCTATCTGTTACCAATCTTGAGAAACTCATACATTCTCTGTTCACTGTTTCCCAGTCTTAGAGAAGTAGATTTCTTTCTGCGAAAGTGCTGTTTTCACAGTGCTAAGTACTCCCTACTCTATCAACAATGTAGGTTTTACCAATTTTCTAAGTCTCACTTATTTTCTTGTATTGAGACATGGAAATCTCTGTGTAAACTTCTGTAACTTCTCTAGGTAGATGAATCCGTGTGTACTTTCTCTTGTTTCTATCTGTTTCCAATCATGAGAAACTCATACATTCACTGTTCACTGTTTCCCAGTCTTAGAGAAGTAGATTTCTTTCGACGAAACTGCTGTTTTCACAGTGCTAAGTACACCCAACTCTATCAACAATGTAGGTTTTACCAGTTTTCTAAGTCTCTTTTATTTTCTTGTACTTGGAATTCTCTGTGTAAACCTCTATAACTTTTCTAGGTAGATGAATCACTGTGTACTTTCTCTTTTTTCTATCTCTTACCAATCTTGAGAAACTCATACATTCTCTGTTCACTATTTCACGGACTTAGAGAACGAAATTTCTTTCGGCGAAAGTGCTGTTTTCACAGTGCTAAGTACTCCCAACTCTATCCACAATGTAGTTTTTACCAGTTTTCTAAGTCTCTCTTATTTTCTTGTACTTATACATGGAATTTTCTGCGTAAACTTCTGTAACTTCTCTAGCTAGATGATTCACTGTGTACTTTCTCTTGTTTCTATCTGTTAACAATCTTGAGAAACTCATACATTCTCTGTTCACTGTGTCCCAGTCTTAGAGAAGTAGATTTCTTTCTGTGAAAGTGCTGTTTTCACAGTGCTAAGTACTCCCAACTCTATCCACAATGTAGGTTTTACCAGTTTTCTAAGTCTCCCTTATTTTCTTGTACTGATACATGGAATTCTCTGTGTAAACTTCTGTAACTTCTCTAGGTAGATGAATCACTGTGTACCTTCTCTTGTTTCCATCTGTTACTAATCTTGAGAAACTCATAAATTCTCTGTTCACTGTTTCCCAGTCTTCGAGAAGTACATTTCTTTCGGCGAAAGTGCTGTTTTACAGTGCTAAGTACTCCCAACTCTATCCACAATGTAGGTTTTACCAGCTTTCTAAGTCTCTCTTATTTTCTTGTAGGTATACATGGAATTCTCTGTGTAAACTTCTGTACCTTCACTAGGTAGATGAATCGCTGTGTACTTTCTCTTGTTTCTATCTGTTACCAATCTTGAGAAACTCATACATTCTATGTTCACTGTTTCCCAGTCTTAGAGAAGTAGATTGCTTTCTGCGAAAGTGCTGTTTTCACAGTGCTAAGTACTCCCAACTCTATCCACAATGTAGGTTTTACCAGTTTTCTCAGTCTTTCTTATTATCTTGTACTTATACTTGGAATTCTCTGTGTAAACCTCTGTAACTTTTCTAGGTAGATGAATCACTGTGTACTTTCCCTTGTTTCTATCTGTTACCAATCTTGAGAAACTCATACATTGTCTGTTCACTGTTTCAAGGCTTAGAGAAGTAGATTTCTTTCTGCGAAAGTGCTGTTTTCACAGTGCTAAGTACTCCCAACTCTATCCACAATGTAGGTTTTACCACGTTTCTAAGTCTCTCTTATTTTCTTGTACTGATACATGGAATTCTCTGTGTAAACTTCTGTAACTTCTCTAGGTAGATGAATCACTGTGTACTTTCTCTTTTTTCTATCTGTTACCAATCATGAGAAACTCATACATTCTCTGTTCACTGTTTCCCAGTCTTAGAGAAGTAGATTTCTTTCGGCGAAACTGCTGTTTTCACAGTGCGAAGTACTCCGAACTCTATCAACAATGTAGGTTTTACCAGTTTTCTAAGTCTCTTATTTTCTTGTACTTATACTTGGAATTCTCTGTGTAAACCTCTGTAACTTTTCGAGGTAGACGAAACACTGTGTACATTCTCTTGTTTCTATCTGTTACCAATCTTGAGAAACTCAGACATTCTCTGTTCACTGTTTCACAGACTTAGAGAACTAAATTATTTTGGCGAAAGTGCTGTTTTCACAGTGCTAAGTACTCCCAACTCTATCAACAATGTAGGTTTTACCAGTTTTCTAAGACTCTCTTATTTTCTTGTACTTATACTTGGAATTCTCTGTGTAAACCCCTGTAACTTGTCTAGGTAGATGAAAAACTGTGCACTTTCTTTTGTTTCTATCTGTTACCAATCTTGAGAAACTTATACATTCTCTGTTCACTGTTTCCCAGTCTTAGAGAAGTAGATTTCTTTCTGCGAAAGTGCTGTTTTCACAGTGCTAAGTACTCCCAACTCTATCCACAATGTAGGTTTTACAAGTTTTCTAAGTCTCTCTTATTTTCTTGTACTTATACATGGAATTCTCTGTGTAAACTTCTGTAACTTCTCTGGGTAGATGAATCACTGTGTACTTTCTCTTGTTTCTATCTGTTACCAATCTTGAGAAACTCATACATTCTCTGTTCACTGTTTCGCAGTCTTAGAGAAGTAGATTTCTTTCTGCGAAAGTGCTGTTTTCACAGTGGTAAGTACTCCCAACTCTATCCACATTGTAGGTTTTACCAGTTTTTTAAGTCTTTTTTATTTTCTTGTACTTATACTGGGAATTCTCTATGTAAACCTCGTAACTTTTCTAGGTAGATGAATCACTGTGTACTTTCTCTTGTTTCTATCTGTTAGCAATCTTCAGAAACTCATACATTCTCTGTTCACTGTTTCCCAGACTTAGAGAAGTAGATTTCTTTCGGTGAAAGTGCTGTTTTCACAGTGCTAAGTACTCCCAACTCGATCAACAATGTAGGTTTTACCAGTTTTCTAAGTCTCTCTTATTTTCTTGTACTTATACATGGAATTCTCTGTGTAAACTTCTGTAACTTCTCTGGGTAGATGATTCACTATGTACTTTCTCTTGTTTCTACCTGTTACCAATCATGAAAAACTCATACATTCTCTCTTCACTGTTTCCCAGTCTTAGAAAAGTAGATTTCTTTCTGCGAAAGTGCTGTTTTCACAGTGCTAAGTACTCGCAACTCTATCCACAATGTAGGTTTTACCAGTTTTCTAAATCTCCCTTATTTTCTTGTACTGATACATGGAATTATCTGTGTAAACCTCTGTAACTTTTCTAGGTAGATGAATCACTGTGTACCTTCTCTTGTTTCTATCTGTTACCAATCTTGAGAAACTCATGCATTCTCTGTTCACTGTTTCACGGACTTAGAGAACGAAATTTCTTTTTGCGAAAGTGCTGTTTTCACAGAGCTAAGTACTCCCAACTCTATCAACAATGTAGGTTTTACCAGTTTTCTAAGTCTCTCTTATTTTCTTGTACTTATACTTGGATTTCTCTGTGTAAATCTCTTTTACATTTCTAGGTAGATGAATCACTGTGTACATTCTCTTGTTTCTATCTGTTCCCAATCTTGAGAAACTCAGACATTCTCTGTTCACTGTTTCCCAGTCTTAGAGAAGTAGATTTCTTTATGCTGAAAGTGCTGTTTTCACAGTGCTAAGTACTCCCAACTCTATCCACAATGTAGGTTTTACCAGTATTCTAAGTCTCTCTTATTTTCTTGTACTGATACATGGAATTCTCTGTGTAAACTTCTGTAAATTCTCTAGGTAGATGAATCACTGTGTACTTTCTCTTGTTTCTATCTATTACCAATCTTGAGAAACTCATACGTACTCTGTTCACTGTTTCCCAGTCTTAGAGAATTAGATTTCTTTCTGCGAAAGTGCTGTTTTCACAGTGCTAAGTACTCCCAACTCGATCAACAATGTAGGTTTTACCAGTTTTCTAAGTCTCTCTGATTTTCTTGTACTTAAACTTGAAATTCTCTTTGTAAAGCTCTGTAACTTTTCTAGGTAGATGTATCACTGTGTACTTTCTCTTATTTGTATCTGTTACCAATCTTGAGAAACTCATACATTCTCTGTTCACTGTTTCACGGACTTAGAGAACGAAATTTCTATCGACGAAAGTGCTGTTTTCACAGTGCTAAGTACTCCCAACTCTAACCACAGTGTAGTTTTTACCAGTTTTCTAAGTCTCTCTTATTTTCTTGTACTTATACATGGAATTTTCTGCGTAAACTTCTGTAACTTCTCTAGGTAGATGATTCACTGTGTACTTTCTCTTGTTTCTATCTGTTACCAATCTTGAGAAAGTCATATATTCTCTGTTTACTGTTTCCCGGTCTTAGAGGAGTAGATTTCTTTCAGCGAAAGTGCTGTTTTATACTGCTAAGTACTCCCAAATCTATCAACAATGCAGGTTTTACCAGCTTTCTAAGTCTCTCTTATTTTCTTGTAGTTATACATGGAATTCTCTGTGTAAACTTCTGTACCTTCTCTAGGTAGATGAATCACTGTGTACTATCTCTTGTTTCTATCTGTTACCAATCTTGAGAAACTCATACATTCTCTGTTCACTGTTTCCCAGTCTTAGTGAAGTAGATTTCCTTCAGCGAAAGTGCTGTTTTCACAGTGCTAAGTACTCCCAACTCTATCCACAATGTAGGTTTTACCAGTTTTCTAAGTCTATCTTATTTCGTTGTACTTATACTTGGAATTCTCTGTGTAAACCTCTGTAACTTTTTTAGGTAGATGAATCACTGTGTACTTTCTCTTGTTTCTATCTGTTACCAATCTTGAGAAACTCATACATTCTCTGTTCACTGTTTCACGGACTTAGAGAATGAAATTTCTTTCTGCGAAAGTGCTGTTTTCACAGTGCTAAGTACTCCCAACTCTATCAACAATGTAGGTTTTACCAGTTTTCTAAGTCTGTCTTACTATCTTGTACTTATACTTGGATTTCTCTGTGTAAATCTCTGTAACTTTTCTAGGTAGATGAATCACTGTGTACATTCTCTTGTTTCTATCTGTTACCAATCTTGAGAAACTCAGACATTCTCTGTTCACTGTTTCCCAGTCTTAGAGAAGTAGATTTCTTTATGCGAAAGTGCTGTTTTCACAGTGCTAAGTACTCCCAACTCTATCCACAATGTAGGTTTTTCCAGTTTTCTAAGTCTCTCTTATTTTCTTGTACTGATACATGGAATTCTCTGTGTAAACTTCTGTATCTTCTCTAGGTAGATGAATCACTGTGTACTTTCTCTTGTTTCTATCTATTACCAATCTTGAGAAACTCATACGTACTCTGTTCACTGTTTCCCAGTATTAGAGAAGTAGATTTCTTTCTGCGAAAGTGCTGTTTTCACAGTAGTAAGTACTCCCAACTCTATCAACAATGTAGGTTTTACCAGTTTTCTAAGTCTCTCTTATTTTCTTGTACTTATACTTGGAATTCTCTGTGTAAACCTCTGTAACTTTTCTAGGTAGATGAATCACTGTGTACTTTCTCTTGTTTCTATCTGTTACCAATCTTGAGAAACTCATACATTCTCTGTTCACTGTTTCCCAGTCTTAGAGAAGTAGATTTCTTTCTGCAAAAGTGCTGTTTTCACAGTGTTGACTACTCCCACCTCTATCCACAATGTAGGTTTTACCAGTTTTCTAAGTTTCTCTTATTTTCTTGTACTTATACATGGAATTCTCTGTGTAAACCTCTTTAACTTCTTTAGGTAGATGAATCACTGTGTACTTTCTCTTGTTTCTATCTATTGCCAATCTTGAGAAACTCGTACGTACTCTATTCACTGTTTCCCAGGCTTAGAGAAGTAGATTTCTTTCGGCGAAAGTGCTGTTTTCTCAGTGCTAAGTACTCCCAACTCTATCAACAATGTAGGTTTTCCCAGTTTTCTAAGTCTCACTTATTTTCTTGTACTTAAACTTGGAATTCTCTTTGTAAAGCTCTGTAACTTTTCTAGGTAGATGAATCACTGTGTATTTTCTCTTATTTCTATCTGTTACCAATCTTGAGAAACTCATACATTCCCTGTTCACTGTTTCACGGACATAGAGAACTAAATTTCTTTCGGCGAAAGTGCTTTTTTCACAGTGCTAAGTACTCCCAACTGTATCAACAATGTAGGTTTTACCAGTTTTCTAAGTCTCTCTTATTTTCTTGTACTTATACTTGGATTTCTCTGTGTAAATCTCTGTAACTTTTCTAGGTAGATGAATCACTGTGTACATTCTCTTGTTTCTATCTGTTACCAATCTTGAGAAACTCAGACATTCTCTGTTCACTTTTTCCCAGTCTTAGAGAAGTAAATTTCTTTCTTCGAAAGTGCTGTTTTCACAGTGCTAAGTACTCCCAACTCTATCAACAATGTAGGTTTTACCAGTTTTCTAAGTCTCTCTTATTTTCTTGTACTGATATATGGAGTTCTCTGTGTAAACTTCTGTAACTTCTCTAGGTAGATGAATCACTGTGTACTTTCTCTTGTTTCTATCTGTTAGCAATCTAGAGAAACTCATACATTCTCTGTTCACTCTTTCACGGACTTAGAGAACGAAATTTCGTTCGGCGAAAGTGCTGTTTTCACAGTGTTAAGTACTCCCAACTCCATCAACAATGTAGGTTTTACCAGTTTTCTAACTCTCTCTTATTTCGTTGTACTTACACTTGGAATTCTCTGTGTAAACCACTGTAACTTCTCTAGGTATATGAATCACTGTGTACATTCTCTTGTTTCTATGTGTTACCAATCTTGAGAAACTCATACATTCTCTGTTCACTGTTTCTCAGTCTTAGAGAAGTAGATTTCTTTCTGCGAACGTGCTGTTTTCACAGTGCTAAGTACTCCCAACTCTATCCACAATGTAGGTTTTACCAGTTTTTTAAGTCTCTCTTTTTTCTTGTACTTATGCATGGAATTCTCTGGGTAACCTTCTGTACCTTCTCTAGGTAGATGAATCACTGTGTACTTTCTCTTGTTTCTATCTGTTACCAATCTTGAGAAACTCATAAATTCTCTGTTCACTGTTTCCCAGTCTTAGAGAAGAAGATTTCTTTCTGCGAAAGTGCTGTTTTCACAGTGCTAAGCACTCCCAACTCTATCCACAATGTAGGTTTTATCAGTTTTCTAAGTCTTTCTTATTTTCTTCTACATATACTTGGAATTCTCTGTGTAAACCTCTATAACTTTTCTAGGTAGATGAATCACTGTGTACTTTCTCTTGTTTCTATCTGTTGCCAATCTTGAGAAACTCATACATTCTCTGTATACTGTTTCCCAGTCTTAGAGAAGTAGATTTCTTTCGGCGAAAGTGCAGTTTTCACAGTGCTAAGTACTCCCAACTCTATCAACAATGTAGGTTTTGCCAGTTTTCTAAGTCTCTCTTATTTTCTTGTACTTAAACTTGAAATTCTCTTTGTAAACCTCTGTATCTTTTATAGGTAAATGAATCACTATGTACTTTCTCTTGTTTCTATCTGTTACCAATCTTGAGAAACTCATACATTCTCTGTTCAGTGTTTCACGTACTTAGAGAACGAAATTTCTTTCGGCGAAAGTGCTGTATTCACAGTGCTAAGTACTCCCATCTCTATAAACCATGTAGGTTTTACCAGTTTTCTAAGTCTGTCTTATTTTCTTGTACTTATACTTGGAATTCTCTGTGTAAACCTCTGTAACTTTTCTAGGTAGATGAATCACTGTGTTGTTTCTCTTGTTTCTATCTGTTACCAATCTTGAGAAACTCATACATTCTCTGTTCACTGTTTACCAGTCTTAGAGAAGTAGATTTCTTTCTGCGAAAGTGCTGTTTTCACAGTGCTAAGTACTCCGAACTCTATCCACAATGTAGGTTTTACCAGTTTTCTAAGACTCTCTTATTTTCCTGTACTTATACTTGGAATTCTCTGTGTAAACTTCTGTAACTTCTCTAGGTTGATGAATCACTGTGTACTTTCTCTTGTTTCTATCTGTTAGCAATCTTGGAAACTCATACATTCTCTGTTCACTGTTTCCCAGTCTTAGAGAAGTAGATTTCTTTCTGCGAAAGTGCTGTTTTCACAGTGCTAAGTTCTCCCTACTCTATCAACAATGTAGGTTTTACCAGTTTTCTAAGTCTCTCTCATTTTCTTGTACTTATGCTTGGAATTCTCTTTGTAAACCTCTGTAACTTTTCTAGGTAGATGAATTACTGTGTACTTTCTCTTATTTCTATCTGCTACCAATCTTGAGAAACTCATACATTCTATGTTCACTGTTTCACGGACTTAGAGAACTAAATTTCTTTCTGCGAAAGTACTGTTTTCACAGTGCTAAGTACTCCCAACTCTATCCACAATGTAGGTTTTACCAGTTTTCTAAGTCTCTCTTATTTCGTTGTACTTATACTTGGAATTCTCTGTGTAAACCTCTGTAACTTCTCTAGGTAGCTGAATCAATGTGTACTTTCTCTTGTTTCTATCTGTTACCAATCTTGAGAAACTCATACATTCTCTGTTCACTGTTTCCCAGTCTTAGAAATGTAGATTTCTTTCTGCGAAAGTGCTGTTTTCACAGTGCTAAGTACTCCCAACTCTATCAACAATGTAGGTTTTACCAGTTTTCTAAGTCTCTCTTATTTTATTGTACTGGCACTTGGAATTCTCTGTGTAAACCTCTGTAACTTTTCGAGGTAGATGAATCACTGTGTACTTTCTCTTGTTTCTATCTGTT
Source organism: Heterohyrax brucei (assembly GCA_028571685.1). Lineage (NCBI taxonomy): Eukaryota > Metazoa > Chordata > Mammalia > Hyracoidea > Procaviidae > Heterohyrax > Heterohyrax brucei. The sequence goes on from CM053146.1 coordinate 18,162,599, forward strand.
ACCAATCTTGAGAAACTCATACATTCTCTGTTCACTATGTCCCAGCCTCAGAGAAGTAGATTTCTTTCTGCGAAAGTGCTGTTGTCACAGTGCTAAGTACTCCCAACTCTATCCACAATGTAGGTTTTACCAGTTTTCTAAGTCTCTCTGATTTTCTTGTACTTATACATGGAATTCTCCGTGTAAACTTCTGTAACTTCTCTAGGTAGATGAATCACTGTGTACTTTCTCTTGTTTCTATCTGTTACCAATCTTGAGAAACTCATACATTCTCTGTTCACTGTTTCCCAGTCTTAGAGAAGTAGATTTCTTTCTGCGAAAGTGGTGTTGTCACAGTGCTAAGTACTCCCAACTCTATCAACAATGTAGGTTTTACCAGTTTTCTAAGTGTCTCTTACTTTCTTGTACTTATACTTGGAATTCTCTGTGTAAACCTCTTTAACTTCTCTAGGTAGATGAATCACTGTGTACTTTCTCTTGTTTCTATCTGTTACCAATCTAGAGAAACTCATACATTCTCTGTTCACTGTTTCATGGACTTAGAGAACGAAATTTCTTTCGGCGAAAGTGCTGTTTTCACAGTGCTAAGTAATCCCAACTCTCCAACTCTATCAACAATGTAGGTTTTAGCAGTTTTCTAATTCTCTCTTATTTTCTTGTACTTATACTTGGAATTCTCTGTGTAAACCTCTGTAACTTTTCTAGGTAGATGAATCACTGTGTACTTTCTCTTGTTTCTATCTCTTACAAATCTTGAGAAACTCATACATTCTCTGTTCACAGTTTCCCAGTCTTAGAGAAGTAAATTTCTTTCGGCGAAAGTTCTGTTTTCACAGTGCTATGTACTCCCAACTCTATCCACAATGTAGGTTTTACCAGTTTTCTAAGTCTCTCTTATTTTATTGTACTTGCACTTGGAATTCTCTGTGTAAACCTCTGTAACTTTTCTAGGTAGATGAATCACTGTGTACTTTCTCTTGTTTCTATCTGTTACCAATCTTGAGAAACTCATACATTCTCTGTTCACTGTTTCCCAGCCTCAGAGAAGTAGATTTCTTTCTGCGAAAGTGCTGCTGTCACAGTGCTAAGTACTCCCAACTCTATCCGCAATGTAGGTTTTACCAGTTTTCTAAGTCTCTCTGATTTTCTTGTACTTATACATGGAATTCTCCGTGTAAACTTCTGTAACTTCTCTAGGTAGATGAATCACTGTGTACTTTCTCTTGTTTCTATCTGTTACGAATCTTGAGAAACTCATACATTCTCTGTTCACTGTTTCCCAGTCTTAGAGAAGTAGATTTCTTTCAGGGAAAGTGGTGTTGTCACAGTGCTAAGTACTCCCAACTCTATCCACAATGTAGGTTTTATCAGTTTTCTAAGTGTCTCTTACTTTCTTGTACTTATACTTGGAATTCTCTGTGTAAACCTCTGTAACTTTTCTAGGTAGATGAATCACTATGTACTTTCTCTTGTTTCTATCTGTTACCAATCTTGAGAAACTCATACATTCTCTGTTCACTGTTTCCCAGTCTTAGAGAAGTAGATTTCTTTCTGCGAAAGTGCTGTTTTCACAGTGCTAACTACTCCCAACTGTATCCACAATGTAGGTTTTACCAGTTTTCTAAATCTCTCTTATTTACTTGTACTAATGCTTGGAATTCTCTGTGTAAACTTCTGTAACTTCTCTAGGTAGATGAATCACTGTGTATATTCTCTTGTTTCTATCTGTTACCAATCTTCAGAAACTCATACATTCTCTGTTCACTGTTTCACGGACTTAGAGAACTAAATTTCTTTCTGCGAAAGTGCTGTTTTCACAGTGTTAAGTACTCCCAACTCCATCAACAATGTAGGTTTTACCAGTTTTCTAACTCTCTCTTATTTCGTTGTACTTACACTTGGAATTCTCTGTGTAAACCACTGTAACTTCTCTAGGTATATGAATCACTGTGTACATTCTCTTGTTTCTATGTGTTACCAATCTTGAGAAACTCATACATTCTCTGTTCACTGTTTCTCAGTCTTAGAGAAGTAGATTTCTTTCTGCGAACGTGCTGTTTTCACAGTGCTAAGTACTCCCAACTCTATCCACAATGTAGGTTGTACCAGTTTTCTAAGTCTCTCTTATTTTCTTGTACTTATGCATGGAATTCTCTGTGTAACCTTCTGTAACTTCTCTAGGTAGATGAATCACTGTGTACTTTCTCTTGTTTCTTTCTGTTACCAATCTTGAGAAACTCATAAATTCTCTGTTCACTGTTTCCCAGTCTTAGAGAAGAAGATTTCTTTCTGCGAAAGTGCTGTTTTCACAGTGCTAAGCACTCCCAACTCTATCCACAATGTAGGTTTTATCAGTTTTCTAAGTCTTTCTTATTTTCTTCTACATATACTTGGAATTCTCTGTGTAAACCTCTATAACTTTTCTTGGTAGATGAATCACTGTGTACTTTCTCTTGTTTCTATCTGTTACCAATCTTGAGAAACTCATACATTCTCTGTTCAGTGTTTCACGTACTTAGAGAACGAAATTTCTTTCGGCGAAAGTGCTGTATTCACAGTGCTAAGTACTCCCATCTCTATAAACCATGTAGGTTTTACCAGTTTTCTAAGTCTGTCTTATTTTCTTGTACTTATACTTGGAATTCTCTGTGTAAACCTCTGTAACTATTCTAGGTAGATGAATCACTGTGTTCTTTCTCTTGTTTCTATCTGTTACCAATCTTGAGAAACTCATACATTCTCTGTTCACTGTTTACCAGTCTTAGAGAAGTAGATTTCTTTCTGCGAAAGTGCTGTTTTCACAGTGCTAAGTACTCCCAACTCTATCCACAATGTAGGTTTTACCAGTTTTCTAAGACTCTCTTATTTTCCTGTACTTATACTTGGAATTCTCTGTGTAAACTTCTGTAACTTCTCTAGGTTGATGAATCACTGTGTACTTTCTCTTGTTTCTATCCGTTAGCAATCTTGGAAACTCATACATTCTCTGTTCACTGTTTCCCAGTCTTAGAGAAGTAGATTTCTTTCTGAGAAAGTGCTGTTTTCACAGTGCTAAGTACTCCCAACTCTATCCATAATGTAGGTTTTACCAGTTTTCTAAGTCTCTTTGATTTTCTTGTACTGATACATGGAATTATCTGTGTAAGCTTCTGTAACTTCTCTAGGTAGATGAATCACTGTGTACTTTCTCTTGTTTCTGTCTGTTAACAATCTTGAGAAACTCATACATTCTCTGTTCACTGTTTCCCAGTCTTAGAGAAGTAGATTTCTTTCTGCGTAAGTGCTGTTTTCATAGTGCTGAGTACTCCCAACTCTATCCACAATGTAGGTTTTACCAGTTTTCTAAGTCTTTCTTATTTTCCTGTACTTATACTTGGAATTCTCTTTGTAAACCTCTGTAACTTTTCTAGGTAGATGAATCACTGTGTACTTTCTCTTGTTTCTATCTGTTACCAATCTTGAGAAACTCATACATTCTCTGTTCACTGTTTCCCAGTCTTAGAGAAGTAGATTTCTTTCGGCGAAAGTGGTGTTTTCACAGTGCTAAGTACTCCCAACTCTATCAACAATGTAGGTTTTACCAGTTTTCTAAGTCTCTCTTATTTTCTTGTACTTATACTTGGAATTCTCTTTGTAAACCTCTGTAACTTTTCTAGGTGGATGAATCACTGTGTACTTTCTCTTGTTTCTATCTGTTACCAATCTTGAGAAACTCATAAATTATCTGTTCTCTGTTTCAAGGACTTAGAGAACTAAATTTCTTTCGGCGAAAGTGCTGTTTTCCCAGTGCTAAGTACTCCCAACTCTATCAACAATGTAGGTTTTACCAGTTTTCTAAGTCTCTCTTATTTTCTTGTATTTAAACTTGGAATTCTCTGTGGAAACTTCTGTAACTTCTCTAGGGAAACGAATCACTGTGTACTTTCTCTTGTTTCTATCTGTTACCAATCTTGAGAAACTCATACATTCTCTGTTCACTGTTTCCCAGTCTTTGAGAAGTAGATTTCTTTCTGCGAAAGTGCTGTTTTCACAGTGCTAAGTCCTCCCAACTCTATCCACAATGTAGGTCTTACCAGTTTTCTAAGTCTCTCTTATTTTCTTGTACTTATACATGGAATTCTCTGTGTAAACTTCTGTAACTTCTCTAGGTAGATGAATCACTCTGTACTTTCTCTTGTTTCCATCTGTTACCAATCTTGAGAAACTCATACATTCTCTGTTCAGTGTTTCACGGACTAGAGAACTAAATTTCTTTCGGCGAAAGTGCTGTTTTCACAGTGCTAAGTACTCCCAACTCTATCAACAATGTAGGTTTTACAAGTTTTCTAAGTCTCTCTTATTTTCTTGTACTTATACTTGGAATTCTCTGTGTAAACCTCTGTAACGTTTCTAGGTAGATGAATCACTGTGTACTTTCTCTTGTTTCTATCTGTTACCAATCTTGAGAAACTCATACATTCTCTGTTCACTGTTTCCCAGTCTTAGAGAAGTAGATTTCTTTCTGCAAAACTGCTGTTTTCACAGTGCTAAGTACTCCCAACTCTATCCACAATGTAGGTTTTATCAGTTTTCTAAGTCTTTCTTATTTTCTTGTACATATACTTGGAATTCTCTGTGTAAACCTCTGTAACTTTTCTAGGTAGATGAATCAGTGTGTACTTTCTCTTGTTTCTATCTGTTGCCAATCTTCAGAAACTCATACATTCTCTGTTCACTGTTTCCCAGTCTTAGAGAAGTAGATTTCTTTCTGCGAAAGTGCTGTTTTCACATTGCTAAGTACTCCCAACTCTATCAACAATGTAGGTTTTACCAGTTTTCTAAGTCTCTCTTATTTTCTTGTACTTAAACTTGGAATTCTCTTTGTAAACCTCTGTAACTTTTCTAGGTAGATGAATCACTATGTACTTTCTCTTGTTTCTATCTGTTACCAATCTTGAGAAACTCATACATTCTCTGCTCAGTGTTTCACGGACTTAAGAACGAAATTTCTTTCGGCAAAAGTGCTGTTTTCACAGTGCTAAGTACTCCCAACTCTATCAACAATGTAGGTTTTGCCAGTTTTCTAAGTCTCTCTTATTTTCTTCTACTTAAACTTGGAATTCTCTTTGTAAACCTCTGTAACTTTTATAGGTAGATGAATCACTATGTACTTTCTCTTGTTTCTATCTGTTACCAATATTGAGAAACTCATACATTCTCTTTCAGTGTTCCACGGACTTAGAGAATGAAATTTCTTTCGGCGAAAGTGCTGTATTCACAGTGCTAAGTACTCCCATCTCTATCCACAATGTAGGTTTTACCAGTTTTCTAAGACTCTCTTATTTTCCTGTACTTATACTTGGAATTCTCTGTGTAAACTTCTGTAACTTCTCTAGGTTGATGAATCACTGTGTACTTTCTCTTGTTTCTATCTGTTAGCAATCTTGGAAACTCATACATTCTCTGTTCAATGTTTCACGTACTTAGAGAACTAAATTTCTTTCTGCGAAAGTGCTTTTTTCACAGTGCTAAGTACTCCCAACTCTATCAACAATGTAGGTTTTACCAGTTTTCTAAGTCTCTCTTATTTTCTTGAACTTATACTTGGAATTCTCTGTGGAAACCTCTGTAACTTCTCTAGGGAAACGAATCACTGTGTACTTTCTCTTGTTTCTATCTGTTACCAATCTTGAGAAACTCATACATTCTCTGTTCACTGTTTCCCAGTCTTAGAGAAGTAGATTTCTTTCTGCGAAAGTGCTGTTTTCACAGTGCTAAGTACTCCCAACTCTATCCACAATGTAGGTTTTACCAGTTTTATAAGTCTCTCTTATTTTCTTGTACTTATACATGGAATTCTCTGTGTAAACTTCTGTAACATCTCTAGGTAGATGAATCACTCTGTACTTTCCTTGTTTCTATCTGTTACCAATCTTCAGAAACTCATACATCCTCTGTTCACTATTTCCCAGTCTTAGAGAAGTAGATTTTTTTCGGCGAAAGTGCTGTTCTCACAGTGCTAAGTACTCCCAACTCTATCAACAATGTAGGTTTTGCCAGTTTTCTAAGTCTCTCTTATTTTCTTCTACTTAAACTTGGAATTCTCTTTGTAAACCTCTGTAACTTTTATAGGTAGATGAATCACTATGTACTTTCTCTTGTTTCTATCTGTTACCAATATTGAGAAACTCATACATTCTCTTTCAGTGTTTCACGGACTTAGAGAATGAAATTTCTTTCGGCGAAAGTGCTGTATTCACAGTGCTAAGTACTCCCATCTCTATCCACAATGTAGGTTTTACCAGTTTTCTAAGACTCTCTTATTTTCCTGTACTTATACTTGGAATTCTCTGTGAAAACTTCTGTAACTTCTCTAGGTTGATGAATCACTGTGTACTTTCTCTTGTTTCTATCTGTTAGCAATCTTGGAAACTCATACATTCTCTGTTCAATGTTTCACGTACTTAGAGAACTAAATTTCTTTCTGCGAAAGTGCTTTTTTCACAGTGCTAAGTACTCCCAACTCTATCAACAATGTAGGTTTCGCCAGTTTTCTAAGTCTCTCTTATTTTCTTGTACTTAAACTTGGAATTCTCTTTGTAAACCTCTGTAACTTTTATAGGTAGATGAATCACTATGTACTTTCTCTTATTTCTATCTGTTACCAATCCTGAGAAACTCATACATTCTCTGTTCACTGTTTCCCAGTCTTAGAGATGTAGATTTTTTTCTGCAAAAGTACTGTTTTCACAGTGCTAAGTACTCCCAACTCTATCAACAATGTAGGTTTTACCAGTTTTCTAAGTCTCTCTTATTTTATTGTACTTGCACTTGGAATTCTCTGTGTAAACCTCTGTAACTTGTCTAGGTAGATGAATCACTGTGTACTTTCTCTTGTTTCTATCTGTTACCAATCTTGAGAAACTCATACATTCTCTGTTCACTGTTTCCCAGTCTTAGAGAAGTAGATTTCTTTCTGCGAAAGTGCTGTTTTCACAGTGCTAACTACTCCCAACTCTATCCACAATGTAGGTTTTACCAGTTTTCTAAGTCTCTCTTATTTACTTGTACTAATGCTTGGAATTCTCTGTGTAAACTTCTGTAACTTCTCTAGGTAGATGAATCACTGTGTATATTCTCTTGTTTCTATCTGTTACCAATCTTCAGAAACTCATACATTCTCTGTTCACTGTTTCACGGACTTAGAGAACTAAATTTCTTTCTGCGAAAGTGCTGTTTTCACAGTGTTAAGTACTCCCAACTCCATCAACAATGTAGGTTTTACCAGTTTTCTAACTCTCTCTTATTTCGTTGTACTTACACTTGGAATTCTCTGTGTAAACCACTGTAACTTCTCTAGGTATATGAATCACTGTGTACTTTCTCTTGTTTCTATGTGTTACCAATCTTGAGAAACTCATACATTCTCTGTTCACTGTTTCCCAGTCTTAGAGAAGTAGATTTCTTTCTGCGAACGTGCTGTTTTCACAGTGCTAAGTACTCCCAACTCTATCCACAATGTAGGTTTTACCAGTTTTCTAAGTCTCTCTTATTTTCTTGTACTTATACATGGAATTTTCTGTGTAACCTTCTGTAACTTCTCTAGGTAGATGAATCACTGTGTACTTTCTCTTGTTTCTATGTGTTACCAATCTTGAGAAACTCATAAATTCTCTGTTCACTGTTTCCCAGTCTTAGAGAAGAAGATTTCTTTCTGCGAAAGTGCTGTTTTCACAGTGCTAAGTACTCCCAACTCTATCCACAATGTAGGTTTTATCAGTTTTCTAAGTCTTTCTTATTTTCTTCTACATATACTTGGAATTCTCTGTGTAAACCTCTATAACTTTTCTAGGTTGATGAATCACTGTGTACTTTCTCTTGTTTCTATCTGTTGCCAATCTTGAGAAACTCATACATTCTCTATTCACTGTTTCCCAGTCTTAGAGAAGTAGATTTCTTTCTGCGAAAGTGCTGTTTTCACAGTGCTAAGTACTCCCAACTCTATCACCAATGTAGGTTTTGCCAGTTTTCTAAGTCTCTCTTATTTTCTTCTACTTTAACTTGGAATTCTCTTTGTAAACCTCTGTAACTTTTATAGGTAAATGAATCACTATGTACTTTCTCTTGTTTCTATCTGTTACCAATCTTGAGAAACTCATACATTCTCTGTTCAGTGTTTCACGGACTTAGAAAACGAAATTTCTTTCGGCGAAAGTGCTGTATTCACAGTGCTAAGTACTCCCATCTCTATAAACCATGTAGGTTTTACCAGTTTTCTAAGTCTCTCTTATTTTCTTGTACTTATACTTGGAATTCTCTGTGTAAACCTCTGTAACTTTTCTAGGTAGATGAATCACTGTGTTCTTTCTCTTGTTTCTATCTGTTACCAATCTTGAGAAACTCATACATTCTCTGTTCACTATTTCCCAGTCTTAGAGAAGTAGATTTCTTTCTGCGAAAGTGCTGTTTTCACAGTGCTAAGTCCTCCCAACTCTATCCACAATGTAGGTTTTACCAGTTTTCTAAGACTCTCTTATTTTCCTGTACTTATACTTGGAATTCTCTGTGTAAACTTCTGTAACTTCTACAGGTTGATGAATCACTGTGTACTTTCTCTTGTTTCTATCTGTTAGCAATCTTGGAAACTCATACATTCTCTGTTCACTGTTTCACGTACTTAGAGAACTAAATTTCTTTCTGCGAAAGTGCTTTTTTCACAGTGCTAAGTACTCCCAACTCTATCAACAATGTAGGTTTTACCAGTTTTCTAAGTCTCTCTTATTTTCTTGTACTTATACTTGGAATTCTCTGTGTAAACCTCTGTAACTTTTCTAGGTAGATGAATCACTGTGTACTTTCTCTTGTTTCTATCTGTTACCAATCTTGAGAAACTCATACATTCTCTGTTCACTGTTTCCCAGTCTTAGAGAAGTAGATTTCTTTCTGCGAAAGTGCTGATTTGACAGTGCTAAGTACACCCAACTCTATCCACAATGTAGGTTTTATCGCTTTTCTAAGTCTTTCTTATTTTCTTGTACATATACTTGGAATTCTCTGTGTAAACCTCTGTAACTTTTCTAGGTAGATGAATCACTGTGTACTTTCTCTTGTTTCTATCTGTTGTCAATCTTGAGAAACTCATACATTCTCTGTTCACTGTTTCCCAGACTTAGAGAAGTAGATTTCTTTCGGCGAAAGTGCTGTTTTCACAGTGCTAAGTACTCCCAACTCTATCAACAATGTAGGTTTCGCCAGTTTTCTAAGTCTCTCTTATTTTCTTGTACTTAAACTTGGAATTCTCTTTGTAAACCTCTGTAACTTTTATAGGTAGATGAATCACTATGTACTTTCTCTTGTTTCTATCTGTTACCAATCCTGAGAAATTCATACATTCTCTGTTCAGTGTTTCCCAGTCTTAGACAAGTAGATTTCTTTCTGCGAAAGTGCTGTTTTCACAGTGCTGAGTTCTCCCTACTCTATCCACAATGTAGGTTTTACCAGTTTTCTAAGTCTCTCTCATTTTCTTGTACTTAAACTTGGAATTTTCTATGTAAACCTCTGTAACTTTTCTAGGTAGATGAATCACTGTGTACTTTCTCTTGTTTCTATCTGTTACCAATCTTGAGAAACTCATAAATTATCTGTTCACTGTTTCACGGACTTAGAGAACTAAATTTCTATCGACGAAAGTTCTGTTTTCACAGTGCTAAGTATTCCCAACTCTATCAACAATGTAGGTTTTACCAGTTTTCTAAGTCTCTCTTATTTTCTTGTACTTGCACTTGGAATTCTCTGTGTAAACCTCTGTAACTTTTCTAGGTAGATGAATCACTGTGTACTTTCTTTTGTTTCTATCTGTTACCAATCTTGAGAAACTCATACATTCTCTGTTCACTGTTTCCCACTCTTAGAGAAGTAGATTTCTTTCTGCGAAAGTGCTGTTTTGACAGTGCTAAGTACACCCAACTCTATCCACAATGTAGGTTTTATCAGTTTTCTAAGTCTTTCTTATTTTCTTGTACATATACTTGGAATTCTATGTGTAAACCTCTGTAACTTTTCTAGGTAGATGAATCACTGTGTACTTCCTCTTGTTTCTATCTGTTGCCAATCTTGAGAAACTCATACATTCTCTGTTCACTGTTTCCCAGACTTAGAGAAGTAGATTTCTTTCGGCGAAAGTGATGTTTTCACAGTGCTAAGTACTCCCAACTCTATCAACAATGTAGGTTTCGCCAGTTTTCTAAGTCTCTCTTATTTTCTTGTACTTAAACTTGGAATTCTCTTTGTAAACCTCTGTAACTTTTATAGGTAGATGAATCGCTATGTACTTTCTCTTGTTTCTATCTGTTACCAATCCTGAGAAACTCATACATTCTCTGTTCACTGTTTCACGGACTTAGAGAACGAAATTTCTTTCGGCGAAAGTGCTGTATTCACAGTGCTAAGTACTCCCATCTCTATAAACCATGTTGGTTTTACCAGTTTTCTAAGTCTCTCTTATTTTCTTGTACTTATACTTGGAATTCTCTGTGTAAACCTCTGTAACTTTTGTAGGTAGATGAATCACTGTGTTCTTTCTCTTGTTTCTACCTGTTACCAATCTTGAGAAACTCATACATTCTCTGTTCACTGTTTCCCAGTCTTAGAGAAGTAGATTTCTTTCTGCGAAAGTGCTGTTTTCACAGTGCTAAGTACTCCCAACTCTATCCACAATGTAAGTTTTACCAGTTTTATAAGTCTCTCTTATTTTCTTGTACTTATACATGGAATTCTCTGTGTAAACTTCTGTAACTTCTCTAGGTAGTTGAATCACTGTGTAGTTTCTCTAGTTTCTATCTGTTACCAATCTTGAGAAACTCATACATTCTCTGTTCACTGTTTCCCAGTCTTAGACAAGTAGATTTCTTTCTGCGAAAGTGCTGTTTTCACAGTGCTAAGTTCTCCCCACTCTATCCACAATGTAGGTTTTACCAGTTTTCTAAGTCTCTCTCATTTTCTTGTACTTAAACTTGGAATTTTCTTTGTAAACCTCTGTAACTTTTCTAGGTAGATGAATCACTGTGTACTTTCTCTTGTTTCTATCTGTTACCAATCTTGAGAAACTCATAAATTATCTGTTCACTGTTTCACGGACTTAGAGAACTAAATTTCTTTCGGCGAAAGTGCTGTTTTCACAGTGCTAAGTACTCCCAACTCTATCAACAATGTAGGTTTTACCAGTTTTCTCAGTCTCTCTTATTTTCTTGTATTTAAACTTGGAATTCTCTGTGGAAACCTCTGTAACTTCTCTAGGGAAACGAATCACTGTGTACTTTCTCTTGTTTCTATCTGTTACCAATCATGAGAAACTCATACATTCTCTGTTCACTGTTTCCCAGTCTTAGAGAAGTAGATTTCTTTCTGCGAAAGTGCTGTTTTCACAGTGCTAAGTCCTCCCAACTCTATCCACAATGTAGGTTTTACCAGTTTTCTAAGTCTCTCTTATTTTCTTGTACTTATACATGGAATTCTCTGTGTAAACTTCTGTAACTTCTCTAGGTAGATGAATCACTCTGTATTTTCTCTTGTTTCTATCTGTTACCAATCTTGAGAAACTCAAACATTCTCTGTTCACTGTTTCACGGACTTAGAAAACTAAATTTCTTTCGGCGAAAGTGCTGTTTTCACAGTGCTAAGTACTCCCAACACTATCAACAATGTAGGTTTTACAAGTTTTCTAAGTCTCTCTTATTTTCTTGAACTTATACTTGGAATTCTCTGTGTAAACCTCTGTAACTTTTCTAGGTAGATGAATCACTGTGTACTTTCTCTTGTTTCTATCTGTTGTCAATCTTGAGAAACTCATACATTCTCTGTTCACTGTTTCCCAGACTTAGAGAAGTAGATTTCTTTCGGCGAAAGTGCTGTTTTCACAGTGCTAAGTACTCCCAACTCTATCAACAATGTAGGTTTCGCCAGTTTTCTAAGTCTCTCTTATTTTCTTGTACTTAAACTTGGAATTCTCTTTGTAAACCTCTGTAACTTTTATAGGTAGATGAATCACTATGTACTTTCTCTTGTTTCTATCTGTTACCAATCCTGAGAAATTCATACATTCTCTGTTCAGTGTTTCCCAGTCTTAGACAAGTAGATTTCTTTCTGCGAAAGTGCTGTTTTCACAGTGCTGAGTTCTCCCTACTCTATCCACAATGTAGGTTTTACCAGTTTTCTAAGTCTCTCTCATTTTCTTGTACTTAAACTTGGAATTTTCTATGTAAACCTCTGTAACTTTTCTAGGTAGATGAATCACTGTGTACTTTCTCTTGTTTCTATCTGTTACCAATCTTGAGAAACTCATAAATTATCTGTTCACTGTTTCACGGACTTAGAGAACTAAATTTCTATCGACGAAAGTTCTGTTTTCACAGTGCTAAGTATTCCCAACTCTATCAACAATGTAGGTTTTACCAGTTTTCTAAGTCTCTCTTATTTTCTTGTACTTGCACTTGGAATTCTCTGTGTAAACCTCTGTAACTTTTCTAGGTAGATGAATCACTGTGTACTTTCTTTTGTTTCTATCTGTTACCAATCTTGAGAAACTCATACATTCTCTGTTCACTGTTTCCCACTCTTAGAGAAGTAGATTTCTTTCTGCGAAAGTGCTGTTTTGACAGTGCTAAGTACACCCAACTCTATCCACAATGTAGGTTTTATCAGTTTTCTAAGTCTTTCTTATTTTCTTGTACATATACTTGGAATTCTATGTGTAAACCTCTGTAACTTTTCTAGGTAGATGAATCACTGTGTACTTCCTCTTGTTTCTATCTGTTGCCAATCTTGAGAAACTCATACATTCTCTGTTCACTGTTTCCCAGACTTAGAGAAGTAGATTTCTTTCGGCGAAAGTGATGTTTTCACAGTGCTAAGTACTCCCAACTCTATCAACAATGTAGGTTTCGCCAGTTTTCTAAGTCTCTCTTATTTTCTTGTACTTAAACTTGGAATTCTCTTTGTAAACCTCTGTAACTTTTATAGGTAGATGAATCGCTATGTACTTTCTCTTGTTTCTATCTGTTACCAATCCTGAGAAACTAATACATTCTCTGTTCACTGTTTCACGGACTTAGAGAACGAAATTTCTTTCGGCGAAAGTGCTGTATTCACAGTGCTAAGTACTCCCATCTCTATAAACCATGTTGGTTTTACCAGTTTTCTAAGTCTCTCTTATTTTCTTGTACTTATACTTGGAATTCTCTGTGTAAACCTCTGTAACTTTTGTAGGTAGATGAATCACTGTGTTCTTTCTCTTGTTTCTACCTGTTACCAATCTTGAGAAACTCATACATTCTCTGTTCACTGTTTCCCAGTCTTAGAGAAGTAGATTTCTTTCTGCGAAAGTGCTGTTTTCACAGTGCTAAGTACTCCCAACTCTATCCACAATGTAAGTTTTACCAGTTTTATAAGTCTCTCTTATTTTCTTGTACTTATACATGGAATTCTCTGTGTAAACTTCTGTAACTTCTCTAGGTAGTTGAATCACTGTGTAGTTTCTCTAGTTTCTATCTGTTACCAATCTTGAGAAACTCATACATTCTCTGTTCACTGTTTCCCAGTCTTAGACAAGTAGATTTCTTTCTGCGAAAGTGCTGTTTTCACAGTGCTAAGTTCTCCCCACTCTATCCACAATGTAGGTTTTACCAGTTTTCTAAGTCTCTCTCATTTTCTTGTACTTAAACTTGGAATTTTCTTTGTAAACCTCTGTAACTTTTCTAGGTAGATGAATCACTGTGTACTTTCTCTTGTTTCTATCTGTTACCAATCTTGAGAAACTCATAAATTATCTGTTCACTGTTTCACGGACTTAGAGAACTAAATTTCTTTCGGCGAAAGTGCTGTTTTCACAGTGCTAAGTACTCCCAACTCTATCAACAATGTAGGTTTTACCAGTTTTCTCAGTCTCTCTTATTTTCTTGTATTTAAACTTGGAATTCTCTGTGGAAACCTCTGTAACTTCTCTAGGGAAACGAATCACTGTGTACTTTCTCTTGTTTCTATCTGTTACCAATCATGAGAAACTCATACATTCTCTGTTCACTGTTTCCCAGTCTTAGAGAAGTAGATTTCTTTCTGCGAAAGTGCTGTTTTCACAGTGCTAAGTCCTCCCAACTCTATCCACAATGTAGGTTTTACCAGTTTTCTAAGTCTCTCTTATTTTCTTGTACTTATACATGGAATTCTCTGTGTAAACTTCTGTAACTTCTCTAGGTAGATGAATCACTCTGTATTTTCTCTTGTTTCTATCTGTTACCAATCTTGAGAAACTCAAACATTCTCTGTTCACTGTTTCACGGACTTAGAAAACTAAATTTCTTTCGGCGAAAGTGCTGTTTTCACAGTGCTAAGTACTCCCAACACTATCAACAATGTAGGTTTTACAAGTTTTCTAAGTCTCTCTTATTTTCTTGAACTTATACTTGGAATTCTCTGTGTAAACCTCTGTAACTTTTCTAGGTAGATGAATCACTGTGTACTTTCTCTTGTTTCTATCTGTTACCAATCTTGAGAAACTCATACATTCTCTGTTCACTGTTTCCCACTCTTAGAGAAGTAGATTTCTTTCTGCGAAAGTGCTGTTTTGACAGTGCTAAGTACACCCAGCTCTATCCACAATGTAGGTTTTATCAGTTTTCTAAGTCTTTCTTATTTTCTTGTACATATACTTGGAATTCTATGTGTAAACCTCTGTAACTTTTCTAGGTAGATGAATCACTGTGTACTTCCTCTTGTTTCTATCTGTTGCCAATCTTGAGAAACTCATACATTCTCTGTTCACTGTTTCCCAGACTTAGAGAAGTAGATTTCTTTCGGCGAAAGTGCTGTTTTCACAGTGCTAAGTACTCCCAACTCTATCAACAATGTAGGTTTCGCCAGTTTTCTAAGTCTCTCTTATTTTCTTGTACTTAAACTTGGAATTCTCTTTGTAAACCTCTGTAACTTTTATAGGTAGATGAATCGCTATGTACTTTCTCTTGTTTCTATCTGTTACCAATCCTGAGAAACTCATACATTCTCTGTTCAGTGTTTCACGGACTTAGAGAACGAAATTTCTTTCGGCGAAAGTGCTGTATTCACAGTGCTAAGTACTCCCATCTCTATAAACCATGTTGGTTTTACCAGTTTTCTAAGTCTCTCTTATTTTCTTGTACTTATACTTGGAATTCTCTGTGTAAACCTCTGTAACTTTTGTAGGTAGATGAATCACTGTGTTCTTTCTCTTGTTTCTACCTGTTACCAATCTTGAGAAACTCATACATTCTCTGTTCACTGTTTCCCAGTCTTAGAGAAGTAGATTTCTTTCTGCGAAAGTGCTGTTTTCACAGTGCTAAGTACTCCCAACTCTATCCACAATGTAAGTTTTACCAGTTTTATAAGTCTCTCTTATTTTCTTGTACTTATACATGGAATTCTCTGTGTAAACTTCTGTAACTTCTCTAGGTAGTTGAATCACTGTGTAGTTTCTCTAGTTTCTATCTGTTACCAATCTTGAGAAACTCATACATTCTCTGTTCACTGTTTCCCAGTCTTAGACAAGTAGATTTCTTTCTGCGAAAGTGCTGTTTTCACAGTGCTAAGTTCTCCCCACTCTATCCACAATGTAGGTTTTACCAGTTTTCTAAGTCTCTCTCATTTTCTTGTACTTAAACTTGGAATTTTCTTTGTAAACCTCTGTAACTTTTCTAGGTAGATGAATCACTGTGTACTTTCTCTTGTTTCTATCTGTTACCAATCTTGAGAAACTCATAAATTATCTGTTCACTGTTTCACGGACTTAGAGAACTAAATTTCTTTCGGCGAAAGTGCTGTTTTCACAGTGCTAAGTACTCCCAACTCTATCAACAATGTAGGTTTTACCAGTTTTCTAAGTCTCTCTTATTTTCTTGTATTTAAACTTGGAATTCTCTGTGGAAACCTCTGTAACTTTTCTAGGTAGATGAATCACTGTGTACTTTCTCTTGTTTCTATCTGTTACCAATCTTGAGAAACTCATACATTCTCTGTTCACTGTTTCCCAGTCTTAGAGAAGTAGATTCCTTTCTGCAAAACTGCTGTTTTCACAGTGCTAAGTACTCCCAACTCTATCCACAATGTAGGTTTTATCAGTTTTCTAAGTCTTTCTTATTTTCTTGTACATATACTTGGAATTCTCTGTGTAAACCTCTGTAACTTTTCTAGGTAGATGAATCAGTGTGTACTTTCTCTTGATTCTATCTGTTGCCAATCTTGAGAAACTCATACATTCTGTGTTCACTGTTTCCCAGTCTTAGAGAAGTAGATTTCTTTCTGCTAAAGTGCTGTTTTCACATTGCTAAGTACTCCCAACTCTATCAACAATGTAGGTTTTACCAGTTTTCTAAGTCTCTCTTATTTTCTTGTACTTAAACTTGGAATTCTCTTTGTAAACCTCTGTAACTTTTCTAGGTAGATGAATCACTATGTACTTTCTCTTGTTTCTATCTGTTACCAATCTTGAGAAACTCATACATTCTCTGTTCACTATTTCCCAGTCTTAGAGAAGTAGATTTCTTTCGGCGAAAGTGCTGTTTTCACAGTGCTAAGTACTCCCAACTCTATCAACAATGTAGGTTTTGCCAGTTTTCTAAGTCTCTCTTATTTTCTTCTACTTAAACTTGGAATTCTCTTTGTAAACCTCTGTAACTTTTATAGGTAGATGAATCACTATGTACTTTCTCTTGTTTCTATCTGTTACCAATATTGAGAAACTCATACATTCTCTTTCAGTGTTTCACGGACTTACAGAATGAAATTTCTTTCGGCGAAAGTGCTGTATTCACAGTGCTAAGTACTCCCATCTCTATCCACAATGTAGGTTTTACCAGTTTTCTAAGACTCTCTTATTTTCCTGTACTTATACTTGGAATTCTCTGTGTAAACTTCTGTAACTTCTCTAGGTTGATGAATCACTGTGTACTTTCTCTTGTTTCTATCTGTTAGCAATCTTGGAAACTCATACATTCTCTGTTCACTGTTTCACGTACTTAGGAAACTAAATTTCTTTCTGCGAAAGTGCTTTTTTCACAGTGCTAAGTACTCCCAACTCTATCAACAATGTAGGTTTTACCAGTTTTCTAAGTCTCTCTTATTTTCTTGTACTTATACTTGGAATTCTCTGTGTAAACCTCTGTAACTTTTCTAGGTAGATGAATCACTGTGTACTTTCTCTTGTTTCTATCTGTTACCAATCTTGAGAAACTCACACATTCTCTGTTCACTGTTTCCCAGTCTTAGAGAAGTAGATTTCTTTCTGCGAAAGTGCTGTTTTCACAGTGCTAAGTACTCCCAACTCTATCCACAATGTAAGTTTTACCAGTTTTATAAGTCTCTCTTATTTTCTTGTACTTATACATGGAATTCTCCGTGTAAACTTCTGTAACTTCTCTAGGTAGATGAATCACTGTGTACTTTCTCTTGTTTCTATGTGTTACCAATCTTGAGAAACTCATACATTCTCTGTTCACTGTTTCCCAGTCTTAGAGAAGTAGATTTCTTTCTGCGAAAGTGCTGTTTTGTCAGTGCTACGTACACCCAACTCTATCCACAATGTAGGTTTTATCAGTTTTCTAAGTCTTTCTTATTTTCTTGTACATATACTTGGAATTCTCTGTGTAAACCTCTGTAACTTTTCTAGGTAGATGAATCACTGTGTACTTTCTCTTGTTTCTATCTGTTGCCAATCTTGAGAAACTCATACATTCTCTGTTCACTGTTTCCCAGACTTAGAGAAGTAGATTTCTTTCGGCGAAAGTGCTGTTTTCACAGTGCTAAGTACTCCCAACTCTATCAACAATGTAGGTTTCGCCAGTTTTCTAAGTCTCTCTTATTTTCTTGTACTTAAACTTGGAATTCTCTTTGTAAACCTCTGTAACTTTTCTAGGTAGATGAATCACTGTGTACTTTCTCTTGTTTCTATCTGTTACCAATCTTGAGAAACTCATACATTCTCTGTTCACTGTTTCCAGTCTTAGAGAAGTAGATTTCTTTCTGCGAAAGTGCTGTTTTCACAGTGCTAAGTACTCCCAACTCTATCCACAATGTAGGTTTTACCAGTTTTTTAAGTCTCTCTTATTTTCTTCTACTGATACACGGAATTCTCTGTGTAAACTTCTGTAATTTCTCTAGGTAGATGATTCATTGTGTACTTTCACCTGTTTCTATCTGTTACCAATCTTGAGAAACTCATAAATTCTCCGTTCACTGTTTCCCAGTCTTAGAGAAGTACATTTCTTTCGGCGAAAGTGCAGTTTTCACAGTGCTAAGAACTCCAAACTCTATCCACAATGTAGATTTTACCAGTTTTCTAAGACTATCTGATTTTCTTATACTTATACTTGGAATTCTCTGTGTAAACCTCTGTAACTTTTCTAGGTAGATGAATCACTGTGTACTTTCTCTTGTTTCTATCTGTTACCAATCTTGAGAAACTCATACATTCTCTGTTCACTGTTTCCCAGTCTTAGAGAAGTAGATTTCTTTCGGCGAAAGCGCTGTTTTCACAGTGCTAAGTACTCCCAACTCTATCAACAACGTAGGTTTTACCAGGTTTCTAAGTCTCTCTTATTTTCTTGTACTTAACCTAGAATTCTCTTTGTAAACCTCTGTGACTTTTCTAGGTAGATGAATCACTATGTACTTTCTCTTTTTTCTATCTGTTACCAATCTTGAGAAACTCATACATTCTCTGTTCACTGTTTCCCAGTCTTAGAGAAGTAGATTTCTTTCTGCGAAAGTGCTGTTTTCACAGTGCTAAGTACTCCCAACTCTATCCACAATGTAGGTTTTACCAGTTTTCTAAGTCTCTCTTATTTACTTGTACTAATGCTTGGAATTCTCTGTGTAAACTTCTGTAACTTCTCTAGGTAGATGAATCACTGTGTATATTCTCTTGTTTCTATCTGTTACCAATCTTCAGAAACTCATACATTTTCTGTTCACTGTTTCACGGACTTAGAGAACTAAATTTCTTTCTGCGAAAGTGCTGTTTTCACAGTGTTAAGTACTCCCAACTCCATCAACAATGTAGGTTTTACCAGTTTTCTAACTCTCTCTTATTTCGTTGTACTTACACTTGGAATTCTCTGTGTAAACCACTGTAACTTCTCTAGGTATATGAATCACTGTGTACTTGCTCTTG
Organism: Heterohyrax brucei; assembly: GCA_028571685.1. Lineage (NCBI taxonomy): Eukaryota > Metazoa > Chordata > Mammalia > Hyracoidea > Procaviidae > Heterohyrax > Heterohyrax brucei. The sequence continues at coordinate 18,181,770 of CM053146.1, forward strand.
TTTCTATGTGTTACCAATCTTGAGAAACTCATACATTCTCTGTTCACTGTTTCCCAGTCTTAGAGAAGTAGATTTCTTTCTGCGAACGTGCTGTTTTCACAGTGCTAAGTACTCCCAACTCTATCCACAATGTAGGTTTTACCAGTTTTCTAAGTCTCTCTTATTTTCTTGTACTTATACATGGAATTCTCTGTGTAACCTTCTGTAACTTCTCTAGGTAGATGAATCACTGTGTACTTTCTCTTGTTTCTATCTGTTACCAATCTTGAGAAACTCATAAATTCTCTGTTCACAGTTTCCCAGTTTTAGAGAAGAAGATTTCTTTCTGCGAAAGTGCTGTTTTCACAGTGCTAAGTACTCCCAACTCTATCGACAATGTAGGATTTATCAGTTTTCTAACTCTTTCTTATTTTCTTCTACATATACTTGGAATTCTCTGTGTAAACCTCTGTAACTTTTCTAGGTAGATGAATCACTGTGTACTTTCTCTTGTTTCTATCTGTTGCCAATCTTGAGAAACTCATACATTCTCTGTTCACTGTTTCCCAGTCTTAGAGAAGTAGATTTCTTTCGGCGAAAGTGCTGTTTTCACAGTGCTAAGTACTCCCAACTCTATCAACAATGTACGTTTCGCCAGTTTTCTAAGTCTCTCTTATTTTCTTGTACTTAAACTTGGAATTCTCTTTGTAAACCTCTGTAACTTTTATAGGTAGATGAATCACTATGTACTTTCTCTTGTTTCTATCTGTTACCAATCCTGAGAAACTCATACATTCTCTGTTCAGTGTTTCACGGACTTAGAGAACGAAATTTCTTTCGGCGAAAGTGCTGTATTCACAGTGCTAAGTACTCCCATCTCTATAAACCATGTTGGTTTTACCAGTTTTCTAAGTCTCTCTTATTTTCTTGTACTTATACTTGGAATTCTCTGTGTAAACCTCTGTAACTTTTCTAGGTAGATGAATCACTGTGTTCTTTCTCTTGTTTCTACCTGTTACCAATCTTGAGAAACTCATACATTCTCTGTTCACTGTTTCCCTGTCTTAGAGAAGTAGATTTCTTTCTGCGAAAGTGCTGTTTTCACAGTGCTAAGTACTCCCAACTCTATCCACAATGTATGTTTTACCAGTTTTATAAGTCTCTCTCATTTTCTTGTACTTATACATGGAATTCTCTGTGTAAACTTCTGTGCCTTCTCTAGGTAGATATATCACTGTGTACTTTCTCTTGTTTCTATCAGTTACCAATCTTGAGAAACTCATACATTCTCTGTTCACTGTTTCCCAGTCTTAGACAAGTAGATTTCTTTCTGCGAAAGTGCTGTTTACACAGTGCTATGTTCTCCCTACTCTATCCACAATGTAGATTTTACCAGTTTTCTAAGTCTCTCTCATTTTCTTGTACTTAAACTTGGAATTTTCTTTGCAAACCTCTGTAACTTTTCTAGGTAGATGAATCTCTGTGTACTTTCTTTTGTTTCTATCTGTTACCAATCTTGAGAAACTCATAAATTATCTGTTCACTGTTTCACGGACTTAGAGAACTAAATTTCTTTCGGCGAAAGTGCTGTTTTCACAGTGCTAAGTACTTCCAACTCTATCAACAATGTAGGTTTTACCAGTTTTCTAAGTCTCTCTTATTTTTTTGTACTTAAACTTGGAATTCTCTTTGTAAACCTCTGTAACTTTTGTAGGTAGATGAATCACTGTGTACTTTCTCTTGTTTCTATCTGTTACCAATCTTCAGAAACTCATACATTCTCTGTTCACTGTTTCACGGACTTAGAGAACTAAATTTCTTTCGGCAAAAGTGCTGTTTTCACACTGTTAAGTACTCCCAACTCCATCAACAATGTAGGTTTTACCAGTTTTCTAAGTCTCTCTTATTTACTTGTACTAATGCTTGGAATTCTCTGTGTAAACTTCTGTAACTTCTCTAGGTAGATGAATCACTGTGTATATTCTCTTGTTTCTATCTGTTACCAATCTTCAGAAACTCATACATTCTCTGTTCACTGTTTCCCAGTCTTAGAGAAGTAGATTTCTTTCGGCGAAAGTGCTGTTTTCACAGTGCTAAGTACTCTCAACTCTATCAACAATGTAGGTTTTACCAGTTTTCTAAGTCTCTCTTATTTTATTGTACTTGCACTTGGAATTCTCTGTGTAAACCTCTGTAACTTTTCTAGGTAGATGAATCACTGTGTACTTTCTCTTGTTTCTGTTACCAATCTTGAGAAACTCATAAATTCTCTGTTCACTGTTTCCCAGTCTTAGAGAAGAAGATTTCTTTCTGCGAAAGTGCTGTTTTCACAGTGCTAAGTACTCCCAACTCTATCACAATGTAGGTTTTATCAGTTTTCTAACTCTTTCTTATTTTCTTCTACATATACTTGGAATTCTCTGTGTAAACCTCTGTAACTTTTCTAGGTAGATGAATCACTGTGTACTTTCTCTTGTTTCTATCTGTTGCCAATCTTGAGAAACTCATACATTCTCTGTTCACTGTTTCCCAGTCTTAGAGAAGTAGATTTCTTTCGGCGAAAGTGCTGTTTTCACAGTGCTAAGTACTCCCAACTCTATCAACAATGTAGGTTTTGCCAGTTTTCTAAGTCTCTCTTATTTTCTTGTACTTAAACTTGGAATTCTCTTTGTAAACCTCTGTAACTTTTATAGGTAAATGAATCACTATGTACTTTCTCTTGTTTCTATCTGTTACCAATCTTGAGAAACTCAGACATTCTCTGTTCAGTGTTTCACGGACTTAGAGAACGAAATTTCTTTCGGCGAAAGTGCTGTATTCACAGTGCTAAGTACTCCCATCTCTATAAACCATGTAGGTTTTACCAATTTTCTAAGTCTCTCTTATTTTCTTGTACTTATACTTGGAATTCTCTGTGTAAACCTCTCTAACTTTTCTAGGTAGGTGAATCACTGTGTTCTTTCTCTTGTTTCTATCTGTTACCAATCTTGAGAAACTCATACATTCTCTGTTCACTGTTTCCCAGTCTTAGAGAAGTAGATTTCTTTCTGCGAAAGTGCTGTTTTCACAGTGCTAAGTACTCCCAACTCTATCCACAATGTAGGTTTTACAGTTTTCTAAGACTCTCTTATTTTCCTGTACTTATACTTGGAATTCTCTGTGTAAACCTCTGTAACTTTTCTAGGTAGATGAATCACTGTGTACTTTCTCTTGTTTCTATCTGTTACCAATCTTGAGAAACTCATACATTCTCTGTTCACTGTTTCCCAGTCTTAGACAAGTAGATTTCTTTCTGCGAAAGTGCTGTTTACACAGTGCTAAGTTCTCCCTACTCTATCCACAATGTAGGTTTTACCAGTTTTCTAAGTCTCTGTCATTTTCTTGTACTTAAACTTGGAATTTTCTTTGCAAACCTCTGTAACTTTTCTAGGTAGATGAATCTCTGTGTACTTTCTCTTGTTTCTATCTGTTACCAATCTTGAGAAACTCATAAATTATCTGTTCACTGTTTCACGGACTTAGAGAACTAAATTTTTTTCGGCGAAAGTGCTGTTTTCACAGTGCTAAGTACTCCCAACTCTATCAACAATGTAGGTTTTACCAGTTTTCTAAGTCTCTCTTATTTTCTTGTACTTAAACTTGGAATTCTCTTTGTAAACCTCTGTAACTTTTGTAGGTAGATGAATCACTGTGTACTTTCTCTTGTTTCTATCTGTTACCAATCTTCAGAAACTCATACATTCTCTGTTCACTGTTTCACGGACTTAGAGAACTAAATTTCTTTCGGCAAAAGTGTTGTTTTCACACTGTTAAGTACTCCCAACTCCATCAACAATGTAGGTTTTACCAGTTTTCTAAGTCTCTCTTATTTACTTGTACTAATGCTTGGAATTCTCTGTGTAAACTTCTGTAACTTCTCTAGGTAGATGAATCACTGTGTATATTCTCTTGTTTCTATCTGTTACCAATCTTCAAAAACTCATACATTCTCTGTTCACTGTTTCCCAGTCTTAGACAAGTAGATTTCTTTCGGCGAAAGTGCTGTTTTCACAGTGCTAAGTATTCCCAACTCTATCAACAATGTAGGTTTTGCCAGTTTTCTAAGTCTCTCTTATTTTCTTGTACTTAAACTTGGAATTCTCTTTGTAAACCTCTGTAACTTTTATAGGTAAATGAATCACTATGTACTTTCTCTTGTTTCTATCTGTTACCAATCTTGAGAAACTCATACATTCTCTGTTCAGTGTTTCACGGACTTAGAGAACGAAATTTCTTTCGGCGAAAGTGCTGTATTCACAGTGCTAAGTACTCCCATATCTATAAACCATGTAGGTTTTACCAATTTTCTAAGTCTCTCTTATTTTCTTGTACTTATACTTGGAATTCTCTGTGTAAACCTCTCTAACTTTTCTACGTAGATGAATCACTGTGTTCTTTCTCTTGTTTCTATCTGTTACCAATCTTGAGAAACTCATACATTCTCTGTTCACTGTTTCCCAGTCTTAGAGAAGTAGATTTCTTTCTGCGAAAGTGCTGTTTTCACAGTGCTAAGTACTCCCAACTCTATCCACAGTGTAGGTTTTACCAGTTTTCTAAGTCTCTCTTATTTTCTTGTACTTATACTTGGAATTCTCTGTGTAAACCTCTGTAACTTTTCTAGGTAGATGAATCACTGTGTTCTTTCTCTTGTTTCTATCTGTTACCAATCTTGAGAAACTCATACATTCTCTGTTCACTGTTTCACGTACTTAGAGAACTAAATTTCTTTCTGCGAAAGTGCTTTTTTCACAGTGCTAAGTACTCCCAACTCAATCAAAAATGTAGGTTTTACCAGTTTTCTAAGTCTCTCTTATTTTCCTGTACTTATACTTGGAATTCTCTGTGTAAACCTCTGTAACTTTTCTAGGTAGATGAATCACTGTGTACTTTCTCTTGTTTCTATCTGTTACCAATCTTGAGAAACTCATAAATTATCTGTTCACTGTTTCACGGACTTAGAGAACTAAATTTCTTTCGGCGAAAGTGCTGTTTTCACAGTGCTAAGTACTCCCAACTCTATCAACAATGTAGGTTTTACCAGTTTTCTAAGTCTCTCTTATTTTCTTGTACTTAAACTTGGAATTCTCTTTGTAAACCTCTGTAACTTTTGTAGGTAGATGAATCACTGTGTACTTTCTCTTGTTTCTATCTGTTACCAATCTTTAGAAACTCATACATTCTCTGTTCACTGTTTCACGGACTTAGAGAACTAAATTTCTTTCGGCAAAAGTGCTGTTTTCACACTGTTAAGTACTCCCAACTCCATCAACAATGTAGGTTTTACCAGTTTTCTAAGTCTCTCTTATTTACTTGTACTAATGCTTGGAATTCTCTGTGTAAACTTCTGTAACTTCTCTAGGTAGATGAATCACTTTGTATATTCTCTTGTTTCTATCTGTTACCAATCTTCAAAAACTCATACATTCTCTTTTCACTGTTTCCCAGTCTTAGAGAAGTAGATTTCTTTCGGCGAAAGTGCTGTTTTCACAGTGCTAAGTATTCCCAACTCTATCAACAATGTAGGTTTTGCCAGTTTTCTAAGTCTCTCTTATTTTCTTGTACTTAAACTTGGAATTCTCTTTGTAAACCTCTGTAACTTTTATAGGTAAATGAATCACTATGTACTTTCTCTTGTTTCTATCTGTTACCAATCTTGAGAAACTCATACATTCTCTGTTCAGTGTTTCACGGACTTAGAGAACGAAATTTCTTTCGGCGAAAGTGCTGTATTCACAGTGCTAAGTACTCCCATCTCTATAAACCATGTAGGTTTTACCAATTTTCTAAGTCTCTCTTATTTTCTTGTACTTATACTTGGAATTCTCTGTGTAAACCTCTCTAACTTTTCTAGGTAGATGAATCACTGTGTTCTTTCTCTTGTTTCTATCTGTTACCAATCTTGAGAAACTCATACATTCTCTGTTCACTGTTTCCCAGTCTTAGAGAAGTAGATTTCTTTCTGCGAAAGTGCTTTTTTCACAGTGTTAGTACTCCCAACTCTATCAACAATGTAGGTTTTACCAGTTTTCTAAGTCTCTCTTATTTTCCTGTACTTATACTTGGAATTCTCTGTGTAAACCTCTGTAACTTTTCTAGGTAGATGAATCACTGTGTACTTTCTCTTGTTTCTATCTGTTACCAATCTTGAGAAACTCATAAATTATCTGTTCACTGTTTCACGGACTTAGAGAACTAAATTTCTTTCGGCGAAAGTGCTGTTTTCACAGTGCTAAGTACTCCCAACTCTATCAACAATGTAGGTTTTACCAGTTTTCTAAGTCTCTCTTATTTTCTTGTCCTTAAACTTGGAATTCTCTTTGTAAACCTCTGTAACTTTTGTAGGTAGATGAATCACTGTGTACTTTCTCTTGTTTCTATCTGTTACCAATCTTCAGAAACTCATACATTCTCTGTTCACTGTTTCACGGACTTAGAGAACTAAATTTCTTTCGGCAAAAGTGCTGTTTTCACACTGTTAAGTACTCCCAACTCCATCAACAATGTAGGTTTTACCAGTTTTCTAAGTCTCTCTTATTTACTTGTACTAATGCTTGGAATTCTCTGTGTAAACTTCTGTAACTTCTCTAGGTAGATGAATCACTGTGTATATTCTCTTGTTTCTATCTGTTACCAATCTTCAAAAACTCATACATTCTCTGTTCACTGTTTCCCAGTCTTAGAGAAGTAGATTTCTTTCGGCGAAAGTGCTGTTTTCACAGTGCTAAGTATTCCCAACTCTATCAACAATGTAGGTTTTGCCAGTTTTCTAAGTCTCTCTTATTTTCTTGTACTTAAACTTGGAATTCTCTTTGTAAACCTCTGTAACTTTTATAGGTAAATGAATCACTATGTACTTTCTCTTGTTTCTATCTGTTACCAATCTTGAGAAACTCATACATTCTCTGTTCAGTGTTTCACGGACTTAGAGAACGAAATTTCTTTCGGCGAAAGTGCTGTATTCACAGTGCTAAGTACTCCCATCTCTATAAACCATGTAGGTTTTACCAATTTTCTAAGTCTCTCTTATTTTCTTGTACTTATACTTGGAATTCTCTGTGTAAACCTCTCTAACTTTTCTAGGTAGATGAATCACTGTGTTCTTTCTCTTGTTTCTATCTGTTACCAATCTTGAGAAACTCATACATTCTCTGTTCACTGTTTCCCAGTCTTAGAGAAGTAGATTTCTTTCTGCCAAAGTGCTGTTTTCACAGTGCTAAGTACTCCCAACTCTATCCACAGTGTAGGTTTTACCAGTTTTCTAAGTCTCTCTTATTTTCTTGTACTTATACTTGGAATTCTCTGTGTAAACCTCTGTAACTTTTCTAGGTAGATGAATCACTGTGTTCTTTCTCTTGTTTCTATCTGTTACCAATCTTGAGAAACTCATACATTCTCTGTTCACTGTTTCCCAGTCTTAGAGATGTAGATTTTTTTTTTGCGAAAGTACTGTTTTCACAGTGCTAAGTACTCCCAACTCTATCAACAATGTAGGTTTTAACAGTTTTCTAAGTCTCTCTTATTTTATTGTACTTGCACTTGGAATTCTCTGTGTAAACCTCTGTAACTTTTCTAGGTAGATGAATCACTGTGTACTTTCTCTTGTTTCTATCTGTTACCAATCTTCAGAAACTCATACATTCTCTGTTCACTGTTTCCCAGTCTTAGAGAAGTAGATTTCTTTCTGCGAAAGTGCTGTTTTCACAGTGCTAAGTACTCCCAACTCTATCGACAATGTAGGTTTTACCAGTTTTCTAAGTCTCTCTTATTTACTTGTACTAATGCTTGGAATTCTCTGTGTAAACTTCTGTAACTTCTCTAGGTAGATGAATCACTGTGTATATTCTCTTGTTTCTATCTGTTACCAATCTTCAGAAACTCATACATTCTCTGTTCACTGTTTCACGGATTTAGAGAACTAAATTTCTTTCTGCGAATGTGCTGTTTTCACAGTGTTAAGTACTCCCAACTCCATCAACAATGTAGGTTTTACCAGTTTTCTAACTCTCTCTTATTTCGTTGTACTTACACTTGGAATTCTCTGTGTAAACCACTGTAACTTCTCTAGGTATATGAATCACTGTGTACTTTCTCTTGTTTCTATCTGTTACCAATCTTGAGAAACTCATGCATTCTCAGTTCACTGTTTCCCACTCTTAGAGATGTAGATTTCTTTCTGCGAAAGTGCTGTTTTAACAGTGCTAAGTACTCCCAACTCTATCAACAATGTAGGTTTTACCAGTTTTCTAAGTCTCTCTTATTTTCTTGTACTTAAACTTGGAATTCTCTTTGTAAACCTCTGTAACTTTTGTAGGTAGATGAATCACTGTGTACTTTCTATTGTTTCTATCTGTTACCAATCTTCAGAAACTCATACATTCTCTGTTCACTGTTTCACGGACTTAGAGAACTAAATTTCTTTCGGCAAAAGTGCTGTTTTCACACTGTTAAGTACTCCCAACTCCATCAACAATGTAGGTTTTACCAGTTTTCTAAGTCTCTCTTATTTACTTGTACTAATGCTTGGAATTCTCTGTGTAAACCTCTGTAACTTCTCTAGGTAGATGAATCACTGTGTATATTCTCTTGTTCCTGTTACCAATCTTCAGAAACTCATACATTCTCTGTTCACTGTTTCCCAGTCTTAGAGAAGTAGATTTCTTTCGGCGAAAGTGCTGTTTTCACAGTGCTAAGTACTCCCAACTCTATCAACAATGTAGGTTTTGCCAGTTTTCTAAGTCTCTCTTATTTTCTTGTACTTAAACTTGGAATTCTCTTTGTAAACCTCTGTAACTTTTATAGGTAAATGAATCACTATGTACTTTCTCTTGTTTCTATCTGTTACCAATCTTGAGAAACTCATACATTCTCTGTTCAGTGTTTCCCGGACTTAGAGAACGAAATTTCTTTCGGCGAAAGTGCTGTATTCACAGTGCTAAGTACTCCCATCTCTATAAACCATGTAGGTTTTACCAATTTTCTAAGTCTCTCTTATTTTCTTGTACTTATACTTGGAATTCTCTGTGTAAACCTCTCTAACTTTTCTAGGTAGATGAATCACTGTGTTCTTTCTCTTGTTTCTATCTGTTACCAATCTTGAGAAACTCATACATTCTCTGTTCACTGTTTCCCAGTCTTAGAGAAGTAGATTTCTTTCTGCGAAAGTGCTGTTTTCACAGTGCTAAGTACTCCCAACTCTATCCACAATGTAGGTTTTACAGTTTTCTAAGACTCTCTTATTTTCCTGTACTTATACTTGGAATTCTCTGTGTAAACCTCCGTAACTTTTCTAGGTAGATGAATCACTGTGTACTTTCTCTTGTTTCTATCTGTTAGCAATCTTGGAAACTCATACATTCTCTGTTCACTGTTTCACGTACTTAGAGAACTAAATTTCTTTCTGCGAAAGTGCTTTTTTCACAGTGCTAAGTACTCCCAACTCTATCAACAATGTAGGTTTTACCAGTTTTCTAAGTCTCTCTTATTTTCTTGTACTTATACTTGGAATTCTCTGTGTAAACCTCTGTAACTTTTCTAGGTAGATGAATCACTGTGTTCTTTCTCTTGTTTCTACCTGTTACCAATCTTGAGAAACTCATACATTCTCTGTTCACTGTTTCCCAGTCTTAGAGAAGTAGATTTCTTTCTGCGAAAGTGCTGTTTTCACAGTGCTAAGTACTCCCAACTCTATCCACAATGTAAGTTTTACCAGTTTTATAAGTCTCTCTTATTTTCTTGTACTTATACATGGAATTCTCTGTGTAAACTTCTGTAACTTCTCTAGGTAGATATATCACTGTATACTTTCACTTGTTTCTATCAGTTACCAATCTTGAGAAACTCATACATTCTCTGTTCACTGTTTCCCAGTCTTAGAGAAGTAGATTTCTTTCTGCGAAAGTGCTGTTTTCACAGTGCTAAGTTCTCCCTACTCTATCAACAATGTAGGTTTTACCAGTTTTCTAAGTCTCTCTCATTTTCTTGTACTTATGCTTGGAATTCTCTTTGTAAACCTCTGTAACTTTTCTAGGTAGATGAATCACTGTGTACTTTCTCTTATTTCTATCTGTTACCAATCTTGAGAAACTCATACATTCTCTGTTCACTGTTTCACGGACTTAGAGAACTAAATTTCTTTCTGCGAAAGTACTGTTTTAACAGTGCTAAGTACTCCCAACTCTATCAACAATGTAGGTTTTACCAGTTTTCTAAGTCTCTCTTATTTCGTTGTACTTATACTTGGAATTCTCTGTGTAAACCTCTGTAACTTCTCTCGGTAGCTGAATCAATGTGTACTTTCTCTTGTTTCTATCTGTTACCAATCTTGAGAAACTCATGAATTCTCTGTTCACTGTTTCCCAGTCTTAGAGATGTAGATTTCTTTCTGCGAAAGTGCTGTTTTCACAGTGCTAAGTACTCCCAACTCTATCAACAGTGTAGGTTTTACCAGTTTTCTAAGTCTCTCTTATTTTATTGTACTTGCACTTGGAATTCTCTGTGTAAACCTCTGTAACTTTTCTAGGTAGATGAATCACTGTGTACTTTCTCTTGTTTCTGTTACCAATCTTGAGAAACTCATACATTCTCTGTTCACTGTTTCCCAGTCTTAGAGAAGTAGATTTCTTTCTGCGAAAGTGCTGCTTTCACAGTGCTAAGTACTCCCAACTCTATCCACAATATAGGTTTTACCAGTTTTCTAAGTCTCTCTTATTTTCTTGTACTTATACATGGAATTCTCTGTGTAAACTTCTGTAACTTCTCTAGGTAGATGAATCACTGTGTTCTTTCTCTTGTTTCTATCTGTTACCAATCTTGAGAAACTCATACATTCTCTGTTCCCTGTTTCCCAGTCTTAGAGAAATAGATTTCTTTCTGCGAAAGTGCTGTTTTCACAGTGCTAAGTACACCCAACTCTATCCACAATGTAGGTTTTATCAGTTTTCTAAGTCTTTCTTATTTTCTTGTACATATACTTGGAATTCTCTGTGTAAACCTCTGCAACTTTTCTAGGTAGATGAATCACTGTGTACTTTCTCTTGTTTCTATCTGTTGCCAATGTTGAGAAACTCATACATTCTCTGTTCACTGTTTCCCAGTCTTAGAGAAGTAGATTTCTTTCGGCGAATGTGCTGTTTTCACAGTGCAAAGTACTCCCAACTCTATCAGCAATGTAGGTATCGCCAGTTTTCTAAGTCGCTCTTATTTTCTTGTACTTAAACTTGGAATTCTCTTTGTCAATCTCTGTAACTTTTATAGGTAGATGAATCACTATCTACTTTCTCTTATTTCTATCTGTCACCAAACCTGAGAAACTCATACATTCTCTGTTCAGTGTTTCACGGACTTAGAGAACGAAATTTCTTTCGGCGAAAGTGCTGTTTTCACACTGCTAAGTACTCCCAACTCTATCAACAATGTAGGTTTTACCAGTTTTCTAAGTCTCTCTTATTTTCTTGTATTTAAACTTGGAATTCTCTGTGTGAACCTCTGTAACTTTTATAGGTAGATAAATCACTATGTACTTTCTCTTGTTTCTATCTGTTACCAATATTGAGAAACTCATACATTCTCTTTTCAGTGTTTCACGGACTTAGAGAACGAAATTTCTTTCGGCGAAAGTGCTGTATTCACAGTGCTAAGTACTCCCATCTCTATAAACCATGTAGGTTTTACCAGTTTTCTAAGTCTCTCTTATTTTCTTGTACTTATTCTTGGAATTCTCTGTGTAAACCTCTGTAACTTTTCTAGGTAGATGAATCACTGTGTTCTTTCTCTTGTTTCTATCTGTTACCAATCTTCAGAAACTCATACATTCTCTGTTCACTGTTTCCCAGTCTTAGAGATGTAGATTTTTTTCTGCGAAAGTACTGTTTTCACAGTGCTAAGTACTCCCAACTCTATCAACAATGTAGGTTTTACCAGTTTTCTAAGTCTCTCTTATTTTATTGTACTTGCACTTGGAATTCTCTGTGTAAACCTCTGTAACTTTTCTAGGTAGATGAATCACTGTGTATTTTCTCTTGTTTCTATCTGTTACCAATCTTGAGAATCTCATACATTCTCTGTTCACTGTTTCCCAGTCTTAGAGAAGTAGATTTCTTTCTGCGAAACTGCAGTTTTCACAGTGCTAAGTACTCCCAACTCTATCCACAATGTAGGTTTTACCAGTTTTCTAAGTCTCTCTTATTTTCTTATACTTATACATGGAATTCTCTGTGTAACCTTCTGTAACTTCTCTAGGTAGATGAATCACTGTGTACTTTCTCTTGTTTCTATCTGTTACCAATCTTGAGAAACTCATAAATTCTCTGTTCACTGTTTCCCAGTCTTAGAGAAGTAGATTTCTTTCTGCGAAAGTGCTGTTTTCACAGTGCTAAGTACTCCCAACTCTATCCACAATGTAGGTATTATCAGTTTTCTAAGTCTTTCTTATTTTCTTCTACATATACTTGGAATTCTCTGTGTAAACCTCTGTAACTTTTCTAGGTAGATGAATCACTGTGTACTTTCTCTTGTTTCTATCTGTTGCCAATCTTGAGAAACTCATACATTCTCTGTTCACTGTTTCCCAGTCTTAGAGAAGTAGATTTCTTTCGCTGAAAGTGCTGTTTTCACAGTGCTAAGTACTCCAAACTCTATCAATAATGTAGGTTTTGCCAGTTTTCTAAGTCTCTCTTATTTTCTTGTACTTAAACTTGGAATTCTCTTTGTAAACCTCTGTAACTTTTATAGGTAAATGAATCACTATGTACTTTCTCTTGTTTCTATCTGTTACCAATCTTGAGAAACTCATACATTCTCTGTTCAGTGTTTCACGGACTTAGAGAACGAAATTTCTTTCGGCGAAAGTGCTGTATTCACAGTGCTAAGTACTCCCATCTCTATAAACCATGTAGATTTTACCAGTTTTCTATGTCTCTCTTATTTTCTTGTACTTATACTTGGAATTCTCTGTGTAAACCTCTGTAACTTTTCTAGGTAGATGAATCACTGTGTTCTTTCTCTTGTTTCTATCTGTTACCAATCTTGAGAACTCATACATTCTCTGTTCATTGTTTCCCTGTCTTAGAAAAGTAGATTTCTTTCTGCGAAAGTGCTGTTTTCACAGTGCTAAGTACTCCCAACTCTATCCACAATGTAGGTTTTACCAGTTTTCTAAGACTCTCTTATTTTCCTGTACTTATACTTGGAATTCTCTGTGTAAACTTCTGTAACTTCTCTAGGTTGATGAATCACTGTGTACTTTCTCTTGTTTCTAACTGTTAGCAATCTTGGAAACTCATACATTCTCTGTTCACTGTTTCACGTACTTAGAGTACTAAATTTCTTTCTGCGAAAGTGCTTTTTTCACAGCGCTAAGTACTCCCAACTCTATCAACAATGTAGGTTTTACCAGTTTTCTAAGTCTCTCTTATTTCGTTGTACTTATACCTGGAATTCTCTGTGTAAACCTCTGTAACTTCTCTAGGTAGATGAATCACTGTGTACTTTTTCTTGTTTCTGTCTGTTACCAATCTTGAGAAACTCATACATTCTCTATTCACTGTTTCCCAGTCTTAGAGAAGTAGATTTCTTTCGGCGAAAGTGCTGTTTTCACAGTGCTAAGTACTCCCAACTCTATCCACAATGTAGGTTTTACCAGTTTTCTAAGTCTCTCTTATTTTCTTGTAGTGATACATGGAATTCTCTGTGTAAACTTCTGTAACTTCTCTACGTAGATGAATCACTGTGTACTTTCTCTTGTTTCTATCTGTTACCAATCTTGAGAAACTCATACATTCTCTGTTCACTGTTTCACGGACTTACAGAACGAAATTTCTTTCGGCGAAAGTGCTGTTTTCACAGTGCTAAGTACTCCGAACTCTATCAACCATGTAGGTTTTACCAGTTTTCTAAGTCTCTCTTATTTTCTTGTACTTATACTTGGAATTCTCTGTGTAAACTTCTGTAACTTTTCTAGGTAGATGAATCACTGTGTACTTTCTCTTGTTTCTATCTGTTACCAATCTTGAGAAACTCATACATTCTCGTTTCACTGTTTCCCAGTCTTAGAGAAGTAGATTTCTTTCGGTGAAAGTGCTGTTTTCACAGTTCTAAGTACTCCCAACTCTATCCACAATGTAGGTTTTACCGGTTTTCTAAGTCTTTCTTATTTTCTTGTACTTATACTGGGAATTCTCTGTGTAAACCTCTGTAACTTTTCTAGGTAGATGAATCACTGTGTACTTTCTCTTGTTTCTATCTGTTACCAATCTTGAGAAACTCATACATTCTCTGTTCACTGTTTCCCAGTCTTAGAGAAGTAGATTTCTTTCTGCGAAACTGCTGTTTTCACAGAGCTAAGTACTCCCAACTCTATCCACAATGTAGGTTTTACCAGGTTTCTAAGTCTCTCTGATTTTCTTGTACTTATATTTGGAATTCTCTGTGTAAACCTCTGTAACTTTTCTGGGTAGATGAATCACTGTGTACTTTCTCCTGTTTCTATCTGTTACCAATCTTGAGAAACTCATACATTCTCTGTTCACTGTTTCCCAGTCTTAGAGAAGTAGATTTCTTTCTGCGAAAGTGCTGTTTTCACAGTGCTAAGTACTCCCAACTCTATCCACAATGTAGGTTTTACCAGTTTTCTAAGTCTCTCTGATTTTCTTGTACTTATACTTGGAATTCTCTGTGTAAACCTCTGTAACTTTTCTGGGTAGATGAATCACTGTGTACTTTCTCTTGTTTCTATCTGTTACCAATCTTCAGAAACTCATACATTCTCTGTTCACTGTTTCCCAGTCTTAGTGAAGTAGATTTCTTTCTGCGAAAGTGCTGTTTTCACAGTGCTAAGTACTCCCAACTCTATCCACAATGTAGGTTTTACCAGTTTTCTAAGTCTCTCTTATTTTCTTGTACTTATACGTGGAATTCTCTGTGTAAACTTCTGTAACTTCTCTAGGTAGATGAATCACTGTGTACTTTCTCTTGTTTCTATCTGTTAGCAATCTTGAGAAACTCATACATTCTCGTTTCACTGTTTCCCAGTCTTAGAGAAGTAGATTTCTCTCGGTGAAAGTGCTGTTTTCACAGTGCTAAGTACTCCCAACTCTATCCACAATGTAGGTTTTACCAGTTTTCTAAGTCTTTCTTATTTTCTTGTACTTATACTGGGAATTCTCTGTGTAAACTTCTGTAACTTTTCTAGGTAGGTGAATCACTGTGTACTTTCTCCTGTTTCTATCTGTTACCAATCTTGAGAAACTCATACATTCTCTGTTCACTGTTTCCCAGTCTTAGAGAAGTAGATTTGTTTCTGCGAAAGTGCTGTTTTCACAGTGCTAAGTACTCCCAACTCTATCCACAATGTAGGTTTTACCAGTTTTCTAAGTCTCTCTGATTTTCTTGTACTTATACTTGGAATTCTCTGTGTAAACCTCTGTAACTTTTCTGAGTAGGTGAATCACTGTGTACTTTCTCTTGTTTCTATCTGTTACCAATCTTGAGAAACTCATACATTCTCTGTTCACTGTTTCCCAGTCTTAGAGAAGTAGATTTCTTTCGGCGAAAGTGCTGTTTTCACAGTGCTAAGTACTCCCAACTCTATCCACAATGTAGGTTTTACCAGTTTTCTAAGTCTCTCTTATTTTCTTGTACTTATACATGGAATTCTCTGTGTAAACTTCTGTAACTTCACTGGGTAGATGAATCACTGTGTACTTTCTCTTGTTTCTATCTCTTACCAATCTTGAGAAACTCATACATTCTTGTTTCACTGTTTCCCAGTCTTAGAGAAATAGATTTCTTTCGGTGAAAGTGCTGTTTTCACAGTGCTAAGTACTCCCAACTCTATCCACAATGTAGGTTTTACCAGTTTTCTAAGTCTTTCTTATTTTCTTGTACTTATACTGGGAATTCTCTGTGTAAACCTCTGTAACCTTTCTAGGTAGATGAATCACTGTGTACTTTCTCTTCTTTCTATCTGTTACCAATCTTGAGAAACTCATACATACTCTGTTCCCTGTTTCCCAGTCTTAGAGAAGTAGATTTCTTTCTGCGAAACTGCTGTTTTCACAGTGCTAAGTACTCCCAACTCTATCCACAATGTAGGTTTTACCAGTTTTCTAAGTCTCTCTTATTTTCTTGTACTTATACTTGGAATTCTCTGTGTAAACCTCTGTAATTTTTCTAGGTAGATGAATCACTGTGTACTTTCTCTTGTTTCTATCTGTTATCAATCTTGAGAAACACATAGATTCTCTGTTCACTGTTTCACGGACTTAGACAACGAAATTTCTTTCGGCGAAAGTGCTGTTTTAACAGTGTTAAGTACTCCCAACTCTATCAACAATGTAGGTTTTCCCAGTTTTCTAAATCTCTCTTATTTTGTTGTACTTATACTTGGAGTTCTCTGTGTAAACCTCTGTAACATGTCAAGGTAGATGAATCACTGTTTACTTTTTCTTGTTTCTATCTGTTACCAATCTTGAGAAACTCACACATTCTCTGTTCACTGTTTCCCAGTCTTAGAGAAGTAGATTTCTTTCTGCGAAAGTGCTGTTTTCACAGTGCTAAGTACTCCCAACTCTATCCACAATGTAGGTTTTACCAGTTTTCTAAGTCTCTCTTATTTTCTTCTACTTATACTTGGAATTCTCTGTGTAAACCTCTGTAAGTTTTCTAGGTAGATGAATCACTGTGTACTTTCTCTTGTTTCTATCTGTTACCAATCTTGAGAAACTCATACATTCTCTCTTCACTGTTTCCCAGTCTTAGAGAAGTAGATTTCTTTCGGCGAAAGTGCTGTTTTCACAGTGTTAAGTACTCCTAACTCTATCAACAATGTAGGTTTTACCAGTTTTCTAAGTCTCTCTTATTTTCTTGTACTTATACTTGGAATTCTCTGTGTAAACCTCTGTAACTTTTCTAGGTAGACGAATCACTGTGTACTTTCTCTTGTTTCTATCTGTTACCAATCTTGAGAAACTCATACATTCTCTGTTCACTGTTTCACGGACTTACAGAACGAAATTTCTTTCGGCGAAAGTGCTGTTTTAACAGTGCTAAGTACTCCGAACTCTATCAACCATGTAGGTTTTACCAGTTTTCTAAGTCTCTCTTATTTTCTTGTACTTATTCTTGGAATTCTCTGTGTAAACCTCTGTAACTTTTCTAGGTAGATGAATCACTGTGTACTTTCTCTTGTTTCTATCTGTTACCAACCTTGAGAAACTCATACATTCTCTGTTCACTCTTTCCCAGTCTTAGAGAAGTAGATTTTTTTCTGCGAAAGTGCTGTTTTCACAGTGCTAAGTACTCCCAACTCTATCCACAATGTAGGTTTTACCACTTTTCTAAGACTCTCTTATTTTCCTGTACTTATACTTGGAATTCTCTGTGTAAACTTCTGTAACTTCTCTAGGTAGATGAATCACTGTGTACTTTCTCTTGTTTCTATCTGTTACCAATCTTGAGAAACTCATACATTCTCCGTTCACTGTTTCACGTACTTAGAGAACTATATTTCTATCTGCGAAAGTGCTGTTTTCACAGTGCTAAGTACTCCCAACTCTATCCATAATGTAGGTTTTACCAGTTGTCTAAGTCTCTCTTATTTTCTTGTACTTAAACTCGGAATTCCCTTTGTAAACCTCTGTAACTTTTCTAGGTAGATGAATCACTGTGTATTTTCTCTTGTTTCTATCTGTTACCAATCTTGAGAAATTCATACATTCTCTGTTCACTGTTTCACCGACTTAAAGAACTAAATTTCTTTCGGCGAAAGTGCTGTTTTCACAGTGCTAAGTACTCCCAACACTATCCACAATGTAGGTTTTACCAGTTTTCTAAGTCTCTCTTATTTTCTTGTACTTATACATGGAATTCTCTGTGTAAACTTCTGTAACTTCTCTAGGTAGATGAATCACTGTGTACTTTCTCTTGTTTCTATCTATTTCCAATCTTGAGAAACTCATACATTCTCTGTTCACTGTTTCCCAGTCTTAGAGAAGTAGATTTCTTCCAGCGAAAGTGCTATTTTCAAAGTGCTAAGTACTCCCAACTCTGTCAACAATGTAGGTTTTACCAGTTTTCTAAGTCTCTCTTATTTTCTTGTACTTATACTTGGAATTCTCTGTGTAAACCTCTGTAACTTTTCTAGGTAGATGAATCACTGTGTACTTTCTCTTGTTTCTATCTGTTACCGATCTTGAGAAACTCATACATTCTCTGTTCACTGTTTCCCAGTCTTAGAGAAGTAGATTTCTTTTGGCGAAAGTGCTGTTTTCACAGTGCTAAGTACTCTCAACTCTATCCACAATGTAGATTTTACCAGTTTTCTAAGTCTCTCTTATTTTCTTGTACTTATACATGGAATTCTCTGTGTAAACTTCTGTAACTTCTCTAGGTAGATGAATCACTGTGTACTTTCTCTTGTTTCTATCTGTTAGCAATCTTGAGAAACTCATACATTCTCTTTTCACTGTTTCCCAGTCTTAGAGAAGTAGATTTCTTTCGGTGAATGTGCTGTTTTCACAGTGCTAAGTACTCTCAACTCTATCCACAATGTAGGTTTTACCAGTTTTTTAAGTCTTTCTTATTTTCTTGTACTTTTACTGGGAATTCTCTGTGTAAACCTCTGTAACTTTTCTAGGTAGATGAATCACTGTGTACTTTCTCTTGTTTCTATCTGTTACCAATCTTGAGAAACGCATACATTCTCTGTTCACTGTTTCCCAGTCTTAGAGAAGTAGATTTGTTTCTGCGAAAGTGCTGTTTTCACAGTGCTAAGTACTCCCAACTCTATCCACAATGTAGGTTTTACCAGTTTTCTAAGTCTCTCTTATTTTCTTGTACTTATACTTGGAATTCTCTGTGTAAACCTCTGTAACTTTTCTGGGTAGATGAATCACTGTGTACTTTCTCTTGTTTCTATCTGTTACCAATCTTGAGAAACTCATACATTCTCTGTTCACTGTTTCCCAGTCTTAGAGAAGTAGATTTCTTTCGGCGAATGTGCTGTTTTCACAGTGCTAAGTACTCCCAACTCTATCCACAATGTAAGTTTTACCAGTTTTCTAAGTCTCTCTGATTTTCTTGTACTTATACTTGGAATTCTCTTTGTAAACCTCTGTAACTTTTCTGGGTAGATGAATCACTGTGTACTTTCTCTTGTTTCTATCTGTTACCAATCTTGAGAAACTCATACCTTCTCTGTTCACTGTTTCCCAGTCTTAGAGAAGTAGATTTCTTTCGGCGAAAGTGCTGTTTTCACAGTGCTAAGTACTCCCAACTCTATCCACAATGTAGGTTTTACCAGTTTTCTAAGTCTCTCTTATTTTCTTGTACTTATACATGGAATTCTCTGTGTAAACTTCTGTAACTTCTCTGGGTAGATGAATCACTGTGTACTTTCTCTTGTTTCTATCTGTTACCAATCTTGAGAAACTCATACATTCTCTGTTCACTGTTTCCCAGTCTTAGAGAAGTAGATTTCTTTCGGTGAAAGTGCTGTTTTCACAGTGCTAAGTACTCCCAACTCTATCCACAATGTAGGTTTTACCAGTTTTCTAAGTCTTTCTTATTTTCTTGTACTTATACTGGGAATTCTCTGTGTAAACCTCTGTAACTTTTCTAGGGAGATGAATCACTGTGTACTTTCTCTTGTTTGTATCTGTTACCAATCTTGAGAAACTCATACATTCTCTGCTCACTGTTTCCCAGTCTTAGAGAAGTAGATTTCTTTCTGCGAAACTGCTGTTTTCACAGTGCTAAGTACTCCCAACTCTATCCACAATGTAGGTTTTACCAGTTTTCTAAGTCTCTCTTATTTTCTTGTACTTATACTTGGAATTCTCTGTGTAAACCTCTGTAATTTTTCTAGGTAGATGAATCACTGTGTACTTTCTCTTGTTTCTATCTGTTATCAATCTTGAGAAACTCATAGATTCTCTGTTCACTGTTTCACGGACTTAGACAACGAAATTTCTTTGGCGAAAGTGCTGTTTTCACAGTGCTAAGTACTCCCAACTCTATCAACAATGTAGGTTTTACCAGTTTTCTAAGTCTCTCTTATTTTCTTGTACTGATACATGGGATTGTCTGTGTAAACTTCTGTAACATCTCTAGGTAGATGAATCACTGTGTACTTTCTCTTGTTTCTATCTGTTACCAATCTTGAGAAACTCATACATTCTCTGTTCACTGTTTCCCAATCTTAGAGAAGTAGATTTCTTTCTGCGAAAGTGCTGTTTTCACAGTGCTAAGTACTCCCAACTCTATCCACAATTTCGGTTTTACCAGTTTTCTAAGTCTTTGTTATTTTCTTGTACTTATACTGAGAATTCTCTATGTAAACCTCTGTAACTTTTCTAGGTAGATGAATCACTGTGTACTTTCTCTTGTTTCTATCTGTTACCAATCTTCAGACACTCATACATTCTCTGCTCACTGTTTCACGGACTTAGAGAACGAAATTTCTTTCGGCGAAAGTGCTGTTTTCACAGCGCTAAGTACTCCCAACTCTATCAGCAACGTAGGTTTTACCAGGTTTCTAAGTCTCTCTTATTTTCTTGTACTTAACCTAGAATTCTCTTTGTAAACTTCTGTAACTTTTCTAGGTAGATGAATCACTATGTACTTTCTCTTGTTTCTATCTCTTACCAATCTTGAGAAACTCATATATTCTGTGTTCACTTTTTCACGGACTTACAGAACAAAATTTCTTTCGGCGAAAGTGCTGTTTTCACAGTGCTAAGTACTCCCAACTTTATCCACAATGTCGGTTTTACCAGTTTTCTAAATCTCTCTTATTTTCTTGTACTTATACTTGGAGTTCTCTGAGTAAACTTCTGTAACTTCTCTAGGTAGATGAATCACTGTGTACTTTCTCTTGTTTCTATCTGTTACCAATCTTGAGAAACTCATACATTCTCTGTTCACTGTTGCCCAGACTTAGAGAAGTAGATTTCTTTCTGCGAAAGTACTGTTTTCACAGTGCTTAGTGCTCCCACCTCTATCAACAATGTAGGTTTTACCAGTTTTCTAAGTCTCTCTTATTTTCTTGTACTTATACTTGGAATTCTCTGTGTAAACCTCTGTAACTTTTCTAGGTAGATGAATCACTGTGTACTTTCTCTTGTTTCTATCTGTTACCAATCTTGAGAAACTCATACATTCTCTGTTCACTCTTTCCCAGTCTTAGATAAGTAGCTTTCTTTCTGCGAAAGTGCTGTTTTCACAGTGCTAAGTACTCCCAACTCTATCCACAATGTAGTTTTTACCAGTTTTCTAAGACTCTCTTATTTTCCTCTACTTATACTTGGAATTCTCTGTGTAAACTTCTGTAACTTCTCTAGGTAGATGAATCACTGTGTACTTTCTCTTGTTTCTATCTGTTACCAATCTTGAGAAACTCATACATTCTCTGTTCACTGTTTCACCGACTTAGAGAACTAAATTTCTTTCGGCGAAATTGCTGTTTTCACAGTGCTAAGTAATCCCAACTCTATCAACAATGTAGGTTTTACCAGTTTTCTAAGTCTCTCATTTTCTTCTACTTATACTTGGAATTCTCTGTGTAAACCTCTGTAACTTTTCTAGGTAGATAAAACACTGTGTACTTTCTCTTGTTTCTGTCTGTTACCAATCTTGAGAAACTCATACATTCTCTCTTCACTGTTTCCCAGTCTTAGAGAAGTAGATTTCTTTCTGCGAAAGTGCTGTTTTCACAGTGCTAACTACTCCCAACACTATCCACAATGTAGGTTTTACCAGTTTTCTAGGTCTCTCTTATTTTCTTGTACTTATACATGGAATTCTCTGTGTAAACTTCTGTAACTTCTCTAGGTACATGAATCACTGTGTACTTTCTCTTGTTTCTATCTGTTACCAATCTTGAGAAACTCATACATTCTCTGTTCACTGTTTCCCAGTCTTAGAGAAGAAGATTTCTTCCTGCGAAAGTGCTGTTTTCACAGTGCTAAGTACTCCCAACTCTATCCACAATGTCGGTTTTACCAGTTTTCTAAGTCTCTCTGATTTTTTTGTACTTATACATGGAATTCTCTGTGTAAACTTCTGTAACTTTTCTAGGTAGATGAATCACTGTGTACTTTCTCTTGTTTCTATCTGTTACCAATCTTGAGAAACTCACACATTCTCTGTTCACTGTTTCCCAGTCTTAGAGAAGTAGATTTCTTTCGGCAAAAGTGCTGTTTTCACAGTGCTAAGTACTCCCAACTCTATCCACAATGTATGTTTTACCAGTTTTCTAAGTCTCTCTGATTTTCTTGTACTTATACTTGGAATTCTCTGTGTAAACCTCTGTAACTTTTCTAGGTAGATGAATCACTGTGTATTTTCTCTTGTTTCTATCTGTTACCAATCTTGAGAAACTCATACATTCTCTGTTCACTGTTTCCCAGTCTTAGAGAAGTAGATTACTTTCTGCGAAAGTGCTGTTTTCACAGCGCTAAGTACTCCCATCACTATCCACAATTTAGGTTTTAACAGTTTTCTAAGTCTTTCTTATTTTCTTGTACTTATACTGGGAATTCTCTATGTAAATCTCTGTAACTTTTCTAGGTAGATGAATCACTGTGTACTTTCTCTTGTTTCTATCTGTTACCAATCTTGAGAAACTCATACATTCTCTGTTCACTGTTTCCCAGTCTTAGAGAAGTAGATTTCTTTCTGCGAAAGTGCTGTTTTCACAGTGCTAAGTACTCCCAACTCTATCCACAATGTAGGTTTTACTAGTTTTCTAAGTCTCTCTTATTTTCTTGTACTTATACATGGAATTCTCTGTGTAAACTTCTGTAACTTCTCTAGGTAGATGAATCCCTGTGTACTTTCTCTTGTTTCTATCTGTTAGCAATCTTGAGAAACTCATACATTCTCGTTTCAGTGTTTCCCAGTCTTAGAGAAGTAGATTTCTTTCGGTGAAAGTGCTGTTTTCACAGTGCTAAGTACTCCCAACTCTATCAACAATGTAGGTTTTACCACTTTTCTAAGTCTCTCTTATTTTCTTGTACTTATACTTGGAATTCTCTGTGTAAACCTCTGTAACTTTTGTAGATGAATCACTGTGTACTTTCTCTTGTTTCTATCTGTTACCAATCTTGAGAAACTCATACATTCTCTGTTCACTGTTTCCCAGTCTTAGAGAAGTAGATTTCTTTCTGCGAAAGTGCTGTTTTCACAGTGCTAAGTACTCCCTACTCTATCAACAATGTAGGTTTTACCAGTTTTCTAAGTCTCTCTTACTTTCTTGTACTTATACTTGGAATTCTCTGTGTAAACCTCTGTAACTTTTCTAGTTAGATGAATCACTGTGAACTTTCTCTTGTTTCTACCTGTTACCAATCTTGAGAAACTCATACTTCTCTGTTCACTGTTTCACGGACTTAGAGAATGAAATTTCTTTCGGCGAAAGTGCTGTTTTCACAGTGCTAAGTACTCCCAACTCTATCAACAATGTAGGTTTTACCAGTTTTCTAAGTCTTTCTTATTTTCTTGTACTTATTCTGGGAATTCTCTGTGTAAACCTCTGTAACTTTTCTATTTAGATGAATCACTGTGTACTTTTCTTGTTTCTATCTGTTACCAATCTTGAGAAACTCATACATTCTCTGTTCACTGTTTCTCAGTCTTAGAGAAGTAGATTTCTTTAGGCAAAAGTGCTGTTTTCACAGTGCTAAGTACTCCCAACTCTATCCACAATGTAGGTTTTACCAGTTTTCTAAGTCTTTCTTATTTTCTTGTACTTATACTTGGAATTCTCTGTGTAAACCTCTGTAACTTTTCTAGGTAGATGAATCACTGTGTACTTTCTCTTGTTTCTATCTTTTACCAATCTTGAGAAACTCATACATTCTCTGTTCACTGTTTCCCAGTCTTAGTGAAGTAGATTACTTTCTGCGAAACTGCTGTTTTCACAGTGCTAAGTACTCCCAACTCTATCCACAATTTAGGTTTTAACAGTTTTCTCAGTCTTTCTTATTTTCTTGTACTTATACTGGGAAATCTCTATGTAAATCTCTGTAACTTTTCTAGGTAGATGAATCACTGTGTACTTTCTCTTGTTTCTATCTGTTACCAATCTTGAGAAACTCATACATTCTCTGTTCACTGTTTCCCAGTCTTAGGGAAGTAGATTTCTTTCGGCGAAAGTGCTGTTTTCACAGTGCTAAGTACTCCCAACTCTATCCACAATGTAGGTTTTACCAGTTTTCTAAGTCTCTCTTATTTTCTTGTACTTATACATGGAATTCTCTGTGTAAACTTCTGTAACTTCTCTAGGTAGATGAATCACTGTGTACTTTCTCTTGTTTCTATCTGTTACCAATCTTGAGAAACTCATACATTCTCGTTTCACTGTTTCCCAGTCTTAGAGAAGTAGATTTCTTTCAGTGAAAGTGCTGTTTTCACAGTGCTAAGTACTCCCAACTCTATCCACAATGTAGGTTTTACCAGTTTTCTAAGTCTTTCTTATTTTCTTGTACTTATACTGGGAAATCTCTGTGTAAACCTCTGTAACTTTTCTAGGTAGATGAATCACTGTGTACTTTCTCTTGTTTCTATCTGTTACCAATCTTGAGAAACTCATACATTCTCTGTTCACTGTTTCCCAGTCTTAGAGAAGTAGATTACTTTCTGCGAAAGTGCTGTTTTCACAGTGCTAAGTACTCCCAACTCTATCCACAATGTAGGTTTTACCAGTTTTCTAAGTCTCTCTGATTTTCTTGTACTTATACTTGGAATTCTCTGTGTAAACCTCTGTAACTTTTCTGGGTAGATGAATCACTGTGTACTTTCTCTTGTTTCTATCTGTTACCAATCTTGAGAAACTCATACATTCTCTGTTCACTGTTTCCCAGTCTTAGAGAAGTAGACTTCTCTCTGCGAAAGTGCTGTTTTCACAGTGCTAAGTACTCCCAACTATATCCACAATGTAGGTTTTACCAGTTTTCTAAGTCTCTCTTATTTTCCTGTACTTATACATGGAATTCTCTGTGTAAACTTCTGTAACTTCTCTAGGTAGATGAATCACTGTGTACTTTCTCTTGTTTCTATCTGTTAGCAATCTTGAGAAACTCATACATTCTCGTTTCACTGTTTCCCAGTCTTAGAGAAGTAGATTTCTTTCGGTGAAAGTGCTGTTTTCACAGTGCTAAGTACTCCCAACTCTATCAACAATGTAGGTTTCCCATTTTTCTAAATCTCTCTTATTTTGTTGTACTTATCCTTGGAATTCTCTGTGTAAACCTCTGTAACATGTCAAGGTAGATGAATCACTGTGTACTATTTCTTGTTTCTATCTGTTACCAATCTTGAGAAACTCATACATTCTCTTTTCACTGTTTCCCAGTCTTACAGAAGTAGATTTCTTTCTGCGAAACTGCTGTTTTCACAGTGCTAAGTACTCCCAGCTCTATCCACAATTTAGGTTTTACCAGTTTTCTAAGTCTCTCTTATTTTCTTGTACTTATACTTGGAATTCTCTGTGTAAACCTCTGTAACTTTTCTAGGTAGACGAATCACTGTGTACTTTCTCTTGTTTCTATCTGTCACCAATCTTGAGAAACTCATACATTCTCTGTTCACTGTTTCACGGACTTACAGAACGAAATTTCTTTCGGCGGAAGTGCTGTTTTAACAGTGCTAAGTACTCCGAACTCTATCAACAATGTAGGTTTTACCAGTTTTCTAAGTCTCTCTTATTTTCTTGTACTTATACTTGGAATTCTCTGTGTAAACCTCTGTAACTTTTCTAGGTAGATCAATCACTGTGTACTTTCTCTTGTTTCTATCTGTTACCAACCTTGAGAAACTCATACATTCTCTGTTCACTCTTTCCCAGTCTTAGAGAAGTAGATTTTTTTCTGCGAAAGTGCTGTTTTCACAGTGCTAAGTACTCCCAACTCTATCCACAATGTAGGTTTTACCAGTTTTCTAAGACTCTCATATTTTCCTGTACTTATACTTCGAATTCTCTGTGTAAACTTCTGTAACTTCTCTAGGTAGATGAATCACTGTGTACTTTCTCTTGTTTCTATCTGTTACCAATCTTGAGAAACTCATACATTCTCCGTTCACTGTTTCACGTACTTAGAGAAATAAATTTCTATCTGCGAAAGTGCTGTTTTCACAGTGCTAAGTACTCCCAACTCTATCCATAATGTAGGTTTTACCAGTTGTCTAAGTCTCTCTTATTTTCCTGTACTTAAACTCAGAATTCCCTTTGTAAACCTCTGTAACTTTTCTAGGTAGATGAATCACTGTGTATTTTCTCTTGTTTCTATCTGTTACCAATCTTGAGAAACTCATACATTCTCTGTTCACTGTTTCACCGACTTAGAGAACTAAATTTCTTTCGGCGAAAGTGCTGTTTTCACAGTGCTAAGTACTCCCAACACTATCCACAATGTAGGTTTTACCAGTTTTCTAAGTCTCTCTTATTTTCTTGTACTTATACATGGAATTCTCTGTGTAAACTTCTGTAAATTCTCTAGGTAGATGAATCACTGTGTACTTTCTCTTGTTTCTATCTATTACCAATCTTGAGAAACTCATACATTCTCTGTTCACTGTTTCCCAGTCTTAGAGAAGTAGATTTCTTCCTGCGAAAGTGCTGTTTTCAAAGTGCTAAGTACTCCCAACTCTATCAACAATGTAGGTTTTACCAGTTTTCTAAGTCTCTCTTATTTTCTTGTGCTTATACTTGGAATTCTCTGTGTAAACCTCTGTAACTTTTCTAGGTAGATGAATCACTGTGTACTTTCTCTTGTTTCTATCTGTTACCGATCTTGAGAAACTCATACATTCTCTGTTCACTGTTTCCCAGTCTTAGAGAAGTAGATTTCTTTTGGCGAAAGTGCTGTTTTCACAGTGCTAAGTATTCCCAACTCTATCCACAATGTAGGTTTTACCAGTTTTCTAAGTCTCTCTTATTTTCTTGTACTTATACATGGAATTCTCTGTGTAAACTTCTGTAACTTCTCTAGGTAGATGAATCACTGAGTACTTTCTCTTGTTTCTATCTGTTACCAATCTTGAGAAACTCATACATTCTCGTTTCACTGTTTCCCAGTCTTAGAGAAGTAGATTTCTTTCGGCGAATGTGCTGTTTTCACAGTGCTAAGTACTCCGAACTCTATCCACAATGTAAGTTTTACCAGTTTTCTAAGTCTCTCTGATTTTCTTGTACTTATACTTGGAATTCTCTTTGCAAACCTCTGTAACTTTTCTGGGTAGATGAATCACTGTGTACTTTCTCTTGTTTCTATCTGTTACCAATCTTGAGAAACTCATACATTCTCTGTTCACTGTTTCCCAGTCTTAGAGAAGTAGATTTCTTTCTGCGAAAGTGCTGTTTTCACAGTGCTAAGTACTCCCAACTCTATCCACAATGTAGGTTTTACCAGTTTTCTAAGTCTCTCTTATTTTCTTGTACTTATACATGGAATTCTCTGTGTAAACTTCTGTAACTTCTCTGGGTAGATGAATCACTGTGTACTTTCTCTTGTTTCTATCTGTTACCAATCTTGAGAAACTCATACATTCTCTGTTCACTGTTTCCCAGTCTTAGAGAAGTAGATTTCTTTCGGTGAAAGTGCTGTTTTCACAGTGCTAAGTACTCCCAACTCTATCCACAATGTAGGTTTTACCAGTTTTCTAAGTCTTTCTTATTTTCTTGTACTTATACTGGGAATTCTCTGTGTAAACCTCTGTAACTTTTCTAGGTAGATGAATCACTGTGTACTTTCTCTTGTTTCTATCTGTTACCAATCTTGAGAAACTCATACATTCTCTGTTCACTGTTTCCCAGTCTTAGAGAAGTAGATTTCTTTCTGGGAAACTGCTGTTTTCACAGTGCTAAGTACTCCCAACTCTATCCACAATGTAGGTTTTACCAGTTTTCTAAGTCTCTCTTATTTTCTTCTACTTATACTTGGAATTCTCTGTGTAAACCTCTGTAATTTTTCTAGGTAGATGAATCACTGTGTACTTTCTCTTGTTTCTATCTGTTGTCAATCTTGAGAAGCTCATAGATTCTCTGTTCACTGTTTCACGGACTTAGACAACGAAATTTCTTTCGGCGAAAGTGCTGTTTTAACAGTGTTAAGTACTCCCAACTCTATCAACAATGTAGGTTTTCCCAGTTTTCTAAATCTCTCTTATTTTCTTATACTTATACTTGGAATTCTCTGTGTAAACCTCTGTAACATGTCAAGGTAGATGAATCACTGTGTACTTTTTCTTGTTTCTATCTGTTACCAATCTTGAGAAACTCATACATTCTCTGTTCACTGTTTCCCAGTCTTAGAGAAGTAGATTTCTTTCTGCGAAACTGCTGTTTTCACAGTGCTAAGTACTCCCAACTCTATCCACAATTTAGGTTTTACCAGTTTTCTAAGTCTCTCTTATTTTTTTGTACTTATACATGGAATT
Source organism: Heterohyrax brucei (assembly GCA_028571685.1). Taxonomy (NCBI): domain Eukaryota; kingdom Metazoa; phylum Chordata; class Mammalia; order Hyracoidea; family Procaviidae; genus Heterohyrax; species Heterohyrax brucei. The sequence goes on from CM053146.1 coordinate 18,210,219, forward strand.
CTCTGTGTAAACTTCTGTAACTTCTCTAGGTAGATGAATCACTGTGTACTTTCTCTTGTTTCTATCTGTTACCAATCTTCAGAAACTCATACATTCTCTTTTCACTGTTTCACGTACTTAGAGAACTAAATTTCTTTCTGCGAAAGTGCTGTTTTCACACTGCTATGTACTCCGAACTCTATCAACAATGTAGGTTTTACCAGTTTTCTAAGTCTCTCTTATTTTCTTGTACTTAAACTTGGAATTCTCTTTGTAAAACTCTGTAACTTTTCTAGGTAGATGAATCACTGTGTATTTTCTCTTGTTTCTATCTGTTACCAATCTACAGAAACTCATACATTCTCTGTTCACTCTTTCATGGACTTAGAGAACTAAATTTCTTTTGGCGAAAGTGCTGTTTTTACAGTGCTAAGTACTCCCAACTCTATCAACAATGTAGGTTTTACCAGTTTTCTAAATCTATCTTATTTTGTTGTACTTATACTTCGAATTCTCTGTGTTAACCTCTGTAACATGTCTAGGTCGATGAATCACTGTGTACTTTCTCTTGTTTCTATCTGTTAGCAATCTTGAGAAACTCATACATTCTCTTTTCACTGTTTCCCAGTCTTAGAGAAGTAGATTTCTTTCTGCGAAAGTGCTGTTTTCACAGTGCTAAGTACTCCCAACTCTATCCACAATGTAGGTTTTACCAGTTTTTGAAGTCTCTTTTATTTTCTTGTACCTATACATGGAATTCTCTGTGTAAAGTTCTGTAATTTCTCTAGGTAGATGAATCACTGTGTAGTTTCTCTTCTTTCTATCTGTTTCCAATCTTGAGAAACTCATACATTCTCTGTTCACTGTTTCCTAGTCTTAGAGAAGTAGATTTCTTTCTGCGAAAGTGCTGTTTTCACATTGCTAAGTACTCCCAACTCTATCAACAATGTAGGTTTTACCAGTTTTCTAAGTCTCTCTTATTTTCTTGTACTGATACATGGGATTGTCTGTGTAAACTTCTGTAACATCTCTAGGTAGATGAATCACTGTGTACTTTCTCTTGTTTCTATCTGTTACCAATCTTGAGAAACTCATACATTCTCTGTTCACTGTTTCCCAGTCTTAGAGAAGTAGATTTCTTTCTGCGAAAGTGCTGTTTTCACAGTGCTAAGTACTCCCAACTCTATCTACAATTTCGGTTTTACCAGTTTTCTAAGTCTCTCTTATTTTCTTGTACTTATACATGGAATTCTCTGTGTAAACTTCTGTAACTTCTCTAGGTAGATGAATCACTGTGTACTTTCTCTTGTTTCTATCTGTTACCAATCTTCAGAAACTCATACATTCTCTTTTCACTGTTTCACGTACTTAGAGAACTAAATTTCTTTCTGCGAAAGTGCTGTTTTCACACTGCTATGTACTCCGAACTCTATCAACAATGTAGGTTTTACCAGTTTTCTAAGTCTCTCTTATTTTCTTCTACTTAAACTTGGAATTCTCTTTGTAAAACTCTGTAACTTTTCTAGGTAGATGAATCACTGTGTATTTTCTCTTGTTTCTATGTGTTACCAATCTACAGAAACTCATACATTCTCTGTTCACTCTTTCATGAACTTAGAGAACTAAATTTCTTTCGGCGAAAGTGCTGTTTTTACAGTGCTAAGTACTCCCAACTCTATCAACAACGTAGGTTTTACCAGGTTTCTAAGTCTCTCTTATTTTCTTGTACTTAACCTAGAATTCTCTTTGTAAACCTCTGTAACTTTTCTAGGTAGATGAATCACTATGTACTTTCTCTTGTTTCTATCTGTTACCAATCTTGAGAAACTCATACATTCTGTGTTCACTTTTTCACGGACTTACAGAACGAAATTTCTTTCGGTGAAAGTGCTGTTTTCACAGTGCTAAGTACTCCCAACTTTATCCACAATGTAGGTTTTACCAGTTTTCTAAATCTCTCTTATTTTCTTGTACTTATACTTGGAGTTCTCTGAGTAAACTTCTGTAACTTCTCTAGGTGGATGAATCACTTTGTACTTTCTCTTGTTTCTATCTGTTACCAATCTTGAGAAACTCATACATTCTCTGTTCACTGTTGCCCAGACTTAGAGAAGTAGATTTCTTTCTGCGAAAGTACTGTTTTCACAGTGCTTAGTGCTCCCACCTCTATCAACAATGTAGGTTTTACCAGTTTTCTAAGTCTCTCTTATTTTCTTGTACTTATACTTCGAATTCTCTGCGTAAACCTTTGTAACTTTTCTAGGTAGATGAATCACTGTGTACTTTCTCTTGTTTCTATCTTTTACCAATCTGGAGAAACTCATACATTCTCTGTTCACTGTTTCACGGACTTAGAGAACGAAATTTCTTTCGGCGAAAGTGCTGTTTTCACAGTGCTAAGTACACCCAACTCTATCAACAATGTAGGTTTTACCAGTTTTCTAAGTCTCTCTTATTTTCTTGTACTTATGCTTGGAATTCTCTGTGTAAACCTCTGTAACTTTTCTAGGTAGGTGAATCACTGTGTACTTTCTCTTGTTTCTATCTGTTACCAATCTTGAGAAACTCATACATTCTCTGTTCACTGATTCCCAGTCTTAGAGAAGTAGATTTCTTTCTGCGAAAGTGCTGTTTTCACAGTGCTAAGTACTCCCAACTCTATCCACAATGTAGGTTTTACCAGTTTTCTAAGTCTCTCTTATTTTCTTGTACTTATACATGGAATTCTCTGTGTAAACTTCTGTAACTTCTCTAGGTAGATGAATCACTGTGTACTTTCTCTTGTTTCTATCTGTTACCAATCTTGATAATCTCATACATTCTCTGTTCACTGTTTCCCAGTCTTAGAGAAGTAGATTTCTTTCTGCGAAAGTGCTGTTTTCACAGTGCTAAGTACTCCCAACTCTATCCACAATGTCGGTTTTACCAGTTTTCTAAGTCTCTCTTATTTTCTTCTACTTATACATGGAATTCTCTGTGTAAACTTCTGTAACTTCTCTAGGTAGATGAATCACTGTGTACTTTCTCTTGTTTCTATCTGTTACCAATCTTGAGAAACTCACACATTCTCTGTTCACTGTTTCCCAGTCTTAGAGAAGTAGATTTCTTTCTGCGAAAGTGCTGTTTTCACAGTACTAAGTACTCCCAACTCTATCCACAATGTATGTTTTACCAGTTTTCTAAGTCTCTCTGATTTTCTTGTACTTATACTTGGAATTCTCTGTGTAAACCTCTGTAACTTTTCTAGGTAGATGAATCACTGTGTATTTTCTCTTGTTTCTATCTGTTACCAATCTTGAGAAACTCATACATTCTCTGTTCACTGTTTCCCAGTCTTAGAGAAGTAGATTACTTTCTGCGAAAGTGCTGTTTTCACAGTGCTAAGTACTCCCATCACTATCCACAATTTAGGTTTTAACAGTTTTCTAAGTCTTTCTTATTTTCTTGTACTTATACTGGGAATTCTCTATGTAAATCTCTGTAACTTTTCTAGGTAGATGAATCACTGTGTACTTTCTCTTGTTTCTATCTGTTACCAATCTTGAGAAACTCATACATTCTCTGTTCACTGTTTCCCAGTCTTAGAGAAGTAGATTTCTTTCTGCGAAAGTGCTGTTTTCACAGTGCTAAGTACTCCCAACTCTATCCACAATGTAGGTTTTACTAGTTTTCTAAGTCTCTCTTATTTTCTTGTACTTATACATGGAATTCTCTGTGTAAACTTCTGTAACTTCTCTAGGTAGATGAATCCCTGTGTACTTTCTCTTGTTTCTATCTGTTAGCAATCTTGAGAAACTCATACATTCTCGTTTCACTGTTTCCCAGTCTTAGAGAAGTAGATTTCTTTCGGTGAAAGTGCTGTTTTCACAGTGCTAAGTACTCCCAACTCTATCAACAATGTAGGTTTTACCACTTTTCTAATTCTCTCTTATTTTCTTGTACTTATACTTGGAATTCTCTGTGTAAACCTCTGTAACTTTTGTAGATGAATCACTGTGTACTTTCTCTTGTTTCTATCTGTTACCAATCTTGAGAAACTCATACATTCTCTGTTCACTGTTTCCCAGTCTTAGAGAAGTAGATTTCTTTCTGCGAAAGTGCTGTTTTCACAGTGCTAAGTACTCCCTACTCTATCAACAATGTAGGTTTTACCAGTTTTCTAAGTCTCTCTTACTTTCTTGTACTTATACTTGGAATTCTCTGTGTAAACCTCTGTAACTTTTCTAGTTAGATGAATCACTGTGAACTTTCTCTTGTTTCTACCTGTTACCAATCTTGAGAAACTCATACTTCTCTGTTCACTGTTTCACGGACTTAGAGAATGAAATTTCTTTCGGCGAAAGTGCTGTTTTCACAGTGCTAAGTACTCCCAACTCTATCAACAATGTAGGTTTTACCAGTTTTCTAAGTCTTTCTTATTTTCTTGTACTTATTCTGGGAATTCTCTGTGTAAACCTCTGTAACTTTTCTATTTAGATGAATCACTGTGTACTTTTCTTGTTTCTATCTGTTACCAATCTTGAGAAACTCATACATTCTCTGTTCACTGTTTCTCAGTCTTAGAGAAGTAGATTTCTTTAGGCAAAAGTGCTGTTTTCACAGTGCTAAGTACTCCCAACTCTATCCACAATGTAGGTTTTACCAGTTTTCTAAGTCTTTCTTATTTTCTTGTACTTATACTTGGAATTCTCTGTGTAAACCTCTGTAACTTTTCTAGGTAGATGAATCACTGTGTACTTTCTCTTGTTTCTATCTTTTACCAATCTTGAGAAACTCATACATTCTCTGTTCACTGTTTCCCAGTCTTAGTGAAGTAGATTACTTTCTGCGAAACTGCTGTTTTCACAGTGCTAAGTACTCCCAACTCTATCCACAATTTAGGTTTTAACAGTTTTCTCAGTCTTTCTTATTTTCTTGTACTTATACTGGGAAATCTCTATGTAAATCTCTGTAACTTTTCTAGGTAGATGAATCACTGTGTACTTTCTCTTGTTTCTATCTGTTACCAATCTTGAGAAACTCATACATTCTCTGTTCACTGTTTCCCAGTCTTAGGGAAGTAGATTTCTTTCGGCGAAAGTGCTGTTTTCACAGTGCTAAGTACTCCCAACTCTATCCACAATGTAGGTTTTACCAGTTTTCTAAGTCTCTCTTATTTTCTTGTACTTATACATGGAATTCTCTGTGTAAACTTCTGTAACTTCTCTAGGTAGATGAATCACTGTGTACTTTCTCTTGTTTCTATCTGTTACCAATCTTGAGAAACTCATACATTCTCGTTTCACTGTTTCCCAGTCTTAGAGAAGTAGATTTCTTTCAGTGAAAGTGCTGTTTTCACAGTGCTAAGTACTCCCAACTCTATCCACAATGTAGGTTTTACCAGTTTTCTAAGTCTTTCTTATTTTCTTGTACTTATACTGGGAAATCTCTGTGTAAACCTCTGTAACTTTTCTAGGTAGATGAATCACTGTGTACTTTCTCTTGTTTCTATCTGTTACCAATCTTGAGAAACTCATACATTCTCTGTTCACTGTTTCCCAGTCTTAGAGAAGTAGATTACTTTCTGCGAAAGTGCTGTTTTCACAGTGCTAAGTACTCCCAACTCTATCCACAATGTAGGTTTTACCAGTTTTCTAAGTCTCTCTGATTTTCTTGTACTTATACTTGGAATTCTCTGTGTAAACCTCTGTAACTTTTCTGGGTAGATGAATCACTGTGTACTTTCTCTTGTTTCTATCTGTTACCAATCTTGAGAAACTCATACATTCTCTGTTCACTATTTCCCAGTCTTAGAGAAGTAGACTTCTCTCTGCGAAAGTGCTGTTTTCACAGTGCTAAGTACTCCCAACTATATCCACAATGTAGGTTTTACCAGTTTTCTAAGTCTCTCTTATTTTCCTGTACTTATACATGGAATTCTCTGTGTAAACTTCTGTAACTTCTCTAGGTAGATGAATCACTGTGTACTTTCTCTTGTTTCTATCTGTTAGCAATCTTGAGAAACTCATACATTCTCGTTTCACTGTTTCCCAGTCTTAGAGAAGTAGATTTCTTTCGGTGAAAGTGCTGTTTTCACAGTGCTAAGTACTCCCAACTCTATCAACAATGTAGGTTTCCCATTTTTCTAAATCTCTCTTATTTTGTTGTACTTATCCTTGGAATTCTCTGTGTAAACCTCTGTAACATGTCAAGGTAGATGAATCACTGTGTACTATTTCTTGTTTCTATCTGTTACCAATCTTGAGAAACTCATACATTCTCTTTTCACTGTTTCCCAGTCTTACAGAAGTAGATTTCTTTCTGCGAAACTGCTGTTTTCACAGTGCTAAGTACTCCCAGCTCTATCCACAATTTAGGTTTTACCAGTTTTCTAAGTCTCTCTTATTTTCTTGTACTTATACTTGGAATTCTCTGTGTAAACCTCTGTAACTTTTCTAGGTAGACGAATCACTGTGTACTTTCTCTTGTTTCTATCTGTCACCAATCTTGAGAAACTCATACATTCTCTGTTCACTGTTTCACGGACTTACAGAACGAAATTTCTTTCGGCGGAAGTGCTGTTTTAACAGTGCTAAGTACTCCGAACTCTATCAACAATGTAGGTTTTACCAGTTTTCTAAGTCTCTCTTATTTTCTTGTACTTATACTTGGAATTCTCTGTGTAAACCTCTGTAACTTTTCTAGGTAGATGAATCACTGTGTACTTTCTCTTGTTTCTATCTGTTACCAACCTTGAGAAACTCATACATTCTCTGTTCACTCTTTCCCAGTCTTAGAGAAGTAGATTTTTTTCTGCGAAAGTGCTGTTTTCACAGTGCTAAGTACTCCCAACTCTATCCACAATGTAGGTTTTACCAGTTTTCTAAGACTCTCATATTTTCCTGTACTTATACTTCGAATTCTCTGTGTAAACTTCTGTAACTTCTCTAGGTAGATGAATCACTGTGTACTTTCTCTTGTTTCTATCTGTTACCAATCTTGAGAAACTCATACATTCTCCGTTCACTGTTTCACGTACTTAGAGAAATAAATTTCTATCTGCGAAAGTGCTGTTTTCACAGTGCTAAGTACTCCCAACTCTATCCATAATGTAGGTTTTACCAGTTGTCTAAGTCTCTCTTATTTTCCTGTACTTAAACTCGGAATTCCCTTTGTAAACCTCTGTAACTTTTCTAGGTAGATGAATCACTGTGTATTTTCTCTTGTTTCTATCTGTTACCAATCTTGAGAAACTCATACATTCTCTGTTCACTGTTTCACCGACTTAGAGAACTAAATTTCTTTCGGCGAAAGTGCTGTTTTCACAGTGCTAAGTACTCCCAACACTATCCACAATGTAGGTTTTACCAGTTTTCTAAGTCTCTCTTATTTTCTTGTACTTATACATGGAATTCTCTGTGTAAACTTCTGTAAATTCTCTAGGTAGATGAATCACTGTGTACTTTCTCTTGTTTCTATCTATTACCAATCTTGAGAAACTCATACATTCTCTGTTCACTGTTTCCCAGTCTTAGAGAAGTAGATTTCTTCCTGCGAAAGTGCTGTTTTCAAAGTGCTAAGTACTCCCAACTCTATCAACAATGTAGGTTTTACCAGTTTTCTAAGTCTCTCTTATTTTCTTGTGCTTATACTTGGAATTCTCTGTGTAAACCTCTGTAACTTTTCTAGGTAGATGAATCACTGTGTACTTTCTCTTGTTTCTATCTGTTACCGATCTTGAGAAACTCATACATTCTCTGTTCACTGTTTCCCAGTCTTAGAGAAGTAGATTTCTTTTGGCGAAAGTGCTGTTTTCACAGTGCTAAGTATTCCCAACTCTATCCACAATGTAGGTTTTACCAGTTTTCTAAGTCTCTCTTATTTTCTTGTACTTATACATGGAATTCTCTGTGTAAACTTCTGTAACTTCTCTAGGTAGATGAATCACTGAGTACTTTCTCTTGTTTCTATCTGTTACCAATCTTGAGAAACTCATACATTCTCGTTTCACTGTTTCCCAGTCTTAGAGAAGTAGATTTCTTTCGGCGAATGTGCTGTTTTCACAGTGCTAAGTACTCCGAACTCTATCCACAATGTAAGTTTTACCAGTTTTCTAAGTCTCTCTGATTTTCTTGTACTTATACTTGGAATTCTCTTTGCAAACCTCTGTAACTTTTCTGGGTAGATGAATCACTGTGTACTTTCTCTTGTTTCTATCTGTTACCAATCTTGAGAAACTCATACATTCTCTGTTCACTGTTTCCCAGTCTTAGAGAAGTAGATTTCTTTCTGCGAAAGTGCTGTTTTCACAGTGCTAAGTACTCCCAACTCTATCCACAATGTAGGTTTTACCAGTTTTCTAAGTCTCTCTTATTTTCTTCTACTTATACATGGAATTCTCTGTGTAAACTTCTGTAACTTCTCTGGGTAGATGAATCACTGTGTACTTTCTCTTGTTTCTATCTGTTACCAATCTTGAGAAACTCATACATTCTCTGTTCACTGTTTCCCAGTCTTAGAGAAGTAGATTTCTTTCGGTGAAAGTGCTGTTTTCACAGTGCTAAGTACTCCCAACTCTATCCACAATGTAGGTTTTACCAGTTTTCTAAGTCTTTCTTATTTTCTTGTACTTATACTGGGAATTCTCTGTGTAAACCTCTGTAACTTTTCTAGGTAGATGAATCACTGTGTACTTTCTCTTGTTTCTATCTGTTACCAATCTTGAGAAACTCATACATTCTCTGTTCACTGTTTCCCAGTCTTAGAGAAGTAGATTTCTTTCTGGGAAACTGCTGTTTTCACAGTGCTAAGTACTCCCAACTCTATCCACAATGTAGGTTTTACCAGTTTTCTAAGTCTCTCTTATTTTCTTCTACTTATACTTGGAATTCTCTGTGTAAACCTCGGTAATTTTTCTAGGTAGATGAATCACTGTGTACTTTCTCTTGTTTCTATCTGTTGTCAATCTTGAGAAGCTCATAGATTCTCTGTTCACTGTTTCACGGACTTAGACAACGAAATTTCTTTCGGCGAAAGTGCTGTTTTAACAGTGTTAAGTACTCCCAACTCTATCAACAATGTAGGTTTTCCCAGTTTTCTAAATCTCTCTTATTTTCTTATACTTATACTTGGAATTCTCTGTGTAAACCTCTGTAACATGTCAAGGTAGATGAATCACTGTGTACTTTTTCTTGTTTCTATCTGTTACCAATCTTGAGAAACTCATACATTCTCTGTTCACTGTTTCCCAGTCTTAGAGAAGTAGATTTCTTTCTGCGAAACTGCTGTTTTCACAGTGCTAAGTACTCCCAACTCTATCCACAATTTAGGTTTTACCAGTTTTCTAAGTCTCTCTTATTTTTTTGTACTTATACATGGAATTCTCTGTGTAAACTTCTGTAACTTCTCTAGGTAGATGAATCACTGTGTACTTTCTCTTGTTTCTATCTGTTACCAATCTTCAGAAACTCATACATTCTCTTTTCACTGTTTCACGTACTTAGAGAACTAAATTTCTTTCTGCGAAAGTGCTGTTTTCACACTGCTATGTACTCCGAACTCTATCAAAAATGTAGGTTTTACCAGTTTTCTAAGTCTCTCTTATTTTCTTGTACTTAAACTTGGAATTCTCTTTGTAAAACTCTGTAACTTTTCTAGGTAGATGAATCACTGTGTATTTTCTCTTGTTTCTATCTGTTACCAATCTACAGAAACTCATACATTCTCTGTTCACTCTTTCATGGACTTAGAGAACTAAATTTCTTTCGGCGAAAGTGCTGTTTTTACAGTGCTAAGTACTCCCAACTCTATCAACAATGTAGGTTTTACCAGTTTTCTAAATCTATCTTATTTTGTTGTACTTATACTTCGAATTCTCTGTGTTAACCTCTGTAACATGTCTAGGTAGATGAATCACTGTGTACTTTCTCTTGTTTCTATCTGTTAGCAATCTTGAGAAACTCATACATTCTCTTTTCACTGTTTCCCAGTCTTAGAGAAGTAGATTTCTTTCTGCGAAAGTGCTGTTTTCACAGTGCTAAGTACTCCCAACTCTATCCACAATGTAGGTTTTACCAGTTTTTGAAGTCTCTTTTATTTTCTTGTACCTATACATGGAATTCTCTGTGTAAAGTTCTGTAATTTCTCTAGGTAGATGAATCACTGTGTAGTTTCTCTTCTTTCTATCTGTTTCCAATCTTGAGAAACTCATACATTCTCTGTTCACTGTTTCCTAGTCTTAGAGAAGTAGATTTCTTTCTGCGAAAGTGCTGTTTTCACATTGCTAAGTACTCCCAACTCTATCAACAATGTAGGTTTTACCAGTTTTCTAAGTCTCTCTTATTTTCTTGTACTGATACATGGGATTGTCTGTGTAAACTTCTGTAACATCTCTAGGTAGATGAATCACTGTGTACTTTCTCTTGTTTCTATCTGTTACCAATCTTGAGAAACTCATACATTCTCTGTTCACTGTTTCCCAGTCTTAGAGAAGTAGATTTCTTTCTGCGAAAGTGCTGTTTTCACAGTGCTAAGTACTCCCAACTCTATCTACAATTTCGGTTTTACCAGTTTTCTAAGTCTCTCTTATTTTCTTGTACTTATACATGGAATTCTCTGTGTAAACTTCTGTAACTTCTCTAGGTAGATGAATCACTGTGTACTTTCTCTTGTTTCTATCTGTTACCAATCTTCAGAAACTCATACATTCTCTTTTCACTGTTTCACGTACTTAGAGAACTAAATTTCTTTCTGCGAAAGTGCTGTTTTCACACTGCTATGTACTCCGAACTCTATCAACAATGTAGGTTTTACCAGTTTTCTAAGTCTCTCTTATTTTCTTCTACTTAAACTTGGAATTCTCTTTGTAAAACTCTGTAACTTTTCTAGGTAGATGAATCACTGTGTATTTTCTCTTGTTTCTATGTGTTACCAATCTACAGAAACTCATACATTCTCTGTTCACTCTTTCATGAACTTAGAGAACTAAATTTCTTTCGGCGAAAGTGCTGTTTTTACAGTGCTAAGTACTCCCAACTCTATCAACAACGTAGGTTTTACCAGGTTTCTAAGTCTCTCTTATTTTCTTGTACTTAACCTAGAATTCTCTTTGTAAACCTCTGTAACTTTTCTAGGTAGATGAATCACTATGTACTTTCTCTTGTTTCTATCTGTTACCAATCTTGAGAAACTCATACATTCTGTGTTCACTTTTTCACGGACTTACAGAACGAAATTTCTTTCGGTGAAAGTGCTGTTTTCACAGTGCTAAGTACTCCCAACTTTATCCACAATGTAGGTTTTACCAGTTTTCTAAATCTCTCTTATTTTCTTGTACTTATACTTGGAGTTCTCTGAGTAAACTTCTGTAACTTCTCTAGGTGGATGAATCACTTTGTACTTTCTCTTGTTTCTATCTGTTACCAATCTTGAGAAACTCATACATTCTCTGTTCACTGTTGCCCAGACTTAGAGAAGTAGATTTCTTTCTGCGAAAGTACTGTTTTCACAGTGCTTAGTGCTCCCACCTCTATCAACAATGTAGGTTTTACCAGTTTTCTAAGTCTCTCTTATTTTCTTGTACTTATACTTCGAATTCTCTGCGTAAACCTTTGTAACTTTTCTAGGTAGATGAATCACTGTGTACTTTCTCTTGTTTCTATCTTTTACCAATCTGGAGAAACTCATACATTCTCTGTTCACTGTTTCACGGACTTAGAGAACGAAATTTCTTTCGGCGAAAGTGCTGTTTTCACAGTGCTAAGTACACCCAACTCTATCAACAATGTAGGTTTTACCAGTTTTCTAAGTCTCTCTTATTTTCTTGTACTTATGCTTGGAATTCTCTGTGTAAACCTCTGTAACTTTTCTAGGTAGGTGAATCACTGTGTACTTTCTCTTGTTTCTATCTGTTACCAATCTTGAGAAACTCATACATTCTCTGTTCACTGATTCCCAGTCTTAGAGAAGTAGATTTCTTTCTGCGAAAGTGCTGTTTTCACAGTGCTAAGTACTCCCAACTCTATCCACAATGTAGGTTTTACCAGTTTTCTAAGTCTCTCTTATTTTCTTGTACTTATACATGGAATTCTCTGTGTAAACTTCTGTAACTTCTCTAGGTAGATGAATCACTGTGTACTTTCTCTTGTTTCTATCTGTTACCAATCTTGATAATCTCATACATTCTCTGTTCACTGTTTCCCAGTCTTAGAGAAGTAGATTTCTTTCTGCGAAAGTGCTGTTTTCACAGTGCTAAGTACTCCCAACTCTATCCACAATGTCGGTTTTACCAGTTTTCTACGTCTCTCTTATTTTCTTCTACTTATACATGGAATTCTCTGTGTAAACTTCTGTAACTTCTCTAGGTAGATGAATCACTGTGTACTTTCTCTTGTTTCTATCTGTTACCAATCTTGAGAAACTCACACATTCTCTGTTCACTGTTTCCCAGTCTTAGAGAAGTAGATTTCTTTCTGCGAAAGTGCTGTTTTCACAGTACTAAGTACTCCCAACTCTATCCACAATGTATGTTTTACCAGTTTTCTAAGTCTCTCTGATTTTCTTGTACTTATACTTGGAATTCTCTGTGTAAACCTCTGTAACTTTTCTAGGTAGATGAATCACTGTGTATTTTCTCTTGTTTCTATCTGTTACCAATCTTGAGAAACTCATACATTCTCTGTTCACTGTTTCCCAGTCTTAGAGAAGTAGATTACTTTCTGCGAAAGTGCTGTTTTCACAGTGCTAAGTACTCCCATCACTATCCACAATTTAGGTTTTGACAGTTTTCTAAGTCTTTCTTATTTTCTTGTACTTATACTGGGAATTCTCTATGTAAATCTCTGTAACTTTTCTAGGTAGATGAATCACTCTGTACTTTCTCTTGTTTCTATCTGTTACCAATCTTGAGAAACTCATACATTCTCTGTTCAATGTTTCCCAGTCTTAGAGAAGTAGATTTCTTTCTGTGAAAGTGCTGTTTTCACAGTGCTAAGTACTCCCAACTCTATCCACAATGTAGGTTTTACCAGTTTTCTAAGTCTCTCTTATTTTCTTGTACTTATACTTGGAATTCTCTGTGTAAACCTCTGTAACTTTTCTGGGTAGATAAATCACTGTGTACTTTCTCTTGTTTCCATCTGTTACCAATCTTGAGAAACTCATACATTCTCTGTTCACTGTTTCCCAGTCTTAGAGAAGTAGATTTCTTTCAGCGAAAGTGCTGTTTTCACAGTGCTAAGTACTCCCAACTCTATCCACAATGTAGGTTTTACCAGTTTTCTAAGTCTCTCTTATTTTCTTGTACTTATACATGGAATTCTCTGTGTAAACCTCTGTAACTTCTCTAGGTAGATGAATCACTGTGTACTTTCTCTTGTTTCTATCTGTTACCAATCTTGAGAAACTCATACAATCTCGTTTCACTGTTTCCCAGTCTTAGAGAAGTAGATTTCTTTCGGTGAAAGTGCTGTTTGCACAGTGCTAAGTACTCCCAAATCTATCCACAATGTAGGTTTTACCAGTTTTCTAAGTCTTTCTTATTTTCTTGTACTTATACTGGGAATTCTCTGTGTAAACCTCTGTAACTTTTCTATTTAGATGAATCACTGTGTACTTTCTCTTGTTTCTATCTGTTACCAATCTTGAGAAACTCATACATTCTCTGTTCGCTTTTTTCAGTCTTAGAGAAGTAGATTTCTTTCTGTGAAAGTGCTGTTTTCACAGTGCTAAGTACTCCCAACTCTATCCACATTGTAGGTTTTACCAGTTTTCTAAGTCTTTTTTATTTTCTTGTACTTATACTGGGAATTCTCTATGTAAAGCTCGTAACTTTTCTAGGTAGATGAATCACTGTGTACTTCCTCTTGTTTCTATCTGTTACCAATTTTGAGAAACTCATACATTCTCTGTTCACTGTTTCCCAGTCTTAGAGAAGTAGAATTCTTTCAGCGAAAGTGCTGTTTTCACAGTGCTAAGTACTCCCAACTCTATCAACAATGTAGTTTTTACCAGTTTTCTAAGTCTCTCTTATTTTCTTGTACTTATACATGGAATTCTCTGTGTAAACTTCTGTAACTTCTCTGGGTAGATGATTCACTATGTACTTTCTCTTGTTTCTACCTGTTACCAACCATGAGAAACTCATACATTCTCTCTTCACTGTTTCCCAGTCTTAGAAAAGTAGATTTCTTTCTGTGAAAGTGCTGTTTTCACAGTGCTAAGTAGTCGCAACTCTATCCACAATGTAGGTTTTACCAGTTTTCTAAGTCTCCCTTATTTTCTTGTACTGATACATGGAATTCTCTGTGTAAATTTCTGTAACTTCTCTAGGTAGATGAATTACTGTGTACTTTCTCTTGTTTCTATCTGTTACCAATCTTGAGAAACTCTTACGTACTCTGTTCACTGTTTCCCAGTCTTATAGAAGTAAATTTCTTTCAGCGAAAGTGCTGTTTTCACAGTGCTAAGTACTCCCAACTCTATCCACAATGTAGGTTTTACCATTTTTCTAAGTCTCTCTTATTTTCTTGTACTTATACTTGGAATTCTCTGTGTAAACCTCTGTAACTTTTCTAGGTAGATGAATCACTGTGTACTTTCTCTTGTTTCTATCTGTTACCAATCTTGAGAAACTCATACATTCTCTGATCACTGTTTCCCAGTCTTAGAGAATTAGATTTGTTTCGGCGAAAGTGCTGTTTTCACAGTGCTAAGTACTCCAACCTCTATCAACAATGTACGTTTTACCAGTTTTCTAAGTCTCTCTTATTTTCTTGTACTTATACTTGGAATTCTCTGTGTAAACCTCTGTAACTTTTATAGGTAGATGAATCACTGTGTACTTTCTCTTGTTTCTATCTGTTACCAATCTTGAGAAACTCATACATTCTCTGTTCACTGTTTCCCAGTCTTAGAGAAGTATATTTCTTTCAGCGAAAGTGCTGTTTTCACAGTGCTAAGTAATCCCAACTCTATCAACAATGTAGTTTCTAACAGTTTTCTAAATCTCTCTTATTTTCTTGTACTTATACATGGATTCTCTGTGTAAACTTCTGTAACTTCTCTAGGTAGATGAATCACTGTGTACTTTCTCTTGTTTCTATCTGTTACCAATCTTGAGAAACTCATACGTACTCTGTTCACTGTTTCCCAGTCTTAGAGAAGTAGATTTCTTTCAGGGAAAGTGCTGTTTTCACAGTGCTAAGTACTCCCATCTCTATCAACAATGTAGGTTTTACCAATTTTCTAAGTCTCTCTTATTTTCTTGTACTTATACTTGGAATTCTCTGTGTAAACCTCTGTAACTTTTCTAGGTAAATGAATCACTGTGTACTTTCTCTTGTTTCTATCTGTTACCAATCTTGAGAAACTCATACATTCTCTGTTCACTGTTTCACGGACTTAGAGAACTAAATTTCTTTCGGCAAATGTGCTGTTTTCGCAGTGCTAAGTACTCCCAACTCTGTCAACAATGTAGGTTTTACCAGTTTTCTAAGTCTCTCTTATTTTCTTGTACTTAAACTTGGAATTCTCTTTGTAAAACTCTGTAACTTTTCTAGGTAGATGAATCACTGTGTACTTTCTCTTGTTTCTATCTGTTACCAATCTTGAGAAACTCATACATTCTCTGTTCACTGTTTCCCAGTCTTAGAGAAGTAGATTTCTTTCGACGAAACTGCTGTTTTCACAGTGCTAAGTACTCCCAACTCTATCAACAATGTAGGTTTTACCAGTTTTCTACGTCTCTCTTATTTTCTTGTACTTATACTTGGAATTCTCTGTGTAAACCTCTGTAACTTTTCCAGGTAGATGAATCACTGTGTACTTTCTCTTGTTTCTATCTGTAACCAATCTTGAGAAACTCATACATTCTCTGTTCACTGTTTCACGGACTTAGAGAACGATATTTCTTTCGGCGAAAGTACTGTTTTCACAGTGCTAAGTACTCCCAACTCGATCAACAATGTAGGTTTTACCAGTTTTCTAAGTCTCTCTTATTTTCTTGTCCTTATACTTGAAATTCTCTGTGTAAACCTCTGCAACTTTTCTAGATAGATGAATCCCTGTGTACTTTCTCTTGTTTCTATCTGTTACCAATCTTGAGAAACTCATACATTCTCTGTTCACTGTTTCCCAGTCTTAGAGAAGTAGATTTCTTTCTGCGAAAGTGCTGTTTTCACAGTGCTAAGTATTCCCAACTCTATCCACAATGTAGGTTTTACCAGTTTTCTAAGTCTCTCTTATTTTCTTGTACTGATACATGGAATTCTCTGTGTAAACTTCTGTAACTTCTCTAGGTAGATGAATCACCGTGTACTTTCTCTTGTTTCTATCTGTTACCAATCATCAGAAACTCATATATTCTCTGTTCACTGTTTCCCAGTCTTAGAGAAGTAGATTTCTTTCGACGAAACTGCTGTTTTCACAGTGCTAAGTACTCCCAACTCTATCAACAATGTCGGTTTTACCAGTTTTCTAAGTCTCTCTTATTTTCTTGTACTTATACTTGGCATTCTGTTTGTAAACCTCTGTAACTTTTCTAGGTAGACGAATCACTGTGTACTTTCTCTTGTTTCTATCTGTTACCAATCTTGAGAAACTCATACATTCTCTGTTCACTGTTTCAGGGACTTAGAGAACTAAATTTTTTCTGCGAAAGTGCGGTTTTCACAGTGTTAACTACTCCCAACTCGATCAACAATGTAGGTTTTACCAGTTTTCTAAGACTCTCTTATTTTCTTGTACTTATACTTGGAATTCTCTGTGTAAACCTCTGTAACTTTTCTAGGTAGATGAAAAACTGTGCACTTTCTCATGTTTCTATCTGTTACCAATCTTGAGAAAATTATACACTCTCTGTTCACTGTTTCCCAGTATTAGAGAAGTAAATTTCTTTCTGCCAAAGTGCTGTTTTCACAGTGCTAAGTACTCCGAACTCTATCCACAATGTAGGTTTTCCCAGTTTTCTAAGTCTCTCTTATTTTCTTGTACTTATACATGGAATTCTCTGTGTAAACTTCTGTAACTTCTCTGGGTAGATGAATCACTGTGTACTTTCTCTTGTTTCTATCTGTTACCAATCTTGAGAAACTCATACATTCTCTGCTCACTTTTTTCAGTCTTAGAGAAGTAGATTTCTTTCTGTGAAAGTGCTGTTTTCACAGTGCTAAGTACTCCCAACTCTATCCACATTGTAGGTTTTACCAGTTTTCTAACTCTTTTTTATTTTCTTGTACTTATACTGGGAATTCTCTATGTAAACCTCGTAACTTTTCTAGGTAGATGAATCACTGTGTACTTCCTCTTGTTTCTATCTGTTACGAATCTTCAGAAACTCATACATTCTCTGTTCACTGTTTCCCAGACTTAGAGAAGTAGATTTCTTTCGGTGAAAGTGCTGTTTTCACAGTGCTAAGTACTCCCAACTCGATCAACAATGTAGGTTTTACCAGTTTAATAAGTCTCTCTTATTTTCTTGTACTTATACATGGAATTCTCTGTGTAAACCTCTGTAACTTTTCTAGGTAGATGAATCCCTGTGTACTTTCTCTTGTTTCTATCTGTTACCAATCTTGAGAAACTCATACATTCTCTGTTCACTGTTTCCCAGTCTTAGAGAAGTAGAATTCTTTCAGCGAAAGTGCTGTTTTCACAGTGCTAAGTACTCCCAACTCTATCAACAATGTAGTTTTTACCAGTTTTCTAAGTCTCTCTTATTTTCTTGTACTTATACATGGAATTCTCTGTGTAAACTTCTGTAACTTCTCTGGGTAGATGATTCACTATGTACTTTCTCTTGTTTCTACCTGTTACCAACCATGAGAAACTCATACATTCTCTCTTCACTGTTTCCCAGTCTTAGAAAAGTAGATTTCTTTCTGTGAAAGTGCTGTTTTCACAGTGCTAAGTAGTCGCAACTCTATCCACAATGTAGGTTTTACCAGTTTTCTAAGTCTCCCTTATTTTCTTGTACTGATACATGGAATTCTCTGTGTAAACTTCTGTAAATTCTCTAGGTAGATGAATTACTGTGTACTTTCTCTTGTTTCTATCTGTTACCAATCTTGAGAAACTCATACGTACTCTGTTCACTGTTTCCCAGTCTTATAGAAGTAAATTTCTTTCAGCGAAAGTGCTGTTTTCACAGTGCTAAGTACTCCCAACTCTATCCACAATGTAGGTTTTACCATTTTTCTAAGTCTCTCTTATTTTCTTGTACTTATACTTGGAATTCTCTGTGTAAACCTCTGTAACTTTTCTACGTAGATGAATCACTGTGTACTTTCTCTTGTTTCTATCTGTTACCAATCTTGAGAAACTCATACATTCTCTGATCACTGTTTCCCAGTCTTAGAGAAGTAGATTTGTTTCGGCGAAAGTGCTGTTTTCACAGTGCTAAGTACTCCAACCTCTATCAGCAATGTACGTTTTACCAGTTTTCTAAGTCTCTCTTATTTTCTTGTACTTATACTTGGAATTCTCTGTGTAAACCTCTGTAACTTTTCTAGGTAGATGAATCACCGTGTACTTTCTCTTGTTTCTATCTGTTACCAATCTTCAGAAACTCATACATTCTCTGTTCACTGTTTCCCGGACTTAGAGAAGGAAATTTCTATCGACGCAAGTGCTGTTTACACAGTGCTAAGTACTCCGAACTCTATCCACAATGTAGGTTTTACCAGTTTTCTAAGTCTCTCTGATTTTCTTGTACTTACACTTGGAATTCTCTGTGTAAACCTCTGTAACTTTTCTAGGTAGATGAATCACTGTGTACTTTCTCTTGTTTCTATCTGTTACCAATCTTGAGAAACTCATAAATTCTCTCTTCACTGTTTCACAGACTTAGAGAACGAAATTTCTTTCGGCGAAAGTGCTGTTTTCACAGTGCAAAGTACTCCCAACTCTATCCACAGTGTAGGTTTTACCAGTGTTCTAAGTCTATCTTATTTCGTTGTACTTATACTTGGAATTCTCTGTGAAAACCTCTGTAACTTCTCTAGGTGGATGAATCACTGTGTACTTTCTCTTGTTTCTATCTGTTACCAATCATGAAAAACTCATACATTCTCTGTTCACTGTTTCCCAGTCTTAGAGAAGTAGATTTCCTTCTGCGAAAGTGCTGTTTTCACAGTGCTAAGTACTCCCAACTCTATCAACAATTTAGGTTTTACCAGTTTTCTAAGTCTTTCTTATTATCTTGTACTTCTACTTGGAATTCTCTGTGTAAACCTCTGTAACTTTTCTAGGTAGATGAATCACTGTGTACTTTCTCTTGTTTCTATCTGTTACCAATCTTGAGAAACTCATATATTCTCTGTTCACTGTTTCCCAGTCTTAGAGAAGTAGATTTCTTTCTGCGAAAGTGCTGTTTTCACAGTGCTAAGTACTCCCAACTCTATCCACAATGTAGGTTTTACCAGTTTTCTAAGTCTTTCTTATTATCTTGTACTTATACTTGGAATTCTCTGTGTAAACCTCTGTAACTTTTCTAGGTAGATGAATCACTGTGTACTTTCTCTTGCTTCTATCTGTTACCAATCTTGAGAAACTCATACATTCTCTGTTCACTGTTTCCCAGTCTTAGAGAAGTAGATTTCTTTCTGCGAAAGTGCTGTTTTCACAGTGCTAAGTACTCCCAACTCTATCCACAATGTAGGTTTTACCAGTTTTCTAAGTCTTTCTTATTATCTTGTACTTATACTTGGAATTCTCTGTGTAAACCTCTGTAACTTTTCTAGGTAGATGAATCACTGTGTACTTTCTCTTGTTTCTATCTGTTACCAATCTTGAGAAACTCATATATTCTCTGTTCACTGTTTCCCAGTCTTAGCGAAGTAGTTTTCTTTCTGCGAAAGTGCTGTTTTCACAGTGCTAAGTACTCCCAACTCTATCCACAATGTAGCTTTTACCAGTTTTCTAAGTCTCTCTTATTTTCTTGTACTGATACATGGAATTCTCTGTGTAAACTTCTGTAACTTCTCTAGGTAGATGAATCACTGTGTACTTTCTCTTGTTTCTATCTGTTACCAATCATGAGAAACTCATACATTCTCTGTTCACTGTTTCCCAGTCTTAGAGAAGTAGATTTCTTTCGACGAAACTGCTGTTTTCACAGTGCGAAGTACTCCCAACTCTATCAACAATGTAGGTTTTACCAGTTTTCTAAGTCTCTCTTATTTTCTTGTACTTATACTTGGAATTCTCTGTGTAAACCTCTGTAACTTTTATAGGTAGATGAATCACTGTGTACTTTCTCTTGTTTCTATCTGTTACCAATCTTGAGAAACTCATACATTCTCTGTTCACTGTTTCACAGACTTAGAGAACTAAATTTTTTGGCGAAAGTGCTATTTTCACAGTGCTAAGTACTCCCAACTCTATCAACAATGTAGGTTTTACCAGTTTTCTAAGTCTCTCTTATTTTCTTGTACTTATACTTGGAATTCTCTGTGTAAACCTCTATAACTTTTCTACGTAGATGAATCACTGTGTACTTTCTCTTGTTTCTATCTGTTACCAATCTTGGGAAACTCATACATTCTCTGTTCACTGTTTCCCAGTCTTAGAGAAGTAGATTTGTTCCGGCGAAAGTGCTGTTTTCACAGTGCTAAGTACTTCCACGTCTATCAACAATGTAGGTTTTACCAGTTTTCTAAGTCTCCCTTATTTTCTTGTACTTATACTAGGAATTCTCTGTGTAAACCTCTGTAACTTTTCTAGGTAGATGAATCACCGTGTACTTTCTCTTGTTTCTATCTGTTACCAATCTTCAGAAACTCATACATTCTCTGTTCACTGTTTCACGGACTTAGAGAAGGAAATTTCTATCGGCGAAAGTGCTGTTTTCACAGTGCTAAGTACTCCGAAATCTATCAACAATGTAGGTTTTACCAGTTTTCTAAGTCTCTCTTATTTTATTGTACTTAAGCTTGGAATTCTCTGTGTAAACTTCTGTAACTTTTCTAGGTAGATGAATCACTGTGTACTTTCTCTTGTTTCTATCTGTTACCAATCTTGAGAAACTCATACATTCTCTGTTCACTGTTTCCCAGTCTTAGAGAAGTAGATTTCTTTCAGCGAAAGTGCTGTTTTCACAGTGCTAAGTAATCCCAACTCTATCAACAATGTAGTTTCTACCAGTTTTCTAAGTCTCTCTTATTTTCTTGTACTTATACATGGAATTCTCTGTGAAAACTTCTGTAACTTCTCTAGGTAGATGAATCACTGTGTACTTTCTCTTGTTTCTATCTGTTACCAATCTTGAGAAACTCATACGTACTCTGTTCACTGTTTCCCAGTCTTAGAGAAGTAGATTTCTTTCAGGGAAAGTGCTGTTTTCACAGTGCTAAGTACTCCCAACTCTATCAACAATGTAGGTTTTCCCACTTTTCTAAGTCTCTCTTATTTTCTTGTACTTATACTTGGAATTCTCTGTGTAAACCTCTGTAACTTTTCTAGGTAAATGAATCACTGTGTACTTTCTCTTGTTTCTATCTGTTACCAATCTTGAGAAACTCATACATTCTCTGTTCACTGTTTCACGGACTTAGAGAACTAAATTTCTTTCGGCAAATGTGCTGTTTTCGCAGTGCTAAGTACTCCCAACTCTGTCAACAATGTAGGTTTTACCAGTTTTCTAAGTCTCTCTTATTTTCTTGTACTTAAACTTGGAATTCTCTTTGTAAAACTCTGTAACTTTTCTAGGTAGATGAATCACTGTGTACTTTCTCTTGTTTCTATCTGTTACCAATCTTGAGAAACTCATACATTCTCTGTTCACTGTTTCCCAGTCTTAGAGAAGTAGATTTCTTTCGACGAAACTGCTGTTTTCACAGTGCTAAGTACTCCCAACTCTATCAACAATGTAGGTTTTACCAGTTTTCTACGTCTCTCTTATTTTCTTGTACTTATACTTGGAATTCTCTGTGTAAACCTCTGTAACTTTTCTAGGTAGATGAATCACTGTGTACTTTCTCTTGTTTCTATCTGTTACCAATCTTGAGAAACTCATATATTCTCTGTTCACTGTTTCCCAGTCTTAGCGAAGTAGTTTTCTTTCTGCGAAAGTGCTGTTTTCACAGTGCTAAGTACTCCCAACTCTATCCACAATGTAGCTTTTACCAGTTTTCTAAGTCTCTCTTATTTTCTTGTACTGATACATGGAATTCTCTGTGTAAACTTCTGTAACTTCTCTAGGTAGATGAATCACTGTGTACTTTCTCTTGTTTCTATCTGTTACCAATCATGAGAAACTCATACATTCTCTGTTCACTGTTTCCCAGTCTTAGAGAAGTAGATTTCTTTCGACGAAACTGCTGTTTTCACAGTGCGAAGTACTCCCAACTCTATCAACAATGTAGGTTTTACCAGTTTTCTAAGTCTCTCTTATTTTCTTGTACTTATACTTGGAATTCTCTGTGTAAACCTCTGTAACTTTTATAGGTAGATGAATCACTGTGTACTTTCTCTTGTTTCTATCTGTTACCAATCTTGAGAAACTCATACATTCTCTGTTCACTGTTTCACAGACTTAGAGAACTAAATTTTTTGGCGAAAGTGCTATTTTCACAGTGCTAAGTACTCCCAACTCTATCAACAATGTAGGTTTTACCAGTTTTCTAAGTCTCTCTTATTTTCTTGTACTTATACTTGGAATTCTCTGTGTAAACCTCTATAACTTTTCTACGTAGATGAATCACTGTGTACTTTCTCTTGTTTCTATCTGTTACCAATCTTGGGAAACTCATACATTCTCTGTTCACTGTTTCCCAGTCTTAGAGAAGTAGATTTGTTCCGGCGAAAGTGCTGTTTTCACAGTGCTAAGTACTTCCACGTCTATCAACAATGTAGGTTTTACCAGTTTTCTAAGTCTCCCTTATTTTCTTGTACTTATACTAGGAATTCTCTGTGTAAACCTCTGTAACTTTTCTAGGTAGATGAATCACCGTGTACTTTCTCTTGTTTCTATCTGTTACCAATCTTCAGAAACTCATACATTCTCTGTTCACTGTTTCACGGACTTAGAGAAGGAAATTTCTATCGGCGAAAGTGCTGTTTTCACAGTGCTAAGTACTCCGAAATCTATCAACAATGTAGGTTTTACCAGTTTTCTAAGTCTCTCTTATTTTATTGTACTTAAGCTTGGAATTCTCTGTGTAAACTTCTGTAACTTTTCTAGGTAGATGAATCACTGTGTACTTTCTCTTGTTTCTATCTGTTACCAATCTTGAGAAACTCATACATTCTCTGTTCACTGTTTCCCAGTCTTAGAGAAGTAGATTTCTTTCAGCGAAAGTGCTGTTTTCACAGTGCTAAGTAATCCCAACTCTATCAACAATGTAGTTTCTACCAGTTTTCTAAGTCTCTCTTATTTTCTTGTACTTATACATGGAATTCTCTGTGAAAACTTCTGTAACTTCTCTAGGTAGATGAATCACTGTGTACTTTCTCTTGTTTCTATCTGTTACCAATCTTGAGAAACTCATACGTACTCTGTTCACTGTTTCCCAGTCTTAGAGAAGTAGATTTCTTTCAGGGAAAGTGCTGTTTTCACAGTGCTAAGTACTCCCAACTCTATCAACAATGTAGGTTTTCCCACTTTTCTAAGTCTCTCTTATTTTCTTGTACTTATACTTGGAATTCTCTGTGTAAACCTCTGTAACTTTTCTAGGTAAATGAATCACTGTGTACTTTCTCTTGTTTCTATCTGTTACCAATCTTGAGAAACTCATACATTCTCTGTTCACTGTTTCACGGACTTAGAGAACTAAATTTCTTTCGGCAAATGTGCTGTTTTCGCAGTGCTAAGTACTCCCAACTCTGTCAACAATGTAGGTTTTACCAGTTTTCTAAGTCTCTCTTATTTTCTTGTACTTAAACTTGGAATTCTCTTTGTAAAACTCTGTAACTTTTCTAGGTAGATGAATCACTGTGTACTTTCTCTTGTTTCTATCTGTTACCAATCTTGAGAAACTCATACATTCTCTGTTCACTGTTTCCCAGTCTTAGAGAAGTAGATTTCTTTCGACGAAACTGCTGTTTTCACAGTGCTAAGTACTCCCAACTCTATCAACAATGTAGGTTTTACCAGTTTTCTACGTCTCTCTTATTTTCTTGTACTTATACTTGGAATTCTCTTTGTAAACCTCTGTAACTTTTCTAGGTAGACGAATCACTGTGTACTTTCTCTTGTTTCTATCTGTTACCAATCTTGAGAAACTCATACATTCTCTGTTCACTGTTTCACGGACTTAGAGAACTAAATTTTTTCGGCGAAAGTGCTGTTTTCAGAGTGCTAAGTACTCCCAACTCTATCAACAATGTAGGTTTTACCAGTTTTCTAAGTCTCTCTTATTTTCTTGTACTTATACTTGGAATTCTCTGTGTAAACCTCTGTAACTTTTCTAGGTAGATGAATCACTGTGTACTTTCTCTTGTTTCTATCTGTTACCAATCTTGAGAAACTCAGACATTCTCTGTTCACTGTTTCCCAGTCTTAGAGAAATAGATTTCTTTCTGCGAAAGTGCTGTTTTCACAGTGCTAAGTACTCCCTACTCTATCAACAATGTAGGTTTTACCAGTTTTCTAAGTCTCTCTTACTTTCTTGTACTTATACTTGGAATTCTCTGTGTAAACCTCTGTAACTTTTCTGGGTAGATGAATCACTGTGTACTTTCTCTTGTTTCTACCTGTTACCAATCTTGAGAAACTCATACATTCTCTGTTCACTGTTTCACGGACTTAGAGAACGAAATTTCTTTCGGCGAAAGTGCTGTTTTCACAGTGCTAAGTACTCCCAACTCTATCAACAATGTAGGTATTACCAGTTTTCTAAGTCTCTCTTATTTTCTTGTACTTATGATTGGAATTCTCTGTGTAAACCTCTGTACCTTTTCTACGTAGATGAATCACTGTGTACTTTCTCTTGTTTCTATCTGTTACCAATCTTGAGAAACTCATACGTACTCTGTTCACTGTTTCCCAGTCTTAGAGAGGTACATTTCTTTCGGCGAAAGTGCTGTTTTCACAGTGCTAAGTACTCCCAACTCTATCCACAATGTAGGTTTTACCAGTTTTCTAAGTCTCTCTTATTTTCTTATACTTATACATGGAATTCTCTGTGTAAACTTCTGTAACTTCTCTAGGTAGATGAATCACTGTGTACTTTCTCTTGTTTCTATCTGTTACCAATCTTGAGAAACTCATACATTCTCGTTTCACTGTTTCCCAGTCTTAGAGAAGTAGATTTCTTTCAGTGAAAGTGCTGTTTTCACAGTGCTAAGTACTCCCAACTCTATCCACAATGTAGGTTTTACCAGTTTTCTAAGTCTTTCTTATTTTCTTGTACTTATACTGGGAAATCTCTGTGTAAACCTCTGTAACTTTTCTAGGTAGATGAATCACTGTGTACTTTCTCTTGTTTCTATCTGTTACCAATCTTGAGAAACTCATACATTCTCTGTTCACTGTTTCCCAGTCTTAGAGAAGTAGATTTCTTCCTGCGAAAGTGCTGTTTTCACAGTGCTAAGTACTCCCAACTCTATCCACAACGTAGGTTTTACCAGTTTTCTAAGTCTCTCTGATTTTCTTGTACTTATACTTGGAATTTTCTGTGTAAACCTCTGTAACTTTTCTGGGTAGATGAATCACTGTGTACTTTCTCTTGTTTCTATCTGTTACCAATCTTGAGAAACTCATACATTCTCTGTTCACTGTTGCCCAGTCTTAGAGAAGTAGATTTCTTTCGGCGAAAGTGCTGTTTTCACAGTGCTAAGTACTCCCAACTATATCCACAATGTAGGTTTTACCAGTTTTCTAAGTCTCTCTTATTTTCTTGTACTTATACATGGAATTCTCTGTGTAAACTTCTGTAACTTCTCTAGGTAGATGAATCACTGTGTACTTTCTCTTGTTTCTATCTGTTAGCAATCTTGAGAAACTCATACATTCTCGTTTCACTGTTTCGCAGTCTTAGAGAAGTAGATTTCTTTCGGTGAAAGTGCTGTTTTCACAGTGCTAAGTACTCCCAACTCTATCAACAATGTAGGTTTTACCAGTTTCTAAGTCTCTCTTATTTTCTTGTACTTATACTTGGAATTCTCTGTGTAAACCTCTGTAACTTTTCTAGGTAGATGAATCACTGTGTACTTTCTCTTGTTTCTATCTGTTACCAATCTTGAGAAACTCATACATTCTCTGTTCACTGTTTCACGGACTTAGACAACGAAATTTCTTTCGGCGAAAGTGCTGTTTTAACAGTGCTAAGTACTCCCAACTCTATCAACAATGTAGGTTTTCCCAGTTTTCTAAATCTCTCTTATTTTGTTGTACTTATACTTGGACTTCTCTGTGTAAACCTCTGTAACATGTCAAGGTAGATGAATCACTGTGAACTTTTTCTTGTTTCTATCTGTTACCAATCATCAGAAACTCATATATTCTCTGTTCACTGTTTCCCAGTCTTGGAGAAGTAGATTTCTTTCGACGAAACTGCTGTTTTCACAGTGCTAAGTACTCCCAACTCTATCAACAATGTCGGTTTTACCAGTTTTCTAAGTCTCTCTTATTTTCTTGTACTTATACTTGGCATTCTGTTTGTAAACCTCTGTAACTTTTCTAGGTAGACGAATCACTGTGTACTTTCTCTTGTTTCTATCTGTTACCAATCTTGAGAAACTCATACATTCTCTGTTCACTGTTTCACGGACTTAGAGAACTAAATTTTTTCCGCGAAAGTGCGGTTTTCACAGTGCTAAGTACTCCCAACTCGATCAACAATGTAGGTTTTACCAGTTTTCTAAGTCTCTCTGATTTTCTTGTACTTACACTTCGATTTCTCTGTGTAAACCTCTGTAACTTTTCTAGGTAGATGAATCACTGTGTACTTTCTCTTGTTTCTATCTGTTACCAATCTTGAGAAACTCATAAATTCTCTCTTCACTGTTTCACAGACTTAGAGAACGAAATTTCTTTCGGCGAAAGTGCTGTTTTCACAGTGCTAAGTACTCCCAACTCTATCCACAGTGTAGGTTTTACCAGTGTTCTAAGTCTATCTTATTTCGTTGTACTTATACTTGGAATTCTCTGTGAAAACCTCTGTAACTTCTCTAGGTGGATGAATCACTGTGTACTTTCTCTTGTTTCTGTCTGTTACCAATCATGAAAAACTCATACATTCTCTGTTCACTGTTTCCCAGTCTTAGAGAAGTAGATTTCCTTCTGCGAAAGTGCTGTTTTCACAGTGCTAAGTACTCCCAACTCTATCAACAATTTAGGTTTTACCAGTTTTCTAAGTCTCTCTTACTTTCTTGTACTTATACTTGGAATTCTCTGTGTAAACCTCTGTAACTTTTCTAGGTAGATGAATCACTGTGAACTTTCTCTTTTTTCTGCCTGTTACCAATCTTGAGAAACTCATACATTCTCTGTTCACTGTTTCACGGACTTAGAGAACGAAATTTCTCTCGGCGAAAGTGCTGTTTTCACAGTGCTAAGTTCTCCCAACTCTATCCACAATGTAGGTTTTACCAGTTTTCTAATTCTCTCTTATTTTCTTGTATTGATACATGGAATTCTCTGTGTAAACTTCTGTAACTTCTCTAGGTAGATGAATCACTGTGTACTTTCTCTTGTTTCGATCTATTACCAATCTTGAGAAACTCATAGGTACTCTGTTCACTGTTTCCCAGGCTTAGAGAAGTAGATTTCTTTCGGCGAAAATACTGTTTTCTCAGTGCTAAGTACTCCCATCTCTATCCACAATGTAGGTTTTACCAGTGTTCTAAGTCTCTCTTATTTTCTTGTACTTATACTTGGAATTCTCTGTGTAAACCTCTGTAACTTTTCCAGGTAGATGAATCACTGTGTACTTTCTCTTGTTTCTATCTGTAACCAATCTTGAGAAACTCATACATTCTCTGTTCACTGTTTCACGGACTTAGAGAACGATATTTCTTTCGGCGAAAGTACTGTTTTCACAGTGCTAAGTACTCCCAACTCGATCAACAATGTAGGTTTTACCAGTTTTCTAAGTCTCTCTTATTTTCTTGTCCTTATACTTGAAATTCTCTGTGTAAACCTCTGTAACTTTTCTAGATAGATGAATCCCTGTGTACTTTCTCTTGTTTCTATCTGTTACCAATCTTGAGAAACTCATACATTCTCTGTTCACTGTTTCCCAGTCTTAGAGAAGTAGATTTCTTTCTGCGAAAGTGCTGTTTTCACAGTGCTAAGTATTCCCAACTCTATCCACAATGTAGGTTTTACCAGTTTTCTAAGTCTCTCTTATTTTCTTGTACTGATACATGGAATTCTCTGTGTAAACTTCTGTAACTTCTCTAGGTAGATGAATCAATGTGTACTTTCTCTTGTTTCTATCTGTTACCAATCATCAGAAACTCATATATTCTCTGTTCACTGTTTCCCAGTCTTAGAGAAGTAGATTTCTTTCGACGAAACTGCTGTTTTCACAGTGCTAAGTACTCCCAACTCTATCAACAATGTCGGTTTTTGCCAGTTTTCTAAGTCTCTCTTATTTTCTTGTACTTATACTTGGCATTCTGTTTGTAAACCTCTGTAACTTTTCTAGGTAGACGAATCACTGTGTACTTTCTCTTGTTTCTATCTGTTACCAATCTTGAGAAACTCATACATTCTCTGTTCACTGTTTCACGGACTTAGAGAACTAAATTTTTTCCGCGAAAGTGCGGTTTTCACAGTGCTAAGTACTCCCAACTCGATCAACAATGTAGGTTTTACCAGTTTTCTAAGACTCTCTTATTTTCTTGTACTTATACTTGGAATTCTCTGTGTAAATCTCTGTAACTTTTCTAGGTAGATGAAAAACTGTGCACTTTCTCATGTTTCTATCTGTTACCAATCTTGAGAAAATTATACACTCTCTGTTCACTGTTTCCCAGTATTAGAGAAGTAAATTTCTTTCTGTGAAAGTGCTGTTTTCACAGTGCTTAGTACTCCGAACTCTATCCACAATGTAGGTTTTCCCAGTTTTCTAAGTCTCTCTTATTTTCTTGTACTTATACATGGAATTCTCTGTGTAAACTTCTGTAACTTCTCTGGGTAGATGAATCACTGTGTACTTTCTCTTGTTTCTATCTGTTACCAATCTTGAGAAACTCATACATTCTCTGTTCACTTTTTTCAGTCTTAGAGAAGTAGATTTCTTTCTGTGAAAGTGCTGTTTTCACAGTGCTAAGTACTCCCAACTCTATCCACATTGTAGGTTTTACCAGTTTTCTAAGTCTTTTTTATTTTCTTGTACTTATACTGGGAATTCTCTATGTAAACCTCGTAACTTTTCTAGGTAGATGAATCACTGTGTACTTCCTCTTGTTTCTATCTGTTACGAATCTTGAGAAACTCATACATTCTCTGTTCACTGTTTCCCAGACTTAGAGAAGTAGATTTCTTTCGGTGAAAGTGCTGTTTTCACAGTGCTAAGTACTCCCAACTCGATCAACAATGTAGGTTTTACCAGTTTAATAAGTCTCTCTTATTTTCATGTACTTATACATGGAATTCTCTGTGTAAACCTCTGTAACTTTTCTAGGTAGATGAATCCCTGTGTACTTTCTCTTGTTTCTATCTGTTACCAATCTTGAGAAACTCATACATTCTCTGTTCACTGTTTCCCAGTCTTAGAGAAGTAGAATTCTTTCAGCGAAAGTGCTGTTTTCACAGTGCTAAGTACTCCCAACTCTATCAACAATGTAGTTTTTACCAGTTTTCTAAGTCTCTCTTATTTTCTTGTACTTATACATGGAATTCTCTGTGTAAACTTCTGTAACTTCTCTGGGTAGATGATTCACTATGTACTTTCTCTTGTATCTACCTGTTACCAACCATGAGAAACTCATACATTCTCTCTTCACTGTTTCCCAGTCTTAGAAAAGTAGATTTCTTTCTGTGAAAGTGCTGTTTTCACAGTGCTAAGTAGTCACAACTCTATCCACAATGTAGGTTTTACCAGTTTTCTAAGTCTCCCTTATTTTCTTGTACTGATACATGGAATTCTCTGTGTAAACTTCTGTAAATTCTCTAGGTAGATGAATTACTGTGTACTTTCTCTTGTTTCTATCTGTTACCAATCTTGAGAAACTCATACGTACTCTGTTCACTGTTTCCCAGTCTTATAGAAGTAAATTTCTTTCAGCGAAAGTGCTGTTTTCACAGTGCTAAGTACTCCCAACTCTATCCACAATGTAGGTTTTACCATTTTTCTAAGTCTCTCTTATTTTCTTGTACTTATACTTGGAATTCTCTGTGTAAACCTCTGTAACTTGTCTACGTAGATGAATCACTGTGTACTTTCTCTTGTTCTATCTGTTACCAATCTTGAGAAACTCATACATTCTCTGATCACTGTTTCCCAGTCTTAGAGAAGTAGATTTATTTCGGCGAAAGTGCTGTTTTCACAGTGCTAAGTACTCCAACCTCTATCAACAATGTACGTTTTACCAGTTTTCTAAGTCTCTCTTATTTTCTTGTACTTATACTTGGAATTCTCTGTGTAAACCTCTGTAACTTTTCTAGGTAGATGAATCACCGTGTACTTTCTCTTGTTTCTATCTGTTACCAATCTTCAGAAACTCATACATTCTCTGTTCACTGTTTCCCGGACTTAGAGAAGGAAATTTCTATCGACGAAAGTGCTGTTTACACAGTGCTAAGTACTCCGAACTCTATCCACAATGTAGGTTTTACCAGTTTTCTAAGTCTCTCTGATTTTCTTGTACTTACACTTGGAATTCTCTGTGTAAACCTCTGTAACTTTTCTACGTAGATGAATCACTGTGTACTTTCTCTTGTTTCTATCTGTTACCAATCTTGAGAAACTCATAAATTCTCTCTTCACTGTTTCACAGACTTAGAGAACGAAATTTCTTTCGGCGAAAGTGCTGTTTTCACAGTGCTAAGTACTCCCCACTCTATCCACAGTGTAGGTTTTACCAGTGTTCTAAGTCTATCTTATTTCGTTGTACTTATACTTGGAATTCTCTGTGAAAACCTCTGTAACTTCTCTAGGTGGATGAATCACTGTGTACTTTCTCTTGTTTCTATCTGTTACCAATCATGAAAAACTCATACATTCTCTGTTCACTGTTTCCCAGTCTTAGAGAAGTAGATTTCCTTCTGCGAAAGTGCTGTTTTCACAGTGCTAAGTACTCCCAACTCTATCAACAATTTAGGTTTTACCAGTTTTCTAAGTCTTTCTCATTATCTTGTACTTCTACTTGGAATTCTCTGTGTAAACCTCTGTAACTTTTCTAGGTAGATGAATCACTGTGTACTTTCTCTTGTTTCTATCTGTTACCAATCTTGAGAAACTCATACATTCTCTGTTCACTGTTTCCCAGTCTTAGAGAAGTAGATTTCTTCCTGCGAAAGTGCTGTTTTCACAGTGCTAAGTACTCCCAACTCTATCCACAACGTAGGTTTTACCAGTTTTCTAAGTCTCTCTGATTTTCTTGTACTTATACTTGGAATTTTCTGTGTAAACCTCTGTAACTTTTCTGGGTAGATGAATCACTGTGTACTTTCTCTTGTTTCTATCTGTTACCAATCTTGAGAAACTCATACATTCTCTGTTCACTGTTGCCCAGTCTTAGAGAAGTAGATTTCTTTCGGCGAAAGTGCTGTTTTCACAGTGCTAAGTACTCCCAACTATATCCACAATGTAGGTTTTACCAGTTTTCTAAGTCTCTCTTATTTTCTTGTACTTATACATGGAATTCTCTGTGTAAACTTCTGTAACTTTTCTAGGTAGATGAATCACTGTGTACTTTCTCTTGTTTCTATCTGTTAGCAATCTTGAGAAACTCATACATTCTCGTTTCACTGTTTCGCAGTCTTAGAGAAGTAGATTTCTTTCGGTGAAAGTGCTGTTTTCACAGTGCTAAGTACTCCCAACTCTATCAACAATGTAGGTTTTACCAGTTTCTAAGTCTCTCTTATTTTCTTGTACTTATACTTGGAATTCTCTGTGTAAACCTCTGTAACTTTTCTAGGTAGATGAATCACTGTGTACTTTCTCTTGTTTCTATCTGTTACCAATCTTGAGAAACTCATACATTCTCTGTTCACTGTTTCACGGACTTAGACAACGAAATTTCTTTCGGCGAAAGTGCTGTTTTAACAGTGCTAAGTACTCCCAACTCTATCAACAATGTAGGTTTTCCCAGTTTTCTAAATCTCTCTTATTTTGTTGTACTTATACTTGGACTTCTCTGTGTAAACCTCTGTAACATGTCAAGGTAGATGAATCACTGTGAACTTTTTCTTGTTTCTATCTGTTACCAATCATCAGAAACTCATATATTCTCTGTTCACTGTTTCCCAGTCTTGGAGAAGTAGATTTCTTTCGACGAAACTGCTGTTTTCACAGTGCTAAGTACTCCCAACTCTATCAACAATGTCGGTTTTACCAGTTTTCTAAGTCTCTCTTATTTTCTTGTACTTATACTTGGCATTCTGTTTGTAAACCTCTGTAACTTTTCTAGGTAGACGAATCACTGTGTACTTTCTCTTGTTTCTATCTGTTACCAATCTTGAGAAACTCATACATTCTCTGTTCACTGTTTCACGGACTTAGAGAACTAAATTTTTTCCGCGAAAGTGCGGTTTTCACAGTGCTAAGTACTCCCAACTCGATCCACAATGTAGGTTTTACCAGTTTTCTAAGTCTCTCTGATTTTCTTGTACTTACACTTCGATTTCTCTGTGTAAACCTCTGTAACTTTTCTAGGTAGATGAATCACTGTGTACTTTCTCTTGTTTCTATCTGTTACCAATCTTGAGAAACTCATAAATTCTCTCTTCACTGTTTCACAGACTTAGAGAACGAAATTTCTTTCGGCGAAAGTGCTGTTTTCACAGTGCCAAGTACTCCCAACTCTATCCACAGTGTAGGTTTTACCAGTGTTCTAACTCTATCTTATTTCGTTGTACTTATACTTGGAATTCTCTGTGAAAACCTCTGTAACTTCTCTAGGTGGATGAATCACTGTGTACTTTCTCTTGTTTCTGTCTGTTACCAATCATGAAAAACTCATTCATTCTCTGTTCACTGTTTCCCAGTCTTAGAGAAGAAGATTTGTTCCGGCGAAAGTGCTGTTTTCACAGTGCTAAGTACTTCCACGTCTATCAACAATGTAGGTTTTACCAGTTTTCTAAGTCTCCCTTATTTTCTTGTACTTATACTTGGAATTCTCTGTGTAAACCTCTGTAACTTTTCTAGGTAGATCAATCACCGTGTACTTTCTCTTGTTTCTATCTGTTACCAATCTTCAGAAACTCATACATTCTCTGTTCACTGTTTCACGGACTTAGAGAAGGAAATTTCTATCGGCGAAAGTGCTGTTTTCACAGTGCTAAGTACTCCGAAATCTATCAACAATGTAGGTTTTACCAGTTTTCTAAGTCTCTCTTATTTTCTTGTACTTAAGCTTGGAATTCTCTGTGTAAACTTCTGTAACTTTTCTAGGTAGATGAATCACTGTGTACTTTCTCTTGTTTCTATCTGTTACCAATCTTGAGAAACTCATACATTCTCTGTTCACTGTTTCCCAGTCTTAGAGAAGTAGATTTCTTTCAGCGAAAGTGCTGTTTTCACAGTGCTAAGTAATCCCAAATCTATCAACAATGTAGTTTTTACCAGTTTTCTAAGTCTCTCTTATTTTCTTGTACTTATACATGGAATTCTCTGTGTAAACTTCTGTAACTTCTCTAGGTAGATGAATCACTGTGTACTTTCTCTTGTTTCTATCTGTTACCAATCTTGAGAAACTCATACGTACTCTGTTCACTGTTTCCCAGTCTTAGAGAAGTAGATTTCTTTCAGGGAAAGTGCTGTTTTCACAGTGCTAAGTACTCCCAACTCTATCAACAATGTAGGTTTTCCCACTTTTCTAAGTCTCTCTTATTTTCTTGTACTTATACTTGGAATTCTCTGTGTAAACCTCTATAACTTTTCTAGGTAAATGAATCACTGTGTACTTTCTCTTGTTTCTATCTGTTACCAATCTTGAGAAACTCATACATTCTCTGTTCAGTGTTTCACGGACTTAGAGAACTAAATTTCTTTCTGCAAATGTGCTGTTTTCGCAGTGCTAAGTACTCCCAACTCTATCAACAATGTAGGTTTTACCAGTTTTCTAAGTCTCTCTTATTTTCTTGTACTTATACTTGGAATTCTCTGTGTAAACTTCTGTAACTTTTCTAGGTAGATGAATCACTGTGTACCTTCTTTTGTTTCTATCTGTTACCAAACTTGAGAAACTCAGATATTCTCTGTTCACTGTTTCCCAGTCTTAGAGAAGTAGATTTCTTTCTGCGAAAGTGCTGTTTTCACAGTGCTAAGTACTCCCAACTCTATCCACAATGTAGGTTTTACCAGTTTTCTAAGTCTCTCTTATTTTCTTGTACTGATACATGGAATTCTCTGTGTAAACTTCTGTAACTTCTCTATGTAGATGAATCACTGTGTACTTTCTCTTTTTTCTATCTATTACCAATCTTGAGAAACTCATACGTACTCTGTTAACTGTTTCCCAGTCTTAGAGAAGTAGATTTCTTTCTGTGAAAGTTCTGTTTTCACAGTGCTAAGTACTCCCAACTCTATCAACAATGTAGGTTTTACCAGTTTTCTAAGTCTCTCTTATTTTCTTGTACTTATACTTGGAATTCTCTGTGTAAACCTCTGTAACTTTTCTAGGTAGATGAATCACTGTGTACTTTCTCTTGTTTCTATCTGTTACCAATCTTGAGAAACTCATACATTCTCTGTTCACTGTTTCCCAGTCTTAAGGAAGTAGATTTCTTTCTGCGAAAGTGCTGTTTTCACTGTGCTTAGTACTCCCAACTCTATCCACAATGTAGGTTTTACCAGTTTTCTAAGTCTCTCTTATTTTCTTGTACTTATACATGGAATTCTCTCGGTAAAATTATGTAACTTCTCTAGGTAGATGAATCACTGTGTACTTTCTCTTGTTTCGATCTATTACCAATCTTGAGAAACTCATAGGTACTCTGTTCACTGTTTCCTAGGCTTAGAGAAGTAGATTTCTTTCGGCGAAAATACTGTTTTCTCAGTGCTAAGTACTCCCAACTCTATCAACAATGTCGGTTTTACCACATTTCTAAGTCTCTCTTATTTTCTTGGACTTATACTTGGCATTCTGTTTGTAAACTTCTGTAACTTTTCTAGGTAGCGAATCACTGTGTACTTTCTCTTGTTTCTATCTGTTACCAATCTTGAGAAACTTATACATTCTCTGTTCCCTGTTTCCCAGTCTTAGAGAAGTAAATTTCTTTCTGCGAAAGTGCTGTTTTCACAGTGCTAAGTACTCCCAACGCTATCCACAATGTAGGTTTCCCAGTTTTCTAAGTCTCTCTTATTTTCTTGTACTTATACATGCAATTCTCAGTGTAAACTTCTGTAACTTCTCTGGGTAGATGAATAACTGTGTACTTTCTCTTGTTTCTATCTGTTACCAATCTTGAGAAACTCATACATTCTCTGTTCACTTTTTTCAGTCTTAGAGAAGTAGATTTCTTTCTGTGAAAGTGCTGTTTTCACAGTGCTAAGTACTCCCAAATCTATCCACATTGTAGGTTTTACCAGTTTTCTAAGTCTTTTTTATTTTCTTGTACTTATACTGGGAATTCTCTATGTAAACCTCGTAACTTTTCTAGGTAGATGAATCCCTGTGTACTTTCTCTTGTTTCTATCTGTTACCAATCTTGAAAAACTCATACATTCTCTGTTCACTGTTTCCCAGTCTTAGAGAAGTAGATTTCTTTCAGCGAAAGTGCTGTTTTCACAGTGCTAAATACTCCCAACTCTATCAACAGTGTATTTTTTACCTGTTTTCTAAGTCTCTCTTATTTTCTTGTACTTATACATGGAATTCTCTGTGTAAACTTCTGTAACTTCTCTAGGTAGATGAATCACTGTGTACTTTCTCTTGTTTCTATCTGTTACCAATCTTGAGAAACTCATACGTACTCTGTTCACTGTTTCCCAGTCTTAGAGAAGTAGATTTCTTTCAGGGAAAGTGCTGTTTTCACAGTGCTAAGTACTCCCAACTCTATCAACAATGTAGGTTTTACCACTTTTCTAAGTCTCTCTTATTTTCTTGTACTTATACTTGGAATTCTCTGTGTAAACCTCTGTAACTTTTCTAGGTAGATGAAACACTGTGTACTTTCTCTTGTTTCTATCTGTTACCAATCTTCAGAAACTCATACATTCTCTGTTCACTGTTTCCCAGTTTTAGAGAAGTAGATTTCTTTCTTCGGAAGTGCTGTTTTCACTGTGCTTAGTACTCCCAACTCTTTCCACAATGTAGGTTTTACCAGTTTTCTAAGTCTCTCTTATTTTCTTGTACTTATACATGGAATTCTCTCGGTAAAATTATGTAACTTCTCTAGGTAGATGAATCAGTGTGTACTTTCTCTTGTTTCTATCTCTTACCAATCATGAGAATCTCATACATTCACTGTTCACTGTTTCCCAGTCTTAGAGAAGTAGATTTCTTTTGACGAAACTGCTGTTTTGACAGTGCTAAGTACTCCCAACTCTATCAACAATGTAGGTTTTACCAGTTTTCTAAGTCTCTCTTATTTTCTTGTACTTATACTTGGAATTCTCTGTGTAAACTTCTGTAACTTTTCTAGGTAGATGAATCACTGTGTACTTTCTCTTGTTTCTATCTATTACCAATCTTGAGAAACTCATAGGTACTCTGTTCACTGTTTCCCACGATTAGAGAAGTAGATTTCATTTGGCGAAAATGCTGTTTTCACAGTGCTAAGTACTCCCAACTCTATCCACAATGTAGGTTTTACCAGTGTTCTAAGTCTCTCTTATTTTCTTGTACTTATACTTGGAATTCTCTGTGTAAACCTCTGTAACTTTTCCAGGTAGATGAATCACTGTGTACTTTCTCTTGTTTCTATCTGTAACCAATCTTGAGAAACTCATACGTTCTCTGTTGACTGTTTCACGGACTTAGAGAACGATATTTCTTTCGGCGAAAGTGCTGTTTTCACAGTGCTAAGTACTCCCAACTCGATCAACAATGTAGGTTTTACCAGTTTTCTAAGTCTCTCTTATTTTCTTGTGCTTATACTTGGAATTCTCTGTGTAAACCTCTGTAACTTTTCTAGATAGATGAATCCCTGTGTACTTTCTCTTGTTTCTATCTGTTACCAATCTTGAGAAAGTCATACATTCTCTGTTCACTGTTTCGCAGTCTTAGAGAAGTAGATTTGTTTCTGCGAAAGTGCTGTTTTCACAGTGCTAAGTACTCCCAACTCTATCCACAATGTAGCTTTTACCAGTTTTCTAAGTCTTTTTTATTTTCTTGTACTTATACTGGGAATTCTCTATGTAAACCTCGTAACTTTTCTAGGTAGATGGATCACTGTGTACTTTCTCTTGTTTCTATCTGTTACCAATCTTCAGAAACTCATACATTCTCTGTTC
This sequence comes from Heterohyrax brucei, assembly GCA_028571685.1. Taxonomy (NCBI): domain Eukaryota; kingdom Metazoa; phylum Chordata; class Mammalia; order Hyracoidea; family Procaviidae; genus Heterohyrax; species Heterohyrax brucei. The sequence goes on from CM053146.1 coordinate 18,247,682, forward strand.
ACTGTTTCCCAGACTTAGAGAAGTGGATTTCTTTCGGCGAAAGTGCTGTTTTCACAGTGCTAAGTACTCCCAACTCTATCAACAATGTAGGTTTTACCAGTTTTCTAAGTCTCTCTTATTTTCTTGTACTTATACTTGGAATTCTCTGTGTAAACCTCTGTAACTTTTCTAGGTAGACGAATCACTGTGTACTTTCTCTTGTTTCTATCTGTTACCAATCTTGAGAAACTCATACATTCTCTGTTCAGTGTTTCACGGACTTAGAGAACGAAATTTCTTTCGGCCAAAGTGCTGTATTCACAGTGCTAAGTACTCCCATCTCTATAAACCATGTTGGTTTTACAAGTTTTCTAAGTCTCTCTTATTTTCTTGTACTTATACTTGGAATTCTCTGTGTAAACCTCTGTAACTTTTCTAGGTAGATGAATCACTGTGTACTTTCTCTTGTTTCTATCTGTTACCAATCTTGAGAAACTCATACATTCTCTCTTCACTGTTTCCCAGTGTTAGAGAAGTAGATTTTTTTCTGTGAAAGTGCTATTTTCACAGTGCTAAGTACTCCAACCTCTACCAACAATGTACGTTTTACCAGTTTTCTAAGTCTCTCTTATTTTCTTGTACTTATACTTGGAATTCTCTGTGTAAACCTCTGTAACTTTTCTGGGTAGATGAATCACTGTGTACTTTCTCTTGTTTATACCTGTTACCAATCTTGAGAAACTCATACGTTCTCTGTGCACTGTTTCACGGACTTAGAGAACGAAATTTCTTTCGGCGAAAGTGCTGTTTTCACAGTGCTACGTACTCCCAACTCTATCAACAATGTACGTTTTACCAATTTTCTAAGTCTCTCTTATTTTCTTGTACTTATGATTGGAATTCTCTGTGTAAACCTCTGTACCTTTTCTACGTAGATGAATCACTGTGTACTTTCTCTTGTTTCTATCTGTTACCAATCTTGAGAAACTCATACGTACTCTGTTCACTGTTTCCCAGTCTTAGAGAGGTACATTTCTTTCGGCGAAAGTGCTGTTTTCACAGTGCTAAGTACTCCCAACTCTATCCACAATGTAGGTTTTACCAGTTTTCTAAGTCTTTCTTATTTTCTTGTACTTATACTGGGAATTCTCTGTCTAAACTTCTGTAACTTATCTAGGTAGATGAATCACTGTGTACTTTCTCTTGTTTCTATCTGTTACCAATCTTGAGAAACTCATACATTCTCTGTTCACTGTTTCCCAGTCTTAGGGAAGTAGATTTCTTTCGGCGAAAGTGCTGTTTTCACAGTGCTAAGTACTCCCAACTCTATCCACAATGTAGGTTTTACCAGTTTTCTAAGTCTCTCTTATTTTCTTATACTTATACATGGAATTCTCTGCGTAAACTTCTGTAACTTCTCTAGGTAGATGAATCACTGTGTACTTTCTCTTGTTTCTATCTGTTACCAATCTTGAGAAACTCATACATTCTCGTTTCACTGTTTCCCAGTCTTAGAGAATTAGATTTCTTTCAGTGAAAGTGCTGTTTTCACAGTGCTAAGTACTCCCAACTCTATCCACAATGTAGGTTTTACCAGTTTTCTAACTCTTTCTTATTTTCTTGTACTTATACTGGGAAATCTCTGTGTAAACCTCTGTAACTTTTCTAGGTAGATGAATCACTGTGTACTTTCTCTTGTTTCTATCTGTTACCAATCTTGAGAAACTCATACATTCTCTGTTCACTGTTTCCCAGTCTTAGAGAAGTAGATTTCTTCCTGCGAAAGTGCTGTTTTCACAGTGCTAAGTACTCCCAACTCTATCCACAATGTAGGTTTTACCAGTTTTCTAAGTCTCTCTGATTTTCTTGTACTTATACTTGGAATTTTCTGTGTAAACCTCTGTAACTTTTCTGGGTAGATGAATCACTGTGTACTTTCTCTTGTTTCTATCTGTTACCAATCTTGAGAAACTCATACATTCTCTGTTCACTGTTGCCCAGTCTGAGAGAAGTAGATTTCTTTCGGCGAAAGTGCTGTTTTCACAGTGCTAAGTACTCCCAACTATATCCACAATGTAGGTTTTACCAGTTTTCTAAGTCTCTCTTATTTTCTTGTACTTATACATGGAATTCTCTGTGTAAACTTCTGTAACTTCTCTAGGTAGATGAATCACTGTGTACTTTGTCTTGTTTCTATCTGTTAGCAATCTTGAGAAACTCATACATTCTCGTTTCACTGTTTCCCAGTCTTAGAGAAGTAGATTTCTTTCGGTGAAAGTGCTGTTTTCACAGTGCAAAGTACTCCCAACTCTATCAACAATGTAGGTTTTACCAGTTTCTAAGTCTCTCTTATTTTCTTGTACTTATACTTGGACTTCTCTGTGTAAACCTCTGTAACATGTCAAGGTAGATGAATCACTGTGAAGTTTTTCTTGTTTCTATCTGTTACCAATCATCAGAAACTCATATATTCTCTGTTCACTGTTTCCCAGTCTTAGAGAAGTAGATTTCTTTCGACGAAACTGCTGTTTTCACAGTGCTAAGTACTCCCAACTCTATCAACAATGTCGGTTTTACCAGTTTTCTAAGTCTCTCTTATTTTCTTGCACTTATACTTGGCATTCTGTTTGTAAACCTCTGTAACTTTTCTAGGTAGACGAATCACTGTGTACTTTCTCTTGTTTCTATCTGTTACCAATCTTGAGAAACTCATACATTCTCTGTTCACTGTTTCACGGACTTAGAGAACTAAATTTTTTCCGCGAAAGTGCGGTTTTCACAGTGCTAAGTACTCCCAACTCGATCAACAATGTAGGTTTTACCAGTTTTCTAAGTCTCTCTTATTTTCTTGTACTTATACTTGGAATTCTCTGTGGAAACCTCTGTAACTTTTCTAGGTAGATGATTCACTGTGTACTTTCTCTTGTTTCTATCTGTTACCAATCTTGAGAAACTCATACATTCTCTGTTCACTGTTTCCCAGTCTTAGAGAAGTAGCTTTCTTTATGCGAAAGTGCTGTTTTCACAGTGCTAAGTACTCCCAACTCTATCAACAATGTAGGTTTTACCAGTTTTCTAAGACTCTCTTATTTTCTTGTACTTATACTTGGAATTCTCTGTGTAAACCTCTGTAACTTTTCTAGGTAGATGAAAAACTGTGCACTTTCTCATGTTTCTATCTGTTACCAATCTTGAGAAACTTATACACTCTCTGTTCACTGTTTCCCAGTATTAGAGAAGTAAATTTCTTTCTGCGAAAGTGCTGTTTTCACAGTGCTAAGTACTCCGAACTCTATCCACAATGTAGGTTTTCCCAGTTTTCTAAGTCTCTCTTATTTTCTTGTACTTATACATGGAATTCTCTGTGTAAACTTCTGTAACTTCTCTGGGTAGATGAATCACTGTGTACTTTCTCTTGTTTCTATCTGTTACCGATCTTGAGAAACTCATACATTCTCTGTTCACTTTTTTCAGTCTTAGAGAAGTAGATTTCTTTCTGTGAAAGTGCTGTTTTCACAGTGCTAAGTACTCCCAACTCTATCCACATTGTAGGTTTTACCAGTTTTCTAAGTCTTTTTTATTTTCTTGTACTTATACTGGGAATTCTCTATGTAAACCTCGTGACTTTTCTAGGTAGATGAATCACTGTGTACTTTCTCTTGTTTCTATCTGTTACCAATCTTGAGAAACTCATACATTCTCTGTTCACTGTTTCACGGACTTAGAGAACTAAATTTCCTTCGGCGAAAGTGCTGTTTTCACAGTGCTAAGTACTCCCAACTCTATCAACAATGTAGGTTTTACCAGTTTTCTAAGTCTCTCTTATTTTCTTGTACTTATCCTTGGAATTCTCTGTGTAAACCTCTGTAACTTTTCTAGGTAGATTAATCACTGTGTACTTTCGCTTGTTTCTATCTGTTACCAAACTTGAGAAACTCATACATTCTCTGTTCACTGTTTCCCAGTGTTAGAGAAGTAGATTTCTTTCTGCGAAAGTGCTGTTTTCACAGTGCTAAGTACTCCCAACTCTATCAACAATGTAGGTTTTACCAGTTTTCTAAGTCTCTCTTATTTTCTTGTACTTATCCTTGGAATTCTCTGTGTAAACCTCTGTAACTTTTCTAGGTAGATGAATCACTGTGTACTTTCGCTTGTTTCTATCTGTTACCAAACTTGAGAAACTCATACATTCTCTGTTCACTGTTTCACGGACTTAGAGAACTAAATTTCCTTCGGCGAAAGTGCTGTTTTCACAGTGCTAAGTACTCCCAACTCTATCAACAATGTAGGTTTTTCCAGTTTTCTAAGTCTCTCTTATTTTCTTGTACTTATCCTTGGAATTCTCTGTGTAAACCTCTGTAACTTCTCTAGGTAGATGAATCACTGTGTACTTTCTCTTGTTTCTATCTCTTACCTATCTTCAGAAATTCATACATTCTCTGTTCAATGTTTCCCAGTCTTAGAGAAGTAGATTTCTTTCTGCGAAAGTGCTGTATTCACAGTGCTAAGTACTCCCAACTCAATCAACAATGTAGGTTTTACCAGTTTTCTAAGTCTCTCTTATTTTCTTGTACTTATCCTTGGAATTCTCTGTGTAACCCTCTGTAACTTTTCTAGGTAGATGAATCACTGTGTACTTTCGCTTGTTTCTATCTGTTACCAAACTTGAGAAACTCATACATTCTCTGTTCACTGTTTCACGGACTTAGAGAACTAAATTTTCTTCGGCGAAAGTGCTGTTTTCACAGTGCTAAGTACTCCCAACTCTATCAACAATGTAGGTTTTACCAGTTTTCTAAGTCTCTCTTATTTTCTTGTACTTATCCTTGGAATTCTCTGTGTAAACCTCTGTAACTTCTCTAGGTAGATGAATCACTGTGTACTTTCTCTTGTTTCTGTCTCTTACCTATCTTCAGAAATTCATACATTCTCTGTTCACTGTTTCCCAGTCTTAGAGAAGTAGATTTCTTTCTGCGAAAGTGCTGTTTTCACAGTGCTAAGTACTCCCAACTCTATCAACAATGTAGGTTTTACCAGTTTTCTAAGTCTCTCTTATTTTCTTGTACTTATCCTTGGAATTCTCTGTGTAAACCTCTGTAACTTTTCTAGGTAGATGAATCACTGTGTACTGTCGCTTGTTTCTATCTGTTACCAAACTTGAGACACTCATACATTCTCTGTTCACTGTTTCACGGACTTAGAGAACTAAATTTCCTTCGGCGAAAGTGCTGTTTTCACAGTGCTAAGTACTCCCAACTCTATCAACAATGTAGGTTTTACCAGTTTTCTAAGTCTCTCTTATTTTCTTGTACTTATACTTGGTTTTCTCTGTGTAAACTTCTGTAACTTTTCTAGGTAGATGAATCACTGTGTACTTTCTCTTGTTTCTATCTGTTACCAATCTTGAGAAACTCATACATTCTCTGTTCGTTTCCCTGACTTAGAGAACTAAATTTCTTTCGGCGAAAGTACTGTTTTCACAGTGCTAAGTACTCCCAACTCTATCAACAATGTAGGTTTTACCAGTTTTCTAGGTCTCTCTTATTTTCTTGTACTTATCCTTGGAATTCTCTGTGTAAACCTCTGTAACTTTTCTAGGTAGATGAATCACTGTGTACTTTCGCTTGTTTCTATCTGTTACCAAACTTGAGAAACTCATACATTCTCTGTTCACTGTTTCACGGACTTAGAGAACTAAATTTCCTTCGGCGAAAGTGCTGTTTTCACAGTGCTAAGTACTCCCAACTCTATCAACAATGTAGGTTTTACCAGTTTTCTAAGTCTCTCTTATTTTCTTGTACTTATCCTTGGAATTCTCTGTGTAAACCTCTGTAACTTTTCTAGGTAGATGAATCACTGTGTACTTTCGCTTGTTTCTATCTGTTAAGAAACTTGAGAAACTCATACATTCTCTGCTCACTGTTTCATGGACTTAGAGAACTAAATTTCCTTCGGCGAAAGTGCTGTTTTCACAGTGCTAAGTACTCCCAACTCTATCAACAATGTAGGTTTTACCAGTTTTCTAAGTCTCTCTTATTTTCTTGTTCTTATACTTGGAATTCTCTGTGTAAACCTCTGTAACTTCTCTAGGTAGATGAATCACTGTGTACTTTCTCTTGTTTCTATCTGTTACCAATCTTGAGAAACTCATACATTCTCTGTTCACTGTTTCCCACTCTTAGAGAAGTAGGTTTCTTTCTGCGAAAGTGCTGTTTTCACAGTGCTAAGTACTCCCAACTCTATCAACAATGTAGGTTTTACCAGTTTTCTAAGTCTCTCTTATTTTCTTGTACTTATACTTGGTTTTCTCTGTGTAAACCTCTGTAACTTTTCTAGGTAGATGAATCACTGTGTACTTTCTCTTGTTTCTATCTGTTACCATTCTTGAGAAACTCATACATTCTCTGTTCACTGTTTCACGGACTTAGAGAACTAAATTTCCTTCGGCGAAAGTGCTGTTTTCACAGTGCTAAGTACTCCCAACTCTATCAACAATGTAGGTTTTACCACTTTTCTAAGTCTCTCTTATTTTCTTGTACTTATAGTTGGTTTTCTCTGTGTAAACCACCGTAACTGTTCTAGGTAGATGAATCACTGTGTACTTTCTCTTGTTTCTATCTGTTACCAATCTTGAGAAACTCATACATTCTCTGATCACTGTTTCCCAGTCTTAGAGAAGTAGATTTGTTTCGGCGAAAGTGCTGTTTTCACAGTGCTAAGTACTCCAACTTCTATCAACAATGTACGTTTTACCAGTTTTCTAAGTCTCTCTTATTTTCTTGTACTTATACTTGGAATTCTCTGTGTAAACCTCTGTAACTTTTCTAGGTAGATGAATCACCGTGTACTTTCTCTTGTTTCTATCTGTTACCAATCTTCAGAAACTCATACATTCTCTGTTCACTGTTTCCCGGACTTAGAGAAGGAAATTTCTATCGATGAAAGTGCTGTTTACACAGTGCTAACTACTCCGAACTCTATCCACAATGTAGGTTTTACCAGTTTTCTAAGTCTCTCTGATTTTCTTGTACTTACACTTGGAATTCTCTGTGTAAACCTCTGTAACTTTTCTAGGTAGATGAATCACTGTGTACTTTCTCTTGTTTCTATCTGTTACCAATCTTGAGAAACTCATAAATTCTCTCTTCACTGTTTCACAGACTTAGAGAACGAAATTTGTTTCGGCGAAAGTGCTGTTTTCACAGTGCTAAGTACTCCCAACTCTATCCACAGTGTAGATTTTACCAGTGTTCTAAGTCTATCTTATTTCGTTGTACTTATACTTGGAATTCTCTGTGAAAACCTCTGTAACTTCTCTAGGTGGATGAATCACTGTGTACTTTCTCTTGTTTCTATCTGTTACCAATCATGAAAAACTCATACATTCTCTGTTCACTGTTTCCCAGTCTTAGAGAAGTAGATTTCCTTCTGCGAAAGTGCTGTTTTCACAGTGCTAAGTACTCCCAACTCTATCAACAATTTAGGTTTTACCAGTTTTCTAAGTCTTTCTTATTATCTTGTACTTCTACTTGGAATTCTCTGTGTAAACCTCTGTAACTTTTCTAGGTAGATGAATCACTGTGTACTTTCTCTTGTTTCTATCTGTTACCAATCTTGAGAAACTCATACATTCTCTGTTCACTGTTTCCCAGTCTTAGAGAAGTAGATTTCTTTCTGCGAAAGTGCTGTTTTCACAGTGCTAAGTACTCCCAACTCTATCCACAATGTAGGTTTTACCAGTTTTCTAAGTCTTTCTTGTTATCTTGTACTTATACTTGGAATTCTCTGTGTAAACCTCTGTAACTTTTCTAGGTAGATGAATCACTGTGTACTTTCTCTTGTTTCTATCTGTTACCAATCTTGAGAAACTCATATATTCTCTGTTCACTGTTTCCCAGTCTAAGCGAAGTAGATTTCTTTCGACGAAACTGCTGTTTTCACAGTGCGAAGTACTCCCAACTCTATCAACAATGTAGGTTTTACCACTTTTCTAAGTCTCTCTTATTTTCTTGTACTTATACTTGGAATTCTCTGTGTAAACCTCTGTAACTTTTCTAGGTAAATGAATCACTGTGTACTTTCTCTTGTTTCTATCTGTTACCAATCTTGAGAAACTCATACATTCTCTGTTCACTGTTTCACGGACTTAGAGAACTAAATTTCTTTCGGCAAATGTGCTGTTTTCGCAGTGCTAAGTACTCCCAACTCTATCAACAATGTAGGTTTTACCAGTTTTCTAAGTCTCTCTTATTTTCTTGTACTTAAACTTGGAATTCTCTTTGTAAAACTCTGTAACTTTTCTAGGTAGATGAATCACTGTGTACTTTCTCTTGTTTCTATCTGTTACCAATCTTGAGAAACTCATACATTCTCTGTTCACTGTTTCCCAGTCTTAGAGAAGTAGATTTCTTTCGACGAAACTGCTGTTTTCACAGTGCTAAGTACTCCCAACTCTATCAACAATGTAGGTTTTACCAGTTTTCTACGTCTCTCTTATTTTCTTGTACTTATACTTGGAATTCTCTTTGTAAACCTCTGTAACTTTTCTAGGTAGACGAATCACTGTGTACTTTCTCTTGTTTCTATCTGTTACCAATCTTGAGAAACTCATACATTCTCTATTCACTGTTTCACGGACTTAGAGAACTAAATTTTTTCGGCGAAAGTGCTGTTTTCAGAGTGCTAAGTACTCCCAACTCTATCAACAATGTAGGTTTTAACAGTTTTCTAAGTCTCTCTTATTTTCTTGTACTTATACTTGGAATTCTCTGTGTAAACCTCTGTAACTTTTCTAGGTAGATGAATCACTGTGTACTTTCTCTTGTTTCTATCTGTTACCAATCTTGAGAAACTCAGACATTCTCTGTTCACTGTTTCCCAGTCTTAGAGAAATAGATTTCTTTCTGCGAAAGTGCTGTTTTCACAGTGCTAAGTACTCCCTACTCTATCAACAATGTAGGTTTTACCAATTTTCTAAGTCTCTCTTACTTTCTTGTACTTATACTTGGAATTCTCTGTAAACCTCTGTAACTTTTCTAGGTAGATGAATCACTGTGAACTTTGTCTTTTTTCTACCTGTTACCAATCTTGAGAAACTCATACATTCTCTGTTCACTGTTTCACGGACTTAGAGAACGAAATTTCTCTCGGCGAAAGTGCTGTTTTCACAGTGCTAAGTTCTCCCAACTCTATCCACAATGTAGGTTTTACCAGTTTTCTAATTCTCTCTTATTTTCTTGTATTGATACATGGAATTCTCTGTGTAAACTTCTGTAACTTCTCTAGGTAGATGAATCACTGTGTACTTTCTCTTGTTTCGATCTATTACCAATCTTGAGAAACTCATAGGTACTCTGTTCACTGTTTCCCAGGCTTAGAGAAGTAGATTTCTTTCGGCGAAAATACTGTTTTCTCAGTGCTAAGTACTCCAACCTCTATCAACAATGTACGTTTTACCAGTTTTCTAAGTCTCTCTTATTTTCTTGTACTTATACTTGGAATTCTCTGTGTAAACCTCTGTAACTTTTCTAGGTAGATGAATCACCGTGTACTTTCTCTTGTTTCTATCTCTTACCAATCTTCAGAAACTCATACATTCTCTGTTCACTGTTTCCCGGACTTAGAGAAGGAAATTTCTATCGACGAAAGTGCTGTTTACACAGTGCTAAGTACTCCGAACTCTATCCACAATGTAGGTTTTACCAGTTTTCTAAGTCTCTCTGATTTTCTTGTACTTACACTTGGAATTCTCTGTGTAAACCTCTGTAACTTTTCTAGGTAGATGAATCACTGTGTACTTTCTCTTGTTTCTATCTGTTACCAATCTTGAGAAACTCATAAATTCTCTCTTCACTGTTTCACAGACTTAGAGAACGAAATTTCTTTCGGCGAAAGTGCTGTTTTCACAGTGCTAAGTACTCCCAACTCTATCCACAGTGTAGGTTTTACCAGTGTTCTAAGTCTATCTTATTTCGTTGTACTTATACTTGGAATTCTCTGTGAAAACCTCTGTAACTTCTCTAGGTGGATGAATCACTGTGTACTTTCTCTTGTTTCTATCTGTTACCAATCATGAAAAACTCATACATTCTCTGTTCACTCTTTCCCAGTCTTAGAGAAGTAGATTTCCTTCTGCGAAAGTGCTGTTTTCACAGTGCTAAGTACTCCCAACTCTATCAACAATTTAGGTTTTACCAGTTTTCTAAGTCTTTCTTATTATCTTGTACTTCTACTTGGAATTCTCTGTGTAATCCTCTGTAACTTTTCTAGGTAGATGAATCACCGTGTACTTTCTCTTGTTTCTATCTGTTACCAATCTTGAGAAACTCATACATTCTCTGTTCACTGTTTCCCAGTCTTAGAGAAGTAGATTTCTTTCTGCGAAAGTGCTGTTTTCACAGTGCTAAGTACTCCCAACTCTATCCACAATGTAGGTTTTACCAGTTTTCTAAGTCTTTCTTATTATCTTGTACTTATACTTAGAATTCTCTGTGTAAACCTCTGTAACTTTTCTAGGTAGATGAATCACTGTGTACTGTCTCTTGTTTCTATCTGTTACCAATCTTGAGAAACTCATATATTCTCTGTTCACTGTTTCCCAGTCTTAGCGAAGTAGTTTTCTTTCTGCGAAAGTGCTGTTTTCACAGTGCTAAGTACTCCCAACTCTATCCACAATGTAGGTTTTACCAGTTTTCTAAGTCTCTCTTATTTTCTTGTACTGATACATGGAATTCTCTGTGTAAACTTCTGTAACTTCTCTAGGTAGATGAATCACTGTGTACTTTCTCTTGTTTCTATCTGTTACCAATCATGAGAAACTCATACATTCTCTGTTCACTGTTTCCCAGTCTTAGAGAAGTAGATTTCTTTCGACGAAACTGCTGTTTTCACAGTGCGAAGTACTCCCAACTCTATCAACAATGTAGGTTTTACCAGTTTTCTAAGTCTCTCTTATTTTCTTGTACTTATACTTGGAATTCTCTGTGTAAACCTCTGTAACTTTTCTAGGTAGATGAATCACTGTGTACTTTCTCTTGTTTCTATCTGTTACCAATCTTGAGAAACTCATACATTCTCTGTTCACTGTTTCACGGACATAGAAAACGAAATTTCTATCGGCGAAAGTCCTGTTTTCACAGTGCTAAGTACTCCCAACTCTATCCACAATGTAGGTTTTACCAGTTTTCTAAGTCTCTCTGATTTTCTTGTACTTATACTTGGAATTCTCTGTGTAAACCTCTGTAACTATTCTAGGTAGATGAATCACTGTGTATTTTCTCTTGTTTCTATCTGTTACCAATCTTGAGAAACTCATAAATTCTCTCTTCACTGTTTCACAGACTTAGAGAAGTAGATTTCTTTCGGTGAAAGTGCTGTTTTCACAGTGCTAAGTACTCCCAACTCTATCCACAATGTAGGTTTTACCAGCTTTCTAAGTCTCTCTTATTTTCCTGTAGGTATACATGGAATTCTCTGTGTAAACTTCTGTACCTTCTCTAGGTAGATGAATCACTGTGTACTTTCTCTTGTTTCTATCTGTTACCAATCTTGAGAAACTCATACATTCTCTGTTCACTGTTTCCCAGTCTTAGAGAAGTAGATTTCTTTCTGCGAAAGTGCTGTTTTCACAGTGCTAAGTACTCCCAACTCTATCAACAATGTAGGTTTTACCAGTTTTCTAAGTCTATCTTATTTCGTTCTACTTATACTTGGAATTCTCTGTGTAAACCTCTGTAACTTCTCTAGGTAGATGAATCACTGTGTACTTTCTCTTGTTTCTATCTGTTACCAATCATGAAAAACTCATACATTCTCTGTTCACTGTTTCCCAGTCTTAGAGAAGTAGATTTCTTTCTGCGAAAGTGCTGTTTTCACAGTGCTAAGTACTCCCAACTCTATCCACAATGTAGGTTTTACCAGTTTTCTAAGTCTCTCTTATTTTCTTGTACTTATACATGGAATTCTCTGTGTAAACTTCTGTAATTTCTCTGGGTAGATGATTCACTATGTACTTTCTCTTGTTTCTACCTGTTACCAACCATGAGAAACTCAAACATTCTCTCTTCACTGTTTCCCAGTCTTAGAAAAGTAGATTTCTTTCTGCGAAAGTGCTGTTTTCACAGTGCTAAGTACTCGCAACTCTATCCACAATGTAGGTTTTACCAGTTTTCTAAGTCTCCCTTATTTTCTTGTACTGATACATGGAATTCTCTGTGTAAACTTCTGTAACTTCTCTAGGTAGATAAATTACTGTGTACTTTCTCTTGTTTCTATCTGTTACCAATCTTGAGAAACTCATACGTACTCTGTTCACTGTTTCCCACTCTTAGAGAAGTAAATTTCTTTCAGCGAAAGTGCTGTTTTCACAGTGCTAAGAACTCCAAACTCTATCCACAATGTAGGTTTTACCAGTTTTCTAAGTCTCTCTTATTTTCTTGTACTTATACGTGGAATTCTCTGTGTAAACCTCTGTAACTTTTCTAGGTAGATGAATCACTGTGTACTTTCTCTTGTTTCTATCTGTTACCAATCTTGAGAAACTCATACGTACTCTGTTCACTGTTTGCCAGTCTTAGAGAAGTAGATTTCTTTCAGGGAAAGTGCTGTTTTCACAGTGCTAAGTATTCCCAACTCTATCCACAATGTAGGTTTTACCAGTTTTCTAAGTCTCTCTTATTTTGTTGTACTTATACTTGGAATTCTCTGTGTAAACCTCTGTAACTTTTCTAGGTAGATGAATCACTGTGTACTTTCTCTTGTTTCTATCTGTTACCAATCTTGAGAAACTCATACATTCTCTGTTCATTGTTTCACGGACTTAGAGAACTAAATTTCTTTCGGCGAAAGTGCTGTTTTCGCAGTGCTAAGTACTCCCAACTCGATCAACAATGTAGGTTTTACCAGTTTTCTAAGTCTCTCTTATTTTCTTGTACTTATACATGGAATTCTCTGTGTAAACCTCTGTAACTTTTCTAGGTAGATGAATCCCTGTGTACTTTATCTTGTTTCTATCTGTTACCAATCTTGCGAAACTCATACGTACTCTGTTCACTGTTTCCGAGTCGTAGAGAAGTAGATTTCTTTCAGCGAAAGTGCTGTTTTCACAGTGCTAAGTACTCCCAACTCTATCAACAGTGTAGTTTTTACCAGTTCTCGAAGTCTCTCTTATTTTCTTGTACTTATACATGGAATTATCTGTGTAAACTTCTGTAACTTCTCTGGGTAGATGATTCACTATGTACTTTCTCTTGTTTCTACCTGTTACCAATCATGAGAAACTCATACATTCTCTCTTCACTGTTTCCCAGTCTTAGAAAAGTAGATTTCTTTCTGCGAAAGTGCTGTTTTCACAGTGCTAAGTACTCGCAACTCTATCCACAATGTAGGTTTTACCAGTTTTCTAAGTCTCCCTTATTTTCTTGTACTGATACATGGAATTCTCTGTGTAAACTTCTGTAACTTCTCTAGGTAGATGAATTACTGTGTACTTTCTCTTGTTTCTATCTGTTACCAATCTTGAGAAACTCATACGTACTCTGTTCACTGTTTCCCAGTCTTAGAGAAGTAAATTTCTTTCGGCAAAAGTGCTGTTTTCACAGTGCTAAGTACTACCAACTCTATCCACAATGGAGGTTTTACCAGTTTTCTAAGTCTCTCTTATTTTCTTGTACTTATACTTGGAATTCTCTGTGTAAACCTCTGTAACTTTTCTAGGTAGATGAATCACTGTGTACTTTCTCTTGTTTCTGTCTGTTACCAATCTTGAGAAACTCATACATTCTCTGTTCACTGTTTCACGGACTTAGAGAACGAACTTTCTATCGGCGAAAGTCCTGTTTTCACAGTGCTAAGTACTCCCAACTCTATCAACAATGTAGGTTTTACCAGTTTTCCAAGTCTATCTTATTTCGTTCTACTTATACTTGGAATTCTCTGTGTAAACCTCTGTAACTTCTCTAGGTAGATGAATCACTGTGTACTTTCTCTTGTTTCTATCTGTTACCAATCATGAAAAACTAATACATTCTCTGTTCACTGTTTCCCAGTCTTAGAGAAGTAGATTTCTTTCTGCGAAAGTGCTGTTTTCACAGTGCTAAGTACTCCCAACTCTATCCACAATTTAGGTTTTACCAGTTTTCTAAGTCTCTCTTATTTTCTTGTACTTATACATGGAATTCTCTGTGTAAACTTCTGTAACTTCTCTGGGTAGATGATTCACTATGTACTTTCTCTTGTTTCTACCTGTTACCAACCATGAGAAACTCATACATTCTCTCTTCACTGTTTCCCAGTCTTAGAAAAGTAGATTTCTTTCTGCGAAAGTGCTGTTTTCACAGTGCTAAGTACTCGCAACTCTATCCACAATGTAGGTTTTACCAGTTTTCTAAGTCTCCCTTATTTTCTTGTACTGATACATGGAATTCTCTGTGTAAACTTCTGTAACTTCTCTAGGTAGATGAATTACTGTGTACTTTCTCTTCTTTCTATCTGTTACCAATCTTGAGAAACTCATACGTACTCTGTTCACTGTTTCCCAGTCTTAGAGAAGTAAAGTTCTTTCAGCGAAAGTGCTGTTTTCACAGTGCTAAGTACTCCCAACTCTATCCACAATGTAGGTTTTACCAGTTTTCTAAGTCTCTCTTATTTTCTTGTACTTATACTTGGAATTCTCTGTGTAAACCTCTGTAACTTTTCTAGGTAGATGAATCACTGTGTACTTTCTCTTGTTTCCATCTGTTACCAATCTTGAGAAACTCATACATTCTCTGTTCACTGTTTCCCAGTCTTAGAGAAGTAGATTTCTTTCTGCGAAAGTGCTGTTTTCACAGTGCTAAGTACTCCCAACTCTATCCACAATGTAGGTTTTACCAGTTTTCTAAGTCTCTCTTATTTTCTTGTACTGATACATGGAATTCTCTGTGTAAACTTCTGTAACTTCTCTAGGTAGATGAATCAGTGTGTACTTTCTCTTGTTTCTATCTGTTTCCAATCATGAGAAACTCATACATTCACTGTTGACTGTTTCCCAGTCTTAGAGAAGTAGATTTCTTTCGACGAAACTGCTGTTTTCACAATGCTAAGTACTCCCAACTCTATCAACAATGTAGCTTTTACCAGTTTTCTAAGTCTCTTTTATTTTCTTGTACTTGGAATTCTCTGTGTAAACCTCTGTAACTTTTCTAGGTAGATGAATCACTGTGTACTTTCTCTTGTTTCTATCTCTTACCAATCTTGAGAAACTCATACATTCTCTGTTCACTGTTTCACGGATTTAGAGAACGAAATTTCTTTCGGCGAAAGTGCTGTTTTCACAGTGCTAAGTACTCCCAACTCTATCCACAATGTAGGTTTTCCCAGTTTTCTAAGTCTCTCTTATTTTCTTGTACTTATACATGGAATTCTCTGTGTAAACTTCTGTAACTTCTCTAGGTAGATGAATCACTGTGTACTTTCTCTTGTTTCTATCTATTACCAATCTTGAGAAACTCATAGGTACTCTGTTCACTCTTTCCCAGGATTAGAGAAGTAGATTTCATTCGGCGAAAATGCTGTTTTCACAGTGCTAAGTACTCCCAACTCTATCCACAATGTAGGTTTTACCAGTGTTCTAAGTCTCTCTTATTTTCTTGTACTTATACTTGGAATTCTCTGTGTAAACCTCTGTAACTTTTCCAGGTAGATGAATCACTGTGTACTTTCTCTTGTTTCTATCTGTAACCAATCTTGAGAAACTCATACGTTCTCTGTTGACTGTTTCACGGACTTAGAGAACGATATTTCTTTCGGCGAAAGTGCGGTTTTCACAGTGCTAAGTACTCCCAACTCGATCAACAATGTAGGATTTACCAGTTTTCTAAGTCTCTCTTATTTTCTTGTGCTTATACTTGGAATTGTCTGTGTAAACCTCTGTAACTTTTCTAGATAGATAAATCCCTGTGTACTTTCTCTTGTTTCTATCTGTTACCAATCTTGAGAAAGTCATACATTCTCTGTTCACTGTTTCGCAGTCTTAGAGAAGTAGATTTGTTTCTGCGAAAGTGCTGTTTACACAGTGCTAAGTACTCCCAACTCTATTCACAATGTAGGTTTTACCAGTTTTCTAAGTCTTTTTTATTTTCTTGTACTTATACTGGGAATTCTCTATGTAAACCTCGTAACTTTTCTAGGTAGATGAATCACTGTGTACTTTCTCTTGTTTCTATCTGTTACCAATCTTGAGAAACTCATACATTCTCTGTTCACTATTTCCCAGACTTAGAGAAGTGGATTTCTTTCGGCGAAAGTGCTGTTTTCACAGTGCTAAGTACTCCCAACTCTATCAACAATGTAGGTTTTACCAGTTTTCTAAGTCTCTCTTATTTTCTTGTACTTATACTTGGAATTCTCTGTGTAAACCTCTGTAACTTTTCTAGGTAGACGAATCACTGTGTACTTTCTCTTGTTTCTATCTGTTACCAATCTTGAGAAACTCATACATTCTCTGTTCACTGTTTCACAGACTTAGAGAACTAAATTTTTTGGCGAAAGTGCTATTTTCACAGTGCTAAGTACTCCCAACTCTATCAACAATGTAGGTTTTACCAGTTTTCTAAGTCTCTCTTATTTTCTTGTACTTATACTTGGAATTCTCTGTGTAAACCTCTGTAACTTTTCTACGTAGATGAATCACTGTGTACTTTCTCTTGTTTCTATCTGTTACCAATCTTGAGAAACTCATACATTCTCTGTTCACTGTTTCCCAGTCTTAGAGAAGTAGATTTGCTTCGGCGAAAGTGCTGTTTTCACACTGCTAAGTACTCCCACCTGTATCAACAATGTAGGTTTTACCAGTTTTCTAAGTCTCTCTTATTTTCTTGTACTTATACTTGGAATTCTCTGTGTAAACCTCTGTAACTTTTCTAGGTAGATGAATCACTGTGTACTTTCTCTTGTTTCTATCTGTTACCAATCTTGAGAAACTCATACATTCTCTATTCACTGTTTCACGGACTTAGAGAACTAAATTTCTTTCGGCAAATGTGCTGTTTTCGCAGTGCTAAGTACTCCCAACTCTATCAACAATGTAGGTTTTACCAGTTTTCTAAGTCTCTCTTATTTTCTTGTACTTATACTCGGAATTCTCTGTGTAAACCTCTGTAACTTTTCTAGGTAGATGAATCACTGTGTACTTTCTCTTCTTTCTATGTTTTACCAATCTTGAGAAACTCATACATTCTCTGTTCACTGTTTCCCAGTCTTAGAGAAGTAGATTTCTTTATGCGAAAGTGCTGTTTTCACAGTGCTAAGTACTGCCAACTCTATCCACAATGTAGTGTTTATCAGTTTTCTAAGTCTCTCTTATTTTCTTGTACAGATACATGGAATTCTCTGTGTAAACTTCTGTAACTTCTCTAGGTAGATGAATCACTGTGTACTTTCTCTTGTTTCTATCTATCACCAATCTTGAGAAACTCATACGTACTCTGTTCACTGTTTCCCAGTCATAGAGAGGTAGATTTCTTTCTGCGAAAGTGCTGTTTTCACAGTGCTAAGTACTCCCAACTCTATCAACAATGTAGATTTTACCACTTTTCTAAGTCTATCTTATTTCGTTGTACTTATACTTGGAATTCTCTGTGTAAACCTCTGTAACTTCTCTAGGTAGATGAATCACTGTGTACTTTCTCTTGTTTCTATCTGTTACCAATCATGAAAAACTCATACATTCTCTGTTCACTGTTTCCCAGTCTTAGAGAAGTAGATTTCTTTCTGCGAAAGTGCTGTTTTCACAGTGCTAAGTACTCCCAACTCTATCCACAATGTAGGTTTTACCAGTTTTCTAAATCTCTCTTATTTTCTTGTACTTATACATGGAATTCTCTGTGTAAACCTGTGTAACTTCTCTAGGTAGATGAATCACTGTGTACTTTCTCTTGTTTCTATCTGTTACCAATCTTGAGAAACTCAGACATTCTCTGTTCACTGTTTCCCAGTCTTAGAGAAGTAGATTTCTTTCTGCGAAAGTGCTGTTTTCACAGTGCTACGTACTCCCAACTCTATCCACAATGTAGGTTTTACCAGTTTTCTAAGTCTCTCTGATTTTCTTGTACTTATACTTGGTATTCTCTGTGTAAACCTCTGTAACTTTTCTAGGTAGATGAATCACTGTGTACTTTCTCTTGTTTCTATCTGTTACCAATCTTGAGAAACTCATAAATTCTCTCTTCACTGTTTCACAGACTTATAGAATGAAATTTCTTTCAGCGAAAGTGCTGTTTTCACAGTGCTAAGTACTCCCAACTCTATCAACAATGTAGGTTTTACCAGTTTCCTAAGTCTCTCTTATTTTATTGTACTTAAGCTTGGAATTCTCTGTGTAAACTTCTGTAACTTTTCTAGGTAGATGAATCATTGTGTACTTTCTCTTGTTTCTATCTGTTACCAATCTTGAAAAACTCATACATTCTCTGTTCACTGTTTCCCAGTCTTAGAGAAGTAAATTTCTTTCAGCGAAAGTGCTGTTTTCACAGTGCTAAGTACTCCCAACTCTATCAACAGTGTATTTATTATCTGTTTTCTAAGTCTCTCTCATTTTCTTGTACTTATACATGGAATTCTCTGTGTAAACTTCTGTAACTTCGCTAGGTAGATGAATCACTGTGTACTTTCTCTTGTTTCTATCTGTTACCAATCTTGAGAAACTCATACATTCTCTGTTCACTGTTTCCCAGTCTTAGAGAAGAAGATTTCTTTCTGCAAAAGTGCTGTTTTCACTGTGCTTAGTACTCCCAACTCTATCCACAATGTAGGTTTTACCAGTTTTCTAAGTCTCTCTTATTTTCTTGTACTTATACATGGAATTCTATCGGTAAAATTATGTAACTTCTCTAGGTAGATGAATCAGTGTGTACTTTCTCTTGTTTCTATCTCTTACCAATCATGAGAACCTCATACATTCACTGTTCACTGTTTCCCAGTCTTAGAGAAGTAGATTTCTTTCGACGAAACTGCTGTTTTGACAGTGCTAAGTACTCCCAACTCTATCAATAATGTAGGTTTTACCAGTTTTCTAAGTCTCTCTTACTTTCTTGTACTTATACTTGGAATTCTCTGTGTAAACCTCTGTAACTTTTCTAGGTAGATGAATCACTGTGAACTTTCTCTTGTTTCTACCTGTTACCAATCTTGAGAAACACATACATTCTCTGTTCACTGTTTCACGGACTTAGAGAACGAAATTTCTTTCGGCGAAAGTGCTGTTTTCACAGTGCTAAGTACTCCCAACTCTATCCACAATGTAGGTTTTACCAGTTTTCTAAGTCTCTCTTATTTTCTTGTATTGATACATGGATTTCTCTGTGTAAACTTCTGTAACTTCTCTAGGTAGATGAATCAGTGTGTACTTTCTCTTCTTTCTATCTGTTTCCAATCATTAGAAACTCAGACATTCACTGTTCACAGTTTCCCAGTCTTAGAGAAGTAGATTTTTTTCGACGAAACTCCTGTTTTCACAGTGCTATACTCCCAACTCTATCAACAATGTAGCTTTTACCAGTTTTCTAAGTCTCTTTTATTTTCTTGTACTTGGAATTCTCTGTGTAAACCTCTGTAACTTTTCTAGGTAGATGAATCACTGTGTACTTTCTATTGTTTCTATCTCTTACCAATCTTGAGAAACTCATACATTCTCTGTTCACTGTTTCACGGACTTAGAGAACGAAATTTCTTTATGCGAAAGTGCTGTTTTCACAGTGCTAAGTACTCCCAACTCTATCCACAATGTAGGTTTTCCCAGTTTTCTAAGTCTCTCTTATTTTCTTGTACTTATACATGGAATTCTCTGTGTAAACTTCTGTAACTTCTCTAGGTAGATGAATCACTGTGTACTTTCTCTTGTTTCTATCTATTACCAGACTTGAGAAACTCATAGGTACTCTGTTCACTGTTTCCCAGGCTTAGAGACGTAGATTTCTTTCGGCGAAAATGCTGTTTTCACTGTGCTAAGTACTCCCAACTCTATCCAAAATGTACGTTTTACCAGTTTTCTAAGTCTTTTTTATTTTCTTGTACTTATACTGGGAATTCTCTATGTAAACCTCGTAACTTTTCTAGGTAGATGAATCACTGTGTACTTTCTCTTGTTTCTATCTGTTACCAATCTTCAGAAACTCATACATTCTCTGTTCACTGTTTCCCAGACTTAGAGAAGTAGATTTCTTTCGGCGAAAGTGCTGTTTTCACAGTGCTAAGTACTCCCAACTCGATCAACAATGTAGGTTTTACCAGTTTTCTAAGTCTCTCTTATTTTCTTGTAGTTATACTTGGAATTCTCTGTGTAAACCTCTGTAACTTTTCTAGGTAGATGAATCCCTGTGTACTTTCTCTTGTTTCTATCTGTTACCAATCTTGAGAAACTCATACATTCTCTGTTAACTGTGTCACGGACTTAGATAACGAAATTTCTTTTGGCGAAAGTGCTGTTTTCACAGTGCTAAGTACTCCCAACTCTATCCACAATGTAGGTTTTACCAGTTTTCTAAGTCTCTCTGATTTTCTTGTACTTATACTTGGATTTCTCTGTGTAAATCTCTGTAACTTTTCTACGTAGATCAATCAATGTGTACATTCTCTTGTTTCTATCTGTTACCAATCTTGAGAAACTCAGACATTCTCTGTTCACTGTTTCCCAGTCTTAGAGAAGTGGATTTCTTTATGCGAAAGTGCTGTTCTCACAGTGCTAAGTACTCCCAAATCTATCCACAATGTAGTTTTTACCAGTTTTCTAAGTCTCTCTTATTTTCTTGTACTGATACATGTAATTCTCTGTGTAAACTTCTGTAACTTCTCTAGGTAGATGAATCCCTGTGTACTTTCTCTTGTTTCTATCTGTTACCAATCTTGAGAAACTCATACATTCTCTATTCACTGTTTCCCAGTCTTAGAGAAGTAGATTTCTTTCTGCGAAAGTGCTGTTTTCACAGTGCTAAGTACTCCCAACTCTATCCACAATGTATGTTTTACCAGTTTTCTAAGTCTTTCTTATTATCTTGTACTTCTACTTGGAATTCTCTGTGTAAACCTCTGTAACTTCTCTAGGTAGATGAATCACTGTGTACTTTCTCTTATTTCTATCTGTTACCAATCTTGAGAAACTCATACATTCTCTGTTCACTGTTTTCCAGTCTTAGAGAAGTAGATTTCTTTCTGCGAAAGTGCTGTTTTCACAGTGCTAAGTACTCCCAACTCTATCCACAATGTAGTTTTTACCAGTTTTCTATGTCTCTCTTATTTTCTTGTACTGATACATGGAATTTTCTGTGTAAACTTCTGTAACTTCTCTAGGTAGATGAATCACTGTGTACTTTCTCTTGTTTCTATCTGTTACCAATCATGAGAAACTCATACATTCTCTGTTCACTGTTTCCCAGTCTTAGAGAAGTAGATTTCTTTCGACGAAACTGCTGTTTTCACAGTGCGAAGTACTCCCAACTCTATCAACAATGTAGGTTTTACCAGTTTTCTAAGTCTCTCTTACTTTGTTGTACTTATAGTTGGAATTCTCTGTGTAAACCTCTGTAACTTTTCTAGGTAGACGAATCACTGTGTACTTTCTCTTGTTTCTATCTGTTACCAATCTTGAGAAACTCATACATTCTTTGTTCACTTTTTCACAGACTTAGAGAACTAAATTTTTTTGGCGAAAGTGCTGTTTTCACAGTGCTAAATACTCCCAACTCTATGAACAATGTAGGTTTTACCAGTTTTCTAAGTCTCTCTTATTTTCTTGTTCTTATACTTGGAATTCTCTGTGTAAACCTCTGTAACTTTTCTACGTAGATGAATCACTGTGTACTTTCTCTTGTTTCTATCTGTTACCAATCTTGAGAAACTCATACATTCTCTGTTCACTGTTTCCCAGTCTTAGAGAAGTAGATTTGTTTCGGCGAAAGTGCTGTTTTCACAGTGCTAAGTACTCCCACCTCTATCAACAATGTAGGTTTTACCACTTTTCTAAGTCTCTCTTATTTTCTTGTACTTATACTTGGAATTCTCTGTGTAAACCTCTGTAACTTTTCTAGGTAGATGAATCACCGTGTACTTTCTCTTGTTTCCATCTGTTACCAATCTTCAGAAACTCATACATTCTCTCTTCACTGTTTCACGGACTTAGAGAAGGAAGTTTCTATCGGCGGAAGTGCTGTTTTCACAGTGCTAAGTACTCCGAACTCTATCCACAATGTAGGTTTTACCAGTTTTCTAAGTCTCTCTGATTTTCTTGTACTTATACTTGGAATTCTCTGTGTAAACCTCTGTAACCTTTGTAGGTAGATGAATCACTGTGTACTTTCTCTTGTTTCTACCTGTTACCAATCTTGAGAAACTCAGACATTCACTGTTCACTGTTTCCCACTCTTAGAGAAGTAGATTTCTTTCTGCGAAAGTGCTGTTTTCACAGTGCTAAGTACTCCCAAGTCTATCAACAATGTAGGTTTTACCAGTTTTCTAAGTCTCTCTTATTTTATTGTACTTAAGCTTGGAATTCTCTGTGTAAACTTCTGTAACTTTTCTAGGTAGATGAATCACTGTGTACTCTCTCTTGTTTCAATCTGTTACCAATCTTGAGAAACTCATACATTCTCTGTTCAGTGTTTCCCAGTCTTAGAGAAGTAGATTTCTTACAGCGAAAGTGCTGTTTTCACAGTGCTAAGTACTCCCAACTCTATCAATAATGTAGTTTTTACCAGTTTTCTAAGTCTCTCTTATTTTCTTATACTTATACATGGAATTCTCTGTGTAAACTTCTGTAACTTCTCTAGGTAGATGAATCACTGTGTACTTTCTCTTGTTTCTATCTGTTACCAATCTTGAGAAACTCATACGTACTCTGTTCACTGTTTCCCAGTCTTAGAGAAGTAGATTTCTTTCAGGGAAAGTGCTGTTTTCACAGTGCTAAGTACTCGCAACTCTATCAACAATGTAGGTTTTACCACTTTTCTAAGTCTCTCTTATTTTCTTGTACTTATACTTGGAATTCTCTGTGTAAACCTCTGTAACTTTTCTAGGTAGATGAATCACTGTGTACTTTCTCTTGTTTCTATCTGTTACCAATCTTGAGAAACTCATACATTCTCTGTTCACTGTTTCACGGACTTAGAGAAATAAATTTCTTTCGGCAAAAGTGCTGTTTTCGCAGTGCTAAGTACTCCCAACTCTATCAACAATGTAGGTTTTACCAGTTTTCTAAGTCTCTCTTATTTTCTTGTATTGGTACATGGAATTCTGTGTGTAAACTTCTGTAACTTCTCTAGGTAGATGAATCAGTGTGTACTTTCTCTTGTTTCTATCTGTTACCAATCATGAGAAACTCATACATTCACTGTTCACTGTTTCCCAGTCTTAGAGAAGTAGATTTCTTTCGACGAAACTGCTGTTTTCACAGTGCTAAGTACTCCCAACTCTATCCACAATGTAGGTTTTACCAGTGTTCTAAGTCTCTCTTATTTTCTTGTACTTATACTTGGAATTCTCTGTGTGAACCTCTGTAACTTTTCCAGGTAGATGAATCACTGTGTACTTTCTCTTGTTTCTATCTGTAACCAATCTTGAGAAACTCATACATTCTCTGTTCACTGTTTCACGGACTTAGAGAAGGATATTTCTTTCGGCGAAAGTGCTGTTTTCACAGTGCTAAGTACTCCCAACTCTATCCACAATGTAGGTTTTACCAGTTTTCTAAATCTCTCTTATTTTCTTGTACTTATACATGGAATTCTCTGTGTAAACCTGTGTAACTTCTCTAGGTAGATGAATCACTGTGTACTTTCTCTTGTTTCTATCTGTTACCAATCTTGAGAAACTCAGACATTCTCTGTTCACTGTTTCCCAGTCTTAGAGAAGTAGATTTCTTTCTGCGAAAGTGCTGTTTTCACAGTGCTACGTACTCCCAACTCTATCCACAATGTAGGTTTTACCAGTTTTCTAAGTCTCTCTGATTTTCTTGTACTTATACTTGGTATTCTCTGTGTAAACCTCTGTAACTTTTCTAGGTAGATGAATCACTGTGTACTTTCTCTTGTTTCTATCTGTTACCAATCTTGAGAAACTCATAAATTCTCTCTTCACTGTTTCACAGACTTATAGAATGAAATTTCTTTCAGCGAAAGTGCTGTTTTCACAGTGCTAAGTACTCCCAACTCTATCAACAATGTAGGTTTTACCAGTTTTCTAAGTCTCTCTTATTTTATTGTACTTAAGCTTGGAATTCTCTGTGTAAACTTCTGTAACTTTTCTAGGTAGATGAATCATTGTGTACTTTCTCTTGTTTCTATCTGTTACCAATCTTGAAAAACTCATACATTCTCTGTTCACTGTTTCCCAGTCTTAGAGAAGTAAATTTCTTTCAGCGAAAGTGCTGTTTTCACAGTGCTAAGTACTCCCAACTCTATCAACAGTGTATTTTTTATCTGTTTTCTAAGTCTCTCTCATTTTCTTGTACTTATACATGGAATTCTCTGTGTAAACTTCTGTAACTTCGCTAGGTAGATGAATCACTGTGTACTTTCTCTTGTTTCTATCTGTTACCAATCTTGAGAAACTCATACGTACTCTGTTCACTGTTTCCCAGTCTTAGAGAAGTAGATTTCTTTCAGGGAAAGTGGTGTTTTCACAGTGCTAAGTACTCCCAACTCTATCAACAATGTAGGTTTTACCACTTTTCTAAGTCTCTCTTATTTTCTTGTACTTATACTTGGAATTCTCTGTGTATACCTCTGTAACTTTTCTAGGTTGATGAATCACTGTGTACTTTCTCTTGTTTCTATCTGTTACCAATCTTGAGAAACTCATACATTCTCTGTTCACTGTTTCACGGACTTAGAGAACTAAATTTCTTTCGGCAAAAGTGCTGTTTTCGCAGTGCTAAGTACTTCAAACTCTATCAACAATGTAGGTTTTACCAGTTTTCTAATTCTCTCTTATTTTCTTGTACTGATACATGGAATTCTCTGTGTAAACTTCTGTAACTTCTCTATGTAGATGAATCACTGTGTACTTTCTCTTTTTTCTATCTATTACCAATCTTGAGAATCTCATACGTACTCTGTTAACTGTTTCCCAGTCTTAGAGAAGTAGATTTCTTTCTGTGAAAGTTCTGTTTTCACAGTGCTAAGTACTCCCAACTCTATCAACAATGTAGGTTTTACCAGTTTCTAAGTCTCTCTTATTTTCTTGTACTTATACTTGGAATTCTCTGTGTAAACCGCTGTAACTTTTCTAGGTAGATGAATCACTGTGTACTTTCTCTTGTTTCTATCTGTTACCAATCTTGAGAAACTCATACATTCTCTGTTCACTGTTTCCCAGTCTTAGAGAAGAAGATTTCTTTCTGCGAAAGTGCTGTTTTCACTGTGCTTAGTACTCCCAACTCTATCCACAATGTAGGTTTTACCAGTTTTCTAAGTCTCTCTTATTTTCTTGTACTTATACATGGAATTCTCTCGGTAAAATTATGTAACTTCTCTAGGTAGATGAATCAGTGTGTACTTTCTCTTGTTTCTATCTCTTACCAATCATGAGAACCTCATACATTCACTGTTCACTGTTTCCCAGTCTTAGAGAAGTAGATTTCTTTCGACGAAACTGCTGTTTTGACAGTGCTAAGTACTCTCAACTCTATCAACAATGTAGGTTTTACCAGTTATCTAAGTCTCTCTTACTTTCTTGTACTTATACTTGGAATTCTCTGTGTAAACCTCTGTAACTTTTCTAGGTAGATGAATCACTGTGAACTTTCTCTTGTTTCTACCTGTTACCAATCTTGAGAAACACATACATTCTCTGTTCACTGTTTCACGGACTTAGAGAACGAAATTTCTTTCGGCGAAAGTGCTGTTTTCACAGTGCTAAGTACTCCCAACTCTATCCACAATGTAGGTTTTACCAGTTTTCTAAGTCTCTCTTATTTTCTTGTATTGATACATGGATTTCTCTGTGTAAACTTCTGTAACTTCTCTAGGTAGATGAATCAGTGTGTACTTTCTCTTCTTTCTATCTGTTTCCAATCATTAGAAACTCATACATTCACTGTTCACTGTTTCCCAGTCTTAGAGAAGTAGATTTTTTTCGACGAAACTCCTGTTTTCACAGTGCTATACTCCCAACTCTATCAACAATGTAGCTTTTACCAGTTTTCTAAGTCTCTTTTATTTTCTTGTACTTGGAATTCTCTGTGTAAACCTCTGTAACTTTTCTAGGTAGATGAATCACTGTGTACTTTCTATTGTTTCTATCTCTTACCAATCTTGAGAAACTCATACATTCTCTGTTCACTGTTTCACGGACTTAGAGAACGAAATTTCTTTATGCGAAAGTGCTGTTTTCACAGTGCTAAGTACTCCCAACTCTATCCACAATGTAGGTTTTCCCAGTTTTCTAAGTCTCTCTTATTTTCTTGTACTTATACATGGAATTCTCTGTGTAAACTTCTGTAACTTCTCTAGGTAGATGAATCACTGTGTACTTTCTCTTGTTTCTATCTATTACCAGACTTGAGAAACTCATAGGTACTCTGTTCACTGTTTCCCAGGCTTAGAGACGTAGATTTCTTTCGGCGAAAATGCTGTTTTCACTGTGCTAAGTACTCCCAACTCTATCCAAAATGTACGTTTTACCAGTTTTCTAAGTCTTTTTTATTTTCTTGTACTTATACTGGGAATTCTCTATGTAAACCTCGTAACTTTTCTAGGTAGATGAATCACTGTGTACTTTCTCTTGTTTCTATCTGTTACCAATCTTCAGAAACTCATACATTCTCTGTTCACTGTTTCCCAGACTTAGAGAAGTAGATTTCTTTCGGCGAAAGTGCTGTTTTCACAGTGCTAAGTACTCCCAACTCGATCAACAATGTAGGTTTTACCAGTTTTCTAAGTCTCTCTTATTTTCTTGTAGTTATACTTGGAATTCTCTGTGTAAACCTCTGTAACTTTTCTAGGTAGATGAATCCCTGTGTACTTTCTCTTGTTTCTATCTGTTACCAATCTTGAGAAACTCATACATTCTCTGTTAACTGTGTCACGGACTTAGATAACGAAATTTCTTTTGGCGAAAGTGCTGTTTTCACAGTGCTAAGTACTCCCAACTCTATCCACAATGTAGGTTTTACCAGTTTTCTAAGTCTCTCTGATTTTCTTGTACTTATACTTGGATTTCTCTGTGTAAATCTCTGTAACTTTTCTACGTAGATCAATCAATGTGTACATTCTCTTGTTTCTATCTGTTACCAATCTTGAGAAACTCAGACATTCTCTGTTCACTGTTTCCCAGTCTTAGAGAAGTGGATTTCTTTATGCGAAAGTGCTGTTCTCACAGTGCTAAGTACTCCCAAATCTATCCACAATGTAGTTTTTACCAGTTTTCTAAGTCTCTCTTATTTTCTTGTACTGATACATGTAATTCTCTGTGTAAACTTCTGTAACTTCTCTAGGTAGATGAATCCCTGTGTACTTTCTCTTGTTTCTATCTGTTACCAATCTTGAGAAACTCATACATTCTCTATTCACTGTTTCCCAGTCTTAGAGAAGTAGATTTCTTTCTGCGAAAGTGCTGTTTTCACAGTGCTAAGTACTCCCAACTCTATCCACAATGTATGTTTTACCAGTTTTCTAAGTCTTTCTTATTATCTTGTACTTCTACTTGGAATTCTCTGTGTAAACCTCTGTAACTTCTCTAGGTAGATGAATCACTGTGTACTTTCTCTTATTTCTATCTGTTACCAATCTTGAGAAACTCATACATTCTCTGTTCACTGTTTTCCAGTCTTAGAGAAGTAGATTTCTTTCTGCGAAAGTGCTGTTTTCACAGTGCTAAGTACTCCCAACTCTATCCACAATGTAGTTTTTACCAGTTTTCTAAGTTTCTCTTATTTTCTTGTACTGATACATGGAATTTTCTGTGTAAACTTCTGTAACTTCTCTAGGTAGATGAATCACTGTGTACTTTCTCTTGTTTCTATCTGTTACCAATCATGAGAAACTCATACATTCTCTGTTCACTGTTTCCCAGTCTTAGAGAAGTAGATTTCTTTCGACGAAACTGCTGTTTTCACAGTGCGAAGTACTCCCAACTCTATCAACAATGTAGGTTTTACCAGTTTTCTAAGTCTCTCTTATTATCTTGTACTTATACTTGGAATTCTCTGTGTAAACCTCTGTAACTTTTCTAGGTAGACGAATCACTGTGTACCTTCTCTTGTTTCTATCTGTTACCAATCTTGAGAAACTCATACATCCTTTGTTCACTGTTTCACAGACTTAGAGAACTAAATTTTTTTGGCGAAAGTGCTGTTTTCACAGTGCTAAGTACTCCCAACTCTATCAACAATGTAGGTTTTACCAGTTTTCTAAGTCTCTCTTATTTTCTTCTACTTATACTTGGAATTCTCTGTGTAAACCTCTGTAACTTTTCTACGTAGATGAATCATTGTGTACTTTCTCTTGTTTCTATCTGTTACCAATCTTGAGAAACTCATACATTCTCTGTTCACTGTTTCCCAGTCTTAGAGAAGTAGATTTCTTTCAGGGAAAGTGCTGTTTTCACAGTGCTAAGTACTCGCAACTCTATCAACAATGTAGGTTTTACCACTTTTCTAAGTCTCTCTTATTTTCTTGTACTTATACTTGGAATTCTCTGTGTAAACCTCTGTAACTTTTCTAGGTAGATGAATCACTGTGTACTTTCTCTTGTTTCTATCTGTTACCAATCTTGAGAAACTCATACATTCTCTGTTCACTGTTTCACGGACTTAGAGAAATAAATTTCTTTCGGCAAAAGTGCTGTTTTCGCAGTGCTAAGTACTCCCAACTCTATCAACAATGTAGGTTTTACCAGTTTTCTAAGTCTCTCTTATATTCTTGTATTAGTACATGGAATTCTGTGTGTAAACTTCTGTAACTTCTCTAGGTAGATGAATCAGTGTGTACTTTCTCTTGTTTCTATCTGTTACCAATCATGAGAAACTCATACATTCACTGTTCACTGTTTCCCAGTCTTAGAGAAGTAGATTTCTTTCGACGAAACTGCTGTTTTCACAGTGCTAAGTACTCCCAACTCTATCCACAATGTAGGTTTTACCAGTGTTCTAAGTCTCTCTTATTTTCTTGTACTTATACTTGGAATTCTCTGTGTGAACCTCTGTAACTTTTCCAGGTAGATGAATCACTGTGTACTTTCTCTTGTTTCTATCTGTAACCAATCTTGAGAAACTCATACATTCTCTGTTCACTGTTTCACGGACTTAGAGAAGGATATTTCTTTCGGCGAAAGTGCTGTTTTCACAGTGCTAAGTACTCCCAACTCGATCAACAATGTAGGTTTTACCAGTTTTCTAAGTCTCACTTATTTTCTTGTCCTTATACTTGGAATTCTCTGTGTAAACCTCTGTAACTTTTCTAGATAGATGAATCCCTGTGTACTTTCTCTTGTTTCTATCTGTTACCAATCTTGAGAAACTCATACATTCTCTGTTCACTGTTTCCCAGTCTTAGAGAAGTAGATTTCCTTCTGCGAAAGTGCTGTTTTCCCAGTGCTAGGTACTCCCAACTCTATCAACAATGTAGGTTTTACCGGTTTTCTAAGTCTCTCTTATTTTATTGTACTTAAGCTTGGAATTCTCTGTGTAAACTTCTGTAACTTTTCTAGGTAGATGAATCACTGTGTACTTTCTCTTGTTTCTATCTGTTACCAATCTAAAGAAACTCATACATTCTCTGTTCACTGTTTCCCAGTCTTAGAGAAGTAGATTTCTTTCAGCGAAAGTGCTGTTTTCACAGTGCTAAGTACTCCCAACTCTATCAACAATGTAGTTTTTACCAGTTTTCTAAGTCTCTCTTATTTTCTTCTACTTATACATGCAATTCTCTGTGTAAACTTCTGTAACTTCTCTAGGTAGATGAATCACTGTGTACTTTCTCTTGTTTCTATCTGTTACCAATCTTGAGAAACTCATACGTACTCTGTTCACTGTTTCCCACTCTTAGAGAAATAGATTTCTTTCAGGGAAAGTGCTGTTTTCACAGTGGTAAGTACTCCCAACTCTATCAACAATGTAGGTTTTACCACTTTTCTAAGTCTCTCTTATTTTCTTGTACTTATACTTGGAATTCTCTGTGTAAACCTCTGTAACTTTTCTAGGTAGATGAATCACTGTGTACTTTCTCTTGTTTCTATCTGTTACCAATCTTGAGAAACTCATACATTCTCTATTCACTGTTTCACGGACTTAGAGAACTAAATTTCTTTCGGCAAAAGTGCTGTTTTCGCAGTGCTAAGTACTCCCAACTCTATCAACAATGTAGGTTTTACCAGTTTTCTAAGTCTCTCTTATTTTCTTGTACTTATACTTGGAATTCTCTGTGTAAACCTCTGTAACTTTTCTAGGTAGATGAATCACTGTGTACTTTCTCTTGTTTCTATCTGTTACCAATCTTGAGAAACTCATACATTCTCTGTTCACTGTTTCCCAGTCTTAGAGAAGTAGATTTCTTTCTGCGAAAGTGCTGTTTCCACTGTGCTTAGTACTCCCAACTCTATCCACAATGTAGGTTTTACCAGTTTTCTAAGTCTCTCTTATTTTCTTGTACTTATACATGGAATTCTCTCGGTAAAATTATGTAACTTCTCTAGGTAGATGAATCAGTGTGTACTTTCTCTTGTTTCTATCTGTTACCAATCATGAGAAACTCCTACATTCACTGTTCACTGTTTCCCAGTCTTAGAGAAGTAGATATCTTTCGAGGAAACTGTTGTTTTCACAGTGCTAAGTACTCCCAACTCTATCAACAATGTAGGTTTTACCAGTTTTCTAAGTCTCTCTTATTTTCTTGTACTTATACTTGGAATTCTCTGTGTAAACTTCTGTAACTTTTCTAGGTAGATGAATCACTGTGTACTTTCTCTTGTTTCTATCTGTTAGCAATCTTGAGAAACTCATACATTCTCTGTTCACTGTTTCACGGACTTAGACAACGAAATTTCTTTCAGCGAAAGTGCTGTTTTCACAGTGCTAAGTACTCCCAACTCTATCAAAAATGTAGGTTTTACCAGTTTTCTGAGTCTCTCTTATTTTCTTGTACTTATACTTGGAATTTTCTGTGTAAACCTCTGTAACTTTTCTAGGTAGATGAATCACTGTGTACTTTCTCTTGTTTCTATCTGTTACCAATCTTGAGAAACTCAGACATTGTCTGTTCACTGTTTCCCACTCTTAGAGAAGTAGATTTCTTTCGGCAAAAGGGCTGTTTTCACAGTGCTAAGTACTCCCAACTCTATCCACAATGTAGTTTTTACCAGTTTTCTAAGTCTCTCTTATTTTCTTGTACTGATACATGGAATTCTCTGTGTAAACTTCTGTAACTTCTCTAGGTAGATGAATCACTGTGTACTTTCTCTTGTTTCTATCTATCACCAATCTTGAGAAACTCATACGTACTCTGTTCACTGTTTCCCAGTCTTAGAGAAGTAGATTTCTTTCTGCGAAAGTGCTGTTTTCACAGTGCTAAGTACTCCCAACTCTATCAACAATGTAGGATTTACCAGTTTTCTAAGTCTATGTTATTTCGTTGTACTTATACTTGGAATTCTCTGTGTAAACCGCGGTAACTTCTCTAGGTAGATGAATCACTGTGTACTTTCTCTTGTTTCTATCTGTTACCAATCTTGAGAAACTCATACATTCTCTGTTCACTGTTTCCCAGTCTTAGAGAAGTGATTTCTTTCTGCTAAAGTGCTGTTTTCACAGTGCTAAGTACTCCCAACTCTATCCACAATGTAGGTTTTACCAGTTTTCTAAGTTTCTCTTATTTTCTTGTACTGATACATGGAATTTTCTGTGTAAACTTCTGTAACTTCTCTAGGTAGATGAATCACTGTGTACTTTCTCTTGTTTCTATCTGTTACCAGTCATGAGAAACTCATACATTCTCTGTTCACTGTTTCCCAGTCTTAGAGAAGTAGATTTCTTTCGACGAAACTGCTGTTTTCACAGTGCGAAGTACTCCCAACTCTATCAACAATGTAGGTTTTACCAGTTTTCTAAGTCTCTCTTATTATCTTGTACTTATACTTGGAATTCTCTGTGTAAACCTCTGTAACTTTTCTAGGTAGACGAATCACTGTGTACCTTCTCTTGTTTCTATCTGTTACCAATCTTGAGAAACTCATACATTCTTTGTTCACTGTTTCACAGACTTAGAGAACTAAATTTTTTTGGCGAAAGTGCTGTTTTCACAGTGCTAAGTACTCCCAACTCTATCAACAATGTAGGTTTTACCAGTTTTCTAAGTCTCTCTTATTTTCTTCTACTTATACTTGGAATTCTCTGTGTAAACCTCTGTAACTTTTCTACGTAGATGAATCATTGTGTACTTTCTCTTGTTTCTAATTGTTACCAATCTTGAGAAACTCATACATTCTCTGTTCACTGTTTCCCAGTCTTAGAGAAGTAGATTTGTTTCGGCGAAAGTGCTGTTTTCACAGTGCTAAGTACTCCCACCTCTATCAACAATGTAGGTTTTACCAGTTTTCTAAGTCTCTCTTATTTTCTTGTACTTATACATGGAATTCTCTCGGTAAAATTATGTAACTTCTCTAGGTAGATGAATCAGTGTGTGCTTTCTCTTGTTTCTATCTGTTACCAATCATGAGAAACTCATACATTCACTGTTCACTGTTTCCCAGTCTTAGAGAAGTAGATTTCTTTCGACGAAACTGCTGTTTTCACAGTGCTAAGTACTCCCAACTCTACCAACAATGTAGTTTTTACCAGTTTTCTAAGTCTCTCTTATTTTCTTCTACTTATACTTGGAATTCTCTGTGTAAACTTCTGTAACTTTTCTAGGTAGATGAATCACTGTGTACTTTCTCTTGTTTCTATCTGTTAGCAATCTTGAGAAACTCATACATTCTCTGTTCACTGTTTCACGGACTTAGAGAACGAAATTTCTTTCGGCGAAAGTGCTGTTTTCACAGTGCTAAGTACTCCCAACTCTATCAACAATGTAGGTTTTACCAGTTTTCTAAGTCTCTCTTCTTTTCTTGTACTTATACTTGGAATTCTCTGTGTAAACCTCTGTAACTTTTCTAGGTAGATGAATCACTGTGTACTTTCTCTTGTTTCTATCTGTTACCAATCTTGAGAAACTCAGACATTCTCTGTTCACTGTTTCCCACTCTTAGAGAAGTAAATTTCTTTCTGCGAAAGTGCTGTTTTCACAGTGCTAAGTACTCCCAACTCTAACCACAATGTAGGTTTTACCAGTTTTCTAAGTCTCTCTTATTTTCTTGTACTCATACATGGAATTCTCTGTGTAAACTTCTGTAACTTCTCTGGGTAGATGAATCACTGTGTACTTTCTCTTGTTTCTATCTGTTACCAATCTTGAGAAACTCATACATTCTCTGTTCACTGTTTCACAGTCTTAGAGAAGTAGATTTGTTTCTGCGAAAGTGCTGTTTTCACACTGCTAAGTACTCCCAACTCTCCACAATGTAGGTTTTACCAGTTTTCTAAGTCTTTTTTATTTTCTTGTACTTATACTGGGAATTCTCTATGTAAAAGTCGTAACTTTTCTAGGTAGATGAATCACTGTGTACTTTCTCTTGTTTCTATCTGTTACCAATCTTCAGAAACTCATACATTCTCTGTTCACTGTTTCCCAGACTTAGAGAAGTAGATTTCTTTCGGCGAAAGTGCTGTTTTCACAGTGCTAAGTACTCCCAACTCGATCAACAATGTAGGTTTTACCAGTTTTCTAGTCTCTCTTATTTTCTTGTAGTTATACTTGGAATTCTCTGTGTAAACCTCTGTAACTTTTCTAGGTAGATGAATCCCTGTGTACTTTCTCTTGTTTCTATCTGTTACCAATCTTGAGAAACTCATACATTCTCTGTTCACTGTGTCACGGACTTAGATAACGAAATTTCATTCGGCGAAAGTGCTGTTTTCACAGTGCTAAGTACTCCCAACTCCATCCACAATGTAGGTTTTACCAGTTTTCTAAGTCTCTCTGATTTTCTTTTACTGATACATGGAATTCTCTTTGTAAACTTCTGTAACTTCTCTAGGTAGATGAATCACTGTGTACGTTCTCTTGTTTCTATCTGTTACCAATCTTGAGAAACTCATACATTCTCTATTCACTGTTTCCCAGTCTTAGAGAAGTAGATTTCTTTCTGCGAAAGTGCTGTTTTCACAGTGCTAAGTACTCCCAACTCTATCAACAATGTAGGTTTTACCACTTTTCTAAGTCTCTCTTATTTCCTTGTACTTATACGTGGAATTCTCTGTGTAAACCTCTGTAACTTTTCTAGGTAGATGAATCACTGTGTACTTTCTCTTGTTTCTATCTGTTACCAATCTTGAGAAACTCATACATTCTCTGTTCACTGTTTCACGGACTTAGAGAATTAAATTTCTTTCGGCAAAAGTGCTGTTTTCGCAGTGCTAAGTACTCCCAACTCTATCAACAATGTAGGTTTTACCAGTTTTCTAAGTCTCTCTTATTTTCTTGTACTTATACTTGGAATTCTCTGTGTAAACCTCTGTAACTTTTCTAGGTAGATGAATCACTGTGTACTTTCTCTTGTTTCTATCTGTTACCAATCTTGAGAAACTCAGACATTCTCTGTTCACTGTTTCCCAGTCTTAGAGAAGTAGATTTCTTTATGCGAAAGTGCTGTTTTCACAGTGCTAAGTACTCCCAACTCTATCCACAATGTAGTTTTTACCAGTTTTCTAAGTCTCTCTTATTTTCTTGTACTGATACATGGAATTCTCTGTGTAAACTTCTGTAACTTCTCTAGGTAGATGAATCACTGTGTACGTTCTCTTGTTTCTATCTGTTACCAATCTTGAGAAACTCATACATTCTCTATTCACTGTTTCCCAGTCTTAGAGAAGTAGATTTCTTTCTGCGAAAGTGCTGTTTTCACAGTGGTAAGGACTCCCAACTCTATCCACAATGTAGGTTTTACCAGTTTTCTAAGTCTTTCTTATTATCTTGTACTTCTACTTGGAATTCTGTGTGTAAACCTCTGTAACTTCTCTAGGTAGATGAATCACTGGGTACTTTCTCTTGTTTCTATCTGTTACCAATCTTGAGAAACTCATACATTCTCTGATCACTGTTTCCCAGTCTTAGACAAGTAGATTTCTTTCTGCGAAAGTGCTGTTTTCACAGTGCTAGGTACTCCCAACTCTATCCACAATGTAGGTTTTACCAGTTTTCTAAGTCTTTCTTATTATCTTGTACTTATACTTGGAATTCTCTGTGTAAACCTCTGTAACTTTTCTAGGTAGATGAATCACTGTGTACTTTCTCTTGTTTCTATCTGTTACCAATCTTGAGAAACTCAGATATTCTCTGTTCACTGTTTCCCAGTCTTAGAGAAGTAGATTTCTTTATGCGAAAGTGCTGTTTTCACAGTGCTAAGTACTCCCAACTCTATCCACAATGTAGTTTTTACCAGTTTTCTAAGTCTCTCTTATTTTCTTGTACTGATACATGGAATTCTCTGTGTAAACTTCTGTAACTTCTCTAGGTAGATGAATCACTGTGTACTTTCTCTTGTTTCTATCTGTTACCAATCTTGAGAAACTCATACATTCTCTATTCACTGTTTACCAGTCTTAGAGAAGTAGATTTCTTTCTGCGAAAGTGCTGTTTTCACAGTACTAAGTACTCCCAACTCTATCCACAATGTAGGTTTTACCAGGTTGCTAAGTCTTTCTTATTATCTTGTACTTATACTTGGAATTCTCTGTGTAAACCTCTGTAACTTTTCTAGGTAGATGAATCACTGTGTAGTTTCTCTTGTTTCTATCTGTTACCAATCTTGAGCAACTCATACATTCTCTGTTCACTGTTTCCCAGTCTTAGAGAAGTAGATTTCTTTCTGCTAAAGTGCTGTTTTCACAATGCTAAGTACTCCCAACTCTATCCACAATGTAGGTTTTACCAGTTTTCTAAGTCTCTCTTATTTTCTTGTACTGATACATGAAATTTTCTGTGTAAACTTCTGTAACTTCTCTAGGTAGATGAATCACTGTGTACTTTCTCTTGTTTCGATCTGTTACCAATCTTGAGAAACTCATACATTCTCTGTTCACTGTTTCCCAGTCTTAGAGAAGTAGATTTCTTTCGACGAAACTGCTGTTTTCACAGTGCGAAGTACTCCCAACTCTATCAACAATGTAGGTTTTACCAGTTTTCTAAGTCTCTCTTATTTTGTTGTACTTATACTTGGAATTCTCTGTGTGAACCTCTGTAACTTTTCTAGGTAGACGAATCACTGTGTACTTTCTCTTGTTTCTATCTGTTACCAATCTTGAGAAACTCATACATTCTTTGTTCACTGTTTCACAGACTTAGAGAACTAAATTTTTTTGGCGAAAGTGCTGTTTTCACAGTGCTAAATACTCCCAACTCTATGAACAATGTAGGTTTTACCAGTTTTCTAAGTCTCTCTTATTTTCTTGTACTTATACTTGGAATTCTCTGTGTAAACCTCTGTAACTTTTCTACGTAGATGAATCACTGTGTACTTTCTCTTGTTTCTATCTGTTACCAATCTTGAGAAACTCATGCATTCTCTGTTCACTGTTTCCCAGTCTTAGAGAAGTAGATTTGTTTCGGCGAAAGTGCTGTTTTCACAGTGCTAAGTACTCCCACCTCTATCAACAATGTAGGTTTTACCAGTTTTCTAAGTCTCTCTTATTTTCTTGTACTTATGCTTGGAATTCTCTGTGTAAACCTCTGTAACTTTTCTAGGTAGATGAATCACCGTGTACTTTCTCTTGTTTCCATCTGTTACCAATCTTCAGAAACTCATACATTCTCTGTTCACTGTTTCACGGACTTAGAGAAGGAAGTTTCTATCGGCGGAAGTGCTGTTTTCACAGTGCTAAGTACTCCGAACTCTATCCACAATGTAGGTTTTACCAGTTTTCTAAGTCTCTCTTATTTTCTTGTACTTATACTAGGAATTGTCTGTGTAAACCTCTGTAACTTTTGTAGGTAGATGAATCACTGTGTACTTTCTCTTGTTTCTACCTGTTACCAATCTTGAGAAACTCAGACATTCACTGTTCACTGTTTCCCACTCTTAGAGAAGTAGATTTCTTTCTGCGAAAGTGCTGTTTTCACAGTGCTAAGTACTCCCAACTCTATCAACAATGGAGGTTTTACCAGTTTTCTAAGTCTCTCTTATTTTATTGTACTTAAGCTTGGAATTCTCTGTGTAAACTTCTGTAACTTTTCTAGGTAGATGAATCACTGTGTACTTTCTCTTGTTTCAATCTGTTACCAATCTTGAGAACCTCATACATTCTCTGTTCACTGTTTCCCAGTCTTAGAGAAGTAGATTTCTTACAGCGAAAGTTCTGTTTTCACCGTGCTAAGTACTCCCAACTCTATCAACAATGTAGTTTTTACCAGTTTTCTAAGTCTCTATTATTTTCTTATACTTATACATGGAATTCTCTGTGTAAACTTCTGTAACTTCTCTAGGTAGATGAATCACTGTGTACTTTCTCTTGTTTCTATCTGTTACCAATCTTGAGAAACTCATACGTACTCTGTTCACTGTTTCCCAGTCTTAGAGAAGTAGATTTCTTTCAGGGAAAGTGCTGTTTTCACAGTGCAAAGTACTCGCAACTCTATCAACAATGTAGGTTTTACCACTTTTCTAAGTCTCTCTTGTTTTCTTGTACTTATACTTGGAATTCTCTGTGTAAACCTCTGTAACTTTTCTAGGTAGATGAATCACTGTGTACTTTCTCTTGTTTCTATCTGTTACCAATCTTGAGAAACTCATACATTCTCTGTTCACTGTTTCACGGACTTAGAGAAGGATATTTCCTTCGGCGAAAGTGCTGTTTTCACAGTGCTAAGTACTCCCAACTCGATCAACAATGTAGGTTTTACCAGTTTTCTAAGTCTCTCTTATTTTCTTCTCCTTATACTTGGAATTCTCTGTGTAAACCTCTGCAACTTTTCTAGATAGATGAATCCCTGTGTACTTTCTCTTGTTTCTATCTGTTACCAATCTTGAGAAACTCATACATTCTCTGTTCACTGTTTCCCAGTCTTAGAGAAGTAGATTTCCTTCTGCGAAAGTGCTGTTTTCCCAGTGCTAGGTACTCCCAACTCTATCAACAATGTAGGTTTTACCGGTTTTCTAAGTCTCTCTTATTTTATTGTACTTAAGCTTGGAATTCTCTGTGTAAACTTCTGTAACTTTTCTAGGTAGATGAATCACTGTGTACTTTCTCTTGTTTCTATCTGTTACCAATCTAAAGAAACTCATTCATTCTCTGTTCACTGTTTCACGGACTTAGAGAACGAAATTTCTTTCGGCGAAAGTGCTGTTTTCAGAGTGCTAAGTACTCCCAACTCTATCAACAATGTAAGTTTTACCAGTTTTCTAAGTCTCTCTCATTTTCTTGTACTTATACTTGGAATTCTCTGTGTAAACCTCTGTAACTTTTCTAGGTAGATGAATCACTGTGTACTTTCTCTTGTTTCTATCTGTTACCAATCTTGAGAAACTCAGACATTCTCTGTTCACTGTTTCCCACTCTTAGAGAAGTAGATTTCTTTCTGCGAAAGTGCTGTTTTCACAGTGCTAAGTACTCCCAACTCTATCCACAATGTAGGTTTTACCAGTTTTCTAAGTCTCTCTGATTTTCTTGTACTTATACTTGGAATTCTCTGTGTAAACCTCTGTAACTTTTCTAGGTAGATGAATCACTGTGTACTTTCTCTTGTTTCTATCTCTTACCAATCTTGAGAAACTCATAAATTCTCTCTTCACTGTTTCACAAACTTAGAGAACGAAATTTCTTTCAGCGAAAGTGCTGTTTTCTCAGTGCTAAGTACTCCCAACTCTATCAACAATGTAGGTTTTACCAGTTTTCTAAGTCTCTCTTATTTTATTGTACTTAAGCTTGGAATTCTCTGTGTAAACTTCTGTAACTTTTCTAGGTAGATGAATCACTGTGTACTTTCTCTTGTTTCTATCTGTTACCAATCTTGAAAAACTCATACATTCTCTGTTCACTGTTTCCCAGTCTTAGAGAAGTAGATTTCTTTCAGCGAAAGTGCTGTTTTCACAGTGCTAAGTACTCCCAACTCTATCCACAATGTAGGTTTTACCAGTTTTCTAAGTCTTTCTTATTATCTTGTACTTATACTTGGAATTCTCTGTGTAAACCTCTGTAACTTTTCTAGGTAGATGAATCACTGTGTAGTTTCTCTTGTTTCTATCTGTTACCAATCTTGAGAAACTCATACATTCTCTGTTCACTGTTTCCCAGTCTTAGAGAAGTAGATTTCTTTCTGCTAAAGTGCTGTTTTCACAGTGCTAAGTACTCCCAACTCTATCCACAATGTAGGTTTTACCAGTTTTCTAAGTCTCTCTTATTTTCTTGTACTGATACATGGAATTTTCTGTGTAAACTTCTGTAACTTCTCTAGGTAGATGAATCACTGTGTACTTTCTCTTGTTTCTATCTGTTACCAATCATGAGAAACTCATACATTCACTGTACACTGTTTCCCAGTCTTAGAGAAGTAGATTTCTTTCGACGAAACTGCTGTTTTCACAGTGCGAAGTACTCCCAACTCTATCAACAATGTAGGTTTTACCAGTTTTCTAAGTCTCTCTTATTTTGTTCTACTTATACTTGGAATTCTCTGTGTAAACCTCTGTAACTTTTCTAGGTAGATGAATCACTGTGTAGTTTCTCTTGTTTATATCTGTTACCAATCTTGAGAAACTCATACATTCTCTGTTCACTGTTTCCCAGTCTTAGAGAAGTAGATTTCTTTCTGCTAAAGTGCTGTTTTCACAATGCTAAGTACTCCCAACTCTATCCACAATGTAGGTTTTACCAGTTTTCTAAGTCTCTCTTATTTTCTTGTACTGATACATGAAATTTTCTGTGTAAACTTCTGTAACTTCTCTAGGTAGATGAATCACTGTGTACTTTCTCTTGTTTCTATCTGTTACCAATCTTGAGAAACTCATACATTCTCTGTTCACTGTTTCCCAGTCTTAGAGAAGTAGATTTCTTTCGACGAAACTGCTGTTTTCACAGTGCGAAGTACTCCCAACTCTATCAACAATGTAGGTTTTACCAGTTTTCTAAGTCTCTGTTATTTTGTTGTACTTATACTTGGAATTCTCTGTGTGAACCTCTGTAACTTTTCTAGGTAGACGAATCACTGTGTACTTTCTCTTGTTTCTATCTGTTACCAATCTTGAGAAACTCATACATTCTTTGTTCACTGTTTCACAGACTTAGAGAACTAAATTTTTTTGGCGAAAGTGCTGTTTTCACAGTGCTAAATACTCCCAACTCTATGAACAATGTAGGTTTTACCAGTTTTCTAAGTCTCTCTTATTTTCTTGTACTTATACTTGGAATTCTCTGTGTAAACCTCTGTAACTTTTCTACGTAGATGAATCACTGTGTACTTTCTCTTGTTTCTATCTGTTACCAATCTTGAGAAACTCATGCATTCTCTGTTCACTGTTTCCCAGTCTTAGAGAAGTAGATTTGTTTCGGCGAAAGTGCTGTTTTCACAGTGCTAAGTACTCCCACCTCTATCAACAATGTAGGTTTTACCAGTTTTCTAAGTCTCTCTTATTTTCTTGTACTTATGCTTGGAATTCTCTGTGTAAACCTCTGTAACTTTTCTAGGTAGATGAATCACCGTGTACTTTCTCTTGTTTCCATCTGTTACCAATCTTCAGAAACTCATACATTCTCTGTTCACTGTTTCACGGACTTAGAGAAGGAAGTTTCTATCGGCGGAAGTGCTGTTTTCACAGTGCTAAGTACTCCGAACTCTATCCACAATGTAGGTTTTACCAGTTTTCTAAGTCTCTCTTATTTTCTTGTACTTATACTAGGAATTGTCTGTGTAAACCTCTGTAACTTTTGTAGGTAGATGAATCACTGTGTACTTTCTCTTGTTTCTACCTGTTACCAATCTTGAGAAACTCAGACATTCACTGTTCACTGTTTCCCACTCTTAGAGAAGTAGATTTCTTTCTGCGAAAGTGCTGTTTTCACAGTGCTAAGTACTCCCAACTCTATCAACAATGGAGGTTTTACCAGTTTTCTAAGTCTCTCTTATTTTATTGTACTTAAGCTTGGAATTCTCTGTGTAAACTTCTGTAACTTTTCTAGGTAGATGAATCACTGTGTACTTTCTCTTGTTTCAATCTGTTACCAATCTTGAGAACCTCATACATTCTCTGTTCACTGTTTCCCAGTCTTAGAGAAGTAGATTTCTTACAGCGAAAGTTCTGTTTTCACAGTGCTAAGTACTCCCAACTCTATCAACAATGTAGTTTTTACCAGTTTTCTAAGTCTCTATTATTTTCTTATACTTATACATGGAATTCTCTGTGTAAACTTCTGTAACTTCTCTAGGTAGATGAATCACTGTGTACTTTCTCTTGTTTCTATCTGTTACCAATCTTGAGAAACTCATACGTACTCTGTTCACTGTTTCCCAGTCTTAGAGAAGTAGATTTCTTTCAGGGAAAGTGCTGTTTTCACAGTGCAAAGTACTCGCAACTCTATCAACAATGTAGGTTTTACCACTTTTCTAAGTCTCTCTTGTTTTCTTGTACTTATACTTGGAATTCTCTGTGTAAACCTCTGTAACTTTTCTAGGTAGATGAATCACTGTGTACTTTCTCTTGTTTCTATCTGTTACCAATCTTGAGAAACTCATACATTCTCTGTTCACTGTTTCACGGACTTAGAGAAGGATATTTCCTTCGGCGAAAGTGCTGTTTTCACAGTGCTAAGTACTCCCAACTCGATCAACAATGTAGGTTTTACCAGTTTTCTAAGTCTCTCTTATTTTCTTCTCCTTATACTTGGAATTCTCTGTGTAAACCTCTGCAACTTTTCTAGATAGATGAATCCCTGTGTACTTTCTCTTGTTTCTATCTGTTACCAATCTTGAGAAACTCATACATTCTCTGTTCACTGTTTCCCAGTCTTAGAGAAGTAGATTTCCTTCTGCGAAAGTGCTGTTTTCCCAGTGCTAGGTACTCCCAACTCTATCAACAATGTAGGTTTTACCGGTTTTCTAAGTCTCTCTTATTTTATTGTACTTAAGCTTGGAATTCTCTGTGTAAACTTCTGTAACTTTTCTAGGTAGATGAATCACTGTGTACTTTCTCTTGTTTCTATCTGTTACCAATCTAAAGAAACTCATTCATTCTCTGTTCACTGTTTCACGGACTTAGAGAACGAAATTTCTTTCGGCGAAAGTGCTGTTTTCAGAGTGCTAAGTACTCCCAACTCTATCAACAATGTAGGTTTTACCAGTTTTCTAAGTCTCTCTCATTTTCTTGTACTTATACTTGGAATTCTCTGTGTAAACCTCTATAACTTTTCTAGGTAGATGAATCACTGTGTACTTTCTCTTGTTTCTATCTGTTACCAATCTTGAGAAACTCAGACATTCTCTGTTCACTGTTTCCCACTCTTAGAGAAGTAGATTTCTTTCTGCGAAAGTGCTGTTTTCACAGTGCTAAGTACTCCCAACTCTATCCACAATGTAGGTTTTACCAGTTTTCTAAGTCTCTCTGATTTTCTTGTACTTATACTTGGAATTCTCTGTGTAAACCTCTGTAACTTTTCTAGGTAGATGAATCACTGTGTACTTTCTCTTGTTTCTATCTCTTACCAATCTTGAGAAACTCATAAATTCTCTCTTCACTGTTTCACAAACTTAGAGAACGAAATTTCTTTCAGCGAAAGTGCTGTTTTCTCAGTGCTAAGTACTCCCAACTCTATCAACAATGTAGGTTTTACCAGTTTTCTAAGTCTCTCTTATTTTATTGTACTTAAGCTTGGAATTCTCTGTGTAAACTTCTGTAACTTTTCTAGGTAGATGAATCACTGTGTACTTTCTCTTGTTTCTATCTGTTACCAATCTTGAAAAACTCATACATTCTCTGTTCACTGTTTCCCAGTCTTAGAGAAGTAGATTTCTTTCAGCGAAAGTGCTGTTTTCACAGTGCTAAGTACTCCCAACTCTATCCACAATGTAGGTTTTACCAGTTTTCTAAGTCTTTCTTATTATCTTGTACTTATACTTGGAATTCTCTGTGTAAACCTCTGTAACTTTTCTAGGTAGATGAATCACTGTGTAGTTTCTCTTGTTTCTATCTGTTACCAATCTTGAGAAACTCATACATTCTCTGTTCACTGTTTCCCAGTCTTAGAGAAGTAGATTTCTTTCTGCTAAAGTGCTGTTTTCACAGTGCTAAGTACTCCCAACTCTATCCACAATGTAGGTTTTACCAGTTTTCTAAGTCTCTCTTATTTTCTTGTACTGATACATGGAATTTTCTGTGTAAACTTCTGTAACTTCTCTAGGTAGATGAATCACTGTGTACTTTCTCTTGTTTCTATCTGTTACCAATCATGAGAAACTCATACAT
The DNA here is from genome assembly GCA_028571685.1 of Heterohyrax brucei. Lineage (NCBI taxonomy): Eukaryota > Metazoa > Chordata > Mammalia > Hyracoidea > Procaviidae > Heterohyrax > Heterohyrax brucei. The sequence continues at coordinate 18,291,167 of CM053146.1, forward strand.
TCACTGTACACTGTTTCCCAGTCTTAGAGAAGTAGATTTCTTTCGACGAAACTGCTGTTTTCACAGTGCGAAGTACTCCCAACTCTATCAACAATGTAGGTTTTACCAGTTTTCTAAGTCTCTCTTATTTTGTTCTACTTATACTTGGAATTCCTTGTAGATTCCTTGTAAACCTCTGTAACTTTTCTAGGTAGACGAATCACTGTGTACTTTCTCTTGTTTCTATCTGTTACCAATCTTGAGAAACTCATACATTCTTTGCTCACTGTTTCACAAACTTAGAGAACTAATTTTTTTGGCGAAAGTGCTGTTTTCACAGTGCTAAATACTCCCAACTCTATGAACAATGTAGGTTTTACCAGTTTTCTAAGTCTCTCTTATTTTCTTGTACTTATACTTGGAATTCTCTGTGTAAACCTCTGTAACTTTTCTACGTAGATGAATCACTGTGTGCTTTCTCTTGTTTCTATCTGTTACCAATCTTGAGAAACTCATACATTCTCTGTTCACGGTTTCCCAGTCTTAGAGAAGTAGATTTGTTTCGGCGAAAGTGCTGTTTTCACAGTGCTAAGTACTCCCACCTCTATCAACCATGTAGGTTTTACCAGTTTTCTAAGTCTCTCTTATTTTCTTGTACTTATACTTGGAATTCTCTGTGTAAACCTCTGTAACTTTTCCAGGTAGATGAATGACCGTGTACTTTCTCTTGTTTCCATCTGTTACCAATCTTCAGAAACTCATACATTCTCTGTTCACTGTTTCACGGACTTAGAGAACGATATTTCTTTCGGCGAAAGTGCTGTTTTCACAGTGCTAAGTACTCCCAACTCTATCCACAATGTAGGTTTTACCAGTTTTCTAAGTCTTTTTTATTTTCTTGTACTTATACTGGGAATTCTCTATGTAAACCTCGTAACTTTTCTAGGGAGATGAATCCCTGTGTACTTTCTCTTGTTTCTATCTGTTACCAATCTTGAGAAACTCATACATTCTCTGTTAACTGTTTCACGGACTTAGATAACGAAATTTCTTTCGGCCAATGTGCTGTTTTCACTGTGCTAAGTACTCCCAACTCCATCGACAATGTAGGTTTTACCAGTTTTCTAAGTCTCTCTTATTTTCTTGTACTTATACTTGGATTTCTCTGTGTAAATCTCTGTAACTTTTCTACATAGATGAATCACTGTGTACATTCTCTTGTTTCTATCTGTTACCAATCTTGAGAAACTCATACATTCTCTGTTCACTGTTTCCCAGTCTTAGAGAAGTAGATTTCTTTCGGCGAAAGTGCTGTTTTCACAGTGCTAAGTACTCCCACCTCTATCAACAATGTAGGTTTTACCAGTTTTCTAAGTCTCTCTTATTTTCTTGTACTGATACATGGAATTTTCTGTGTAAACTTCTGTAACTTCTCTAGGTAGATGAATCACTGTGTACTTTCTCTTGTTTCTATCTGTTACCAATCATGAGAAACTCATACATTCTCTGTTCACTGTTTCCCAGTCTTAGAGAAGTAAATTTCTTTCAGCGAAAGTGCTGTTTTCACAGTGCTAAGTACTCCGAACTCTATCCACAATGTAGGTTTTACCAGTTTTCTAAGTCTCTCTTATTTTCTTGTACTTATACTTGGAATTCTCTGTGTAAACCTCTGTAACTTTTCTACGTAGATGAATCACTGTGTACTTTCTCTTGTTTCTATCTGTTACCAATCTTGAGAAACTCATACATTCTCTGTTCACTGTTTCCCAGTCTTAGAGAAGTAGATTTCTTTCGGCGAAAGTGCTGTTTTCACAGTGCTAAGTACTCCCACCTCTATCAACAATGTAGGTTTTACCAGTTTTCTAAGTCTCTTATTTTCTTGTACTTATACTTGGAATTCTCGGTGTAAACCTCTGTAACTTTTCTAGGTAGATGAATCACCGTGTAATTTCTCTGGTTTCTATCTGTTACCAATCTTCAGAAACTCATACATTCTCTGTTGACTGTTTCACGGACTTAGAGAAGGAAATTTCTATCGGCGAAAGTGCTGTTTTCACAGTGCTGAGTACTCCCAACTCTATCCACAATGTAGGTTTTACCAGTTTTCTAAGTCTCTCTGATTTTCTTGTACTTATACTTGGAATTCTCTGTGTAAACCTCTGTAACTTTTCTAGGTAGATGAATCACTGTGTACTTTCTCTTGTTTCTATCTGTTACCAATCTTGAGAAACTCATACATTCTCTGTTCACTGTTTCCCAGTCTTAGAGAAGTAGATTTCTTTCTGCGAAAGTGCTGTTTTCACTGTGCTTAGTACTCCCAACTCTATCCACAATGTAGGTTTTACCAGTTTTCTAAGTCTCTCTTATTTTCTTGTACTTATACATGGAATTCTCTCGGTAAAATTATGTAACTTCTCTAGGTAGATGAATCAGTGTGTACTTTCTCTTGTTTCTATCTGTTACCAATCATGAGAAACTCATACATTCACTGTTCACTGTTTCCCAGTCTTAGAGAAGTAGATTTCTTTCGACGAAACTGTTGTTTTCACAGTCCTAAGTACTCCCAAATCTATCAACAATGTAGGTTTTACCAGTTTTCTAAGTCTCTCTTATTTTCTTGTACTTATACTTGGAATTCTCTGTGTAAACTTCTGTAACTTTTCTAGGTAGATGAATCACTGTGTACTTTCTCTTGTTTCTATCTGTTAGCAATCTTGAGGAACTCATACATTCTCTGTTCACTGTTTCACGGACTTCGAGAACGAAATTTCTTTCGGCGAAAGTGCTTTTTTCACAGTGCTAAGTAGTCCCAACTCTATCAAAAATGTAGGTTTTACCAGTTTTCTAAGTCTCTCTTATTTTCTTGTACTTATACTTGGAATTCTCTGTGTAAACCTCTGTAACTTTTCTAGGTAGATGAATCACTGTGTACCTTCTCTTGTTTCTATCTGTTACCAATCTTGAGAAACTCAGACATTCTCTGTTCACTGTTTCCCACTCTTAGAGAAGTAGATTTCTTTCTGCGAAAGTGCTGTTTTCACTGTGCTTAGTACTCCCAACTCTATCCACAATGTAGGTTTTACCAGTTTTCTAAGTCTCTCTTATTTTCTTGTACTTATACTTGGAATTCTCTGTGTAAACCTCTGTAACTTTTCTAGGTAGATGAATCACTGTGTACTTTCTCTTGTTTCTATCTGTTACCAATCTTGAGAAACTCAGACATTCTCTGTTCACTGTTTCCCACTCTTAGAGAAGTAGATTTCTTTCTGCGAAAGTGCTGTTTTCACAGAGCTAAGTACTCCCAACTCTATCAACAATGTAGGTTTTACCAGTTTTCTAAGTCTCTCTTATTTTCTTGTACTTATACTTGGATTTATCTGTGTAAATCTCTGTAACTTTTCTAGGTAGATGAATCACTGTGTACATTCTCTTGTTTCTATCTGTTACCAATCTTGAGAAACTCAGACATTCTCTGTTCACTGTTTCCCAGTCTTAGAGAAGTAGATTTCTTTATGCTGAAAGTGCTGTTTTCACAGTGCTAAGTACTCCCAACTCTATCCACAATATAGGTTTTACCAGTTTTCTAAGTCTCTCTTATTTTCTTGTACTGATACATGGAATTCTCTGTCTAAACTTCTGTAAATTCTCTAGGTAGATGAATCAGTGTGTACTTTCTCTTGTTTCTATCTATTACCAATCTTGAGAAACTCAGACATTCTCTGTTCACTGTTTCCCAGTCTTAGAGAAGTAGATTTCTTTCTGCGAAAGTGCTGTTTTCACAGTGCTAAGTACTCCCAACTCTATCAACAATGTAGGTTTTACCAGTTTTCTAAGTCTCACTTATTTTCTTTACTTAAACTTGGAATTCTCTTTGTAAAGCTCTATAACTTTTCTAGGTAGATGAATCACTGTGTACTTTCTCTTATTTCTATCTGTTACCAATCTTGAGAAACTCATACATTCTCTGTTCACTGTTTCACGGACTTAGAGAACGAAATTTCTATCGGCGAAAGTGCTGTTTTCACAGTGCTAAGTACTCCCAACTCTATCCACAATGTAGGTTTTACGAGTTTTCTAAGTGTCTCTGATTTTCTTGTACTTATACTTGGAATTCTCTGTGTAAACCTCTGTAACTATTCTAGGTAGATGAATCACTGTGTACTTTCTCTTGTTTCTATCTGTTACCAATCTTGAGAAACTCATAAATTCTCTCTTCACTGTTTCACAGACTTAGAGAAGTAGATTTCTTTCGGCGAAAGTGCTGTTTTCACAGTGCTAAGTACTCCCAACTCTATCCACAATGTAGTTTTTACCAGTTTTCTAAGTCTCTCTTATTTTCTTGTACTTATACATGGAATTTTCTGCGTAAACTTCTGTAACTTCTCTAGGTAGATGATTCACTGTGTACTTTCTCTTGTTTCTATCTGTTACCAATCTTGAGAAACTCATACATTCTCTGTTCACTGTTTCCCAGTCTTAGAGAAGTAGATTTCTTTCTGCGAAAGTGCTGTTTTCAAAGTGCTAAGTACTCCAACTCTATCAACAATGTAGGTTTTACCAGTTTTCTAAGTCTATCTTATTTCGTTGTACTTATACTTGGAATTCTCTGTGTAAACCTCTGTAACTTCTCTAGGTAGATGAATCACTGTGTACTTTCTCTTGTTTCTATCTGTTACCAATCATGAAAAACTCATACATTCTCTGTTCACTATTTCCCAGTCTTAGAGAAGTAGATTTCTTTCTGCGAAAGTGCTGTTTTCACAGTGCTAAGTACTCCCAACTCTATCCACAATGTGGGTTTTACCAGTTTTCTAAGTCTCTCTTGTTTTCTTGTACTGATACATGGAATTCTCTGTGTAAACCTCTGTAACCTTTCTAGGTAGACGAATCACTGTGTACTTTCTCTTGTTTCTATCTGTTACCAATCTTGAGAAACTCATACATTCTCTGTTCACTGTTTCACAGACTTAGAGAACTAAATTTTTTTGGCGAAAGTGCTGTTTTCACAGTGCTAAGTACTCCCAACTCTATCAACAATGTAGGTTTTACCAGTTTTCTAAGTCTCTCTGATTTTCTTGTACTTATACCTGGAATTCTCTGTGTAAACCTCTGTAACTTTTCTAGGTAGATGAATCACTGTGTACTTTCTCTTGTTTCTATCTGTTACCAATCTTGAGAAACTCATACATTCTCTGTTCACTGTTTCCCAGTCTTAGAGAAGTAGATTTCTTTCTGTGACAGTGCTGTTTTCACAGTGCTAAGTACTCCCAATTCTATCAACAATGTAGGTTTTACCAGTTTTCTAAGTCTCTCTTATTTTCTTGTACTTATACTTGGAATTCTCTGTGTAAACCTCTGTAATTTTTCTAGGTAGATAAATCACTGTGTACTTTCTCTTGTTTCTATCTGTTACCAATCTTGAGAAACTCAGACATTCTCTGTTCACTGTTTCCCAGTCTTAGAGAAGCAGATTTCTTTCTGCGAAAGTGCTGTTTTCACAGTGCTAAGTACTCCCAACTCTATCCACAATGTAGGTTTTACCAGTTTTCTAAGTCTCTCTTATTTTGTTGTACTTCTACTTGGAATTCTCTGTGTAAACCTCTGTAACTTTTCTAGGTAGATGAATCACTGTGTACTTTCTCTTGTTTCTATCTGTTACAAATCTTGAGAAACTCATACATTCTCTGTTCACTGTTTCCCAGTCTTAGAGAAGTAGATTTCTTTCTGCGAAACTGCTGTTTTCACTGTGCTTAGTACTCCCAACTCTATCCACAATGTAGGTTTTACCGGTTTTCTAAGTCTCTCTTATTTTCTTGTACTGATACATGGAATTCTCTGTATACTTCTGTAACTTCTCTAGCTAGATGAATCACTGTGTACTTTCTCTTGTTTCTATCTGTTACCAATCATGAGAAACTCATACATTCTCTGTTCACTGTTTCCCAGTCTTGGAGAAGTAGATTTCTTTGGACGAAACTGCTGGTTTCACAGTGGTAAGTACTCCCAACTGTATCAACAATGTAGGTTTTACCAGTTTTCTAAGTCTCTCTTATTTTCTTGTACTTATATTTTTAATTCTCTGTGTAAACCTCTGTAACCTTTCTAGGTAGATGAATCACTGTGTACTTTCTCTTGTTTCTATCTGTTACCAATCTTCAGAAACTCATACATTCTCTGTTCACTGTTTCACGGACTTAGAGAACTAAATTTCTTTCAGCTAAAGTGCTGTTTTCACAGTGCTAAGTACTCCCAACTCTATCAACAATGTAGGTTTTACCAGTTTTCTAAGTCTCTCTTATTTTCTTGTACTTATACTTGGAATTATCTGTGTAAACCCCTGTAACTTGTCTAGGTAGATGAAAAACTGTGCACTTTCTTTTGTTTCTATCTGTTACCAATCTTGAGAAACTTATACATTCTCTGTTCACCGTTTCCCAGTCTTAGAGAAGTAGATTTCTTTCTGCGAAAGTGCTGTTTTCACAGTGCTAAGTACTCCCAACTCGATCAACAATGTAGGTTTTACCAGTTTTCTAAGTCTCTCTTATTTTCTTGTACTGATACATGGAATTCTCTGTGTAAACTTCTGTAACTTCTCTGGGTAGATGAATCACTGTGTACTTTCTCTTGTTTCTATCTGTTACCAATCTTGAGAAACTCATACATTCTATGTTCACTGTTTCGCAGTCTTAGAGAAGTAGATTTCTTTCTGCGAAAGTGCTGTTTTCACAGTGCTAAGTACTCCCAACTCTATCCACATTGTAGGTTTTACCAGTTTTCTAAGTCTTTTTTATTTTCTTGTACTTATACTGGGAATTCTCTATGTAAACCTCGTAACTTTTCTAGGTAGATGAATCACTGTGTACTTTCTCTTGTTTCTATCTGTTAGCAATCTTCAGAAACTCATACATTCTCTGTTCACTGTTTCCCAGACTTAGAGAAGGAGATTTCTTTCGGTGAAAGTGCTGTTTTCACAGTGCTAAGTACTCCCAACTCGATCAACAATGTAGGTTTTACCAGTTTTCTAAGTCTCTCTTATTTTCTTGTACTTATACATGGAATTCTCTGTGTAAACCTCTGTAACTTTTCTAGGTAGATGAATCCCTGTGTACTTTCTCTTGTTTCTATCTGTTACCAATCTTGAGAAACTCATACATTCTCTGTTCACTGTTTCCCAGTCTTAGAGAAGTACATTTCTTTGAGCGAAAGTGCTTTTTTCACAGTGCTAAGTACTCCCAACTCTATCAACAATGTAGTTTTTACCAGTTTTCTAAGTCTCTCTTATTTTCTTGTACTTATACATCGAATTCTCTGTGTAAACTTCTGTAACATCTCTGGGTAGATGATTCACTATGTACTTTCTCTTGTTTCTACCTGTTACCAATCATGAGAAACTCAGACATTCTCTCTTCACTGTTTCCCAGTCTTAGAAAAGTAGATTTCTTTCTGTGAAAGTGCTGTTTTCACAGTGCTAAGTACTCCCAACTCTATCCACAATGTAGGTTTTACCAGTTTTCTAAGTCTCTCTTATTTTCTTGTACTGATACATGGAATTCTCTGTGTAAACTTCTGTATCTTCTCTATGTAGATGAATCACTGTGTACTTTCTCTTTTTTCTATCTATTACCAATCTTGAGAAACTCATACGTACTCTGTTAACTGTTTCCTAGTCTTAGAGAAGTAGATTTATTTCTGTGAAAGTTCTGTTTTCACAGTGCTAAGTACTCCCAACTCTATCAACAATGTAGGTTTTACCACTTTTCTAAGTCTCTCTTATTTTCTTGTACTTATACTTGGAATTCTCTGTGTAAACCTCTGTAACTTTTCTAGGTAGATGAATCACTGTGTACTTTCTCTTGTTTCTATCTGTTACAAATCTTGAGAAACTCATACATTCTCTGTTCACTGTTTCCCAGTCTTAGAGAAGTAGATTTCTTTCTGCGAAAGTGCTGTTTTCACTGTGCTTACTACTCCCAACTCTATCCACAATGTAGGTTTTACCAGTTTTCTAAGTCTTTTTTATTTTCTTGTACTTATACTGCGAATTCTCTATGTAAACCTCGTAACTTTTCTAGGTAGATCAATCACTGTGTACTTTCTCTTGTTTCTATCTGTTACCAATCTTCAGAAACTCATACATTCTCTGTTCACTGTTTCCCAGACTTAGAGAAGTAGATTTCGTTCGGTGAAAGTGCTGTTTTCACAGTGCTAAGTACTCCCAACTCGATCAACAATGTAGGTTTTACCAGTTTTCTAAGTCTCTCTTATTTTCTTGTACTTATACATGGAATTCTCTGTGTAAACCTCTGTAACGTTTCTAGATAGATGAATCCCTGTGTACTTTCTCTTGTTTCTATCTGTTACCAATCTTGAGAAACTCATACATTCTCTGTTCACTGTTTCCCAGTCTTAGAGAAGTAGATTTCTTTCAGCGAAAGTGCTGTTTTCACAGTGCTAAGTACTCCCAACTCTATCAACAATGTAGTTTTTACCAGTTTTCTAAGTCTCTCTTATTTTCTTGTACTTGTACATGGAATTCTCTGTGTAATCTTCTGTAACTTCTCAAGCTAGATGAATTACTGTGTACTTTCTCTTGTTTCTATCTGTTACCAATCTTGAGAAACTCATACGTACTCTGTTCAATGTTTCCCCGTCTTAGAGAAGTAAATTTCTTTCAGCGAAAGTGCTGTTTTCACAGTGCTAAGTACTCCCAACTCTATCCACAATGTAGGTTTTACCAGTTTTCTAAGTCTCTCTTATTTTCTTGTACTTATACTTGGAATTCTCTGTGTAAACCTCTGTAACTTTTCTAGGTAGATGAATCACTGTGTACTCTCTCTTGTTTCTATCTGTTACCAATCTTGAGAAACTCATACATTCTCTGTTCACTGTTTCACGGACTTAGAGAACAAAATTTCTTTCGGCGAAAGTGCTGTTTTCACAGTGCTAAGTACTCCCAAATCAATCAACAATGTAGGTTTTACCAGTTTTCTAAGTCTCTCTTACTTCGTTGTACTTATACTTGGAATTCTCTTTGTAAACCTCTGTAACTTCTCTAGTTAGATCAATCACTGTGTACTTTCTCTTGTTTCTGTCTGTTACCAATCTTGAGAAACTGATACATTCTCTGTTCACTGTTTCCTAGTCTTAGAGAAGTAGATTTCTTTCAGCGGAAAGTGCTGTTTTCACAGTGCTAAGTACTCCCAACTCTATCCACAATGTAGGTTTTACCGGTTTTCTAAGTCTCTCTTATTTTCTTGTAGTGATACACGGAATTCTCTGTATACTTCTGTAACTTCTCTAGCTAGATGAATCAGTGTGTACTTTCTCTTGTTTCTATCTGTTACCAATCATGAGAAACTCATACATTCTCTGTTCACTGTTTCCCAGTCTTGGAGAAGTAGATTTCTTTGGACGAAACTGCTGTTTTCACATTGGTAAGTACTCCCAACTGTATCAACAATGTAGGTTTTACCAGTTTTCTAAGTCTCTCTTATTTTCTTGTACTTATATTTTTAATTCTCTGTGTAAACCTCTGTAACCTTTCTAGGTAGATGAATCACTGTGTACTTTCTCTTGTTTCTATCTGTTACCAATCTTCAGAAACTCATACATTCTCTATTCACTGTTTCACGGACTTAGAGAACTAAATTTCTTTCAGCTAAAGTGCTGTTTTCACAGTGCTAAGTACTCCCAACTCTATCAACAATGTAGGTTTTACCAGTTTTCTAAGTCTCTCTTATTTTCTTGTACTTAAACTTGGAATTCTCTGTGTAAACCTCTGTAACTTGTCTAGGTAGATGAATCACTGTGTACTTTCTCTTGTTTCTATCTGTTACCAATCTTGAGAAACTCATACATTCTCCGTTCACTGTTTCCCAGTCTTAGAGAAATAGATTTCTTTCTGCGAAAGTGCTGTCTTCACAGTGCTAGTTACTCCCAACTCTATCCACAATGTAGGTTTTAACAGTTTTCTAAGTCTCTCTTATTTTCTTGTACTTATACATGGAATTCTCTGTGTAAACTTCTGTAACTTCTCTAGGTAGATGAATCACTGTTTACTTTCTCTTGTTTCTATCTGTTACCAATCCTGAGAAACTCATACATTCTCTGTTCACTGTTTCCCAGTCTTAGAGAAGTAGATTTCTTTCTGCGAAAGTGCTGTTTTCACAGTGCTAAGTACTCCCAACTCTATCCACAATGTAGGTTTTACCAGTTTTCTAAGTTTCTCTTATTTTCTTGTACTGATACATGGAATTCTCTGTGTAAACTTCTGTAACTTCTCTAGGTAGATGAATCACTGTGTACTTTCTCTTCTTTCTATCTGTTACCAATCTTGAGAAACTCATATATTCTCTGTTCACTGTTTCCCAGTCTTGGAGAAGTAGATTTCTTTCTGCGAAAGTGCTGTTTTCACAGTGCTAAGTACTCCCAACTCTATCCACAATGTAGGTTTTACCAGTTTTCTAAGTGTTTCTTATTTTCTGGTACTTATACTTGGAATTCTCTGTGTAAACCTCTGTAACTTTTCTAGGTAGATCAATCACTGTGTACTTTCTCTTGTTTCTATCTTTTACCAATCTTGAGAAACTCAGACATTCTCTGTTCACTGTTTCCCAGTCTTAGAGAAGTAGATTTCTTTCTGCGAAAGTGCTGTTTTCACAGTGCTAAGTACTTCCAACTCTATCAACAATGTAGGTTTTACCAGTTTTCTAAGTCTCTCTTATTTTCCTGTACTTAAACTTGGAATTCTCTTTGTAAACCTCTGTAACTTTTCTAGGTAGATGAATCACTATGTACTTTCTCTTGTTTCTATCTGCTACCAATCTTGAGAAGCTCATACATTCTCTGTTCACTGTTTCACGGACTTAGAGAACGATATTTCTTTCGGCGAAAGTGCTGTTTTCACAGTGCTAAATACTCCCAACTCTATCCACAATGTAGGTTTTACCAGTTTTCTAAGTCTCTCTTATTTTCTTGTACTTATACATGCAATTCTCTGTTTAAACTTCTGTAATTTTTCTAGGTAGATCAATCACTGTTTACTTTCTCTTGTTTCTATCTGTTACCAATCCTTAGAAACTCATACATTCTCTGTTCACCGTTTCCCAGTCTTAGAGAAGTAGATTTCTTTCGAGGAAACTGCTGTTTTCACAGTGCTAAGTACTCCCAACTCTATCAACAATGTCGGTTTTACCAGTTTTCTAAGTCTCTCTTATTTTCTTATACTTATACTTGGAATTCTATTTGTAAACCTCTGTAACTTTCCTAGGTAGACGAATCACTGTGGACTTTCTCTTGTTTCTATCTGTTACCAATCTTGAGAAACTCATACATTCTCTCTTCACTGTTTCCCAGTCTTAGAGAAGTAGATTTCTTTCTGTGAAAGTGCTCTTTTTACAGTGCTAAGTACTCCCAGCTCTATCCACAATGTAGGTTTTACCAGTTTTCTAAGTCTCCCTTATTTTCTTCTACTGATGCATGGAATTCTCTGTGTAAACTTCTGTAACTTCTCTAGGTTAATGAATCACTGTGTACTTTCTCTTGTTTCCATCTGTTACTAATCTTGAGAAACTCATACATTCTCTGTTCACTGTTTCCTAGTCTTAGAGAAGTAGATTTCTTTCAGCGAAAGTGCTCTTTTCACAGTGCTAAGTACTCCCAACTCTATCCACAATGTAGGTTTTACCAGTTTTCTAAGTCTCTCTTATTTTCTTGTACTGATACATGGAATTCTCTGTGTAAACTTCTGTAACTTCTCTAGGAATATGAATCACTGTGTACTTTCTCTTGTTTCTGTCTGTTACCAATTGAGAAAGTCATAGATTCTCTGTTCACTGTTTCATAGTCTTAGACAACTAAATTTCTTTCGGCGAAAGTGCTGTTTTCACAGTGCTAAGTACTCCCAACTCTATCAACAATGTAGGTTTTACCAGTTTTGTAAGTCTCTCTTATTTTCTTGTATTTAAACGTGGAATTCTCTGTGTAAACCTTTGTCACTTGTCTACGTAGATGAATCACTGTGTACTTTCTCTTGTTTCTATCTGTTACCAATCTTGAGAAACTCAGACATTCTCTGTTAACTGTTTCCCAGTCTTAGAGAAGTAGATTTCTTTCTGAGAAAGTGCTGTTTTCACAGTGCTAAGTACTCCCAACTCTATCAACAATGTAGGTTTTACCAGTTTTCTAAGTCCCTCTTATTTTCTTGTACTTATACTTGAATTCTCTGTGTAAACCTCTATAACTTTTCTAGGTAAATGAAAAACTGTGCACTTTCTCTTGTTTCTATCTGTTACCAATCTTGAGAAACTTATACATTCTCTGTTCACTGTTTCCCAGTCTTAGAGAAGTAGATTTCTTTCTGCGAAAGTACTGTTTTCACAGTGCTAAGTACTCCCAACTCTATGCACAATGTAGGTTTTACCAGTTTTCTAAGTCTCTCTTATTTTCTTGTACTTATACATGGAATTCTCTGTGTAAACTTCTGTAACTCCTCTGAGTAGATGATTCACTGTGTACTTTCTCTTGTTTCTACCTGTTACCAATCCTGAGAAACTCATACATTCTCTCTTCACTATTTCCCAGTCTTAGAAAAGTAGATTTCTTTCTGCGAAAATGCTGTTTTCACAGTGCTAAGTACTCACAACTCTATCCACAATGTAGGTTTTACCAGTTTTCTAAGTCTCCCTAATTTTCTTGTACTGATACATGGAATTCTCTGTGTAAACTTCTGTAACTTCTCTAGGTAGACGAATTACTGTGTACTTTCTCTTGTTTCTATCTGTTACCAATCTTGAGAAACTCATAAATTCTCTCTTCACTGTTTCACAGACATAGAGAAGTAGATTTCTTTCGGCGAAAGTACTGTTTTCACAGTGCTAAGTACTCCCAACTCTATCCACAATGTAGTTTTTACCAGTTTTCTAACTCTCTCTTATTTTCTTGTACTTATACATGGAATTTTCTGCGTAAACTTCTGTAACTTCTCTAGGTAGATGATTCACTGTGTACTTTCTCTTGTTTCTATCTGTTACCAATCTTGAGAAACTCATACATTCTCTATTCACTGTTTCACGGACTTAGAGAACTAAATTTCTTTCGGCAAAAGTGCTGTTTTCACAGTGCTAAGTACTCCCAAATCTATCAACAATGTAGGTTTTACCAGTTTTCTAAGTCTCTCTTATTTTCTTGTACTTATACTTGGAATTCTCTGTGTAAACCTCTGTAACTTCTCTAGTTAGATCAATCACTGTGTACTTTCTCTTGTTTCTGTCTGTTACCAATCTTGAGAAACTCATGCATTCTCTGTTCACTGTTTCCCAGTCTTAGAGAAGTAGATTTCTTTCAGCGAAAGTGCTGTTTTCACAGTGCTAAGTACTCCAAACTCTATCCACAATGTAGGTTTTACCGGTTTTCTAAGTCTCACTTATTTTCTTGTACTGATACATGGAATTCTCTGTGTAAACTTCTGTAACTTCTCTAGGAATATGAATCACTGTGTACTTTCTCTTGTTTCTGGCTGTTACCAATTGAGAAAGTCATAGATTCTCTGTTCACTGTTTCATAGTCTTAGAGAAGTAAATTTCTTTCGGCTAAAGTGCTCTTTTCACAGTGCTAAGTACTCCCAACTCTATCTACAATGTAGGTTTTACCAGTTTTGTAAGTCTCTCCTATTTTCTTGTATTTGAACTTGGAATTCTCTGTGTAAACCTTTGTAACTTGTCTACGTAGATGAATCACTGTGTACTTTCTCTTGTTTCTATCACTTACCAATCTTGAGAAACTCATACATTCTCTGTTCACTGTTTCCCAGTCTTAGAGAAGTAGATTTCTTTCTGCGAAAGTGCTGTTTTCACAGTGCTAAGTACTCCCAACTCTATCCATCATGTAGGTATTACCAGTGCTCTAAGTCTGTCTTATTTTCCTGTACTTATACATGGAATTCTCTGTGTAAACTTCTGTAACTTTTCTAGGTAGATGAATCACTGTGTACTTTCTCCTGTTTCTATCTGTTACCAATCTTGAGAAAGTCATACATTCTCTGTTCACTGTTTCACGGACGTAGAGAACGAAATTTCTTTCGGCGAAACTGCTGTTTTCACAGTGCAAAGTACTCCCAACTCTATCAACAATGTAGGTTTTACCAGTTTTCTAAGTCTCACTTATTTTCTTGTACTTAAACTTGGAATTCTCTTTGTAAAGCTCTGTAACTTTTCTAGGTAGATGAATCACTGTGTACTTTCTCTTATTTCTATCTGTTACCAATCTTGAGAAACTCATACATTCCCTGTTCACTGTTTCACGGACATAGAGAACTAAATTTCTTTCGGCGAAAGTGCTTTTTTCACAGTGCTAAGTACTCCCAACTGTATCCACAATGTAGGTTTTACCAGTTTTCTAAGTCTCTCTTATTTTCGTGTACTTATACATGGAATTCTCTGTGTAAACCTCTGTAACTTCTCTAGGTAGATGAATCACTGTGTACTTTCTCTTGTTTCTATCTGTTACCAATCTTGAGAAACTCATACGTTCTCTATTCACTGTTTCCCAGTCTTAGAGAAGTAGATTTCTTTCTGCGAAAGTGCTGTTTTCACAGTGCTAAGTACTCCCAACTCTATCCACAATGTAGGTTTTACCAGTTTTCTAAGTCTTTCTTATTATCTTGTACTTATACTTGGTATTCTCTCTGTAAACCTCTGTAACTTTTCTAGGTAGATGAGTCACTGTGTACTTTCTCTTGTTTCTATCTGTTACCAATCTTGAGAAACTCATACATTCTCTGTTCACTGTTTCCCAGTCTTAGAGAAGTAGATTTCTTTCTGCGAAAGTGCTGTTTTACAGTGCTAAGTACTCCCAACTCTATCCACAATATAGGTTTTACCAGCTTTCTAAGTCTCTCTTATTTTTTTGTAGGTATACATGGAATTCTCTGTGTAAACTTCTGTACCTTCTCTAGGTAGATGAATCACTGTGTACTTTCTCTTCTTTCTATCTGTTACCAATCTTGAGAAACTCATACATTCTCTGTTCACTGTTTCCCAGTCTTCGAGAAGTAGATTTCCTTCAGCGAAAGTGCTGTTTTCACAGTGCTAAGTACTCCCAACTCTATCAACAATGTAGCTTTTACCAGTTTTCTAAGTCTCTCTTATTTTCTTGTACTTAAACTTGGAATTCTCTTCGTAAACCTCTGTAACTTTTTTAGGTAGATGAATCACTGTGTACTTTCTCTTGTTTCTATCTGTTACCAATCTTGAAAAACTCATACATTCTCTGTTCACTGTTTCACGGACTCAGAGAACTAAATTTCTTTCGGCGAAAGTGCTGTTTTCACAGTGCTAAGTACTCCAAAATCTATCAACAATGTAGGTTTTACCAGTTTTCTAAGTCTCTCTTATTTCGTTGTACTTATTCTTGGAATTCTCTTTGTAAACCACTGTAACATCTCTAGTTAGATCAATCACTGTGTACTTTCTCTTCTTTCTGTCTGTTACCAATCTTGAGAAACTCATACATTCTCTGTTCACTGTTTCCTAGTCTTAGAGAAGTAGTTTTCTTTCAGCGAAAGTGCTGTTTTCACAATGCTAAGTACTCCCAACTCTATCCACAATGTAGGTTTTACCGGTTTTCTAAGTCTCTCTTATTTTCTTATACTGATACATGGAATTCTCTGTGTAAACTTCTGTAACTTCTCTAGCTAGATGAATCAGTGTGTACTTTCTCTTGTTTCTATCTGTTACCAATCATGAGAAACTCATACATACTCTGTTCACTCTTTCCCAGTCTTAGAGAAGTAGATTTCTTTGGACGAAACTGCTGTTTTCACAGTGGTAAGTACTTCCAACTCTATCCACAATGTAGGTTTTACCAGTTTTCTAAGTCTCTCTTGTTTTCTTGTACTGATACATGGAATTCTCTGTGTAAACTTCTGTAACTTCTCTAGGTAGATGAATCATTGTGTACTTTCTCTTGTTTCTATCTGTTACCAATCATGAGAAACTCATACATTCTCTGTTCACTGTTTCCCAGTCTTAGAGAAGTAGATTTCTTTCGACGAAACTGCTGTTTTCACAGTGCTAAGTACTTCCAACTCTATCAACAATGTAGGTTTTACCAGTTTTCTAAGTCTCTCTTATTTTCTTGTACTTATACTTGGAATTCTCTTTGTAAACCTCTGTAACTTTTCTAGGGAGACGAATCACTGTGTACTTTCTCTTGTTTCTATCTGTTACCAATCTTGAGAAACACATACATTCTCTGTTCACTTTTTCACAGACTTAGAGAACTAAATTTTTTTGGCGAAAGTGCTGTTTTCACAGTGCTAAGTACTCCCAACACTATCAACAATGTAGGTTTTACCAGTTTTCTAAGTCTCTCTGATTTTCTTGTACTTATACTTCGAATTCTCTGTGTAAACCTCTGTAACTTTTCTAAATAGATGAATCACTATGTACTTTCTCTTGTTTCTGTCTGTTACCAATCTTGAGAAACTCATAAATTCTCTCTTCACTGTTTCACAGACTTAGAGAAGTAGATTTCTTTCGGCGAAAGTGCTGTTTTCACAGTGCTAAGTACTCCCAACTCTATCCACAATGTAGTTTTTACCAGTTTTCTAAGTCTCTCTTATTTTCTTGTACTTATACATGGAATTTTCTGCGTAAACTTCTGTAACTTCTCTAGGTAGATGATTCACTGTGTACTTTCTCTTGTTTCCATCTGTTACTAATCTTGAGAAACTCATACATTCTCTGTTCACTGTTTCCCAGTCTTAGAGAAGTAGATTTATTTCGGCGAAAGTGCTGTTTTACTGTGCTAAGTACTCCCAACTCTATCCACAATGTAGGTTTTACCAGCTTTCTAAGTCTCTCTTATTTTCTTGTAGGTATACATGGAATTCTCTGTGTAAACTTCTGTACCTTCTCTAGGTAGATGAATCCCTGTGTACTTTCTCTTGTTTCTATCTGTTACCAATCTTGAGAAACTCATACATTTTCTGTTCACTGTTTCCCAGTCTTAGAGAAGTAGATTTCCTTCAGCGAAAGTGCTGTTTTCACAGTGCTAAGTACTCCCAACTCTATCAACAATGTAGCTTCTACCAGTTTTCTAAGTCTCCCTTATTTTCTTGTACTTAAACTTGGAATTCTCTTTGTAAACCTCTGTAACTTTTTTAGGTAGATGAATCACTGTGTACTTTCTCTTGTTTCTATCTGTTACCAATCTTGAGAAACTCATACATTCTCTGTTCACTGTTTCACGGACTTAGAGAACTAAATTTCTTTCGGCGAAAGTGCTGTTTTCACAGTGCTAAGTACTCCCAAATCTATCAACAATGTAGGTTTTACCAGTTTTCTAAGTCTCTCTTATTTCGTTGTACTTATACTTGGAATTCTCTTTGTAAACCTCTCTAACTTCTCTAATTAGATCAATCACTGTGTACTTTCTCTTGTTTCTGTCTGTTACCAATCTTGAGAAACTCATGCATTCTCTGTTCACTGTTTCCTAGTCTTAGAGAAGTAGATTTCTTTCAGCGAAAGTGTTGTTTTCACAGTGCTAAGTACTCCCAACTCTATCCACAATGTAGGTTTTACCGGTTTTCTAAGTCTCACTTATTTTCTTGTACTGATACATGGAATTCTCTGTGTAAACTTCTGTAACTTCTCTAGGAATATGAATCACTGTGTACTTTCTCTTGTTTCTGGCTGTTACCAATTGAGAAAGTCATAGATTCTCTGTTCACTGTTTCATAGTCTTAGAGAAGTAAATTTCTTTCGGCGAAAGTGCTGTTTTCACAGTGCTAAGTACTCCCAACTCTATCAACAATGTAGTTTTTACCAGTTTTCTAAGTCTCTCTTATTTTCTTGTACTTATACATGGAATTCTCTGTGTAAACTTCTGTAACTTGTCTAGGTAGATGATTCACTGTGTACTTTCTCTTGTTTCTATCTGTTACCAATCTTGAGAAACTCATACATTCTCTGTTCACTGTTTCCCAGTCTTAGAGAAGTAGATTTCTTTCTGCGAAAGTGCTGTTTTCACAGTGCTAAGTACTCCCAACTCTATCCACAATGTAGGTTTTACCAGTTTTCTAAGTCTCCCTTATTTTCTTGTACTGATACATGGAATTCTCTGTGTAAACTTCTGTAACTTCTCTAGGTAGATGAATTACTGTGTACTTTCTCTTGTTTCTATCTGTTACCAATCTTGAGAAACTCATACGTACTCTGTTCGCTGTTTCCCAGTCTTAGAGAAGTAAATTTCTTTCACCGAAAGAGCTGTTTTCACAGTGCTAAGTACTCCCAACTCTATCCACAATGTAGGTTTTACCAGTTTTCTAAGTCTCTCTTATTTTCTTGTACTTATACTTGGAATTCTCTGTGTAAACCTCTGTACCTTTTCTAGGTAGATGAATCACTGTGTACTTTCTCTTGTTTCTATCTGTTACCAATCTTGAGAAACTCATACATTCTCTGTTCACTGTTTCACGGACTTAGAGAACGAAATTTCGTTCGGCGAAAGTGCTGTTTTCACAGTGCTAAGTACTCCCAACTCTATCCACAATGTAGGTTTTACCAGTTTTCTAAGTCTCTCTTATTTTCTTGTACTTATACTTGGATTTCTCTGTGTAAATCTCTGTAACTTTTCTATGTAGATGAATCACTGTGTACATTCTCTTGTTTCTATCTGTTACCAATCTTGAGAAACTCAGACATTCTCTGTTCACTTTTTCTCAGTCTTAGACAAGTGAATTTCCTTCTGCGAAAGTGCTGTTTTCACAGTGCTAAGTACTCCCAACTCTATCAACAATGTAGGTTTTACCAGTTTTCTAAGTCTCTCTTATTTTCTTGTACTGATATATGGAGTTCTCTGTGTAAACTTCTGTAACTTCTCTATGTAGATGAATCACTGTGTACTTTCTCTTGTTTCTATCTGTTACCAGTCATGAGAAACTCATACATTCTCTGTTCACTGTTTCCCAGTCTTAGAGAAGTAGATTTCTTTCGACGAAACTGCTGTTTTCACAGTGCTAAGTACTCCCAACTCTATCAACAATGTAGGTTTTGCCAGTTTTCTACGTCTCTCTTATTTTCTTGTACTTATACTTGGAATTCTCTTTGTAAACCTCTGTAACTTTTCTAGGTAGACGAATCACTGTGTACTTTCTCTTGTTTCTATCTGTTACCAATCTTGAGAAACTCATACATTCTCTGTTCACTGTTTCATGGACTTAGAGAACGAAATTTCTATCGGCGAAAGTGCTGTTTTCACAGTGCTAAGTTCTCCCAACTCTATCCACAATGTAGGTTTTACCAGTTTTCTAAGTCTCTCTGATTTTCTTGTACTTATACTTGGAATTCTCTGTGTAAACCTCTGTAACTATTCTAGGTAGATGAATCACTGTGTACTTTCTCTTGTTTCTATCTGTTACCAATCTTGAGAAACTCATAAATTCTCTCTTCACTGTTTCACAACTTAGAGAAGTAGATTTCTTTCAGCGAAAGTGCTGTTTTCACAGTGCTAAGTACTCCCAACTCTATCAACAATGTAGTTTTTACCAGTTTTCTAAGTCTCTCTTATTTTCTTCTACTTATACATGGAATTCTCTGTGTAAACTTCTGTAACTTCTCTAGGTAGATGAATCACTGTGTACTTTCTCTTGTTTCTATCTGTTACCAATCTTGAGAAACTCATACGTACTCTGTTCACTGTTTCCCAGTCTTAGAGAAGTAGATTTCTTTCGGTGAAAGTGCTGTTTTCACAGTGCTAAGTACTCCCAACTCGATCAGCAATGTAGGTTTTACCAGTTTTCTAAGTCTCTCTTATTTTCTTGTACTTATACTTGGAATTCTCTGTGTAAACCTCTGTAACTTTTCTAGGTAGATGAATCCCTGTGTACTTTCTCTTGTTTCTATCTGTTACCAATCTTGAGAAACTCATACATTCTCTGTTCACTGTTTCCCAGTCTTAGAGAAGTAGATTTCTTTCTGCGAAAGTGCTGTTTTCACAGTGCTAAGTACTCCCACCTCTATCCACAATGTAGGTTTTACCAGTTTTCTAAGTCTCTCTTATTTTCTTGTACTGATACATGGAATTCTCTGTGTAAACTTCTGTAACTTCTCTAGGTAGATGAATCACTGTGTACTTTCTCTTGTTTCTATCTGTTACCAATCATGAGAAACTCATACATTCTCTGTTCACTGTTTCCTAGTCTTAGAGAAGTAGATTTCTTTCGACGAAACTGCTGTTTTCACAGTGCGAAGTACTCCCAACTCTATCAACAATGTAGCTTTTACCAGTTTTCTAAGTCTCTCTTATTTTCTTGTACTTATACTAGGAATTCTCTGTGTAAACCTCTGTAACTTTTCCAGGTAGACGAAACACTGTGTACTTTCTCTTGTTTCTGTCAGTTACCAATCTTGAGAAACTCATACATTCTCTGTTCACTGTTTCCCAGTCTTAGAGAAGTAGATTTGTTTCGGCGAAAGTGCTGTTTTCCCAGTGCTACGTACTCCCAACTCTATCCACAATGTAGGTTTTACCACTTTTCTAAGTCTCTCTTATTTTCTTGTACTTATACTTGGAATTCTCTGTGTAAACCTCTGTAACCTTTCTAGGTAGATGAATCACTGTGTACTTTCTCTTGTTTCTATCTGTTACCAATCTTGAGAAAGTCATACATTCTCTGTTTTCTGTTTCACGGACTTAGAGAACGAAATTTCTTTCGGCGAAAGTGCTTTTTTCACAGTACTAAGTAATCCCAACTCTATCAATAATGTGGGTTTTACCAGTTTTCTAAGTCTCTCTTATTTTCTTGTACTTATACATGGAATTCTCTCGGTAAAATTATGTAACTTCTCTAGGTAGATGAATCAGTGTGTACTTTCTCTTGTTTCTATCTGTTACCAATCTTGAGAAACTCATACATTCACTGTTCACTGTTTCCCAGTCTTAGAGAAGTAGATTTCTTTCGACGAAACTGCTGTTTTCACAGTGCTAAGTACTCCCAACTCTATCAACAATGTAGGTCTTACCAGTTTTCTAAGACTCTCTTATTTTCTTGTACTTATACTTGGAATTCTCTGTGTAAACCTCTGTAACTTTTCTAGGTAGATGAAAAACTGTGCACTTTCTCTTGTTTCTATCTGTTACCAATCTCGAGAAACTTATACATTCTCTGTTCACTGTTTCCCAGTCTTAGAGAAGTAGATTTCTTTCTGCGAAAGTGCTGTTTTCACAGTGCTAAGTACTCCCAACTCTATCCACAATGTAGGTTTTACCAGTTTTCTAAGTCTCTCTTATTTTCTTGTACTTATACATGGAATTCTCTGTGTAAACTTCTGTAACATCTCTGGGTAGATGAATCACTGTGTACTTTCTCTTGTTTCTATCTGTTACCAATCTTGAGAAACTCATACATTCTCTGTTCACTGTTTCGCAGTCTTAGACAAGTAGATTTCTTTCTGCGAAAGTGCTGTTTTCACCGTGCTAAGTACTCCCAACACTATCCACATTGTAGGTTTTACCAGTTTTCTAAGTCTTTTTTATTTTCTTGTACTTATACTGAGAATTCTCTATGTAAACCTCGTAACTTTTATAGGTAGATGAATCACTGTGTACTTTCTCTTGTTTCCATCTGTTACCAATCTTCAGAAACTCATACATTCTCTGTTCACTGTTTCCCAGACTTAGAGAAGTAGATTTCTTTCGGTGAAAGTGCTGTTTTCACAGTGCTAAGTACTCCCAACTCGATCAACAATGTAGGTTTTACCAGTTTTCTAAGTCTCTCTTATTTTCTTGTACTTATACATGGAATTCTCTGTGTAAACCTCTGTAACTTTTCTAGGTAGATGAATCCCTGTGTACTTTCTCTTGTTTCTATCTGTTACCAATCTTGAGAAACTCATACATTCTCTGTTCACTGTTTCCCAGTCTTAGAGAAGTAGATTTCTTTCTGCGAAAGTGCTGTTTTCACAGTGCTAAGTACTCCCAACTCTATCCACAATGTAGGTTTTACCAGTTTTATAAGTCTCTCTTATTTTCTTGTACTTATACATGGAATTCTCTGTGTAAACTTCTGTAACTTCCCTGGGTAGATGATTCACTATGTACTTTCTCTTGTTTCTACCTGTTACCAATCATGAGAAACTCATACATTCTCTCTTCACTGTTTCCCAGTCTTAGAAAAGTGGATTTCTTTCTGCGAAAGTGCTGTTTTCACAGTGCTAAGTACTCGCAACTCTATCCACAATGTAGGTTTTACCAGTTTTCTAAGTCTCTCTTATTTTCTTGTACTGATACATGGAATTCTCTGTGTAAACCTCTGTAACTTTTCTTGGTAGACGAATCACTGTGTACTTTCTCTTGTTTCTATCTGTTACCAATCTTGAGAAACTCATACATTCTCTGTTCACTGTTTCACGGACTTAGAGAACTAAATTTTTTTGGCGAAAGTGCTGTTTTCACAGTGCTAAGTACTCCCAACTCTATCAACAATGTAGGTTTTACCAGTTTTCTAAGTCTCTCTGATTTTTTTGTACTTATACTTGGAATTCTCTGTGTAAACCTCTGTAACTTTGCTAGGTACATGAATCACTGTGTACTTTCTCTTGTTTCTATCTGTTACCAATCTTGAGAAACTCATACATTCTCTGTTCACTGTTTCCCAGTCTTAGAGAAGTAGATTTCTTTCTGCGAAAGTGCTGTTTTCACAGTGCTAAGTACTCCCAACTCTATCCACAATGTAGGTTTTACCAGTTTTCTAAGTCTCTCTTATTTTCTTGTACTTATGCATGGAATTCTCTCGGTAAAATTATGTAACTTCTCTAGGTAGATGAATCAGTGTGTACTTTCTCTTGTTTCTATCTGTTAACCAATCATGAGAAACTCATACATTCACTGTTAACTGTTTCCCAGTCTTAGAGAAGTAGATTTCCTTCGACGAAACTGTTGTTTTCACAGTGCTAAGTACTCCCAACTCTATCAACAATGTTGGTTTTACCAGTTTTCTAAGTCTCTCTTATTTTCTTGTACTTATACTTGGAATTCTCTGTGTAAACTTCTGTAACTTTTGTAGGTAGATGAATGACTGTGTACTTTCTCTTGTTTCTATCTGTTAGCAATCTGGAGAAACTCATACATTCTCTGTTCACTGTTTCCCAGTCTTAGAGAAGTAGATTTCTTTCTGCGAAAGTGCTGTTTACCCAGTGCTAAGTACTCCCAACTCTATCAACAATGTAGGTTTTACCAGTTTTCTAAGTCTCTCTTATTTTATTGTACTTAAGCTTGGAATTCTCTGTGTAAACTTCTGTAACTTTTCTAGGTAGGTGAATCACTGTGTACTTTCTCTTGTTTCTACCTGTTACCAATCTTGAGAAACTCATACATTCTCTGTTCACTGTTTCACGGACTTAGAGAACTAAATTTCTTCGGCAAAAGTGCTGTTTTCACAGTGCTAAGTACTCCCAACTCTATCAACAATGTAGGTTTTACCAGTTTTCTAAGTCTCTCTTATTTTCTTGTACTTATACTTGGAATTCTCTGTGTAAACCTCTGTAACTTTTCTAGGTAGATGAATCACTGTGTACTTTCTCTTGTTTCTATCTGTTACCAATCTTGAGAAACTCAGACATTCTCTGATCACTGTTTCCCAGTCTTAGAGAAGTAGATTTCTTTCTGCGAAAGTGCTGTTTTCACAGTGCTAAATACTCCCAACTCTATCCACAATGTAGGTTTTACCAGTTTTCTAAGTCTCTCTTATTTTCTTGTACTGATACATGGAATTCTCTGTGTAAACTTCTGTAACTTCTCTATGTAGATGAATCACTGTGTACTTTCTCTTTTTTCTATCTATTACCAATCTTGAGAAACTCATACGTACTCTGTTAACTGTTTCCCACTCTTAGAGAAGTAGATTTCTTTCTGTGAAAGTGCTGTTTTCACAGTGCTAAGTACTCCCAAATCTATCCACATTGTAGGTTTTACCAGTTTTCTAAGTCTTTTTTATTTTCTTGTACTTATACTGGGAATTCTCTATGTAAACCTCGTAACTTTTCTAGGTAGATGAATCACTGTGTACTTTCTCTTGTTTCTATCTGTTACCAATCTTCAGAAACTCATACATTCTTTGTTCACTGTTTCCCAGACTTAGAGAAGTAGATTTCTTTCGCTGAAAGTGCTGTTTTCACAGTGCTAAGTACTCCCAACTCGATCAACAGTGTAGGTTTTACCAGTTTTCTAAGTCTCTCTTATTTTCTTGTACTTATACATGGAATTCTCTGTGTAAACCTATGTAACTTTTCTAGGTAGATGAATCCCTGTGTACTTTCTCTTGTTTCTATCTGTTACCAATCTTGAGAAACTCATACATTCTCTGTTCGCTGTTTCCCAGTATTAGAGAAGTAGATTTCTTTCAGCGAAAGTGCTATTTTCAAAGTGCTAAGTACTCCCAACTCTATCAACAATGTAGTTTTTACCAGTTTTCTAAGTCTCTCTTATTTTCTTGTACTTATACATGGAATTCTCTGTGTAAACTTCTGTAATTTCTCTGGGTAGATGATTCACTATGTACTTTCTCTTGTTTCTACCTGTTACCAACCATGAGAAACTCATACATTCTCTCTTCACTGTTTCCCAGTCTTAGAAAAGTAGATTTCTTTCTGCGAAAGTGCTGTTTTCACAGTGCTAAGTACTCGCAACTCTATCCACAATGTAGGTTTTACCAGTTTTCTAAGTCTCCCTTATTTTCTTGTACTGATAGATGGAATTCTCTGTGTAAACTTCTGTAACTTCTCTAGGTAGATGAATTACTGTGTACTTTCTCTTGTTTCTATCTGTTACCAATCTTGAGAAACTCATACGTACTCTGTTCACAGTTTCCCAGTCTTAGAGAAGTAAATTTCTTTCAGGGAAAGTGCTGTTTTCACAGTGCTAAGTACTCCCAACTCTATCCACAATGTAGGTTTTACCAGTGTTCTAAGTCTCTCTTATTTTCTTGTACTTATACTTGGAATTCTCTGTGTAAACCTCTGTAACTTTTCTAGATAGATGAATCCCTGTGTACTTTCTCTTGTTTCTATCTGTTACCAATCTTGAGAAACTCATACATTCTCTGTTCACTGTTTCCCAGTCTTAGAGAAGTAGATTTCTTTCTGCGAAAGTGCTGTTTTCCCAGTGCTAAGTTCTCCCAACTCTATCAACAATGTAGGTTTTACCAGTTTTCTAAGTCTCTCTTATTTTCTTGTACTTAAGCTTGGAATTCTCTGTGTAAACTTCTGTAACTTTTCTAGGTAGATGAATCACTGTGTACTTTCTCTTGTTTCTACCTGTTACCAATCTTGAGAAACTCATACATTCTCCGTTCACTGTTTCACGGACTTAGAGAACTAAATTTCTTTCGGCAAAAGTGCTGTTTTCGCAGTGCTAAGTACTCCGAACTCTACAAACAATATAGGTTTTACCAGTTTTCTAAGTCTCTCTGATTTTCTTGTACTTATACTTGGAATTCTCTGTGTAAACCTCTGTAACTTTTCTAGGTAGATGAATCACTGTGTACTTTCTCTTGTTTCTATCTGTTACCAATCTTGAGAAACTCATACATTCTCTGTTCACTGTTTCCCAGTCTTAGAGAAGTAGATTTCTTTCTGCGAAAGTGCTGTTTTCACAGTGCTAAGTACTCCCACCTCTATCCACAATGTAGGTTTTACCAGTTTTCTAAGTCTCTCTTATTTTCTTGTACTGATACATGGAATTCTCTGTGTAAACTTCTGTAACTTCTCTAGGTAGATGAATCACTGTGTACTTTCTCTTGTTTCTATCTGTTACCAATCATGAGAAACTCATACATACTCTGTTCACTGTTTCCTAGTCTTAGAGAAGTAGATTTCTTTCGACGAACCTGCTGTTTTCACAGTGCGAAGTACTCCCAACTCTATCAGCAATGTAGCTTTTACCAGTTTTCTAAGTCTCTCTTATTTTCTTGTACTTATACTAGGAACTCTCTGTGTAAACCTCTGTAACTTTTCGAGGTAGACGAAACACTGTGTACTTTCTCTTGTTTCTGTCAGTTACCAATCTTGAGAAACTCATACATTCTCTGTTCACTGTTTCCCAGTCTTAGAGAAGTAGATTTCCTTCAGCCAAAGTGCTGTTTTCACAGTGCTAAGTACTCCCAACTCTATCAACAATGTAGTTTTTACCAGTTTTCTAAGTCTCTCTTATTTTCTTGTACTTATACATGGAATTCTCTGTGTAAACTTCTGTAACTTCTCTAGGTAGATGAATCACTGTGTACTTTCTCTTGTTTCTATCTGTTACCAATCTTGAGAAACTCATACGTACTCTGTTCACTGTTTCCCAGTCTTAGAGAAGTAGATTTCTTTCAGGGAAAGTGCTGTTTTCACAGTGCTAAGTACTCCCAACTCTATCAACAATGTAGGTTTTACCACTTTTCTAAGTCTCTCTTATTTTCTTGTACTTATACTTGGAATTCTCTGTGTAAACCTCTGTAACTTTTCTAGGTAGATGAATCACTGTGTACTTTCTCTTCTTTCTATCTGTTACCAATCTTGAGAAACTCATACATTCTCTGTTCACTGTTACACGGACTTAGAGAACTAAATTTCTTTCGGCAAAAGTGCTGTTTTCGCAGTGCTAAGTACTCCCAACTCTATCAACAATGTAGGTTTTACCAGTTTTCTAAGTCTCTCTTATTTTCTTGTACTTATACTTGGAATTCTCTGTGTAAACCTCTGTAACTTTTCTAGGTAGATGAATCACTGTGTACTTTCTCTTCTTTCTATCTGTTACCAATCTTGAGAAAATCATACATTCTCTGTTCACTGTTTCACGGACTTAGAGAACGAAATTTCTTTTGGCGAAAGTGCTGTTTTCAGAGTGCTAAGTATTCCCAACTCTATCAACAATGTAGGTTTTACCATTTTTCTAAGTCTCTCTTATTTTCTTCTACTTATGATTGGAATTCTCTGTGTAAACCTCTGTAACTTTTCTAGGTAGATGAATCACTGTGTACTTTCTCTTGTTTCTATCTGTTACCAATCTTGAGAAATTCATACGTACTCTGTTCACTGTTTTCCAGTCTTAGAGAAGTAGATTTCTTTCGGCGAAAGTGCTGTTTTCCCAGTGCTACGTACTCCCAACTCTATCCACAATGTAGGTTTTACCACTTTTCTAAGTCTCTCTTATTTTCTTGTACTTATACTTGGAATTCTCTGTGTAAACCTCTGTAACCTTTCTAGGTAGATGAATCACTGTGTACTTTCTCTTGTTTCTATCTGTTACCAATCTTGAGAAAGTCATACATTCTCTGTTTTCTGTTTCACGGACTTAGAGAACGAAATTTCTTTCGGCGAAAGTGCTTTTTTCACAGTACTAAGAAATCCCAACTCTATCAATAATGTAGGTTTTACCAGTTTTCTAAGTCTCTCTTATTTTCTTGTACTTATACATGGAATTCTCTCGGTAAAATTATGTAACTTCTCTAGGTAGATGAATCAGTGTGTACTTTCTCTTGTTTCTATCTGTTACCAATCTTGAGAAACTCATACATTCACTGTTCACTGTTTCCCAGTCTTAGAGAAGTAGATTTCTTTCGACGAAACTGCTGTTTTCACAGTGCTAAGTACTCCCAACTCTATCAACAATGTAGGTTTTACCAGTTTTCTAAGACTCTCTTATTTTCTTGTACTTATACTTGGAATTCTCTGTGTAAACCTCTGTAACTTTTCTAGGTAGATGAAAAACTGTGCACTTTCTCTTGTTTCTATCTGTTACCAATCTTGAGAAACTTATACATTCTCTGTTCACTGTTTCCCAGTCTTAGAGAAGTAGATTTCTTTCTGCGAAAGTGCTGTTTTCACAGTGCTAAGTACTCCCAACTCTATCCACAATGTAGGTTTTACCAGTTTTCTAAGTCTCTCTTATTTTCTTGTACTTATACATGGAATTCTCTGTGTAAACTTCTGTAACATCTCTGGGTAGATGAATCACTGTGTACTTTCTCTTGTTTCTATCTGTTACCAATCTTGAGAAACTCATACATTCTCTGTTCACTGTTTCGCAGTCTTAGAGAAGTAGATTTCTTTCTGCGAAAGTGCTGTTTTCACCGTGCTAAGTACTCCCAACACTATCCACATTGTAGGTTTTACCAGTTTTCTAAGTCTTTTTTATTTTCTTGTACTTATACTGAGAATTCTCTATGTAAACCTCGTAACTTTTATAGGTAGATGAATCACTGTGTACTTTCTCTTGTTTCCATCTGTTACCAATCTTCAGAAACTCATACATTCTCTGTTCACTGTTTCCCAGACTTAGAGAAGTAGATTTCTTTCGGTGAAAGTGCTGTTTGCACAGTGCTAAGTACTCCCAACTCGATCAGCAATGTAGGTTTTACCAGTTTTCTAAGTCTCTCTTATTTTCTTGTACTTATACTTGGAATTCTCTGTGTAAACCTCTGTAACTTTTCTAGGTAGATGAATCCCTGTGTACTTTCTCTTGTTTCTATCTGTTACCAATCTTGAGAAACTCATACATTCTCTGTTCACTGTTTCCCAGTCTTAGAGAAGTAGATTTCTTTCTGCGAAAGTGCTGTTTTCACAGTGCTAAGTACTCCCACCTCTATCCACAATGTAGGTTTTACCAGTTTTCTAAGTCTCTCCTATTTTCTTGTACTGATACATGGAATTCTCTGTGTAAACTTCTGTAACTTCTCTAGGTAGATGAATCACTGTGTACTTTCTCTTGTTTCTATCTGTTACCAATAATGAGAAACTCATACATTCTCTGTTCACTGTTTCCTAGTCTTAGAGAAGTAGATTTCTTTCGACGAAACTGCTGTTTTCACAGTGCGAAGTACTCCCAACTCTATCAACAATGTAGCCTTTACCAGTTTTCTAAGTCTCTCTTATTTTCTTGTACTTATACTAGGAATTCTCTGTGTAAACCTCTGTAACTTTTCCAGGTAGACGAAACACTGTGTACTTTCTCTTGTTTCTGTCAGTTACCAATCTTGAGAAACTCATACATTCTCTGTTCACTGTTTCCCAGTCTTAGATAAGTAGATTTGTTTCGGCGAAAGTGCTGTTTTCACAGTGCTAAGTACTCCCAACTCTATCAACAATGTAGGTTTTACCAGTTTTCTAAGTCTCTCTTATTTTCTTGTACTTATACTTGGAATTCTCTGTGTAAACCTCTGTAACTTTTCTAGGTAGATGAATCACCGTGTACTTTCTCTTGTTTCTATCTGTTACCAATCTTCAGAAACTCATACATTCTCTGTTCACTGTTTCACGGACTTAGAGAAGGAAATTTCTATCGGCGAAAGTGCTGTTTTCACAGTGCTAAGTACTCCCAACTCTATCCACAATGTAGGTTTTACCAGTTTTCTAAGTCTCTCTGATTTTCTTGTACTTATACTTGGAATTCTCTGTGTAAACCTCTGTAACTTTTCTAGATAGATGAATCACTGTGTACTTTCTCTTGTTTCTATCTGTTACCAATCTTGAGAAACTCATAAATTCTCTCTTCACTGTTTGACAGACTTAGAGAACGAAATTTCTTTCGGCGAAAGTGCTGTTTTCACAGTGCTAAGTACTCCCAACTCTATGAACAATGTAGGTTTTACCAGTTTTCTAACTCTCTCTTATTTTATTGTACTTAAGCTTGGAATTCTCTGTGTAAACTTCTGTAACTTCTCTAGGTAGATGAATCACTGTGTACTTTCTCTTGTTTCTATCTGTTACCAATCTTGAGAAACTCATACATTCCCTGTTCACTGTTTCCCAGTCTTAAAGAAGTAGATTTCTTTCAGCGAAAGTGCTGTTTTCACAGTGCTAAGTACTCCCAACTCTATCAACAATGTAGTTTTTACCAGTTTTCTAAGTCTCTCTTATTTTCTTGTACTTATACATGGAATTCTCTGTGTAAACTTCTGTAACTTCTCTAGGTAGATAAATCACTGTGTACTTTCTCTTGTTTCTATCTGTTACCAATCTTGAGAAACTCATACGTACTCTGTTCACTGTTTCCCAGTCTTAGAGAAGTAGATTTCTTTCAGGGAAAGTGCTGTTTTCACAGTGCTAAGTACTCCCAACTCTATCAACAATGTAAGTTTTACCACTTTTCTAAGTCTCTCTTATTTTCTTGTACTTATACTTGGAATTCTCTGTGTAAACCTCTGTAACTTTTCTAGGTAGATGAATCACTGTGTACTTTCTCTTCTTTCTATCTGTTACCAATCTTGAGAAACTGATACATTCTCTGTTCACTGTTTCACGGACTTAGAGAACTAAATTTCTTTCGGCAAAAGTGCTGTTTTCGCAGTGCTAAGTACTCCCAACTCTATCAACAATGTAGGTTTTACCAGTTTTCTAAGTCTCTCTTATTTTCTTGTACTTATACTTGGAATTCTCTGTGTAAACCTCTGTAACTTTTCTAGGTAGATGAATCACTGTGTACTTTCTCTTCTTTCTATCTGTTACCAATCTTGAGAAACTCATACATTCTCTGTTCACTGTTTCACGGACTTAGAGAACGAAATTTCTTTTGGCGAAAGTGCTGTTTTCAGAGTGCTAAGTACTCCCAACTCTATCAACAATGTAGGTTTTACCATTTTTCTAAGTCTCTCTTATTTTCTTCTACTTATGATTGGAATTCTCTGTGTAAACCTCTGTAACTTTTCTAGGTAGATGAATCACTGTGTACTTTCTCTTGTTTCTATCTGTTACCAATCTTGAGAAATTCATACGTACTCTGTTCACTGTTTTCCAGTCTTAGAGAAGTAGATTTCTTTCGGCGAAAGTGCTGTTTTCCCAGTGCTACGTACTCCCAACTCTATCCACAATGTAGGTTTTACCACTTTTCTAAGTCTCTCTTATTTTCTTGTACTTATACTTGGAATTCTCTGTGTAAACCTCTGTAACCTTTCTAGGTAGATGAATCACTGTGTACTTTCTCTTGTTTCTATCTGTTACCAATCTTGAGAAAGTCATACATTCTCTGTTTTCTGTTTCACGGACTTAGAGAACGAAATTTCTTTCGGCGAAAGTGCTTTTTTCACAGTACTAAGTAATCCCAACTCTATCAATAATGTAGGTTTTACCAGTTTTCTAAGTCTCTCTTATTTTCTTGTACTTATACATGGAATTCTCTCGGTAAAATTATGTAACTTCTCTAGGTAGATGAATCAGTGTGTACTTTCTCTTGTTTCCATCTGTTACCAATCTTGAGAAACTCATACATTCACTGTTCACTGTTTCCCAGTCTTAGAGAAGTAGATTTCTTTCGACGAAACTGCTGTTTTCACAGTGCTAAGTACTCCCAACTCTATCAACAATGTAGGTTTTACCAGTTTTCTAAGACTCTCTTATTTTCTTGTACTTATACTTGGAATTCTCTGTGTAAACCTCTGTAACGTTTCTAGGTAGATGAAAAACTGTGCACTTTCTCTTGTTTCTATCTGTTACCAATCTCGAGAAACTTATACATTCTCTGTTCACTGTTTCCCAGTCTTAGAGAAGTAGATTTCTTTCTGCGAAAGTGCTGTTTTCACAGTGCTAAGTACTCCCAACTCTATCCACAATGTAGGTTTTACCAGTTTTCTAAGTCTCTCTTATTTTCTTGTACTTATACATGGAATTCTCTGTGTAAACTTCTGTAACATCTCTGGGTAGATGAATCACTGTGTACTTTCTCTTGTTTCTATCTGTTACCAATCTTGAGAAACTCATACATTCTCTGTTCACTGTTTCGCAGTCTTAGAGAAGTAGATTTCTTTCTGCGAAAGTGCTGTTTTCACCGTGCTAAGTACTCCCAACACTATCCACATTGTAGGTTTTACCAGTTTTCAAAGTCTTTTTTATTTTCTTGTACTTATACTGAGAATTCTCTATGTAAACCTCGTAACTTTTATAGGTAGATGAATCACTGTGTACTTTCTCTTGTTTCCATCGGTTACCAATCTTCAGAAACTCATACATTCTCTGTTCACTGTTTCCCAGACTTAGAGAAGTAGATTTCTTTCGGTGAAAGTGCTGTTTTCACAGTGCTAAGTACTCCCAACTCGATCAACAATGTAGGTTTTACCAGTTTTCTTAGTCTCTCTTATTTTCTTGTACTTATACATGGAATTCTCTGTGTAAACCTCTGTAACTTTTCTAGGTAGATGAATCCCTGTGTACTTTCTCTTGTTTCTATCTGTTACCAATCTTGAGAAACTCATACATTCTCTGTTCACTGTTTCCCAGTCTTAGAGAAGTAGATTTCTTTCTGCGAAAGTGCTGTTTTCACAGTGCTAAGTACTCCCAACTCTATCCACAATGTAGGTTTTACCAGTTTTATAAGTCTCTCTTATTTTCTTGTACTTATACATGGAATTCTCTGTGTAAACTTCTGTAACTTCCCTGGGTAGATGATTCACTATGTACTTTCTCTTGTTTCTACCTGTTACCAATCATGAGAAACTCATACATTCTCTCTTCACTGTTTCCCAGTCTTAGAAAAGTGGATTTCTTTCTGCGAAAGTGCTGTTTTCACAGTGCTAAGTACTCGCAACTCTATCCACAATGTAGGTTTTACCAGTTTTCTAAGTCTCTCTTATTTTCTTGTACTGATACATGGAATTCTCTGTGTAAACCTCTGTAACTTTTCTTGGTAGACGAATCACTGTGTACTTTCTCTTGTTTCTATCTGTTACCAATCTTGAGAAACTCATACATTCTCTGTTCACTGTTTCACAGACTTAGAGAACTAAATTTTTTTGGCGAAAGTGCTGTTTTCACAGTGCTAAGTACTCCCAACTCTATCAACAATGTAGGTTTTACCAGTTTTCTAAGTCTCTCTGATTTTTTTGTACTTATACTTGGAATTCTCTGTGTAAACCTCTGTAACTTTGCTAGGTACATGAATCACTGTGTACTTTCTCTTGTTTCTATCTGTTACCAATCTTGAGAAACTCATACATTCTCTGGTCACTGTTTCCCAGTCTTAGAGAAGTAGATTTCTTTCGGCGAAAGTGCTGTTTTCACAGTGCTAAGTACTCCCAACTCTATCAACAATGTAGGTTTTACCAGTTTTCTAAGTCTCTCTTATTTTCTTGTACTTATACTTGGAATTCTCTGTGTAAACCTCTGTAACTTTTCTAGGTAGATAAATCACTGTGTACTTTCTCTTGTTTCTATCTGTTACCAATCTTGAGAAACTCATACATTCTCTGTTCACTGTTTCACGGACTTAGAGAACGAAATTTCTATCGGCGAAAGTGCTGTTTTCACAGTGCTAAGTACTCCCAACTCTATCCACAATGTAGGTTTTACCAGTTTTCTAAGTCTCTCTGATTTACTTGTACTTATACTTGGAATTCTCTGTGTAAACCTCTGTAACTATTCTAGGTAGATGAATCACTGTGTACTTTCTCTTGTTTCTATCTGTTACCAATCTTGAGAAACTCATAAATTCTGTCTTCACTGTTTCACAGACTTAGAGAAGTAGATTTCTTTCGGCGAAAGTGCTGTTTTCACAGTGCTAAGTACTCCCAACTCTATCCACAATGTAGTTTTTACCAGTTTTCTAAGTCTCTCTTATTTTCTTGTACTTATACTTGGAATTCTCTGCGTAAACTTCTGTAACTTCTCTAGATAGATGATTCACTGTGTACTTTCTCTTGTTTCTATCTGTTACCAATCCTGAGAAACTCATACATTCTCTGTTCACTG
Organism: Heterohyrax brucei; assembly: GCA_028571685.1. Lineage (NCBI taxonomy): Eukaryota > Metazoa > Chordata > Mammalia > Hyracoidea > Procaviidae > Heterohyrax > Heterohyrax brucei. The sequence goes on from CM053146.1 coordinate 18,324,862, forward strand.
TTTCCCAGTCTTAGAGAAGTAGATTTCTTTCTGCGAAAGTGCTGTTTTCACAGTGCTAAGTACTCCCAACTCTATCCACAATGTAGGTTTTACCAGTTTTCTAAGTCTCCCTTATTTTCTTGTACTGATACATGGAATTCTCTGTGTAAACTTCTGTAACTTCTCTAGGTAGATGAATCACTGTGTACTTTCTCTTTTTTCCATCTGTTACTAATCTTGAGAAACTCATACATTCTCTGTTCACTGTTTCTCAGTCTTAGAAAAGTAGATTTCTTTCTGCGAAAGTGCTGTTTTCACTGTGCTTAGTACTCCCAACTCTATCCACAATGTAAGTTTTACCAGTTTTCTAAGTCTCTCTTATTTTCTTGTACTTATGCATGGAATTCTCTCGGTAAAATTATGTAACTTCTCTAGGTAGATGAATCAGTGTGTACTTTCTCTTGTTTCTATCTGTTACCAATCATGAGAAACTCATACATTCACTGTTCACTGTTTCCCAGTCTTAGAGAAGTAGATTTCTTTCGACGAAACTGTTGTTTTCACAGTGCTAAGTACTCCGAACTCTATCAACAATGTAGGTTTTACCAGTTTTCTAAGTCTCTCTTATTTTCTTGTACTTATACTTGGAATTCTCTGTGTAAACTTCTGTAACTTTTGTAGGTAGATGAATGACTGTGTACTTTCTCTTGTTTCTATCTGTTAGCAATCTGGAGAAACTCATACATTCTCTGTTCACTGTTTCACGGACTTAGAGAACGAAATTTGTTTCGGCGAAAGTGCTGTTTTCACAGTGCTAAGTACTCCCAACTCTATCAAAAATGTAGGTTTTACCAGTTTTCTAAGTCTCTCTTATTTTCTTGTACTTATACTTGGAATTCTCTGTGTAAACCTCTGTAACTTTTCTAGGTAGATGAATCACTGTGTACTTTCTCTTGTTTCTATCTTTTACCAATCTTGAGAAACTCATACATTCTCTGTTCACTGTTTCCCAGACTTAGAGAAGTAGATTTCTTTCGGCGAACGTGCTGTTTTCACAGTGCTAAGTACTCCCAACTCGATCAACAATGTAGGTTTTACCAGGTTTCTAAGTCTCTCTTATTTTCTTGTATTGATACATGGAATTCTCTGTGTAAACTTCTGTAACTTCTCTAGGTACATGAATCAGTGTGTACTTTCTCTTGTTTCTATCTGTTACCAATCATGAGAAACTCATACATTCACTGTTCGCTGTTTCCCAGTCTTAGAGAAGTAGATTTCTTTCGACGAAACTGCTGTTTTCACAGTGCTAAGTAGTCCCAACTCTATCAACAATGTAGTTTTTACCAGTTTTCTAAGTCTCTTTTATTTTCTTGTACTTGGAATTCTCTGTGTAAACCTCTGTAACTTTTGTAGGTAGATGAATCACTGTGTACTTTCTCTTGTTTCTATCTGTTACCAATCTTTAGAAACTCATACATTCTCTGTTCACTGTTTCACGGACTTAGAGAACGAAATTTCTTTCGGCAAAAGTGCTGTTTTCACAGTGCTAAGTTCTCCCAACTCTATTCACAATGTAGGTTTTCCCAGTGTTCTAAGTCTCTCTTATTTTCTTGTACTTATACTTGGAATTCTCTGTGTAAACCTCTGTAACTTTTCTAGATAGATGAATCCCTGTGTACTTTCTCTTGTTTCTATCTGTTACCAATCTTGAGAAACTCATACATTCTCTGTTCACTGTTTCCCAGTCTTAGAGAAGTAGATTTCTTTCTGCAAAAGTGCTGTTTACCCAGTGCTAAGTACTCCCAACTCTATCAACAATGTAGGTTTTACCAGTTTTCTAAGTCTCTCTTATTTTATTGTACTTAAGCTTGGAATTCTCTGTGTAAACTTCTGTAACTTTTCTAGGTAGGTGAATCACTGTGTACTTTCTCTTGTTTCTACCTGTTACCAATCTTGAGAAACTCATACATTCTCTGTTCACTGTTTCACGGACTTAGAGAACTAAATTTCTTCGGCAAAAGTGCTGTTTTCACAGTGCTAAGTACTCCCAACTCTATCAACAATGTAGGTTTTACCAGTTTTCTAAGTCTCTCTTATTTTCTTGTACTTATACTTGGAATTCTCTGTGTAAACCTCTGTAACTTTTCTAGGTAGATGAATCACTGTGTACTTTCTCTTGTTTCTATCTGTTACCAATCTTGAGAAACTCAGACATTCTCTGATCACTGTTTCCCAGTCTTAGAGAAGTAGATTTCTTTCTGCGAAAGTGCTGTTTTCACAGTGCTAAATACTCCCAACTCTATCCACAATGTAGGTTTTACCAGTTTTCTAAGTCTCTCTTATTTTCTTGTACTGATACATGGAATTCTCTGTGTAAACTTCTGTAACTTCTCTATGTAGATGAATCACTGTGTACTTTCTCTTTTTTCTATCTATTACCAATCTTGAGAAACTCATACGTACTCTGTTAACTGTTTCCCACTCTTAGAGAAGTAGATTTCTTTCTGTGAAAGTGCTGTTTTCACAGTGCTAAGTACTCCCAAATCTATCCACATTGTAGGTTTTACCAGTTTTCTAAGTCTTTTTTATTTTCTTGTACTTATACTGGGAATTCTCTATGTAAACCTCGTAACTTTTCTAGGTAGATGAATCACTGTGTACTTTCTCTTGTTTCTATCTGTTACCAATCTTCAGAAACTCATACATTCTTTGTTCACTGTTTCCCAGACTTAGAGAAGTAGATTTCTTTCGCTGAAAGTGCTGTTTTCACAGTGCTAAGTACTCCCAACTCGATCAACAATGTAGGTTTTACCAGTTTTCTAAGTCTCTCTTATTTTCTTGTACTTATACATGGAATTCTCTGTGTAAACCTCTGTAACTTTTCTAGGTAGATGAATCCCTGTGTACTTTCTCTTGTTTCTATCTGTTACCAATCTTGAGAAACTCATACATTCTCTGTTCGCTGTTTCCCAGTATTAGAGAAGTAGATTTCTTTCAGCGAAAGTGCTATTTTCAAAGTGCTAAGTACTCCCAACTCTATCAACAATGTAGTTTTTACGAGTTTTCTAAGTCTCTCTTATTTTCTTGTACTTATACATGGAATTCTCTGTGTAAACTTCTGTAATTTCTCTGGGTAGATGATTCACTATGTACTTTCTCTTGTTTCTACCTGTTACCAACCATGAGAAACTCATACATTCTCTCTTCACTGTTTCCCAGTCTTAGAAAAGTAGATTTCTTTCTGCGAAAGTGCTGTTTTCACAGTGCAAAGTACTCGCAACTCTATCCACAATGTAGGTTTTACCAGTTTTCTAAGTCTCCCTTATTTTCTTGTACTGATAGATGGAATTCTCTGTGTAAACTTCTGTAACTTCTCTAGGTGGATGAATTACTGTGTACTTTCTCTTGGTTCTATCTGTTACCAATCTTGAGAAACTCATACGTACTCTGTTCACAGTTTCCCAGTCTTAGAGAAGTAAATTTCTTTCAGGGAAAGTGCTGTTTTCACAGTGCTAAGTACTCCCAACTCTATCCACAATGTAGGTTTTACCATTGTTCTAAGTCTCTCTTATTTTCTTGTACTTATACTTGGAATTCTCTGTGTAAACCTCTGTAACTTTTCTAGATAGATGAATCCCTGTGTACTTTCTCTTGTTTCTATCTGTTACCAATCTTGAGAAACTCATACATTCTCTGTTCACTGTTTCCCACTCTTAGAGAAGTAGATTTCTTTCTGCGAAAGTGCTGTTTTCCCAGTGCTAAGTTCTCCCAACTCTATCAACAATGTAGGTTTTACCAGTTTTCTAAGTCTCTCTTATTTTCTTGTACTTAAGCTTGAAATTCTCTGTGTAAACTTCTGTAACTTTTCTAGGTAGATGAATCACTGTGTACTTTCTCTTGTTTCTACCTGTTACCAATCTTGAGAAACTCATACATTCTCCGTTCACTGTTTCACGGACTTAGAGAACTAAATTTCTTTCGGCAAAAGTGCTGTTTTCGCAGTGCTAAGTACTCCGAACTCTACAAACAATATAGGTTTTACCAGTTTTCTAAGTCTCTCTGATTTTCTTGTACTTATACTTGGAATTCTCTGTGTAAACCTCTGTACCTTTTCTAGGTAGATGAATCACTGTGTACTTTCTCTTGTTTCTATCTGTTACCAATCTTGAGAAACTCATACATTCTCTGTTCACTGTTTCCCAGTCTTAGAGAAGTAGATTTCTTTCTGCGAAAGTGCTGTTTTCACAGTGCTAAGTACTCCCACCTCTATCCACAATGTAGGTTTTACCAGTTTTCTAAGTCTCTCTGATTTACTTGTACTTATACTTGGAATTCTCTGTGTAAACCTCTGTAACTATTCTAGGTAGATGAATCACTGTGTACTTTCTCTTGTTTCTATCTGTTACCAATCTTGAGAAACTCATAAATTCTGTCTTCACTGTTTCACAGACTTAGAGAAGTAGATTTCTTTCGGCGAAAGTGCTGTTTTCACAGTGCTAAGTACTCCCAACTCTATCCACAATGTAGTTTTTACCAGTTTTCTAAGTCTCTCTTATTTTCTTGTACTTATACTTGGAATTCTCTGCGTAAACTTCTGTAACTTCTCTAGGTAGATGATTCACTGTGTACTTTCTCTTGTTTCTATCTGTTACCAATCCTGAGAAACTCATACATTCTCTGTTCACTGTTTCCCAGTCTTAGAGAAGTAGATTTCTTTCTGCGAAAGTGCTGTTTTCACAGTGCTAAGTACTCCCAACTCTATCCACAATGTAGGTTTTACCAGTTTTCTAAGTCTCCCTTATTTTCTTGTACTGATACATGGAATTCTCTGTGTAAACTTCTGTAACTTCTCTAGGTAGATGAATCACTGTGTACTTTCTCTTTTTTCCATCTGTTACTAATCTTGAGAAACTCATACATTCTCTGTTCACTGTTTCTCAGTCTTAGAAAAGTAGATTTCTTTCTGCGAAAGTGCTGTTTTCACTGTGCTTAGTACTCCCAACTCTATCCACAATGTAAGTTTTACCAGTTTTCTAAGTCTCTCTTATTTTCTTGTACTTATGCATGGAATTCTCTCGGTAAAATTATGTAACTTCTCTAGGTAGATGAATCAGTGTGTACTTTCTCTTGTTTCTATCAGTTACCAATCATGAGAAACTCATACATTCACTGTTCACTGTTTCCCAGTCTTAGAGAAGTAGATTTCTTTCGACGAAACTGTTGTTTTCACAGTGCTAAGTACTCCCAACTCTATCAACAATGTAGGTTTTACCAGTTTTCTAAGTCTCTCTTATTTTCTTGTACTTATACTTGGAATTCTCTGTGTAAACTTCTGTAACTTTTGTAGGTAGATGAATGACTGTGTACTTTCTCTTGTTTCTATCTGTTAGCAATCTGGAGAAACTCATACATTCTCTGTTCACTGTTTCACGGACTTAGAGAACGAAATTTGTTTCGGCGAAAGTGCTGTTTTCACAGTGCTAAGTACTCCCAACTCTATCAAAAATGTAGGTTTTACCAGTTTTCTAAGTCTCTCTTATTTTCTTGTACTTATACTTGGAATTCTCTGTGTAAACCTCTGTAACTTTTCTAGGTAGATGAATCACTGTGTACTTTCTCTTGTTTCTATCTTTTACCAATCTTGAGAAACTCATACATTCTCTGTTCACTGTTTCCCAGACTTAGAGAAGTAGATTTCTTTCGGCGAAAGTGCTGTTTTCACAGTGCTAAGTACTCCCAACTCGATCAACAATGTAGGTTTTACCAGGTTTCTAAGTCTCTCTTATTTTCTTGTATTGATACATGGAATTCTCTGTGTAAACTTCTGTAACTTCTCTAGGTACATGAATCAGTGTGTACTTTCTCTTGTTTCTATCTGTTACCAATCATGAGAAACTCATACATTCACTGTTCGCTGTTTCCCAGTCTTAGAGAAGTAGATTTCTTTCGACGAAACTGCTGTTTTCACAGTGCTAAGTAGTCCCAACTCTATCAACAATGTAGTTTTTACCAGTTTTCTAAGTCTCTTTTATTTTCTTGTACTTGGAATTCTCTGTGTAAACCTCTGTAACTTTTGTAGGTAGATGAATCACTGTGTACTTTCTCTTGTTTCTATCTGTTACCAATCTTTAGAAACTCATACATTCTCTGTTCACTGTTTCACGGACTTAGAGAACGAAATTTCTTTCGGCAAAAGTGCTGTTTACACAGTGCTAAGTACTCCCAACTCTATCCACAATGTAGGTTTTCCCAGTGTTCTAAGTCTCTCTTATTTTCTTGTACTTATACTTGGAATTCTCTGTGTAAACCTCTGTAACTTTTCTAGATAGATGAATCCCTGTGTACTTTCTCTTGTTTCTATCTGTTACCAATCTTGAGAAACTCATACATTCTCTGTTCACTGTTTCCCAGTCTTAGAGAAGTAGATTTCTTTCTGCGAAAGTGCTGTTTACCCAGTGCTAAGTACTCCCAACTCTATCAACAATGTAGGTTTTACCAGTTTTCTAAGTCTCTCTTATTTTATTGTACTTAAGCTTGGAATTCTCTGTGTAAACTTCTGTAACTTTTCTAGGTAGGTGAATCACTGTGTACTTTCTCTTGTTTCTACCTGTTACCAATCTTGAGAAACTCATACATTCTCTGTTCACTGTTTCACGGACTTAGAGAACTAAATTTCTTCGGCAAAAGTGCTGTTTTCACAGTGCTAAGTACTCCCAACTCTATCAACAATGTAGGTTTTACCAGTTTTCTAAGTCTCTCTTATTTTCTTGTACTTATACTTGGAATTCTCTGTGTAAACCTCTGTAACTTTTCTAGGTAGATGAATCACTGTGTACTTTCTCTTGTTTCTATCTGTTACCAATCTTGAGAAACTCAGACATTCTCTGATCACTGTTTCCCAGTCTTAGAGAAGTAGATTTCTTTCTGCGAAAGTGCTGTTTTCACAGTGCTAAATACTCCCAACTCTATCCACAATGTAGGTTTTACCAGTTTTCTAAGTCTCTCTTATTTTCTTGTACTGATACATGGAATTCTCTGTGTAAACTTCTGTAACTTCTCTATGTAGATGAATCACTGTGTACTTTCTCTTTTTTCTATCTATTACCAATCTTGAGAAACTCATACGTACTCTGTTAACTGTTTCCCACTCTTAGAGAAGTAGATTTCTTTCTGTGAAAGTGCTGTTTTCACAGTGCTAAGTACTCCCAAATCTATCCACATTGTAGGTTTTACCAGTTTTCTAAGTCTTTTTTATTTTCTTGTACTTATACTGGGAATTCTCTATGTAAACCTCGTAACTTTTCTAGGTAGATGAATCACTGTGTACTTTCTCTTGTTTCTATCTGTTACCAATCTTCAGAAACTCATACATTCTTTGTTCACTGTTTCCCAGACTTAGAGAAGTAGATTTCTTTCGCTGAAAGTGCTGTTTTCACAGTGCTAAGTACTCCCAACTCGATCAACAATGTAGGTTTTACCAGTTTTCTAAGTCTCTCTTATTTTCTTGTACTTATACATGGAATTCTCTGTGTAAACCTCTGTAACTTTTCTAGGTAGATGAATCCCTGTGTACTTTCTCTTGTTTCTATCTGTTACCAATCTTGAGAAACTCATACATTCTCTGTTCGCTGTTTCCCAGTATTAGAGAAGTAGATTTCTTTCAGCGAAAGTGCTATTTTCAAAGTGCTAAGTACTCCCAACTCTATCAACAATGTAGTTTTTACCAGTTTTCTAAGTCTCTCTTATTTTCTTGTACTTATACATGGAATTCTCTGTGTAAACTTCTGTAATTTCTCTGGGTAGATGATTCACTATGTACTTTCTCTTGTTTCTACCTGTTACCAACCATGAGAAACTCATACATTCTCTCTTCACTGTTTCCCAGTCTTAGAAAAGTAGATTTCTTTCTGCGAAAGTGCTGTTTTCACAGTGCAAAGTACTCGCAACTCTATCCACAATGTAGGTTTTACCAGTTTTCTAAGTCTCCCTTATTTTCTTGTACTGATAGATGGAATTCTCTGTGTAAACTTCTGTAACTTCTCTAGGTGGATGAATTACTGTGTACTTTCTCTTGGTTCTATCTGTTACCAATCTTGAGAAACTCATACGTACTCTGTTCACAGTTTTCCAGTCTTAGAGAAGTAAATTTCTTTCAGGGAAAGTGCTGTTTTCACAGTGCTAAGTACTCCCAACTCTATCCACAATGTAGGTTTTACCAGTGTTCTAAGTCTCTCTTATTTTCTTGTACTTATACTTGGAATTCTCTGTGTAAACCTCTGTAACTTTTCTAGATAGATGAATCCCTGTGTACTTTCTCTTGTTTCTATCTGTTACCAATCTTGAGAAACTCATACATTCTCTGTTCACTGTTTCCCACTCTTAGAGAAGTAGATTTCTTTCTGCGAAAGTGCTGTTTTCCCAGTGCTAAGTTCTCCCAACTCTATCAACAATGTAGGTTTTACCAGTTTTCTAAGTCTCTCTTATTTTCTTGTACTTAAGCTTGAAATTCTCTGTGTAAACTTCTGTAACTTTTCTAGGTAGATGAATCACTGTGTACTTTCTCTTGTTTCTACCTGTTACCAATCTTGAGAAACTCATACATTCTCCGTTCACTGTTTCACGGACTTAGAGAACTAAATTTCTTTCGGCAAAAGTGCTGTTTTCGCAGTGCTAAGTACTCCGAACTCTACAAACAATATAGGTTTTACCAGTTTTCTAAGTCTCTCTGATTTTCTTGTACTTATACTTGGAATTCTCTGTGTAAACCTCTGTACCTTTTCTAGGTAGATGAATCACTGTGTACTTTCTCTTGTTTCTATCTGTTACCAATCTTGAGAAACTCATACATTCTCTGTTCACTGTTTCCCAGTCTTAGAGAAGTAGATTTCTTTCTGCGAAAGTGCTGTTTTCACAGTGCTAAGTACTCCCACCTCTATCCACAATGTAGGTTTTACCAGTTTTCTAAGTCTCTCTTATTTTCTTGTACTGATACATGGAATTCTCTGTGTAAACTTCTGTAACTTCTCTAGGTAGATGAATCACTGTGTACTTTCTCTTGTTTCTATCTGTTACCAATCATGAGAAACTCATACATACTCTGTTCACTGTTTCCTAGTCTTAGAGAAGTAGATTTCTTTCGACGAACCTGCTGTTTTCACAGTGCGAAGTACTCCCAACTCTATCAGCAATGTAGCTTTTACCAGTTTTCTAAGTCTCTCTTATTTTCTTGTACTTATACTAGGAACTCTCTGTGTAAACCTCTGTAACTTTTCGAGGTAGACGAAACACTGTGTACTTTCTCTTGTTTCTGTCAGTTACCAATCTTGAGAAACTCATACATTCTCTGTTCACTGTTTCCCAGTCTTAGAGAAGTAGATTTCCTTCAGCCAAAGTGCTGTTTTCACAGTGCTAAGTACTCCCAACTCTATCAACAATGTAGGTTTTACCAGTTTTCTAAGTCTCTCTTATTTTCTTGTACTTATACTTGGAATTCTCTGTGTAAACCTCTGTAACTTTTCTAGGTAGATGAATCACTGTGTACTTTCTCTTGTTTCTATCTGTTACCAATCTTGAGAAACTCATAAATTTTCTCTTCACTGTTTGACAGACTTAGAGAACGAAATTTCTTTCGGCGAAAGTGCTGTTTTCACAGTGCTAAGTACTCCCAACTCTATGAACAATGTAGGTTTTACCAGTTTTCTAACTCTCTCTTATTTTATTGTACTTAAGCTTGGAATTCTCTGTGTAAACTTCTGTAACTTTTCTAGGTAGATGAATCACTGTGTACTTTCTCTTGTTTCTATCTGTTACCAATCTTGAGAAACTCATACATTCTCTGTTCACTGTTTCCCAGTCTTAGAGAAGTAGATTTCTTTCAGCGAAAGTGCTGCTTTCACAGTGCTAAGTACTCCCAACTCTATCAACAATGTAGTTTTTACCAGTTTTCTAAGTCTCTCTTATTTTCTTGTACTTATACTTGGAATTCTCTGTGTAAACTTCTGTAACTTCTCTAGGTAGATGAATCACTGTGTACTTTCTCTTGTTTCTATCTGTTACCAATCTTGAGAAACTCATACGTACTCTGTTCACTGTTTTCCAGTCTTAGAGAAGTAGATTTCTTTCAGGGAAAGTGCTGTTTTCACAGTGCTAAGTACTCCCAACTCTATCAACAATGTAGGTTTTACCAGTTTTCTAAGTCTCTCTGATTTTCTTGTACTTATACTTGGAATTCTCTGTGTATACCTCTGTAACTTTTCTAGGTAGATGAATCACTGTGTACTTTCTCTTCTTTCTATCTGTTACCAATCTTGAGAAACTCATACATTCTCTGTTCACTGTTTCACGGACTTAGAGAACGAAATTTCTTTTGGCGAAAGTGCTGTTTTCAGAGTGCTAAGTACTCCCAACTCTATCAACAATGTAGGTTTTACCATTTTTCTAAGTCTCTCTTATTTTCTTCTACTTATGATTGGAATTCTCTGTGTAAACCTCTGTAGCTTTTCTAGGTAGATGAATCACTGTGTACTTTCTCTTGTTTCTATCTGTTACCAATCTTGAGAAATTCATACGTACTCTGTTCACTGTTTTCCAGTCTTAGAGAAGTAGATTTCTTTCGGCGAAAGTGCTGTTTTCCCAGTGCTACGTACTCCCAACTCTATCCACAATGTAGGTTATACCACTTTTCTAAGTCTCTCTTATTTTCTTGTACTTATACTTGGAATTCTCTGTGTAAACCTCTGTAACCTTTCTAGGTAGATGAATCACTGTGTACTTTCTCTTGTTTCTATCTGTTACCAATCTTGAGAAAGTCATACATTCTCTGTTTTCTGTTTCACGGACTTAGAGAACGAAATTTCTTTCGGCGAAAGTGCTTTTTTCACAGTACTAAGTAATCCCAACTCTATCAATAATGTAGGTTTTACCAGTTTTCTAAGTCTCTCTTATTTTCTTGTACTTATACATGGAATTCTCTCGGTAAAATTATGTAACTTCTCTAGGTAGATGAATCAGTGTGTACTTTCTCTTGTTTCTATCTGTTACCAATCTTGAGAAACTCATACATTCACTGTTCACTGTTTCCCAGTCTTAGAGAAGTAGATTTCTTTCGACGAAACTGCTGTTTTCACAGTGCTAAGTACTCCCAACTCTATCAACAATGTAGGTTTTACCAGTTTTCTAAGACTCTCTTATTTTCTTGTACTTATACTTGGAATTCTCTGTGTAAACCTCTGTAACTTTTCTAGGTAGATGAAAAACTGTGCACTTTCTCTTGTTTCTATCTGTTACCAATCTTGAGAAACTTATACATTCTCTGTTCACTGTTTCCCAGTCTTAGAGAAGTAGATTTCTTTCTGCGAAAGTGCTGTTTTCACAGTGCTAAGTACTCCCAACTCTATCCACAATGTAGGTTTTACCAGTTTTCTAAGTCTCTCTTATTTTCTTGTACTTATACAAGGAATTCTCTGTGTAAACTTCTGTAACTTCTCTGGGTAGATGAATCACTGTGTACTTTCTCTTGTTTCTATCTGTTACCAATCTTGAGAAACTCTTACATTCTCTGTTCACTGTTTCGCAGTCTTAGAGAAGTAGATTTCTTTCTGCGAAAGTGCTGTTTTCACCGTGCTAAGTACTCCCAACAATACCCACATTGTAGGTTTTACCAGTTTTCTAAGTCTTTTTTATTTTCTTGTACTTATACTGAGAATTCTCTATGTAAACCTCGTAACTTTTATAGGTAGATGAATCACTGTGTACTTTCTCTTGTTTCCATCTGTTACCAATCTTCAGAAACTCATACATTCTCTGTTCACTGTTTCCCAGACTTAGAGAAGTAGATTTCTTTCGGTGAAAGTGCCGTTTTCACAGTGCTAAGTACTCCCAACTCGATCAACAATGTAGGTTTTACCAGTTTTCTAAGTCTCTCTTATTTTCTTGTACTTATAAATGGAATTCTCTGTGTAAACCTCTGTAACTTTTCTAGGTAGATGAATCCCTGTGTACTTTCTCTTGTTTCTATCTGTTACCAATCTTGAGAAACTCATACATTCTCAGTTCACTGTTTCCCAGTCTTAGAGAAGTAGATTTCTTTCAGTGAAAGTGCTGTTTTCACAGTGCTAAGTACTCCCAACTCTATCAACAATGTAGTTTTTACCAGTTTTATAAGTCTCTCTTATTTTCTTGTACTTATACATGGAATTCTCTGTGTAAACTTCTGTAACTTCCCTGGGTAGATGATTCACTATGTACTTTCTCTTGTTTCTACCTGTTACCAATCATGAGAAACTCATACATTCTCTCTTCACTGTTTCCCAGTCTTAGAAAAGTGGATTTCTTTCTGCGAAAGTGCTGTTTTCACAGTGCTAAGTACTCGCAACTCTATCCACAATGTAGGTTTTACCAGTTTTCTAAGTCTCTCTTATTTTCTTGTACTGATACATGGAATTCTCTGTGTAAACCTCTGTAACTTTTCTAGGTAGACGAATCACTGTGTACTTTCTCTTGTTTCTATCTGTTACCAATCTTGAGAAACTCATACATTCTCTGTTCACTGTTTCACAGACTTAGAGAACTAAATTTTTTTGGCGAAAGTGCTGTTTTCACAGTGCTAAGTACTCCCAACTCTATCAACAATGTAGGTTTTACCAGTTTTCTAAGTCTCTCTGATTTTCTTGTACTTATACTTGGAATTCTCAGTGTAAACCTCTGTAACTTTTCTAGGTAGATGAATCACTGTGTACTTTCTCTTGTTTCTATCTGTTACCAATCTTGAGAAACTCATACAATCTCTGTTCACTGTTTCCCAGTCTTAGAGAAGTACATTTCTTTCGGCGAAAGTGCTGTTTTCACAGTGCTAAGTACTCCCAACTCTATCAACAATGTAGGTTTTACCAGTTTTCTAAGTCTCTCTTATTTTCTTGTACTTATACTTGGAATTCTCTGTGTAAACCTCTGTAACTTTTCTAGGTAGATAAATCACTGTGTACTTTCTCTTGTTTCTATCTGTTACCAATCTTGAGAAACTCATACATTCTCTGTTCACTGTTTCACGGACTTAGAGAACGAAATTTCTATCGGCGAAAGGGCTGTTTTCACAGTGCTAAGTACTCCCAACTCTATCCACAATGTAGTTTTTACCAGTTTTCTAAGTCTCTCTTATTTTCTTCTACTTATGATTGGAATTCTCTGTGTAAACCTCTGTAACTTTTCTAGGTAGATGAATCACTGTGTTCTTTCTCTTGTTTCTATCTGTTACCAATCTTGAGAAAGTCATACATTCTCTATTCACTGTTTCGTGGTCCTAGAGAGGTAGATTTCGTTCTGGGAAAGTGCTGTTTTCACAGTGCTAAGTACTCCCAACTCTATCAATAATGTAGGTTTTTACCTGTTTTCTAAGCCTCTCTTATTTTCTTGGTTTTACCCTTGGAATTCTCTGTGTAAACCTCTGTAACTTCTGTAGATAGATGAATCACTGTGTTCTTTCTCTTGTTGCTATCTGTTACCAATCTTGAGAAACTCATACATTCTCTATTCACTGTTTCGCGGTCTTAGAGAAGTAGTTTTCTTGCTGCAAAAGTGCTGTTAAACACAGTGCTAAGTTCTCCCAACTCTATCAACAATTTAGGTTTTACCAGTTTTATAAGTCTCTCTTATTTTCTTGTACTTATACTTGGAATTCCTTGTGTAAACCTCTGTAACTTCTGTATGTCGATGAATCACTGTCTTCTTTCTCTTGTTTCTATCTGTTACTAATCTTGAGAGACTCATACATTCTCTATTCACTGTTTCGCGGTCTTAGAGAAGTAGATTTCTTTCTGCGAAAGTGCTGTTTTCACAGTGCTAAGTACTCCCAACTCTATCAAGAAAGTAGGTTTCACCTGTTTTCTAAGTCTCTCTTATATTCTTGGTTTTACCCTTGGAATTCTCTGCGTAAACCTCTGTATCTTCTGTAGGTAGATGAATCACTGTGTACTTTCTCTTGTTTCTATCTGTTACCAATCTTCAGAAAGTCATACATGCTCTATTCACTGTTTCGCGGTCTTAGAGAAGTAGATTTCTTTCAGCGAAACTGCTGTTTTCACAGTGCTAAGTACTCCCAACTCTATCAACAATGTAGGTTTTACCCGTTTTCTAGGTCTCTCTTATTTTCTTATACTTATACTTGGACTTGTCTGTGTAAACTACAATAACTTCTCTAAGTAGATGAATCACTGTGCTCTTTCTCTTGTTTCTATCTGTTACCAATGTGAGAAAGTCATACATTCTCTATTCAGTGATTCGCAGTCTTAGAGAAGTAGACTTCTTTCTCCGAAAGAGCTGTTTTCACAGTGCTAAGTACTCCTGACTCTATCAACAATGTAGGTTTTACCACTTTTCTAAGTCTCTCTTATTTTCTTGTACTTATACTTGGAATTCTCTGAGTAAACCTCCGTAACTTCAGTATGTAGATGAATCACTGTGTTCTTTCTCTTGTTTCTATCTGTTACCAATCTTGAGAAAGTTATACATTCTCTATTCAGTGTTTCGCGGTCTTAGAGAAGTGGATTTCTTTCTGGGAACGTGCTGTTTTCACACTGCTAAGTACTCCCAACTCTATCAACAATGTAGATTTTACCCGTTTTCTAAGTCTGTCTTATTTTCTTGTACTTATACTTGGAATTCTCTCTGTAAACCACAGTAACTTCTGTAGGTAGATGAATCACTGTGTTCTTTCTCTTGTTTCTATCTGTTACCACTCTTGAGAAAGTCATACATTCTCTATTCACTGTTTCGCGGTCTTAGAGAAGTAGATTTCTTTCTGCGAAAGTGCTGTTTTCACAGTACTAAGTACTCCCAACTCTATCAGCAATGTAGGTTTTTACCTGTTTTCTAAGCCTTTCTTATTTTCCTGGTTTTGACCTTGGAATCCTCTGTGTAAACCTCTGTACCTTCCGTATGTAGATGAATCACTGTGTTCTTTCTCTTGTTTCTATCTGTTAGCAATCTTCAGAAACTCATACATTCTCTATTCACTGTTTCGCGGTCTTAGAGAAGTAGATTTCTTTCTGCGAAAGTGATGTTTTCACAGTGCTAAGTACTCCCAACTCTATCAACAGTGCAGTTTTTACCAGTTTTCTAAGTCTCTCTTATTTTTTTGTATTTATACTTGGAATTCTCTGTGTAAACCTCTGTAAGTTCTCTAGGTAGAAGAATCACTGTGTTCTGTCTCTTCTTTCTATCTGTTACCAATCTTGAGAAACTCATACATTCTCTATTCACTGTTTCGCGGTCTTAGAGAAGTAGATTTCTTTCTGCGAAAGTGCTGTTTTCACAGTGCTAAGTACTCCCAACTCTATCAACAATGTAGGTTTTACCTGTTTTCTAAGCCTCTCTTATTTTCCTGGTTTTACCCTTGGAATTCTCTGTGTAAACTTCTGTATCTTCTGTAGGTAGATGAATCACTGTGTTCTTTCTCTTGTTTCTATCTGTTACCAATCTTGAGAAGTCATACATTCTCTATTCACTGTTTCGCGGTCTTAGAGAAGTAGATTTGTTTCTCCGAAAGTGCTGTTTTCACAGTGCTAAGTACTCCCAACTCTATCAACAATGTAGGTTTTACCAGTTTTCTAAGTCTCTCTTATTGTCTTGTACTTATACTTGGAATTCTCTGAGTAAACCTCTGTAACTTCAGTATGTAGATGAATCACTGTGTTCTTCCTCTTGTTTCTATCTGTTACCAATCTTGAGAAACTCATACATTCTCTATTCAGTGTTTCTCGGTCTTAGAGAAGTAGAATTCTTTCTGGGAAAGTGCTGTTTTCACAGTGCGAAGTACTCCGAACTGTATCAACAATGTAGGTTTTACCCGTTTTCTAAGTCTCTCTTATTTTCTTGTACTTATACTTGGAATTCTCTGTGTAAACCACAGTAACTTATCTAGGTAGATGAATAACTGTGTTCTTTCTCTTGTTTCTATCTGTTACCAAACTTGAGAAACTCATACATTTTCTATTCAGTGTTTCGCGGTCTTAGAGAAGTAGATTTCTTTCTCCGAAAGTGCTGTTTTCACAGTGCTAAGTACTCCCAACTCTATCAACAATGTAGGTTTTACCAGTTTTCTAAGTCTCTCTTATTTTCTTGTAGTTATACTTGGAATTCTCTGTGTAAACCTCTTTAAGTTCTCTAGGTAGAAGAATCACTGTGTTCTGTCTCTTGTTTCTATCTGTTACCAATCTTGAGAAACTCATACATTCTCTATTCACTGTTTCGCGGTCTTAGAGAAGTAGATTTCTTTCTGCGAAAGTGCTGTTTTCACAGTGCTAAGTACTCCCAACTCTATCAACAATGTAGGTTTTACCAGTTTTGTAAGTCTCTCTTATTTTCTTGTATTTAAACGTGGAATTCTCTGTGTAAACCTTTGTAACTTGTCTACGTAGATGAATCACTGTGTACTTTCTCTTGTTTCCATCTGTTACCAATCTTGAGAAACTCAGACATTCTCTGTTAACTGTTTCCCAGTCTTAGAGAAGTAGATTTCTTTCTGAGAAAGTGCTGTTTTCACAGTGCTAAGTACTCCCAACTCTATCAACAATGTAGGTTTTACCGGTTTTCTAAGTCCCTCTTATTTTCTTGTACTTATACTTGGAATTCTCTGTGTAAACCTCTGTAACTTTTCTAGGTAAATGAAAAACTGTGCACTTTCTCTTGTTTCTATCTGTTACCAATCTTGAGAAACTTATACATTCTCTGTTCACTGTTTCCCAGTCTTAGAGAAGTAGATTTCTTTCTGCGAAAGTACTGTTTTCACAGTGCTAAGTACTCCCAACTCTATGCACAATGTAGGTTTTACCAGTTTTCTAAGTCTCTCTTATTTTCTTGTACTTATACATGGAATTCTCTGTGTAAACTTCTGTAACTCCCCTGAGTAGATGATTCACTGTGTACTTTCTCTTGTTTCTACCTGTTACCAATCATGAGAAACTCATACATTCTCTCTTCACTGTTTCCCAGTCTTAGAAAAGTAGATTTCTTTCTGCGAAAATGCTGTTTTCACAGTGCTAAGTACTCACAACTCTATCCACAATGTAGGTTTTACCAGTTTTCTAAGTCTCCCTAATTTTCTTGTACTGATACATGGAATTCTCTGTGTAAACTTCTGTAACTTCTCTAGGTAGACGAATTACTGTGTACTTTCTCTTGTTTCTATCTGTTACCAATCTTGAGAAACTCATACATACACTGTTCACTGTTTAACAGTCTTAGAGAAGTAAATTTCTTTCAGCGAAAGTGCTGTTTTCACAGTGCTAAGTACTCCCAACTCTATCCACAATGTAGGTTTTACCAGTTTTCTAAGTCTCTCTTATTTTCTTGTACTTATACTTCGAATTCTCTGTGTAAACCTCTGTAACTTTTCTAGGTAGATGAATCACTGTGTACTTTCTCTTGTTTCTATCTGTTACCAATCTTGAGAAACTCATACATTCTCTGTTCACTGTTTCACGGACTTAGAGAACGAAATTTCTTTCTGCGAAAGTGCTGTTTTCACAGTGCTAACTACTCCCAAATCTATCAACAATGTAGGTTTTACCAGTTTTCTAAGTCTCTCTTATTTTCTTGTACTTATACGTGGATTTCTCTGTGTAAATCTCTGTAACTTTTCTAGGTAGATGAATCACTGTGTACATTCTCTTGTTTCTATCTGTTACCAATCTTGAGAAACTCAGACATTCTCTGTTCACTGTTTCCCAGTCTTAGAGAAGTAGATTTCTTTCAGCGAAAGTGCTGTTTTCACAGTGCTAAGTACTCCCAACTCTATCCACAATGTAGGTTTTACCAGTTTTCTAAGTCTCTCTTGTTTTCTTGTACTGATACATGGAATTCTCTGTGTAAACTTCTGTAACTTCTCTAGGTAGATGAATCAGTGTGTACTTTCTCTTGTTTCTATCTGTTACCAATCATGAGAAACTCATACATTCTCTGTTCACTGTTTCCCAGTCTTCGAGAAGTAGATTTCTTTCGACGAAACTGCTGTTTTCACAGTGCTAAGTACTCCCAACTCTATCAACAATGTAGGTTTTACCAGTTTTCTAAGTCTCTCTTATTTTCTTGTACTTATACTTGGAATTCTCTGTGTAAACATCTGTAACTTTTCTAGGGAGACGGATCACTGTGTACTTTCTCTTGTTTCTATCTGTTACCAATCTTGAGAAACTCATACATTCTCTGTTCACTGTTTCACAGACTTAGAGAACTAAATTTTTTTGGCCAAAGTGCTGTTTTCACAGTGCTAAGTACTCCCAACTCTATCAACAATGTAGGATTTACCAGTATTCTAGTCTCTCTGATTTTCTTGTACTTATACTTGGAATTCTCTGTGTAAACCTCTGTAACTTTTCTAGGTAGATGAATCACTGTGTACTTTCTCTTGTTTCTATCTGGTACCAATCTTGAGAAACTCATACATTCTCTGTTCACTGTTTCCCAGTCCTAGAGAAGTAGATTTCTTTCGGCGAAAGTGCTGTTTTCACAGTGCTAAGTACTCCCAACTCTATCAACAATGTAGGTTTTACCAGTTTTCTAAGTCTCTCTTATTTTCTTTTACTTATACTTGGAATTCTCTGTGTAAACCTCTGTAACTTTTCTAGGTAGATGAATCACTGTGTACTTTCTCTTGTTTCTATCTGTTAACAATCTTGAGAAACTCATACATTCTCTGTTCACTGTTACATGGACTTAGAGAACGAAATTTCTATCGGCTAAAGTGCTGTTTGCACAGTGCTAAGTACTCCCAACTCTATCCACAATGTAGGTTTTACCAGTTTTCTAAGTCTCTCTGATTTTCTTGTACTTATACTTGGAATTCTCTGTGTAAACCTCTGTAACTATTCTAGGTAGATGAATCACTGTGTACTTTCTCTTGTTTCTATCTGTTACCAATCTTGAGAAACTCATAAATTCTCTCTTCACTGTTTCACAGACTTAGAGAAGTAGATTTCTTTCGGCGAAAGTGCTGTTTTCACAGTGCTAAGTACTCGCAACTCTATCCACAATGTAGTTTTTACCAGTTTTCTAAGTCTCTCTTATTTTCTTGTACTTATACATGGAATGTTCTGCGTAAACTTCTGTATCTTCTCTAGGTAGATGATTCACTGTGTACTTTCTCTTGTTTCTATCTGTTATCAATCTTGAGAAACTCATACATTCTCTGTTCACTGTTTCCCAGTCTTAGAGAAGTAGATTTCTTTCTGTGAAAGTGCTGTTTTCACAGTGCTAAGTACTCCCAACTCTATCCACAATGTAGGTTTTACCAGTTTTTAAGTCTCCCTTATTTTCTTGTACTGATACATGGAATTCTCTGTGTAAACTTCTGTAACTTCTCTAGTTAGATGAATCACTGTGTACTTTCTCTTGTTTCCATCTGTTACTAATCTTGAGAAACTCATACATTCTCTGTTCACTGTTTCCCAGTCTTAGAGAAGTAGATTTCTTTCCGCGAAAGTGCTGTTTTACAGTGCTAAGTACTCCCACCTCTATCCACAATGTAGGTTTTACCAGCTTTCTAAGTCTCTCTTATTTTCTTGTAGGTATACATGGAATTCTCTGTGTAAACTTCTGTACCTTCTCTAGGTAGATGAATCACTGTGTACTTTCTCTTGTTTCTATCTGTTACCAATCTTCAGAAACGCATACCTTCTCTGTTCACTGTTTCCTAGTGTTAGAGAAGTAGATTTCCTTCAGCGAAAGTGCTGTTTTCACAGTGCTAAGTACTCCCAACTCTATCCACAATGTAGGTTTTACCAGTTTTCTAAGTCTTTCTTATTATCTTGTACTTATACTTGGAATTCTCTGTGTAAACCTCTATAACTTTTCTAGGTAGATGAATCACTGTGTACTTTCTCTTGTTTGTATCTGTGACCAATCTTGAGAAACTCATACATACTCTGTTCACTGTTTCCCAGTCTTAGAGAAGTAGATTTCTTTGGACGAAACTGCTGTTTTCACAGTGGTAAGTACTCCCAACTCTATCCACAATGTAGGTTTTACCAGTTTTCTAAGTCTCTCTTATTTTCTTGTACTGATACATGGAATTCTCTGTGTAAACTTCTGTAACTTCTCTAGGTAGATGAATCATTGTGTACTTTCTCTTGTTTCTATCGGTTACCAATCATGAGAAACTCATACATTCTCTGTTCACTGTTTCCCAGTCTTAGAGAAGTAGATTTCTTTCGGCGAAACTGCTGTTTTCACAGTGCTAAGTACTCCCAACTCTATCAACAATGTAGGTTTTACCAGTTTTCTAAGTCTCTCTTTTTTCTTGTACTTATACTTGGAATTCTCTGTGTAAACCTCTGTAACTTTTCTAGGGAGACGAATCACTGTGTACTTTCTATTGTTTCTATCTGTTACCAATCTTGAGAAACTCATACATTCTCTGTTCACTTTTTCACAGACTTAGAGAACTAAATTTTTTTGGCGAAAGTGCTGTTTTCACAGTGCTAAGTACTCCCAACTCTATCAACAATGTACGTTTTACCAGTTTTCTAAGTCTCTCTGATTTTCTTCTGCTTATACTTGGAATTCTCTGTGTAAACCTCTGTAACTTTACTAAATAGATGAATCACTGTGTACTTTCTCTTGTTTCTATCTGTTACCAATCTTGAGTAACTCATAAATTCTCTCTTCACTGTTTCACAGACATAGAGAAGTAGATTTCTTTCGGCGAAAGTACTGTTTTCACAGTGCTAAGTACTCCCAACTCTATCCACAATGTAGTTTTTACCAGTTTTCTAACTCTCTCTTATTTTCTTGTACTTATACATGGAATTTTCTGCGTAAACTTCTGTAACTTCTCTAGGTAGATGATTCACTGTGTACTTTCTCTTGTTTCTATCTGTTACCAATCTTGAGAAACTCATACATTCTCTCTTCACTGTTTCCCAGTCTTAGAGAAGTAGATTTCTTTCTCTGAAAGTGCTCTTTTCACAGTGCTAAGTACTCCCAGCTCTATCCACAATGTAGGTTTTACCAGTTTTCTAAGTCTCCCTTATTTTCTTGTACTGATACATGGAATTTTCTGTGTAAACTTCTGTAACTTCTCTAGGTAGACGAATCACTGTGTACTTTCTCTTGTTTCCATCTGTTACTAATCTTGAGAAACTCATACATTCTCTGTTCACTGTTTCCCAGTCTTAGAGAAGTAGATTTCTTTCGGCGAAAGTACTGTTTTACTGTGCTAAGTACTCCCAACTCTATCCACAATGTAGGTTTTACCAGCTTTCTAAGTCTCTCTTATTTTCTTGTAGGTATACATGGAATTCTCTGTGTAAACTTCTGTACCTTCTCTAGGTAGATGAATCACTGTGTACTTTCTCTTGTTTCTATCTGTTACCAATCTTGAGAAACTCATACATTCTCTATTCACTGTTTCACGGACTTAGAGAACTAAATTTCTTTCGGCAAAAGTGCTGTTTTCACAGTGCTAAGTACTCCCAAATCTATCAACAATGTAGGTTTTACCAGTTTTCTAAGTCTCTCTTATTTTCTTGTACTTATACTTGGAATTCTCTGTGTAAACCTCTGTAACTTCTCTAGTTAGATCAATCACTGTGTACTTTCTCTTGTTTCTGTCTGTTACCAATCTTGAGAAACTCATGCATTCTCTGTTCACTGTTTCCTAGTCTTAGAGAAGTAGATTTCTTTCAGCGAAAGTGCTGTTTTCACAGTGCTAAGTACTCCAAACTCTATCCACAATGTAGGTTTTACCGGTTTTCTAAGTCTCACTTATTTTCTTGTACTGATACATGGAATTCTCTGTGTAAACTTCTGTAACTTCTCTAGGAATATGAATCACTGTGTACTTTCTCTTGTTTCTGGCTGTTACCAATTGAGAAAGTCATAGATTCTCTGTTCACTGTTTCATAGTCTTAGAGAAGTAAATTTCTTTCGGCGAAAGTGCTCTTTTCACAGTGCTAAGTACTCCCAACTCTATCTACAATGTAGGTTTTACCAGTTTTGTAAGTCTCTCCTATTTTCTTGTATTTAAACTTGGAATTCTCTGTGTAAACCTTTGTAACTTGTCTACGTAGATGAATCACTGTGTACTTTCTCTTGTTTCTATCACTTACCAATCTTGAGAAACTCATACATTCTCTGTTCACTGTTTCCCAGTCTTAGAGAAGTAGATTTCTTTCTGCGAAAGTGCTGTTTTCACAGTGCTAAGTACTCCCAACTCTATCCATCATGTAGGTATTACCAGTGCTCTAAGTCTGTCTTATTTTCCTGTACTTATACATGGAATTCTCTGTGTAAACTTCTGTAACTTTTCTAGGTAGATGAATCACTGTGTACTTTCTCCTGTTTCTATCTGTTACCAATCTTGAGAAAGTCATACATTCTCTGTTCACTGTTTCACGGACGTAGAGAACGAAATTTCTTTCGGCGAAACTGCTGTTTTCACAGTGCTAAGTACTCCCAACTCTATCAACAATGTAGGTTTTACCAGTTTTCTAAGTCTCACTTATTTTCTTGTACTTAAACTTGGAATTCTCTTTGTAAAGCTCTGTAACTTTTCTAGGTAGATGAATCACTGTGTACTTTCTCTTATTTCTATCTGTTACCAATCTTGAGAAACTCATACATTCCCTGTTCACTGTTTCACGGACATAGAGAACTAAATTTCTTTCGGCGAAAGTGCTTTTTTCACAGTGCTAAGTACTCCCAACTGTATCCACAATGTAGGTTTTACCAGTTTTCTAAGTCTCTCTTATTTTCGTGTACTTATACATGGAATTCTCTGTGTAAACTTCTGTAACTTCTCTAGGTAGATGAATCACTGTGTACTTTCTCTTGTTTCTATCTGTTACCAATCTTGAGAAACTCATACGTTCTCTATTCACTGTTTCCCAGTCTTAGAGAAGTAGATTTCTTTCTGCGAAAGTGCTGTTTTCACAGTGCTAAGTACTCCCAACTCTATCCACAATGTAGGTTTTACCAGCTTTCTAAGTCTCTCTTATTTTTTTGTAGGTATACATGGAATTCTCTGTGTAAACTTCTGTACCTTCTCTAGGTAGATGAATCACTGTGTACTTTCTCTTCTTTCTATCTGTTACCAATCTTGAGAAACTCATACATTCTCTGTTCACTGTTTCCCAGTCTTCGAGAAGTAGATTTCCTTCAGCGAAAGTGCTGTTTTCACAGTGCTAAGTACTCCCAACTCTATCAACAATGTAGCTTTTACCAGTTTTCTAAGTCTCTCTTACTTTCTTGTACTTATCCTTGGAATTCTCTGTGTAAACCTCTGTAACTTTTCTAGGTAGATGAATCACTGTGTACTTTCTCTTGTTTCTATCTGTTACCAATCTTGAAAAACTCATACATTCTCTGTTCACTGTTTCACGGACTCAGAGAACTAAATTTCTTTCGGCGAAAGTGCTGTTTTCACAGTGCTAAGTACTCCAAAATCTATCAACAATGTAGGTTTTACCAGTTTTCTAAGTCTCTCTTATTTCGTTGTACTTATACTTGGAATTCTCTTTGTAAACCACTGTAACATCTCTAGTTAGATCAATCACTGTGTACTTTCTCTTCTTTCTGTCTGTTACCAATCTTGAGAAACTCATACATTCTCTGTTCACTGTTTCCTAGTCTTAGAGAAGTAGTTTTCTTTCAGCGAAAGTGCTGTTTTCACAATGCTAAGTACTCCCAACTCTATCCACAATGTAGGTTTTACCGGTTTTCTAAGTCTCTCTTATTTTCTTATACTGATACATGGAATTCTCTGTGTAAACTTCTGTAACTTCTCTAGCTAGATGAATCAGTGTGTACTTTCTCTTGTTTCTATCTGTTACCAATCATGAGAAACTCATACATACTCTGTTCACTGTTTCCCAGTCTTAGAGAAGTAGATTTCTTTGGACGAAACTGCTGTTTTCACAGTGGTAAGTACTTCCAACTCTATCCACAATGTAGGTTTTACCAGTTTTCTAAGTCTCTCTTGTTTTCTTGTACTGATACATGGAATTCTTTGTGTAAACTTCTGTAACTTCTCTAGGTAGATGAATCATTGTGTACTTTCTCTTGTTTCTATCTGTTACCAATCATGAGAAACTCATACATTCTCTGTTCACTGTTTCCCAGTCTTAGAGAAGTAGATTTCTTTCGACGAAACTGCTGTTTTCACAGTGCTAAGTACTCCCAACTCTATCAACAATGTAGGTTTTACCAGTTTTCTAAGTCTCTCTTATTTTCTTGTACTTATACTTGGAATTCTCTTTGTAAACCTCTGTAACTTTTCTAGGGAGACGAATCACTGTGTACTTTCTCTTGTTTCTATCTGTTACCAATCTTGAGAAACTCATACATTCTCTGTTCACTTTTTCACAGACTTAGAGAACTAAATTTTTTTGGCGAAAGTGCTGTTTTCACAGTGCTAAGTACTCCCAACACTATCAACAATGTAGGTTTTACCAGTTTTCTAAGTCTCTCTGATTTTCTTGTACTTATACTTCGAATTCTCTGTGTAAACCTCTGTAACTTTTCTAAATAGATGAATCACTATGTACTTTCTCTTGTTTCTGTCTGTTACCAATCTTGAGAAACTCATAAATTCTCTCTTCACTGTTTCACAGACTTAGAGAAGTAGATTTCTTTCGGCGAAAGTGCTGTTTTCACAGTGCTAAGTACTCCCAACTCTATCCACAATGTAGTTTTTACCAGTTTTCTAAGTCTCTCTTATTTTCTTGTACTTATACATGGAATTTTCTGCGTAAACTTCTGTAACTTCTCTAGGTAGATGATTCACTGTGTACTTTCTCTTGTTTCTATCTGTTACCAATCTTGAGAAACTCATACATTCTCTCTTCACTGTTTCCCAGTCTTAGAGAAGTAGATTTCTTTCTGTGAAAGTGCTCTTTTCACAGTGCTAAGTACTCCCAGCTCTATCCGCAATGTAGGTTTTACCAGTTTTCTAAGTCTCCCTTATTTTCTTGTACTGATACATGGAATTTTCTGTGTAAACTTCTGTAACTTCTCTAGGTAGATGAATCACTGTGTACTTTCTCTTGTTTCCATCTGTTACTAATCTTGAGAAACTCATACATTCTCTGTTCACTGTTTCCCAGTCTTAGAGAAGTAGATTTATTTCGGCGAAAGTGCTGTTTTACTGTGCTAAGTACTCCCAACTCTATCCACAATGTAGGTTTTACCAGCTTTCTAAGTCTCTCTTATTTTCTTGTAGGTATACATGGAATTCTCTGTGTAAACTTCTGTACCTTCTCTAGGTAGATGAATCCCTGTGTACTTTCTCTTGTTTCTATCTGTTACCAATCTTGAGAAACTCATACATTTTCTGTTCACTGTTTCCCAGTCTTAGAGAAGTAGATTTCCTTCAGCGAAAGTGCTGTTTTCACAGTGCTAAGTACTCCCAACTCTATCAACAATGTAGGTTTTACCAGTTTTCTAAGTCTCCCTTATTTTCTTGTACTTAAACTTGGAATTCTCTTTGTAAACCTCTGTAACTTTTTTAGGTAGATGAATCACTGTGTACTTTCTCTTGTTTCTATCTGTTACCAATCTTGAGAAACTCATACATTCTCTGTTCACTGTTTCACGGACTTAGAGAACTAAATTTCTTTCGGCGAAAGTGCTGTTTTCACAGTGCTAAGTACTCCCAAATCTATCAACAATGTAGGTTTTACCAGTTTTCTAAGTCTCTCTTATTTCGTTGTACTTATACTTGGAATTCTCTTTGTAAACCTCTCTAACTTCTCTAGTTAGATCAATCACTGTGTACTTTCTCTTGTTTCTGTCTGTTACCAATCTTGAGAAACTCATGCATTCTCTGTTCACTGTTTCCTAGTCTTAGAGAAGTACATTTCTTTCAGCGAAAGTGTTGTTTTCACAGTGCTAAGTACTCCCAACTCTATCCACAATGTAGGTTTTACCGGTTTTCTAAGTCTCACTTATTTTCTTGTACTGATACATGGAATTCTCTGTGTAAACTTCTGTAACTTCTCTAGGAATATGAATCACTGTGTACTTTCTCTTGTTTCTGGCTGTTACCAATTGAGAAAGTCATAGATTCTCTGTTCACTGTTTCATAGTCTTAGAGAAGTAAATTTCTTTCGGCGAAAGTGCTGTTTTCACAGTGCTAAGTACTCCCAACTCTATCTACAATGTAGGTTTTACCAGTTTTGTAAGTCTCTCCTATTTTCTTGTATTTAAACTTGGAATTCTCTGTGTAAACCTCTGTAACTTGTCTACGTAGATGAATCACTGTGTACTTTCTCTTGTTTCTATCTGTTACCAATCTTGAGAAACTCATACATTCTCTGTTCACTGTTTCCCAGTCTTAGAGAAGTAGATTTCTTTCTGCGAAAGTGCTGTTTTCACAGTGCTAAGTACTCCCAACTCTATCCATGATGTAGGTATTACCAGTTCTCTAAGTCTGTCTTATTTTCCTGTACTTATACATGGAATTCTCTGTGTAAACTTCTGTAACTTTTCTAGGTAGATGAATCACTGTGTACTTTCTCTTGTTTCTATCTGTTACCAATCTTGAGAAACTCATACATTCTCTGTTCACTGTTTCCCAGTCTTAGAGAAGTAGATTTCTTTCTGCGAAAGTGCTGTTTTCACAGTGCTAAGTACTCCCAACTCTATCCATGATGTAGGTATTACCAGTTCTCTAAGTCTGTCTTATTTTCCTGTACTTATACATGGAATTCTCTGTGTAAACTTCTGTAACTTTTCTAGGTAGATGAATCACTGTGTACTTTCTCTTGTTTCTATCTGTTACCAATCTTGAGAAAGTCATACATTCTCTGTTCACTGTTTCACGGACGTAGAGAACGAAATTTCTTTCGGCGAAAGTGCTGTTTTCACAGTGCTAAGTACTCCCAACTCTATCAACAATGTAGGTTTTACCAGTTTTCTAAGTCTCACTTATTTTCTTGTACTTAAACTTGGAATTCTCTTTCTAAAGCTCTGTAACTTTTCTAGGTAGATGAATCACTGTGTACTTTCTCTTATTTCTATCTGTTACCAATCTTGAGAAACTCATACATTCCCTGTTCACTGTTTCACGGACATAGAGAACTAAATTTCTTTCGGCGAAAGTGCTTTTTTCACAGTGCTAAGTACTCCCAACTGTATCAACAATGTGGGTTTTACCAGTTTTCTAAGTCTCTCTTATTTTCTTGTACTTATATATGGAATTCTCTGTGTAAACCTCTGTAACTTCTCTAGGTAGATGAATCACTGTGTACTTTCTCTTGTTTCTATCTGTTACCAATCTTGAGAAACTCATACATTCTCTATTCACTGTTTCCCAGTCTTAGAGAAGTAGATTTCTTTCTGCGAAAGTGCTGTTTTCACAGTGCTAAGTACTCGCAACTCTATCCACAGTGTAGGTTTTACCAGTTTTCTAAGTCTTTCTTATTATCTTGTACTTATACTTGGTATTCTCTCTGTAAACCTCTGTAACTTTTCTAGGTAGATGAATCACTGTGTACTTTCTCTTGTTTCTATCTGTTACCAATCTTGAGAAACTCATACATTCTCTGTTCACTGTTTCCCAGTCTTAGAGAAGTAGATTTCTTTCAGCGAAAGTGCTGTTTTCACAGTGCTAAGTCCTCCCAACTCTATCCACAATGTAGGTTTTACCAGTTTTCTAAGTCTCTCTTGTTTTCTTGTACTGATACATGGAATTCTCTGTGTAAACTTCTGTAACTTCTCTAGGTAGATGAATCAGTGTGTACTTTCCCTTGTTTCTATCTTTTACCAATCATGAGAAACTCATACATTCTCTGTTCCCTGTTTCCCAGTCTTAGAGAAGTAGATTTCATTCGACGAAACTGCTGTTTTCACAGTGCTAAGTACTCCCAACTCTATCAACAATGTAGGTTTTACCAGTTTTCTAAGTCTCTCTCATTTTCTTGTACTTATACTTGGAATTCTCTGTGTAAACCTCTGTAACTTTTCTAGGGAGACGAATCACTGTGTACTTTCTCTTGTTTCTATGTGTTACCAATCTTGAGAAACTCATACTTTCTCTTCACTGTTTCACGGACTTAGAGAACGAAATTTCTATCGGCGAAAGTGCTGTTTTCACAGTGCTAAGTACTCCCAACTCTATCCACAATGTAGGTTTTACCAGTTTTCAAAGTCTCTCTTATTTTCTTGTACTTATACATGGAATTTTCTGCGTAAACTTTTGTAACTTCTCTAGGTAGATGATTCACTGTGTACTTTCTCTTGTTTCTATCTGTTACCAATCATGAGAAACTCACACATTCTCGTTTCACTGTTTCCCAGTCTTAGAGAAGTAGATTTCTTTCTGTGAAAGTGCTGTTTTCACAGTGCTAAGTACTCCCAACTCTATCCACAATGTAGGTTTTACCAGTTTTCTAAGTCTCCCTTATTTTCTTGTACTGATACATGGAATTCTCTGTGTAAACTTCTGTTACTTCTCTAGGTAGATGAATCACTGTGTACTTTCTCTTGTTTCCATCTGTTACTAATCTTCAGAAACTCATACATTCTCTGTTCACTGTTTCCCAGTCTTAGAGTAGTAGATTTCTTTCGGCGAAAGTGCTGTTTTACAGTGCTAAGTACTCCCAACTCTATCCACAATGTAGGTTTTACCAGCTTTCTAAGTCTCTCTTATTTTCTTGTAGGTATACATGGAATTCTCTGTGTAAACTTCTGTACCTTCTCTAGGTAGATGAATCACTGTGTACTTTCTCTTCTTTCTACCTGTTACCAATCTTGAGAAACTCATACATTCTCTGTTCACTGTTTCCCAGTCTTAAAGAAGTAGATTTCTTTCTGCGAAAGTGCTGTTTTCACAGTGCTAAGTACTCCCAACTCTATCCACAATGTAGGTTTTACCAGTTCTCTACGTCTGTCTTATTTTCCTGTACTTATACATGGAATTCTCTGTGTAAACCTCTGTACCTTTTCTAGGTAGATGAATCACTGTGTACTTTCTCTTGTTTCTATCTGTTACCAATCTTGAGAAAGTCATACATTCTCTGGTCACTGTTTCACGGACGTAGAGAACGTAATTTCTTTCGGCGAAAGTGCTGTTTTCACAGTGCTAAATACTCCCAACTCTATCAACAATGTAGCTTTTACCAGTTTTCTAAGTCTCTCTTATTTTCTTGTGCTCATACTTGGAATTCTCTGTGTAAACCTCTGTAACTTTTCTAGGTAGATGAATCACTGTGTACTTTCTCTTGTTTCTATCTGTTACCAATCTTGAGAAACTCATACATTCTCTGTTCACTGTTTCCCAGTCTTAGAGAAGTAGATTTCTTTCTGTGAAAGTGCTGTTTTCACAGTGCTAAGTACTCCCAACTCTATCCACAATGTAGGTTTTACCAGTTTTCTAAGTCTCCCTTATTTTCTTGTACTGATAAATGGAATTCTCTTTGTAAACTTCTGTAACTTCTCTAGGTAGATGAATCACTGTGTACTTTCTCTTGTTTCCATCTGTTACTAATCTTGAGAAACTCATACATTCTCTGTTCACTGTTTCCCAGTCTTAGAGAAGTAGATTTCTTTTGGCGAAAGTGCTGTTTTACAGTGCTAAGTACTCCCAACTCTATCCACAATGTAGGTTTTACCAGCTTTCTAAGTCTCTCTTATTTTCTTGTAGGTATACATGGAATTCTCTGTGTAAACTTCTGTACCTTCTCTAGGTAGATGAATCACTGTGTACTTTCTCTTGTTTCTGTCTGTTACCAATCTTGAGAAACTCATACATTCTCTGTTCACTGTTTCCCAGTCTTAGAGAAGTAGATTTCCTTCAGCGAAAGTGCTGTTTTCACAGTGCTAAGTACACCCAACTCTATCAACAATGTAGCTTTCACCAGTTTTCTACGTCTCTCTTATTTTCTTGTACTTAAAGTTGGAATTCTCTTTGTAAACCTCTGTAACTTTTTTAGGTAGATGAATCACTGTGTATTTTCTCTTGGTTCTATCTGTTACCAATCTTGAGAAACTCATACATTCTCTATTCACTGTTTCACGGACTCAGAGAACTAAATTTCTTTCGGGGAAAGTGCTGTTTTCACAGTGCTAAGTACTCCCAAATCTATCAACAATGTAGGTTTTAACAGTTTTCTAAGTCTCTCTTATTTCGTTGTACTTATACTTGGAATTCTCTTTGTAAACCTCTGTAACTTCTCTAGTTAGATCAATCACTGTGTACTTTCTCTTGTTTCTGTCTGTTACCAATCTTGAAAAACTCTTACATTCTCTGTTCACTGTTTCCTAGTCTTAGAGAAGTAGATTTCTTTCAGCGAAAGTGCTGTTTTCACAGTGCTACGTACTCCCAACTCTATCCACAATGTAGGTTTTACCGGTTTTGTAAGTCTCTCTTATTTTCTTCTACTGATACATGGAATTGTCTGTGTAAACTTCTGTAACTTCTCTAGCTAGATGAATCACTGTGTACTTTCTCTTGTTTCTATCTATTACCAATCATGAGAAACTCGTACATTCTCTGTTCACTGTTTCCCAGTCTTAGAGAAGTAGATTTCTTTGGACGAAACTGCTGTTTTCACAGTGGTAAGTACTCCCAACTCTATGAACAATGTAGGTTTTACCAGTTTTCTAAGTCTCTCTGATTTTCTTGTACTTATACTTGGAATTCTCTGTGTAAACCTCTGTAACTATTCTAGGTAGATGAATCACTCTGTACTTTCTCTTGTTTCTATCTGTTACCAATCTTGAGAAACTCATAAATTCTCTCTTCACTGTTTCACAGACTTAGAGAAGTAGATTTCTTCCGGCGAAAGTGCTGTTTTCACAGTCCTAAGTACTCCCAACTCTATCCACAATGTAGTTTTTGCCAGTTTTCTAAGTCTCTCTTATTTTCTTGTACTTATACATGGAATTTTCTGCGTAAACCTCTATAACTTCTCTAGGTAGATGATTCACTGTGTACTTTCTCTTGTTTCTATCTGTTACCAATCTTGAGAAACTCATACATTCTCTGTTCACTGTTTCCCAGTCTTAGAGAAGTAGATTTCCTTCAGCGAAAGTGCTGTTTTCACAGTGCTAAGTACACCCAACTCTATCAACAATGTAGGTTTTACCAGTTTTCTAAGTCCCTCTTATTTTCTTGTACTTATACTTGGAATTCTCTGTGTAAACCTCTGTAAGTTTTCTAGGTAGATGAATCACTGTGTAGTTTCTCTTGTTTCTATCTGTTACCAATCTTGAGAAACTCATACATTCTCTGTTCACTGTTTCCCAGTCTTAGAGAAGTAGATTTCTTTCTGCAAAAGTGCTGTTTTCACAGTGCTAAGTACTCCCAACTCTATCCACAATGTAGGTTTTACCAGTTTTCTAAGTCTCTCTTATTTTCTTGTACTTATACTTGGATTTCTCTGTGTAAATCTCTGTAACTTTTCTAGGTAGATGAATCACTGTGTACATTCTCTTGTTTCTATCTGTTACCAATCTTGAGAAACTCAGACATTCTCTGTTCACTGTTTCCCAGTCTTAGAGAAGTAGATTTCCTTCAGCGAAAGTGCTGTTTTCACAGTGCTAAGTACACCCAACTCTATCAACAATGTAGCTTTTACCAGTTTTCTAAGTCTCTCTTATTTTCTTGTACTTAAAGTTGGAATTCTCTTTGAAAACCTCTGTAACTTTTTTAGGTAGATGAATCACTGTGTACTTTCTCTTGGTTCTATCTGTTACCAATCTTGAGAAACTCATACATTCTCTGTTCACTGTTTCACGGACTTAGAGAACTAAATTTCTTTCGGCGAAAGTGCTGTTTTCACAGTGCTAAGTACTCCCAAATCTATCAACAATGTAGGTTTTAACAGTTTTCTAAGTCTCTCTTATTTCGTTGTACTTATACTTGGAATTCTCTTTGTAAACCTCTGTAACTTCTCTAGTTAGATCAATCACTGTGTACTTTCTCTTGTTTCTGTCTGTTACCAATCTTGAAAAACTCATACATTCTCTGTTCACTGTTTCCTAGTCTTAGAGAAGTAGATTTCTTTCAGCGAAAGTGCTGTTTTCACAGTGCTACGTACTCCCAACTCTATCCACAATGTAGGTTTTACCGGTTTTGTAAGTCTCTCTTATTTTCTTGTACTGATACATGGAATTCTCTGTGTAAACTTCTGTAACTTCTCTAGCTAGATGAATCAGTGTGTACTTTCTCTTGCTTCTATCTGTTAACAATCATGAGAAACTCGTACATTCTCTGTTCACTGTTTCCCAGTCTTAGAGAAGTAGATTTCTTTGGACGAAACTGCTGTTTTCACAGTGGTAAGTACTCCCAACTCTATCAACAATGTAGGTTTTACCAGTTTTCTAAGTCTCTCTGATTTTCTTGTACTTATACTTGGAATTCTCTGTGTAAACCTCTGTAACTATTCTAGGTAGATGAATCCCTCTGTACTTTCTCTTGTTTCTATCTGTTACCAATCTTGAGAAACTCATACATTCTCTATTCACTGTTTCCCAGTCTTAGAGAAGGAGATTTCCTTCAGCCAAAGTGCTGTTTTCACAGTGCTAAGTACTCCCAACTCTATCCCCAAAGTAGGTTTTACCAGTTTTCTAAGTCTCTCTGATTTTCTTGTACTTATACTTGGAATTCTCTGTGTAAACCTCTGTAACTATTCTAGGTAGATGAATCACTGTGTACTTTCTCTTGTTTCTATCTGTTACCAATCTTGAAAAACTCATAAATTCTCTCTTCACTGTTTCACAGACTTAGAGAAGTAGATTTCTTTCGGCGAAAGTGCTGTTTTCACAGCGCTAAGTACTCCCAACTCTATCCACACTGTAGTTTTTACCAGTTTTCTAAGTCTCTCTTATTTTCTTGTACTTATACATGGAATTTTCTGCGTAAACTTCTGTAACTTCTCTAGGTAGATGATTCACTGTGTACTTTCTGTTGTTTCTATCTGTTACCAATCTTGAGAAACTCATACATTCTCTGTTCACTGTTTCCCAGTCTTAGAGAAGTAGATTTCTTTCTGTGAAAGTGCTGTTTTCACAGTGCTAAGTACTCCCAACTCTATCCACAATGTAGGTTTTACCAGTTTTTTAAGTCTCCCTTATTTTCTTGTACTGATACATGGAATTCTCTGTGTAAACTTCTGTAACTTCTCTAAGTAGATGAATCACTGTGTACTTTCTCTTGTTTCCATCTGTTACTAATCTTGTGAAACTCATACATTCTCTGTTCACTGTTTCCCAGTCTTAGAGAAGTAGATTTCTTTTGGCGAAAGTGCTGTTTTACCGTGCTAAGTACTCCCAACCCTATCCACAATGTAGTTTTTACCAGCTTTCTAAGTCTCTCTTATTTTCTTGTAGGTATACATGGAATTCTCTGTGTAAACTTCTGTACCTTCTCTAGGTAGATGAATCACTGTATACTTTCTCGTGTTTGTATCTGTTACCAATTGAGAAACTCATACATTCTCTGTTCACTGTTTCCCAGTCTTAGAGAAGTAAATTTCTTTCGACGAAACTGCTATTTTCACAGTGCTAAGTACTCCCAACTCTATCAACAATGTAGGTTTTACCAGTTCTCCACGTCTCTCTTATTTTCTTGTACTTATACTTGGAATTCTCTTTGTAAACCTCTGTAACTTTTCTAGGTAGACGAATCACTGTGTACTTTCTCTTGTTTCTATCTGTTACCAATCTTGAGAAACTCATACATTCTCTGTTCACTGTTTCAACGACTTAGAGAACTAAATTTTATCGGCGAAAGTGCGGTTTTCACAGTGCTAAGTACTCCCAACTCGATGAACAATGTAGGTTTTACCAGTTTTCTAAGTCTCTCTGATTTTCTTGTCCTTATACTTGGAATTCTCTGTGTAAACTTCTGTAACTTCTCTAGGTAGATGAATCACTGTGTACTTTCTCTTGTTTCTATCTATTACCAATCTTGAGAAAGTCATAGGTACTCTGTTCACTGTTTCCCAGGCTTAGAGACGTAGATTTCTTTCGGCGAAAATGCTGTTTTCACAGTGCTAAGTACTCCCAACTCTATCCACAATGTAGGTTTTTCCAGTGTTCTAAGTCTCTCTTATTTTCTTGTACTTATACTTGGAATTCTCTGTGTAAACCTCTGTAACTTTTCCAGGTAGATGAATCACTGTGTACTTTCTCTTGTTTCTATCTGTTACCAATCTTGAGAAACTCATACATTCTCTGTTCACTGTTTCACGGACTTAGAGAACGATATTTCTTTCGGCGAAAGTGCTGTTTTCCCAGTGCTACGTACTCCCAACTCTATCCACAATGTAGGTTTTACCAGTTTTCTAAGTCTTTTTTATTTTCTTGTACTTATACTGGGAATTCACTATGTAAACCTCGTAACTTTTCTAGGTAGATGAATCACTGTGTACTTTCTCTTGTTTCTATCTGTTACCAATCTTCAGAAACTCATACATTCTCTGTTCACTGTTTCAGAGACTTAGAGAAGTAGATTTCTTTCTGCGAAAGTGCTGTTTTCCCAGTGCTAAGTACTCCCAACTCTATCAACAATGTAGGTTTTACCAGTTTTCTAAGTCTCTCTTATTTTATTGTACTTAAGCTTGGAATTCTCTGTGTAAACTTCTGTAACTTTTCTAGGTAGGTGAATCACTGTGTACTTTCTCTTGTTTCTACCTGTTACCAATCTTGAGAAACTCATACATTCTCTGTTCACTGTTTCACGGACTTAGAGAACTAAATTTCTTCGGCAAAAGTGCTGTTTTCGCAGTGCTAAGTACTCCCAACTCTATCCACAATGTAGGTTTTACCAGTTTTCTAAGTCTTTTTTATTTTCTTGTACTTATACTGGGAATTCACTATGTAAACCTCGTAACTTTTCTAGGTAGATGAATCACTGTGTACTTTCTCTTGTTTCTATCTCTTACCAATCTTGAGAAACTCAGACATTCTCTGATCACTGTTTCCCAGTCTTAGAGAAGTAGATTTCTTTCTGCGAAAGTGCTGTTTTCACAGTGCTAAGTACTCCCAACTCTATCCACAATGTAGGTTTTACCAGTTTTCTAAGTCTCTCTTATTTTCTTGTACTGATACATGGAATTCTCTGTGTAAACTTCTGTAACTTCTCTATGTAGATGAATCACTCGGTACTTTCTCTTTTTTCTATCTATTACCAATCTTGAGAAACTCATACGTACTCTGTTAACTGTTTCCCAGTCTTAGAGAAGTAGCTTTCTTTCTGTGAAAGTGCTGTTTTCACAGTGCTATGTACTCCCAACTCTATCCACATTGTAGGTTTTACCGGTTTTCTAAGTCTTTTTTATTTTCTTGTACTTATACTGGGAATTCTCTATGTAAACCTCGTAACTTTTCTAGGTAGATGAATCACTGTGTACTTTCTCTTGTTTCTATCTGTTACCAATCTTCAGAAACTCATACATTCTTTGTTCACTGTTTCCCAGACTTAGAGAAGTAGATTTCTTTCGCTGAAAGTGCTGTTTTCACAGTGCTAAGTACTCCCAACTCGATCAACAATGTAGGTTTTACCAGTTTTCTAAGTCTCTCTTATTTTCTTGTACTTATACTTGGAATTCTCTGTGTAAACCTCTGTAACTTTTCTAGGTAGATGAATCACTGTGTACTTTCTCTTGTTTCTATCTGTTACCAATCTTCAGAAACTCATACATTCTCTGTTCACTGTTTCACGGACTTAGAGAAGGAAATTTCTATCGGCGAAAGTGCTGTTTTCACAGTGCTAAGTACTCCGAACTCTATCCACAATGTAGGTTTTACCAGTTTTCTAAGTCTCTCTGATTTTCTTGTACTTATACTTGGAATTCTCTGTGTAAACCTCTGTAACTTTTCTAGGTAGATGAATCACTGTGTACTTTCTCTTGTTTCTATCTGTTACCAATCTTGAGAAACTCATACATTCTGTGTTCACTGTTTCCCAGTCTTAGAGAAGTAGATTTCTTTCAGCGAAAGTGCTGTTTTCACAGTGCTAAGTACTCCCAACTCTATCAACAATGTAGTTTTTACCAGTTTTCTAAGTCTCTCTTATTTTCTTGTACTTATACACGGAATTCTCTGTGTAAACTTCTGTAACTTCTCTAGGTAGATGAATCACTGTGTACTTTCTCTTGTTTCTATCTGTTACCAATCTTGAGAAACTCATACGTACTCTGTTCACTGTTTCCCAGTCTTAGAGAAGTAGATTTCTTTCAGGGAAAGTGCTGTTTTCACAGTGCTAAGTACTCCCAACTCTATCAACAATGTAGGTTTTACCACTTTTCTAAGTCTCTCTTATTTTCTTGTACTTATACTTGGAATTCTCTGTGTAAACCTCTGTAACTTTTCTAGGTAGATGAATCACTGTGTACTTTCTCTTCTTTCTATCTGTTACCAATCTTGAGAAACTCATACATTCTCTGTTCACTGTTACACGGACTTAGAGAACTAAATTTCTTTCGGCAAAAGTGCTGTTTTCGCAGTGCTAAGTACTCCCAACTCTATCAACAATGTAGGTTTTACCAGTTTTCTAAGTCTCTCTTATTTTCTTGTAGTTATACTTGGAATTCTCTGTGTAAACCTCTGTAACTTTTCTAGGTAGATGAATCACTGTGTACTTTCTCTTCTTTCTATCTGTTACCAATCTTGAGAAAATCATACATTCTCTGTTCACTGTTTCACGGACTTAGAGAACGAAATTTCTTTTGGCGAAAGTGCTGTTTTCAGAGTGCTAAGTACTCCCAACTCTATCAACAATGTAGGTTTTACCATTTTTCTAAGTCTCTCTTATTTTCTTCTACTTATGATTGGAATTCTCTGTGTAAACCTCTGTAACTTTTCTAGGTAGATGAATCACTGTGTACTTTCTCTTGTTTCTATCTGTTACCAATCTTGAGAAATTCATACGTACTCTGTTCACTGTTTTCCAGTCTTAGAGAAGTAGATTTCTTTCGGCGAAAGTGCTGTTTTCCCAGTGCTACGTACTCCCAACTCTATCCACAATGTAGGTTTTACCACTTTTCTAAGTCTCTCTTATTTTCTTGTACTTATACTTGGAATTCTCTGTGTAAACCTCTGTAACCTTTCTAGGTAGATGAATCACTGTGTACTTTCTCTTGTTTCTATCTGTTACCAATCTTGAGAAAGTCATACATTCTCTGTTTTCTGTTTCACGGACTTAGAGAATGAAATTTCTTTCGGCGAAAGTGCTTTTTTCACAGTACTAAGAAATCCCAACTCTATCAATAATGTAGGTTTTACCAGTTTTCTAAGTCTCTCTTATTTTCTTGTACTTATACATGGAATTCTCTCGGTAAAATTATGTAACTTCTCTAGGTAGATGAATCAGTGTGTACTTTCTCTTGTTTCTATCTGTTACCAATCTTGAGAAACTCATACATTCACTGTTCACTGTTTCCCAGTCTTAGAGAAGTAGATTTCTTTCGACGAAACTGCTGTTTTCACAGTGCTAAGTACTCCCAACTCTATCAACAATGTAGGTTTTACCAGTTTTCTAAGACTCTCTTATTTTCTTGTACTTATACTTGGAATTCTCTGTGTAAACCTCTGTAACTTTTCTAGGTAGATGAAAAACTGTGCACTTTCTCTTGTTTCTATCTGTTACCAATCTTGAGAAACTTATACATTCTCTGTTCACTGTTTCCCAGTATTAGAGAAGTAGATTTCTTTCTGCGAAAGTGCTGTTTTCACAGTCCTAAGTACTCCCAACTCTATCCACAATGTAGGTTTTACCAGTTTTCTAAGTCTCTCTTATTTTCTTGTACTTATACATGGAATTCTCTGTGTAAACTTCTGTAACATCTCTGGGTAGATGAATCACTGTGTACTTTCTCTTGTTTCTATCTGTTACCAATCTTGAGAAACTCATACATTCTCTGTTCACTGTTTCGCAGTCTTAGAGAAGTAGATTTCTTTCTGCGAAAGTGCTGTTTTCACCGTGCTAAGTACTCCCAACACTATCCACATTGTAGGTTTTACCAGTTTTCTAAGTCTTTTTTATTTTCTTGTACTTATACTGAGAATTCTCTATGTAAACCTCGTAACTTTTATAGGTAGATGAATCACTGTGTACTTTCTCTTGTTTCCATCTGTTACCAATCTTCAGAAACTCATACATTCTCTGTTCACTGTTTCCCAGTCTTAGAGAAGTAGATTTCTTTCGACGAAACTGCTGTTTTCACAGTGCTAAGTACTCCCAACTCTATCAACAATGTAGGTTTTACCAGTTTTCTAAGACTCTCTTATTTTCTTGTACTTATACTTGGAATTCTCTGTGTAAACCTCTGTAACTTTTCTAGGTAGATGAATCACTGTGTACTTTCTCTTGTTTCTATCTGTTACCAATCTTGAGAAACTCATACATTCTGTGTTCACTGTTTCCCAGTCTTAGAGAAGTAGATTTCTTTCAGCGAAAGTGCTGTTTTCACAGTGCTAAGTACTCCCAACTCTATCAACAATGTAGTTTTTACCAGTTTTCTAAGTCTCTCTTATTTTCTTGTACTTATACATGGAATTCTCTGTGTAAACTTCTGTAACTTCTCTAGGTAGATGAATCACTGTGTACTTTCTCTTGTTTCTATCTGTTACCAATCTTGAGAAACTCATACGTACTCTGTTCACTGTTTCCCAGTCTTAGAGAAGTAGATTTCTTTCAGGGAAAGTGCTGTTTTCACAGTGCTAAGTACTCCCAACTCTATCCACAATGTAGGTTTTACCAGTTTTCTAAGTCTCTCTGATTTTCTTGCACGTATACTTGGAATTCTCTGTGTAAACTTCTGTAACTTTTCTAGGTAGATGAATCACTGTGTACTTTCTCTTGTTTCTATCTGTTACCAATCTTGAGAAACTCATAAATTTTCTCTTCACTGTTTGACAGACTTAGAGAACGAAATTTCTTTCGGCGAAAGTGCTGTTTTCACAGTGCTAAGTACTCCCAACTCTATGAACAATGTAGGTTTTACCAGTTTTCTAACTCTCTCTTATTTTATTGTACTTAAGCTTGGAATTCTCTGTGTAAACTTCTGTAACTTTTCTAGGTAGATGAATCACTGTGTACTTTCTCTTGTTTCTATCTGTTACCAATCTTGAGAAACTCATACATTCTCTGTTCACTGTTTCCCAGTCTTAGAGAAGTAGATTTCTTTCTGCGAAAGTGCTGTTTTCACAGTGCTAAGTACTCCCAACTCTATCCACAATGTAGGTTTTACCAGTTTTCTAAGTCTCTCTTATTTTCTTGTACTTATACAAGGAATTCTCTGTGTAAACTTCTGTAACTTCTCTGGGTAGATGAATCACTGTGTACTTTCTCTTGTTTCTATCTGTTACCAATCTTGAGAAACTCTTACATTCTCTGTTCACTGTTTCGCAGTCTTAGAGAAGTAGATTTCTTTCTGCGAAAGTGCTGTTTTCACCGTGCTAAGTACTCCCAACAATACCCACATTGTAGGTTTTACCAGTTTTCTAAGTCTTTTTTATTTTCTTGTACTTATACTGAGAATTCTCTATGTAAACCTCGTAACTTTTATAGGTAGATGAATCACCGTGTACTTTCTCTTGTTTCCATCTGTTACCAATCTTCAGAAACTCATACATTCTCTGTTCACTGTTTCCCAGACTTAGAGAAGTAGATTTCTTTCGGTGAAAGTGCTGTTTTCACAGTGCTAAGTACTCCCAACTCGATCAACAATGTAGGTTTTACCAGTTTTCTAAGTCTCTCTTATTTTCTTGTACTTATACATGGAATTCTCTGTGTAAACCTCTGTAACTTTTCTAGGTAGATGAATCCCTGTGTACTTTCTCTTGTTTCTATCTGTTACCAATCTTGAGAAACTCATACATTCTCAGTTCACTGTTTCCCAGTCTTAGAGAAGTAGATTTCTTTCAGTGAATGTGCTGTTTTCACAGTGCTAAGTACTCCCAACTCTATCAACAATGTAGTTTTTACCAGTTTTATAAGTCTCTCTTATTTTCTTGTACTTATACATGGAATTCTCTGTGTAAACTTCTGTAACTTCCCTGGGTAGATGATTCACTATGTACTTTCTCTTGTTTCTACCTGTTACCAATCATGAGAAACTCATACATTCTCTCTTCACTGTTTCCCAGTCTTAGAAAAGTGGATTTCTTTCTGCGAAAGTGCTGTTTTCACAGTGCTAAGTACTCGCTACTCTATCCACAATGTAGGTTTTACCAGTTTTCTAATTCTCTCTTATTTTCTTGTACTGATACATGGAATTCTCTGTGTAAACCTCTGTAACTTTTCTAGGTAGACGAATCACTGTGTACTTTCTCTTGTTTCTATCTGTTACCAATCTTGAGAAACTCATACATTCTCTGTTCACTGTTTCACAGACTTAGAGAACTAAATTTTTTTGGCGAAAGTGCTGTTTTCACAGTGCTAAGTACTCCCAACTCTATCAACAATGTAGGTTTTACCAGTTTTCTAAGTCTCTCTGATTTTCTTGTACTTATACTTGGAATTCTCAGTGTAAACCTCTGTAACTTTTCTAGGTAGATGAATCACTGTGTACTTTCTCTTGTTTCTATCTGTTACCAATCTTGAGAAACTCATACAATCTCTGTTCACTGTTTCCCAGTCTTAGAGAAGTACATTTCTTTCGGCGAAAGTGCTGTTTTCACAGTGCTAAGTACTCCCAACTCTATCAACAATGTAGGTTTTACCAGTTTTCTAAGTCTCTCTTTTTTCTTGTACTTATACTTGGAATTCTCTGTGTAAACCTCTGTAACTTTTCTAGGTAGATAAATCACTGTGTACTTTCTCTTGTTTCTGTCTGTTACCAATCTTGAGAAACTTATACATTCTCTGTTCACTGTTTCACGGACTTAGAGAACGAAATTTCTATCGGCGAAAGGGCTGTTTTCACAGTGCTAAGTACTCCCAACTCTATCCACAATGTAGTTTTTACCAGTTTTCTAAGTCTCCCTTATTTTCTTGTACTGATACATGCAATTCTCTGTGTAAACTTCTGTAACTTCTCTAGGTAGATGAATCACTGTGTACTTTCTCTTTTTTCCATCTGTTACTAATCTTGAGAAACTCATACATTCTCTGTTCACTGTTTCTCAGTCTTAGAAAAGTAGATTTCTTTCTGCGAAAGTGTTGTTTTCACTGTGCTTAGTACTCCCAACTCTATCCACAATGTAAGTTTTTCCAGTTTTCTAAGTCTCTCTTATTTTCTTGTACTTATGCATGGAATTCTCTCGGTAAAATTATGTAACTTCTCTAGCTAGATGAATCAGTGTGTACTTTCTCTTGTTTCTATCTGTTACCAATCATGAGAAACTCATACATTCACTGTTCACTGTTTCCCAGTCTTAGAGAAGTAGATTTCTTTCTGTGAAAGTGCTGTTTTCACAGTGCTAAGTACTCCCAAATCTATCAACAATGTAGGTTTTACCAGTTTTCTAAATCTCTCTTATTTCGTTGTACTTATACTTGGAATTCTCTTTGTAAACCTCTCTAACTTCTCTAGTTAGATCAATCACTGTGTACTTTCTCTTGTTTCTGTCTGTTACCAATCTTGAGAAACTCATACATTCTCTGTTCACTGTTTCCTAGTCTTAGAGAAGTAGATTTCTTTCAGCGAAACTGCTGTTTTCACAGTGCTAAGCACTCCCAACTCTATCCACAATGTAGGTTTTACCGGTTTTCTAAGTCTCTCTTATTTTCTTATACTGATACATGGAATTCTCTGTGTAAACTTCTGTAACTTCTCTAGCTAGATGAATCAGTGTGTACTTTCTCTTGTTTCTATCTGTTACCAATCATGAGAAACTCATACATTCTCTGTTCACTGTTTCCCAGTCTTAGAGAAGTAGATTTCTTTGGACGAAACTGCTGTTTTCACAGTGGTAAGTACTCCCAACTCTATCAACAATGTAGGTTTTACCAGTTTTCTAAGTCTCTCTTATTTTCTTGTACTTATATTTTTAATTCTCTGTGTAAACCTCTGTAACTTTTCTAGGTAGATGAATCACTGTGTACTTTCTCTTGTTTCTATCTGTTACCAATCTTGAGAAACTCATACATTCTCTGTTCACTATTTCACGGACTTAGAGAACGAAATTTCTTTTGGCGAAAGTGCTGTTTTCAGAGTGCTAAGTACTCCCAACTCTATCAACATTGTAGGTTTTACCATTTTTCTAAGTCTCTCTTATTTTCTTCTACTTATGATTGGAATTCTCTGTGTAAACCTCTGTAACTTTTCTAGGTAGATGAATCACTGTGTTCTTTCTCTTGTTTCTATCTGTTACCAATCTTGAGAAAGTCATACATTCTCTATTCACTGTTTCGTGGTCCTAGAGAGGTAGATTTCGTTCTGGGAAAGTGCTGTTTTCACAGTGCTAAGTACTCCCAACTCTATCAACAATGTAGGTTTTTACCTGTTTTCTAAGCCTCTCTTATTTTCTTGGTTTTACCCTTGGAATTCTCTGTGTAAACCTCTGTAACTTCTGTAGATAGATGAATCACTGTGTTCTTTCTCTTGTTGCTATCTGTTACCAATCTTGAGAAACTCATACATTCTCTATTCACTGTTTCGCGGTCTTAGAGAAGTAGTTTTCTTGCTGCAAAAGTGCTGTTAAACACAGTGCTAAGTTCTCCCAACTCTATCAACAATTTAGGTTTTACCAGTTTTATAAGTCTCTCTTATTTTCTTGTACTTATACTTGGAATTCCTTGTGTAAACCTCTGTAACTTCTGTATGTCGATGAATCACTGTGTTCTTTCTCTTGTTTCTATCTGTTACTAATCTTGAGAGACTCATACATTCTCTATTCACTGTTTCGCGGTCTTAGAGAAGTAGATTTCTTTCTGCGAAAGTGCTGTTTTCACAGTGCTAAGTACTCCCAACTCTATCAAGAAAGTAGGTTTCACCTGTTTTCTAAGTCTCTCTTATATTCTTGGTTTTACCCTTGGAATTCTCTGCGTAAACCTCTGTAACTTCTGTAGGTAGATGAATCACTGTGTACTTTCTCTTGTTTCTATCTGTTACCAATCTTGAGAAAGTCATACATGCTCTATTCACTGTTTCGCGGTCTTAGAGAAGTAGATTTCTTTCAGCGAAACTGCTGTTTTCACAGTGCTAAGTACTCCCAACTCTATCAACAATGTAGGTTTTACCCGTTTTCTAGGTCTCTCTTATTTTCTTATACTTATACTTGGACTTGTCTGTGTAAACTACAATAACTTCTCTAAGTAGATGAATCACTGTGCTCTTTCTCTTGTTTCTATCTGTTACCAATGTGAGAAAGTCATACATTCTCTATTCAGTGATTCGCAGTCTTAGAGAAGTAGACTTCTTTCTCCGAAAGGGCTGTTTTCACAGTGCTAAGTACTCCTGACTCTATCAACAATGTAGGTTTTACCACTTTTCTAAGTCTCTCTTATTTTCTTGTACTTATACTTGGAATTCTCTGAGTAAACCTCCGTAACTTCA
Organism: Heterohyrax brucei; assembly: GCA_028571685.1. NCBI lineage: Eukaryota > Metazoa > Chordata > Mammalia > Hyracoidea > Procaviidae > Heterohyrax > Heterohyrax brucei. Next base: position 18,368,277 of record CM053146.1, read on the forward strand.
GTATGTAGATGAATCACTGTGTTCTTTCTCTTGTTTCTATCTGTTACCAATCTTGAGAAAGTTATACATTCTCTATTCAGTGTTTCGCGGTCTTAGAGAAGTGGATTTCTTTCTGGGAACGTGCTGTTTTCACACTGCTAAGTACTCCCAACTCTATCAGCAATGTAGATTTTACCCGTTTTCTAAGTCTGTCTTATTTTCTTGTACTTATACTTGGAATTCTCTCTGTAAACCACAGTAACTTCTGTAGGTAGATGAATCACTGTGTTCTTTCTCTTGTTTCTATCTGTTACCACTCTTCAGAAAGTCATACATTCTCTATTCACTGTTTCGCGGTCTTAGAGAAGTAGATTTCTTTCTGCGAAAGTGTTGTTTTCACAGTACTAAGTACTCCCAACTCTGTCAGCAATGTAGGTTTTTACCTGTTTTCTAAGCCTTTCTTATTTTCCTGGTTTTGACCTTGGAATCCTCTGTGTAAACCTCTGTACCTTCCGTATGTAGATGAATCACTGTGTTCTTTCTCTTGTTTCTATCTGTTAGCAATCTTCAGAAACTCATACATTCTCTATTCACTGTTTCGCGGTCTTAGAGAAGTAGATTTCTTTCTGCGAAAGTGATGTTTTCACAGTGCTAAGTACTCCCAACTCTATCAACAGTGCAGTTTTTACCAGTTTTCTAAGTCTCTCTTATTTTTTTGTATTTATACTTGGAATTCTCTGTGTAAACCTCTGTAAGTTCTCTAGGTAGAAGAATCACTGTGTTCTGTCTCTTCTTTCTATCTGTTACCAATCTTGAGAAACTCATACATTCTCTATTCACTGTTTCGCGGTCTTAGAGAAGTAGATTTCGTTCTGCGAAAGTGCTGTTTTCACAGTGCTAAGTACTCCCAACTCTATCAACAATGTAGGTTTTACCTGTTTTCTAAGCCTCTCTTATTTTCCTGGTTTTACCCTTGGAATTCTCTGTGTAAACTTCTGTATCTTCTGTAGGTAGATGAATCACTGTGTTCTTTCTCTTGTTTCTATCTGTTACCAATCTTGAGAAGTCATACATTCTCTATTCACTGTTTCGCGGTCTTAGAGAAGTAGATTTGTTTCTCCGAAAGTGCTGTTTTCACAGTGCTAAGTACTCCCAACTCTATCAACAATGTAGGTTTTACCAGTTTTCTAAGTCTCTCTTATTGTCTTGTACTTATACTTGGAATTCTCTGAGTAAACCTCTGTAACTTCAGTATGTAGATGAATCACTGTGTTCTTTCTCTTGTTTCTATCTGTTACCAATCTTGAGAAACTCATACATTCTCTATTCAGTGTTTCTCGGTCTTAGAGAAGTAGAATTCTTTCTGGGAAAGTGCTGTTTTCACAGTGCGAAGTACTCCGAACTGTATCAACAATGTAGGTTTTACCCGTTTTCTAAGTCTCTCTTATTTTCTTGTACTTATACTTGGAATTCTCTGTGTAAACCACAGTAACTTCTCTAGGTAGATGAATAACTGTGTTCTTTCTCTTGTTTCTATCTGTTACCAAACTTGAGAAACTCATACATTTTCTATTCAGTGTTTCGCGGTCTTAGAGAAGTAGATTTCTTTCTCCGAAAGTGCTGTTTTCACAGTGCTAAGTACTCCCAACTCTATCAACAATGTAGGTTTTACCAGTTTTCTAAGTATCTCTTATTTTCTTGTACTTATACTTGGAATTCTCTGTGTAAACCTCTGGAACTTCTCTAGGTAGATGAATCACTGTGTTCTTTCTCTAGTTTCTATCTGTTACCAATCTTGAGAAAGTCATACATTCTCTCCTCACTGTTTCGCGGTCTTAGAGAAGTAGATTTCTTTCTGCGAAGGTGATGTTTTCACAGTGCTAAGTACTCCCAAATCTATCAACAATGTAGGTTTTACCTGTTTTCTAAGCCTCTCTTATTTTCTTGGTTTTACCCTTGGAATTCTCTGTGTAAACCTCTGTATCTTCTGTAGGTTAATGAATCACTGTGTTCTTTCTCTTTTTCTATCTGTTAACAATCTTGAGAAAGTCGTACATTCTCTGTTCAGTGTTTCGTGGTCTTAGAGAAGTAGATTTCTTTCTGCAAAAGTGCTGTTTTCACAGTGCTAAGTACTACCAACTCTATCAACAATGTAGATTTTACCAGTTTTCTAAGTCTCTCTTAGTTTCTTGTACTTATACTTCGAATTTCTTCTGTAAACCTCTGTAATTTCTGTATGTAGATGAATCACTGTGTACTTTCTCTTGTTTCTATCTATTACGAATCTGCAGAAACCCATACATTCTCTGTTAACTGTTTCGCGGTCTTAGAGAAGTAGATTTCTTTCTGCCAATGTGATGTTTTCACAGTGCTAAGTACTCCCAACTCTATCAACAATGTAGGTTTTACCCGTTTTCTGAGTCTCTCTTATTTTCCTGTACTTATAATTGGAATTCTCTGTGTAAACCACAGTAACTGCTATAGGTAGATGTATCACTGTGTACTTTCTCTTGTTTCTGTTACCAATCTTGAGAAAGTCTTACATTCTCTATTCACGGTTTCGCGGTCTTAGAGAAGTAATTTCTTTCTGCGAAAGTGCTGTTTTCACAGTGCTAAGTAATCCCAACTCTATCAACAATGTAGGTTTTACCAGTATTCTAAGTCTCTCTTATTTTCCTGTACTTATACTTGGAATTCCTTGTGTAAACCTCTGTAACATCTGTATGTAGATGAATCACTGTGTACTTTCTCTTGTTTCTATCTGTTACCAAACTTGAGAAAGTCATACATTCTCTATTCATTGTTTCGCGGTCCTAGAGAAGTAATTTCTTTCTGCGAAAGTGCTGTTTTCACAGTACTAAGCACTCCCAACTCTGTCAACAATGTAGGTTTTAGCACTTTTCCAAGTCTCTCTTATTTTCTTGTACTTATACTTGGAATTCCTTGTGTAAACCTCTCTAACTTCTGTATGTAGATGAATCACTGTGTACTTTCTCTTGTTTCTATCTGTTACCAATCTTGAGAAACTCATACATTCTCTATTCACTGTTTCGCGGTCTTAGAGAAGTAGATTTCTTTCGACGAAAGTGATGTTTTCACAGTGGTAAGTACTCCCAACTTTATCAACAATGTAGGTTTCACCTGTTTTCTAAGTCTCTCTTATATTCTTGGTTTTACCCTTGGAATTCTCTGCGTAAACCTCTGTAACTTCTGTAGGTAGATGAATCACTGTGTACTTTCTCTTGTTTCTATCTGTTACCAATCTTGAGAAAGCCATACATGCTCTATTCACTGTTTCGCGGTCTTAGAGAAGTAGATTTCTTTGTGCGAAAGTGCTGTTTTCACAGTGCTAAGTACTCCCAAATCTGTCAACAATGTAGGTTTTACCAGTTTTCTAAGTTTCTCTTATTTTCTTGTACTTATACTTGGAATTCTCTGTGTAAACCTCTGTAACTTCCCTAGGTAGAAGAATCACTGAGTTCTTTCTCTTGTTTCTATCTGTTACCAATCTTGAGAAACTCATAAATTCTCTATTCACTGTTTCGCGGTCTTAGAGAAGTAGATTTCTTTCTGCGAAAATGATGTTTTCACAGTGCTACGTACTCCCAACTCTATCAACAATGTTGGTTTTACCTGTTTTCTAAGTCTCTCTGATTTTCTTGGTTTTAATCTTGGAATTCTCTGTGTAACAGTCTGTAACTTCTGTAGGTAGATGAATCACTGTGTACTTTCTCTTGTTTCTATCTGTTACCAAACTTGAGAAACTCATACATTCTGTATTCACTTTTTCGCGGTCTTAGAGAAGTAGATTTCTTTCTGCGAAAGTGCTGTTTTCACAGTGCTAAGTACTCCCAACTCTATCAACAATGTAGGTTTTACCAGTTTTATAAGTCTCTCTTATTTTCTTGTACTTATACTTGGAATCCCTTGTCTAAACCTCTGTAACTTCTGTATGTAGATGAATCACTCTGTACTTTCTCTTGTTTCTATCTGTTACCAATCTTGAGAAACTCATACATTCTCTATTCACTGTTTCGCGGTCTTAGAGAAGTAGATTTCTTTCTGCGAAACTGCTGTTTTCACAGTGCTAAGTACTCTCAACTCTATCAACTGTGTAGTTTTTACCAGTTTTCTAAGTCTCTCTTATTTTCTTGTAGTTATACTTGGAATTCTCTGTGTAAACATCTGTAAGTTCTCTAGGTAGAAGAATCACTGTGTTCTGTCTCTTGTTTCTATCTGTTACCAATCTTGAGAAACTCATACGTTCTCTATTCACTGTTTCGGGGTCTTAGAGAAGTAGATTTCTTTCTGCAAACGTGATGTTTTCTCAGTGCTACGTACTCCCAACTCTATCAACAATGTAGGTTTTAACTGTTTTCTAAGCCTTTCTTATTTTCCTGGTTTTACCCTGGAATTCTCTGTGTAAACCTCTGTAACTTCTGTAGGTAGATGAATCCCTGTGTTCTTTCTCTTGTTTCTATCTGTTACCAATCTTGAGAAAGTTATACATTCTCTATTCAGTGTTTCGCGGTCTTAGAGAAGTAGATTTCTTTCTCTGAAAGTGCTGTTTTCACAGTGCTAAGTACTCCCGACTCTATCAACAATGTAGGTTTTACCACTTTCCTAAGTCTCTCTTATTTTCTTGTACTTATACTTGGAATTCTCTGTGTAAACCTCTGTAACTTCGGTATGTAGATGAATCACTGTGTTCTTTCTCTTGTTTCTATCTGTTACCAATCTTGAGAAACTCATACATTCTCTATTCACTGTTTCGCGGTCTTAGAGAAGTAGATTTCTTTCTGCGAAAGTGATGTTTTCACACTGCTAAGTACTCCCAACTCTATCAACAATGTAGGTTTTACCTGTTTTCTAAGTCTCTCTGATTTTCTTGGTTTTAATCTTGGAATTCTCTGTGTAACAGTCTGTAACTTCTGTAGGTAGCTGAATCACTGTGTACTTTCTCTTGTTTCTATCTGTTACCAATCTTGAGAAACTCATACATTCTCTATTCACTGTTTCACGGTCTTAGAGAAGTAGATTTCTTTCTGCGAAAGTGCTGTTTTCACAGTGCTAAGTAGTCCCAACTCTATCAACAATGTAGGTTTTACCAGTTTTATAAGCCTCTCTTATTTTCTTGTACTTATACTTGGAATTCCTTGTCTAAACTTCTGTAAATTCTGTAGGTAGCTGGATCACTGTGTACTTTCTCTTGTTTCTATCTGTTACCAATCTTGAGAAACTCATACATTCTCTATTCACTGTTTCACGGTCTTAGAGAAGTAGATTTCTTTCTGCGAAACTGCTGTTTTCACAGTGCTAAGTACTCCCAACTCTATCAACAGTGCAGTTTTTACCAGTTTTCTAAGTCTCTCTTATTTTCTTGTAGTTATACTTGGAATTCTCTGTGTAAACCTCTTTAAGTTCTCTAGGTAGAAGAATCACTGTGTTCTGTCTCTTGTTTCTATCTGTTACCAATCTTGAGAAACTCATACATTCTCTATTCACTGTTTCGCGGTCTTAGAGAAGTAGATTTCTTTCTGCGAAAGTGCTGTTTTCACAGTGCTAAGTACTCCCATCTCTATCAACAATGTAGGTTTTACCTGTTTTCTAAGCCTCTCTCACGTTCCTGGTTTTACCCTTGGAATTCTCTGTGTAAACCTCTGTATCTTTTGTAGGTAGATGAATCACTGTGTTCTTTCTCTTGTTTCTATCTGTTACCAATCTTGAGAAGTCATACATTCTCTATTCAGTGTTTCGCGGTCTTAGAGAAGTAGATTTGTTTCTCCGAAAGTGCTGTTTTCACAGTGCTAAGTACTCCCAACTCTATCAACAATGTAGGTTTTACCAGTTTTCTAAGTCTCTCTTATTTTCTTGTACTTATACTTGGAATTCTCTGAGTAAACCTCAGTAACTTCAGTATGTAGATGAATCACTGTGTTCTTTCTCTTGTTTCTATCTGTTACCAATCTTGAGAAACTCATACATTCTCTATTCACTGTTTCTCGGTCTTACAGAAGTAGATTTCTTTCTGGGAAAGTGCTGTTTTCACAGTGCTAAGGACTCCCAACTCTATCAACAATGTAGGTTTTACCCGTTTTCTAAGTCTCTCTTATTGTCTTGTACTTATACTTGGATTTCTCTGTGTAAACCACAGTAACTTCTCTAGGTGGATGAATCACTGTGTTCTTTCTCTTGTTTCTATCTGTTACCAATCTTGAGAAAGTCAGACACTCTCTATTCACTGTTTCGCGGTCTTAGAGAAGTAGATTTCTTTCTGCGAAAGTGATGTTTTCACAGTGCTAAGTACTCTCCACTCTATCAACAATGTAGGTTTTTACCTGTTTTCTAAACCTCTCTTATTTTCTTGGTTCTGCGCTTGGAATTCTCTATGTAAACCTCTGTAACTTCTGTAGGTAGATCAAGCACTCTATTCTTTCTCTTGTTTCTATCTGTTACCAATCTTGAGAAAGTCATACATTCTCTATTCAGTGTTGCGCGGTCTTAGAGAAGTAGATTTCTTTCTGCAAAAGTGCTGTTTTCACAGTGCTAAGTACTCCCAACTCTATCAACAATGTAGGTTTTACCAGTTTTCTAAGTCTCTCTTATTTTCTTGTACTTATACTTGGAATTCTCTGTGTAAACCTCTGTAACTTCTCTAGGTAGATGAATCACTGTGTTCTTTCTCTTGTTTCTATCTGTTATCAATCTTGAGAAAATCATCCATTTTCTATTCACTGTTTCGCGGTCTTAGAGAAGTAGATTTCTTTCTGCGAAAGTGATGTTTTCACAGTGCTAAGTACTCCCAGCTCTATCAACAATGTAGGTTTTACCTGTTTTCTAAGTCTCTCTTATTTTCTTGGTTTTAATCTTGGAATTCTCTGTGTAACAGTCTGTAACTTCTGTAGGTAGATGAATCACTGTGTACTTTCTCTTGTTTCTATCTGTTACCAATCTTGTGAAACTCATACATTCTCTGTTCACTGTTTCACGGACTTAGAGAACGAAATTTCTATCGGTGAAAGTGCTGTTTTCACAGTGCTAAGTACTCCCAACTCTATCCACAATGTAGGTTTTACCAGTTTTATAACTCTCTCTTATTTTCTTGTACTTATACTTCGAATTTCTTGTGTAAACCTCTGTAATTTCTGTATGTAGATGAATCACTGTGTACTTTCTCTTGTTTCTATCTGTTACCAATCTTGAGAAACTCATACATTCTCTATTCACTGTTTCGCGCTCTTAGAGAAGTAGATTTCTTTCTGCGAAAGTGCTGTTTTCACAGTGCTAAGTACTCCCAACTCTATCAACAGTGTAGGTTTTACCAGTTTCCTAAGTCTCTCTTATTTTCTTGTAGTTATACTTGGAATTCTCTGTATAAACCTCGATAAGTTCTCTAGGTAGAAGAATCACTGTGTTCTTTCTCTTGTTTCTATCTGTTACTAATCTTCAGAAACTCATACATTCTCTATTCACTGTTTCGCGGTCTTAGAGAAGTAGATTTCTTTCTGCGAAACTGCTGTTTTCACAGTGCTAAGTACTCCCAACTCTATCAACAGTGCAGTTTTTACCAGTTTTCTAAGTCTCTCTTATTTTCTTGTAGTTATACTTGGAATTCTCTGTGTAAACCTCTGTAGCTTCTCTAGGTAGATGAATCACTGTGTTCTTTCTCTTGTTTCTATCTGTTACCAATCTTGAGAAAGTCAGACATTCTCTATTCACTGTTTCGCGGTCTTACAGAAGTAGATTTCTTTCTGCAAAAGTGATGTTTTCACAGTGCTAAGTACTCCGAACTCTATCAACAATGTAGGTTTTACCTGTTTTCTAAGTCTCTCTTATTTTCTTGGTTTTAATCTTGGAATTCTCTGTGTAACAGTCTGTAACTTCTGTAGCTAGATGAATCACTGTGCTCTTTCTCTTGTTTCTATCTGTCACCAATCTCGAGAAAGTTATACATTCTCTATTCAGTGTTTCCCAGTCTTAGAGAAGTAGATTTCTTTCTCCGAAAGGGCTGTTTTCACAGTGCTAAGTACTCCCGACTCTATCAACAATGTAGGTTTTACCACTTTTCTAAGTCTTTCTTATTTTCTTGTACTTATACTTGGAATTCTCTGTGTAAACCTCTGTAACTTCAGTATGTAGATGAATCACTGTGTTCTTTCTCTTGTTTCTATCTTTTACCAATCTTGAGAAACTCATACATTCTCTATTCACTGTTTCGCGGTCTTAGAGAAGTAGATTTCCTGCCTCGAAAGTGATGTTTTCACAGTGCTAAGTACTCTCAACTCTATCAACAGTGTAGGTTTAACCTGCTTTCTAAGCCTCTCTTATTTTCTTGGTTTTACCCTTGGACTTCTCTGTGTACATCTCTGTAACTTCTGTAGGTAGATGAATCACTGTGTTCTTTCTATTTTACTATCTGTTACCAATCTTGAGAAAGTCATACATTCTCTATTCAGTGTTTCGCGGTCTTAGAGAAGTAGATTTCTTTCTTCAAAAGTGCTGTTTTCACAGTACTATGTACTCCCAACTCTATCAACAATGTAGGTTTTACCAGTTTTCTAAGTCTCTCTTAGTTTCTTGTACTTATACTTGGAATTCTCTGTGTAAACCTCTGTAATTTCTGTAGGTAAATGAATCACTATGTATTTTCTCTTGTTTCTATCTGTTACCAATCTGCAGAAACTCATACATTCTCTGTTAACTGTTTCGCGGTCTTAGAGAAGTAGATTTCTTTCTGCCAATGTGATGTTTTCACAGTCCTAAGCACTCCCAACTCTATCAACAATGTAGGTTTTACCCGTTTTCTAAGTCTCTCTTATTTTCCTGTACTTATACTTGGAATTCTCTGTGTAAACCACAGTAACTTCTGTAGGTAGATGAATCACTGTGTACTTTCTCTTGTTTCTATCTGTTACCAATCTTGAGAAAGTCATACATGCTCTATTCACTGTTTCGCGGTCTTAGAGAAGTAGATTTCTTTCTGCGAAATTGCTGTTTTCACAGTGGTAAGTACTCCCAACTCTATGGACAAAGTAGGTTTTACCAGTTTTCTAAGTCTCTCTTATTTTCTTGTACTTATACTTGGAATTCCTTGTGTAAACTTCTGTAACTTCTGTATGTAGATGAATCACTGTGTACTTTCTCTTGTTTCTATCTGTTACCAATCTTGAGAAACTCATACATTCTCTATTCACTGTTTCGCGGTCTTAGAGAAGTAGATTTCTTTCTGTGAAACTGCTGTTTTCACAGTGCTAAGTACTCCCAACTCTATCAACAGTGTAGGTTTTACCAGTTTTCTAAGTCTCTCTTATTTTCTTGTACTTATACTTGGAATTCTCTGTGTAAACCTCTGTAACTTCTATAGGTAGATGAATCACTGTGTTCTTTCTCTGGTTTCTATCTGTTACCAATCTTGAGAAAGTCATACATTCTCTATTCACTGTTTCGCGGTCTTAGAGAAGTAGATTTCTTTCTGCGAAACTGCTGTTTTCACAGAGCGAAGTACTCCCAACTCTATCAACAATGTAGCTTTTACCCGTTTTCTAGGTCTCTCATATTTTCTTATACTTATACTTGGACTTGTCTGTGTAAACTACAATAACTTCTCTAAGTAGATGAATCACTGTGTTCTTTCTCTTGTTTCTATCTGTTACCAATGTTGAGAAAGTCATACATTCTCTATTCAGTGTTTCGCAGTCTTAGAGAAGTAGACTTCTTTCTCCGAAAGGGCTGTTTTCACAGTGCTAAATACTCCTTACTCTATCAACAATGTAGGTTTTACCACTTTTCTAAGTCTCTCTTATTTTCTTGTACTTATACTTGGAATTCTCTGAGTAAACCTCTGTAACTTCAGTATGTAGATGAATCACTGTGTTCTTTCTCTTGTTTCTATGTGTTACCAATCTTCAGAAACTCATACATTCTCTATTCACTGTTTCGCGGTCTTAGAGAAGTAGATTTCTTTCTGGGAGAGTGCTGTTTTCACACTGCTAAGTACTCCCAACTCTATCAAAAATGTAGCTTTTACCTGTTTTCTAAGTCTCTCTTATTTTCTTGGTTTTAATCTTGGAGTTCTCTGTGTAACAGTCTGTAACTTTTGTAAGTAGATGAATCACTGTGTTCTTTCTCTTGTTTCTATCTCTTACCAATCTTGAGAAACTCATTCATTCTCTATTCACTGTTTCGTGGTCTTAGAGAAGTAGATTTCTTTCTGGGAAAGTGCTGTTTTCACAGTGCTAAGTACTCCCAACTCTATCAACAGTGTAGGTTTTACCAGTTTTCTCAGTCTCTCTTATTTTCTTGTAGTTATACTTGGAATTCTCTGTGTAAACCTCTGTAACTTCTGTAAGTAGATGAATCACTGTGTTCTTTCTCTTCTTTCTATCTGTTACCAATCTTGAGAAGCCATACATGCTTTATTCACTGTTTCGCGGTCTTAGATAAGTAGATTTCTTTCTGTGAAAGTGCTGTTTTCACAGTGCTAACTACTCCCAACTCTTATCAACAGTGTAGGTTTTACCAGTTTTCTAAGTCTCTCTTATTTTCTTGTACTTATACTTGGAATTCTCTGTGTAAACCCCTGTAACTTCTCTAGGTAGAAGAATCACTGTGTTCTTTCTCTTGTTTCTATCTGTTACCAATCTTGAGAAAGTCATACATTCTCTATTCAATGTTTCGTGGTCTTAGAGAAGTAGATTTCTTTCTGCGAAAGTGATGTTTTCACAGTGCTAAGTACTCCCAACTCTATCAACAATGTAGGTTTTTACCTGTTATCTAAACCTCTCTTATTTTCTTGGTTTTACCCTTGGAATTGTATGTGTAAACCTCTGTAACTTCTGTACGTAGATGAATCACTCTGTTCTTTCTCTTGTTTCTATCTGTTACCAATCTTGAGAAAGTCATACATTCTCTATTCAGTGTTTCGCGGTCGTAAAGAAGTAGATTTCCTTCTGCAAAAGTGCTGTTTTCACAGTGCTAAGTTCTCCCAACTCTATCAACAATGTAGGTTTTACCAGTTTTCTAAGTCTCTCTTATTTTCTTGTACTTATACTTGGAATTCTCTGTGTAAACCTCTGTAGCTTCTCTAGATAAATGAAACACTGTGTTCTTTCTCTTGTTTCTATCTGTTACCAATCTTGAGAAACGCATACATTCTCTATTCACTGTTTCGCGGTCTTAGAGAAGTAGATTTCTTTAAGCGAAATTGATGTTTTCACAGTGCTAAGTACTCTCAACTCTATCAACAATGTAGGTTTTACTTGTTTTCTAAGTCTCTCTTATTTTCTTGGTTTTAATCTTGGAATTCTCTGTGTAACAGTCTATAACTTCTGCAGGTAGATGAATCACTGTGTACTTTCTCTTGTTTCTATCTGTTACCAATCTTGAGAAACTCATACATTCTCTATTCACTGTTTCGCGGTCTTAGAGAAGGAGATTTCTTTCTGCGAAAGTTCTGTTTTCACAGTGCTAAGTACTCCCAACTCGATCAACAGTGTAGGTTTTACCAGTTTTCTAAGTCTCTCTTGTTTTCTTGTAGTTATACTTGGAATTCTCTGTCTAAACCTCTCTAACTTCTCTAGGTAAATGAAACACTGTGTTCTTTCTCTTGTTTCTATCTGTTACCAATCTTGAGAAACGCATACATTCTCTATTCACTATTTCGCGGTCTTAGAGAAGTAGATTTCTTTAAGCGAAATTGATGTTTTCAAAGTGCTAAGTACTCCCAACTCTATCAACAATGTAGGTATTACCTGTTTTCTAAGTCTCTCTTATTTTCTTGGTTTTAATCTTGGAATTCTCTGTGTAACAGTCTGTAACTTCTGTAGGTAGATGAATCACTGTGTTCTTTCTCTTTTTCTATCTGTTACCAATCTTGAGAAAGTCATACATTTTCCATTCAGTGTTTCGCGGTCTTAGAGAAGTAGATTTCTTTCTGCAAAAGTGCTGTTTTCACACTGCGAAGTTCTCGCAACTCTATCAACAATGTAGGTTTTACCAGTTTTCTAAGTCTCTCTTATTTTCTTGTACTTATACTTGGAATTCTCTGTGTAATCCTCTGTAACTTCTCTAGGTAGATGAAACACTGTGTTCTTTCTCTTGTTTCTATCTGTTACCAATCTTGAGAAACTCATACATTCTCTATTCACTGTTTCGCGGTCTTAGAGAAGTGGATTTCTTTCTGCGAAGGAGATGTTTTCACAGTGCTAAGTACTCCCAACTCTATCAACAATGTAGGTTTAACCTGTTTTCTAAGTCTCTCTTATTTTCTTGGTTTTAATCTTGGAATTCTCTGTGTAACAGTCTGTAACTTCTGTAGGTAGATGAATCACTGTGTACTTTCTCTTGTTTCTGTCTGTTACGAATCTTGAGAAACTCATACATTCTCTTTTCACTGTTTCGCGGTCTTAGAGAAGTAGATTTCTTTCTGCTAAAGTGCTGTTTTCACAGTGGTAAGTACTCCCAACTCTATCAACAATGTAGGTTGTACCAGTTTTATAAGACTCTCTTATTTTCTTGTACTTATACTTGGAATTCCTTGTGTCAACCTCTGTAACTTCTATATGTAGATGAATCACTTTGTACTTTCTCTTGTTTCTATCTGTTACCAATCTTGAGAAACTCAGACATTCTCTATTCACTGTTTCGCGGTCTTAGAGAAGTAGATTCTTTCTGCGAAAGTGATGTTTCACAGAGCTAAGTACTCCCAACTCTATCAACAATATAGGTTTTAACTGTTTTCTAAGCCTCTCTTATTTTCTTGGTTTTACCCTTGGAATTCTCTGTGTAAACCTCTGTAACTTCTGTAGGTAGATGAATCACTGTGTTCTTTCTCTTGTTTCTATCTGTTACCAATCTTGAGAAAGTCATACATTCTGTATTCAGTGTTTCGCGGTCTTAGAGAAGTAGATTTCTTTCTGCGAAAGTGCTGTTTTCATAGTGCTAAGTACTCCCAACTCTACCAACAATGTAGGTTTTACCACTTTTCTAAGTCTCTCTTCTTATCTTGTACTTATACTTGGAATTCTCTGTGTAAACCTCTGTAACTTCAGTATGTAGATGAATCACTGTGTTCTTTCTCTTGTTTATATCTGTTACCAATCTTGAGAAACTCATACATTCTCTATTCACTGTTTCGCGGTCTTAGAGAAGTAGATTTCTTTCTGCGAAAGTGATGTTTTCACAGAGCTAAGTACTCCCAACTCTATCAACAATGTACGTTTTACCTGTTTTCTAAGCCTCTCTTATTTTCTTGGTTTTACCCTCGGAATTCTCTGTGTAAACCTCTGTAACTTCTGTAGGTAGATGAATCACTGTGTTCTTTCTCTTGTTTCTATCTGTTACCAATCTTGAGAAAGTCATACATTGTCTATTCAGTGTTTCGCGGTCGTAGAGAAGAAGATTTCTTTCTCGGAAAGTGCTGTTTTCACAGTGCTAAGTACTCCCAACTCTATCAACAATGTAGGTTTTACCAGTTTTCTAAGTCTCTCTTATTTTCTTGTACTTATACTTGGAATTCTCTGTGTAAGCCTCTGGAACTTCTCTAGGTAGATGAATCACTGTGTTCTTTCTCTTGTTTCTAACTGTTACCAATCTTGAGAAACTCACACATTCTCTATTCACTGTTTCGAGGTCTTAGAGAAGTAGATTTCTTTCTGCGAAAGTGATGTTTTCACAGTGCTAAGTACTCCCAACTCTATCAACAATGTAGGTTTTACCCGTTTTCTAAGTCTCTCTTATTTTCTTGTACTTATACTTGGAATTCTCTGTGTAAACCTCGGTAACTTCTCTAGGTAGATCAATCACTGTGTTCTTTCTCTTGTTTCTATCTGTTACCAATCTTGAGAAAGTGATACATTCTCTATTCACTGTTTCGCGGTCTTAGAGAAGTAGATTTCTTTCTGCGAAAGTGATGTTTTCACAGTGCTAAGTACTCCCAACTCTATCAACAATGTAGGTTTTACCAGTTTTCTAAGTCTTTCTTATTTTCTTGTACGTATAATTGGAATTCTCTGTGTAAACCTCTGTAACTTCTGTCTGTAGATGGATCACTGTGTTTTTTCTCTTGTTTCTATCTGTTACCAATCTTGAGAAACTCATACATTCTCTATTCACTGTATCGCGGTCTTAGAGAAGTAGATTACTTTCTGAGAAAGTGCTGTTTTCACAGTGCTGAGTACTCCCAACTCTATAAACAATTTAGGTTTTACCTGTTTTCTAAGTCTCTCTTATTTTCTTGGTTTTAATCTTGGAATTCTCTGTGTAACAGGCTGTAACTTCTGTAGGTAGATGAATCACTGTGTATTTTCTCTTGTTTCTATCTGTTACCAATCTAGAGAAACTCATACATTCTCTACTCACTGTTACGGAGTCTTGCAGAAGTAGATTTCTTTCTGCGAAAGTGGTGTTTTCACAGTGCTAAGTACTCCCAACTCTAACAATGTAGGTTTTACCAGTTTTATAGGTCTCTCTTATTTTCTTGTACTTATACTTGGAATTCCTTGTGTAAACCTCTGTAACTTCTGTATGTAGATGAATCACTGTGTACTTTCTCTTGTTTCTATCTGTTACCAATCTTGAGAAAGTCATACATGCTCTATTCACTGTTTCGCGGTCTTAGAGAAGTAGATTTCTTTCTGCAAAAGTGATGTTTTCACAGTGCTAAGTATTCCCAACACTATCAACAATGTAGGTTTCACCAGTTTTATGAGTCTCTCTTATTTTCTTCTACTTATAGTTGGAATTCCTTGTGTAAACCTCTGTAACTTCTGTACGTAGATGAATCACTGTGTACTTTCTCTTGTTTCTATCTGTTACCAATCTTGAGAAACTCAGACATTCTCTATTCACTGTTTCGCGGTCTTAGAGAAGTAGATTTCTTTCTGCGAAAGTCATGTTTTCACAGTGCTATGTACTCCCATCTGTATCAACAATATAGGTTTTACCACTTTTCTAAGACTCTCTTATTTTCTTGTACTTATACTTGGAATTCCTCGTGTAAACCTCTTTAACTTCTGTATGTAGATGAATCACTGTGTACTTTCTCTTGTTTCTATCTGTTACCAATCTTGAGAAAGTCATACATTCTCTATTCACCGTTTCGCGGTCTTAGAGATCTAGATTTCCTTCTGCGAAAGTGTTGTTTTCACAGTGCTAAGGCCTCCCAACTCTATCAACAATGTAGGTTTTACTGGTTTTCTAAATCTGTCTTATTTTCTTGTACTTATGCTTGGAATTCTCTGTGTAAACCTCTGTAACTTCTGTAGGTAGATGAATCACTGTGTTCTTTCTCTTGTTTCTATCCGTTACCAATCTTGAGAAATTCATACATTCTCTATTCACTGTTTCGCGGTCTTAGAGAAGTAGATTTCTTTCCGCGAAATTGACGTTTTCACAGTGCTAAGTACTCCCAACTCTATCAACAGTGTAGGTTGTACCTGTTTTCTAAGTCTCTCTTATTTTCTTGGTTTTACCCTTGGAATTCTCTGTGTAGAAGTCTGTAACTTCTGTAGGTAGATGAATCACTGTGTACTTTCTCTTATTTCTATCTGTTACCAATCTTCAGAAACTCATACATTCTCTATTCACGGTTTCGCGGTCTTAGAGAAGTAGATTTCTTTCTCGAAAGTGCTGTTTTCACAGTGCTAAGTACTCCCAACTCTATCAACAATGTAGGTTTTACCAGTTTTCTAAGTCTCTCTTATTTTCTTGTACTTATACTTGGAATTCCTTGTGTAAACCTCTGTAACTTCTGTATGTAGATGAATCTCTGTGTACTTTCTCTTGTTTCTATCTGTTCCCAATCATGAGAAACTCATACAGTCTCTGTTCACTGTTTCGCGGTCTTACAGAAGTAAATTTCCTTCTGCGAAGGTGCTGTTATCACAGTGCTAAGTACTCACAACACTGTCAACAATGTAGGTTTTACCAGTTTTCTAAGTTTCTCTTATTTTCTTGTACTTATACTTGGAATTCTCTGTGTAAACCACAGTAACTTCTCTAGTTAGATGAATCAGTGTGTTCTTTCTCTTGTTTCTATCTGTTACCAATCTTTAGAAAGTCATACATTCTCTATTCACTGTTTTGCGGTGTTAGAGAAGTAGATTTCTTTCTGCGAAAGTGATGTTTTCACA
This sequence comes from Heterohyrax brucei, assembly GCA_028571685.1. Classification (NCBI taxonomy): domain Eukaryota; kingdom Metazoa; phylum Chordata; class Mammalia; order Hyracoidea; family Procaviidae; genus Heterohyrax; species Heterohyrax brucei. The sequence continues at coordinate 18,384,386 of CM053146.1, forward strand.
GTGCTAAGTACTCCCAACTCTATCAACAATCTAGGTTTTACCCGTTTTCTTCGTCTCTCTTATTTTCTTGTACTTATACTTGGAATTCTCTGTGTAAACCACAGTAACTTCTCTAGGTAGATGAATCACTGTGTTCTTTCTGTTGTTTCTATCTGTTACTAATATTGAGAAACTCATAAATTCTCTATTCACTGCTTCGCGGTCTTAGAGAAGTAGATTTCTTTCTGCGAAAGTGATGTTTTCACAGTGCTAAGTACTCCCAACTCTATCAACAATGTAGGTTTCACCTGTTTTCTATGTCTCTCTTATATTCCTGGTTTTACCCTTGGAATTCTCTTTGTAAACCTCTGTAACTTCTCTAGGTGGATGAATCACTGTGTTCTTTCTCTTGTTTCTATCTGTTACCAATCTTGAGAAACTCACACATTCTCTATTCACTGTTTCGCGGTCTTAGAGAAGTAGATTTCTTTCTGCGAAACTGCTGCTTTCACAGTGCTAAGTACTCCCAACTCTATCAACAATGTAGGCTTTACCCGTTTTCTAAGTCTTTCTTATTTTCTTGTACTTATACTTGGAATTCTCTGTGTAAACCGCAGTAACTTCTCTAGGTAGGTGAATCACTGTGTTCTTTCTCATGTTTCTATCTGTTACCAATCTTGAGAAGTCATACATTCTCTATTCACTGTTTTGCGGTCTTAGAGAAGTAGATTTCTTTCTGTGAAAGTGATGTTTTCACAGTGCTAAGTACTCCCAACTCTATCAACAATGTAGGTTTTACCCGTTTTCTAAGTCTCTCTCATTTTCTTGGTTTTACCTTTGGAATTCTCTGTGTAAAAGTCTGTAACTTCTGTAGGTAGATAAATCCCTGTGTACTTTCTCTTGTTTCTATCTGTTACCAATCTTGAGAAAGTCATACATGCTCTATTCACTGTTTCGCGGTCTTAGAGAAGTAGATTTCTTTCTGCGAAATTGCTGTTTTCACAGTGGTAAGTACTCCCAACTCTATGGACAAAGTAGGTTTTACCAGTTTTCTAAGTCACTCTTATTTTCTTGTACTTATACTTGGAATTCCTTGTGTAAACTTCTGTAACTTCTGTATGTAGATGAATCACTGTGTACTTTCTCTTGTTTCTATCTGTTACCAATCTTGAGAAACTCATACATTCTCTATTCACTGTTTCGCGGTCTTAGAGAAGTAGATTTCTTTCTGTGAAACTGCTGTTTTCACAGTGCTAAGTACTCCCAACTCTATCAACAGTGTAGGTTTTACCAGTTTTCTAAGTCTCTCTTATTTTCTTGTACTTATACTTGGAATTCCTTGTGTAAACTTCTGTAACTTCTGTATGTAGATGAATCACTGTGTTCTTTCTTTGGTTTCTATCTGTTACCAATCTTGAGAAAGTCATACATTCTCTATTCACTGTTTCGCGGTCTTAGAGAAGTAGATTTCTTTCTGCGAAACTGCTGTTTTCACAGTGCGAAGTACTCCCAACTCTATCAACAATGTAGCTTTTACCCGTTTTCTAGGTCTCTCATATTTTCTTATACTTATACTTGGACTTGTCTGTGTAAACTACAATAACTTCTCTAAGTAGATGAATCACTGTGTTCTTTCTCTTGTTTCTATCTGTTACCAATGTTGAGAAAGTCATACATTCTCTATTCAGTGTTTCGCAGTCTTAGAGAAGTAGACTTCTTTCTCCGAAAGGGCTGTTTTCACAGTGCTAAGTACTCCTTACTCTATCAACAATGTAGGTTTTACCACTTTTCTAAGTCTCTCTTATTTTCTTGTACTTATACTTGGAATTCTCTGAGTAAACCTCTGTAACTTCAGTATGTAGATGAATCACTGTGTTCTTTCTCTTGTTTCTATGTGTTACCAATCTTCAGAAACTCATACATTCTCTATTCACTGTTTCGCGGTCTTAGAGAAGTAGATTTCTTTCTGGGAAAGTGCTGTTTTCACACTGCTAAGTACTCCCAACTCTATCAAAAATGTAGCTTTTACCTGTTTTCTAAGTCTCTCTTATTTTCTTGGTTTTAATCTTGGAGTTCTCTGTGTAACAGTCTGTAACTTTCGTAAGTAGATGAATCACTGTGTCCTTTCTCTTGTTTCTATCTCTTACCAATCTTGAGAAACTCATTCATTCTCTATTCACTGTTTCGTGGTCTTAGAGAAGTAGATTTCTTTCTGGGAAAGTGCTGTTTTCACAGTGCTAAGTACTCCCAACTCTATCAACAGTGTAGGTTTTACCAGTTTTCTCAGTCTCTCTTATTTTCTTGTAGTTATACTTGGAATTCTCTGTGTAACAGTCTGTAACTTCTGTAGGTAGATGAATCACTGTGTTCTTTCTCTTTTTCTATCTGTTACCAATCTTGAGAAAGTCATACATTTTCCATTCAGTGTTTCGCGGTCTTAGAGAAGTAGATTTCTTTCTGCAAAAGTGCTGTTTTCACAGTGCGAAGTTCTCGCAACTCTATCAACAATGTAGGTTTTACCAGTTTTCTAAGTCTCTCTTATTTTCTTGTACTTATACTTGGAATTCTCTGTGTAATCCTCTGTAACTTCTCTAGGTAGATGAAACACTGTGTTCTTTCTCTTGTTTCTATCTGTTACCAATCTTGAGAAACTCATACATTCTCTATTCACTGTTTCGCGGTCTTAGAGAAGTGGATTTCTTTCTGCGAAGGAGATGTTTTCACAGTGCTAAGTACTCCCAACTCTATCAACAATGTAGGTTTAACCTGTTTTCTAAGTCTCTCTTATTTTCTTGGTTTTAATCTTGGAATTCTCTGTGTAACAGTCTGTAACTTCTGTAGGTAGATGAATCACTGTGTACTTTCTCTTGTTTCTATCTGTTACGAATCTTGAGAAACTCATACATTCTCTTTTCACTGTTTCGTGATCTTAGAGAAGTAGATTTTTTTCTGCTAAAGTGCTGTTTTCACAGTGGTAAGTACTCCCAACTCTATCAACAATGTAGGTTGTACCAGTTTTATAAGTCTCTCTTATTTTCTTGTACTTATACTTGGAATTCCTTGTGTCAACCTCTGTAACTTCTATATGTAGATGAATCACTTTCTACTTTCTCTTGTTTCTATCTGTTACCAATCTTGAGAAACTCATACATTATCTATTCACTGTTTCGCGGTCTTAGAGAAGTAGATTTCTTTCTCCGAAAGTGCTGTTTTCACAGTGCTAAGTACACCCAACTCTATCAACAACGTAGGTTTTACCAGTTTTCTAAGTCTCTCTTATTTTCTTGTACTTATACTTGGAATTCTCTGTGTAAACCTCTGTAACTTCTCTAGGTAGATGAATCACTGTGTTCTTTCTCCTGTTTCTATCTGTTACCAATCTTGAGAAACTCATACATTCTCCATTCACTGTTTCACGGTCTTAGAGAAGTAGATTTCTTTCTGCGAAAGTGCTGTTTTCACAGTGCTAAGTACTCCCAACTCTATCAACAATGTAGGTTTTACCCGTTTTCTAGGTCTCTCTTATTTTCTTGTACTTATACTTGGAATTCTCTGTGTAAACTACAATAACTTCTCTAAGTAGATGAATCACTGTGTTCTTTCTCTTGTTTCTATCTGTTACCAATCTTGAGAAACTCATACATTCTCTATTCACTGTTTCGCGGTCCTAGAGAAGTAGATTTCTTTCTGCGAAAGTGCTGTTTTCACACTGCTAAGTACTCCAAACTCTATCAACAATGTAGGTTTTACCTGTTTTCTAAGTCTCTCTTAGTTTCTTGTACTTATACTTGGAATTCTCTTAGTAAACGTCTGTAACTTCTGTAGGTAATTGAATCACTGTGTACTTTCTCTTGTTTCTATCTGTTACCAATCTGCAGAAACTCATGCATTCTCTGTTAACTGTTTCGCGGACTAGGAGAAGTAGATTTCTTTCTGCGAAAGTGCTGTTTTCACAGTGCTAAGTACTCCCGACTCTATCAACAATGTAGGTTTTACCCGTTTTCTAAGTCTCTCTTATTTTCTTGTACTTATACTTGGAATTCTCTGTGTAAACCACAGTAACTTCTTTAGGTAGATGAATCACTGTGTACTTTCTCTTGTTTCTATCTGTTACCAATCTTGAGAAACTCATACATTCTCTATTCACTGTTTCGCGGTCTTAGAGAAGTAGATTTCTTTCTGCGAAAGTGCTGTTTTCACAGTGCTAAGTACTCCCAACTCTGTCAACAATGTAGGTTTTATCAGTTTTCTAAGTCTCTCTTCATTTCTTGTAGTTATACTTGGAATTATCTGTGTAAACCTCTTAACTTCTCTAGGTAGAAGAATCACTGTGTTCTTTCTCTTGTTTCTCTCTGTTACCAATCTTGAGAAACTCAGACATTCTCTATTCACTGTTTCGCGGTCTTAGAGAAGTAGATTTCTTTCTGCGAAAGTACTGTTTTCACAGTGCTAAGTACTCCCAACACTGTCAACAATGTAGGTTTTACCAGTTTTCTAAGTCTCTCTTACTTTCTTGTAATTATACTTGGAATTCTCTGTGTAAACCTCTGTAACTTCTCTAGGTAAATGAATCACTGTTTTCTTTCTCTTGTTTCCATCTGTTACGAATCTTGAGAAACTCATACATTCTCTATTCACTGTTTCGCGGTCGTAGAGAAGTAGATTTCTTTCTGCGAAAGTGCTGTTTTCACAGTGCTAAGTATTCCCAACTCTATCAACAGTGTAGGTTTTACCAGTATTCTAAGTCTCTCTTATTTTCCTGTAGTTATACTTGGAATTCTCTGTGTAAACCTCTGTAACTTCTCTAGGTAGAAGAATCACTGTGTTCTTTCTCTTGTTTCTACCTGTTACCAATCTTGAGAAACTCATACATTCTCTATTCACGGTTTCGCGGTCTTAGAGAAGTAGATTTCTTTCTGCGAAAGTGATGTTTTCACAGTGCTAAGTAATCCCAACTCTATCAACAATGTAGGTTTTACCAGTTTTCCGAGTCTCTCTTATTTTCTTGTACTTATACTTGGAATTCCTTGTGTAAACCTCTGTAACTTCTGTATATAGTTGAATCACTGTGTACTTTCTCTTGTTTCTATCTGTTACCAATCTTGAGAAACTCATACATTCTCTGTTCACTGTTTCGCGGTCTTAGAGAAGTAGATTTCTTTCTGCGAACGTGCTGTTTTCACAGTGCTAAGTACTCCCAACTCTGTCAACAATGTAGGTTTTACCAGTTTTCTAAGTTTCTCTTATTTTCTTGTACTTATACTTGGAATTCTCTGTGTAAACCTCTGTAATTTATCTAGGTAGATGAATCACTGTGTTCTTTCTCTTGTTTCTATCTGTTACCAATCTTGAGAAACTCATACATTCTCTATTCAGTGTTTCGCGGTCTTAGAGAAATATATTTCTTTCTGCGAAAGTGATGTTTTCACAGTGCTAAGTACTCCCAACTCTATCAACAATGTAGGTTTCACTTGTTTTCTAAGTCTCTCTTATATTCTTGGTTTTACCCTTGGAATTCTCTGCGTAAACCTCTGCAACTTCTGTATATAGTTGAATCACTGTGTACTTTCTCTTGTTTCTATCTGTTGCCAGTCTTGAGAAACTCATACATTCTCTGTTCACTGTTTCGCGGTCTTAGAGAAGTAGATTTCTTTCTGCAAAGTGATGTTTTCACAGTGCTAATTACTCCCAACTCTACTAACAATGTAGGTTTTACAAGTTTTATAAGTCTCTTTTATTTACTTAGAGTTATACTTGGAATTCTGTGTGTAAACCTCTGTAACTTCTCTAGGTAGATGAATCACTGGGTACTTTCTCTTGCTTCTATCTCTTACCAATCTTGAGAAACTGAGACATTCTCTGTTCAGTGTTTCGCGGTCTTAGAGAAGTAGATTTCTTTCTCCCAAAGTGCTGTTTTCACAGTGCTAAGTACTCCCAATTCTATCAACAATGTAGGTTTTACTAGTTTTCTAAGTCTCTCTTATTTTCTTTTACTTAGATTTCTCTGTGTAAACCTCTGTAACTTCTCTAGGTAGATGAATCACTGTGTACTTTCTCTTCTTTCTATCTGTTACCAATCTGGAGAAACTCATACATTCTCTGTTCACTGTTTCCCAATCTTAGAGAAGTAGATTTCTTTCTGGGAAAGTGCTGTTTTCTCAGTGCTAAGTACTCCCAACTCTACTAACAATGTAGGTTTTACCAGTTCTCTAAGTCACTCTTATGTTGTTGTACTTATACTGGGAATTCTTTGTGTAAACCTCTGTAACTTCTCTAAATAGATGAATCACTGTGTACTTTCTCTTGTTTCTATCTGTTACCAGTCTTGAGAATCTCATACATTCCCTGTTCACTGTTTCGCCGCCTTAGGGAAGTAGATATCTTTCTTTGAAACTGATGTTTTCACTGTGCTAAGTACGCCCAACTCTATCAACAGTGTAGGTTTTCCCAATTTTCTAAGTCTCTCTTATTTTCTTAGAGTTATACTTGGAATTCTGTGTGTACACCTCTGTAACTTCTGTAGGTAGGTGAATCACTGTTTATTTTCTCTTGTTTCCATCTGTTACCAATCTTGAGAAACTGATAAATTCTCTGTTCACTGTTTAGCTGTCTTAGAGAAGTAAATTCCTTTCTCCGAAAATCCTGTTTTCACAGTGCTAAGTATTCTCAACTCTATCAACAATGTAGATTTTACCAGTTTTCTAAATTTTTCTTACTTTCTTGGAGTTAAACTTCGAATTCTCTGTGTAAACCTCTGTAACTTCTCTAGGTAGTTGAATCACTGTGTACTTTCTCTTCTTTCTATCTGTTACCAATCTTGAGAAACTCATACATTGTCTGTTCACTGTTTCCGGTCTTAGAGAACTAGATTTCTTTCTGCGAAAGTGATGTTTTCACAGTGCTAAGTACTCCCAACTCTACCAGCAATGTAGGTTTTTCCAGTTTTATAAGTCTCTCTATTTTCTTAGAGTTATACTTAGAATTCTGTGTGTAAACCTCTGTAACTTCTCTAGGTCGATGAATCACTGTGTACTTTCTCTTGTTTCTATCTGTTACCAATCTTGAGAAACTCATACATTCTCTGTTCACTGGTTCGCGGTCTTAGAGAAGTAGATTTCCTTATGCGAAAGTGCTATTTTCACAGTGCTAAGTACTCTCAACTCTATCAACAATGTCAGTTTTACCAGTTTTCTAAGTTTCTCTTACTTTCTTGGAGTTACACTTCGAATTCTCTGTGTAAACCTCTGTAACTTCTCTAGGTAGCTGAATCACTGTGTACTTTCTCTTGTTTCTATCTGTTACCAATCTTTGGAAACTCATACATTCTCTGGTCACTGTTTCGCGTTCTTAGAGAAGTAGATTTCTTTCTGCGAAAGTGATGGTTTCACAGTGCTAAGTACTCCCAACTCTATCAACAGTGTAGGTTTTACCAGTTTTATAAGTCTCTCTTATTTTCTTGAAGTTATACTTGGACTTCTGTGTGTAAACCTCTGTAACTTCTCTAGGTAGATGAATCACTGGGTACTTTCTCATCTTCCTGTTACCAATCTAGAGAAACTCATACATTCTCTGTTCACTGTTTCGCGGTCTTAGAGAAGTAAATTTCCTCTGCGAAAGTGCTGTTTTCACAGTGCTAAGTACTCCCAACTCTATCAACCATGTAGGTTTTACCAGTTTTCTAAATCCCTCTTATTTTCTTGTACTGATACCTGCAATTCTCTGTGTAAACCTCTGTAACTTCTGTAGGTAGATGAATCACTGTGTACTTTCTCTTGTTTCTATCTCTTACCAATCTTCAGAAACTCAAACATTCTCTCTTCACTGTTTCGTAGTCTTAGACGTGTAGATATCTTTCTGCGAAAGCGACGTTTTCACAGTGCTAAGTACTCTTAACTCTATCAACAATGTAGGTTTTACCAGTTTTATAAGTCTCTCTTATTTTCTTGTACTTATACTTGGAATTCTCAGTGTAAACCTCTGTAAATTCTGTAGGTAGATGAATCACTGTGTATTTTCTCTTGTTTCTATGTGTTACCAAACTTGAGAAACTCATACATTCTCTGTTCACTGTTTCGCGGTCTTAGAGAACTAAATTTTTTCTGCCAAAGTGCTGTTTTCACAGTGCTAAGTACTCCCAACTCAATCAACAATGTAGGTTTTTCCAGTTTTCTAAGTCTCTCTTATTTCCTTGTACGTAGACTTCTCTGTGTAAACCTCTGTAACTTCTCTAGGTCGATGAATCACTGTGTGCTTTCTCTTCTTTCTATCTGTTAGCAATCTTGAGAAACTCATACATTGTCTGTTCACTGTTTCCCGGTCTTAGAGAAGTAGATTTCTTTCTGCGAAAGTGATGTTTTCACAATGCTAAGTACTCGGAACTCTAGCAACAGTGTAGGTTTTACCAGTTTTATAAGTCTCTCTTAGTTTCTTAGAGTTATACTTGGAATTCTGTGTGTAAACCTACGTAACTTTTCTAGTTAGATGAATCACTGTGTACTTTCTCTTGTTTCTATCTGTTACCAATCTTGAGAAACTCATACTTTCTCTGTTCAGTGTTTCACTGTCTTAGAGAAGTAAATTTCTTTCTGTGAAAGTGCTGTTTTCACAGTGCTAAGTACTCCCAACTCTATCAACAATGTAGGTTTTACCAGTTTTCTAAGTCTCCCTTATTTTCTTGTACTTAGACTTCTCTGTGTAAACCTCTGTAACTTCTCCAGGTAGATGAATCACTGTGTTCTTTCTCTTCTTTCTATCTGTTAACAACCATGGGAAACTCATACTTTCTCTGTTCACTGTTCCCCAATCTTAGAGAAGTAGATTTCTTTCTGCGAAAGTGCTGTTTTCACAGTGCTAAGTACTCCGAACTCTATCAACAATGTAGGTTTTTCCAGTTTTCTAAGTCTCGCTTATTTTCTTGTACTTATACTTGGACTTCTCTGTGTAATCCTCTGTAACTTCTCTAGGTAGATGAATCACTGTGTACTTTCTCTTGTTTCTATCTGCTACCAATCTAGAGAAACTCATACATTCTCTCTTCACTGTTTCGCGGTCTTAGAGAAGAAGAATTCTTCCTCCGAAAGTGCTGTTTTCACAGTGCTAAGTACTCCCAACTCTATCAACAATGTAGGTTTTACCAGTTTTATAAGTCTCTCTTATTTTCCTGTACTTATACTTGGAGTTCTCTGTGTCAACCTCTGTAACTTCTCTAGGTAGATGAATCACTGTGTACTTTTTCTTCTTTCTATCTGTTACCAATCTAGAGAAACTCGTACATTCTCTGTTCACTGTTACCCGGTCTTAGAGAAGTAGATTTCTTTCAGCGAAAGTCATGTTTTCACAGTGCTACGTACTCCCAAATCTACCAACAATGTAGGTTTTACCAGTTTTATAAGTCTCTCTTATTTTGTTAGAGTTATACTTGGAATTCTGTGTGTAAACTTCTGTAAATTCTCTAGGTAGATGAATCACTGGGTACTTTCTCTTGTTTCTATCTGTTACCAATCTTGAGAAACTCAGACATTCTCTGTTCACTGTTTCGCGGTATTAGACAAGTAGATTTCTTTCTGCGAAATTGCTGTTTTCAAAGTGCGAAGTACTTCCAACTCTATGAACAATGTAGGTTTTACCAGTTTTCTAAGTATATCTTATCTTCTTGGAGTTATACTTGAAATTCTCTGTGTAAACCTCTTTAACTTCTCTAAGTACATGAATCACTGTGTACTTTCTCTTGTTTCTATCTGTTACCAATCTTTAGAAACTCATACATTCTATGTTCACTTTTCGCGGTCTTAGAGAAGTAGATTTCTTTCTGCGAAAGTGATGTTTTCCGAATGCTGATAGAGTTGCGAGTACCTAGCATTGTGAAAACATCCCTTTCGCAGAAGGAAATCTTCTCTAAGACAACGAGACAGTGAAAAGAGAATGTTTGAATTACTTGAGATTAAGAACAGATAGAAACAACAGAAAGTACATAGTGATTCATCTAGCCAGAGGAGTTATAGAGGTTTACACAGAGAACTATCCGCCATAACTAGAACAAAATAAGAGAGACTTAGATAATTGGCAAAATCTACGTTGTTCATGAAGTTGGGAGTACTTCGCATTGTGAAAACATCACTTACGCAGAGAGAATTCTACTTCTCTAAGACAACGAGACAGTGAAAAGAGAATGTTTGAGTTTCTTGAGATTAAGAACAGATAGCAAGAAGAGAAAGTACATAGTGATTCATCTACCCAGAGTAGTTACAGAGGTTTACACAGAAAACTCCCAGCTATAACTACAAGAAAATAAGAGAGACTTAGATAACTGGTAAAATACACGTTGCTCATTAAGTTGGGAGTACTCAACATTGTGAAAACATCACTTTTGCAGAAAGAAATCTACTTCTATAAGACAACGAGACAGTGAAAACAGAATGTTTGAGTTTCTTGAGATTAAGAACAGATAGAAACAAGAGAAAGTACGTAGTGATTGATCTACCGAGAAAAGTTACAGAGGTTTACACAGAGATCTGCCAGGTATAACCACAGGAAAATAAGAGAGACTTAGATAACTGGCAAAATCTACGTTGCTCATGGAGTTGGGAGTACTTAGACAGTGAACAGAGGAAGTATCAGTTTCTTAAGATTTGGAACAGATAGAAACAAGAGAAAGTATATGGTGATTCATCTACCAGAGAAGTTACATAGGTTTACACAGAGAACTACCAGCTATAACTACAAGAAAATAAGAGAGACTTAGATAACTGGCAAAATCTACGTTGCTCATGGAGTTGGGAGTACTTAGCATTGTGAAAACTTCACTTTCGCAGAAAGAAATCTACTTCTCTAACACGAGACAGTGAAATGAGAAAGTATGAGTTTCATACAATTTAGAACAGATAGTAACAAGAGAAAGTACTTAGTGATTCATCTACCGAGAGAAGTTACAGAGATTTACACAGAGAACTCCAAGCTATACCTAAAGGTAAATAACAGTGACTTAGATAAATGACAAAATCAACGTGGTTCATGGAGTTGGGAGTACTTAGCATTGTGAAAACATCTCTTTCCCAGAGAAAAGTCTAATTCTATAAGACAACGAAACAGTCAAAATAGAAAGGAAGAGTTTCATACGAGTCAGAACAGATAGTAACAAGAGAAAGTACACAGTGATTTATCTACTGAGAGAAGTTACAGAGATTTATACAGAGAGCCCCAGTAATAACTATAAGAAAATAAGAGAGACTTAGATAACTGACTAAGTCAACGTTGTTGATGGAGTTGGGAGTACTTAGTGTTGTGAAAAAAATCTCTTTCTCAGAAATAAATCTACATCGAGAGGCAACGAAACTGTAAAGATAGAAAGGATTAGTTTCATACGATTTAGAACAGACAGTAACAAGAGAAAGTACAGAGTGGTTCATCTTCCGAGAGAAGTTATAGAGAGTTACACAAAGAACTCCCAGCTATAACTACAAGAAAATAAGAGAGACTTAAATAACTGACAAAAATCAACGTGATTCATGGAGTTGCGAGTACTTAGCATTGTGAAAACATCACTTTCCAGAAAGAAATCTACTTCTGTAAGACAATGAGACAATGAACATAAAAGTACGAGTTTCCTACGATTTAGAACAGATAATAACAAGAGAAAGTACAGAGCGATTCATCTACCCAGAAAAGTTACAGATTCACACAGAGAACTCCCAAATATAACTAAAAGAAAGTAAGAGAGACTTAGATAAATCACAAAATCAACGTTGTTCATGGAGTCGGGAGTACCTAGCATCTCTTTCCCAGAAACAAATCTACTTATACAAGACAACGAAACAGTGAAAATGGAAAGGATGAATTTCATATGATTTAGAAGAGATAGTAAGAAGAGAAAGTACAGAGTGATTTAGGTCCCCAGAGAAGTTACAGAGATTCACAGAGAGAACTCCCAGCTATAACTACAAGAAGACAACAGAGACTTAGATAACTGCCAAAATCTACGTTGTTCATGGAGTTGGGAGTACTTAGCTTTGTGAAAACATGACTTTCCCGGGAAGAAATCTACTTCTATAAGACAAGGAGACAGTCAAAATGGAAAGGATGAGTTTGATACGATTTAGAACACATAGTAACAAGGGAAAGTAGAGACCGTTTCATCTACCCTGAGACGTTACAGAGACTTATACAGAGAACCACTAGCAATAAGTATAAGAAAATAAGAGAGATGTAGATAACTGATAAAATCAGCGTTTTTCATGGAGATGGGAGTACTTAGGATTGTGAAAACATCTCTTTCCCAGAAACAAATCTACTTCTATAAGACAATGAGATAGTTAACATAAAAATGTGAGTTTCATAAGACTTAGAACAGATACTAACAAGAGAAAGTACAGAGCGATTCATCTACCCACTGAAGTTACAGAGATTTAGACAGAGGACTCCCAGCTGTAACTACAAAAAAATGAAAGAGACTTAGATAACTGGCAAAATCTATGTTGTTCGTGGAGTTCGGAGTACTTAGCATTGTGAAACCATCTCTTTTCCACAAACAAATCTACTTCTACAAGACTATGAAACACTGAAAATGGAATGGATGGGTTTCATACAATTTAGAACAGATAGCAACAAGAGATACTAGAGAGTGATTCATCTACCGAGAGACGTTACAGAGATTTTTAGAGAACTCCCAGCTATAACTACAAGAAAATAAGAGAGACTTAGATAACTGGCAAGATCTACGTTGTTGATGGAGTTGGGAGTACTTAACATTGTCAAAACATATCTCTCCCAGAGAGAAATCTACTTCTATAAGACCACAAGACAATGAACAGAGAAAGTATGAGATTCCTACGACTTAGAACAGACAGTAACAAGAGAAAGTACTTAGTGATTCGTCTACCGAGAGAAGTTACAGAGATTTGTACAGAGAACTCCCAGCTATAACTACAAGAAAATAGGAGAGATAACAGGCCAAATCTATGATCTTCATGGAGTTGGGAGTACTTAGCATTCTGAAAACATGACTTTCCCGGAAACAAGTCTACTTCTATAAGGCAACGAGACAGTGAACATAGAAATGATGATTTTCATATGACGTAGAACAGATAGTAACAAGAGAAAGAACACACTGATTCACCTACTGAGAGAAGTTACAGAGATTTACACAGAGAACTCCGAGCTATACCTACAAGAAAATAAGAGAGACTTAGATAACTGACAAAATCAACGTGGTTCATGGAGTTGGGAGTACTTAGCATTGTGAAAACATCTCTTTCCCAGAAACAAGTCTACTGCTATAAGACAACAAAACAGTGAACATAGAAAGGATGAGTTTCATATGACGTAGAACAGATAGTAACAAGAGAAAGTACAGAGTGATTCATGTACCCAGAGAAGTTACATAGATTCACACAGAGAACTCCCAGGTATAACTACAAGAAAATAAGAGAGACTTAGATAACAGGCCAAATCTATGATCTTCATGGAGTTCAGAGTACTTAGCATTCTGAAAAGATGACTTTCCCCGAAAGAAATCTACTTGTATAAGACAACAAGACAGGAACATAAAAGTATGAGTTTCATACAATTTATAACATAGCAACAAGAGAAACTACAGAGTGATTCATCTTCCCAGAGAAGTTACAGAGATTTATACAGAGAACTCCCAGCTATAACTACAAGAAAATGAGAGATACTTATATAACTGGCAAAATCTACGTTATTCATGGAGTTGGGAGTACTTAGTATTGTCAAAACTTACCTCTCCAAGAAAGAAGTCTACTTCTATAAGACAACAAGACAGTAAACAGAGAAAGTATGAGTTTCAAACGTTTTAGAACACATAGTAACATGAGAAAGTACTTAGTGATTCATCTACTGAGAGAAGTTACAGAGATTTACACAGAGAACTTCCAGCTATAACTACAAGAATATAAGAGAGACTTAGATAACTGACAGAACCAACGTTGTTCATGGAGTTGGAAGTACTTAGCATTGTGAAAACATCTCTTTCCCAGAAACAAATCTACTTCTACAAGACTATGAAACAGTGAAAATGGAAAGGATGAGTTTCATACGATTTAGAACAGATAGCAACAAGAGAAAGTAGACAGTGATTCATCTACCCAGAGACGTTACAGAGAATGATACAGAGAACTCCCAGCTATAACTACAAGAAAATAAGAGATACTCAGATAACTGGCAAAATCTACGTTGTTTATGGAGTTGGGAGTACTTAGCATTGTGAAAACATCACTTTCCCGGAAAGAAATCTACTTCTATAAGAGAAGGAGACAGTTAAAATGGAAAGGATGAGTTTCATACGATTTAGAACAAATAGTAACAAGAAAAAGTACAGAGCGTTTCATCTACCCAGAGACATTGCAGAGATTTATACAGAGAACCCCTAGCAATAAGTATAAGAAAATAAGAGAGATGTAGATAACTGATAAAATCAACGTTGTTCATGGAGTTGGGAGTACTTAGCATTGGGAAAACATCACTTTCGCAGAAAGAAATCTACTTCTATAAGACAACGAGACAGTGAACATAAAAGTATGAGTTTCATACGACTTAGAACAGATATTAACAAGAGAAACTACATAGTGAGTGGTCTACCCAGAGAAGTTACAAAGATTTATACAGAGTACCCCAGCAATAACTATAAGAAAATAAGGAGATTTAGATAACTGACTAAATCAACGTTGTTGATGGAGTTGGGAGTACTTAGCATTGTGAAAACATCTCTTTCTCAGAAATAAATCTACATCTAGAAGGCAACGAAACTGTGAAGATAGAAAGGATGACTTTCATATGATTTCTAACAGATAGTAACATGAGAAAGTACAGAGTCATTGATCTTCCTAGAGAAGTTACAGAGAGTTACACGGAGACCTCCCAGCTATTACTACAAGAAAATAAGAGAGACTTAGATAACTGACAAAATCAACGTTGTTCGTGGAGTTGGAAGTACTTAGCATTGTGAAAACATCTCTTTCCCAGAAAGAAATGTACTTCTATAGGACACTCCCAGTAGAAGTTCAAGCATCATTCTTATCTTTTTAGTAGATGATATGTTGGTACAAACCAAAAATCGCAAAGAATATATAAATAGACCCTCTAACTCATAGAGGAGTATACGAAATTCACCGGATACAAGAGAACTTCAGTAAATCATTAGAATTCCTTTACAGAAACAACGAGACAGTGAAGAGAAAAAGTAAAAGTTTCATACGATTTATAACAGATAGTAACAAGAGAAAGTACATAGTGATTCGTCTACCGAAAGAAGTTACAGAGATTTAGATGGAGATCTCCCAGCTATAACTACAAGAAAATAAGGGAGAGTTAGATAACTGGCAAAATCTACATTGTCCATGGAGTTGGGTGACATAACATTGTGAAAACATCTCTTTCCCAGAAAGATATCTACTTCTATAAGTGAACGAGACAGTGAAAAGATAAAGTATGAGTTTCAAACAATTTAATACAGATAGTAATAAAAGAAATTACATAGTGATTCATCTACCCAGAGAAGTTACAGAGATTTACACGGAGAATTCCCACCTATAACTACAAGGAAATAAGAGAGATTTAGAAAACTGGCAAAAGCTATGCTGTTCACGAAGATGGGAGATTTACACGGAGAATTCCCAGCTATAATTACAAGAAAATAAGAAAGACTTAGATAAGTAGCAAAATCTATGTTGTTCATGGAGTTGGGAGTACTTAGCATTGTGAAAACATCTTTCCCAGAAAGAAATCTAGTTGTATAAGGGAACGAGACAGTGAACACAGAAAGTACGAGTTTCATACGATTTAGAACAGATACTAACAAGAGAAAGTACATAGTGATTCATCTACCCATAGGAGTTACAGTGATTTACGCGGAGAATTCCCACCTATAACTACAAGGAAATAAGAGAGATTTAGAAAACTGGCAAAAGCTATGCTGTTCACGAAGATGGGAGTACTTAGCATTGTGAATACATCTCTTTCTCAGAAAGAAATATACTTGCATAAGATACTGCGAGTACACATTTCAGCAGCATTCTTATCTTTTTAGCCTATGATACGATGGTACATACAGAGACTCCCAAGGAATATATAAATAAACCCTCTAACGGATAGAGGAGTATACCAAATTGACAGATTACAAGAGAAACTTCAGTAAATCGGTAAGTTTCCGTGACAGAAATGAGACAGTGATCGGAGAAATTATGACTTCCATGCGATTTAGAACAGATATTATCAAGAGAAATTACATAATGATTCATCTACCCAGAGAGGTTAGAGATTTACAGAGAGAACTCCAGTTGTAACTAGAAGAAAATAAGAGAGACTTTGATAAGTGAGAAAATGTATGCTGTTCATCGAGATTGGAGTACTTAGCATTGTGAACACATCTCTTTCCCAGAAGGAAATCTACATCTATAAGACACTCCCAGTACAAGTTCCAGCATCCTTCTTATCTTTTTAGCAGATGATATGATGGTACATGCAGAGAATCCCAAGGAATATATAAATAACCCCTCTAACTGATAGGAGAATATGCCAATTTCACCGGATACAAGAGAAACTTCAGTAAATCCGTAGGATTCCTTGACAGAAACGAGACAATGAATGGAGAAATTATGAGTTTCATAGTGACAGTACCAGCCGTCAGACGAACAGAGCTGAGGGGAAAGTGCGAGTGCTGCATAAGACTGAAACAATCACATCGGGGGGACTCAGTCAAGCTCAGACACTGAACTATATTTTTCAGTTACATATATATTCTACATATTTCTTTGTTTCCTTTTCCCAAGCATTCTTTTGCTAGTCATATCGAAACCAGATCAGGGGCATGCTGACCTCTGCTTATTCTGAGGACAATGCTGGGTGTACAAGACTTGGAATGTGCTTAATTTAGATCTTGTTAATAAAAGAGTTAACTTGACCATATTCTGGCCTTGATTCGGGAAGTCTCGGCTTCCCATATCTCCGCCTTACTTATTCTATAAGTCAGCTGGCTCCCAGCTGTCCCATCTGCGTGTGTGTCTTAGGTTGCACTTACTGACTCTATCTCTTACCCATCATTGGAGTCCAAGTTCTTTGTGATTGAGTCCTGTCTTAGGTTGAGATAGTTCAGTTAAATGTCTTACCCGTCAGTGACTTCCACCGAAGTTTAGAATGTGAACGTGGGGGGTTCTCACCAAATCTGCAGTTTGAGACCCTGCACATCTATTAATAGTTACTACAGAGTTTTGCAAACTTGTTTAAGCAAACAAGGTGCGCAGAGTATTATCAAGAGGACAATTCCCCCTATCGTAATCATGGTGATCAATAGGTGCCAGATTTGGTCAAGAGGCCCGGAAAACATGTTTTTAAGATTATTCACAAGATTTTCAGCTGTCACAGCAGCATTAAACGGCACGTGGGCATGACTTAGTGCCATAATTTCTGAATGTAACTGTGCTGAGTCCAGAGTTTCATTAGTATGTTCCCACATACTTTCTAAATATTGTTTAACTCTCTCCCATGGATCAGTGCTTATATTATAAGTTTTGTTGGTCACACAAATCCAAGTATACTCAGCATGACAAGCCAATTTAGTCTGGTGTTGTAGGATTTGAACCTTGTTTCCTAGAAACTCTACAGTTTCAAATAGTAACTTTAATTTTTGTTCTACTTTCATGTCAAATATTTCTTGGGTACCCATGAGTCATAATATGTTATGTGTCACATCTTCTACAAATTGTGCAGGTTGTACATTTTGGTTAAGAGCCACAGCGGCCATAGTGATTGCGATTATAGAAGATACAAGTGCAGTTATTCCCAAAACAGCTAATCCCACAGCCCGCTTAGGCCTAATCAACTCTTGCAGTCTTTCTATCACTTGCAGCCCTCTATCCTGATACCAGGGTCCCGACAAGTTTACAGGCAGTACCACAAAGGGAGGCTGAGGTAGAACAATCATAAGTTCTCCTTCCCCAAGGGGGCCCACACAATTAGTAAGATTACAGTTACAGCATGTTATGTTGAAACGGGTTACATTGTGGCGGGTTTCATTGCCCTGTGTGGCAGTCATCTTTGTCCAAGTGATGTTCATATTTTCCTTACTGAGATTTCCTTTAAGTATTACATTGGTCCCCGCCACACAGGTGGTGACTGTTTTATTCAGGAGAGATTGGGCTTATTTATGTCCAAGTCCAGAGTTTTCTCCATTTCGGCCATTGGCAACATAGCCCCCTGTGTTATTTAGGTTGGTGATGTTGTAGCAGCTGCTGTACACTCCAGGGATGTTGTTTCCTAGGCAGAGTACTCGCCCTGTTCCTAGACCCGTGTAATTCCACACTCGCTGAATTGTTGTTTGATTGTAAGCAATGTGCATCTCCCGACCCCAAACACTGGCATGCAGCACTGGAGGACTCAGAACATATGCCCAGTATAGTGCCCCTTCAGCCACCGGGGTCATCAGGAGGAGCTACAGCCACACCGTCACCCTTGGGTTCCTCTGCCACGCGCACCAACCTCTGAGGAAGCCATCGCGCTTCATCAGCATCCTGCAGAAAAACACAAACATGCCTTCGTCCCCAGATAATTACAGGGTCAGGGCCGTTCCATACCCCTGTTAGGGAGTCCTTCCACTTTACTAAAGCGAAATGTGTGCGTGTATGTGGATGCCAGAAGCACTCTGCAGGCGACCGCCCGTCCCGGTCTAAAATTAAAAAATTTAAGATGAACAGTGAATGATTAAGGAGATTCTGAGGGGTACAGGGGTATAATTCTCCCTTTTTTATTTTTTCAAGTTGGTGTTTGAGGGTACTGTGGGCTCGTTCAACAATACCTTGGCCCTGGGGGTTATAAGGTATTCCTGTTTTGTGTTGAATGTGTAATTGTGTGCAAAAGGTTTGAAATGCCCGACCGGTGTAGCCGGTGCCGTTGTCAGTTTTTATGATTCGTGGCAGTCCTAAAATGGAGAAACACCGGAGACAGTGGGTTATAACGTGCTTACCTGCTTCACCTGCAATGGCGGTGGCAATGATGAAACTGGAAAATGTATCTATGGTAACGTGGACATACTTACTTTTACCAAAAGATGAGATATGAGTAACGTCCATTTGCCACAGGTGATTAGGTAGAAGACCTCGCAGGTTTATTCCATAATGGGGGACAGAAAGATGTTGTGGGCAAGTCTAACATTGTTTTACAATTTGCCTTGTGGCTTCCCGGGGTATTTGGAACATGCGGTGGAGACTACAACTATTTTGATGATGAATTGCATGAGAGGATTGAGCCTCCTGAATCTTAGAAACTCCAATGATTCGTGTGGCTTGATCAACAAGATTGTTTCCCTGTGAGAGGGGTCCCGGGAGCCCAGAATGTGCACGAACATGAGCAACAAAGAAACAGTGTGTTCACTCCCGGATACTGGTTTGTATTTGACTGAACAATTGATTAACTTCTGGATTGGCATCTTGGATAACTGGTGTGGTTTCAAGCCAAGGAAGAGCATTAGCAATATATTGACTATCAGTACAGAGGTTGAATGGCTGCTGTGCATACTGTTGAAATACCACAGCAATGGCTCGGAGCTCTACTATTTGTGCTGAGGCAGAAGAGGATGCAATCTGATAGAGTCTGCCGTTAATGGAATAGGCAAACGTACCATTAGAGGAGCCATCAGTAAATACCAAAGAGGCATTGTGAATGGGACGGAGGCTGGTGACTTTGGGGAGAACAAAGGCATGCTCTGAAGCAAATTGCAACAGCTTATGGGACGGGTAGTGAGATTCTAACTGTCCAGGGTATTGCGCCAATGCGATACCCCAGCTGTCGGAGTTGGTGAAGAGCCAATGAATTTTATATTTAGGAATTGGTAAGACAATTTTAGGGGGTTCTTTGCCGAAATATCGGCGAGCTTCTGTGCAACACTGTTGAACTAAGGCAGCTGGTATTTCATCATAGGGTTGTAGTACTCTGGAAGGAGATACGGGCAAGTGAATCCAAACAAGAGGACCCTCCTGCCAAAGAATGGCGGTTGGCATATGTTTTGTAGGAAGGACACAGGCACACCAGGTTCTGTCATAATCTAAGTATGTCACTTGTTGACTGGAAAGGGCCTTCTCAATATTTTGTAAGGCCAGGCGTCCCTCAACAGTAAGTTCTCTGAGAGGTGTAGGATTAGAATTTCCTTTAAGTATATCAAACAAGGGTTTAAGATCTGCCGTGGTTATTCCTAAGCTTGATCTGAGCCAATTAATGTCCCCCAAGAGCTTTTGAAAATCATTGAGGGTTTTTAAGTTGTCTTTCCATAGCTGAATTTTTTGAGGAATAATGTTTAGGATATAACAAATAACCCAAGTAAGAGAAAGATGAGGTTGTCTGAATTTTTTCAGGGGCAATTTGGAGTCCTGCTACTTGGAGGGCTGTGGAAAGCTCCAAGTAGACACTTAAAACATATCCCTCATTCTTATGAGACAGCAGGATATCATCCATGTAATGAATCATGTACATTTCAGGGTGGTTTTCAAGTACCTTTGCGATTGCTTGATCAACGAATTTTTGACGGAGAGTAGGACTGTTGGCCATTCCCTGGGGAAGTACCATCCAGTGGTACCGGCGCATGGGGCGAGCATAATTACAGATAGGAACACTGAAAGCAAAACGCTCACAATCTTTTGGGTGTAAAGGAATCGTGTAAAAGCAATCTTTTAAGTCAATTACTATTTTATGAGTGTTGGCTGGAATAGCAACAGGATGAGGAAGCCCAGGCTGAAGAGCACCCATAAGTTGCATAGTATTATTAACTTCCTGAAGGTCTTGCAATAGTCTACATTTTCCTGATTTCTTTTTCATTACAAAGATAGGCGAGTTCCATGGTGAGTTAGATGGTTTTATGTGGCCGCTGTCTAACTGTTCCTGCACCAACTTTTCTGCAGCTCTAATTTTTTCTTGATTCAGGGGCCGTTGGTCCACCCATACAGGCTCATCACTTTTCCATGTGATAGCATCTGCATGGGATGCAGGAGAATCAACAGCCTCTGTTAAAAATACCCTAACCCCATTCGTTTTGGAAGAGGCTGTGGCTGGATGGGTTCCACTCTTCCTTGGTTTTGGGTTCCCAATCCCTGTTGTGGGAGGAGTCCTTGATCTAGTAGCTGTTTAGTAACTAAAGGATTGGGACTGTGGAGATAAACCCCCACTTGTGACATGACATCCCTTCCCCATAAATTTATCGGAAGATGGGATACAATATAAGGTTGAAATGTTCCTGAGTGTCCCTCATCATCAGCCCAAGTCAGGATATTGCTACTTATTTCAGGGTCCTGAGTTTGTCCGATGCCCTTTAACTGAGTAAAACTGCTGTGTTTTGGCCACAGGCTAGGCCATTGGGCCAGGGTAATAACGGAACCATCGACTCCGGTGTCCAACAAACCCAAGAACCTTCGTCCCTGTATGATGAACTCCAACTCGGGGCGTTTGTGTCTGATGGCCTGCACCCAATGAGCATCTGAGGACCCAAATCCCTGACTGCCTCTGATTTTTCTTTTGCTTCTAAATTGTTCCTGTGTTCTGGGAAGTAACACAATTTGAGCAATTCTCTGTCAGGCCTCAATTACTGAGATCTGTTTGGGGGAGGAGGCCATAACTTTAATTTCCCCGTGGTAGTCTTCATCAATGACTCCAGGATGAATCTGAATGTCTTTTAAGGTGGTACTACTTCTTCCTAACAGGAGCCCAACCACGCCCTTGGGCAGAGGTCGTAGACCCCTGTAGCTAGGAACTGGACTCCCATGTCAGGGACTAGTACTGTGTGGGCAGCGGCACAGAGATCCAATCCTGCGCTGCCAGGGGTGGCTTTCCAGAGGTCACAAACGGATTGTCTCCCTGATCATTTGAGGGACTGCACTTGACTGCCCCATAACATTGATTAGGGGCCTGGGGCTGGCCCCTCTTCCCGTTTCCCTGCTGGATGGGATTCCCGTCCTTATCAGTTTTAGATTTGCATTCATTAGGCCAGTGCTTGCCTGCTTACACTTAGGACAAAGTCTGGGCGGGACACCTTTAGCCCCCTCCTTTTGTCCCCTTTTTGAGGGGCAGTCCCTGTACCAGGTGCCCTGATTGACCACACCCAAAACAGGCTCCGCGGCCGCCCTTCCCTCCGGTTTGCGAAATAGGACTTCTTCAATAGTTTTTCCCTGCAAGGCTGCGGCGAAGGTGACTCCTTGAACATAGCCAGGTCCTATATCAGCGTACAGTCTGATATAGTCCGATAAATCAGACCTTTTTCTCCATAGGCGGATGGCCGCTTGGCACGCCGAATTGGCATTTTCATAAGCTAGCTGTTTAATTAAGAGCGTTCCAGCTTCGGTGACGCCCAAAAGCCTTTCTGCTGTTTTTAAAAGGCGGGAGACAAAATCTTGATAGGGCTCATCAGGTCCCTGCCTAATCTTAGACAAGTCCTCAGTCGGCTTGCCTGTAGGGGGTAACTTGTTCCAGGCTTTTTTAGCAGCCGCATTGATTTGCGCATAAATTCCTGGGTTATACTGTAACTGATTACTCAGGTCGCCCAACTGCCCTTCCCCCACCAACATCTCGTAGGGAGCCGCGACCTGGTTGCGTCTATTTATGCCTGCAGTTGTTTGACATTGGTCTAAAAGCTCTAATTTCCACAGCAAAAAGAAATCCCCTCCCGAAAGACATGCTTTTGCCAGCATTTTCCAATCTGCCGGAGGCAGAGCGTCCGTGGCAATGCTTTCCAGCAGCGCCAGAGTAAAAGGCGCCGTAGGGCCATAGGACACGCTGGAAGTTTTTAGTTTTTAGTTCTTTTAATTGTTTAAAGGGAATTGGCCTATGCATTCTTTGTGGATTTCCCTGCTGATCTAATTCCTCATATACTGGATACAAATGCTCAAATCCCTACGTGCTCTCCCCTTTTCTAGCCGCTTGTTGAAGAGATGCCTGCAGAGGGGATATTTGCACTTTTATAGGCTAGAGCGGGGGTTGTTCTACCACCGCCACCACGGCTCCGGAACTGCCAGGTCGTCAGGTGGATCTAAGCCTGCTGTAACACTGGGTGTGGGGCTGGGCGGCAATGGAAGAATTAATGGTTTCAAGGGGAAAAATGAGTCAACAATTTATTAAGTTGCTGTTGCATCTCCTCAACAGCCTTAGGGAGACTGGGATCGCTTGCTGGAGGAGCAGGTTCTGCCAAATTGATCAGGGCTGCAGGGTGATCTCTGGAATGATATAAAGCAGCTGTCTCCTCTAAGTCGGCTGCGGACGCGGCGTCTAACTCCTCATTTTCCTCATTCTCTTTCTCCAAAAGAAGCGTGCTGGGGAGAATTCCATTACCAGCGCCGTTGCTTTCCCTTTCGTTTTCTGTTACCGAGGCGGGAGGAACCTTCTCTATTTCATGAGGGGGATCTAAACAATCCCTGACTAATGCCCAAAGACTAAAGGCATCTACAGTCTGGCCCATGGGCAGAAAAATAAGCTTTCATTTTTTTCTCCTGCTTTCATCCATGTTGCTAGATTAACACTGCCTTCTTCAGGAAAACAGGGATACATTTTCTCAACAAATTCAAGAAACCTTAAAAGTTGATAGTGCCCAACTTTCATACCCCGACCTTTTAGCATGTGTCGGAGCATTTGTGCGAATAGGACTCTACTGCTGGTAGTTCCCATTCCTCCCCTGATGTTTCTCTAATATCGCCGCCCCTTTACTTACCTCGTGTGCGCACCTTATAACTCGCGGCGGCTCCTCGCGGTATTCTTTCGTACCTCAGGTCCCTTGTTCGGGTGCCACTTGACGGTACCAGCCGTCAGAAGAACAGAGCTGAGGGGAAAGCAGCGCGGAAGCTGAATAAGACCGAAACAATCACATCCGGGGGGACTCAGTCCAGCTGAGACACTGAACTTTGTTTTTCAGTTACATATATATTCTACACATTTCCTTGTTTCCTTTTCCCAAGCATTCTTTTGCTAGTCATATCGAAACCAGATCAGGGGCATGCTGACCCCTGCTTATTCTGAGGACAATGCTGGGTGTACAATACTTGGAATGTGCTTAATTTAGATCTCGTTAAAACAAGAGTTAACTTGACCATATTCAGCCCTTGATTCAGGAAGTCTCAGCTTCCCACACCACAGGATTTATAACAGATAGTAACAAGAGAGAGTACATAGTGATTCACCTACCCAGAGAAGTTACAGAGATTTACTCACCGATCTCCCAGCCGTAACTACAAGAAAATAACAGAGACTTACATGAGTGGCAAAATGGACGCTGT
Source organism: Heterohyrax brucei (assembly GCA_028571685.1). Classification (NCBI taxonomy): domain Eukaryota; kingdom Metazoa; phylum Chordata; class Mammalia; order Hyracoidea; family Procaviidae; genus Heterohyrax; species Heterohyrax brucei. Next base: position 18,408,616 of record CM053146.1, read on the forward strand.
TCATGGAGATGGGAGCACTTACCATTGTGAAAACATCTCTTTCCGAGAAAGAAATCTACGTCTGTAAGACACTGCTAGTACAAGTTCCAGCATCCTTCTTATCTTTTTAGCAGATGATACGATGGTGCATGCCGAGAATCGCAAGGAATATATAAATAAACACTTTAACTGATAGGGGAGTATACCAAATTCACAGGATACAAGAGAAACTTCAGTAAATCAGCAGGATTCCTTCACAGAAACAACGAGACAGTGAAGGGGGAAATTATGAGTTCCATGTGATTCAGAACAGATAGTAACAATAGAAAGTACATAGTGATTCATCTACCCAGAGAAGTTACAGAGATTTACACAGAGAACTCCCCGCCGTAAGTACAAGACAATAAGAGAGACTTAGATAACTGGCAAAATCTATGCTGTTCATGGAGATGGGCGTACTTAGCATTGTCAAAACATCTCTTTCCCAGAAAGAAACTGCTTCTGTAAGACACTCCCAGTACAACTTCCAGCAACATTCTTATATTTTTACCAGATGATACAATGGTACATGCCGCGAATCTCAAGGAATGTATAAATAAACCCTCTAAATGATAGGGTGTATTCCAAATTCACGGGATAGAAGAGAGACTTTGTAAATGAGAAGGATTCCTTGACAGAAACAACGAGATAGTCAACGGAGAAACTATGAGTTCCATATTATTTAGAAAAGATAGTAACAAGAGAAAGTACATAGTGATTCAACTACTTCCATTTAATGATGGATTGCTGCTGTGCATGTTCAATTTTATGGTTTTGTGAATCAGACAACACCCAATTCTTGATGGGCAGCTGACGCAGCATGGTAACTTTTGGCCCATGTTTAAGCATTTAGTCTCTATTAAGGCCCAGTAACAAGCCGAAAGCTGTTTCACAAAAAGAAAATACTTATTTGCAGAAGATGGCAGGGCTTTGCTCCTAAATTCTAAGGATATGCTCTGTGATTCATCAATAAAGGCCCTCCAAAGACTCCAAACATCATCTCTATCTGCCATTGACACTTCAAGCACTATTGAATCTGTTAGATCATATGGTCCAAGTGACAGAACTGTTTGTACAGCAGCCTGAACCTACTGCAGAGCCTTCTCTTGGTCTGAGCCCCACTCAAAACTAGCAGTTTTTTGAGTCACTTCATAGGCTGGAGTTGCACACCCAAAAAAGTCACATGCTGCTTTCAAACTTCAAAAAGGCCCAAAAGGCAGACCTCCATTTTAGCTGTAGAAGGGGCCAGATGCAGTAACTTACTTATCCTCCCACACTACTGGACCCCTAGAAATTTCACCAAGGTGGAAGTCACTTAAAATTTTGTCATATTAACTTCCCACCCTCTAGGATACAAGCATGTTCCTAATAAGTCTGGAATCATTGACATTTCTTCCTTACTAGATCAAATCAGCATAATGTCATAGTGTAATGGACCAGTGTGTCATCTTGTGGAAGGGAAAGACAATTAAGTTCCCTGTGGACCAAACTGTGACACAGGGTTGGAGAGGTGATATACTGTAAGGTAGGATAGTAAAGGTGTATTGCTGGCCTTGCCAGCTGAAGACAAACTGCTTTTGGTGTTCATTTGAAACCAGAATAAAGAAATTGGCATTGGCCAAATCAATAGATGCATAATAGATATCAGGAGATGTGTTAATTTGCTCAAGCAATGAAGCCACATCTGGAGCAGCTACAATTTGGAGTCACCACCTAGTTAAGTTTATGATAATCCATTGTCATTCCCCAAGATAAGCCTGATTTTTGCACCGGCCAAATAGGCATGTTGAATGGGGGTATGGTGGGAATCATGACTCCTGCATCCTTCAAGTCCTTGATATTGGCCGTAACCTCTGTAATTTGTCCAAGAATATGGTGTTGCTTTTGTTTTACTGTTTTCCTAGATAACGGCTGTTCTAATGGCTTCCATTTGTCTTTTCCTACCACAAAAGTCCTTATTCCACTTGTCAGGTAACTCTCAGTGTGGGAGTTCTGCCAACTGCTGTGTATATGTGTTTCAATTATGCATTCTATAACTGGGGAAATCACTACAGGGTGGGCTTGGGGACTCACTGCTTCCATTGTGAGAGGAACTTGAGCTCAGATTACATTAATAACCAGTACTCAGTATGCTCCTATTCTGACTGATGGGTTACTGTGGTATTTTGGGTCTCTTGGAATTAGTGTCAGTTCAGAGCTAGTATCCAGTAATCCTCAAAAAAATCTGATAACTTTTTTTCTCTTTAATGAATAGGCACACTCATAAAAAGGCATAGTTCACTTTGGGGAAGGCTGGAAAAAAATTAATATAGATTTTTAGCAGTGTAGTAGGGTCCTTCCTCAAGGGACCTGGCCTGCCCTACAACCAAGGGGTTGTGGTTATGTAAACTGTCTCAGGTCTAGGAATTGATTGAGGGGCAGTGACTCTATTCTAGTGATTCAGGTTGGACTACATTTGATTTGACTTAAAATTCTTCTAATTATATAGGTCAAGTAAGTCTTGTGTAAATTTCTCATCTATTTCATTCCTAGGGACACCATGCCTAAGTAACCAATGCCATAAGTCCATTTAAGTCAGAGTATAATGATTACTGCTTTGACTCTGCTGTCCATTATGGTAACCACACCCGCCTGTCTTTGTCAACTGAGTGCCACCACTTGGCCTCTGCTACTACTGGGTCCAATCAGCCCAATTTTAGTTTGGTGTCTTAATTTCATTAGGGTAGTTGCCACTGTCAAATCTGATTTACATAAAATAGCAATCACAGCAGTCTTCAAAGATGCTAGGGCTCTCTTCACAAAATTATTCCTCATTATTGTGTTCAAAGGTGTGTACTTCGGGCACTCCATGTGTGGGTCAGTGGGTCTAACCTGATAATCTACTTTAAGCCTTTGGATACTTTCTTCTATAGTGTACCAAGGCAAGTCTTCAGCTTGATTTAGTATAGACCATGTGTAATCTTTGCTTCAGTGAGCCAGCCAAAGAAACTGTTAGATCCTTTCCTAATCTCTCAAGCTGAAACTTTGGATGAAACTCCATGCTTACAAACACTAGGAGAGAAAATAGATAACTAGGAACTCCTAAAAATCAAATACTGACCCTCACCTACAGACTTCCCCAAAAGAATTTAAGATACAACCAACAGACTGGAGAAAAACTTTGGCTACTGAGAATCTGATCAGCATCTAATTTTTGTAATCTACAAGATATTGTATAACCTCAACAAGAAAAAGACAAATAGCCAAATGAAAAAGTGGGCAAAGGATATGAACAGGCATTTCACCAAAGAAGACATCCAGGTAGCTAACAGATACTTAAGGAAAGGCTCATGATAGTTAGCCATTAGAGAAATTGAAATCAAAATTACAATGTAATAACATCTCATCACAACAAGGCTGACATTAATCCAAAAACCACAAAAATAATAAATGTTGGAGAGGCTATGGAGAGACTGAAACACTTACACACTGTTGGTGGGAAGGCAAAATGGTATGACCACTTTGGGAATCAATTTGGGGTATTCTTAAAAAGCTAGAAACAGAAATACCAACCATCCAGGAATCCCACTTCTTAGAATATATTTTAGAGGAATAAGGGCTGCTGTAGGAATAGATACGTGTATACCGTGTTTATTTCAGCACTATCTGCAATAGCAAAAAGATCACTCAATCCAGGCTTCCATCAAAAGATAAATGGATAAACAAGCTATAGTATATTTACACAATGGAGTACTTCGCAATGATAAAGAACAGTGATGATCTCGGGAGACATCTCACTCAACATGGAGGAACCTGGAAGACATTACACTGAGTGAAACTGGTCAGTTGCAAAAGGACAAATATTGCATGAGACCACTATTATAAGGACTAAAAAATAAGTTGAACACAGGAGAAAACAGTCTTTGCTAGTTGCAAGGTTGGGAAAGGAGAGCAAAGGGGATGCCTTTATTAGATAACAGGTAGGAACTGGGTTAAGTGAAAGAAGGGCCAGCATGCATTAGAGGGGAGGTCAGCACAGCTGCACCAAGCCAAAAGCTAAGAAGCTTCCTAAATACAACCCAACACTTTGAAAGACAGAATATCAGCGGAAGGGGCCTGGGGATTATGGTTTCAGGGGACATCTAGGTCAACTGGCATAATAATTTTTTTTTAAATATTTATTGTGATTAAGTGAAAGCTTAAGCTTACAATCCCAGTTAACTAGCCATACAAAACCCCATACACACACCTCTATGTAGCTCTAGCTTCTCTCCCAACTCTCTGACAGCACATTCCTGCTTTCCATACTTTACTTCTCGTATGCATTTAGTCAACTCCTATCCCCTCCTCTCTACCCTCCCATCTCATTTCTCAGAGAGCCTCCTGTCTTATAGTCCTGCCTGATTTTTTTTTTTCTGAAGAATAACAAAGATTTTTAAGAAAATATTCTGTGTTCCACTTTGGTGCATGGCTTCTGGGATCTTAAAATCTAGCAAGTGGCCATCTAAGTGGTATCAACAGATGTCAACCCACTTGGAGCACAGGAGAATGAAAAACAGGAAAATGTGAGTCCAAGAGACAGAAAAGGTCAGAAAATCTAGAGGCTACATCAGCATGAGACCAGAACTAGGTGGTGCTTCACTACCACCAATGCCTGCTCTGTCAAGGAATACAGCATAGTGTCCCTGATATAGCAAGAGTAAAAATGAGTGTACAGAACTAGAACTCTATTGAAAAGACCAGACTTGATGGACTGACCATCTGGAGGGTTCCTGGAAGACATGGTCTCCAAACTGTTAACCCGGAGAGGTGGGGTGGTGGAGTTCCTGAAGCCAACTCTTCAGATAAAGATTGGACTGGACTATGCGACATAAAGTGATACTGACAAGAGTGTGTGTATTAGCTTAAGTAGATGCATTAGGCTGTCTTGGCAGCTCCTGTCCAGATGTGAGATAAGAGGAAGAAGGCGGATGAGAGCTGGTTGAATGCACATGGGACATACAAGATGGAAAGGAGGAGTGCGCTGTCATACGGTGGGAGAGCAGCTAGAGTTACATAGCAGTGTGTGTGTTAAGTTTCTGTATAACAAATTGACTTGGATTATAAACTTTCACTGAAAGTACACTAATTTTTTTAAGATTGTGATTAGTGGGCCCTTATCAATAAAATCAGGCTGATCCATCTTCATATTCCTTGCACTATTATCCCATACTCTCAATAGCTGTTATGACATATATTCCCCTGGTTTCCGTTTGTATGCATTAGAAAGGCCAAGCAGATTTTTTGAAGAGCAACATACTTCCTCCTGGGTCACTCTTTGTACTTCATCTCTTGTGACTCTCTGGAACTTAAGTGTAGTTGTAGGTCAAAGTGGTGGGGATATGTTCTGAGAACTCTCAGCAGTGTCTCCTAAGGCATCTGTCTCAAGCAATATCTTAGGCAATGGCTCAGACACCACCCCAGGAGACATCTCAGACTGCATCTTCAGACATAGTTAGGTTAGTTTTAACAGACGAGGATGGAAGGACTAATGGTTTTTCTGCAGAGAGTGGTTTAGCAGACAAAGGTGTCATAATCTCTTCAAATGAGAATAAGGGAGGGCTAGTTCTCTGGCAGTTCTTTTGGCAGGAGTTATTCAATGGAATCTAGGGTCTGCGTGGTCCCAGTTGCCTGATTATCTGCCCTTATGTCCCCTTCCCAAATTTCAGGATCTCATTTCTTTAATGTCCTTACTCAAACTTCAGGCACAATTTGAGGTTAGAGATTCAATGGATGTTGTAATTTAGTCATGCTTACAGTATCATCTCTGTTACTACAAGTAATTAATTTTCTTTAGGGGAACAACTGACAACTTAAAGGTCATTTTTACAGCATTTGCACTGTGGCTCTATTACCTTGAACTCTTTCTTTTGTCGCTTTGTCTAGCAAAAGCAGGACCAACCAATCAGCTTTCTTGTATTTCTTATATTTCTAATTCTGACAAATTGTATAAATGTATCAAGTGTGATCACTCAGAGCCTTGTCTCGCAACAAAACTTGATCTACTGGTGGTAATTGTTCTGTGTATTTCTATTGCTACCTGATGAACAGTACCCTCTTTACTACTGGAAGCATAATCATCAACATCTTGAAGACCAGCCAGCTTAGTAACTAATTCAGAAAACTCATCCTTACAATTTTGTTTCCCTAGCACCACTCTCAGTACCAAATGTCTTAGGCTGAGTTCTTTAGAGAAGAAAAACCAATGAAGTTTATGCATATACTTCCTGTATGTAGATATATACTTCATATATACATATATATGTGTATATCTTGTATATATTTTAAAAAATGGCTCATGCAGTTGTAGAAGCTGGTAAGTCCTAAGTCCATGGGTCTGGCAGTAGACTGGTAGACTGGAGGCTTCTCCTGACTCACGTAGCTGGAGGGACAGGCGAAGCCAAGACCAGCAGAAAAGATGGCAGGCCACTGGCTCAAGTTCCAAGCACTGGAGATCAGATGAATGATGAGACAGATGCAGGATCCAGAGCCAACAAAAGCCAATGAACTTTGCCAGAGGAATCATATATATTGGAAGCAGACCACACCTCCAAAGAAATTCCACTTCAAAGTGATCACCTGATCACATCAGGTCACATGATGAAGGTGATTACATTTATATCACAAAATGGAGAGCACATCATTACGTGACTCCCACATTCCATCATTACACAGCTGCCAAACTACATTGTTATGTAACTGCCAAACTACTGAGAATCACGGCAAGCCAAGCTGACACATAACCATACCTGTAACATCAGTCCCTTTTAATTTTAGCCAATCTAGAGAGTTTTTGGCTGCCTGAGTGGCAAAAACTGCTAAGTACTCAGCTCTAAATGGAAAGGTTGGTGGTTCAAGGTCACTTCGGAAGACAGGCCTGGTGATCTGATTCTGAAAGTTCACAGCCATTGAAAACCCTACAAAGCAGTTCTACTCTGACACACATGGAGTCTCCAGGAGTTGGAATTGACTTGATGGCAACTGGTTGTTTTATTATTATTATTTGGTTTAGTGTTTATCTGGATATGATATCTCATTGTAGCTTTCATTTTTCATCTTTTTCAGTGTTGGTTTTGTGTTTGTTAAGATTCCTGTATTACATTTCTTGTTTTGATTTGTCCTATTATTAGTTTGCTTTGTGGCTACCCCTTTGATCCTCTTTAATATTCTAAGTTTAAACCAATTTTTAATTTCTGTATATCTTCTTAATTTTCTCTCCATCTGGAAGGGTTATGTCTACCGTAATGTATCCCTCTTTACAGTGTGGTGATACAATTTCACCATCATATTTGAGAGACAATTTTGCAGGACATATAATTCCTGATTGGAAGTTTTTCTCCTTCAAAGCTTCGTATGTGTCATCCCACTACTTTCTTGTCAACATGGTTTCAGCATAGAAGTCAGACAAAAGTCTACAGGGCTTCCCTTTTTATGTTAGTTTTGCTTTAAGCCTCACTGCCTTTGAGAGTCTGTCTTTATGGTTCATACGTCTTGGTGTGTTTCTTTTGGGGTCTAGTTTTAGTGGTGTTCAATAAACATCTTGAATATATTTTCTCTTTCATGATTTTCAGGGAAGTTTTCTGTCAGCAACTCTTCAACAACTCTCTTTGTATTTTCTGCTACCCCTCCCCGTTCAGGAAGTCCAATTATTCATAGACTATTTGTCATGGATTGAACTGTGTTCCCCCAAAATGTGTCTAGCCTTGTGGATGGGCCATGATTCCCAATATTTTATGGTTGTCCTCCATTTTGTGATTTTCCTATTCTGTATGTTAAAGGATAGGGTGGTACTATAAAGGTACTGTAAAGGGAGTTTCCCGGGCGTATGGCTTGCACCACCCTTTATCCTTTCATCCTGCAAGAGATAAAAGGAAAAAGAAGCAAACAGAGAATTGGGAACCTCACACTATGAGGAACGCAGCACCAGAAGAAGAGTGTATCCTTCAGACCTGAGGTTCCCGTGCCAAGATGCTCCCTGGCCAAAGGCTATGCAACACAAGGACTTTTCTCCAAAGCCAACAGAGGGAAAGACTTCCCCTGGCAAGGAAGGTGCCTTACTTATGGAGTGTCTGGGGTGCTGTCAGCCAAGCTATGATGTGGCTCAGTGAAGGGCAGAGGAAATGACACACTCAGGCCACCAGTCACCACTGAGGCACACTCAGGCACCAGTCACCACTGTGTTCTCTAGCTGCTCTTCACATAAAAAAGATGTGTTTCCACTGAGAGAGAAGTTGGCCAGCAGCAGCTGAAAGCAACAGGGCCCTCAGGAGTGGCAGTCTCTGCCTCCTGGCTGACAGAGACAGCTCCTTGTAGGCCATCCCCAGATGGTATGATATTGCTCAAGAAGGTGAGCAGTTGGGCCACTGCTGCACTTGACTGCCAGCCCCTAGTATGATCCCTAGGTATGATCGTCTTAAAAATAGCTTTCTTCTGCAAGAAGCATTATCTAGATAGGCACCATTGCTCAGCATGGGAATCAATCCCAGATGAGACCTCAGGCATAGCTAACTCCTTCTTTCAGCTGACCAGTGGTGTCCCAGCTGAACCACTTTTCCTACACTGAGTCAGTAGCATCTGTGGTGCAGCTCAGAGAGGAGAGAGCGGAGAGGCATTGACACCCTTGGTCAGCAGCCACAGCTGGGTTCCCCAGATGTGGCTGTCCCAATCACAGTCTCTCTGCTGAGGAATACGGTATTAAGCACTGCAGTTCAGCACAGTAGCTAGCTTGTGCCAGGCTTATAGGCTTGATAGTCCTAGTCCCAGCCTTCTGGTTAACAAAGAAGGTGTCTGTTTTAGTCAGCTAGTGCAGTTCTAACAGAAATGTCACAGAGTGGATGGCTTTAACAAAGGAAGGTTTATTGAGTCTGGTAGGCTACAAGTCCAAATTCAGGATGTTTGCTCCAGGGGAAGACTTTTCCCCATTTTGGCTCTGGAGGAAAGTCCGGTGTTGCATCAGTCTTTGTCCAGGGAGCATCCTGGTGCAGGAAACTCAGGTATGAAGGATGCAGTCTTCTCCCAGTGCTGCCTTCTTGATGGTGTGAGGTTCCCAATTCTCTGTTTGCTTCTCTTTCCTTTTATCTCTTGTAGGATGAAAGGATTAAGGGTGCGGCAAGCCACACTCCAGGGAAACTGCCTTTACAGTGGAGCAGGGAAGTGATCTTCTGAAGGCTGTTACAGTCTCACCCTAATCCTTTAAAATACAGCACAGTAAAATCCCCAAATGGAGGACAATCATAGAATACAGGGAATCATGGTCACGTGGCTACACCTATTTTGGGCGGGACACAGTTAAATCCATGAGAGTGTCTGTACCTGTAATCCTCTCAAAAGATGCACCAACAAAGGCAGGACTTAGTGCACCACTGCCTCACCTCTGACAAAGGTAGTTTCCCTCTGCTTGTTATGCAGTCCAATCTCACAACCCTACACCAGATCTTGGGTCTCCAAGAATGTCCACATTGTTCTATTCAATTATTTTTCTAGGCCTTAGTTCTCAGAGGAAATCAAGGAGACATGTGTCTAATCTGTGATATTTGCCCCACCTCTCACAGTTTTCATTTTTGACCCTCATTTTTTTATTGTGGTTAAGTGGAAGGTTACAATTACAAAAACTTACACACTCTTTGCCATGTGACCCCAGCTACACTCCCCACACTGTGACAGCATGCTTCTCCCTCCAACCCATACTTCTCATGTCCATTTAACCAACTTCTGTGCCACTCCAATGTTCTCGCTCGCCTCTGAGCAGGAGCTGTCCACTTAGTTTCCTTTATATGTCCAAACCAAGAACACACTCTTCACCAGTATCACTCTGTGGCTTATATATCAGTTCAATTTTTGTCCAAACTGGATGAGTTGGCCTCCAGAGTGGTTTGAGTTGTGAGTCAACAGAGAGTTTGGGGACCATGTGTTCCAGAGATCCTTAAGTCTGTCAGACCATGAAGTCTGGTCTTTTTACTAGATTTCAAGTTATATATCCCACATTTCTTCTTCATGTTTCCCATCCCCCTGCTCCACCAGAGACTCTTCATTAAGCTCCTACAAGGGCAGTCATTCATGGTGGCAGCTGGGCCCCATCTAGTTCTGATCTCATGTTGATGTTCTATATTGCCCTTTCTGTCTCTTAGGCTTGCATTTTCCTCTTGCTCTTCTTTCTCTTTTGCTCCAGATGGTTGAGACCAGTTAATGCTTCTTAAATGACTGTTTGCTAGCTTGTAAGACCCCAGACACCAAATAAAAAAAAAGAAGAAGAAAAAGAACAAGTGGACAATGCTCATCAAAATGGAATGCAGAATATTTGCTTTAAAAAGTTTGTTAGACTGATTGACCCAGATATCCCTTGAAGTCATGGTCTCTGGAGATCTTTCCCTGGAAGTGTTAGGTTTTATTTAGAATATTTCTAAACTTTGGGTTTCATCCATTTGTTCTGACTTCTCTGTTGTGTGTTATTTCTCCTTCACTGAAAATAGTTCTTGTCAATTATTAATGAATACTCCTCTCCCTCGCATCAAAGAATGTTTTCTTCTGTGTTTAAACTAACTCTTGAGTCTTTATAATAGTGGTCTCATGCAGCATTTGTCCTTTTGCAATAGACTAATCTCACTCAGCACAACGTCTTCCAGATTGTCTATTTCATGAGATGTTTCACAAATTCATCATTGTTGTTTATCATCACAAAGTATTCCATTGTGTGAATATACCATAATTTGCTTATACATTGTTTGTTGAAGGTCACATAGGTTGATTCACCCTTATCTTTTTACTATTGTGAATAGTGCTGCAATGAACATCAGTGTGCTTATATCGATTTCTTTATCTATTTATTTATTCATTCATTCATTCTCTAGCATATGTTCCAAGACATGAGATTGCTGGATCTCATGGTATTTAGATTTCTAGCTTTTTTTGGAAGTGCCAGATTGATTTCCAAAGTGGTTTTACCATTTTACATTCCCACCAGCAGTGCATAAGTGTTCCAGTCTCTCTACAGCTTCTCCAACATTTATTATTTTGCTTTTGGTTTCAGTCTTGTTGGGGTGAAGTGGTTTTAATTTGCGTTTCTCTAATGGTTAATGACTGAGAGCATTTTCTCACGTATCTGTGAGCTGCCTGAATGTCTTCTTTGGTGAAATTCTGTTCATAGCCTTCACTCATTTTTAATTTGATTCTTTGTCATTTTGTTGTAGAGATTTTGCAGTATCTTGTACATTGCAGAGACTAGACATGGATGGAATTGTGGTAGTCAAAATATTTTTCCCAACTTGTAGCTTTTCTTTTCACTCCTTTGATGAAGTCTTTGGATGAGAACAAGTGTTCGCTTTTTAGGAGTTCCCAGTTATCTGTTGTCTCTTCCTCTGTACATTTCATAATCTATTTATGCTTTGTGTTAGGGCTGCCAGCATTGTCTATCTTTTCTTTCATAATCTTTATCCTTTCAGATTTCATATTTAGTTTACTGATCCTTTTTGAATGGTTTTTGTGTGGTGTGAGATATGGGTCTTGTTTGATTTTTTGCACATGGATATCTAGTTATGCCAACTTCATTTGTTAAGGAGACATTCTTTGCCCCAGTTTATAGAGTTTAGGCCTTTGTCAAATATCAGCTGCACATAGTCGGACTATTTTATATCCAGATTTTCAGTTCAGTTCCATTGGTCTATGTGCCTGTTATTGTAACAGTACAAGTTGTTTTGACTACCATAGCAGTATAATAGGTTCTAATGCCAGGTAGTATGAGCCTTTCCACTTTATTATTCTTCTTCAGTATTACTTTACTTATCTAGGACTTCTTCCCTTTTCATATGCAATTGGCGTTTGGTTTCTCCATCTCCAGAAAAAATTCCATTGGAATTTGGATTGGGATTGTATTGTATATGTAGATCACTCCTGGTAGAATAGACATTTTCACAATGTTGAATCTCGCTATCCATGAGCAAGATAGGCTTTTCCACTTTTATTGGTCTCTTGCTTTCTTGCAGTAGAGTCTTGTAGTTTTCTTTGTATATGAGGTCTGATAATTAAGTTCTCAAACTTGCCACTATATCTTTATGTTGGCAGAACTGTACAAACAACTCAATAAGGTTCCATAACCTTGGTGTTTTAGTCAGCTAATGCTGCTCTAACAGAAATACCACAAGTGGATGGCTTTAAAAAAAAAAAAAGAATTTTATTTGTCACAGCCCAGTAAGTTAAAAGTCAAAATACAGGGTACCAGCTCCAGTGGGAAGTCTTTCTCTGCTGGCACTGGAGAGAAAGTCCTTGTTGTCAATTTTCCCCTGGACTGGAGGCTTTTGATGTGCAGGGACCCTGGTCCTCTCCAAAGGACATGCTCAGCTCCAAGTACGGCTTTCTTTCTTGATGGTATAAGATCCACAAATCCTAGCTTGCCTCCCTTTCTTCCTATATCTCAAGAGATCACCTCAAAGCACAACACAAACCTACACATTGAATCTTGCTCTACCAGCAAAATAGCACCCATCCACCCTCATTAACATCATAGAAGCAGGAATTCCAACATGGGGGAACATCACACAAAGACCAGGAATTATGGCCTAGCCAAACTGCTGTAGAGTTTTTAGGGAACACAATTCAATTCACAACACTTGGTATATCAGTATCTCACAGCTGTGTCAACATGTGTTGGTGTCTTGCTAAGCAGGGTTGATTATCATTGTATGTTTCTATGTGTCATCACAAGAAGGTTGGAGCTTGAGTTAGAGTAATGAACAAACATTAAATTTCTTGTTAAACTTGGAAAGAGTGGCAGTGAAATCAGGGACATGCTAGTCTAAGTTTATGGGGAGAATGCCCTGAAGAAAATGGTGTACAAATGGATTAAAGGTTTTTCTGAGGCGAGAGAAACCATCACTGATGAAGAGAGGTCAGGGTGGCCAGTAACAAGCAGAACTGACATAAACAAAGCAAATATTTGTTGAACTGTGCATCAAAATCATCAGTGGACTGTGAGAAGTGTAGCAGATGAAGTAAGCATTGATAGAGAAACAGTTAGGAAAACCTTAACTGAAAATCTTGGCATGAGAAAAGCTTGTGTAAAGATGGTCCCGAAGGAGCTCACCAATGAATAAAATCAAAGGAGAGTTGAAGTATGTTGAGACCTTTTGGAGAGGCAAGACGATGTTTGGGGCCATGTTATCACCGGTGATGAAACATGGGTTTATCAGTACAACACTGAAACAAAGTATCACAGTGCCCGATGGAAGTCATCCAATTACCCACAACTAAAAACTTTCACCTATCCAAATCAAGAGTCAAAATGATGTTGCTAACTTTTTTGATATCAGACGAATTATTCATTATGAATATTTACCAAATGGATAAAGAGTTAACTAGATTAACTATTTGGAAGTGCTAAAAAGGCTTCTTGAAAAAGTTAGATGAAAATGACCTGAACTTTTCTCCACGTGGCTCTTTTCTCCACACATGGCTCTTGCATCACTACAATGCACCAGCTCACACGACACTGTCTAGCCAATAAACAACTGTCTTAGAATACTCTCCTACTCACTTAATATGGCCCTCAATGACTTTTTCTTTACTCTAAGATAAGCCAGCCAAGGAAATATTAGAAGGAAGACATTTTTATGACATTCAGAACATCAAGGGTAATATAACAACTCTGATGGCCATTCCAGGAAAAGAGTTCCAAATTGCTTTAAAGGGTTGACTAGGTGCTGGCATCAGTCCATAGCTTCCCAAGGCTGTACTTCAAAGGTTACTGTAGTGAAATTCAGCAATGAGGTATGTAGCACTTTGTCTAAGATGAGTTCGTGAACGTAATTGTCAGACTGCGTAGGTCTGTTTCAGCTCTGATAAGATTTTTTCCTAAGTATTTTATGTTCTTGGGGGCTGTTGTGAATGGTATTGATTCAATGATTTCCTCTTTCACATTCTGTTTGTTGGTGTAGAGGAATCCAACTGATTTTTGTATGTTTTCCTCAAATTCTTATTTTTTGCTGATCCATTCGTTTCAGTAGGTTTTTTTGTGTGTGTGTGTGTGTGGATTCTTTACAAGATTTTCTGAGTGTAAGATCATATAATCTGTGAATAGAGATACTTTTACTTTTTCCCTACCAATTCAGGTGCTCTTTCTTTCTTTTCCTAGTGTGATTGCTCTGGCTAGAACCTGCAGCATAATGCTGAGTAGAAGTAATGACAAAGTGCATTCTTGTCTGGTTCCTGTTCTCAAGGGAAATACTTTTACACTCTTTCCATTTAAGATGATGTTGACTGTTGGTTTCACATAGATGCACCTTATTATGTTGAGGAATTTCTCTTCTATTGTCATTTTGCTGAGAGTTTTTAACATGAATGGATGTTGAACTTTGTCAAATGCCTTTTTGCATCAGTTGATAAAATCAGGTGGTTCTCGTCTTTTGTTTTATTTATGTGTTTGGTTACTTGGATTGTTTTTCTAATGTTGAACCATCCCTGCATCCCTGGTATGAATCCACTTGGTCATGGTGAATTATTTTTTTTGATATGTTGTTGAATTCTATTGCTAGAATTTTGTTGAAGTTTTTCTGCATCTAAGTTTATGAGACAGACTAGTCTGTAATTTTCTTTTTTGTGGTGTATTTACCTGGTTATGGTATCAGAGTCATGCTGTCTTCATAGAATAAATTTAAGAATATTCCATCATTTTCTATGCTCTGAAATACTTTTAATAATAATGATGTTAACTCTTCTCTGAAAGTTTGATAGAATTCTCCAGTGAAGTCATCAGGGCCAGGGCTTTATTTTTGGGGGAGTTTTTTAAATTACCTTTGTAATCTCTTCTTGTTATGGGTTTATTTAGTTGTTCTACCTCTATTTGTGTTAGTTTAGGTAGATAGTGTGTCTCTGAAAAGCTGTACATTTCCACTAGGTTTTGGAATTTGTTAGAGAACGATTTTTTGTAGTATTCTGTTCTAATTTTTTTTAATTTCAATTGGATCTGTTCGATATTGTCCATCTCATTTCTTATTTGGGTTATTTGTTTTCCCTCCTGTTTTTCTCTTGTCTGTTTGGCCATTGGTTTATCAATGTTACTGATCTTTTCAAATAACCAGCTTTTGGACTTAACTCATTGAATTGATTTTCTATTCTCTATCTTATTTAATTACGCTCTAAATTTTTATTATTTGCTTCCTTCTGTTCCTCTAGAGGTTCTTTTGCTGTTCTTTTTCTACTTGTTCAAGTTTATTTGGTCTCTTTCTTCTTTTTGGATTTATGCATTTATTGAGACAATCTGACCTCAGAGCACTGCTATTGCTGTGTCCCAAAGGTTCAGGTAGGATGTGCTTTTATTCTCATTTGTTTCTGTGAGTGTCTTTATTCTGTCCTTAATTTCTTCTATAACTCAGTAGTTTTTGAGCAAGCTCTTGTTCAGTTTCCATGTATTTGATTATTTTTTACCCCTTGCCTTTTCTGCTATAGATTTTTGCCTTTTACAGCTTTATGGTCTGAAAAGATGGTTTGCAATATTTCAGTGCTTTGGATTTTATTAAGGCTTGCTTTATGGCCTAAAATGCTGCTATCTTCTGGAGAATATTCTCTGTGCACTGGAATAGAAGGTATATTTGTGTGTTGTTGGGTGGAATGTTCTATATATGTCTGTGAAGTCAGTTTGATTAATCATGACAACTAGATCTTCCTTGTCTTTACTGAGCTTCTTTCTGGATGTTCAGTCCGTCACTGGAAGTGGTGTGCTGAAGTTTCCTCCTATTTTTGTGGAGCTGTCTGTCTCACCTGCAGTGCTGCTAGAGTTCATCTAATGTACTTAGGGGGCCTATTACTGCATGCATAAATATTTAATATGGCTATGTCCTTTTGAAGTATTGACTCTTTAATCAGTTTGTAGTGTCTTTCTTTGCCCACTGTGATGGATCTTACTTTAAGTTTTATCTGAACTTAATGTTGGCACTCCTGCTCTTTTTTTTTTTTTATGACTGAGTGAAAATATACATTCCCATATAAATTTGCGTGCCCACCTATGTGCAGCTTCCACTGCTCTCTCTGCCCGGCGACAGCACACTATTCCTCTCTGTTCCATGCATGTCTCATCCTCCCAGCAGTCTCCTTTCCCCTCTTCTCCACCCACTCCCCTTCCTCCAGTCAGAAGTCAGCAGGATGATATCCTATGGATGCATAGAACCATAAAGTGCACACAATATATTGTCACTCTGCGTCACCAAGTCCAATCCCTTGCTGGCTGAAGAGTGAACCTTCATTATGATCCATCGGCAAGGGCATCATCAGGGCCAGGGGCCACACTCCCACAGGAACCCCGAAGCCGCTGGACCATCAGCGGTAGTCTTTTAGTGGAGATCTCAGGATGCACCCCTTTTCATTCTTGTGTTGCCAGTGAGACTCAACTTTGTGACCTCCCTCGTGACTATCACTGGTGGTGGCCAGTCACCATCCAGTTCTTCTGGTCCCAAGTCAATGTAGACACACATTCATGTGGGTCTCTCTGTCTTCTGGGTTGTCATTTTGGCCCTCGGTGAGCATCTGCTCCTGCTGAGTTGGGACCATTTGCTGTTCCCTCAGATGGCAGGTTGGCAGCTTTTAAGACCCCAGATGCCACTCACCAACATGGGATGCAAAGAGCCCTCTTAGCAAAATGCTAGTTGTGCCAATTGGCCTCAATTTCACCTAAGAACATGGTCCTCTGCCCTCCGCTCCAGCTACTCTGTCCTTGCATTATTGGGTTAAGATGGGAGGAGTACTTAAGTTATGTTGAAGTCTACTTAATATTGTTCTTGCTTCTAATGTGTGCTGTCACCGATTTCACCCAACCAAATTTCTACCAACTATGGAATCTAAACCCTTCCACTCTTACACTCCTCCCTCCCCTCCCTTGCAGCCATCAAAGAGTCTTCTATGCATAAGTCTGTTTTTGAGTTCTTATCATAGGGGTCTCAATATTTGTCCTTATGTCGCTGACTACTTTCACTCAACATAATGTCTTCTAGTTGAAACCAGGTTGTGAGATGTTTCCTGGAATCATCATTGTTCTTTATCATTGCATAGTGCTCCGTTGAGTATATATACCATAGTTTACCTATCCATTCCTCTGTTGTTGGACATCTGGGTTGATTCCATCTTTTTGCTATCGTGGACTATGCTCCGAGAAACATTCTTGTGCATGTATCCACTGGTGTGAATGGCCTTGATTCTGTAGGATATATTCCAAGTAGTGGAATTACTGGGTCAAATGGTATAGCTGTATCCATTTTTTTAAGGAAGCGCCAGATTGCTTTCCAAAGAGGCTGGACCATTTTGCAACCCCACCAACAGTGTAGGAGAGTTCCACTGTCTCCACAGCCTCTCAAGCATTTGTTGTTTTGTGTTTTTTGGATCACGGCCAACCTTGTTGGGGTGAGACGGTATCTCATTGTCGTTTTGATTTGAATTTCTTTAATAACTAAAGATCCTGAACATGTCCACATGTGTTTTTTGGTTGCCTGGATCTCCTCTTTAGAGAAATGTGTGTCCATTTCCTTTTCCCATCGCTTAATTGGATAATTTATCTTCTTCTTATTGATATTTTGTAAGACCTTATAGATTATGGAGATCAGGCGTTGGTCTGACATACAGTTGCCGGATATTTTTTTCCATTCTATTAATAATTCTATTAATAAAGTCTTTGGATGAGCAAAAGCGTTTGACTCTTAATAGTTCCCATTTATCTATTTTCTTTTCTGTTGATTGTGGTTTGTTTGACAGATTTTGAAGCCTGTCTACATTGTGTATTAAAACTTCCATTGTTGTTCCTACTTTTTATTGGATGAGCTTTGTCATTTTAGATTTGATATTCAGGTCTTTTACCCAATTCGAGTTGGCTTTTGTATAAGGCGTAAGATGTGAATCTTGTTTCAATTTATTGCAGATAGATTTTGCCAGCACCATTTGTTGAAGAGATTGTTTTTACCCAGTTTAATGTCTTAGGGCCTTTGTTGAATATCAACTGTGTCATCTCTGGGGTCTCAATTCTGTTCCATTGATCAATCTATCTGTTCTTGTACCAGTACCAGGCTGTTTTGACCACTGTGGCAGTGTAATAGATTCTGAAGTTGGGTAATGAGAGGCTTCTCACTGTGTTCTTCTTCTTTAGTAGTACTTTACTTATCTGGGGTTTCTTCCCTTTCCAAACAAACTTGATGATTTGTTTCTCCATATCATTAAAAAATGATGCTGGAACTTGTATTGGGATTGCATTATATAAGTAGATTGCTTTTGGTAAAATACACATTTTCAAAATGTTAAGTCTTTCTACCCATGAGCAGGGTAGGATTCTCCATTTATCTACGTCTCTCTTAGTTTCTTGTAGTAAGAACTTGTAGTTCTCTTTGCAAAGGTCTGTTATTTCTCTGGTTAGATTAATTCCTAGGTACTTGATCTTCTTAGGGACTATAGTAAGTGGTATTGATTTGATGATTTCTTCATTAACAGTCTCACTGTTGGTATAAAGGAATCTTACTGATTTACTTAAGTTTATCTTGTATCCTGAGACTTTGCTGAACTCTTCTAGCAGTTTGAGTAGTTTACGTATAGATTCTTTGGGATTCTCTGCATATACAATCATATCATCAGCAAACAGGGAGATTTTGACTTGCCGATGCAGATGGCCTTTATTTCTTGGTCTTGTCTAACTGCTCTGGCTAAAACTTCTAGTACAGTGTTGAATAGGAGAGGTGAGAGTGGGTATCCTTGTCTAGTTCCTGTTCTCAAGGGAAAGCCTTTCAGTCTCTCTCCATTCAGGATGATGTGGGCAATTGGTTTTATATAAATGGCCCTTATTGTATTGAGGTATTTTCCATCTATGCCTATTTTGCTAAGAGTTTTTAGCATGAATGGGTGTTGGACTTCATCAAATGCCTTTTCTGCATCAACGGACAAAATCAGGTGATTCTTGTCTTTTGTGATATTTATGTGGTTAATTACATTAATTGTTTTTCTGATGTTGAACCAGTCTTGCATCCCTGGTATGAATCCTACTTAGTCATGATGGATTATTTTTTTAATATGTTGTTGTATTCTATTGGCAAGAATTTTGTTGAAGAGTTTTGCATCCAGATTCATGAGTGATATCAGTCTGTAGTTCTCCATTTTTGTTGAGTCTTTCCCTGGCTTTGGTATCAGGGTTATGTTGGCTTCATAGAATGAGTTTGGGAGTACTCCATCCCTTTCTATGTTGTGAAATAGTCTCAGTAGTATTGGAGATAGCTCTTCTCTAAAAGCTTGGTAGAATTCTGCAGTGAAGCCATCTGGGCCTGGGCTTTTTTTTGGTTGGCAGTTTTTTGATGACTTTTTCAATCTCTTCCTCTGTGATGAGTTTATTAAGTTGCTCTGCTTCATGTTATGATAATGTTGGTAGATGATATGAATCAAGGAATTTGTCCCTGCTCTTTCTTGAATGTTGCTTGCTTGGTATATGTTTTTCCATCCTTCAAGTTTCAGTTTGTATCTTAAATCTGAGGTGTGTCTCTTGTAGGCAGCATATAGATGGATTTTGACCCTCATTTTAACAGAGAATTGTAGGCAGGAGTTTTAGCACTACAAATTCTGCACCCATGGTCTTGTTTCAGCCCACAGTTAGGGAAGGCAACTCTCATGGCCCCAAGTTAGAATCATGGAGAACAAATAACATACCTGGCATTAATGACATCATCCTCATCCAGCCCACTTGCCTCAAAGCTTCGTTTACTAGGAAAGTCCTTTATGCACTGTTATTTGTATCCATACTCATGAAGTCTAAACTTACAGCTGCTCTGATTGAAAGGAAGAGCAACTTAGGGCTCCACCGTCTTAGCTGCAGTCCTGACTTCACTCTCCCTGGACCCTTTAGGCATCTTTGCAGAATTCTTAAAGAGCAGGCATCAACTGTGTGTCAAGCACTCTTCTAAGCCTTGTGATCTGCTTCTTGTCCTCACAGGATTACTGTTTAGAGAAGAAGACAGAGACAAGCAAGAAATTATAAAAGTGTAAGAGGCAAGCATGGTTAAATTATGGGTGCCTAACAGGGGACTCAACCCAACTCTGAGGTCAGAAAGATACTCAAGCATTTTAAGTCAAGGAAAGAATGTGAGTAAAGCTCTGAGGAGGAATAAACAGGGTGAGCTTCACAGAACAAGGGAAGTCCGGTGTGGCTAGACCGTGATGAAAAGCCTAATAAAGAACACAGAGTATGAGCTCAAGATCAAGTCCTTTGTGTTTTTACAGTTTCCCAAGCTGTCCTGATACCTACTGAGTTTGAGAACCACGGCATTTGGAGAAAAATACACTGTACAGTTTCTTGCACACCATGCCCAGGATAGCCCCTTCTTGGTTGGAACTTAACTAACAGAACAGTTCCCTAACACACCTCCTTGAGTACAATCTCCCATTGTACAATTGTTTATTTTTTCTTTAATCTATTTTTGTATGTGAATTCTTTCATTATTATGTGTCTTTATATACTTTTAAAATCAGATTTAAGTCTAATATACATATAGCAAAACTCACCAATGTAAAATAAAAACCATAATGGATTTTGAAAAATATATACAATTATAAAGCTACCACTATAATCAATATACAGAACATTTCCATCACTCCAAAAAGTGTCTTTATCCCCTTTGCATTCAGTCCTCTCCCCTTGCCCCTGGTTCTGGGCAACCACTAATCAGCTTTCAGAGATAATAATTTTGCATTTGCATTTTCTATTTAAAAAAAATTGCCATTGAGTCAATTCTAATTCATAGTGACCCTTTAGGGATTGGTAGAACTGCCCCATAGGGTTTCCAAGGAGTGCTTGGTGGAGCCGAACAGCCAGATTTTGGTTAGCAGCTTCACTCTTAACGCTTAAGCACTATACCAAGGTTTCAATAAACTAAAACTACTTACAGTCAAGTTGATTCTACCTCATGGTGACTTTATGTGTGTCAGAGTAGAAGTGTGCTCCACAGGGTTTTCAATGGCTAATTTTTTTAGAAGTAGATTGCCAGGACTTTTTCCTGCGGGTGAACTTGAACCTCCAATTTTTCTGTTAGTAGCAGAGAGCTTAACCATTAGCACCACGTAGGAACTCTCATTTTCTGAGTATGCAGTATGTATCTTCTTTCATTTAGCATAATGTTTTTTGACATTCATCTACACTTTTCTACATTTGGGTGTATCAGTAATTCATTACTTTTAATTGGTAACTAATATTCTGTTGTATGGATACACTACAATTTGTTTATCTGTTGATGAATGTTTGGATTATTTCTGTAGAAAATAAGTACTAGTCTTTGTGTGAGCATGTTTCCTTTTCTTGGATAAATATCAATGAGTAGGATTACTGGTCATATGGTAAGTGTATGTTTAACTATGTGAGAAAACTGTTTCCCAATGTCATTGTACCATTTTGCATTCCTACCAGCAATGAATGAGAGTTCTGCTTCCTCTATGGCAATAACAACACCTGGTATGTCAGTCTTTAATTTTATCTATTTCTTACTATTATAAAAGCCCTTTTCCTATAGAAACAGCAGTTTGGAAGAAGCAAAAGATGAGCTAGGGGGCTTTTACAGTAGTCTAGATGGGAATCCCTGAGGGCTAGAAAATCCACTGACTAACTTTCACATTACTAGTCATAGGCACTGCAGGAAGAGGAACAGTAAAGCAGACTTTTTCTTTGAATGGGCTGAGTACACTGAAGGAGGCCTAGAGAGGAAAAATGGACTTGAACAAGCTCAGAACTGTAAGTGAATGCCAGAAAAGGAAATGCCTGTCATGGTGAAGACCTGCTTTGGGGACTAGGGAACACCACCTGTGGGGAGGTGAGGGCAAAGAAAAGAGATAGTTCCTGTGTACTTGGCTAGAACTGTGAACTGATTCTGCACAAAAAAGGAGTTACAAGTTGTTATTGCTAATTGCTGTCGAGTCAGCTCTGACTCATGCACAGCAGAATGAAGCATTGCCAGGCCCTGTGCCACCTTCGTAATTGTTGGTATGCATGAATCTATTGCAGCTACTGTGTATTTTGACTGCCTTCCAAACTAGAAGGCTCATCTTCCAGTACTATATCAGACAATATCCTGTGGTCCACCATGGGTGACCCTTCTGGCATTTGAAATACCAGTGGCATAGCTCGCCACATCACAACAACACACAAGTCAGTATACTACAATAAACTGACAGACAAGTGGTAGTTACTTATCTTTCGAAATGATACCGTGTTATAATGCCAGCCAGTGTCATCGAGTTGGATACAATAATAGAGTTCAATTAATTCTTAGCCACTACCCTCAAGTGACTCATAGTTTAGTGAGTGGGTGAAGGGAACCAACTACCCATTTCTAAAGTTGTTTCCCCAGGAAGCTTGATTTCTCTAACAGTTTTTTGGTTTGTAATTTGTTATAGCTTCTTACTGAGTGGGCATAGACATCGCAGCCATATTAGCAAGCATCACTCACAATTCTGCTGGAAAGATGAAGTTTATTATACTAATTTTTTAAGGATGAATCAACATAGTTTCCATCACTCACAATTCCTGCCAGATGTGCTGCTAAACCTTCAGGTCCTGAGTGGGCTCCCTTCTCAGCTCTGCTTCCCAGAAAACGCAAGTCTGTTTTCACTCTTACCTTCCTACGAACTGAAATGCAGGTCACCCCTGTAGAGACTGAGTGATTATAAACTGAGTCTATCAAACATACAGCTCCCAGCCTGTCAGACCCATCAAGAGTCCAGTCAACACTAAGTGTTCACCCAGAGAATAGTGTTCATGTATTGGAATAACAGAAAGTAGAGCTTTGGCTGAAACCACTTTGCCTTCAGCAGCAATTTTTTAATCCCTTTGTCTGGTATATAAAATCAGTTCCCAGAACACAGGGGTTATTAATAACTGTGGAACTTTTTCCCAGTCTCCAGATCAATTGGCAGAAGGCTTTGTTTTTTTCTTCTGGGTGCTTCCATTATTTGGAGCTGGAAAGTGGTCTCCTCCTTGAAACTCACAATTTATCCAAGTTAGGAGCCACATACCCTTCTTCTTATCTCCTCCACTCCCCCAACCCCAGCCCTAGCCCAAATCCTTAAGGAAATCTTGTTACCTTGCACCTTCCTGCCCTGGTTCAGCACCCAATTGGCTGTTTGCTTCCTTGAGATGCTGGGTGTCTCTGGATTCCTCCATGCGCCACTCCTCTATGGCTCCTCACTCCCATGTGCGGGCCAGATTGACAGTGATATGTGGAGCCAGACTCATTTACAATGAGGTCACTTGGAGATGGCTCTTGTCTTCAGGCTTTGTGAAACCTCCAGAGTCAGTTTCTGGGCAGGTGCTAAACAAAGCCAAAGTTTTAATTTGGGGACAGTGAATGGACACATCTCCAGGAGAAGCTCTGATAGCAGCAGCACCCTCATCTCAACCACACCCCTTCCTGCCCATTTCCCATGGCTTGATGGTGGTTGTTAGCTTTTTGTGGAGTCACCCCTAGCTTACAACTGCCCCACGCACAACAAATTGAAACACTGCCGGGTCCTGTGTCATCCCCATGATCAGTTGCAGATGAGATGGCTATGATTCATAGGACTTTCACTGGCTGATTTTCTGAAGTATGTTGCCATGCCTGAAAACTATTCAGCATCATAGCAAAGCGCAAGCCTCCAGTGATGGGTAGTGGATGTACATGAAGTCTATTGGCCAGGAATCATACTCTCAGCTTTCTCAATGAGTGTAACGTCACTGTTTCTCTAAATTTTGCCTTTTTTCTGAGCTCCAGACAGCCATCCCACCTACAACAGGTAGGGTACTGAGACTCCAAACTCTGTACAGTGTAGAGCATCAACAGGCCTGGGGTCAGCTCCTGGTCCCTGAGCCTGTTTGTTCATCTGCGAAACCACAAGAATAGCCTGCATTGTTGATAATTGATAGTGTGACTAAAGCCCTCCCACACATTGCACACAGTGGACACCTGCTCAGTGACTGCTGTTGTTAGAGACACTGTTACCAGTAAGAGTTGATTTCATTTTTCCCACAAACCTGTTAGTCCTGTCTCAGGTAATCATATCACCATTCTCCTAGTTACTCAGACTGGACAATAAAGCATTATTCTTACACAGTTTTATGTGTCTGTTTTATTAAAAGAGTTTATGAATAAGAAGTAAACTCAGAGAGTTTTAAAATTCTCACATTACAGAGGAGCATATAGTGAGACACTGACTCCTCCTATCCTGGCTGCAAGAGTATCTTCTCCTTTCTCCTCCCCTTGGCCCCTGCTTATCCCATTAATGCCAACCAGTTCAGCAGCTATGGAGGTAATTCCAATTCATGGTGACCCCATGTGTGTCAAAGTGGAACTGTACTCCATAGTATTTTCAGTGGCTGTTTTTTTGTTTTGGACTTGATTGCCAGGCCTTTTTTCTGAGGTACCTCTGGCTAGACCTCTGGTTAACAGCCAAGTTCATTAACCATTTGTACCACCCAGGAACCCCAAGTTAAGGACAGCTGGTGTTTAGTTCCTCATGGATGGGAGCAGGACTAGGCATTGGGTGCCATGGGTCCATCTAACTCACCCATCAGCACAAATGGATCCTGGTACAAACGTCAAATGTTCCCTTTTCCTATACAAATGAAGGAATGGAGTATGTGCCAATGGATAGGAAGTCCAAGCAAGAAGGGCAGAGGACAAGTGAGTACATCAGTGGGGTTCTGAGTCTTGGGTACTACCCTCGAGGTTCCCACAGATGCTCAAGACTTCTGTGGCATGGAGCTTAGAGACAAGCCCTCATATTGAGCTTAGTTTAGTAGCTGCAGCCCACTGAGCGTCTCCACTCCCCTTTCTTTTCTTCCCTGGCTGTTACTCCCTCCTCGCTCTTTTCCAGCCATTTCTACCATCTCTTCCAGCCAGAGTCTGCAGAGGGGGACTAGCAACAGTAGTAGCTGAGCTGTGGGAGGCATTGCAGAGTCCTCTCACCCAAGGAGAGAATGAAGTGTGCACATGGGCTCTGAACCCCGGTTCTGTGGCTCGCCTATAATGCCCAGTTCACTGTGGCCTCAGCCTACTTGGGACAGAGACTAAGTGTCTCTACATGGTCAGATTCTTCTGAAGCTTTGTTACCTGTCAGAAGCAACCAGAAAAGGCCTCAGGTCAGATAGGAAGATGGCTCCACTATCCGTTCACTCATTCATTATTCAGCCTGTTCAGTGTGCCAGGCACTGTTCTTTAGGTACAACAGGCTTAAAACTCAGCTTGTTGTCAGCACGTCTAGCGTGGAGCTGCCTATTCCTGAGTCTATATGGATGAAACTCCCCATCCTTCACGCTCTGGTCTAGGTTCAGTCTCAGCTTTCCCTGTGTAACGCTGTTTGTCTCTTACTTTTTTGGCTTCTTTGTCAGTTTGTTGTATTGTGTTGGCTTTTGTGTTGTTGTGATACTAGAAACTGCCACTGGTGTTTCAAATACCAGCAAGATCACCTGTGGCTGACAGGTCTCAGTGGAGCTTCCAAAGTAAGACAGACTAGAAAGAAAGACCTGACGATTTGCTTCCAAATACTGTTGTTGTTAGGTGCCCTTGAGTTGGTAACAACTCATAGCAACCCCAGGTACAAGAGAAGGAAACACTGCCCAGTCTGGCACCATCATCACAATCGTTGTTATGCTTGAGCCCATTGCTGCATCCACTGTGTCAGTCCATCTGGTTGAGAGTCTTCCTCTTTGTCGCTGACCCTGTGCTTCAGCAGAGCACGATGTCCTTCTTCAGGGATTGATCTCTCCTGATAACACACTTAGAGTGTGAAAACTCTATGAACCACAACAGAATACTGCTCCATATAGTGCTGAAGGACACCCTGATGTTGTAGTGACTAAGTGCTACAGGTTCAAAACTACCAAGTGCTCCTTGGCAACTTTATGAGGCAATTCTACTCTGTTGTATAGGGGTGCTATGAGTCAGAATTGACTAAACTGCAAAGAGTGTGGTGCTGAAAGATGAGCCCCCTGAGGCTGGAAGGTGCTGCATGATAGCTGCACAGTGGGCTGGAGCATGCCAACGACCATGGAGGCAGTGCAGGCCTGGACAGCATTTTGTTCTGCTGCACGTGGGCGTGCCAGGAGGCTGAGGCGACTCCGCAGCACCTAATTAACAAATTTTGTGGACACCTCTGTCATCTTCTTTTCTCCTTTCTTTGTCTTTCAGATTTATGCCTGTTTTGAGCCTTTCATTAACTATCAATGATGCTTCAAAAAGTAGAGGTAAATCCTTATGCTCGGTTTACCGTATTTAACTAAAAGTTCCTTCCAATTTAATTTTCATTTGAAGTATCTTCACAAATGACTTATGGAGTTGGAATTTTTTCCAGTTATAAAACAGTATTTATTTTATTTGGGAAACATATATAAGTATAAAGAAGAAGGTAAAGATCACAGTCCTAGAAATCCAGAAATAACTGTTCTCAACCTTCTTATATATGCACATTCTCACCTGTTCTCTTGAATTCAGTGCAACACTTGCTGCTGCTAGCTCCATTGAAGGCTTTTGTTCCTGGGAGGGATTTGTCAAGCTGGGATGCACTAAGTATTCTTTGTTATGCTGCTGTTGGTGCCAAAGTTCTGTTGGTGCCTGTTCCCAAAAGTCTGCCCTTAGCTGTCTCATCAGTCTGGACTGTCCACTTCCACCGGGGAAGTCACAACCACTGTTCTGCCTGCAGAGCCCAGGGGGTAGGTAACAATAGCCCTCCCAGCTCTGTCATCCCAAGAGAATGTTCTGCCAGTTTTTAAAAGAGCCAGGAGGGATCAGCCAGCTATGATCTCATTGCATTCCTCAGTCTCCAACCTTGGCCCTTGGTTCTCTTCTAGGGCCTTTTCCTTTTAATCTGTGTGTGAGGGATTTGCTGGTTCCTCTGGGAATCAGTAGTGGGGGAAGGTGTGTTGTTCAGTAAATTGGTAGCTTTTAAATCCACCAAACCAGAATGACCTGCCAACTGGGTGGGTCTTTTGTGAGGCTCTAGATTCAGAACTTGTGCTAAATGGGAAAAATGTTCACATCAAAGCTCAAAGAAATGCAAATCTGAAAACAATGAGGTGCATAAATAGCAGATATTATCAAAAAGAGACTCAGTAGTAAGACAGGGACTGCCAAGGATAGACACAGATAAAATGCTTTTGGAAAAATATTTTTCAACTGTAGCAAGATCCCTAAATGTGCTCGACAGCATTTGACCTGGTAATTATAGCTCTAGAACTCTAGTCTAAGGAAAGAATTGTAAACACAGTAGAAGCTTTTTGAATTAAAGTATCGACTCCAGCACTATCAATAATGTCAAAATGATAACCATCTAAATGTCCAGCAATGGGAGAATAGTTCCATGAATTATATTTGTGAAAAGTTTACTGTAATATGGGCAAGGGATTGTTACTAAAATAAGTGAAAACAACTAAGCCCAGCATTTTGTATACAACTTGATCATGGCTGTGTCAAAACAAAAAGAATATAGCCAAGTGCCATACTGAAAAAAAAAATGCCAGTGTGTATTTTAATGCTAGTCGTCTTTGGGTGGTGGAACAGGTGTTTTTCTTGCTACTCTTCTGCATTTTACAAGTTGTCTATTATCCAATATTTTTATTGTTTCAACTTTTATAATTGAGATAAACAACAGTAAACTTACTTTTCAAGGAAAAAGTGAGCCAGTTGTGTCTCATAGTAGTCAGTATTTCTATTTGCTCAGATCACAGATTCTATTTAGAAATTGAATTAACTTGAGAGCATCCTGTACAATCTCTTCAGTTTTTCGAATGCAAAAACTGAGATTTAAAGAAGAGAAATAACTGTATCCATGTCTTCCCTCCCAGCTACATTATCCTTCCCCCATTCTGGTCTGCCAAGCAGGAGGTAAGCATGATGTAGGCACCTACCAAACATTCAATGACCTCTTAGTGAGTTAAAGAGAATGAGATCACAGTAGCTGGTCCTGGGGAGTCATGCTCAGCTTTCAAATCTCATTTCAGGTTTCTGTTCCTTAGGAACCCCTCTCTGATTGCTCAGAGCAGGTTATACCCCTCTGGGACTTCTCTCTGCCATAGAAGGGTTCATGACTGTACTTAAATAATCATCTACTTATTCTGTGTTACAGAGTCCCTGGATGGTGAATTAGTTTGTGCTAGACTACTGTATAAAAATTAATGGTTCAAATCCACCTGGAGGCAAGTGGCAACAAAGGCATGGTGATTTGCTTCCGAAAGAATCAGCCATTGAAAATCCTATGGAGCAGTTCTATTCTGTAACACATGAGGTCACTATGAGTTGGAATCTGCTCTGTGGCAAGTGGTTTTTTTATTGTGTGTTATAATGTCTGTCTCCTCCTCTAGACCACAGAAATTGTGGAACTGTTTACCAACATCTCTGGCAATAAATAGATTACTGGCAGGTAGTAAGTGTTCAAAGCACATTAGATGAAAGTTATTGATCCTGGCAGCTCAACCAGAAGGCCTCTGCCTTTAGAACTCTTTCTAAACTACTCCTCTTTCTGTCTGCTCCCTGTTACTGCTAGAACTCTTCTACTCCTGTGGCACCCATATTAAAATATATCTATCACACAGTATTTTTTACAGGTATGCAGCTTATTGACAACAATTAAGTTAATTGGCTGTGCAACCCTACCCTTAATCAACGTGGTTTCCCTATTATTGTAATCTAAACCCAAGACCTGGTTGCACAGCGGTTTAGAGCTTACCCACTAGCCAAAAGGTCAGCAGTTCAAATCTACCAGCTGCTATAAGATAGAATCAACTCGACTGCAATGAGTAATCCAAACCATAGAACAGGTAGTCTTGAATTAATGACATATTCGGGTTATAATGGACAGCACATATAACCATCTGTTTTGCTTTTTTACTTACACTATAATAGGTATATATGTATGCATTAAAATATACCTGTAAGTTTATTACTCCCAAAGACAAATAAAGAATGGATTTATGAAGACAATGAGAATAAAAAACAATAATAATAAAAATGAGGAATTTCACATACTGCCACAATGAACTTTATGATAGAGTTCTCAGAACAGAACCTTGTTGTAAGCTGGGGACTGACTACCTGTACCCTATAAGCGATAACTCCTCTTCTCCCCCTCCTTTTTGCCCCTAGTAACCACTAACAAACCTTATTGTCAAAACATTTGCCTGTCCTTGCCTTTTTTTTTTGTATAAATGAGTTTGTACAATATTTGTCCTTTTGTGATTGACTTATTTCACTCAGTATAACGTTTTCCACCACCACTCACCTGTCAGTTGGTCACACTACAATGACTGGCATGTTGCTGTGATGATGGAAGCTATGTCACTAGTATTTCAAATACCAGCAGGGTCACCTATGATGGATAAGTTTCAACAGAGCTTCCAAACTAAGACAAACTAGGAAGGACCTGGTGAACTACTTCTGAAAAAACTGGCCAGTGAAAACTTTATGGATACCAATGTAACAGTGATATACTGTGGGAAGATGAGCTCCTTAAATTGGAAGGCACTCAAAAGATGACTGGGGAAGAGCTGCCTCTTCAAAGAAGAGTTAATCTTAATGATTTGAATGGAATAAAGCTTTCAAGACCTTTATTTGCTGATGTGGCACTGCTCAAAATGAGAAGAAACAACAGAAAGACATAATGCTTGACAGAGTAGAGGATCAGCAAAAGTGAGGAAAGCCCTGAGCAAGACGGGCTGACATAACGGTTGCAACAATAGACTTAAACATAGCAACAGTTATGAGGACTGGGCAGTGTTTTGTTCTGTTATACACACCATTGCTAAGAGTGGAACTTACTCAACAGCACCTAACAATAACAAGAATGTCTTCAAACTCCATCATATTGTAACTTGTATCAAGACTCCATTTCTGCTTCTGGACTGAGTAGTATTCCATTGCACGTATGTACCACATTTTGTTTATCTGTTCATCTGTTGATGGACATTTATGTTGTTTCCACCTTTTGGCTATTGTGAATAGTGAACAGTAGTGTACAAGCATCTATTTGAGTCTCTGCTTTCACGTCCTTTAGGCAGATACCTAGGAGTGGAATTGCTGGATCATAGGGCACTTCTATTTTAGTTTTTGAGGAACCACCACACTGTTTTCCACAATGGCTGTATCATTTTGCTTTCCCACCTGCAATAAAGAGTTCCAAATTCCCCACATCCTTGTCAACACTTCTTATTTCCTGTTTGACTGAGTTTACTTTCTTTTATTTTAGCCATCCTAGTGGAAGTGGAATGGTGTTTCACTGTGGTTTTTATTTACATCTCCCTAATGGCTAGTGATGCTGAGTGAGCATTTTTTGTGTGTCTTGTGGCCATTTGAATGTCCTCTTTGGTGAAATATCTATTCAAGTCCTTTGCCCATTTTATGATTATGTTATTTCTCTTTTCGTTTTTCAGCTGCTGAAGTTTTATATATGTTTTGGTTATTAGATTTTTATCAAATATATGATTTTTGAAGATATTCTTGCAGTCTTTAGCTTGTCTTTTCACTTTGGGGGTAAAGTCTTCTGATAAATAAAGGTTTAATTTATTCAAGATCCCATTTATTTTGTCTTTTGCTGATTATGTTTTGTTATTATATGAGATAACCTATTGTTGCTAGCTAGGCATGACAATGCTGGCCCTGCATTTTCTTCTAAGAATTTTATGGTTTTAGTCTGCATATTTAGGTCTTTGGTTCATTTTTTATATAGTTTTATTTATTTTGTTATTGTTGAGAATGTACAGAAATTCAACACTTTGTACAGGCACCACTTAGAGGCAATGATTACATTCTTCCAGTTATATAACAATTCTTACATTCTTTTTCTGATTTGTTCCTTACCCATTAAGATACAGTCGCTGCCCTACGCCTCATGGTTCCTACATAAACTTTCAAGGTGGTATTGTCAGCTGACTCCCACAAGGGTAGTTTTTAAAAGAGCATAATAATGCTCAAGGGAGGTGTTTTTTTTTACTAGTTAAGCTAAATTATTGTTTTTACTAGTTAAGCTAAACTATAGAGTTGCTATAAGTTGGAACTGGCTTGAAAGCAGTGGGTTTGGTTTGGTGATCTTGTTGTTGATTATACGAAGACTTCAGGTGATATTTTTGGTTCAAGGTTTAAAGATTGATCTCAGCACAATAGTTTAGGGGTTCATCCAATGTTCATGGCTCCAGGAAGTCTAGAGTCCATGAACATTTTAACTTCTGTTCTGCAGTTTCCCAATTTTGATCAGGAGTCTTATATGGAATCCTTGATCAGATTATTCAGTAACGGTAGGCAGGTTTCATCCAGTTCTTCTGGTCTCATGAAAAAAGTAGCAGTTCTTCATGGAGGCAATTTGCCACATATTCCATATCCTTCCTCTATTTAGGACTCTCCTTCCTCTGTGAGGTGATTCTGTCCCTGAAACTCATGGAGGTCACTGAGAAGACTCTGTCCCTGAAATTCAGGGAGGTCATTGAGGGAAATCTGTCCCTGAAATTCAGAGAGGTGGTCTTATCCAATGATCAGACCTCACCATTAGACGAAAACAGCCTAGTATGCCCTACCTGGCATAATCATAAAACCATAAATAACTTTATACCTGCCACACCCACTCTCCTAATCAAAGTCTTTCCCTTATCAAAATCTTGACCATAAACAAAGCTTACTCCTCCCCCTTCTAATCAACACTTCTTCTTTATCAGACCATAAATATCCTAACCAGAACTTCTTGCTACCCCTCTTTTCTTTCTTTCCTTATCAAACCATAAGCCCCCTCACCCCACACTACCTCATTGGAACTTTACGACTATAATAAACTTGCCTTACTGGGGAGAGGGGGGCTGAACCACCCTCTGCTCAGACCCCACTCTCTTTCTCTTCAAATAAAGTTTGCTGGAACCTCAGACTGGTGTGTCTCTGCCTCTGTTTCAGGCCACTATCTCCCCAGCACTCTATTGTTACAGAACAGAGACCAATTGTGACTTTGATGTGCCCTTGCAACTTTTAAGACCCAAGGCACTACACATTGAACTAGGTGGTAGAATAAAGGTAACTAAACATGTTATGTTTAGGCCAGTTAGGTAGAATGTATCATGAAACCATAACCTAAACCTTCAAACCAAGAAAACAAATCCGGTGAGATATTTGGTTGAACCTAATCAGTCTCCACAGCTACTCTTTCATTGTAAACATACTTATTATAAATCTTTCTCCAATTCACCTTTTTGTAGGTGTACAACCTATTGACGGTAATTAAAATAATCAGCCATGTGACCCTACCCTTAATCTACTCAATGTTTTCATTACTGTTAATGCCTGCAACCACTAAAAAACTTTGCTCTCTATACATTTGTCTTTTCTTGTCTTTTTATGTAAATGAAGTCATACAATATTTCTCCATTTGTGATTAATTTATTTCACTCAGCATAATGACTTTCAACTCCATTCATATTGTAGTATATTATCAAGACTTTATGTCTCTTGCTGGCTAAGTAGTTGTCATGGACTGAATTGTGTGCACCCAGAATATCTGTCAATTTGGCTAAGTCACAGTTCCCAGTATTGTGAGATTGTCTACATTTTGTCATCTGATGGGATTGTCATATGTGTTGTAAATCCTATCACTATGCTGTAACAAGATGTATTAGTGGCAGTTACATTGATGAGATCTACAGAATTAGATAGTGTCTTAAGCCAGTCTCTTTCGAGATACAAAAGAAAGAAGTAAACAGAGGCGACCTCAAGACAGCAGTGCCAGGAGAAGAGTATGTTCTTTGGACTTGAGGTTCCTGCACTGAGATGCTCCCAGACCCAGGGAAGACTGATGCATCACAAGGACCTTCCTCCAGTGTGAACGGAGAGGGTAAGCCTTGTCCGGGAACCAGACTTCTAGCTCATTGGACTGTAAAAGAATAAACTTCTCTTTGTTAAAGCCATCCACTTACAGTACTTCTGTTATAGCAGCACTACATGACTAAAACAGTTGTATTCAATTGTATGTATGTAGAATACTTATATATCCATTTGTCTGTTGATGGGCATTTAACTTGTTCCCACTATCACAGACATTATTACAGTGAAGACTGCCACACTGCTTTCCACAATGGCTGTACCATTTTGCATTCCCACCAGTAGTAAGTGGTGTTGTTAGGTGCTGTCTTTCCCATCTCATAGCAATACTATGTATAATAGAATGAAACACTGCCTAGTCCTGTGCCATCCTCAAGGTCGTTGTTATGCTAAACCCATTGTTGTAGCCACTATGTCGGTTTGTCTCATTGAAGGTCTTCCTCTTTATTACTGACCATCTACTTTACCAAGTATGATTTCCTTCTGAGAACATGCCCAAAGTATGTGAGAGGACGTCTCACCATCCTTGCTCTAAGGGACAGTCTGATTGTACTTACTGTAAGACAGCTTTGTTCTTTTGGCAGTCTATGGGTCCTTAATATTCTTCATCTGTACCTCAGTTCAAAGGCATGAGTTCTTCTTTCTTCTTCGTTATTCATCTTCCAGCTTTCTCATGCATGTGAACCATTTGAAAACACCATGGCTTGGGTAGGGTGCACCTTAGTCGTCAAGGTGACATCTTTGCCTTTTAACACTTTAGAGAGGTGTTTTGCAGCAGATCTGCACAATGCAATGCATCTTTTGCTTTCCTCACTGCCATTTCCGTGGGTGTTGACTGTGGATCCAAGTAAAACAAAATCCTTTGACAGCTTCAATCATTTCTCCATTAATCATGATGATGCTCACTGGTTGAGTTGTGATGGCTTTTATTTTCTTTATGGTGAAGTTTAATCCATATTGAAAGCTGTAATCTTTTATCTCCATCAGTAAGTGCTTCAGTTTCTCTTAACTTTCAGCAAGAAAGCTTGTATCATCTGCATAATGAGGCTTGCTAATGAGTCCTCCTCCAATTCTGATGTCAAGTACTTTAAATAGTCCAGTTTCTCAAAGTATTTGCTCAGCATTCAGATTGAACTAAAATGATGAAAGGACACAACTCTGACATACACCTTTCCTGACTTCAAACATTGCAGTATCACCCTCATTCTATTTTAACAACTACCTCTTGATTTATGTACAGACTCCTCATGAGCACAGTTAAGTGTTCTGGAATTTCCATTCTTCACAGTGTTATCCATTATTTGTTACAATCCACCCAGTCAGGTGCCTTTGCATAGTCAATAAAATACAGGTAAATATCTTTCTGGTATTCTGTACTTTCAGCCAGGATCAATCTGACATTAGCAATGAAACCCCATCTTCTTCTGAATCTAGCATGGATTTCTGGCAGTTTCCTATCAATAAACTGCTGTAACCACTTTTGAATGATCTTTAGAAAAATTTTATTTGTGTGTGATATTAATGATACTGTTTAATAATTTCTTCACTTGGTTGGGTCACCTTTCTTGGGAACAGGCATAAATATGTGAATTTCTTTGAGTCAGTTAGCCTAGTAGCTGTCTTCCAAATTTCTTGGTATAGATGAGTGAGCAGCTGTTTGCTGAAATATCTCATGTGGTATTCTGTCATTTCCAGAAGACTTGTTTCTTGCCAGTGCCTGCAGGTATGATCAATGCATCCCGATTGCATGTTCAGTCACTTTCAGACTGCAGAAGTTGGTAAAAATCTTTAATTTCTTCATCTTTGGCTTCAGTGGTTGATGCATAAATTTGAATAATAGTCATATTAACTTGCCTTCCTTGTAGGTGTATGGATATTTTCTTATCACTAACAGCCCTGTACTTCAGCGTAAATCTTGAAATACTCTTTTTGACAATGAATGCAATGACATTGCTCTTCAAGCTATCATTCCAAGTTTCCTTTCTTACCACTGGTTCCTGATCATATTGCTATCTCCTGGAATGGTTGAATGTTGACAAATTCTTTTTGCTACAGTAAGTCTGTGTATCTTTTCCGTCTTCTTTTGATACTTCTTGCATTGTTTAATATTTTCCCTATAGAATCCTTCAATGTTGAGACTAGAAGCTTGAATTTTTTTCTTCAAAAATATGTCCTTTTGGTTTTCTACCTCCAGCTTTTTGCACATCATTATCATACTTTACTTTGTCTTCTCAAGCCACCCTTTGAAATCCTCTTTTCACATCTTTAATATCATCAGTTCATCCTTTCACTTTAGCTAGTCTATGTTCAAGAACAAGTATCAGAGTCTCCATTTTGGTCTTTTGTTTCTTTTCTAAATTTTCAATGACTTTTTGCTTTATGTATGATGTCCTTGATGACATTCCACAATTCATCTGTTCTTTGGTCATTAGTATTCAATGGGTTAAATTGTCTTGAGATGGTCTCTCTTGTGGATTGAATTATGTCCCTCCAAAAATGTGTGCAGCCATTTAGTTAGACTGAGTCCCTGGTATTATATGATGTTCCCACATGTTGTAAACCCCAACTCTACGATGTATGTGAGGGAAGATGGGCAGCAATTGTGTTGGTGGGGCAGTACTCAATGCGTAAGGTTGTATTGTACCTTGAGGCAATCTCATGGGATACAAAATTGAGCAAACAGGGAGATGGGAATCTCATACCACGAAGAAACAATGCCAGGAGTAGAGTACATCCTTCACATCAGAAACTCCCAGTCCAGAGGAAGATCGACAACAAGGACCTTCCTCCAGAGCCGACAGAGAAAGACTTGCCCTGTAAAATTTCTCTTTTTAAAGCCATCCACTTGTGGTATTTCTGTTATGCCAGCACTAGATGACTAAGATAGTCTCTAAATCAGGTGGATATGCTTAAGGTCATATGAGTACTTTGGCTTTCATGAAATTGTATTAATTTCCTTGGTTTCAACTTGAACTTGCATAAAAGCAATTGATGGTGTGTTTCATATTCAGCTCCTGGCCTTCTCTGACCGATGATATGAAGCTTTTCCATTGTCTCTTTCCACACATGTAGTTGTATTGATTCCTATGTATTCTATCTGCTGAGGTTCACATGTATAGTTCTCACTGATGGTGTTGAAAAAAGGTGTTTCCAGTGAGGAAGTCAGTGTTCTTGTGGAATTCTATCATGCGATCTCCAGTATTGTTCCTATCACCAAGCTCATATTTCCCAATTTCCACTCCTTCTCTGTCTCCAGTTTTCAAGTTTCAATCACCAGTTATTATCAATGCACGCTGATTGCATGTTCAATCACTTTCAGACTGCAGAAGTTGGTAAAAATCTTCAATTTCTTCATCTTTGGCTTTAGTGGTTGATGCATAAATTTGAATAATAGTCATATTAACTTGCCTTCATTGTAAGTGTATGGATATTTTCCTATCATTAACAGCTCTGTACTTCAGCACAGATCTTTTTTTTTAATTTTTATTTTTATTTAACATAACTGAGTGAAAATGTACATTCACGTATAAATTTACATGTCCCCCTATATGCAGCTTCCACTGCTCTCCCTGTCCAGTGACTGCACACTATTCCTCTCTGCTCCATACATGTCTCATCCTTCCAACAGTCTCCTTTCCCCTCCTCTCCGTCCACTCCCCTTCCTCCAGCCAGAGCTCAGCAAGATGATATCCTATAGATGTATATAACCATAAAGTGCTTCCAATATATGGTTACTCTGCTTTGCCAAGTCCAATCCATTCCTGTCCAAAGAGTGGACCTTTGTTATAATTTATGGGAAAGGGCAGCATCAGGGAAGGGGGCCATGCTCTGAGAGGAACCCCAAAACTGCTGGACCATCAATTGAGGTCTTTTAGTGGAGATCTCATGATGCACCTCTTTTTATTCTTGTGATGCCAGTGAGGCTCCGCTCTGTGAGCTCCGTCATGGCTATCACTGGTGGTGGCTGGGCACCATCTGATTCTTCCGGTCCCAAGTCGATGTAGGCACCCACTCTTGTGGGTCTCTCTGTCTTCTCGGTTGTCTTTACCGCATGCCATTTTGGCCCTCGGTGAGCATTCGTTCCTACTGAGTTGGGACCATGTGCTGTGTCCTCGGATGGCAGCTTGGCAGCTTTTAAGACCCCAGGCGCCACTCACCAATGTGGGGTGCAGAGAGCTGTCTTAGCAAAATGCTAGTTGTGCCAATTGGCCTGGAATTCGCCTAAGAGCATGGTCCCCCGCCCCCCGCCCCAGCTACTCTATCCTTGCAGTATTGAGTTAAGATGGAAGGAATACTCAAGTTATGCTGAAGTCCACTTAATGTTGTTCTTGTTCCTAATGTGTGCTGTCACCACTTTCTCCCAACTAGATTTCTAGTAACTATCTAAACTAAACCCTCCCCCTACTCGCCCTCCCTCCCTCCCCTCCCTTGCAGCTGTCAAAGAGTCTTTTCTTCTATACACAAGTCTGTTTTTGAGATCTTATCGTAGAGGTCTCATACAGTATTTGTCCTTTTGTCGCTGACTACTTTCACTCAGCATAATGTCTTCCAGTTGAAACCAGGTTAGGAGATGTTTCCTGGAATCATCATTATTCTTTATCATTGCGTAGTGCTCCATTGAGTATATATACCATAGTTTACCTATCCATTCTTCTATTGTTGGGCATCTGGGTTGATTCCATCTTTTTGCTATCGTGGACTGTGCTGAGATAAACATTCTGGTGCATGTGTCCGTTGGTGTGAAAGGCCTTGAATCTGTAGGATATATTCCAAGTAGTGGAATGACTGGG
Organism: Heterohyrax brucei; assembly: GCA_028571685.1. Classification (NCBI taxonomy): domain Eukaryota; kingdom Metazoa; phylum Chordata; class Mammalia; order Hyracoidea; family Procaviidae; genus Heterohyrax; species Heterohyrax brucei. The sequence goes on from CM053146.1 coordinate 18,446,252, forward strand.
TCAAATGGTATATCAATATCCATTTTTTTAAGGAAGCACCAGATTGCCTTCCAAAGAGGCTGGACCATTTTGCAACCCCACCAACAGTGTAGGAGGGTTCCAATTTCTCCACAGCCTCTCCAGCATTTGTTGTTTTGTGTTTTTTGGATCATGGCCAATCTTGTTGGGGTGAGATGGTATCTCATTGTTGTCTTGATTTGAATTTCTTTAATAACTAAAGATCGTGAACACGTCCGCATGTGTTTTTTGGCTGCCTGGATCTCCTCTTTAGTGAAGTGTCTGTCCATCTCCTTTGCCCATCACTTAATTGGATGGTTTATCTTCTTCTTCTTGATACTTTGTAGTATGTTATAGATTATGGAGATCAGGCGTCGGTCTGACATAGAGTTGCCAAATATTTTTTCCCGTTCTGTAAGTGTTTTTTTATTTCTATTAATAAAGTCTTTGGATGAGCAAAAGTGTTTGATTCTTAATAGTTCCCATTTATCTATTTTCTCTTCTGTTGATTGAGGTTTCTTTGACAGATTTTGGAGTCTGTCCTCACTGTGTATTAAAACTTCCATTGTTGTTCCTACCTTTTCTTGGATGAGCTTTATCGTTTCAGGTTTGATATTTAGGTCTTTTATCCAGTTAGAGTTGGTTTTTGTATAAGGTGTAAGATATGGATCTTGATTCAGTTTATTGCAGACGGATAACCAATTTTGCCAGCACCATTTGTCGAAGAGACTGTTTTTACCCCAGTTTAATGTCTTAGGGCCTTTGTCGAATATCAACTGTACGTAGGCAGATGGTGTCATCTCTGGGGTCTCAATTCTGTTCCATTGATCAATCTGCCTGTTCTTGTACCAGTACCAGGCTGTTTTGACCACCATGGCGGTGTAGTATGTTCTAAGGTCGGGTAATGAGAGGCCTCCCAGTGTGTTCTTCTTCTTTAGTAGTACCTTACTTATCCGGGGCTTCTTCCCTTTCCAAACAAAATTGGTGATTTGTTTCTCGATCTCATTTAAAAATGATGCTGAAACTTGTATTGGGATTGCATTATATAAATAAATTGCTTTGGGTAGAATAGACATTTTCACAATGTTAAGTCTTCCTATCCATGAGCAGGGTAGGTTTTTCCATTTTTCTAAGTCTCTCTTAGTTTCTTGTAGTAAGGGCTTGTAGTTCTCTTTGTAAAGGTCTGTTGTTTCTCTGGTTAGATTAATTCCTAGATACTTTATCTTCTTAGGGACTATCATAAATGGTATTGATTTAATAATTTCCTCCTTAACAGTCTCATTGATGGTATAGAGGAAACCTACTGATTTACTTATGTTTGTCTTGTATCCTGAAACTTTGCTGAACTCTTCTATCAGTTTGAGTAGCTTACTTATAGATTCCTTGGGGTCTCTGCATATACAATCATATCATCTGTGAACAGGGAGATTTTAACTTCCTCTTTGCCGATGCAGATGCCCTTTATTTCTTCGTCTTGTCTTGCTCTGGCTAGAACTTCTAGCACAATGTTGAATAGGAGAGGTGACAGTGGGCATCCTTGTCTAGTTGCTGATCTCAGGGGAAAGTCTTTCAGTCTTTCTCCATTCTGGATGATGTGGGCAATTGGCTTTGTATAAATGGCCCTTATTGTGTTGAGGAATTTGCCATCTATGCCCATTTTGCTAAGAGTTTTTAGCATGAATGGGTGTTGGACTTTATCAAATGCCTTTTCGGCGTCAATGGACAAAATCAGGTGATCTTTGTCTTTTGTGTTATTTATGTGATTAATCACATTAATTGTTTTCCTTATGTTGAACCAGCCTTGCATCCCTGGTATGAATCCCACTTGGTCAGGATGGATTATTTTCTTGATATGTTGTTGTATTCTGTTGGCAAGAATTTTGTTGAAGATTTTTGCATCTAAGTTCATGAGTGATATCGGTCTGTAGTTCTCTGTCTTTGTTGGATCTTTCCCTGGCTTAGGTATCAGGGTTATGCTGGCTTCATAGAATGTGAAATAGTTTCAATAGTATTGGGGATAACTGTTCTCTAAATGCTTGGTAGAATTCTGCCGTGAAGCCATCTGGGCCCGGACTTTTTTTGGTTGGCAGTGTTTTGATGACCTTTTCAATCTCTTCCTTTGTGATAGGTTTGTTAAGTTGTTCTGCTTCACGTTGTGATAATTTGGGTAGGTGGTATGAGTCAAGGAATTTGTCCATTTCCCCTAGGTTTTCAAGTTTGTTAGAGTACAGTCTTTCATAGTATTCTGTTATGATATTTTTGATTTCTGTTGCATCTGTGGTGACAACTCCCTTCTCATTTCCAATTTGGGTTGTTTGTTTCCTTTCCTGCTTTTCTTTAGTAAGTTTAGCCAGTGGTTTATCAATTTTGTTGATCTTTTCAAAAAACCAGCTTTTGGTCTTTTCAATTTTTTCAGTTGTTTTTCTGTTCTCTAATTCATTTAGCTCTGCTCTAATCTTTATAATCTCCTTTCTTCTGGTGCCCGAGGGGTTCCTCTGTTGTTCTCTTTCTACTTGTTCAAGCTGTAGAGTTAGTTCCTTGATTTGGTTTCTTTCTTCCTTCCAGATCTGTGCATTTATGGAGATAAACAGACCTCTGAGCACTGCTTTGGCTGTATCCCATAGGTTCTGGTAGGAAGCGTTTTCATTCTCATTGGAATCCATGAATTTCTTTAATTCATCCCTGATTTCCTCTATAACCCATGTTTTTTTGAGCAAGATGTTGTTCAGTTTCCAAGAGTTCCACTTTCTATCTCTGTTTTTTCTGCTATTGATTTCAACTTTTATGGCTTTATGATCTGAGAAGATGCTTTGCAGTAATTCAACGGTATGGATTTTGTTGAGCATTGCATTATGGCCTATCACGTGTTCAATTCTGGAGAATGTTCCATGTGCACTGGAGAAGAAGGTGTAGTTGTCTGCTGCTGGGTGGAAAGTTCTGTATATATCAACGAGATTTAGTTGGTTAATTGTGTCAATGAGGTCTTCTGTACCTTTACTGAGCTTTTTTCTAGATGATCTGTCTAGTAATGAGAGTGAAGTGTTAAAGTCTCCCACTATTATTGTGGAGTCATCTAACTCTCTTTTGAGCGTAGTCAGTGTTTCTTCGACATATTTAGGTGCTCTGACATTAGGTGCATAAATGTTTAATATAGTTAAGTCTTGCTTGCGTACTGAACCTTTCAGCAATAAATAGTGTCCATCTTTGTCCACGATGGTGGATTTGACATTAAAATTGATTTTGTCTGAGATTAGAATTGCCACCCCTGCTCTTCTTTGTTCATTGTTAGCTTGATATATATTCTTCCATCCTTTAATTTTCAGTTTGTTCCTGTCTTTAGGTCTCAAGTGAGTTTCTTGTAGACAACATATGGATGGGTCATGTCTTTTGATCCAAGATGACACTCGGTGTCTCTTTACTGGAGCATTCAGTCCATTCACATTCAATGTAATTATTGATAGGTATGTGTTCACTGCTGCCATTGTGATATGTTTATTTTTATGTTGATGTTTTCTCTGTTGTTCTTGTAAGTCTGTTGTGAGACACTCTTTTTTGTGAGTTGATTTTTCACCTTTTTCAGAGCTGGTTTTATAGTTGTTGAGACTCGTGTGTTAGATTTCTTGCGATGGTATGATACATCTTTGTTGTGCTTTACAGCTGCCCCTATGAACCCCCTTAATAAACTATTTATAAACCCAATTTTAATTACTACCAGTCTGGTCATCTTCCTCTCCATCTGAAAGGACTATAACGACTGTAGTACATCCCTCTTTTATTATGATGACACCATAGTTTTCATGATGATCCCTGGATTGCTTCTTTCCAAATCAAAGCTGTGATTTACTTTGGAGCCTTCCCTAAATGAGTATTGAGTAGTGTGTTGTTCTAAAATATAAAGTTAGTGGTTTCGTTCTTCTAAGCCAAAGCCAAGAACTTCTTTCAGTATTTCTTGTAGTTTGGGTTTGGTTTTTACAAAGTCTCTGAGTTTCTGTTTATCTGGGAATGTCTTAATTTCATTTTCGTATTTGAAAGATAATTTTGCAGGATATACGATTCTGGGTTGGAAGTTCTTCTCCTTCAAGACTTTGAATGTGTCATGCCACTGTCTCTGTGCCAGCATGGTTTCTGCTGAGAAATCTGACGAGAGCCTACAGGGTTTCCCTCTGAATGTTAGCTTTGCCTTGAGTCTTGCTGCCTTTAAGAGTTGCTGCTTACGTTTCATTTTGTTAAGCTTGATTAGAATATGTCTTGGAGTCTTTCTTTTGAGATCTATATTGGGTGGCGTACGATATGCATCTGAGATGTCTATATTCTCTTCCTTCATGATTTCTGGGAAGTTTTCTTTCAGCAGCTCAGCAACAATACTCTCTGTGTTCTCAGATGTCTCACCCTGTTCAGGGACTCCAATTAATCGAAGGTTGTTCCTCTTAATAGAGTCTCACATGCTTCTTAATGTTTCTTCATTTTTCTTGCTTCTTTTTTCTGATTTCTGCTCATAGACACTGGCATCAGTAGCTCTGTCTTCCAAGTCAGAAATTCTTTTTTCCATTTGTTCCATTCTGTTTTCTTGGCTTTGCATGGAAGTTTCTATGTCTTTGATTTTCTTCTTGATCTGTTGGATTTCAGAGTACTGGTGTTCCATCAGATCGAACAACTTGCTTAATTTTTCACTTTGTTCTGCTGCATTTTGTATAAGGTCTAGAAGGGCTCTGTATATAATCAATTTGTATTCACTTCCTGATGCTTTCATAAAAGTTTCTTCATCTGGAAAACTCCTTGGTTGCTTTATTTGGGAGCCTTCTGAAGCCATGAGTGATTGCTTGTATGCCACAATTGTCTGTTGCTTTTTGGGTCCCATGTGAGTATATAGAGTCTGGAAGAGGTACTGTGAGGATGGATTGCAAATGTTTCTCTAGGCTGTCTTCAAATGTAAAGCAAAAGGTATCTGACTGGTTCACAAGTCAGTTAAGTTTTCAGGTGTAGAGGTCCCTCTTCTCATCTGACAAAGTAAGCGCCACTATATCCAACCCCAGATGATAACAAACTAGTTCAGAATACAGCACTGCTACTGCCCTGGTGGCCTCTGCTGACAGTGCCTAGCCTTATCCAACACTGCATCAAGTACTGGTTTTGTGATAGAAAAGCGCTCTCCTGTGGGCAGGCTCTGGCTCCCAAGCTAAGAATTAGGTCCAGCTGCGGCCACCGTACCCAAGATGGCGTCCTCCACACAGGCAGCAGACAGAGGGGCTAAAGGTGCCGAGAGGCAGCGATTCCTCTGCTTCTGTTGCAGGGCCCCCAACGTAGGCAGCACTGTGCAAAATCACTACTTTTCTGACGGAGAAGCGCTGTCCCGTTTGCAGGCGCTGGCTCCGAGGCTAAGAATGAGGCCCCGCTAAAATCTCGGTACCAACATGGCGTCTCGCACCCTGACCGCAGAGCTCCGTACAAACCCCACTGAGGCAGCTCCAATATCAAAGGCTCAAAGTGTCTAGATTAACAGAGTCCCGAGCCTGGCTCTCATAATATGGAAATTTTGCCTGCCTATCCCCCCAGCAGTGCGTCTGAGTCCAGCCGCCAGGCAAGGCCCAGCTCCACCCGCCAGCCGAGACAGAGGAAAAAAAAGTCAAACTGGTGCGTTTACCTTCCATCCGTGAGAGCCAGGGCTAGCCAGGAGCGGGAGTGAGTGAAAGAGAGGAGGTTTTTCCCTGAGTGGTATGAAGTCCCAATTAACAGCTCTGCGCCGTGTCCTGAGGCTGATTAGGTGATCAGAAGGCTCTGTTTGATTGTCAGTTCAGGTCTTGGTTTCCAGAGGGATATACGGAGACGTGGGCTTAGTCAGCCATCTTGACTCCGCCCCCAGCACAGATCTTGAAATACTCTTTTTGACAATGAACGCAGTGACATTGTTCTTCAAGTTGTCATTCCAAGCATAGTAGATCATATAGTTGTCTGATTCAAAATGGCCATCACCAGCACATTTTAGCCTATCATATCAATGTTTATGCATTCCAATTCATTTTTGGCAATTTCTAATTTTCCTAGATTCATATTTCATGCATTTCACATTCTGATTATTGATGGATGTTTGTAGCTGTTCTCATTTTGAGTCACACCCCATCAGCAAATGAATGTCCTGAAAGCTTGACTCTATTGACATCATGAAGGCTGACTCTACTTTGAGGAGGTAGCTCTTCACCAGTCATATTTTGAGTGCCTTACAATTTGAGGAGCTCATCTTCCAGCACTATATCAGATAACATTTCACTGCTATTCGTAAGGTTTTCACTGGCTAATGGTTTCCAGAAGTAGCCTGCTAGGTCCTTTTTCCTAGTCTGTCTTAGTCTGGAAGCTTACCTGAAAACTGTCCACCATGGGTGACTCTGTGGGTATTTGAATCGTAGCAACAGGAAAGTCCCCACAGTATGACAAACTGACAGACACTTGGTGGGTACCCATTCTAGTAGCAGTGAAATGCCATCACATTTTGGTTTTGATTTGCAGACAGTTCAAATCCACCAGGCACTCCTTGGAAGCTCTATCGGGAAGTTGTACTCTATCCTATTGGGTCGCTATGATTTGGGACCAACTTGACAGCAGTAGGTTTGGTCTGGTTTTGGATAGCTAGTGGGAAACCCTGGTAGTGTACTGGTTAAGTGTTGTAGCTGCTAACCAAAAGGCTGGCAGTTTGAATCCACCAGGAGCTCCTTAGAAATCCTGTGGGGCAGTTTTCTGTCCTGTGGGATCACTATAAGTTGGAATCAACTCAATGGCAGTGGATTTTGATTTGGGATAACTAATGACCATCCTTTTATGTATTTGGTGTCTATTGGAATGTCCTCTTTGGTGAAATGTCTATTCAAGTCTTTTGCTCATTTTTATGATTGGATTGTTTGTTTTGGGGTTGTTAAGTTACTGAAGTTATAAGTATTTTAGTTATTAGGTTCTTGCTGGACATACGCTTTCTTAAGATAGTCTCCCAGTCAGTAGCTTGTCTTTTCAGGGTTTTGGTCAAGTCTTTTGATGAAGAAAAGGTTTTAACTGATATGAGATCTCATTTATTGTATCATCATTATTTTGTCTTTTGTGTTTGTGGTTTTGTCATTATGTTAGATAATCAATTATTAAGAGGTAGGCCTATTTTTCTTCTAAGATTTTCATGGTTTTAGTTTGCACATTTACATCCTTAATTCATGCCAAATTTGTTTTTGTCTTTGGTATGTGGCACGATCCTGTCTCTTTTTCCTGTATGTGAAAATCCAAATTTCCAAGCACAACTTATTGAAGAGACACTTCTTTCCTCACTGAATTTACCACCTTCATCAAAAAACAGTTGACCACAAATGTGTGGGTTTATTTTTGGACTACCAATCCTATTCCATTGGCCTGTGTTTCTTTGAATATGCCAGTACCAGTACCAGACTTTTATTTATTTATTTACATTGTGTTTTAGGTGACAGTTCGCAATTCCTGTCAGTTTATCACACAAAAACTTACACATACTTTGCCACGTGACCCTAGCCATTCTCCTCACATTGTGACATCTTACTCCTTCCCACTACCTCGTATTTCCCTTATTGATTTAACCAGGTCCTGTCTCCCTCTGTCTTCTCATCTCACTTCTGGATAAGAGCTACTCAGTTAGTCTCTAGTACTTACCCTAGTCAAGAAGAACAGTCTTCACCAATATCATTTTATGTCTTACAGACCAGTTCAATCTTTGTCTGAAGAGTTGGCTTTAGGAATTTCAGCTCTGGCCTTACAGAGAGTCCACGGGTCAGGTCTTCTTGTGACCTTCCAGTCTACTGACCATCATGTCTGGTCTTTATACTATAGTTCAAATTCTGTAGCCCGCATTTCTCACACTCCATCAGGGACTCTGTTGAATTTCCTGTAAGAGCAGTCTCTGTTTGCAGCTGGGCACCATCTAGTTCTTCTGGTCTTGAACAGGTAGGGTAAAATAAATGATCACATCTCAAACATAACCTGCACCATTTTGTTTCTTAGCACATATCTCCAAATATATGTCCATTGTTTCCATTAGTTTCTCTCAAAGAAACTAATGAAAAAATAGTTGGCCATAGATGTCAACTGTTTCTGTTAAGTTAAAGATTAATCTACACTCTCTTCAGGACCGTGGAAAAAACAGGTGATAATGTAATCTACACACTATAAAAGCAAAACAAAGGAATTTGCCTTGTGACTGGAAGTTTATATGACAACCAGACCACCCCTGGATCCAAAATACCAATTAAGAGATTAGCTTATCTGGGACATGAATACTGTAACCACCTGTTGAAGAAGTAACATTCTACAAATTCCTACAACTTATAAAACTTTATCATCTTTTCTATAAAGCCTCCAGCTAGTCTCCATTTTGGGGAGACAGACTTTGGAGGAATTCATCCCCTCTGTCTGCTTATCTTCTAATAAATAATGAAACCTCTTGTTTCTCAGTTCACCTGTCTCAAAGATTGGCTGTTTGTGGCAGGTGGCAGGAACTCTGCTAAGGTTTGTGGTAACACTCTCATGCTGATGTAGTCTCTGGTACATGTAGCCTTTCCTGTCCCATGGACTCACACTTCTCTTGTGTTTTTGATGTTCTTCTTTCTCCTTTACTCCACTGAGGCTTCATAGATGGCCGCTTTCTAGCTTTTAAGACCTTAGAAGACACCAAAGTAGGATGCGGAACGTTTTAAGAAACTTTCTCATACAAGTTGACATAGATGTCTCCTGAAACCATGGTCACTAGGGCCCTGACTTGCTACTCTGTCAGCGGATCTTAATTCTCTCTGTATTTTCCACATCCTTCCCTCTTCTGGTATTTCAATCACTCATAAATTATTTTTCTTCATAGAGTCCCACATAGCTCTTACTGATTCTTCATTTTTCTTAATTCTTTTATCTGATTTTTACTCATAAACTCTGGCATCATTTGCCTTATCTTCAGTCTCACTAATTATTCATTCCATTATCTCAGTCCTGCTCCTTTGACTTTCTGTTGAGTTGTCTATCTTTGTGATTTTATTGTTAATCTGTTGAATTTCAGATCATTGTTTCTATAGCAATTCTTTTAGCTTGTTTAATTTTTCATTTTGTTCTCCTGTATTTTGTCTAACTTCCATCCTAATTTCTTACACTCTTTTGTAACCTACTTCTGCTAATTCTGAGAAGAATTCTTCATCTGAGAAATATTTTTATTCTTTATCTTGGGAGTTTTCTGGAGTCATGATGATCTGCTTCTTTAAATAGCTAGAGATTGATTGTTGTCTCCTAGCCATCAAAAAGCTGTTGTGATTTATTTCTTAGGTTATTGCAATCTAGCATACATATATGTATGTATGTATGTATTTTAACTTGGTTTTGACTGTCCAAGTAGTCTAGTTGTTTGAGCTAGAGTGGTTAATGGAGCCTTAATAATTCTAATGCCCCATCACCCAATGCTTGGAGTGATGACTGGACTCAGAGACGTAGCAGTAATTGCTGGCTCAGGGGAGCCAGAAGAACTCTTCTTCTAGCCCTTCTTTTGTTTCTCTCTCAAGATCCAGGAGAAAAGCTGAGGGCACACACATATAATATCCCACTTTCAGCCCAAGTAGTGCTCTAGTATTTACAATCAGGTGTACAGCAGAGAAGGGAGGTGGGGAAAGGTTGGGTATAGGGAATGAAGTCAGTGCACAGGAAAGGTCTGTAACCTGATTTGAGCCCATGACCTGGAGTAGTCAAGCCAATGAAACATACTCCAAGTTAGAAAGAAGAATAAGGTTTATTAGGAGGTGTGATATCACTGGAGACTTGACAGCAATGCAGGCTGTTCTCCACGGAGTCTCAAAAGACAATTTTTACATCAGAATTTATGTATCATTTTGGCAAGGAACATTTCATTTTTTTTAAGCTTGTAGGCAGTAGATAATTGTATACATCACAAAATAACAACAGAAACTCTTTATTAAACCACAGCTATGTGTGTCAGACACCTGGACTCCAATCTGCATGCTTGTAACACGCAAAGACAAAACTTATATAAAAATTCCTCAGCTAGTGAAACCAGCCTGCCAAGTCCACTCTGATTGAGATAAGTAACAAGAAAGAAAGTTGTGGATACAAAAAATGCCAAGCAGTCTTCCTAGCTGCTGTCTCCTGGACTGAAGGCTGTTTCTCGGAAGAGCAAAGAAGAAGAGAGACACCAAAGTCACAGCAGCTGAGGGGGCTCTGTGCCCCTTTGTAAAGAGGCCAATGCAAAGACCAGAGTAGCTGATGCAGTAAAAAAAAAAAAAAAAAAAAAAAACACAACACACATTATTTAGAGTATTGTTACGGCCTTAGTTCGTGAAGCTTTCAATTACCCATTTTGAAAAGGAGAAAACAGGTTACAAGGTATTAGGGTTACATATCCCTCTCTTTTGAAGCTTAGCCATATACGTTTATCCCAAGCGTCAACCTAGTCTCTTAGATTAACATAGTCTGACATTGTAAGAACATTACTTGGAAACACAGTTATTAAGGAAACCCAAAGAGTATACATTTCTGTCTTTGAATCTTGCAGAGGGCCCTCAATTATAAAAATTAGAATATTGTAACTCTTTCTTTGTAGGCTTAAAAATGGTAAAAGTTTCCCCTAATAGTAATCTCATCCAAACTAAGATCACAAGCATTTTTACTTTTTAACCCTAGAGATTCTTAACAGCAAGCTTCAGTGGGTTCAGTTTTCCACTCCTGGTCACTGTTGGCCACACAGGACTTCACATGGGAACAATAGTTTCCTCGTTTAACACCTAAAAGTTTCTCGGCTTTGTGAGCGCTGAGTAGTACAGTGAAGGGTCCAGTCCACCTGGGCTGTAAAGGGGGTCCTTCCATGTCCAGAAAAACAGCTGATCTCCTGGCTGGAAAGAATGTACAGCTATCTCAAGAGAAAACTTCTGTGAAAAACACACTGCCTGATATAACTGGGAGAGAATTTTGGTTAGAGAAAACAATGTTTAGACATCATTACATTAGGGGGTAGGGAGAGTTAGTTAAGACAATATGGTCTCCCGTAAAGTATTTCAAAAGGACTAATTTTAGGTTTTCCCTGGGGTGCAGTACAGACTCAGAGGAGGACTAGTGCAGAACATTCATCCAGGGCAGTCCAGTCTCTTGGCACGATTTAGTTAGATGGCACTGAGTATATGTGTCATAGTTTACCTATCCATTCCTATGTTGTTGGGCATCTGGGTTGATTCCATCTTTTTGCTATTGTGAACTGTGCTGCAATAAACATTTTGTGCATGTGTCCATTGGTGTGAATGTCCTTGATTCTGTAGCATATCATTCTGCTGACCTCTGGCTAGAGTAAGGGGAGTGAGTGGAGAGGAGAGGAAAGGAGACTGTTGGGAGGATGAGAAATGTATGGAGCAGAGAGGAATAGTGTGCTGTCATCAGGCAGGTAGAGCAATGGAAGCTGCATATAGGTGGACATGTAAATTTATATGAGAATGTACATTTTCACTCAGTTATAATAAAAAAAATGATGACATTTTATAGTCTGATTCATTCTTTTCCCCTTTTCTAACCAAATTGAAATCTCCATGCTGTGTGGAGTTTCCACTTTATTCCAAAGGCAGCTGAAACTTATCTGTCATGGACTGAACTATGTACCCCCAAGAATATGTGTAGTCGTGTGGCTGGGCCACGATTTCCAGTGTTCTATGATTGTCCACCCTTTTGCGATTTTCCTATGTTGTATGTGAGAGAATTAGAGTAGGACTGTAAATCCCTTCATAAGATCACCTCCCTGCCACTGTAAAGGGAGTTTCCATGGAGTATGGCTTGCTCCACCCTTTAGCCTTTCATCCTACAAGAGACAAAAGGAAAAAGAAGCAAGCAGAGAGTTGGGAACCTCACATCATAGAAAAAGCAACACCAGGAGAAAAGCATGTCCTTCAGACCTGAGGTTCCTGTGCCAAGATGCTTTCTGAACAAAGATTGATGCAACACAAGGACTTTCTTCCAGAACCAACAGGGGGAATACCTTTTTTCAGGAGCAAACATCCTGAATTTCAACTTATAGCCTACTGGACTGTGTAAGAATAAACTTACACTGTTCTTTGCTAAACCATCTAACTTGTAGTGTTTCTGTTAGAGCAACACTAGCTGATCAGAATCGAATTTGGTACAGAGGGGTGCTGTTCTAACAAATAACTAAAATCTGGAAGCAATTTTAAAACCATGAATGGATAGAAGACTCAAGGAACTGACAAGAAATGTTAACACCAATGAAGGTGGAGATGGTGAGAAACAGCAGAGGACCAGTGGCAGAGGCAACAGTTAGAACCAGAACAGCAAAAGACAGCCCTGGAGCTGACCTTCAGAGCAAGAGAGCTGAGTGCATGTGTACAGGAGGCTTCCTGGCAGAGTAGGGGTGCTTCTGGGTACTTGAATCTCTGAAGCTACAGAGCTATGGAATATTTTCCCCAGCCGGGCAGATGCAGGCTTAAGGCCTGGGCCGTGAGACCATAAGAAGCAGAAGCTGAAGAGACAAAGAGCATGAGAAAAACTGAGCTGCCTCAGTCTCAGAAGGTATGGCCATGACCTCAGGGAGATGAAATTGTGGAGCCATGGCTTCCTGTGTTTATAAGGGTTGAATTGCCACTCAGTTAGGCTTAGAGTGTCCCTGAAGCCAAGGTGGGAGAGTTGCTGTCTAAGAGGGTCAGGGGGCTTCCACTCAGAATCCGGAGACTGTGGCCAATACTTGGAGTCTGGAGGACAAAGTAGTTGTGTGAAATGTCTCAGAATGGAAGATTATTTTCAAAGCTTTGAGGGCTTTTGTAATGTGTTCTGCTGACTTGCTTGTTGCCTGATTTGCCTTCCTTCTCCATTTGTAGTGGAAATGTCTAACTAGTGCCTATTCTGCCATTGTAGCTTTGGAAGCAGATAGCTTGTGTTCTAGGTTTCACAGATGTAGAAGAGTTTTTGTATTTTGGATTTGGAACTGATTTAAGACTTCTATCATATGAGATGGACATGTCTTTGCTATGACTTTTGCTGTGATGGATGGTTGTGTTATATGTTTCAAAGATGTGAATTTTGGGGGTCCAAAGGGTGAAGTTTCATGCATTGAACTGTGTACCCCCCAAACTGTGTGTAGCCATGTGGCTGGGCCAAGATTCCCAATATTTTATGACTGTCCTCCCTTCTGTGATTTTCCTATGCTGTTTGTTAGAAGATTATGGTGGGACTGTAAATTTCTTCACAAGATCACCTCCCTGCCTGCTGAAAATGGAGTTTCCCTGAAGTATGGCTTGCACCATCCCTTATCCTTCCATCCTAAAACAGATAAATGGAAAGGTAAGCAATCAGACTTGGGAACCTCACTCCATCAAGAAAGCAGCACTGGGAAAAGAGCATGCCCTTCAGACCTGAGGTTCCTGCACCAAGCTGCACCCTGAACAAAGACTGACACAAAACAAAGACTTTCCTCCAGAGTCAACAGGGGGGAAAGCCCTTCCCTGAGAGCAGACATCCTGAATTTGGACTTGTAGCCTACCGGATTGTGTAAGAATAAATTTTTCTTTGTTAAAGCCATCCACTTTGGATCACTTCTGTTAGATTAGCACTAGATAACTAAAACACAACAGTGTTTGTGTTTTAATTATTACTCTCTCTCTGGAGCTCACTGCTGTGGAGTCCTCCACCATCTCCTGACCTCTTGGCCACCACAGTCTGAGAAACATCCACGACTCGAGGATGGCTGCACCTTCTCTCCCTAGGTCCCTCAAGGGCTCTTTCTTCAGGGACAGAGAAAAAGGGCATGAAAAATTTAAGGTTGCCAGGCCCACATTGGGCACCAAAATTTGTTACCCAGCTTGGGTCTGTGCCCTGCAGCAGCTGAGCTGCCAATGAAACATACTACAAGTTAGAAAGAAGATGAAGGTTTATTAGGAGGTATGATACCACCAGAGACTTGACAGCAATGCAGGCTATTCTCCATGGAGTATCAAAAGACAATTTTTACATCAGAGTTTATGTATCATTTTGGCAAGGAACATTTCATTTTTTTAAGCACATAGCCCACAGATAATTGTACACATGACAAAATAATGACAAGAAACCCTTTATTAAACCACAGATACAAATGTCAGACACTTGGACTCCAATCTGCATGGCAAAAACAAAACTTAAATAAAAATTCCGCAGCTAGTGAAACTAGTGTGCCAAGTCCACTCTAACTGAGATAAGGAACAGGAAACAAAGTTGGCTGCTGTACCTGTTCTGCCTCTCTGTTGCTGCATCAGCAAAAGCGGCACACTTTGCACAATGTTCTACCTGTTTTGGGGGCTCCTAGAATGTCCTTTTTGTTCCATTCAGTTGTTTTTCTAGGCCTTAGTTTTTAGAGATATCAGAGGAGATGCGTGGCTAGTCCATCATCTTAGCCTCTGAGTCTTGTTTCATCATTTTGCAGATGGATATTCAGCTATGTCAATATCAGTTATTAAAGAGACTGCATTTTCCACAATTTATGGACTTTGGGCTTTGTCAAATAACACCTGTTCGTAAGTGGATGAGTTTATGTGTGGATTCTCAGTTCTGTTCCATAGGTCTGTGGATCTGTTGTTGTACCAGTTTTGATGACCCTGGCAGTGTAATATGTCCTAAGTCAATAGTGTAAGCCTTCCCACTTTGTTCTTCTTCAGTAATGTTTTACTTATCTGGGGCCTCTTCTCTTTCCACACAAAGTTGGTGAATTGTTTCCCTATCTCCTTAAAAAAATGCCATTAGAATTTAGATGCACATTGCATTGTATCTATAGAGTGCTTTAGGTAGAATAGATTTTTGTAATGTTGAGTCTTCTTGACCATGAGCAAGGTAGGCTTCTCTACTTATGTAAGTCTCTTTGGTTTCTTACAATAGAGTTTTGTAGTTGTCTTTGTATAGATCTTTCCTGTCTTTCATTAGATTTATTCCTAAATGTTTTATCTTCCTAGGTGCTATCGTAAATGGTATTGACTTGCTGAGGCTTGGATGTTTCCGTTATTAAAGAGACTGCCTTTTCCACAATTTATGGACTTTGGGCTTTGTCAAATAACACCTGCTCATAGGTGGATGAGTTTATGTGTGGATTCTCAGTTCTGTTCCATACACTTGGATGTTCTTTTTGTTGGTGTAGAATAATCCAACTGATTTTTGCGTGTCTCGTATTATGACACTTTGATAAATGCTTGTATGAATTCTAGTAGTATGTGTGTGTGTATTCTTTAGGATTTTTCTGTGTAGAGGATCGAATTATATATACTTGTATTAATTCCAGTAGTTTTGTTGTTGTTGTTGTTGTTGTTGTTGTTGTTTTGGTGTGTGTGTGTGTGTGTGTGTGTGTGTGTGGATTCTTCAGGATGTTTTGTGTATAAGATCATACAATCTTCAAATAGAGACACATTTGCTATTTTCTTACCAATTTTATATTTTTGGTAGCCTGATAGCTCTGTCTAGAGCCAGCACAACGTTGAATATAAGTGGAACAAGGGACATCCTTGCCTGGTTCTCCTTCTCAAAGGGAAGTGTTTTCAGACTGTCTCCATTTAGGATGATGTTAGCTGTTGGCTTTCTATGAATGTCCTTTATTATGTTCAGGAATTGCCCTTCTATTCCAATTTTGCAGCTTTTTTTTTTTTTAACGTGAATGGATGTTGGACTTACCAATTGATAAAATCAAGTGGTTCTTGTCTTTTGTCTTTTTATGTGGTAGATTACATTGATTGCTTTTCTAATGTTGAACCATCTCTGCATAACTGGTATGAATCCCACTTGATCATGGTGAATTATTTTTTTTTGACATGTTGTTGCAGTCTATCAGCTAGAATTTTGTGGAAGATCTTTGCATCTCACTTCATAAGGGATATTGGTCTGTGATTTTCCTTTTTTGTAGTGTCTGTCATGGATTGAATTGTCTCCCATAAAAAAAATATGTATAGAAATTTAGCTGGGTTGTGATTGCTGCTATTGTGTGATGGCCCTCCATGTTGCAATTTTTATATGCTGTACATTAAAGAGTGTTAGGGTGGAACTGTAAATCCCTTCCTCAGGTCACCTCCCTGCTCCACTGTAAAGACAGTTTCCCTGGAGTGTGGCTTATGTCATCTTTTATCCTTTTATCCTACAAGAGATAAAAGGAAAGGGAAGCAAGTGGAGAGTTGGGAAACTTGTAACATCAAGAAAGCAGCACCAGAAGAAGAATGCATCCTTCAGACCTGAGGTTCCTGCACCAAAGATGCTCCCTAATCAAAGACTGATGCAATACAAGGACTTTCCTCCAGAACTGACAGAAGGGAGTCCCCTCCCCTGGAACGGACACCCTGAATGTGGAATCGTAACCTAGTGGACTGTGTAAGAATTAACTTTTCTTTGCTAAAGTCATCCACTGGTGGTATTTCTGTTAGAGCAGTACCAGATGTCTAAAACAGTACATTTATCTGGTTTTGGTATCAGGGTCATGCTGGCCTCATAGAATGAGTTTGGGACTATTCCATCCTTTTCTATGCTCTGAAATACCTTTAGTAGTAGTGGTGTTAACTCTTCTCTGAAAGCTTGCTAGAATTCTACAGTGAAGCCTTCCAGAATACTGCTTTTATTTTGTTGGGAATTTTTAAACTACTTTTTCAATTTCTTCTTTTGTGATGGGTTTATTTGGTGATTCTACCTCTGTTTGAATTAGTTTGGGTAGATAGTATGTTTCTATAACTTTGTCCATTTCCTCTAGGTTTTCAAATTTGTTACGAGTAAATTTTTTCACAGTATTCTGTTATGATTTTTTAAATTTCAGTTGTGTCTGTTGTGAAAGGACCCATCTCATTTCTTCTTCAGGTTGTTTGCTCTCTCTCCTGTTTTTCTTTTGTTGGTTTGGCCAATGTTTTGTTGATTTTGTTGATCTTTTCAAACAATCAGGTTTTGGTCTTGTTAACTCTTTTGAAATAGTTTTTCTATTCTCTGATTTAATAGTTCTGCTCTAACTTTTATTGTTTGCTTTCTTCTGGTGCCTGAGGGCTTCTCTCATTGCTCTCTATTTGAATTGTGCTTTCAAGGAATGTGTGCATGGATCAAGAGACAGTCATATGAACAGAACAAGGGGACACTGCGTGGTTTAAAATCAGGAAAGGTGTGTGTCGGGGTTGTATCCTTTATCCATACCTTTTCAATCTGTATGCTGAGCAAATAATTTGAGAAGCTGGACTATAGAAAGAAGAACAAGGCATCAGGATTGGAGGAAGACGCATTAACAAACTGCATTATACAGATGACACCACCTTACTTGCTGGAAGTGAATATTTGAAACACTGATGAACATTAAAGACTACAGCCTTCAGTATGGGTTGCACCTCAGCATCAAGAAAACAAAAATCCTCGCAACTGGACCATTAAGCAACGTTGTGATAAATGGAGAAAGGATTGAAGTTGTCAAAGATTTCATTTTACTTGGCTTCACAATCAACACCCATGGAAGCAGCAGTCAAGAAATCAAAAGATGCATTGCATTGAGAAAATCAGATGCAAAGGACCTATTTAAGGTACTGAAAAGTAAAGACATCACCTTGAAGACTAAGGTGCACTTGATGCAAGCCATAGTATTTTCAATCACATCATATGTATGGGAAAACTGGACAGCAAATAAGGAAGACAGAAGAAGAAACGACATCTTTGAATTGTGGTGAGGAAGAATATTAAATGTACCATGGACCGCCAAAAGAACAAACAGATCTCTTCTGGAAGAAGTACAGCGAGAGTGCTCCTTGGAAGCAAAGATGGCAGACTGAATCTTACATACTTTGGACATGTTGTGAGCAGTGGTCAGTCCCTGGAAAAGCACATCATGCTTGGTAGAGTGGAGGGTCAGTGAAAAAGAGGGAGACCGTCAATGAGATGGCTTGACATAGTGGCCACAATGATGGGCTTCAGCATAAAAACAATTGTGGACATGGCACAAGACTGGGCAGTGTTTCCTTCTGTTGTTCATAAGGATCCCTATGAGTCAGAACCAACTCTATGGCACCTAACAACATAACAACAAAATTTTTTTTAATTGTAGAAGTAATGCTTTGATTTGGGCCTTTTCATCTTTTTGGATGTGTGCATTTATTGCTATAAACTGACATCCGAGCATTGCTTTTACAGTGTCGCAGACATCCTGGTAGGATATGCTTTCATTCTCATTTGTTTCTGTGAGTGTCTTTGTTCCTTCCTTGATTTCTTCTGCAACTATGTTTGAGCAGGATACTGTTCAGTTTCCTGGTAGTTGATTTTTTTCCCTTGCTTTTTCTGCTATTGATTTCTACTTTTATGGCTTTATGTTCAGAAAAGATGGTTTGCAATATTTCAGTGCTTTGGATTTTGTTAAGGCTTGCTTTATGGCTTATTATGTGTTCTATTCTGGAAAATGTTACATGTACATTGTAAAAGAAAGCATGCTTGGTTGCTATTGGGTGGAGTATTCTGTATGTGCCTGTGAAGTTATATAGGTGACTGTGGCATTTATCTTTTGTGTTATTACTGAGCATTTTTCTGGATGTTCTGTCCTTCACTGAAAGTGGTATTGAAATCTCTTACTATTATTGTGGAGCTGTCTGTTTCTCTTTTCAAAGCTCTTGAAGTTTGATATAATTAGTAGCACTATCATTGGGTGCATAAATATTTAATATGGTTATGTCTTCCTGATATAGTAACCCTTTAATCATTATATAATGGCCTTCCTTGTCCACAGTGGTAGATTTTACTTTAAAGTCTGTTTAATCAGAAATGAATATTGCCCCTCTGGCTCTTTTTAGAGTATTGTTTGCTTGGTATATTTTTCTCATCCTTTCAGTTTTAGTTTGTGTCTCTAAGTCTAATGTGTGTCTCTGGTAGTCAGTATATAGACAGATCTTTTTCTTGTCTTTTTTTTTATCTTTTTCTTTTTTATCCACTGTGCTACTCTCTTTATATGTGATGAATTTAAGCTGTATATATTTAGCATAATTGATAGGTATGAGTTTAGTATTGCCATTTTTATATCTTTGTGTGTTGTTGACTATTTCTTTGTTCCACTAAGTTTTCTATGATGAGTCATTTTTCTTTATGTTTTCTTTTCATCTTTTTCACTGTTGCTGGTATTGTAATTGTTACATGCTTTCCTTGTTTTTTATTTTGATGTGTAGAATTCTTAATTTCCTGTGTTTACCTATATTTGTATAAATTTAGACCAGTATTTAATTTCTTTGTATTGCTTTGACTTCCTTTCCATCTAAAAGACCTATCATTACATTTTTTACTCCCTCTTTTTTGTTGTAATGTTGTCATCTTTTACATATTGGCCTGTTTCCCTATTTTCAATGTTTTAGCTTTAATCTGTTTTTGAAATTTCCCTAATAGGGTTTATAGCTGTTAGCTCTGTTCTGCATTCTAGTCCTGTGTTGTTATCTGATGTTTTTGGTTTTCTAACTGAAGTGCTCCCTTTCAGTGTTTCTTGTTATTTTGGTTCGGTTTCTGAAAAGTCCCTAAATTTGTTTACCTGAAAATGTCTTAATGTTGCCTTCATATTGTAGAGACTATTTTGCCGAATACATATTTCTTGGCTGGTAGTTTTTTTTTCTTCAATGTTTGTATATGTCATCTGTTTTAGTTAGCTAGTGCTGCTGTAACAGAAATACCACAAAATGGATGGCTTTAACAAAGGAAAATCTATTCTTACACAGTCCAGGAAGCTAGAAGTCTGAATTCAGGGTGTTGACTCCAGGGGAAGGCTTTCCACCTGTTGGCTCTGGAGGAAAGTCCTTGTGTTGCATCAGTCTTTGGTTGGGGAGCATCCTGGCACAGGAACCTCAGGTCTGAAGGACACACTCTACTCTCGGTGCTGTTTTCTTGATTTGTCAAATATTTTCCTTTATAGCTCAAGAGACCACCTCAAGGTGCAAAACATATCTACACATTGAATCTTGCTCTACCAACACAACTGTTGTCCATCCACCCTTATTAACATCATAGAGGAAGGAATTCCAACATGGAAGGACATCACAAAATACCAGGAATTATGGCCAGCCAAACTGTTACAGACTTTTTAGGGAACACTCATCCTACTGCTTTCTAATGTGCGTGGTTGTGCTTAGCAGTCTCAGCCTAGTCTTACTTACTCTCCTATATAGATTTTTGTTTGTTTGTTTATCCCTAGTCGCATTTAAAACTCTCTCCTTCTCTTTAGTTTTGGTAAGTTTGCTTATATCTTGGTTTCTTTCTTTTGGAATCTACCTTCTGTGGAGTTTGGTGAGCATCTTTGATAGATATCTTCCCATCTTTCATGATAGCAGGGACGTTTTCTGTCAACAGATTTTTCACAGTTTCCTCTGTGTTTTCTGTCACCATCACCCACACTCCTATTATGGTACTATAATCAATCCTAAATTATTTCTCTTGATAGAGTTCTATATAACTCTTAGTGTGTCTTCATGTTTTAAAAAACTTATATCTGACTTTTCTTCAAATATTTTGGTGTCAGTTATTTTATCTTGACTCTCACTAATTTTACATTCCATTGCCTCAAGTTGCTCCTTTGACTTTCCATTGAGTTGTCTATTCTCTAATTTAATTATTATGCTGCTTAATTTATGATTGCTATCTCTCAAGAATTTCTTGTAGCCTGTTCAATTTGTCATTATGCTGTGCTGCATTTTGCTTGATTGCCTTTATGGTCTACTGAAATATTCTAAGTATTCATCTTTTGTATTCTACCTCCAACAATTCCAGGAAGTTCTTTTCATCTGGAAAATTTCTCAATTCTTTCTTTTGGGAACTTTCTGAAGCCATCATGGTTTGCCTTTTTAAGTGAACTTGTATTGACTGTTATCTTTGAGCCATCAATAAGTTGTATTTATATATATTTGCTTATGGTGTTCTAATTTTTTTTTTGTCTTGTTTTGAAAGGCCCAAATAGGCTGGTCATGGGAGCTAGTTTGATAATTGGTGCATTAGAAGCTATAAGAGAACCCTGGTATAGTAGGTAAGTGCTACAGTGCTAATCAGAAGGTTGGCGGTTCAAATCTGCTACATGCTCCTTGGAAACTCTATGGGCCAGTTCTACTCTGTCTACAAGGTCGCTATGAATTAGCATCAATCTGATGGCAGTGATTTTTCTGTTTGTTTGTTTGTTTTAGAGGATTGTAATGTCCTTTTAACAGGTGGTTAGAACTGTTACTAGGCATGTGGGCCAAGGAGTCCACTAACTTTGCTTGTATGTATTCAACTTAGAGGCCCAGGTAGTCAGTTAGTAAGTATGTGGTGCAGGCTCTACTCTGCAGTCCTAGATGGACAGGAGTGATTGGTCTAGGCATAGGTAGTTGGCTGTAGGTATTGATAGAGTAGGTGGGTAACAGCTGTCTGTGAGTGTCTATGAGGTAGTCTTGTCCCTCTTCCTTAATGTGAGTCAGTGTAGAGCTTTTGCTACAGGATATTGGGTGTGCTGGATTCTGCATGCAGTGCTGACTTTTCAAGCTCTGTGCACTGGTGTCAGTTCGTCTCTAAATGATAGAATTCCCCAGTGAAGCCAACTGCTCCAGGACTTTTTGTTGGAGGATTTTTTGATCACTGATTCAATCTCCTCACTTATTATGAGTCTTTTGAGACTTTGTCTCCTCTTGAGTCGGTTTTGGTAGGTTGTGTGCTTCTAAAATTTTGCTGTTTCACCAAGGTTATCCAGTTTGTTATGTTACAATTTGTTGTAATATTCTGTCATAATTGTCCTATTTGTTTGGTCAGTTGTAATGTCTGTCATTTCATTTTTTGTTTAGGTTCTTTGTACCTTTTCTCTTTGTCAGTGTAGCTGTAGGTTTGTCCATTTTACTGCTCTTTTCAAAGAACCAACTTCTGATTTTATTGTTTTTAGTCTAGACTCCTGCCTGCTAACTCACAGCAGCCTCAGTCAGCAGCACTCAGTGTCAATCATGAGGGAAGACTATCCCCTAACTGTCCCCAAGGGAAGTCTGTCTTTTTGGTTTCACAAGCAGAGTTACAAGGTACACATGGAGACAGAGTGCTGACTCTGGAAGCCAACTCCACGGCAGGACAGACCTGAGCAGATAGACTTGAACTGACTCCTCAGGTCTGTCGTTTTGGTTTCAGAGGCCTGAGCTATGGGGTGTGCAGGAAGGCTAATAGAGTGTTTATTAGGAGAGCCAACTTCGCTGCAGGAACATTTTGTAGCAATCTGTAGTAGGCACCTGTCATGGGTTGAATTGTGTTCCCCCCAAAATGTATGTGTTGATTTGACTTGGCTAGGAGTCCCAGCATAGTGCCATTCCTCCCATGTGTTGTGAATCCTGCCTCTGTGAGATTGATGATGGACAATGGGCTGCAGTTGTGCTGGTAAGGCAGGACTCAAGCTACAAGCTTGTGGAATAGAAGGAACAGAAGTGAGCAGAGGAAGTTGGGAACCTCACACCACCAAGAAAGCAGCATGGAGAGCAGAGCATGTCCTTTGGACCGGAGATTCCTGTGCTGAGATGCTCTTCTTGGATTTGGACTCAGCCTACCAGACTGTGATAACTTCTCTTACTGAACAGACTTACAATTTATAAATGGCTTTACAGCTTACTGGACTGTGACAATACAAATTTCTCTTCATGAAGACTTCCACTCATGTTATTCTGTGTTGGAAGCAATAACAGGTGACTAAGAATTCATTCTTCTGTCTTCTTTGTTCATTGTGCAGCTTTTGCATGCATACAGTGCGATTGAGAATACCATGGCTTGGGTCAGGCGCACTTTAGTCTTCAAGGTGACATCGTTATTTTTTAATACTTTAAAGAGATCCTTTGCAGCAGATCTTCCCGGTACAATGCATCCTTTGATTTCTTGACTGCTGCTTCCATAGGTGTTGATTGTGGTCTCCAGTAAAATGAAATCCTTGACAACCTCAATCCTTTCTCCATTTATAACAATGTTGCTTACTGGTCCAGTTGTGAGGATTTTCATTTTCCTGCTGTTGAGGTGCAAAGCATACTGAAGACTGTGGTCTTTGATCTTCATCAGTGTTTCAAATCTTTACTTCCAGCAAGTAAAGTAGTGTCGTCTGCGTGATGCAGGTTGTTAACGAGTCTTCATCCAATCCTGATGCCTCGTTGTTCATATAATCCAGCTTCTCAGATTATTTGCTTGGCATACAGATTGAAAACATATGGTGAAAGGATACAACCCTGACTCACACCTTCCCTGACTTTAAACCATGCAGTGTCCCCTTGTTCTGTTCACATGACTGCCTCTTGATCCATATACAGATTCCTTAAGAGCACAATTAAGTGTTCTGGAATTCCTGTTTTAAGCAATATTAGCTATGATTTTATGGTCCACACAATCGAATGCTTTTGCAGAGTCAATGAAACACAAGTAAACATCTTTCTGGTATTCCCTGCTTTCACCCAAGATCCATCTGACATCAGCAATGATATCTCAGGTTCCACATCCTTTCCTGAATCCAGCTTGAATTTCTGGCACTTCTTTATCAATATACTGTTGCATATGCTTTTGAATGATGTTGAGCAAAATTTTACTTGAGTGTGATAGTAATGATATTGGTCAGTAATTTCCACATTTGGTTGGATCACCTTTCTTTGCAGTGGACATAAATATGGATCTTTTCCAGTCAGTTCGCCATATTTATAACTAAGTATATCTTATTTTCTTAGTGCTGCTATAACAGAAATACCACAAGTTGGTGGTATTTGTTCTCTCACAACTTGGGTGGCTAGGGTTTAAATTCAGCTCTAAGGGAAGGCTCCCTCTATCCTGAGGAAAAATTCTTTCTTACCAATATTCCTTGGAGATGCCCACATGGCATCTGTCTTTCTCCCATTAGGGTTTACTTGCTTCTGTGACTAATCTACTACTTCTGTATCTCAAAAGTGATCGCTTTAGGCACTCCTTACATGACATGGCCTCATAACCATAACAAAGAAAACTGTACTCCTACACGGGATTATATCCGCATGTTTACGAGTTAGGATTCCAACACATTTTAGGACAACAAAATTCAATCCATAACGAAGTGCCTGATCTAGCTTACCAATTTGCTTCCTCCCTCATCTGCCCTTTCTTAGCTAATCCCAATCTTCCTTCAGTTGCTCTGGCTAAAATCCTTATGGTTATCCCTGAGTCCTCTCTCCCCTACACCCCATATCCAATTCACTAATGAATCCTATTAACTTTATCTTTCAACCACACCCCCAAATTAACTGCTTCACAACTGATCATTGTTTATTTATACTTGCTTCATATCTTTTTGTCCTTTTAATTTCAACCTTTATCATTTTAATTTATCTGAATTTTTTTATTGTTAGCATAAATTTGATAACCCAACTTGATGGTGTACTTTTTTTAGGACAATTTAATCTGTTTCTTTGATTTATTTTTTATTGTTATTGCTTTCCTTTGTACACTTTTTAATAGGTGAGTTTTGGTGTACTTTTTCAATTTCTAGTACTCATTAGTTATCTCTTCTCTAACACTTTTTAAAAACCAGACAACAACTGATTTCACTTCTGAGGCTCTATTCTCCCCACAGTTTCACTTTATCCCAAAGGAACTTGTTTAAATCAGAGTTTTTCAAACAGTGGTCATGGCAGATTAATCAGCGTTGAAATTCATTTAGTGTGTCATGATCACAAACCAACAAAGAAGCTATTAGCATATAAAGTTTTAGTGACATGAAACACAGTAAGAAATCATGTTTGGAAAAATAGTGGCATTGAAATTTGTTTTTAAAAATCATGAGGTGTGTGATGCATGGTGCTGTGTTCTAGGTTATAGTAAGCGTCCCCCCTCCGCCCCCAAAAAACCAAACCCATTGCCATGAAGTTGATTTCAACTCACAGCAACCCTATAGGCCAGAAGAGGACTGCCCCACAGAGTTTTCACTACTGGTATTTCTATTATAGCAGTACTAGATGACTAAAACAATAATTATGTCCTGTGACATGGTACCACTGACAAGATTTTACATTACAATGTTTTACAAAAATCCTATTATGGTGGATGGGATAATTCTTACAAATGAGTTTATTGTGAGCCAGTCACAAGTGAAATTTAGTTTTCATAGTGTAAAACATAATTTAAGCTGGTAACATTTTTTTAGCAGAAAATCTCAGTAAAACAGATCTTCCAGTATATTATCTCAGAGAAGGGGACAAACTAAGGCAGTTAAATTTCTCCAAGTAGCTATTGCCTTGTTGAATCCAACAAATACATAACCCAAACCTAAACACACAGAGAAGCACCAAAAATCAACGTACTAGAAGGTATTTATTGCGAGTATATACTTTTTGAACAGGGCAGAGTCAACCCAAATGTATTGGGACAGCATTCAAAAGAAGAGACAGTGAAAATGGGCTATGAAGGTAATTGTTAATTTCTCAGGAGATAGCATCAGAACACCTGCAGTATTTGTGGGTCCACTGTAGAACCTTGGATCTCTGGTGGAAATTGAGTCACTATGACATGCCATACATTACCTTATTAGACTTTGGTGTTCCTGCTTCTTAAAACTGCCTGTACATAGACAATTCTCAACAGAAATCCGTTGCCAAAGGCAAAACAATCTCCACTAACCTGGTTACTAGACTACTGTTTGACTTGAACGTACCTTTAGGAAAATAGCTCCTTAAAGGCTCAAGATTCAAAAGGACATTTAAGGACACCATAGTGGGTCATCCCAACTCCATGAACCCCAAAATCTGGATACCAAGAGAATTAAAGCACTCTCATTTGTTGCTTCTATAAAGTTCCTACCAGAATTAGGATGGCCATTAAGAAATATATATGTGTGTTTTGAGATTTAAAGTAGTCAACAAAGTAAAATATAAACCAGTAACCCTATTTCTCTTTCTAGCTTTTTAAGAAAGTGCCAAACCAATTTCCAAAGTGGTTGTACCATTTTACATTCCCAACAGCAGCACAAAAGAGTTTTGTTCTCTCCACAGCCTCTCCAACAGTTATTATTTTGTGTTTTTTGGATTAATGCCAGCCTTGCCGGAGTGAGATGGCATCTCTAATGGTTAATGATCATGAGCATTTCCTCATGTATCTGTTAGCATCCTGAATGAATTCTTTGGTGAAGTATCTGTTCATATCTTTTACTCGTCTTTTAATTGGATTATTTGTTTTTTTCTTGTTGAGGTTTTGCAGTACCTTGTACAGTATGGAGATTAGATGCTGATCAGATTCCTGGTAGCCAAAAATTCTTTCTTACTCGGTAGGTAGTCCTTTTATTTTACTGGTGAAGTCTTTGGATAAGTATAAGTGTTGATTTTTAGGATTTCCAATTATCTATTTTATCTTCTGGTATTTGTGCATGGTTAGTAATTTTTTGTAGTCTGTTTATGCCATATATTAGGGCTTCTAGCATTGTCCTTATTTTTTTCTTCCATGATCTTTGTTGTTTTCAGTGTTATATTTAGGCCTTTGATCCATTTTGGGTTCGTTTGCATGCATGGTGTGAGGTATGGGTCTTGTTTCATTTTTTTGCAGACAGATATCCAGTTATGACAACAAATTTTGTTAATGAGTCTGTCTTTTCCCCAGCTTATGGACTTTTGTCAAATAACAGCTACTCATAGGTGAATAATGTTATATCTGGATTCTCTATACTGTTTCATTCTTCTATATATCTATTTTTGCACCACTACCAGGCTGTTTTGACTACTGTGACAGTGTGATAGGCTTTAAAGTCAGGTAGAGTGAGGCCTCCCACTTTGTTCTTCTTCAGTAATGCTTTACTCATTCGAGGCTTCTTTCCTTTCCAAGTGAAACTGGTGATTTGTTTCTCCATCTCATTAAAAAATGCCATTGGAGTTTGTGCTGTGATTTCACTGTTTATATAGATCTCTTTGGGTAGAATAGACATTTTCACAATGTTAAGTCTTCCAATCCATGAGCAAGGTGGGTATTTTATATTCTTGGGGGCTTTTGTAAATGATATGGACTTGGTGATTTCCTCTGTGATGGTCTCTTTGTTGGTGTAAATGAAGCCAACTGATTTAGGTTTATCTTGTATCCTGATACTTTGCTAAACTCTTCTATTAGTTCCAATAGTTTCTTTTTTTTTACGGATTCTTTATGGTTTTCTTTGTATAAGATCATATTATCTGCAAGTAGACATGATTTTACTTCCTCCTTAACAATCTGGATGCTCTTTATTTCTTTATCTTTCCTGATTGCTCTGGCTAGAACTTCCAGGACAATGTTGAATAACAGTGGTGTTTTAGTCAGCTAGGGCTGCTCTAACAGAAATACCACAGAGTAGATGGCTTTAACAAAGAAAGATTTATTCTTACACAGTCCGGTAGGTTGCAAGTCCATATTCAGGGTGTCCGCTCCAGGGAAAGACTTTCCCCTTGACGGCTCTGGAGGAAAGTCCGGTATTGCATCAGTCATTGTCCAGGGAGCGTCCTCACACAAGAACCTCTGGTCTGAAGGACGTGCTCTGCTCCCGGTGCTGCTTGCTTGATGGTAGCGAGGTTCTCAAATTGTCCTTGGTTCTTTTTCCTTTTATTCCTTGCAAGCTAAAAGCATTAAGGGTGGGGCAAGCCATACTCCAGGGAAACTTCCCCCATAGCAGGAATTCACAGCCCCACCCTAATCCTTAAACATACAGGTTAGCAAAACCACACAATGGAGGACAGTCCCAAGATACTAGGAACCATATCCCAGCCACGTGGCTGCACACATTTTTGGGGGGACACAATTCAAACCATGACAAGTGGTGACAATGGGAATCCTTGTTGAGTCCCTGTTTTCAAGGGCACTGCTTTCAGACTCTTTCCATTTAGGATGATGTTGGCTGTTGGCTTTGCATGGACATGCTTTACTGGGTTGAGGAATTTCCCTTCTATTTCTATTTTGCTGAGGGTTTTTAACACAAATTGGTGTTGGACTTTATCAAATGCCTTTTTTGCATCAATTGATAAAATCAACTGGTTCTTGTCTTTTATTTATGTAGTTGATTATATGTTTTTCTAATGTTGAACCATCCTTATATCCCGGGTATAAATCCCACTTGGTTGTGGTGAATTAGTTTTTTGATAAGTTGTTGAAATCTATTGGCTGAAATTTTGTTTGGGAGTTTTCCATCTCTCTTTGTCGGGAGCCAGTCCCAACACTTTTCAGGGTCACGCATGGAGGGAGGGAAGGCGTCGGCGGGAAAAAAATTAACAGAGACAGGAAAGAGTTTTTTGGTTTAAAGGCAGCCCGACCAAAAAAAGAGCTGGCTCACTTTGTTTTTATAGTCAAAGTGATGTTTTACCCTGCCCACTGGACCACACAATCTATTGGCTAATTTGAAACCAAAACCTCGTGGTCTTGAGGTGATGTAATTTTTACCCTGCCCCCTGACCACATGAGCTATTAGCTAACCGAAACCTTGTGATCCTTGTAATTGTCAAGGCTTTCTAGATAATGGCCCGAGGCAGGTGTGTTGTGATGATAATTGACATGCCCTGAGCTCAATAAGCCCTACTCATACCTCAAGGTTAAAAGGTATAGGAAGAGGGTTCTAAAGGTTATAATTTCTTTGTTCCTACTTTTCTCTTTATTTTCTCTCCTCCTGTAGGGACAGTAAACACCTACCATCCCCCACCCTATGCCTTTAAACTGTTCTAAGGGTAATTCTTTGCACGTGGGGGGGATGTGCAGTTGGGCGAAGTCAGTGGAGCTGGGTCAGCCCTGGCATTCCTGGGCTGGGTGTTCTCAGGCTGGGCGCTCGTGGGCTCAAGCGTTTGTCCTTGTGCAGGGAGGTGAGGGGGTATTTTGGGGGAGAGCTTAGTTAGGGTGAAAAAATATAAAGCCAGAAATACGTCAGGGGTGAGATGCATCTGCCCACCATCACAAAGGCTTGTAGCTCTGCTTACAGAGGTCTTTGTGGGTGATGGGCTTCAGCATCTACCCTTTTTTATTTTTTCAGCTTCAGCGTTTGTAATTCTACTTGTATGGTCCCCACGGTCTGCCCAAGTTGTTAGAGGATGACTGGAAGGCAAAGCAATATTAGGATTAATCCAGCACAGAAACCTAGATTTATCAAAAGAAAGCTCCACGATTCTGTGGATAAGGCCTTCTTAAAATTAGATGCAATTTCCTCAGCTGATGTTATTTCTAAAGTAAAGTAACTAATGGCTTGTGTTTGGGCATGTATACAGTTCTTACAAGTTACAAGTACAGTGCCTTTTTCAGGTATAATAGAGAGAAAGCCATTGGGGCCTGTGGATATTATAGCGTAAGGAGAGGGAACACAGGTACAGATGCTGAACATCTCAGAAGTCGTCTTATGAGGACGTAGGACAATGGGACCAGTAGCTGCAAACAACCTAGAAAACTCTCAGAAGAGAGGAGTTAGTATCTGAAAAGGATTGATAAGGGGAAAAAGAGATGGAGGAGCCAGTGGGCACCAATCACACGAAGTTTCTGCGGTGGCTTCATTGTTGCTAGGGAGATTTCTCAGAGGGAGTGGTGTCGGGTTGCATCTGCGAGTCTAATTAACCCATCAGGAATCCAGATAGGGGAGTCAGCATCCTGTGAAAACACAATTTCTACCTCTGTGGCTGGTTAATAATAGCAAGTAATTGATAACAAAAGGGGTATATTTTCTTAAACGATATGGTAAACTGTGTTTATAATTTCAAAGGTGTTGTAAAATTCCTGAAAGCTTTTAGAAGTATAAGCCAGAGCATTATCTGTTTTAAGATGTGAGGGAATCTGGCAATATGCAAAACAATAAAAGAGGTGTTGAATTACATCTTTACAAGCTTCTCCCCTGCGGGCTGAGGCCCTAATTGAGAATAAGTGTCAATGTATTTTTTAGAAAGCACAGTTTAAAATCATGGTTACATTTGTAATTTATGCCTCATTTTAACATTCCCCTCTTGAGTTCTTGTCCCAAAGTCAAATCTTAAACTGTGAGTGGGGGCCAGACTGTTTAAAGTCCTGGCTGTTCAGGGAGTGGCCAATCATGGAGATCAGGAGGACAAAGACTCATCATAAAATAGTCACAGGAAACTCTAGTCAGGTTGTTTGCATCAGGCAAAGTTTAAAAGCTAAAAGAAAAATATTCAGTTAATGAAACTAGTTTGTTAAGCCTATACCCTCACAGAAACAAGAAGCAAGAAAGCACATTGTGAATATGCAAAATGTAGTTTCTGTTCTCTAGTCTGAAGGCTATATATGTATATATATTTTTTGGAGATTAAAGGAGAAGGAACAAAGGAATCTGTAACTGGTTGTGATTAATTAGCTGTAAGCCCCATGCTGTACTCGGACCAGCCTTGTGGTGGCTGATTTCAGTTCTAAAGGCTGCAGCCAGTTGGATCTCACCAAGTAGTTTTTGAAAGTCATTTAAAGTTTTTAGGTGGGAAGTCCTCAAATCAAAGGGAACATGAGCCACTGTGATGTCATTTAATACGCAGCTCAAGTAGGACATTGAGGCTGAGTTTGGATTTCATCTGGGGCAATTATCAAGCCTCTGGCTTCCAGGGCAGAGGTGAGTGCTATTAAGCACTCCTGTAAAAAAGAACGATCAGGGTGAGCTAACAAAATGTCATTTATATAAAGAATGAAATAAATCAATTTAGTAACAGCATGGTTCATTGGGATAATACTTTAGAGGAGGGAGCTCAAGTTGTAAGGCTCCCGCGATTCTATTGTTGTATTGATTGCCCTTAGGTAACAAACGCACCTGGCACAGGAGCCTTAGGGGTGAGGCTGAATGCAGAGAGAAAATGAGTTGCCTGTCCCTTTAAATTCTCTGTGCTTGCCGGCAAGTGAATACCCTGCTCCTTTTGATTTTCCACGCTTGCCGGCAGCAACGGCTTGACAGGTTTTTTAAGCTCCGACTCTGAGTCAGAAGTTTGCTGCACTTCATAAGCTTGTTGAGGGACCTTAGAAGGAGCCGCCTCTTTTAAAGGGGTGTTATATATTAGGAGAGGAGGCTCAGAAGAGGAATCTTCTGCACCAGTTAAGGAGTAATCCTTTGCTTGACAAAAATCCATAAAGAATCCTGTTTTTAGAACTCTTTAAGGTACATAAGCTTTACTTGTTAGGAGATTTAAAAAGAAGGGGATCCCAAATGGTTTCAGGTGTTAACTCTGGTTTAGAATTGTCCCCTACTACCAACCAACACAGAGAAGAGGTGCCCTCCTGGAGAAACGCCTGGCGGGGGGCACCGCAAGAACCCACGAAACTGAGGACATAAAGGGAACAGACAGCCTGTTCCTTTAAATTGTCCGGCTGCTGTGGCAGTGGCTGTTGCTGGTGCAAAAGCCTTAGAGGCACCCATGAGCAGAGAAAAAAAAACCGAGTAGCCTGTTCTTTTAAATTCTCTGCAATGGAGGCTGGCTCAACAGGTTTTTTAGGTATTGACTCTGAGCCAGAGTCGTCCCTGGTTAATTAACAGGCTCTCTAGGTATTGACTCTGGGTTAGAGTCATCCCTAGTCAAATTTCTTAAAGTAGTCGAAGCTGTTTAGGAAGAAGAGAAAAAAGACTCGGGAAGAGAATCTCCCATATCAGTCAGAGAATAACAGATTAGATTCTAGTAAGAAGAGATATTTATAGGGAGGTTTCTGTAAGGAGTTTTCTGTTTCTTTAGACTCCCTATGGCACAATCTTCACACTTGAATAACTATAAAGAATTCTCTTTTTTAGAATTCTTTATGGTAAATAAGCTTCACTTGTTACAAAAATCTATAAAGAATCCATTTTTTAGAACTCCTTAGGGTCGCCATGCGTCGGATCTGACTCGACCGCACTTGGCACTTGGCTGGCTATGGCACAAACTTAACTATAAAGAGTCTGCTTTTTCTTTGGACTCTGTACGGCACATAAATCTTCGCTCTTTAATAGGTATAAAGAATTCTCTCTTCTAGAATTCTTTATGGCTCATAAACTTAACTGTAAAGAGTCTGCTTTTTTCTTCAGACTCTCTATGGCACAATTCTTCGCTCTTCAATAACTATAAAGAATTCTCTCTTCTAGAATCCTTTATGGCTCATAAACTTCTCTACCTATTTGCCCTATCACTCACCCATTATTGAATGGAGAATCCTGCAGAATCCCCAGGGCAAAGATCCTATTCACTCCGCTTAATTTTCTGCTTTCTGTCCTAACTTATAGGATCAGAGGCCTAGCCAGTGATATGGCGTTGGCTGGTTACTTACCCTTCGGTCCTGCCGAGGGAGGAGTGATGTCGGAGAGTTCTGACTACCTGCCCCCACTCACAGGACAGGGTCATGTCCTAGCCTTCAGGAATGATGACCCGTCCCTTCTCTTACAGGACGGGATCCTATCCACTACTCCATTAAGAGGAGTGTGGCGTTGGCGAGATCACCCTCCGTGCCCCACGTTCGGGCACCAGATGCCGGGAGCCAGCCCCAGCATCTTTTCGGGGTCATGCATGAAGGGAGGGAAGGCGTCAGCGGGGGAAAAAAATTAAGAGAGACAGGAAAGAGGGTTTTGGTTTAAAGGCAGCCCGACCAAAAAAAGAGCTGGCTCACTTTATTGTTTTTACAGTCAAAGTGATGTGAGTTTTACCCTGCCCACTGGACCACACAATCTATTGGCTAATTTGAAACCAAAACCTCGTGATTGGCTAATCTGAAACCAAAACCTCGTGGTCTTGAGGTGATGTAATTTTTACCCTGCCTCCTGACCACATGAGCTATTAGCTAACCGAAACCTTGTGATCCTTTTAATTGTCAAGGCTTTCTAGATAATGGCCCGAGGCAGGTGTGTTGTGGTGATAATTGACATGCCCCAAGCTCAATAAGCCCTACTCATACCTCAAGGTTAAAAGGTACAGGAGGAGGGTTCTAAAGGTTATAATTTCTTTGTTCCTACTTTTCTCTTTATTTTCTCTCCTCCTGTAGGGACAGTAAACACCTACCGTCCCCCACCCTATGCCTTTAAACTGTTCTAAGGGTAATTCTTTGCACATGGGGGGGATGTGCAGTTGGGGGAAGTCAGTGGAGCTGGGTCAGCCCTGGCATTCGTGGGCTCAGCGTTTGTCCTTGTGCAGGGAGATGAGGGGGTATTTTGGGGGAGAGCTTAGTTAGGGTGAAAAAATATACAGCCAGAAACGTCAGAGGTGAGATGCATCTGCCCACCATCACAAAGGCTTGTAGCTCTGCTTACAGAGGTCTTTGTGGGTGATGGGCTTCGGCATCTCTTCATCAGAGATATTCATCTGTATTTTTCCTTTTTTAGGTGTCTTTACCCAGTTTTGGTACGAGGGTTACACTGGCTGCATACAATGAATTTGGGAGTATTTCGTCCTCTTCTATGCTAAGTAATATCTTCAGTAATACTAGTCTTAACTCTTCGAATGCTTGGTAGAATTCTCCAGTGAAGCCATCAGGGCCAGGGTTTTTTTCAGTTGTTAGGGTCCACAATTTTCAAGATGCGACACTGTTACTTTAAAGGTTAAATTTTATTAAAAAATATGCCCAATAGGAAAAATACTGGTGCACCAGGGACGCAC
The DNA here is from genome assembly GCA_028571685.1 of Heterohyrax brucei. Lineage (NCBI taxonomy): Eukaryota > Metazoa > Chordata > Mammalia > Hyracoidea > Procaviidae > Heterohyrax > Heterohyrax brucei. The sequence continues at coordinate 18,479,749 of CM053146.1, forward strand.
CCCAAGCTACACAGAGCAGGGGGCGACAACGAGTTTCCTCAGCGCCCAGTATTTAAGTCATGAGATTGCAAAGCAGGGAGGGTGAACTGACCTTTACATTGATTGGTTAACTCCTACTAGTTGTAAAATGTGGTCAAGGTCTAGGGTTCACTTGCAGGCTGTCACTTGCAAGGTTGCCCCCAGGCTTGTATTGTGAAAGTGTTTTGTAAGACAAAGGTGAGATTATTCTATATTTTCCATTAAGTTGTTTCCTGGGGCTGTCTTTAATACCTCGAATTTTTACTGCGCCCTTCCTCATTTCAACATTCCCCCCTTGAGTTCTTATTCCAGAGTCAAATCTTAGACTCTGAGTGGGTGCCAGGAGCTGGCTAGTTTTTCTCGTATGAATTTAAGTAATTTAGAATGTAGGGACCCACAGTTAAAGTTAAGATGAAGAGGATAAGTGGTCCTGTTAACGCAGTGACGAGGGTGGTCAGCCATGGAGGCCAGGAGAACTCAACTGATCCTAATGAGGTCCCCTATTTTCCCTGATCCAGGGTGCATTGGTTTCACAGCCCCATGTATAACAGAAATAATTGTTTGTTCCTCAACATGATCCATAAACATTAGCCCCGGGACAGACGTAAAATTGTTTCTTAGCCAGTTGTTGCATGAGGCAGTTAGTAGCACACCCCACCCATCAGCATGTATACATCCCCAGTATTTATGAGTGTTCTGTGTGCACGAACCAGGTATGGGTCTTTCTTAAGCTGTGAGCCTATAGAACCCCCCACAAGGTCACATGAATCAAGGTGAAAAACTGGTGAAGTCACCTCGGGAGGGCCGGTTAGGGTCAGTTCTTGAACTTGCCAACCGAGGTTTCTTGGAGTCGCCTCAGGGCCAGTATGATGTCACACCCTCCATTGGTGGTAGATGGGAGTGACAGACCCAGGGCCGGATCCTGTGAACCTCGAGGGCAGTGGGGGTTGTCAGGATTACTGTGTGGGGTCCTTTCCAACGGGGCTCCAAAGTCTCCTTTTGGTGTCTCAGGACCCAGACTAGACCCCCAGCTGAAACTGATGTGGCTTTACAGGAGAGAGATCGTGGAGGCATCTTGACAAGGGGAAAAGCAGATCTTGAGTTTTCTGCAGGGCCTGGAGGGACTTAAGCAGGTCATGATTAGAAATTTCAGCAAGTATGTCATCCCTTGGTTTAGGGCAGAGGGGTGTGGCCCCCCAAAAACAATTTCATAGGGCGTAAGGCCTTGGAGGTAGGGAGAATTACACACACGCATTAATGCAAAGGGAATCAGGGCCGTCTAGTCACCGCCAGTTTCTAGGGACAATTTGGTTAAGGCCTCCTTAAGGGTCCGGTTCATCCTCTCTACCTGTCCTGAACTCTGGGGGTGATAGGCACAACGTAGTTTCCAATTAATCCCCAGGACAGATGTTACTCCCTGAGAGACTATGGCCACAAAGGCAGGGCCATTGTCTGATCCTAGCATCAGCAGAACCCCAAACCTAGGTATGAGTTCTTCCAGGAGTTTTTTTTTTTTTTTTTTTGAAACTACTTGTGCTGTCTCTTCGTGGGAAATGCCTCAGTCCAACCAGAGAATGTGTCTACAAAAACTAAAAGGTACTTATATCCATATCTGCCGGGCTTAATTTCAGTGAAGTCCAGTTCTCAATGTACTACAGGCATAGTGCCTCTCTCTCTCTTACCTTGGTGGGCCTTACCAGAGCTGCCTGCATTAGTGGCTTGGCAGGTATGTGTTATTTGTTCAGCAAGCCGGGACAGTTGGGGTATATAGTACCTTGGAGACAGAAGTTCCTGGATTTTTGTTGCTCCCAGATGGGTGGTCTGGTGGATCTGGCGGACGAGCTTCTGTCCCAATTTTTGAGGGAGAATGGGGAGCCCTCCCGAAGTATAGTGTCATTCTTTCTTCTCTTCTGGGTGGGCTCTTCAGGAAGGGTTGGCTCGGGGAGCTGGATAGAATTGATCTCCCGGAGGCTGAGGGCAGCTTCCTTAGCTGCTCGGTTGGCTAGGTTATTGCCTCAGGCTTCCATTGTTTCAGCCCGATGATGCAGAAGGCATCTCGTAGCCACTGGTCACGGGCATTGTGTGTCTGGGGCACAGTGAGGGGTGGCGAGTCAGGGGACAGGCTGGCATCAGGAGGCTCCTCGTCATCTGAGCGGCCGGATCTGGTGGGTAGGAGCTGTCAGAGTGCAGGGACGAGGACAGATCCTGGCACAGGCTCAGGTCTTGGCACAGGTGCTTATAGTCCTGGACTGACTCATACAGACCTCACAGCTGGCACAGCAGCGACATGTCCAGTTGTCGCAGTCCCACCATCTCCTTTCACAGCACCGCTAATGCAGTGTCAAAGTTGACTGGGCAGCGTGGAGCGGCGGAGCCAGCGATGGGGCCTGCATTGGCAGTGCTGGCACTGTGGTGGGGTCTGTCCAGAACTCGGGCTGTGCGACTCAGCTCATCATGGGTGCCGCTGTGCTGACTGTAGACGCGCTCCAGCTCCCGCCATGAGCCCCCACTGGCGTTGAGAAGGCAGCCCGTTGCGCTGATGTTCCCGACCTTCGGCTACCACCGCTGCCCCTGTGTACCTGGTGCCGTCCCTGATAAAACTGCTCCCATCAGTGAACAGAGTGAGATCAGGGTCCCGCAAGGGAACGTCCATAAGATCTCAGCGAAGGCTGTGCTGTTGGCTAAGCACCTCAGTGCAGTCTTGCGATTCGGCCTCCAGGTCCGGATCAGGCCGAAGCGTGGCTGGGCTGAAGGCTGAGCTAGAAGCAAACACAACTCGGGGCTGATCTAGTAATAAAGACTGGTAGTGGGTTAGCCGGGCATTGGAAATCCATTTATGAGGCGGGCTACGCAGGACTCCCTCGATGGCATGTGGGGTCGTGATGGTCAGGGCTGTCCCATAGTCAGTTTATCAGAGTCTTTTGCTAGTTGAGTGGTGGCCGCAACAATTCTAAGGCACCTTGGCCATCCTGAGGCCACTGGGTCTAGCTGTTTAGACAGATAGGCCACCGGCCTTTTCCATGGGCCGAGTGTCTGAGTGAGGACTCCCTTGGCTATTCTTTTATTTTTATCAATGTATAGTTGGAAGGGCTTTTCCAGGTTGGGTAATGCTAACGCTGGTGCCTCCAGGAGTGACTTCTTTATAGTCTGGAAAACCTACTCTGTTTCTTTAGTCCATATAAAATTCTTTTCCTTTTCTCGGGTCGGCTCGGATAGTGGGCACGCTATTTCTGCAAAACCTGGGATCCGGAGCTGACAGAACCTAGCGGACCCCAAGAACTCCCTCACCTGCCGCGACGTACATGGGGTGGGAATCCCAAGGATAGTCTGTTTTCTTGTTTTGGATAGGGAGCATTGTGTTGTCTCCCCTTGAGTTGGAAACCGATGTAAGTCACCTCCCGGACGTTGACCTGTGTCTTTTTAGTGGAGACTCAATATCCCAATTTCACCAAGAGAGTTAACAGGGACTTGGTGGCCTTTAAACAAGTGTCCTCATCGGGTACCTCAAGTAATAAATCATCTACGTATCGTAGACGGGAAATGTCAGGCCATTGATGCCTGTACTCACGTAAGTCCCAATGAAGGGCCTCAAAGATGGTGGGAGAGTTCTTGAACCCTTGTGGCACGTGGGTCCAGGTCAGCTGCCCATTGAAGTCATCTTCCGGGTCCTGCCATTCGAAGGCGAAGAGTGGCTGACTCTGCGGGCTCAGGGGTATACTGAAGAATGCATCCTTTAAATCCAGCACTGAATACACCCGGTGTTCTGGTGACAGAGAGCTCGGGAGAGTGTACGGGTTAGAACTGGTTTGGAGTCCAGCCCTCCTGCCTTCCTCACCGGCAGGAGGAGAGTATTCCAGGTGACTGGCAGGGTACTAGTATTCCATGTTTCCTGAGTCTTTGAATGTGGGCCCTGATCTCTTTCCTTGCTTCTGGTGTAATGGGGTACTACCGTACCTGAATCAGGTCAGCAGATGGTTTTAAAGTCACTATAACCAGTGGTTGGTGTTTGGGCAGCCCTGGGGAGTTGTTTTCAGCCCAAACCTGAGGAATCTCTTTGATCAATTGATCCACTGGTATCACAAGGATAGAGCAGGGGCCCCTGTCAGAACCATCATAAAGTCTGTATTCTCCCTCTAAAGGGGCTACCACATTGACTTGGGGTGTCAGGTAAGCATGATTTCCAGTAAAGTGGATAGTCATCTGCATTTTTTGATAACAAGTCTCCTCCAAGTAAAGAGCACAGGCATTCAGGCATTACTATAAATGAGAGGGAGACAGTCTTAGCTCCCAGATCGTTCGTCAGTCCATGAGTAGGCATTAATCTCAGTAGCTCCTCGTGCTAGGGTTTTGGTTTCAGTTACGGGTCCTAGGGGTTCAATTAGAACTGAGTTGCTAGCCCTGGTGTCGACCATGAAATCTACTGGCTATCCCCCTATTTTTAAGGTTACCCTGGGCTCGGGAGTGGGGCCAGTGAGCCCTGACGCCCTCAAGCCTCTAAGTTAAGAACCTTTGGAGGGGGCTTTCTTTAGGGGCACTCACCCTTCCAATGTCCAATTTCCTTGCAGTAGGCACACTGGTTTCTCTGAAGGGGAGGCTTTCCTGGCTTCCTCGTCTGATCTGGTTTCTTCTCCCAAGGGCGCAGTGGCATGTGGCCCTGGGCTTCTGCCAGGAGGATTCTCCTTACCTTTTTGGCTTGTTTGTCTTCTGGTAGTTCGTGGTTATTAAAGATTTTCATAGCAACTTCCATCAGCTCGGATAGATTCTTTCCCTCGAATCCTATTTTTTGTATTTTTCTTTTGATGTCAGGGGCTGACTGTCCCACGAAGGCTATGTTAATGGCCCGTTGATTTGGGGAGACTCAGGGTCAATGGGAGTATATGTGCGGTATGCCTCCATCAGTCATTCCAGAAAGGCTGCTGGGGATTCTGAGGGTTCCTGAATTACATGTGTTACTCTAGACAAACTTGTGGGGTGCCCAGCGGCGGCCCGGAGACCCCCCATAAGAATCTGGCGGTAGACAGTTAGGCGCTGCTTACCTGCAGTGGTCTTTGGGTCCCAATTTGGGCGGGTCAGGGGAAAAGCGTGGTTAATCTCATCTAAACCACCAGTAAAGTTTCCATCATCTCCCGACACTTGTTTTCTGGCTAGGGAAACAATCTTAGTCCTCTCCTCAGCAGTCAAGAGGGCTTGGAGAAGTTGCTGTATGTGGTTTCTAAGAGGCGTATCAAGGTAAAAGGAGTATAGACCAAGAAGGGGGTCCCAGCCTCGGTCATGTGCCCTATGGCTCCCAAGGGGAAAATATGAGGGAGGGTTCTGTAAGTGGTTGAAAAGATCGGCCTGAGCGGGTATGGGCTGGGCTCTGGAGGTCAGAGGAAGGTGGTGCTGCAGAAGTGGCAGGGGTCGGGGAAGCAGTCGGGACTGGAGGGTCTGCAGGGACCCTATACAGGCCACAAGAGACTGGCTTTGGCTCCCTCAGCCCCGGTGGCGGCAGGAGGAGAAACGGGAACTGGGGGGTAGGGAGGTGGGAGACTCAATCAGAGGAATCGGATGGAGGAAGGGAAGCTGGCGGGGGTTTTGAGGAGCCCTGAACCACCAGGGTTGTAGGAGGTTGTTTAGGGGGATCATAGGGTTGCAGCCACACAGGTGGCTGCCTGAGGAGGTCTTGCCAAGCAACAATGTATGGCATTTGGTCAGGGTGACCCAGATCGCCAGAGATGACCTGAAAAACAGAATGGGTTTGTTTAATGTCTAGGGATCCCGTGAGTGGCCATCCAGTACCAAAGGCCAGCCATTCCAGATTACAAAGTGTGCGGAGTTTTCCTGACCGCACCTTGCTGAAGTCTCGGGCTCGTTTCTGGAAATCTGAAAGTGGTTAAGGAATAGGTCTAGGGGTGTTACAGAGTGAGAAGAACATTGCCCCATGGCGGCAAAAGTAACAATCAGGACAAACAACACAATCAAACAGACACAGACCGGTCACAGAAGAAATGAAACAAAAACCAGATGCGGGATTTACAGGCCACAGAACCCAGAAAGGAACCAGCGGTGCCCGCCCAGATGGAGAGCTGAGGCGTCCCCCAGCCTCCGACTCAGAGAGCAATTCTGCGTCCAGATTCTCTCTTAGTGAGTCCCAGAACCAGAGCTCGAGCACAGACAGACAATATCCAGACTCACCGGTGAGGTCAAACCAGATCGGCCGGCCACAGAGGTAGCTCTTGAAATCCTGGGAGAGCCCCCAAATGTTAGGGTCCGCGATTTTCAAGATGCGACACTGTTACTTTCAAGGTTAAATTTTATTAAAAAATATGCCCAATAGGAAAAATACTGGTGCACCAGGGATGCACCCCAAGCTACACAGAGCAGGGGGTGACGACAAGTTTCCTCAGTGCCCAGTATTTAAGTCATGAGATTGCAAAGCAGAGAGGGTGAACTGACCTTTACATTGATTGGTTAACTCCTATTAGTTGTAAAATGTGGTCAAGGTCTAGGGGTCACTTGCAGGCTGTCACTTGCAAGGTTGCCCCAGGCTTGTCTGTGACAGTGTTTTGTAAGACAAAGGTGAGATTATTCTATATTTTCTGCTATTAAGTTGTTTCCCGGGGCTGTCTTTAATACCTCGAATTTTTACTGTGCCTTTCCTCATTTCAACACAGTTGAGAGCTGTTTATTTATCTTTTCAATAGCTTCTTTTGTTCAGTTTCTTCTTTTAGTTCTTCTACATCTGCTTGTAGGTAGTTTTGGTAGGTGATGTATTTCCAGAAATTTTCCCATTTCCTCGAAGTTTTTGAATTTATCAGAATACAACTTTTTGTAGTATTCTGCTATGATTTCTTTAATTTCCAGTTTGGTCTGTTGTGATATCACCTGCCTCATTTCTTATTCAAGTTATTTGCTTCCTCTCCTGTTTTTCTTTTGTCAGTTTGGCTAACAGTTGAACAATTTTGTTGATCTTTTCAAAAAACTAGATTTTGGTCTTGTCAACTCTTTTGAAATCATTTTTGTATTCTCTAATTCATTTAGTTCTGCTCTAATTTTTATTATTTGCTGTCTTCTGATGCTTAAGGGGTTCTTTTTCTGCTCTCTTTCCACTTTTTCAAGTTGCAGAGTTAATTCTTTGATTTGGGCTCTCTCTTTCTTTTGGTTTATTGAGATAAGTTGATCTCTGAGCAGTGCTTTCACTGTGTCCCACAGATTCTGGTAGGATGTGTTTGCATTCTCATTTAATTCTATGAATTTCTTTTTTTTTTTTAATTTAATATGACTGAGTGAAAATGTACATTCACGTATAAATTTACATGCCCACCTATATGCAGCTTCCACTGCTCTCCCTGTCCAGTGACAGCACACTATTCCTCTCTGCTCCATACATGTCTCATCCTCCCAACAGCCTCCTTTCCCCTCCTCTGCACCCACTCTCCTTCCTCCAGCCAGAGGTCAGCAGGATGATATCCTATAGATGTATAGAACCATAAAGTGCATCCAATATATGGTTACTCTGCATCACCAAGTCCAATCCATTCATGTCTGAAGAGTGGATCTTCGTTATAATTTACGGGCTAGGGCAGCATCAGGGCCAGGGGCCATGCTCCCAGGGGAACCCCAAAACAGCTAGACCATCAATTGAGGTCTTTTAGTGGAGATCTCAGGATGCACCCCTTTTTATTCTTGTGTTGCCAGTGAGACTCAACTTAGTGAGCTCCATCGCGGCTATCACTAGTGGTGGCTGGGCACCATCCAGTTCTTCCAGTCCCAAGTCTATGTAGGCACCCACTCGTGGGTCTCTCTATCTTCTGGGTTGTCTTTACCCCATGTCATTTTGGTCCTTAGTGAGCATCCGTTCCTGCTGAGTTGGGACCATTTGCTGTGCCCTCAGATGACAGCTTGGCAGCTTTTAAGACCCCAGACGCCACTCACCAATGTGGGGTGCAGAGAGCCCTCTTAGCAAAACACTGGTTGTGCCAATTGGCCTCAATTTCACCTAAGAGCATGGTCCCCTGCCCCCTGCCCCAGCTACTCTATCCTTGCAATATTGAGTTAGGATGGAAGGAGTACTCAAGTTATGCTGAAGTCCACTTAATGTTGTTCTTGTTTCTAATGTGTGCTATCACCAATTTCACCCAACCAGATTTCTAGCAACTATCTAATCTAAACCCTCCCCCCCCCGCCCTTCTTCCCTCTCCTCCCTTGTAGCTGTCAAAGAGTCTTTTCTTCTATATACAAGTCTGTTTTTGAGATCTTATTGTACAGGTCTCAGACATTATTTGTCCTTTTGTCACTGACTACTTTCACTCAACATAAGGTCTTCCATTTGAAACCAGGTTAGGAGATGTTTCCTGGAATCATCTTTATTCTTTATCATTGCGTAGTGCTCCATTGAGTATATATACCATAGTTTACCTATCCATTCTTCTTGTTGTTGGGGCATCTGGGTTGATTCCATCTTTTTTGCTATCATAGACTGTGCTGCGATAAACATTCTTGTGCATGTGTCCGTTGGTGTGAAAGGCCTTGATTCTGTAGGATATATTCCAAGTGGTGGAATTACTGGGTCAAATGGTATAGCTATATCCATGTTTTTAAGGAAGCGCCAGATTGCTTTCCAAAGAGGCTGGACCATTTTGCAAACCCACCAACAGTGTAGGAGGGTTCCACTTTCTCCACAGCCTCTCCAGCAGTTGTTGCTTTGTGTTTTGGGGATCATGGCCAACCTTGTTGGGGTGAGATGGTATCTCATTGTTGTCTTGATTTGAATTTCTTTAATAACTAAAGATCGTGAACATGTCCGCATGTGTTTTTTGGCTGCCTGGATCTCCTCTTTAGTGAAATGTCTGTCCATCTCCTTTGCCCATCGCTTAATTGGATGATTTATCTTCTTATTGATATTTTCTAGTATCTTATAGATTATGGAGATCAGGCATTGGTCTGACATAGCGTTTCCAAATATTTTTTCCCATTCTGTAGGTGTTCTTTTAATTTCTGGGAATTTCTTTATTCTTTCTTTGATTTACCTATATTACCCAGTAGTTTTTGAGAATGTTGTACAGTTTTCATGTTCTTGCTTTTTTTCCCCATCTTGTTTCTGTTATTGATTTATACTTTTATGAATTTATGGTCTGAAAAGATGCTTTCTGTTGTCTCAGTACTTTGAATTTTACTAAGGCTTGTGATATGGACTAGTATCTCGTCAATTGTGGAGAATGTTCTATGAGCTTTGGAAAAGAAAGTATACTTGGCTGTTGTTGGGTATTCTGTATATGTGTATGAGTTGGTTGTTCATGGCATTTAGATCTTCTGCATCTTTATTGAGCGTTTTTCTAGATGTCCTGTCCTTCACTGAGAGCGGTGTGTTGAAGTTTCCGACTATTATTGTGGAGTTATGTTTTTCTTTTTTCAATGTATATAGTGTTTGCTTTATGTATTTTAGAGTCCTGTCATTGTGTGCATAGATGTTCAATATGGTTATATTCCCATGGAGTTCCTGGAGTAGTGTGCCTTTAATCATTATATGAGGTATGACAATTAAGTCTGCAAACTTTATTGTTCTAAGTGCTACATATCTTATTGCTGAATATCACTATGGTCACCTTTCGAGTACTTCCCTTGGGAAGCTATGTACCAATGCCAGTACCTAGTCTACCTTTCAAAGTAATTTTGGAACTCTTTTTGGAATGGCCACTGTACACGGCGGCACAATGGTAAGTTCATGAATTTAATTGTGTAGTTGTCTGTGAGGGAGTTTTTAGCCAGTAAACAAATAACTGTGTTGGAACACTCTACATACTCACCTGATTTGGCCCCCAGTGACCTTTTTCTTTACCTGAAGATAAAGGAAATATTGAAAGGAAGACACTTCTACGACATTCAGGACATCAAGGGTAATAAATGACAGCTCTGATGGCCATTCCGTAAGAAGAATTCCAAAATTGCTTTGAAGGGTGGACTAGGCACTGGGATCAGTGCATATCTTCCCAAGGGGAGTAATTAGAAGGTGACTGTGGCAATATTCAGCAATGAGGTATGTAGCACTTTTTCTAGGACGAGTTCATGAACTTAATTTTTAGACTTCATTCAAACTCCTTCCTTACCTACTATGGTAGATTTTAAAGTCTATTTCTGCTGAGGTCTGTCACCCACAAAAGCCCCTGTGAACAGTCACAAGCTTCTGTGATGACAGGTGGAGGCATTCCACCCGTGACATATTTCTGGCCATACTCTCCTTGATAATATTTTGCAACCTAATCAAACCTTCCTCAAAAACACCTCCTTACTTCCCAACACAAGGATCAAAGAAGAAGGGGTTGACAACCCACTCAGCTTAATGAATTCCAATGCAGCACATGCCCAGCCTGAGGGCATCGGGGCCGGCCCAACCCCACTGGCTTTTCCCAGCTGCACATCCCCCTTCCCAGAAAAAACAAGATTGCAGGAAGGCTCTGAGAAGCTCCCCAGGGACGGCCACCCCCCCTCAGCTCTTAGAAATGAACATTCCATTCCTTACATCAGGAAGACAGATAAGCTTCCAAGTTTATTGTGTTTGGTATGGCAAATAGACAAATGCTAAAGAAAACTCTTCTCAGAATAGTTTAAGAGAAGCTTAGAGTGAGGGGTGGTGGACACTTATTGTCCCACAGGAAGAGATAAGGAAGAGCGAAGAAGGAACAAATAGAGACTGTCAGAGTATAACTTTTAAGATGGCTTTATTCTCTCTTCCTGCACCTTTGACCTCGAGGCTTAGGTAAAGTTAATAGAAGTTCCAAGACTAGACTTGTTCCAACTGTTGATTGTAATCACAATGTACTGGTCTCGAACCATTATTTAGAGGGCCCTAATGATTAACATGAAAAAGGACTTCAAGGTATCGGTTCTTTACTAGCTAACAGAGAGGACCCTAATAATTAACAATAAAAGAGACCACTGTCTCGAGCCATTATTTAGAAGACCCTAATGATTGACATGAAGAGAGACCACAAGGTACCCACCTTTGCTAGACAATCACCTACATGATCAAAGTACAGTTACCTCATTGACTATAAAAAATAAAGGAAGACAGACCTTTACGGGGCTGCCATTCTCCAAAGCTCTTTCCTGTCTCAGCCTCGTCATTTTCCTCCTATGCCAATGCCACCCCCACCCCTTTGTGTTCCTGAAACCCCGCCAGGGCTGGCTTCCGGCATATTTCATCAAAGACTTATATTGCTCCATCTGCTCTTTTCTGAATGTTGTGTTTGAGTCTGAAGTGTTACTCCTGTAGGCAGCATATAGATGGGTGATTGTTTTTTTATGCAATTTGTCACTCTCCATCTCTTTATTGGTGCATTCAATCCATTTACATTCAGTGTGATTATTGATTGGTGTGACTTTAGTGCTGCCATTTTGATGTCTTCCGTGTGTTATAGACAACTCCTTTGTTGCATTTAATTTCCTGTGCTGAGTCTCTTTATGTGTTTTCTTGTCATCTTTTTCAGTGTTGGTGGTTTTGTATTTGCTGAGACTTCATGTTTTCCTTGCTTTTTATTTTGATAGTTTCCTTGTGTTTCCCTTAATATTTACCCTTATTTTTCTAAATTTAAACTAGTCTTTATTTATATCACCTAGACTTCCTCTACACAAGGGAGATCTAGAACTATACTTTCTTTTGTTGTTCTTTTTTAATATGATGCCTTGGCTTACATAATGACATATCTGTTCCTTTTTTTATTCAATGTTTTGCGTATGATTTCTATTTGTGATTCCCCTATTTGGGTTGATATCCAGTTGCTCTGCTCTGTGTTCTGGTCTTGGGTTTTTATCTGTTGTTATTAGTCTTCTAACTAAAAAACTCCCTTTAGTATTTCTTATAATTCTGGTTAATTTTTTGAAAAATCTCTACATTTCTGTTTATCTGGAAATGTTCTACTTTCACCATCATATTTGAAAGACAATTTTAGCTGGATATGTAATTCTTGGCTGGCAATCATTTTCCTTCAAGTATTTGTATATGTCATCCCATTGTCTTCTTGCCTCCATGGTTTCTGCTGAGTAGTCTGAGTTTAGTCTAATTGACTCATTTGTAGGTTAGTTTTTGTTTATCTGTAACCATTTTAGAAAGTGTTTTCTTTAGTTTGGGCAAGTTTGATTATAATATGCGTTGGTATCTTTCTTTTGGGATCTATCTTGTGTGGAGTTCAATGAAAGTCTTGGATAGATAGCTTCTAACTTTTCTTGATATCAGAGAAGTTTTCTGTCAGTTACCGCTCCCTGTCCTGGTACTCTGCTCACTTGTAGATAATTCCTCTTCATAGAGTCTGACATAAATCTTAGCGTTTCTTGTTTTATAAAATTATTTTATCTGACTTTTTCTCAAATATGATGATATCATGTGTTTTGTATTCAGTTTCACTATTTCAGGCTTTCATTGCCTCAGTTCTGCTTCATTGACTTTCTACTAAGTTGTCTAATTCTTTAATTTTGAAATTTCTAATTCCTGCCATTCTATAATTTATTGCAGCTTGTTCAACTTTTCATTAGTTCTAAATATTAGTATTTTGCATTCTACCTCTGGTAATTCCAAGAAGTTCTCCTCCTGTGCAAAATTTGATTCTTTGTCTTGGGAGCTTTCTGAAGTGATCATGGTCCACCTCTTTAAGTGCTTTGATATGGATTACTGTTTCCCAGCCATTAGTAAATTGCAGATATTAATATTGTGTTTGTCTACTGTGTTCGAGCTTCTTGTTTCTAAATGTACAGTTTATGTTTCTTATTGGATTCAGCTCAGGTGTCCTGGTGGTGGTTCAGGCTCTTTTCTACTGTCCTAGAGGTGCAGAGGTGATTGGTATAGGCACAGGAGTCTGGCTGAAGCCTCTGAGAAAGGCCACAGTTAATGGTCATCCCTGAGTGTCTGTAATGTCAGCTTATCCCCTTATGTCTGAATCTAGGTGAATGAACAGATTCTGCCCTGGTTTTCCAGCTTAGTGGAATTGGCAGAAAATAAATTTTTTAAATATTTTTCCTTCTCCCCTTCCCAAGTTTGCTAAACTGTATCCCTCTTGAGTTTCAGAGAATGGCTTAGGGTAGGCTTAAGGAGTATTACTTCTGTCTCAGTCAATGATGCCAGTCTCCAGAGCCAGGCACAGTGCAGAGAAGGGAGGAGAATGTCTCAGGGCACACTTGAAGAGTCCTACTTCTATCTCAGTCAACACATAGTGTTAGACTCCAGCACCAGGAAAAGTTTAGAGAAGGGAGAGGGGAGTGACAGAGGCCAGAGGGCCACATCAAAGGAAAGCTTAAGATTCATGAATGGCAGGCTTACACACAACAACTTAGCTTTTGATGATCTAGTGCTGTTCCTCACTGGCTCTGGAGGCACAAGTGGATTCTCCAGTCCCCTCGGTGCTTTGCCCATCACACAGCTTCTTCCTGGTAGATCAGGTCCATGGAATTGCATGCATTCCTGGTGCTAGTCTACCTTTCCCTTTGTTCAGTCTAATTTTTCAACTTTCCCTATGATGTTCAGGGCTCCTAGGATTTCATATGTACTGGATTCTTGACTGTTCTCTTGACTTTGCCTCCTGAACTTAGTCTTATTGACTCTCCTTTGTCGGTTTTTGTTTATCCTTAGCTACTTTTAAAATTGCATCATTATCTTTGGTTTTGGTGAGTTTAATTGGGATTTAATAGGTGACTTTCCTTTGGGATCTACCATCTGTGAAATTGACGGGCATCTTGGGTAGATATCTTCTTGTCTCTTATGATATCAGAGAAGTTTTCTGTTAGCAAATCATCAACCATTCTGTATTTTTTGTCATCCTCACTCCTGTGTTCCAGTACTCCAGTCATATTCATAGGTTATTTGTGTATAATTCTTAGGCTTTCTTCATTTTTTAAAATTCTTTTGTCTGATTTTTCTCATACAAGTTGGTGTCAAGTGCTTTCTCTTCACTCTCACTAATTCTGACTCACACATTATCTCAGTTCTGCTCCTATGACTTTCTATTGCATTGTCTGATTTTGAAAATGTATTGTTAATTGTGGGAATCATAAACACTCTTCACATGATTGCGGCCTCCATAAGCTACCTATCACAACTCTGCCTAACCTTTTGTACTAGCCAGCCATAGGGTAAACAATATTAACATCTTGAGTCCTTTAACCTAGAAGTGACCTAAGAGGACATCCAGATCAAAGAGATAAATCACAGAAAAAGTGAGAAAACAAAGGGCACAGAAAACCACTCCCTTTCAGATAAGGAATTAAACAGATCTGCTTGTCTTTAACTCTTTACTGTTAAAGAGATTAATCTCCCCTAGTACAAACTATAAATACTCTAATAAAGCTCAGTTCTGCGTTCTCAGCCTTAATCCCCTGATCCCACTTTTTGTGTCTCTTTTTCCTTAATCTCGATGTCACCCCCATCTCTGACCCTGTTTGTTGGGAAACTCTATCTGAGAGTTAATCTTTCGAATTTCTATTTGTTATCTCCCTATGGATTCTAGCAGCCTGTTAAATTTGTTATTCTGATCTTATATAGCTTTCCAAAATTCCTCTATTGCTTTTCTGTGTGTTCCCTGGCTTGGTCTGAGTGTTGTCTATGCTCCTTCTTGGTCTTTCAAATATATCTGTGTATTAATGTTTTAAATTCTACCTTTAGTAATCTTAAGACCTCGTCTTCCTCCAAGAGGTTCCTTGTTCTTTGTTTTGTCCACTTGCTGAAGCCACCTGGATCTGCCTCTTTATGTTATCTGATATTGGTTGTTGTCTCCAAACTATTGATAAGTTATTATATTTACTTATTATATGTTTGCTTAGTGTCATATCTTTTTGTTTTGTTTTGATATGCCCAAATAGGCTGTGCACGTGAACTACGTCAGTTATTGGCATCTTGGAAGCTCTTGTGTCCTGTCACCAGGTGGTTAGAACTGCTACTAGGTGTGTGAGCCCAGGAATCTGTTTATTTTTTCTGCGTGCATTCGTCTCAGGTGTCCAGGTGGTTGGTCACTGAGTGTGTGGTGCAGGCTATCAAATACAGACCTAGATGAGCAGACACAGTTATCTGGCTGTAGTAGATGGGGCTATGT
This sequence comes from Heterohyrax brucei, assembly GCA_028571685.1. Classification (NCBI taxonomy): domain Eukaryota; kingdom Metazoa; phylum Chordata; class Mammalia; order Hyracoidea; family Procaviidae; genus Heterohyrax; species Heterohyrax brucei. The sequence continues at coordinate 18,494,820 of CM053146.1, forward strand.
TGTCCACAAGGTATGGTACCAATGGCTGCCCTTCAGTACCTAGGTGGAAGATGTGTCCCTGTCCCCTAGAGCACACAGGTGAGTGGGTTTTGCAGCTTGACTTTGGACACTCAATGATGTTGGCTTTAAGGGCTGCGAGGCATCACTTATTCTCAGACTGACATTGTGGGTGGCTAGGTGGAATGTATGAAGCTGCTAATCCTCAGGCTTCTAATGTGAGTGGGTGACAACCTTGCTTAACAGGTGGGGCAGTGTCGTGTGTCAGGACACTGCCATTATTCCTTGGGTGTTGCAGTTGAAAGTAGGCTTCAGGTATGCACTCTGTTGTTCTATGGTCATAACAGCCTATGCCATTGAATTGACCTACACAATTCTAGGCAAAGATGATAAACTTTCAAAGAATTTGGAGCCCCTATACCTGTGGCTAGGCAAAAGGGCAGTTCATGTCTTGAGTTCATGGCTTAGAAGGTGTGGCGATTTTTTAAAGCTGTGATACCGGTTCGGGTGAAGTTATTCCTGAGTGCCCAGCTTACAGGAGTTAGCATTTTGTTTTTGTTTACTGTTTGCTTTTTCCCTAAAGCCAGGAGACTGGTTTGGTTGAGATAGCTCCTATTTCCAGCTTGGGAAGGGTGGCAGTTGCTGAATACTGTTGAACTGGTGTTGGAGCAGAGTAGAGAGGGATAAAGATGAGGGGAAAAGAGGCACTTCTTCACTAGGATGTCTCAGAGGGGGAGGGGGTATTTTGATCCCACTGGGTAAGCTAGATGCTTGCACTTAACTTTTGAAGATCCAGAGATGCTTCCATTGGCTCTGTAGGCTTGTGCAAACTCTCCACCATCCAGTCTTTGCTGATGTGGTAAAACGTGCCCCTGGTGCTAATGCTTGCCTCAGGACATGTACACCAGCTGATCCAGTCTTCTGGGTGCCAGCTAGCCCAAGTCTTGCAAGCCATTACTGTTATGAACTGTCTTTCCCTCTTCCAGCTGCTCAGTCCATCTTCTCATCCTTGAAATTCAGGGTTTCTGAATTGACATATATAACTGATCCACTTTGGGGGGAGGGGGTCTGTGTTGTAAGAGGGACCAGAGGAAGTGTCTGAGTATTCTGCAGTCTTGGCCTCACCTCTTGAGTTATCTATTTCAAGTATTTTATTGTTAATCTTCTGTATTTCTAGTTGCTTTTTTTGGTATGATTTATATTTGTCTGTCACTTAGTGGAAACCCTGGTAGCACAGTAGTTAAGTGCTTTGTCTGCTTCCCAAAAGTCGACAGTTCAAATTTCCGAGGTGCTCATTGGAAGTGCAGTTCTCTTCTGCCACGAGTGGGAATCAAACTCTATGACAGTAGCTTCAGTTTTGGAAACCCTGGTGGCATACTGATTAAGTGCAATGTCTGCTAACTAAAAGATCAGCAGTTTGAATTAGCCAGGTGATCCTTGGAAACTCTATGGAGTAGTTTCACTGTATTCTATAGGATTGTTATGAGTTAGAGTCAACTCAACAGCAGTTGGTTTGGTTTTTCGGTTTCGTCATTTTCTTGTCTTCCTTAATTTTCTTAGTGTTTTGTCTGTTTTTTCTTTCATCTCTTTGAGGATCCTATATATAAGCTTACTGAATTCCTTACCTGGCAGTTCCATTACAGTCTGTTCTTCAGGAAGGTTTTCTATCTCTTTATTTATTTGGTTGAGCCATCTTATTTTTTATATGATTCGATACTGTTGCTGTTCCTGAGGCATTAGGGTGTTATCTTGTTTTTAATCAGTGTAGGTGTGTTGGTGAGCTTCAGTTATGGCTCATCTAGTGGCACTGGGAGATTCACATCCTGCCTACAGACGAATAGGCAGCAGTAGAACGGGCAGGTTCTTTTCACTGTTCAGTGTACATGTGACATGACAGAGGGCATACTAGATGAACACTATCCAGCAGTAAGGTAAAGCTCATAGTCATTCACCAGGTGGGTAGATCATAGGCAAGAAGAACGGCAGTCATCTGGGGCCACCAAGGTACTGTCTTAGTCGTCTAATGTTGCTGTAACAGATACCACAAGTGGATGGCTTTAAAAAGAGAAATTTTATTCATTACATTCCTGCAAGCTAAAAGTCCAAATTCAGAGTGTCAGCCTCAAGGAAAGCCTTCCTCTGCTTGCTCTGGAGGAAAGCCCTTGTCATCAATTTTCCCCTGGACTGTAAGCTTCTGAGGTGCAAGAACCCTGGTCCTTCCCAAAGGATGCACTCAGCTCCCAGCATTTATTACTTTCTTGGTGGTATGAGGTCTCCAAACCTCTCTGCTGGTGTCTTTCCTTTATATTTCAAGAGATTGCCTTGAGGCACAAAACAATCTTATAGTTGGACTCCTACAGCACCAACACAAGTGCTGCCCATCCACCCTCATTAACATCATCGGAGCAGGATTTACAACATGTAGGAACATCACAGATATCAGAAATCATGGCCTAGCCAAACTACCACACAGGTTTTGAGAGGACACAATTCAATTCATGACACATGCTCTCTACTATGTGGGTACAATGGTTAGTTGGGGTTATCCAGGCACTTTCCCCAGCAGAGGAAGTCCAGTGTAGTCATCCAGGGATGCACAGGTTCTGTCTCTAATTGGAGATGGGAGGGATCACATAGGTTCCCTTTCCAGTGTGGGAGGGGTGGAGTGAGCAGCCAGGGGCAACACAAGAGCTCTCTGGCAGGGCTGATGGTCATGTGGAGCAAAGGCACTCTTCTGGTCAGGGATGGATGGGCAGGTGGCTGGGGGTTGTTCAGGTGTTCTCTTGGGTAGGGTAGGGGCAGGGCAGCTGGCCAGGTAGCCAGCAGGTGCTCCCTCCAGTCGATGAAGCATGGCATGGGTGGCTGTGATTTGGACAAGTGCACCCTCTCTATCAAGGGAGAGGATCAGACAGTCTTCTTGGGAGTGAGGAAGTGTTGGTGCTCTCTCCTGTGGGAGGGGGGTGGGTGTTGTCTTTGCTGGTGGTGGGTAGGATGGGCATCCTGAGGGGAGGGAATGAAAAAGAAAAACTAATAGGGATTGACTATTGCTTTGTGTTCGTCATTTGCTCTACTAGTCAGGTGCCACCACTGGAAAGCCATCCTATCTCTGGATCCTGTCTCCCTCATGTTGGGATCCCTGAAGCTCTCATTTCCCTTCCTGGGCTTTCCCTCTTTAGCTCTACCTCATGGCCTGCTTACCTTGATTCACTTCAGGTATGGAGAAGGAGAAAGAAGGAGAGTCAGGAATAGGAGAAAGAAATGGAATGTGTAATTGTCTCTACAAACAGCTGCTCCCACTCCATCCCACTTCACAGTCTTCAAGTTGTACATCCATGTTTACCCCCTTTTCTGAGTTGTTCCTTTTCCAAGTCTCTCTGACTCCCATTGGGAATTCTGTGATACTGTCTTCCTGTGCTCCTCACTGGTGCACCTATATATATAAAGCAAACACTGATAGAATTCGAAGGGAGAAACAGTACTACCAAAATAGTGTAGGATTTCAATACTGTTTTACTTATCACTTATATAAGCATAGTACCAGACTTCTGAAGCAAATACCATAATTTATAAACAAGTGTTTACACCATATGAAAAAGAAGATAGCTGATGCTATAAATACAAGGTTAACTGTTGGAGAAATACTGGAGAATTAAAGGTAGCATAGTAAGAGAAAAGTTCAATAGTTGCTTAAGCTTCTAAATTTTCTTTTCAAATGTTTTTACTATGAAAATTTCCAAGCATGCAGAAAATAATAGTAACTGCTTACAAAACTATTATTTAGATTTAACAATTCCTAACACTTCATTACACGTGGCAGATGGCCACATCCTTCTTCTGCATGGTGGCTGGTAAGTCTGAATCACTGATGTTTTGGTTAGCATGTGAATGCTTAACCATTGCACCACTAGGACTTCTTTCTCATATTTACTTTGTCTATTTTTGCTGTTCTTGAACTATCTTACTCAATTTTTTAACTTTCAGTAATTTTGTGAACATCTCCAAAAAATATTTTAGTAAGAATTCTTTAAAAATTTAGTAAGAATTCTTCAAAACACTACTGAATCTCTATTTGCAGTGGTTGTTGTTAGGTGCCGTTGACCTGGTTCTGACTCATAACGACCTTATGTACTACAGACCAGAACACTGCCTGGGCTTGCATCATCTTAACTGTTACATTTGAGTGCACTGTTGCAGCTACTGTGTAAATGTGCCTCATTGAGGGTCTTCTATGTTACTGTAATATCTCCTGCATGGTTATTATCACAGTTGTTTTTAAAGCCTAGATTCAATCAAGGGCACATATTGCATTTGTTAGGTTTCTTTCAATCTATAATAATCTTCCAGTTTCTCCTTTCTTCTCCATGGTAATTATTTGTTGAAGTATTGTTATAAAATGTCTCAACTCCTAGAATGTCTGATTATTTCTTGCTGATATTATTTATCTTGTTCCTCTTATCCATATATTGCCTATCAATTGTTAGTTTTGATTGGAATTAAACATTTTGTTTTATAGGTGATGCTGTTTACTTCGTATTGCATCACACTAGAAGGCTAGTGTGGTTGTTGCCACTACTAGTGATGCTAACATTGTGTGGCAAGGTGGTGATAGCTTCTATTGAACAACTGTGTTTGTTATAGGATAATAGTTTCATACTATGGACTGGATCCTGCAGCTGGGTGCTGTTCATTTGACCTCCGGTTCTTGGAATTTGAGCTTGAAGCTGACCTGTCGTCTCACCTACTGATCTTTGAATTTGCCAGTCTTCACATCCTGAGAGCAAGAGCTCTGCTATCTAAATTGCCTATTTTGAGTCTACCAGCATCTATAGCTACAAGAATCAGAAGTCTCCAGCTTTATGCGCATTTCAGCCTCTACAATCACCCAGCCACTTCCTTGACATAAATCTCTCTATTTACATTTATGTTTTATTCACCCAGAGAACCAAGTGAACACTGAGGCTGAAACAGCACCAGAAAAGAGGCAGCAAAGGCAACCATGATGTGTTGGGGGCTCATCTACAGACAGTCAAAACAGAAAGAGTCTGTGATGGAAAGAAGTGGCAGATCTGACCTTGGAAATGGAGGTTATGAATGCATTTAACTGAACTTGAGACTTCATTTATTTGTCATTATCAAATACCTATAAAGACCAGGAACAGTGCGAGTCAGTGAAGGTGAAATAGGCTATTACTATCAGGTAAGGAGGTTAACACCATCAAGTAAGGACAGTAATAGCATCAGGTAAGGAGGGTAACACCATCAGGCAAGGAGGATAACAGCATCAGTAAGGCAGATAACAGCATCAGGTAAAGGGGAATAACAGTGTCAGGTAAGGAGGGTAATTAGGTAAGGAGGGTAACATGATCAGTTAAGGAGGGAGTGAGAAGCCCCCACTTGTCTGTCAGTGGAGGCTTGCTTGTTACTGCGATGCAGGAAGCTATGCCAATGGTATTTAAGTACCAGCAGGGTCACCCATGGTAGATGAGTTTCAGCTGAGCTTCCAGACTAAGACAGACTAGGAAGAAGCACCCAGCAGTCTACTTCTGAAAGGAATTAGCCAAAAAAAACCCTTATGAATAGCAGCTGAACATTGTCTGATGTGGTGCTGGAAAGTGAGCTCCCAGGATGGAAGGCACCTGGAAGACAACCGAGGAAGAGCTGCCTCCTCAAAGTAGAGTCAACCTTAATGATGTGGATGGAGTAAGTCCTCCGGGATCTTCATTTGCTGATGTGGCATGACTCAGAAGATACAGCTGCACTCACTAATAATCGGAACATGGAATGTACCAAGTATGAATCTAGCAAAACTGGAAATTGCCAAAAACGAAATAGAATGCATAAACATTGACATTCTAGGCATTAGCGATCTGAAATGGACCAGTTTGAGCCATTTTGAATCTGACAATCATATAGTATGGTGGGAACAAAAACCTGAAGAGGAACAGTGTTGTGTTCATCATCAAAAAGAACATTTCAAGATCTGTCCTGAAGTACAACGCTGTCAGTGATAGGATAATATCCATACACCTACAAGGAAGGCCAGTTAATATGATCATTATTCAAATTTACACACAAATCGCTATGGCCAAAGATGAGGAGTTTGAAAATTTTTACCAGCTTCTGCCGTCTGAAATTGATCGAACGTGCAATCAGGATGCATTGATAATTACTGGCGACTGGAATGCAAAAGTTGGAAACAAAGAACAAGGATTGGTAGTTGGAAAATACACAGCCTTGGTGATAGAAATAATGCTGGAGATTGCATGATAGAATTTTTGCAAGACTAATGACTTTTTCACTGCCAATACCTTCTTAACCAACACAAATGGCAACTGTACACATGGACCTTACCAGATGGAATATACAGGTACCAAGTTGACTGTATCTGTGGAAAAAGATGATAGAAAAGCTCCATATCAGCAGTCAGAACAAGACCAGGTGCTGACTGTGGCACACGTCATCAATTGCTCATATGCAAATTCAAACTGAAACTGAAGAAAATTAGAACAAGTCCACAAGAGCCAAAGTATGACCTTGAGTATATCCCTTCTGAGTTTAAAGACCATCTCAAGAAAAGATTTGATGCATTCATCACTAATGACCAAAGACCAGACGAACTGTGGAATTACATCAAAGACATCATCCACGAAGAGAGCAAGTGGTCATTAAAAAGGCAGGAAAGAAAGAAAAGACCAAACTGGATGTCAGAACAGACTCTGAAACTTGCTCTTGAACATCTAGTAGCTAAAGCAAAAGGAAGGAATGGAGAAGTAAAAGACCTAAACAGAAGATTTCAGAGAACAGCTTGAGAAGACAAAAGAAAGTATTATAATGACATGCAAAGAGCTGGAAATGGAAAACCAGGAGGGAAGAACACGGTCTGCATTTCTCAAGCTGAAAGAACTGAAGAAAAAATTCAGACCTCAAGTTGCAATAGTGAAGGATTCTACAGCGAAACTATCAAATGACTCAAAGAGCATCAAAAGAAGATAGAAGGAATACATAGTCATTATGCCAGAAAGAATTGGTCAATGCTCAGCCATTTGAAGAGGTAGCATATCACCAGGATCCAATGGTACTGTTGGAAGAAGTCAAAGCTGCATTGAAGGCACTGGCAAAAAACAAGACTCCAGGATTTGATGGAAGATCAATTGAGATACTTCAACAAACAGATGCAGCACTTGAAGTGCTCACTCATCTACATCAAAAAATTTGGAAGAGAGCTACCTGGCCAACTGACTGGGAGAGATCCATATTTACGCCCATTCCAAAGAAAGGTGATCCAACTGAATGTGGAAATTAACGAACAATATCGTTGACATCACACACAAGTAAAATTCTGCTCAAGATCATCTAAAACCGACAACAATAATATACTGACAAGGAACTGCCAGAAATTCCAGCTGGGTTCAGAAGAGGACGTGGAACCAGGGATATCATCAGCAAAGTCAGATGGATCTTGGTTGAAAGCAAAGAATACCACCAAGATGTTTACTTGTGTTTCATTGACTATGCAAAAGCATTGGACTGTGTGGATCATACTGAATTACGGCTAACATGGCAGAGAATGGGAATTCCAAAACATCTAACTGTGCTCTTAAGGAATCTGTATATGGATCAAGAGGCAGCCACGTGAACAGAACAAGGGGACACTGCATGGTTTAAAGTCAGGAAAGGTGTGCGTCAGGTTTGTATCCTTTCACCATACCTTTTTAATCTGTATGTCAAGCAAATAATCTGAGAAGCTGGATTATATGAAGCAGAATGAGGCATCAGGATTGGAGGATGACTCATTAACAACTTGCATTATGCAAACGACACCACCTTACTTCCTGGAAATGAAGACTTGACACACCTACTGATGAAGATCAAGGACTACAGCTTTCACTATGGACTGTACCTCAACATCAGGAAAACAAAAATCCTCACAACTGGACCAGTGAGCAACATTGCCACAAATGGAGAAAGGATTAAGGTTGTCAAGGATTTCATTTTACTTGGGCCCACAATCAACACCCTTGGAAGCAGCACTCAAGAAATCAAGACGCATTGCATTGGGAAAATCTGCTGCAAAGGACCTCTTCAAAGTATTCAAAGTAAGGATGTCACCTTGAAGACTAAAATGCACCTTACCCAAGCCATGGTTATTTTCAGTTGCATCACATGCATTCGAAAGCTGGACCATGAACAAAGAAGACAAAGGAAGAATTGATGTCTCTGAATTGTGGTTTTGGAGAAGAATGTTGCATGTACCATGGACCGCCAAAAGAACAAACAGATCTGTTCTGGAAGAAGTACAACCAGAGTGCTCCTTGGAAGCAAAGATGACAAGACTACATCTTACATACTTTGGACATGTTGTCAGGAAAGATCAGTCCCTGGAGAAGGATATCATGCTTGGTAGAGTGAAAAGTTAGTGAAAAACGGGAAGACCCTGACACTGTTTCAGTCAGCTAGGGCTGCTCTAACAGAAATACCACCGAGTGGATGGCTTTAACAAAGGATGGTTTATTCTTACGGTCTGGTAGGTTGCAAGTCCATATTCAGGGTGTCTGCTCCAGGGGAAGGCTTTCCCCCTTGTCAGCTCTGGAGGAAAGTCAGGTAATGCATCAGTCTTTGTCCAGGGAGCGTCTTGGCGCAGGAACCTCAGGTCTGAAGGACGTGCTCTTCTCCCAGTGCAGATTTCTTGATGGTGCGAGATTCCCATTCTCTGCTTGCTTCTCTTTCCTTTTATCTCTTGCAGGTTGAAAGGATTAAGGGTGGGGCAAGCCATACTCCAGGGAAACTCCCCCTACAGCAGAGCAGGGAAGTAATCCTATGCAGGAATCTACAGCCCCACCCTAATCCTTTAACATACAGTTTAGCGAAACCACACATTTTTGGGGGGACACAATTCAACCCATGACAGACACAGTGGCCACAATAGTGGGCTTAAGCATGCAAATGATTGAGGACACGGCACAAGACTGGGCAGTGTTTCCTTCTGTTGTTCATTAGGGTTTCTATGAGTCAGAAATGACTCGATGGCACCTAACAACATGCAAATATGGAGTTTTTCCTCAGCCTTTCTCCTAATTGTTTAGACATCTGCTGATTCTTGCATGAACCAACTATTCCATCAAGATTTGGAAAACAGTAATTTCCTAATTTGTCTTTTAGCCTTCATTTATTAACTGGCATCTTTCTGTAAAGAGCTTTTACACATCATTCAACAATGTTTGGTTACCCTGAAATATATTCCTGAGTGGAAAAGCAGGACAAATACATATTCCTATCCACTTAATTAACAATTTTCTGATAGGGATTTAGTGCATTACTGGAGTCTTAAACTATTTGCATTTAGTGTGCATTGTCATAGCCTTGATTGGTGGGAACTCCTGCAGACTCATTTGTGTCCTGGTGACATAAACTTGTCTTTGAAAGCTCCTTTGATCTTTTAGCACAATGTCTCAGAGTCACTTTGTACATTCCCTGCTCCAACCTGGAATCAGTTGTTTCTCCAAGTAGCTCTTGTTCCTTTCAGTGAGGAATGGTATTTAGAAGTATTTGGGTGTAGTCCATTGTTTTGATCTTCTTCTTTAGCTATATAAAGGGTCTTCTAGTAAGGATGTCCTGTTTTTGACAGCTCACGGTGGCCATATTTGTGAAGCTATAGCAGCCATATTTATCACGTTTTTTAGATTAGTCCCAACAGATACCCACACACGATTCCAGAACACAAAGAAATTATTAGAGATTATCAAAATGGATGTTTTGTTCACCAAACATTCCATGTGATATGTAAAATTTACAATGCACATTATCCCAGTGAGAGAAAAACTGAACGTTTAATTAAAAAATTTGAGTTACATGGGTCTGCTGCCAATTAGACAATGCCTGTACATTAACTGCATGTTCCAATGAAAATATCGCCACTGTTTATTAGAGTGTACTCGAGAATCCATCCCAATCAATTTCTCACCAAGCACAAAAACTGGGCCTTTTATAGACCACAATTTTGCAGATTTTGCATCTGGACTTGAAGGTTTACCCTTACAAAATGGTTTTAACTCCAGCAACGAGGCCCATTTTTGGATGTATGGTTTTGTTAACAAACAAAACTGTTGCATTTTGGAGCAATGACAATCTAATGGAGATTAAGGAACATCCACTCCATCCCCAAAATGTTATCATTTAGCATGAATTTTGTTCTGGGAGAATCATTGGTCTGGCAGAATCACTGCCCTTATTTTTTCCAAGATGAATGAGGAGGGGCTGTGACAAGAGATATTGGGCTATGGTAACTAATTATTTTTGGCACCATTTGGAAGGTGCCACAGTGGCCATTTACCTGAAGTTCTTTTCCACATACAATGCCATCAAATGTATGTCAAAATAATAAAACAATTAAAACTGTATCAGTTACACAACTTGTTTTATTCCAGCTCAAAGATAGGACACCCTTACTGGAAGACTTTTTACATTCACCTTCTCTAAACAACAATTACAGTTTCCATTTGTTGTTCCCTACACACAAGGAATTCTATATACATTATACTATTGTAACCAGTTTATTGAAGTTTCCATTCACTAAAAACATTAAAAAACCCGTTGCTATCAATTCTAATTCATAGCAACCCTATAGGGCAAGGGAGAACAACCCCACAGGACTTCCGAAGAGTTGCTGGTAGGTTTGCATAAAAAAGTGATTATTTCTTATCCCATCACTGACTTCGTATGTACTCTGTTAAGCCCTCCTTTCCTATTCCTGAATGACACGTAGGGCAAATGGCATTACATTTCACTTTCACACAGTTAAAACAATGCAGTTTAATGTATTTAAATTGTCATTTAAGATGCATCGATGTTGATAGAATCCATGTCCCCTCTCATCTATCTACCTCGGTTAGGTGCCTTTCATATTTTGATGTCTTGGAATGTCATTTTGCACCTCTTCTGGCACCGCTTTGGACTTGGGCTGAGGACCAGTGCCCATTTTCCCCCCTATACTTGAGTGTTCCACAAGTGGAGCTATTGCCAAGGCTGTCCAACTCTGTCATTTCTGTATTTATGTATGTATGAGGTATGACAAGTCTGCAAAGTTAATTGTTGGAAGTGGTATATACTTCATTGCTGAACATCACTAAGGTTACCTTCGAGGTACTTCCCTTGGAAAGCTATGTACCGACATCAATGCCTAGTCCACCATTCAAAGCAATTTTAGAACTCTTTCAGAAATGGCCATTGTATATGGTGGCACAGTGTCAAATCCGCAAGCTTACCTGCCTATGAAATCCTGACAATTAAGTTCACATATTCTCCTACAAAACGTGCTACACATCTCATTGCGAGTATCAATATAGTGACCTTTGAAGTATTCCACTTGGGAAGCTCTACACTGGCTTTTTTTTTGGATATGGCCACTGGAGCTGCCATAGTATTATCCTTGATGTCCTGAATGTCATGAAAATAGCTTCCTTTCAACATTTCCTTTAACTTCTGGTAAAGAAAAAGTCACTGGGGGTCAGATCGGGTGAGTAGGGAGGATGTCCCAATAGTTATTTGTTTACTGGCTAAAAACTCCCTCACAGATGCCAAGCCAAGCCAAGTGCCTCACAGATAGCTATACAATTAAGTTTGTGAACACGCCACTGTGCCACCATGTGCAAAAGGCATTCCAGAAAGTTCCAAAATTGCTTTGAAGGGTGGACTATCATCAGTGCATCGCTTCCCAAGGGGAGTACTTTAACTCTGAGTGTGGTGGGATTTAGCAATGAGGTATGTAGCAGTTAAAATGATTAAGTTGGCAGACTGAATTGTCAGACCTAGTAGTTGTTGGTGAGGGAATTTTAGCGAGTAAACAAGTAATTGTATTGGAATACACTCCCTACTCACCTGATTTGCCCCCCCCCCAATGACTTTACCTGAAGACAAAGGAAATATTGAAAGGAAGATATTCTTATGACATTCAGGACATCAAGGGTAATAATGACAGCTCTGATGGCCATCCTAGAAAGACCTTGAAAATCGCTTTGAAGCGAGGACTAGGTGCTGCTGTTGGTGCATAGCTTCCTAAGAGGAGTACTTTGACCATAGTGATATTCCCAATACCATTTGTTGAAAAGACTTTTCTCATTGAATTATCTTGGCACCCTTCCTGAAAACTGACTACACACAGATGAGTGAATTTATTTCTGGATGCTCAATTCAATGCCATGTATCTGTAAGCCTACCTTTATGCAGTACAAGATGGTATTCATTACTGTAGCGTTTTTTTTCTTTTTTATTTAACATGACTGAGTGAAAATGTACATTCCCGTATAAATTTACATGCCCACCTATATACAGCTTCAACTGCTCTCCCTGTCAGGTGACAGCACACTATTCCTCTCTGCTCCATACATGTCTCATCCTCCCAACAGCCTCTTTTCCGCTCCTCTCCACCCACTCTCCTTCCTCCAGCCAGAGGTGAGCAGGATGATATCCTATAGATGTATAGAATCATAAAGTGCAACCAATATATGGTCACTCTGTATTCCAAGTCCAATCCATTCCTGTCCAAAGAGTGGACCTTTGTTATCATTTATGGGTAAGGGCAGCATCAGGGCCAGGGGCCATGCTCTCAGGGGAACCCCGAAACCGCTGGACCATCAATTGAGGTCTTTCAGTGGAGATCTCAGGATGCACCTCTTTCTATTCTTGTGTTGCCAGTGAGACTCAACCTAGTGAGCTCCATCGTGGCTATCACTGGTGGTATCCGGGCACCATCTGGTTCTTCCAGTCCCAAGTCGATGAAGGCACCCACTCTTACAGGTCTCTCTGTCTTCTAGGTTGTCTTTACCACATGTCATTTTGGTGCTCGGTGAGCATCCGTTCCTGCTAAGTTGGGACCATTTGCTGTGTCCTCGGATGGCAGCTCGGCAGCTTTTAAGACCCCAGACACCACTCACCAATGTGGGGTGCAGAGAGCCCTCTTAGCAAAATGCTAGTTGTGCCAATTGGCCTTGATTTAGCCTAAGAGCATGGTCCCCTGCCCCCTGCCCCAGCTCCTCTATCCTTGCAATATTGGGTTAAGACGGAAGGAGTACTCAAGTTATGCTGAAGTCCACTTAATGTTGTTTTTGTTTCTAATGTGTGCTATCACCGCTTTCTCCCAACCACATTTCTAGCAACTATCTAAACTAAACCCTCCCCCCTCCCCCTCCCTCCCTTCCCTCCCTTGCAGCTGTCAAAGAGTCTTTTCTTCTATACACAAGTGTGTTTTTGAGATCTTATCATAGAGGTCTCATACAGTATTTGTCCCTTTGTCACTGACTACTTTCACTCAACATAATGTCTTCCAGTTGAAACCAGTCATTACTATAGCTTTGTAATGAGTTTTGAAATATGGAAGTATGAGGCCTTGAACTCTGTTCTTTTTGAAGATTGTCTTTGCACTTCTTAGTCTCCTGAATTTCCAACTTCTGCATTAGGTTGTCCATTTCTGCAACGAAGACAGCTAGGATATTGACAGAGACTGCAATCCTATCAAACTGTTTCAAAGAAAGTATCTCTTTGCAATACATATTCTCTTGGTGGATTCAAGAGAGACAGTTCACATCTCATTGCATCTTATTTGACAGATAAGGGGCTTACCTTCCAGATATTAGGACATACATAAATTACTATTTAAGGTAGTACCTTAGGAGCACAGGGATAGAGAAATGATAGAACTGCACGGAGTCCAGAAACAAACCCATGTTGTAAAAGCGACATGGGGAAGTTGTCTAGTCTCCTCTAATGTTTAAGGGAGAAGAAGAATTAAGATCACAGCCAAAGGCTGAATCCTCTGAGGTGGAGGTCACACACGCCTTTTCTCTCTGCCAGCTTTACTAAATGACACCAACCATCCCAACCACATACTTTCTACTTGTCTGCTGAGTTCTCTAATTCATTACAATGGCCACACAGAACTCACAGAAAATACCCACATTATGGGTTTTGTTAGGGAAGCAACTATTTACAATTCAGGCTCAAGAACACTCAACAAGACTCACTTGTAATTTAATGAAAAACATTGTGTGTTTCCTTAATTTAAACTTCATTAGGTCTCATAGCTAGAAACAGGTAAAGGACCAAAGTTTCAGGAGTTACTTTTCCGTGTTAACTCAGTAACTACTAAGTACTTGGTCACCATGGAAATCTGAATTCTCTAAGCAAAATAAAAACAACCAAAAGCTTCTGACATTTCTAATCCTCTGGAGCATTTCTTTCATTTTTCTTCACACATGGACACTTATACTCCCTTCAATTTGCAAACTGTTTATTAAATCATGAAACAATCTATTATATTATTGTTTGGAGCTAATTCAAAGATTTACTGTTTAACAATTGTAACTTCCCTGCTTTATGCTACCTGTTTTTATAAATGAAACGATTTCTCTGCATGCATATAGAATGATGGCCCAAAATAAATCTTATGTTTCAATTTCTTTGAATTTTGATTCTTTTTAACAATATCTAAATCATACATAAGCAGTAACAAATTTGAGGAATTGATAAAATAAAAATATATTTAAGCATGGCAGTGACTTAAAAGATTAATGAGGAGTTTTAAGGACAAACACAAACTGAAAATAAGAGATTTTAATTATCTCTTCTGACAATAAGGGAAGTGCCTCTCTACCTTTGCTTTTTTTCAAAATTCACTTTAGGTAACTTTCTCTCTTATAAAATTATGTAAATCTAAATTGTCATCCCAGGGATCTTAGATCCCCTCCTACCTTACTGCTTACTAAAAGATTAGCATTATCTCAGGTGGCCTAGCCCCACACTGTAAATCTACCTCCTTGCCATAAAGATACTAGAAAATTAGCACCTTGAAAATATGAATGTAATGGTTTCTGTCCACTTGGTTATATAGTGTTAAAGATTCCTTTCTGTCTCTTCAATCTTTTTAGTGGATTTTCTGTGACATACCTCATTGGTTTAATGCTTCATAGTAAAATTTTTCTTTTCTGTTTTTGTGGAGAGGTTTTCTGGGTTGCTAGTAGATTTGGGTTTTCAGTAACTTTTTCTCAACAGAGTTATGTCTAATATTGTATATCCTATGATTTATTTAAAAATAAGACAAGGTAATTAAAAAAGCCAGAAAACACGGCAAGAAAGAAGAAGATTATCTGAAAAGAAAAAAATGACTTCAGTTAACTGCAAACAGGAATATTAAATGCGTTCCATCAAGTTGATCCCGACTGAGTGACTCTATATGACAGAGGAGAACTGCCCTATATGGTTTCTTAAGCTGTAACCTTTACGGAAGCAGATTACCAGGTCTTTTCTCCCATGGAGCCACTGGGTGCATTTGAACTGCTGACTTTTTGGTCAGCTGCCAAGCTCTTAACCACTGTGCTAATGGGGTTCTGTGGTGCTCTTCCTGCTAGTGCAGGAGTAGGAAACTCTAAACAAAAGGATTAAAATAAGTGTAGTAAGTGAGGCAAATACAAATCTTAGAAATAATTAAAATATTTGCTAATATTCATTTACATTTTCCAACTGCAGGCTGGCAGGGACAGGAACACAGTGACCTCTGTTTCAAGCATTACATAATCAATGTTGCAAAAAGAAAATGGCAAAGAAATACAATTGCGCAATTCTTGGAGTGGTGAAGATTCCCATGCTTGACAACGATATAGAGCTTTGGAAAAATAGAAGTATTTTATTCCTACTACAAGTGAACAATGATAGACAATGATCTATTGTTTTTATTAAAGCAGAAATAGTAAGGCACTTTCACTTACACACTCTTATCTGTCTGATGTACTCTCTCACTTTGCCATAGTAGGTAACAATGAAGTGTGTACATATGTGATGGCTTACATGTCAAAATAGGTTCATTTTTACAGGTATTATCTTAAAACTCTAAGTGACTTTGGTGAATTCTTCAAAAACAATTGTAATTACATATCTAAATGGAAACTAGTGTAAATCATAAAATCCTAGTTCTGAAAGGCTAGCTATGTCCTAAGTGTGAGTTTCATTATTTTATGTGGTTTATCTTCTAAGACTGTGTTCTCTAGAAAAGCACAACTAGTAGGACATATATATGTATGAGACAGAGAGAGATTTATATATTTTAAAAAGGCTCATGCAATTGTAGAGGCTGGAATGTTCCAAGTCCACAAGTCTACAGATTGGGATAAGAGGTTTCTCCTGATTCATAAAGCTGCAGGGGCTGGAGAACCCAAGATGAGCAGGTTGGAAAGCAAGATGCTTGTTCACAGGCTGTGAGGATCCACCAATGCCATGAGTAGAAGGCAGGACAGCAAGGCTTCTCCTGATTTATGTAACCAGAGGGGCTGATGAACCCCAAAGTGGCAGGTCAGAGAACAGGGATCTGCTCACAGGCTGTGAAGACTGAGGAATCCCAAGACTGGCAGATAAGCTGACAGTGTAAGCCTCAAGAACCAGAGGTCAGATGAACTGAAGGCAGTCACAGGATCCAGAGCAAACGCCAGAATATCCACTTATATTCAGATCCAAGCCACCCCCACCCTCAATGAAATTCCCTTTCAACTGATCAGCTACTCACACAGTAGATCCCATTAAGAGAATGATCACATAAACACTGAGAATCAAGCTGACACTCTTAACCATCACATCTTCATTCTTCCAGTTTTCTCTGACACACTCATACCTGTTAAGTTCCCTTCTTTTGTGTTCCTATAGCACCCTTCATATAGCTACATCACTGTAATAACTGTTAGTCTAGTAACTGCTGGTTTATTGTTTTTCTCACTAAATTATGACTTAAGTATAAAATTTGTACCTTTTCAGTTATGATACTGAAAGTTTAGACCAAATTTTGGCAAACAAAAGCAGCTGTTAGATAATGTATAAATGAAAGCAAACTGCCCTCTAATCTAGTTCTGAATGCTTCTGTTTTTTTCAGAACTCCTGGTGGTACAAATGGTTAATACTATCAGCTGCTAGCCAAAAGTTTGGAGGTTCCAATCTACGCAGAGGTACCACAGAAGAAAGACCTGGCAATATACTTCTCTACAATCAGTCACTTAAAACACTGTAGTGGCATGGTTCTACTGTGACATACATGGAACTTTCATGAGTCAGAATTGACTCTGCAGCAAATAATTTTTTACTGTTGCTGAAGAAAACACACTGATGGCAATTCAAAAAGAAATCTTAATACTATAGCTCTGTATCTGGTTACTTACTTTTTAATATTTTCCTTTTGTCCTAACTAGGTATAAGGAAAAGTCTTTAAAAAGCCTGAACAGATGCAGATTATGACATACCAGACAACTGGTATTGTTTAAGCGGCTAGCCAATCATCTGTTTTGCAGTGTTGTTGTTCACAAAACTTGGAATTGTCCTGTTTTTCATGTTAAGAAGTCTTTGTAACATACAATTTCATTAGTTGTGACAACACTGGGTCCCAAGGTGATGCAAACAATTAACACACTTGGCTGCTTAATTAAAAGACTGGAGGGTCAAATTCACCCAGAGGTACCTAAGAAAAAAGGCCTCAGATCTACTTCTGAAAAATCAGTCGTTAAAAACCCTATAGGGTATAATTCTACAGTGACACACATGGGGTTACATGTGCTGGGAATCAACTAAACAGCAACTGGTTACTGGATAACCTGGGTACTAGAACTATCTTCTCCAGTAAGGATGAAGCAATCTTAGTCTGGATCATACAGGGAGTTGCAGCTATGAAGTCACACCAGGTCTACCAGTTCTCCAGGCACTAATACAGCAGTGTGTAAAGTGGGGGGTACCAACAAGCATAATGCTGGGGAAGCCCTTGAGAGCTAAAGCAGACACTTGTGTTGTCTACTTTAGTGAGGGATACTTACCAGGTATATTAAGTAATGACAGTATTGCACTCCAGGGAGTGGTTACTAACATGATTTAGCAAACTTGTTTCTAACCTCCTGTTTTCATCATTTATAAAAGTCACTTCTCACTTCTACTCACATGTTTCTACACAACCAGTTTTCAAGCAAAGAGATGACTTATACTCTAGGAAGTACAACTTCACGTACCGATGTTAACAATGTGGGCTGCAATTCTTCCTGAGTTTTAATTTCTGTAGGCATATATTTTCTTATGAATCCTCTAGTCTAGAATCTTGAAGATAAGGTAAAGCAGGTTATCTCATTACATGTAAGTAATGAGAAAAAAGTTTAATTCTCTTGGAATCCAGATTTCTAGGGTTCATGAAGCTGAGTTGATTCACCCAGGCCACACTGTCCTGTGATCTTCTTTTGAATGTCGAGCCTTAAGAAAACTGGTTTCCTAAACCTATCTTTAATTCAGTCAATAACCTAGTAAGACATTTTGCCTTAGACATTGATTCTTTTGAAGAATTATCTATGTGCAGTCAGTTTCCAAAAACAGTAACTCCCAAGGTCAGACTAGAAATTGTGTTTTAGGCTAAGCTGTTATTATAGAAACACAATGTTCTAGCCCTTTTTCTATGCAACGTTGATAACAAGAGATATAAGAATTTTTAGAAATTCTTTAATCTTTGGAACACATTTGACTACTTAGTTGAAACGTTAACCCAGTTTGCTGGAAGCATCAGAAGGAGGGTCAGAAATAGGTGAAGGAAATGGAACTGCCTCCATAAACAACCACCCCCTTTGCCATGAGACTAGATGAACTGTACAGTACCTGACTACCATTACTGAACATTTTGATCCAATATTCTACATGAGAATCCTGATCAAATGGGTAAAGTGTGAAACAGAATTTAAAATTCTCACATAATCCAGAATTTCTGGAGCTACTGAGGCTAGATGACCCCCTGAAACTATTAAGGTAAAAAAATCTTTAAGCCTTGGAACAAACTATCACCTGAAGTTGTCTTTCAACCAAATAATAGTCTAGCCTAATTAGAAAAGAATGACTGCATTAAGGATTGTCAAAGCCAAGTGCCGTCAACTCAGATCCGACTCATTAAAGATTATACTCTCTAAAATAAATACCTGTATCTGGATCCCTGGTGGCATGGTGGTTAAGAGATGAGCTGTTTAACCACCTCATCAATTCAAATCCACCAGCCACTCCTTGGAAACCTATGGAGCAGTTCTACCCTGTCCTACAGAGTCACTGTGAGTCAGAACTGACTTGACAGAATACGTTATATGTGACCAAATTAATAATAGCAACTCAAAGGACAGATGAGAATTATAGTGGGGCAGTAAATTTGTGTCAGTGATGGCAAAAGTTTGAAAAAGGTTGTGGAGAAAGGTGACACAACTTAAAGAATGTAACCTATGTTACTGATTTGTACATGAAGAAAAAGTACCTGTTTTCCTGTTTATATTTTCACCACAAATAAATAAGTGCAACTCTGTGAAACCCAGCCAAAAAAGTCAACAAATTCATAATGAAACAACAAAACAAAAAAAGAAACAAAAGTAAAAAAAACCAACCCCCCAATGGCCATCTTGGGATATACTAAGAACTAAATTGTTACCTTGTTGACAAGTGAAGAAAAAGACTCAAGCATTTCACCTACTGCAATGAAAAATGTTTTTAGTAGTATCAGACAGTAAATAAAGAAGAACGATAAAATTATTACCTTTTTCAATAATGATCTAGGCAATGGTCATTAATGGCTGCCAATAACACACAGAAAGACAAACTATGGAAGGTGGGGCCCAAGATGGCAGATTAGTCAGATGCTTCCTGGAATCCATCTAACAAGAAAGACCCAAAAGAATGAATGACTCCATTATATGACATTCTAGCACACCAGAACATCCAAGGGAAAGTTGAGAAAACAGACAGAGCAATGGTGAAGGAAAAGTGGTTCCAGATACATCTAGGACTGGCCAGACCTGGCCCACCAAGAATTGGCTACAGGCAGCATGGTAAGCACAGCAGTCACATTTGGAGGGCATTATCCTCCATTGGAGAGACTAGCAGTGGACAGTACACTAATGCCTCCAGCACAAGTGAAAAGTATCATTTGATCATCAAAATCTAAGTAGTTTGCATTTTAAAAAGTATCTTTTGCCAGCACTTACCCATTCCTTCACGTGCTGCATTGGGCTCCAAAGGCTTACTCATTCTGGGGTTGGAAGCAG
This sequence comes from Heterohyrax brucei, assembly GCA_028571685.1. Lineage (NCBI taxonomy): Eukaryota > Metazoa > Chordata > Mammalia > Hyracoidea > Procaviidae > Heterohyrax > Heterohyrax brucei. The sequence goes on from CM053146.1 coordinate 18,514,892, forward strand.
TACTCCTCATGTATGTGCCCTGAGCTATTCTCCTTGACTTGGAAAGAGAACAATTTGACATACAAAGAGAAGGAAAAAAAAAAATCTTGCAACTCCTCGGAGCTGGGAACTCCAGGCAGAAACAGTTCCTCTGCCTAGTCTCAGGCACAAGAGGACAAGCATTCCTCACACTCATGGATGGCTGTTAACCACTTGCCTTTCCCAGCATGTGCAGTCAGATACCTGTGCCTAAGCCAAATCACCACTGCCCATCAATGACAGTAGGGTACAGCATGTACCATACACTTGGTGACTTCATACCTGGACACCTGAGCTGAATACATACAAGAAAAGGAAACAAACTACTGGGCAAGCATGTCTAATAATACTCCTACCACCTGGTGACAGGATGTCAGAGCATCACAGGCACCAATAAACAAACTAGCATACTATCTGGACATGACAAAACAAGTGAAGAAGCTACAACACAGGAAGAAAACATAAAATAAATACAACAACTTACTGATGGCTTGGCGATAACAGCTAATATCAAATGACAGACAGAAGCAGAGGACATGGCCTCAGAAAGCTCCCAAAACAAAGGATAAAGAAATATTCTAGATGAAAAGAACGTCCTGGAATTTTAAGAGACAGAATAAAAAAGATTAATTATTTGGCTCTCTTTATGAGATCAGGAAGGAGATGAGGGAACATACAGCAGAGTATAACAAATTGAACAGGTTGCAAGAAAGCATACAGAAAAAAGGAGGAGAAATTCAGAGGATTAATAATAAAATTACAGAATTAGACAACTCAAAGGAGCAAGCCAAGGCAATAGAAGGCTGAATTAGTCAGACTGAAGATACAGCACTTGACACCAACATATTTGAGGTAAAATCAGATAAAAAAAACTAAAAAATGGAGAAACACTAAGAATTACGTGGGCCTCTATCAAGAAGCATAATCTACAGGTGACTGGAGTATCAGAATGGGATTGGAGGGATAACAGAAAATACACAGAGAATTGTAAAAGATTTGTTGACAGAAAATCACCTCGATAGCATGAATGATGAGAAGACATCCATCTAAGATGCTCATCAATCTACACACAAAGCAGATCTCAAAAGAAAGACACCATGACATTATAATCACGCTTGTCAAAACTAAGGATAAGAAGACAATTTTAAAAGTGGTAAGGGATAAACAAAAAATAATCTACAAAAGACAGTCAGTAAGCCTAAGCTTGGATTCCCCTGTTGACACTATGTAGGCAAGAAGGCAATGGAATGACATATACAAAGCACTCAAGGAAAAAGATAGCCAGCCAAGAAAGAATTACATACTCAGCAAAACTGTCTCTGAAATATGATGGTGAAATTAGAACACTTACAGATAAAGACATATTTGGGGAATTTGCAAAAACCAAATCAAAATTACAAGAAATACTAAAGGAAGTCCTTTGGTTACAATATCAGTAATATCAGATAACAAGCCAAGACAAGAATGCAGAACAGAGCAACCACATATCAACTGTGATAGGGAAATCAAAAAAATAAGGGGCAGAGTGAAGCTAGTGGACTAAACATAGGTCTTTGTAAATCACTCTGGAAACCAAGATCTGAATTAATAATTAAACTGAGCCTTCTGGATACCTAGTAAGCCCTAGGACACAGCATAGGGCTATCAATTTTGACTTCATACCACTGAACAGAAAACTTCCTCTCTGACCCCTGCTCTTGGTGAGTGCTGGCTTTCACGGACCGAAGGTAAGTTGCCATTTTAACTTTTTTTCCCTCCGTCTTAGCCAGCAGGCGGAGCTGCAACTTGACTAGCAATTAATCTCAGATGCTCTGCTGGTGGGATTAGCAGGTGAAACTGCCATATTTTGAGAGCCTGGCTTTAGACCCTGTGCATCTGCCTCCACCATGGAGTAGTATGTACTGAGGCAGGCAGGGAGCTCGTGTGGGACACCATCTTGTTCCATTGGGAGGCCTCCACATGGAGGCCTCAGTTGGACCTAATTCCTAGGCTGGGAGGTAGCACCTGCCTTGAGGAGAGCCCTTTTCTGGTAGAAAAGCAGTATTATACATGGTGTCGCCTACCGCTGGGGCCTGGCAGCAGAGGCCAGCAGGGAAGTAGCCTTTCTGTATTTTGAACTAGTTTATAACATCTGGGGTTGGATATAGAGGTGCTTACTTTACCAGCTGGGAAGAGGGACTTGTAAACCTGAAAACCTGACTTTGGAAGTTGTCAGATACCTTTTATCTTTCATTTTAAGATGGCCTAGAGAAACAACTGCAGTCCATCCTCACAGCATCTCTTCCAGCCTCTACTGAATCACATGATGCTCAAAAAGCAACAAACTCTGGATATAAGCATAACAAAGAAATCACTCATGGCTTCAGAAGGCTCCCAAAAGAAAGCATCAAAGAACTTCCCAGATGAAGAAACCTTTCTGAAACTATCGGAAGGTGAATACAAAAGGATTATATATAGTCCTCCTAGACCTTATACAAAATGCAGAAGAGCAAAATGAAAAATTAAGCAAGCTGTTCAATCTGATGAACACCAGTACTCTGAAATCCAACAGATCAAGAACAAAATCTAAGAGACAGAAACTTCAATTCAAACCCAAGAAAACAGAATGGAGCAAATGGAAAATAGACTTTCTGACCTCAAGTCAGAGCTACTCACTCCAGCATCTATGAGGAGAAATCAGAAAAAAGAAACAAGTAAAATGAAGAAGTATTAAGTATGTGAGACTCCATTAATGGGAACAATCTACGATTCATTGCACAGGCGAGACACCTGAGAACACAGAGAATATTGTTGCAGAGCTGCTGACAGAAAACTTCACAGAAATTATGAGAAAATATAGATCTCCAAGATGCATATCAAATACCACTCAATATAGATCTCAAAAGAAAGACTCCAAGACATATTATAATCATGCTGAACAAAATGAAACATAAGCAGAAACCCTTAAAGGCAGCAAGACTCAAAGCAAAGGTAACATTCAGAGGGAAACCCTGTACGCTTTTGTCGATTTATAAGCAGAAACAACGCTGGCACAGAGACACTGACATGACACATTCAAAGCCTTGAAGGAGAAATTCCAACCAAGAATTATATATCCTGCCAAACTATCTTTCAAATATCAAAATGAAATTAAGACATTCGCAGATAAACAGAAACTCAGAGACTTTATAAAAACTAAACCAAACCTACAAGAAATACTGAAAGAATCTCTTGGCTCAGAAGAACAAAACCATTAACTTTATATTTTAGAAGCAAATACAGGACACATCACCCAGAAACCTACTCAGTTAGGGAAGGCTCCAAATGCAATAAAAGCTATAATAGTGAAAGAAATGGTCCAGTGATCATATCATGAAAACTGTGATGTCATCATATTAAAAAGAGGGATGTACTACAGTCGTTATAGTCCTTCCAGATGGAGAGGAAGTTAGTAAAACTGGTAGTAATTAAAATTGGGTTTATACATAGTTTATTAAGGGGGATCACAGGCGCAGCCATAAAGCACAATAAAGATGCAACATATTATAAACATAATACAGGAGTCTCAACAACCACAAAACCAACCCTGAAAAAGGTGAAAAATCAACTCACAAAGAACAATGTCCTGGAACAGATTAATAAGAACAACACAGAAAACATCAACACCAAAATAAACATGCCACAATGACAGCCCTAAACACCTACCTATCAATAATTACATTGAATGTGAATGGACTGAATGCTCCAGTAAAGACACATCCAGTGACATCTTGGATCAAAAGATATGACCCACCCACATGTTGCCTATAAGAAACTCACCTTAGACTTAAAGATAGGAACAAACTGAAAAATTAAAGGATGGAAGAATATATATCAAGCTAACAATACACAAAAAAGAGCAGGTGTGGCAATTCTAATCTCAGATAAAATAGATTTTCATGTAAAATTCACCATCGTGGACTTATTGCTCAAAGGTTCAATACACAAGCAGGAATTAACAATATTAAATATTTATGCACCTAATATTAGAGCACCTAAATACATCAAAGAAACACTGACTACACTCAAAAATGAGATAGATCACTCCACAATAATAGTGACAGACTTCAACACTTCACTCTCAGTATTGGATAGATCGTCTAGAAAAAAGCTCAGTAAAGACACAGAAGACCTTATTGCCATAATTAACCAACTAGACCTCATCAACATATACAGAATTTTCTATCACCAGTGGACAACTACATCTTCTCCAGTGCACACTGAACATTCTCCAGAATAGACCACGTGTTAGGACATAAAGTGATTTTCAACAGAATTCATACTACTGAATTAATGCAAGCCATCTTCTCAGATCATAAAGCCATAAAAGTCAAAATCAATAGCAGAAAAAACACAGGTAGAAAGTAGAACTCATGGAAACTGAACAATACCTTGCTCAAAAACCAATGGGTTATACAAGAAATAAAGGATGAAATAAAGAAATTTACGGATTCCAATGAGAATGAAAACACTTCCTATCAGAACCTATGGGATACAGCCAAAGCAGTGCTCAGAGGTCAGTTTCTCTCCACAGAAAAATAAATCAAAGGCAAACACTGAGAATAGCAAAACAGACACGTCCTTATGTAAAAGAAGCCAACAGTGTAATAAAAAAGAGGGACTTCAAAAATGTAGTTACAGATCTTTCATAGAAAAGAGGGACTTCAAAAATGTAGCTATAGATCTTTCATAGGAAGACCAAGACAAGCTGATACACAGACATAAAAGACTGGTCTAAATTTAGAAAAACAGAGAAATTAACATCTTTACATATCAAAATAAAAAGCAAGAAAATGACAAAGTCTCGGCAAATACAAAACCAACAACAATGGAAAAGATAAATAATGAGACATAATTAAGCACAGAAAATTAAGTGGAACAAAGAAATTATTGACAACACACACAAAAAATGCATCAAAATGACAGCACTAAACTAATACTTATCAATGATTACACGAAATGTAAATGATTAAATGCACCAATAAAGAGATGAAAAGTGGCAGACTGGATTAAAAAACATGCTCTTAAAGCCACAAATGAATTAAAACTCACAGGATGGAATAAAATATATCAAACCAAAAACTGAACTCACTGTCATTCAGTTGATTCTGACTTGTAGTGACCCTACAGAACAGAATGGAATTGCCTCATGGAGTTTCCAAGAAGCTCCTGGTGGATTCAAACTGCCAACCTTTTGGTTAGTTGCCACAGCACTCAACCACCATGCCACTAGGGTTTCCAAAATATTATCAAGGAAACAATATATGAAAAACACCAGGAGTGGCAATACTAATTTCTAATAAAATGGATTTAAAGTAAAATCTACCACATTAGATACAGAAGAACATTAAATAATGATTAAAAGGGTCAATACTCCAGCAGGACATAACCATGTTAAATATTTGTGCACCCAATAATAGGGTGCCAAAATACATAAAACAAACTCTAGCTGCAATGAAAGGAGAAATAGCTCCACAGTAATGACAGACTTCAACATACCACTTCTGATGAAGGGCAGAACATCCAGAAATAAACTCAGCAAAGACCTGTTAGATCTAAATGCCACAATCAACCAAATTGACTCACAGACATTTGCAGAATAATCCACCCAGCAGTAGCCAAGTATACTTTTGTTTCAATGCACATGGAACACTTTCAAGAACAGATCACAATCCAAAGCACTGAAACATTACAAGTCATGTTTCCAGATCATAAAGCCATAAAAATAGAAATTGGTAATAGCAAAACCAAGGGAAAAAACTGCAACACATGGAAAGTTAACACCACCTTCCTCAAAAATAACTGGGTTACAGAAGAAATCAAGGCTCAAATAAAGAAATTCACAGAATCAAATGAGAATGAAAACACATCCTACCACAACCTTTGGGACACAGCAAATAGTAGTACTCAGAAGTCAGTAGATGTGTGAGATCCTCCATACCAAAGAGCAGGACAATATAGGACCAACCCCCTCAGAGTTCCAGGAACTTACCCAAAAAGGCTGGTTTTGGGAATAACAAGAAGGAACTTACCCAAAAAAGGCTAGTTTCAGAAATACCAGGAAGTAAATGCACCCGAAATATCCGCCCTAGCCCCGAGCTAATACAAACCACAAAAAAAAATTACCCCACGCAGAACCTTCCCCAACCCCACCTGCCCCAAGAATGTAAGACTCTGCCTTTATATACTCTGTAATTCTCTTGTTCGGGGCTCATTCCCTCTACTCTGACAAGAGTATGGATTGAGCCCCAGCGCGCTGGAATAAAACCTCTTGCTGTTTGCATCAAGAACCGTCTCTTGTGAGTGACTTGGGGTGGCGTTCGCACTAAGGACCTTACATTTGGTGCGTTGGCCGGGAAGAGACGACCACCCCTCACTCTCAAAGACTAACTTGGAGGTAAGAACAAAAGGCCTAACCGGTGTTTTGTCTCTGTGTGATGTCCTTTCTGTTTCCAGTTTAGAGTGTTTGAATTCACCGTGAGGGTGAACCAACCAGCGTGGCTTAGACTTCTGGTTTCGGTTTTGGGTTTGCAGTTGTTTGAATTCACCGTGAGGGTGAACAAACGGAGGCCGGTAGACGTGCATGAAGGGTCTCAAACTGCACCCTGGGGGACACCCCAGGGGAAGAGAGGGACCAGGGACGCTTTGTAATCTGGAATGGCCGGCCTTTGGTACTGGATGGCCACCCACGGGATCCCTAGACATTAACCAAACCCATTCTGTTTTTCAGGTCATCTCTGGCGATCTGGGTCACCCCGACCAAATGCCATACCTTGTTGCTTGGCAAGACCTCCTCAGGTGGCCACCTGCATGGCTGCAACCCTATGTTCCCCCTAAACAACCTCCTACAACCCTGGTGGTTCAGGGCTCCTCAAAACCCCCGCCAGCTTCCCTTCCTCCATCCAATTCCTCTGATTCAGTCTCCCACTTCCCTACCCCCAGTTCCTGTTTCTCTTCCTGCCGCCACCGGGGCTGAGGGAGCCAAAGCCAGTCTCCGTGGCCTGTATAGGGTCCCCGCAGACCCTCCAGTCCCGACTGCTCCGCCGACCCCCGCCACTTGTGCAGCACTACCTTCCTCTGACCTCCAGAGTCCAGCCCATACCCACTCAGGCCGATCTTTTCAACCACTTATAGAATCCTCCCTCATATTTTCCCCTTGCAAGCTATAGGGCCCATGACTGAGGCTGGAACCCCCTTCTTGGTCTATACTCCTTTTACCTTGATACGCCTCTTAGAAACCACATACAGCAACTTCTCCAAGCCCTCTTGACCACCGAGGAGAGGACTAAGATTGTTTCCCTAGCCAGAAAACAGGTGCCGGGAGATGATGGAAACTTAACGAGTGATTTAGATGAGATTAACCACGCTTTTCCCCTGACCCGCCCAAATTGGGACCCAAACACCACTGCAGGTAAGCAGCGTCTAACTGTCTACCGCCAGATTCTTATGGGGGGTCTCCGGGCCGCTGCTGGGCGCCCCACAAATTTGTCTAAAGTAACACAGGTAATTCAGGAACCCTCAGAATCCCCAGCAGCCTTTCTGCAACGACTGATGGAGGCATACCGCACATATACTCCCATTGACCCTGAGTCTCCCCCAAATCAACGGGCCATTAACATAACCTTCGTGGGACAGTCAGCCCCTGACATCAAAAGAAAAATACAAAAAAAATAGAAGGATTTGAGGGAAAGAATCTATCCGAGCTGACGGAAATTGCTATGAAAACCTTCAATAACCGCGAACAAGCCAAAAAGGTAAGGAGAATCCTCCTGGCAGAAGCCCAGGGCCACGCGCCACTGCGCCCTTGGGAGAAGAAACCGGTCAGACAAGGAAGCCAGGAAAGCCTCCCCTGCAGAGAAACCAGTGTGCCTACTACAAGAAAACTGGACATTGGAAGGGTGAGTGCCCCAAAAGAAAGCCCCCTCCAAAGGTTCTTAACCTAGAGGCCTGAGGGCGTCAGGGCTCACCGGCCCCGCCCCCGAGCCCAGGGTAACCTTAAAAATAGGGGGACAGCCAGTAGAATTCATGGTCGACACCAGGGCTAGCAACTCAGTTCTAATTGAACCCCTAGGACCCATAACTGAAACCAGAACCCTAGCATGAGGAGCTACTGGGATTAATGCCTACTCATGGACTGATGAACGAAAAGTAGATCTGGGAGTTAAGACTGTCTCCCTCTCATTTATAGTAATGTCTGAATGCCCGTGCTCTTTACTTGGAAGAGACTTGTTATCAAAAATGCAGGCGACTATCCACTTTGCTGGGGATCATGCTTACCTGACACTCCAAGTCAATGTGATAGCCCCTGCTCTATCCTCGTGATATCAGTGGATCAATTGATCAAAGAGATTCCCCAGGTTTGGGCTGAAAACAACTCCAGGACTGGCCAAACACCAACCACTGGTTATAGTGACTTTAAAACCATCTGCCAGCCCGATTCAGGTGCAACAGTACTCCATTGTGCCAGAAGCGAAGAGAGGGATCAGGGCCCACATTCAAAGACTCAGAAAACATGGAATACTGGTGCCCTGCCAGTCACCCTGGAATACTCCCCTCCTGCCGGTGAGGAAGGCAGGAGGGCTGGACTCCAGACCAGTCCTAACCCGTACACTCTCCTGAGCTCTCTGTCACCAGGACACCAGGTGTATTTAGTGCTGGATTTAAAGGACGCATTCTTCAGTATACCCCTGAGCCCGCAGAGTCAGCCACTCTTCGCCTTCGAATGGCAGGACCCAGGTCAGCCGGCAGCTGACCTGGACTGCCTGCCACAAGGGTTCAAGAACTCTCCCACCATCTTTGGTGAGGCCCTTCATCAGGACTTACGTGAGTACAGGCATCAATGGCCTGACATTTCCCTTCTACAATATATAGATGACTTATTACTCGGGGCACCCGATGAAGACACTTGTTTAAAGGACACCAAGTCCCTGTTAACTCTCTTGGAGAAATTGGGATATCGAGTCTCTGCTAAAAAGACACAGGTCTACATCCAGGAGGCGACTTACTTGAGTTTCCAACTCAAGGGGGGACAACACTCCCTATCCAAAGCAAGAAAACGGATTATCCCTGGGATTCCCACCCCGTGTACGCCACGGCAGGTGAGGGAGTACCTGGGATCCGCTGGGTTCTGCTGACTCTGGATCCCAGGATTTGCAGAGATAATGCGCCCCCTATACGAGCTGACATGAGGAAAGGAAAAGAATTTTATATGGACTAAAGAAACAGAACAGGCTTTCCAGACTGTAAGAAAGTCACTCCTGGAGGCACTGGCGTTAGCATTACCCAACCTGGAAAAGCCTTTCCAACTATATATTGATGAAAATAAAAGAATAGCCAAGGGAGTCCTTACTTAGACACTCAGCCCATGGAAAAGGCCGGTGACCTGTCTGTCTAAACAGCTAGACCCAGTGGCCTCAGGATGGCCAAGGTGCCTTAGAATTGTTGCGGCCGCTGCTCAACTGACTATGGGACAGCCCCTGACCATCACTACCCCCATGCCATCGTGGGAGTCCTGCGTAGCCCACCTCATAAGTGGATTTCCAATGCCCGGCTAACCCACTACCAGTCTTTATTACTAGATCAGCCCCGAGTTGTGTTTGCTTCTAGCTCAGCCCTCAACCCAGCCACACTGCTGCCTGATCTGGACCTGGAGGTCGAACCGCAAGACTGCACTGAGGTGCTTAGCCAACAGCACGGCCTTCACCGAGATCTTGTGGATGTTCCCTTGCCGGACCCTGATCTCACTCTGTTCACTCACGGGAGCAGTTTTATCAGGGACGACACCAGGTACACAGGGGCAGCGGTGGTAGCCGGAGATCGGGTCCTCTGGTCACGAGCCCTACCATCTGGAACATCAGAGCAACGGGCTGCCCTCAGCCAAGGCGCCAGGCGGTGCGGGCTGCTCCCTGGCTGGGCTGCTGTGCGGCCTCAGCAGCCTTCTAAAAGCCAGCAGGGGCTCGTGGCGGGAGCTGGAGCACGTCTACAGCCAGCACAGCGGCATCCGTGACGGGCTGAGCCACACAGAGCCCGCCACAGCACTGGCACTGCCAACGCGGGCCCCATCGCCGGCCTCACCGCTCCATGCTGCCCAGTCAACCTTGACACTACATTAGCGGTGCTGTACAAGGAGATGTTGCCTACAGGTGGGACTGCGACAACTGGACATGTCGCTGCTGTGCCAGCTGTGAGGTCTGTATGAGTCAATGCAGGACTATAAGCACCTGTGCCAAGACCTGAGCCTGTGCCAGGATCTGTCCTTGTCCCTGCACTCTGACAGCTCCTACCCACCAGATCCGGCCGCTCAGATGACGAGGAGCCTCCTGATGCCAGCCTGTCCCCTGACTCGCCAGCCCTCATCGTGCCCCAGACACACAATGCCCGTGACCAGTGGCTACGAGATGCCCTCCACATCATCGGGCTGAAACAATGGAAGCCCGAGGCAATAACCTAGCTGACCGAGCAGCTAAGGAAGCTGCCCTCAGCCTCCTGGAGATCAGTTCTATCCAGCTCCCTGAGCCGACCCTTCCCGAAGAGCCCACCTAGAAGAGAAGAAAGGACGACACTATACTTCGGGAGGGCTCCCCATTCTCCCTCAAAAATTGGGACAGAAGCTCGTCCGCCAGATCCACCAGACCACCCATCTGGGAGCAACAAAAATCCAGGAACTTCTGTCTCCAAGGTACTATATACCCCAACTATCCCGGCTTGATGAACGAATAACACATACCTGCCAAGCCTGCCAAGCCACTAATGCAGGCAGCTCTGGTAAGGCCCACCAAGGTAAGAGAGAAAGACGTACTATGCCTGCAGTACATTGAGAACTGGACTTCACTGAAATTAAGCACGGCAGATATGGATATAAGTACCTTTTAGTTTTCGTAGACACATTCTCTGGTTGGACTGAGGCATTTCCCACTAAGAGAGAGACAGCACAAGTAGTTTCAAAAAAAAAAAACTCCTGGAAGAACTCATACCTAGGTTGGGGTTCTGTTGATGCTAGGATCAGACAATGGCCCTGCCTTTGTGGCCATAGTCTCTCAGGGAATAACATCTGTTCTGGGGATTAATTGGAAACTACATTGTGCCTATCACCCCCAGAGTTCAGGACAGGTAAAAAGGATGAACCAGACCCTTGAGGAGACCTTAACCAAATTGACCCTAGAAACTGGCGGTGACTAGACGGCCCTGCTTCCTTTTGCCGTAACGCGTGTGTGTAATTCTCCCTATCCCCAAGGCCTTACGCCCTATGAAACTGTTTTTGGGAGGCCACACCCCTCTGCCCTAAACCAAGGGATGACATACTTGCTGAAATTTCTAATCATGACCTGCTTAAGTCCCTCCAGGCCCTGCAGAAAACTCAAGATCTGCTTTTCCCCTTGTCGAGACGCCTCCACAATCTCCCTCCTGTAAAGCCACATCAGTTTCAGCCGGGGGTCTAGTCTGGGTCCTGAGACACCAAAAGGAGACTTTGGAGCACCATTGGAAAGGACCCGACACAGTAATCCTGGCAACCCCCACTGCCGTCGAGGTTGACAGGATCCGGCCCTGGGTCTATCACTCCCATCTACCTTCAATGGAGGGAGCGACAACATAGTGGCCCTGAGGCGACTCCAAGAAACCTCTGCCCTCCCGAGGTGACTTCACCAGTTTTTCACCTTGATTCATGTGACCTTGTGGGGGGTTCTATAGGCTCACAGCTTAAGAAAGACCCATACCCAGTTCGTGCACACGAACACTCAAATACTGGGGGATGTATACATGCTGATGGGTGGGGGTGGGCTACTAACTGCCTCATGCAACAACTGGCTAAGAAACAATTTTACGTCTGTCCCGGGGCTAATGTCTATGGATCATGTGGAGGAACAAATGATTATTTCTGTTATACATGGGGCTGTGAAACCAATGCACCCTGGATCAGGGAAAATAGGGGACCTCATTAGGATCAGTTGAGTCTCTGTTCTCCTGGTCCCCCTGGTTGACCACCCTAATGTCCTCCCTTATAGGCCCCCTGCTAATACTGCTATTACTTCTGACGCTGGGACCCTGCATTCTCAACAAACTAGTAACATTCATTAGAGAGTCAGCGTAGTACAGATTTTATTACTCAAACAACAATATCAGGCCTACAACAACATCCTGATTATAGAGATACGGATATCTGAGTTTTCTATGATTAAAAAACATTTACAAATAGGAAAAGTGGGGAATGTGAGATCCTCCATACAAAGAGCAGGAAAATATAGGACCAACCCCCTCAGAGTTCCAGGAACGTACCCAAAAAGGCTGGTTTCGGGAATAACAAGAAGGAACTTACCCAAAAAGGGTGGTTTCGGGAATAACAAGAAGGAACTTACCCAAAAAAGGCTAGTTTCAGAAATACCAGGAAGTAAATGCACCCGAAATATCCGCCCTAGCCCCGAGCTAATACAAACCACAAAAAAAATTACCCCACGCGGAACCTTCCCCAACCCCACCTTCCCCAAGAATGTAAGACTCTGCCTTTATATACTCTGTAATTCTCTTGTTCGGGGCTCATTCCCTCTACTCTGACAAGAGTATGGATTGAGCCCCAGCGTGCTGGAATAAAACCTCTTGCTGTTTGCATCAAGAACCGTCTCTTGTGAGTGACTTGGGGTGGCGTTCGCACTCAGGACCTTACAGATGCATACATCCAAAAAGAAGATTGGGCCCAAATCAAAGAACTAACCCTACATCTTGAACTAGAAGAAAGAAAAGCAAAAGAATCTCTTAGGCATCAGAAGAAATTGAGTAATAAAAATTAGAGCAGAACTAAATGAAATAGAAAACAGAAAAACTACACAAAGTGTTAACAAGACCCAAAACTCGTGTTCTGAAAAGATCAACATATAACCTGCTGGCCAAACTGGCCCCTGGACAACAGAAAAAGGAGGAGAAACAAATAATCCAAATGAGAAATGAGATGGGTGATATCACAACAGATGCAAATGAAATTTTAAAAAATCATATAGAACCCTATGAAAAACTGTACTCCAACAAATTGGAAAACCTAGAGTAAATGGTGGCTATGAATAGGAATCAATTGGACGACAAGGAGTTTTACCCAGTGTTTCAGTCATCTGGTACCACTCTAACAGAAATACCAAAAGAGGATGGCTTTAACAAAGAAAAGTGTATTCTTATACAGTCCAACAGACTGCAAGTCCAAATTCACGGTATCTGCTCGGTATCTGCTCCAGGGAAAGACTGTCCCTTTTTGTTGACTCTTGAAGAAACTACTTATGTTGTACCAGTCTTTGGTTAGGGAGCATCCTGGCACAGGGACCAAAGGTCTGAAGGACATGTTCTTCTCCCAGTGTTGCTTTCTTCATGGTTTGGGGTTCCCAACTCTCTGCATACTTCTCTTTCTTTTTACCTCTTGTAGCCATATTCCAGGGATACTCTCTTTATACTGCAGAGGGAGGTAACCATAGGGTTTTACAGTCCCACCCTAATTCTCTTTAACATAATCCTATCTATTACCCACAGACAGAGATTAGGATTTATGGCACATGAAAAATCATAAAATGGAGGGCAACCACACCATGTTGGGAATTATGGCCCAGTCAAATTACTATGCACATTTTTGGGGGACACAATTCAATCCATGATGACAAGTTAGAGGAAACGGACAAATTTCTAGAAACCTAAACTAACTACCTAAACTAACACCAACAGAAGGTAGAACAATTAAATAATCCCAGAACAAAAGACTGAAAAGGTAATTAAAAGACTTCCAATGAAAATAACCCCTGGCCCTGACAGTTTCACTAGAAAATTCTGCCAAAGTTTTAGAGAAGAGTTAACATCGCTATTACCGGAGGTGTTTCAGAGCACAGAAAAGCAGGGAACACTGCTAAACTGATTCTATGAATCCAGCATAACCCTGACAGCAAATCAAGAGATGCACCACAGAAAAGGAAAATTACAGACCAGTATCTCTCATGAACTTAGGTTAAAAATCCTCAACAAAATTCTAGCGAACAGAATTCAGTAACGTATCAAAACATAATTCACCATGACCACGTGGGATTCATACCAGGGATGCAGGGATGGTTCAACATTTGAAAAATAATCAATGTAATACAACACATAAATAAAACAAAAGAACCATTTGATTTTATCAATTGATGCAGAAAAAGCATTTGACAAAGTCTAATACTCATTCATGTTAAAAATTCTCAACAAAATGGGAAAAACCTCAACATAATAAAGGATATTGGTACAAAGCCAAGAGCCAACATCATCCTAAGTGGGGACTCTGAATGCATTCCTCTTGAGTATGGGAAATAGACAAAGATGCCTTTGTCCTCTCTTTTATTCAATACTGTGCTAGAAGTTTTAGCCAGAGTAATGAAGAAAAAAAAAATGGCATTCAAGTTAGTAAGGAAATTAGCAATTGCAAGTGATATGATTTTATATACAGAAAACCTGAAATTCAGAAAAACAAAAACAAAAAACTAACTGGAACTAATAGAAGAGTTCAGCAAAGCACAGGGATACAAAATAAACATAAAAAAAGTCAGTTGGATTTCTTTACACCAACAAGAAGAACATTAAGGAGGAAATTGCCAAATCAATACCATTTATGACAGCCTCTAAGAAGATAAAACACTTAGGAATAAATCTAACCAGAGATGTGAAAGAACCGAACCAAATCGAACAAAACCAGACTACTGCAAGAAATCTAAAGAGACTTATCTATGTGGAGAAACCAGCCTTGCTCATGGATAGGAAGATTCAACATTGTGAAAAGTATCTATACTACTGAAAACAATCTATAGATACAATGCAATCCCAATCCGAATTCCAATGGCATTTTTATAATGAGATGGAAAAACAAGTCACCAATTTAATATGGAAAGGGAAGAAGCCTTGGATACTAAAGCATTACTAAAGAAGAAGAAAGGGGGAGACCTCACACTACCTGACTTGAGAACCTATTACACTGCCACAGAAGTCAAAACATCCTGGTACTGGTACAACAGACACATTGACCAATGGAAGAGGACTGAGAATCCAGATACAAAATCATCCACTTATGAGCAGCTGATATTTGACAAAAGCCCAAAGTCCATACACTGGGGAAGAGTCTCTTCAACAAATGCTGTTGGCATAACTGGATATCCAGTTGCAAAAAAAAAAAAAAAGAAACAACAGCCATATCTTACACCATGTACAAAAATTAAGTCAGTGTAGACTCAAGACATAAATATAAAATAAAAAATGATAAGTATTATGAAAGAAAAAATAGGGACAATTCTGGGACCCCCAATACACAATACAAACAGAATACAAAATTACTAACAATGCACAAACACCAAAAGAGAAGACAAATAACTGGGAACTTCTAAAAGTCACTTACACTCATGGAAACTCTATGGAGCAGTTCTACTCTGTCTATCAAAACAGTAACAAAACAACAGACTGGGGAAAAACAACTGGATACCACTAGTCTGATTAAAGCATAATCTCCAAATTCTATAAGATTCTACAAAATTTCAGCAAAAAGACAACTCAATTTAAAAAATGGGCAAAAGATATGAACTTGACTTCACCAAAGAAGACATTCAGGTAGCTAATAGATGAATAGGAAACATCATCATTAGCCATTAGAGAAATCCAAATCAAAACGATATACCATCTCATTCCAACAAGGCTTGTATTAACAAAAAACACACAAAACAACAAACGTTGGAGAGGCTGTAGAGAGACTGCAGTACTTACACACTGTGGTGGGAATGTAAACTGGTAGGACCACTTCGGAAACCGATTTGGAGCTTCCTTAAAAAGCTAGAAAATACTAAATGATTCAGCAATCCCATTTCTTGGAATATATCCTAGAGAAATAAAAGCTGTCACAAGAATAGACACACACACACCAACGTTCACTGCAGCACTGCTCACAATAGGAAACCCTGATGGCGTAGCAGTTAAGTGCTATGTTTGCTAACCAAAAGGCCAGCAGTTCAAATCTACCAGGTGCTCCCTGGAAACTATATGGAGCAGTTCTACTCTGTCCTACAGGGTTGCTAGGAGTTGGAATTGACTCGATGGCAGTGGGTTTGGTTTTAGGGGGGAGGGGGCCCACAACAGCAAAAAGATGGAATCAACCTAGGTGCCCATCACAGATGAATGGATAAACAAACTATGGTACACGCAGGGAATGGAATAATAGACAATGATAAAGAATAACAGTCAATTTGGGAAATATCTCCTAACATGGATGAATCTGGAAGGCATTATGTTGAGTGAAATCTGTCAGTTGCAAAAGGACAAATACTGTGTGTGACCAGTATTGTAAGTACTCAAGAAACTATTTAAACACAGAAATATGTTTAATGGTATTGGAAATAGTATTTGATGGTTATAAGGGTGATAAGGGATGGAAAAGAGTATTCATTAATTAGGTATCAATCAGGAATTAAGGTAGGTGAAAGGAGGAACAACACATACTAGAGGAGAATTCAGCACAACTGGATTAACCCGAAAGCAAATACTTCAAAGGACACAGCAGCTGCAGCAGGGGTTTGGAGACCATGGTTTCAAAGCATGTGTACTTCAACTGGCATAACAAAATTTTAAAAGTGTTCTATATCCCACTTTGTTGAGTAGCATCTGGGTCAAGCATCAGGAATAGAGGAGAACGGAGAACATCAAAGACATAAGGAAATATGAGCCTAAGAGAAAGGGCCACATAATCCACTACATCAACACGAGCCTGGAAGAATTAGGGTACCTATCTACCACCAATGGACTGCCCTGACAGGGAACCCAAGAAAGATTCCCTGACGTAGCGGGAGAAAAAAGGAGTACAGAACTAGATCTCTACTAAAAAGACCAGACTTGATGGCCTGACAAATTGGAGGGTCCATGGAAGATATGGCCCCTGGATTCTCTGTTAATTTAGAACTGAAATCATTTCTGAAGTCAATTCTTCAGACAAAGACTGTACTGGACTGTAAGATGTAAAAAGATACTGGCAAATAGGTGTGCTTCTTGGCTTATGTAGATACATGAAACTAACCGGGTAGCTACTGTCTGGAGGCAAGATGAGAGGGCCTAGGGAGATACGAGCCAGTTGAATGGACATGGCAAATACAGGCTGGAAAGGAGGAATCTGTTGGCACAGTGCAAGGAGAGTAGCTAGAGATACACAGCTACCTGTAAGTTTCTGTATGACAAACTGACGTTAATGGTACACTTTCATTTAAAGCACAAAAAAAGGCAAGAAAAAAATTAATGTTCCTTCCAAGGAATGTTAGAAGTAATTTAGCCAGAAACAAACAGAAAAAATCAGGCCTGAATGAGAATAAAGTACATAGAGACAATTACAAAGTGGACAGAGGAACATGTTAATTGATTCCCAAGCATACTAATAGAAAAATCCAGAAGTGCGGGAAACCTACAAGACCAATAATTCGGTTTCTTCAGTAAATAAATATCAAGGAAAAATAACATTAATGGGGCATCTATATATCAGCATTACTGCAAGAATAAACTATTTTTCACAAGAAAAATAGAGATTAGTATTTCTCAGGAATAAAGAGGCAGAAGTCCTTAACAAAGTACTAACCAAGTGAATCCAAAACAGATAAAAAAGATTGTACACCATTACCAGATGGGATTTATCTCAGGAATATAATGTTGGTTTAACATGTGAAAATCAATCAATGTTAGCCAAAGAATGAAAGGATAAAAGCCAAATGATCACCTCAATACATGTCAAAAAAGTTTTTCACATAATTCAACACTCAATTCATCATAAAAACACTTAGCAAACTAGGAATAGAAACTTCCTCAACCTGTTAACAATATCTGTGAGAAAAAAACAACTGTAGTTAACACCATATGTAAAGAGTGAAAGACTGAATGCTTTTCCCTAGGATCATTAACAAGACAAAGATGTGCTCTCTCACCACTCTAGTCCACACTGTACTAAAGGTTCTAGTTCACACATTAAGCAAGAAAACAAAATACAACACATCTAGACTGTAAAAGAAAAAGCAAAACAATCACTATTTGCAGATGATGTTATTTTGTACATAGAAAATCCTAAGGAACCCACTAAAAAGCTTTCAGAACTAGTAAATAAGTTCACCAAGGTTGTGGAATACAGGAACAAAGAAAAATCAACTATTTCCAGTATAATGAACAATCTGAAAAATGAAATTAAAAATAATTCTTTTCACAATATTATTAAAAAGAATAAAATATTTAGAAAAAATTAATGAATACTTCACTAAAGAGGAGATCCAGGCAGCCAAAAAACACATGCGGACATGTTCACGATCTTTAGTTATTAAAGAAATTCAAATCAAGACAACAATGAGATACCATCTCACCCCAACAAGATTGGCCATGATCCAGAAAACACAAAACAACAAATGCTGGAGAGGCTGTGGAGAAAGTGGAACCCTCCTACACTGTTGGTGGGGTTGCAAAATGGTCCAGCCTCTTTGGAAGGCAATCTGGCGCTTCCTTAAAAAAATGGATATTGATATACCATTTGATCCAGTAATTCCACTACTTGGAATATATCCTACAGATTCAAGGCCTTTCACACCGACGGACACATGCACCAGAATGTTTATCGTGGCACAGTCCACAATAGCAAAAAGGTGGAATCAACCCAGATGCCCAACAATAGAAGAATGGATAGGTAAACTGTGGTACATATACTCAATGGAGCACTACGCAATGATAAAGAATAAAGATGATTCCAGGAAACATCTCCTAACCTGGTTTCAACTGGAAGACATTATGTTGAGTAAGAGTAGTCAGCGACAAAAGGACAAATACTGTATGAGACCTCTACGATAAGATCTCAAAAACAGACTTGTGTATAGAAGAAAAGACTCTTTGACAGCTGCAAGGGAGGGGAGAGAGGGAGGGAGGGCGAGGGGGGGAGGGTTTAGTTTAGGTAGTTACTAGAAATCTAGTTGGGAGAAAGCGGTGACAGCACACATTAGGAACAAGAACAACATTAAGTGGACTTCAGCATAACTTGAGTACTCCTTCCATCTTAACTCAATACTGCAAGGATAGAGTAGCTGGGGCAGGGGGTGGGGGACCATGCTCTTAGGCGAATTCCAGGCCAATTGGCACAACTAGCGTTTTGCTAAGAGAGCTCTCTGCACCCTACATTGGTGAGTAGCGTCTGGGGTCTTAAAAGCTGCCAAGCTGCCATCCGAGGACACAGCAAATGGTCCCAACTCAGCAGGAACGGATGCTCACCGAGGGCCAAAATGGCATGCGGTAAAGACAACTGAGAAGACAGAGAGAGTGCCTACATCGACCTGGGACTGGAAGAACCGGATGGTGCCCGGCCACCACCAGTGATAGCCATGACGGAGCTTACAGAGAGGAGCCTCACTGGCAATACAAGAATAAAAAGAGGTGCATCATGAGATCTCCACTAAAAGACCTCAATTGATGGTCCAGCGGTTTTGGGGTTCCTCTGAGAGCATGGCCCCTGGCCCTGATGCTGCCCGTTCCCATAAATTATAACAAAGGTCCACTCTTTGGACAGGAATGGAATGGACTTGGCAATGCAGAGTAACCATATATTGGAAGCACTTTATGGTTCTATACATCTATAGGATATCATCTTGCTGACCTCTGGCTGGAGGAAAGGGAGTGGATAGAGAGGAGGGAAAAGGAGACTGTTGGATGAGACATGTATGGAGCAGAGAGGAATAGTGTGCAGTCACCGGATAGGGAGAGCAGTGGAAGCTGCATATAGGGGGGCATGTAAATTTACATGTGAATGTACATTTTCACTCAGTTATGTTAAATAAAAATAAAAAAAAAATTAATGAAACAAGTGCAAATTTAAAAACTACAAAATGTCAATGACAGAATGCGTTGTTGTTTGCAGGTGTTGTTGAGTTGGTGCCAACTCAGGGTAACCCTAGGCACAACATAAGGAAACACTGCCTGGTTCTGTATCATGCTCATAGTTGTTGCTATGTTTGAGCCTATTGTGGCCACCACCGTATCAGTTCATCTCATTAAGGGTCTTCCTCTTTTTCACTGACCCTCTACTTTACCAAGCATGATGTCCTTCTCCAGGGACTGATCTCTCCTGATAACATGTCCAAAGTATATAAGACATAGTCTTGGCATCCTTGCTTCTAAGGAACATTTTGGTTGTACTTTTTCCAGACAGACTTGTTCCTTCATTTGGCAATCCACAGTACATTTAAATAAGTCAACATGCCAACCAAAAGGCACCAGTTCTTCTTTGATCTTCCTTATTAATTGTCTAGCTTCCGCAGGCACATAAGGCTATTGAAAACACTATAGCTTTGGTCAGAGCCATTTTAGCTCTCAAGGTAACATCTTTAACAGTTTCAAGACATCTCTTGCAGGCAGTCTGTCCAATGCATGTTTGATTTTTTGACTGCTGCCTTCATAGACTGTGATTATGGATCCAAATAAAATGAAGTCCTTGACAACTTTAATCTTTCCTCTGTTTACCACAATCTTGCTTTTTGGCCCAGTTGTGAAGATTTCTGTTTTCTTGATGTTGAGGTGTGATCCACACTGGAGGCTGTGGTCTCTGATCTTCATCAATAAGTACTTTATAAGTCCTTTTCACCTTCCGAAAGCAAGATTGTATCATCTGTATAACACAGGTTGTTAATTGAGTCTCTCTCCAATCTTTTAGTAATCATGATGCCCTGTTCTTTACATAGTTCAGCTTCATACTGCACGACATATAGACTGAATAGATACGGTGAAAGGATACAACCTGGATGCACACCTATGCTGACTTTAAACCTGCTCTGTTTGAATGACTAGCTCTTGATCCATGCACAGATTTCTCATAAGCACAATTAACTGTTCTGGAATTTCCATTCTCTGCAACGTTATCCATATTTTTTTATGGTCCATACAGTCAAATGCCTTAGCATAGTTAAAAAAACAAAAATGCAGGTAAACTTCCTTCTGATATTCTCTGCCCTCAGCCAGGATCCATTTAGCATCAGCAATGATATCCCTGGTTCTATGTTCTCTTTTAAATTCAGTTGACTTTCTGGCAGTTCCCTGTGGATATACTACTGCAGCTGCTTTTGAATGATCTTCAGCAAAATTCTGATTGCAGGTGACACTAATGGTACAGTTCAGTAATTTCTGCATTTGGTTGGATCACCAAATTAGAAATCTGGAAAGATATCTTGAATTCAGAATAGAAAACTTACTTGTTAAGCTGTCAATACTTTCTAAATTGTTTTACAGATTCAGTATCATCATACCAAAATTCCAACTGTGTGTTTTTTTTTTTTCTTGCATAAATTTATAAGCTGATCTGAAAACATGTATCTACACGTAAGGGACAAAGACTGGCTAAAACTATTCTAAAAAAGAAGAATGAAGTTGGAGGAAGCACATCTCCTAATTTTAAAATTTACTACGAAGCTATAGTAATCAACAGTCTGGTGCTGGCATGAAGCTAGAAATATAGCTCAATGGAACAGAATTCAACTGTTCCACAGGAGAAAGATATAGAAATCTGCTTCCATAAGGATTAAAATCTTGGCTAGTAAAATACAACTGCCATAACCTTCACCAGATTGAGTCTAGCACAACTAGATGGTGCTTGGCCATCACCACTGACTGCTTTGACAGGGATCACAACAGAAAGAAAAACGTAGGACAAACGTCAAACACAAGAAAAAAGACCAGAATTATTAGTCTGAGAGAGACAGGAGAAACCCCAAGAGTATGGCCCCTGGACACCCTTTCAACTCAGTACTGAGTTCCCTTCTTAGGTCTACCCTTCAGCTAAAGATTAGACAAACCTATAAAAGAATACACATAATTCGACCATGTATACGAGACTAAATGGTTGCACCAGGCCAGAGGCAAGGATGAGAATGCAAGAGGAGACCAGAAAGCTAGTCAAATGGAAATGCAGAATCCAAGGTCAAGAAGGGGAGTGTTGACAGGTTGCAGGGTTGGCAACCAACGTCACAAGACAGTATGTGTATTAATTGTTTAATGAGAAATGAATTTGCTCTATAAACCTTCACCTAAAGCATGCACATACACACACACAAAAGATTACAGTCTTGGAACCTCTATGGGGGCAGTTCTGTTCTTCCCCACAGAGTATTTAAAACCAGCAATACCAAACCCACTGCTGTCAAGTTAATTCTGACTCACAGCAACCCTATAGGACAGAAAAGAGCTGCTCCATAGTTTTCAAAGAGCACCTGGTAGATTCCAACTGCCAACCTTTTGGTTAGCAGCTGTAGCACTTAACCAGTACAACACCAGGGTTTCCCACACAGTGATAACTGGAATCATCTCAAGGGTACACAACAACAATGGAGAAATGGGGAGTGATTTCTAATGAGCACAGGGTCTTTTGGGGGGGATGAAAGTGTAACTGAGACTATTGAATTGTACACCTTCAATGGGTGAACTGTATGGCATATGAATTATATGTCAACAAAGCTTCTTCCAAAAAAATGTATAAGATAATCAAAGAAGTCTGAAGATGGATAGGCTAGCGGATGGCATTAAGAAACTACTGATAATTGTTCAGGTGTATTAGGTTTGTGGCTCTGTTTATAAAAGGGAATTGTGTTTTATAAAAGCTACATTGATGAAATTATTAAAATAACACTCTTGATCCCACTGATCTTTAAATATCACCCCATTTTTCCAAACTCCTTCCCTGAAATCATGTATCCTGCTTTCTCCTACCATTCTGTTTTATACCCACTACTAGGCTTTCATCCTTACCACTCCAATGCTATAGTCAATGCTCAAGTCTCAGTTCTCATTTTCATGATGTGTCAACAATAGACAAGGTTGTAATTCTTTGAACATACCTCCTTCCCCTCCAGTTTGTACTCTTTTCATGGTTCCCTTTACTTATTGGCTGCTGTTTCCTTAGCTTGTTTTGTCCATCTCCAATCCCTAAATACTGGACTGCCACAAGGCTCAGTCCTTGGATACCTTTTTAAAATTGGTATCTTTCCCTTAGCATAACACCATTTCATTGCTTACCATCTACATACTGATGACGCCTAAATTTACATCTCCAACACTGACGTTTCTTCTCAATTTCTCACTCACATATCTTGTGCCTTCTTGGAATTTCCACGTGGATATTTAGTAACATTTGTTAAAAACTGAACTATGTCCCCCCAGATAGGTGTTGTATACTAACCCCTATGCCCGTGCATGTAACTCATGTGGAAATATGGTTTCTTGTATGTTAATGAGGTCCCATCAGTGTAGATGTGTCTTAAATCTACTCACTTTTGAGACATAAAAGGAACGGATTAGACACAGAGAAGCACAAATACAGCATGCCACATGGAGACTGCCAAGGAATCAAGAAATGTCATCTCTGCAGAAAATGAAGAGATTGTCCTTTAGAGATGGCAGAGAGTATTCATCTAGAGCTGGCACCCAGAATTTGAACTGCAAGCTTCCTAGACTGTGAGAGGATATTTCTGTTCCTTTAAACCACCTACTTTTTTTTTCTTTCACAACTGAGCTAAAAAACTAACATCTCCAAAACTGGATTTCTTATTTTCTCCTATTCCCAACCTGCTTTTTTCCAGTCCTGCCAACTTGAGTAAATGGCAATTCCATCCTTGAAATTGCTGGGTATTGCAGGTATCTTCTTCCCTTTTTCTGCATCCTACAATTGATTCAGAAAATTGTAAGTGCTATCCTCTGAATATGTGTGATTCTGACTCCTCTTTCCTCCACTGCTTGCACCCTGACTCAAGCTGCACTTGCCTCTCACTTGCAGTCCTGCAACAGACTCCTAAGTGTTTCTTTCCCTGCTTCCAATCTATTCTTAAAAAGACAGTCAAAGTGATTCCTCAAAAATATGTCACATCATGTTACCTCTCTGCTCAAGGCCTTTCAACTTCACTCAGTAAAAGCCAAAATCCTTATAAGGTCTTAAGTTCCTACAAAATTTGGCATTCTGTTAGCTCTCTTATCTCATTTCCTACTTTTTCCCTTCTATACTGTTTCTGCCACTTTGGCCTTCTTTTCTTCCCTAGATTGTTCCTACATTAGAAAATCCTTACATTTCTTTTCTCTTTATATGGAATGCTCTTCCTTAGATAAAGCACATTTCTTGCTCCCTCACTTCCTTTGGGTCTTTGCTTCATTTGCCTTCTCAGTGGGCCCTTCCTTCCACTGAAAAGACATTACTTAAACAGAAATCTCTTTCCCTACCCTCCATAAATTAATAAACAAAATCCAAACCTACTGCCATAAGTTTGATTCAAATTCATAGCAACCTTATATGACAGAGTAGAACTGCCCTATAGAGTTTTTCAGGAAGTGCCCGATGGATTTGAATGGTTGATTTTTTGGTTAGTAGCTGTGGCACTTAACTACTTAAGGCATCAGGGTTTCCTCCTTACTCTTAGCTCTATTTCTCTTTTCCCTACTCATTATTTTTCTTTCACAAGACTTATCCTGACATTTTACTTATTAGTTTATTTTCTATCTTTCGACCCTATGATGGCAGGGATTTTTACTGCTCTACAAAGTGTTTGGTGCATAGCGAATACTACTATTTGTCGAGCATAAAATGACACTTATGATGCACATATATTCTCTGCTGTTTTAACTGCATTAGTTTCAAGAGTTTTTGTGCTTGGGATATCATTGCTGATGTCAGATGGATCCTGGCTAAAAACAGAGAATACTAGAGAGATGTTTACTTGTGTTTTACTGAGTAAGCAATTGAATCCGACTGCATGGATCATAACAAATTATAGGTAACATTTTGAAGAACAGGAATTCCACAACACTTAATTGTGCTCACGTAGAAACTGTACACAGATCAAGAGGCAGCTGCTTGAACAGAACAAGAAAATTCTTCATGATTTAAAATCAGGAACTGTGTATGTCAGCATTGTACCCTTTCACTATACTTTCTTGATCTGTATGTTAAGCAAATAATTTGAGAAGCTGGACTATATGAAGAACGGGGCACATCAGGACTGGAGAAAGACTCATCAACAACCTTGGTTATGGAGATGATACAACCTTGCTTGCTGAAAGTAAAGAAGACTTGAAGTGCTTACTAATGGACACCAGAGACTGTAGCCTTCAGTCTGGATTATACCTCAAAATAAAAGTTGTCAAGGACTTCATTTTACTTGGATCCACAATCAATGACCATGAAAGGAGCAGCAAAGAAATCAAACAATGGCCTGAGGGTTCCCCTGGGAGCATGGCCCCTGGACCTGATGTGGCCTCTTCATAAATCATTACTGTGGTCAACTTCTTAGACAGGAATGGACTGGACTCGGCAACACAGAGTGCCCATATCATGTGTGCACTTCATGGTTCCATGCATCTACAGGATGTTGCCCTACTGGCCTCTTACTAGAGGGGAGTGGAGAGGGTGGAGAAGAGGGGACAGGAGATTATTAAGAGGATATGATACATGTAGAACAGAAAGAAGGAGTGTGCTGTCACTGGGTAGAGAACAGCAGGAGCTGTACATAAGCAGGTATGCAAATTTAAACTGGATTATACACTTTCATTCAATTACAATAAATAAATAAAATATCAAAAAAATCAAAAGACATATTGCACTAGGCAAATCTACTGCAAGAGACTTCTTTAAAGTGTTAAAAATCAAAGATGTCATTTTGATGACTAAGATGTACCTGACCCAAGCCACAGATAGTTTCAACTGCCTCATATACACGTGAAAGCTTGACGATGAATAAGGAAGACCAAAGAATTGAAATATTTGAATTACAGTGTTGATGAGGAATATTGAATATACCTCAGACTGCCAGGAGAATGTACAAAACTGCCTCGGAAGTACAGCCAGAATGTTCCTTAGAAGCAAGGACGGAGGGACTTTGTCTCATGTACTTTGCACATGTTATCTATCAAGAGAGAGCACCCCCTGGAGAAGAACTTCATGTCTGGTAAAGTAGAAGATCAATTAAAAAAAGGAAGACCCTCAACAAGATGGGATGACAGTGGATGCAATGGGTTCAAACACAGCAGTGACTGTAAGGATGCTGCCATACTGGGTAGTATTTCATTCTGTTGTACATAGAGTTGCGATGAGTCTGAACCAACTCGAGGGCACTTAACAATACAACATTTATATTCAAAAAAGATCCATTTCTGGGAAGTCAATTCTGACTCATAGCAATCCTACAGGACAGAGCAGAACTACCACATGGAGTTTCCAACAAGTGCCTGGTGGATTCAAACTGCCAAACTTTCTTCAGGTCAGCAGCTGTAACACTCAACTGCTGTGCCACTAGGGTTTCCAACTTACATAAAGCAGTAGTATAATGCCCAGTGTATCTTAAGGCCTTCGTAAATGTTTTATAGAACAGGAGTATGTATTCAGCTTCCACTGCCACAGTCACTTTGTGAAACAGTGCTTTCACCATGTTGCTTCCTCTAAACAAGAACCTGAAACAGTATTTATCAAGTGTGGATTTCTTTACTGGGTTTCAAAATCTCCCCCTTCCTACTTCTCAGACTTTACTTACCAGAGTTGCTTGTATCTTTTTTTTCCCCATTTCACTTAGACTGCTCTCTTGATTACCTTCTCAGCATATCACTGACTGCCTAGGGACTTTTTACCCATGACGTTTCTTTGCAATGCTCTTTCATCATTTCATCCATTTCAAAAGTTTGTTTGTACTATGTACAAAAGATGTCACCTTTCCTAAATCCAACCTGCAGTCATGTCCTCCATGCTCTCTCCTTCAAAACACAGGAGTTTCCCTTTTCTGCACTCCTGAAAGGTCTAAACATGCCTTTACTTTAGCTTAGTCTCTCCAACCATACCAACTCGATCCCTCATGATCAGCGGCATTATCTCAGAGTTCACCTGTACCTCCCAACATATACACACCCTACCAACTCCGAGACGAGACAGGCACACAGTAACGCCCAGTGGATGCACTGGTTATCAGTATGGGGGAAGTCAGCTCACACTTACTGAGCAGAAAATTAATAACATACGTCTTTCACTTAAGAGTCTTCTTATCCAGGAACCAGTATTAACCAGAAAGCCTGGCCCAAACTGCAATAGCCTGCCAGGAACTGCTCTACAGCACTGTAAATTTGTCTTTTCCTACTAGAAAAACAGCAAAATATTACTCCCTGGTTAAACGTAAAAGACTCTAGGTTCTCCAAAGGTAAACGTCATTAAGTGTCATGGCTGCAGGTAGGTGGAGGGCCAAATTATCAGAAGCCAGCCAGAAGTAACCTGATATAGGCAGTCCCGACCTTACTACTACAGGGGTTATCACTGAACTTTTTTGTACCTCTTAACTTGGTAGCATGTACTACATACGATGTTGCATTCTCAGATGTTCTGCAAGCAAATGGTCAAAGATGAGATTCTTAAAGATATTGATAATAAAAGACAACAATAATAAAAAAAAGAGGTACGACAGAACCTACTTAGCATGAACTTGTAGGAATGGAATCCCATCAGTAAGTCGTGGACTACCTATACTACTTGATATCACTAAGGGGGGAAGGAAGTGGGGTCACTCAATCACTTTAACAGCCAATGGTTGATCTTCTATTCTTCTCACTCGTCTTTATCAACCTATGGTAACGAGCTTACATCCTGCCATTTGCTTTTTTTCCCCTGAAATCAGAATAGTCTCTCTATATGCATCTAGAAGAGCTGCTCAGAATAAACCTTATGTTACACTTTAAATTTTGATTAATTTTAGCACATCATGAGTTTCTAAGAGACAGCTTACATCAAAAGCTTTCAATCTTGAAATACCAGCAAGCGTGGGCGTTTGAAGCAACAAAACCATGTGTCTTTTAGGTTTCTCCCTACAATTTGCAGTTTTTTCCCCCCTACCTCCAAAACTACCCTATGAATTATCAGAGAGTAACGGGCAAGGGAAGATCGAAGGAGCGTTATTTCTAGAGATGCTTAAGAAAGTGATTCTGGCTGGAAGTCCCCAGGATCTTACAGGCTTTGCAAGGGAGATTCCGCTCCCAACAGGATAAAGAATCATCAAGAGGTTGTGCTTCCGGCACAAGTGTTCGCGCCTGCTCGAAAGGAAAGAGTGGAGGCACAGTCTTACTACGGGAAGTCACAGGGCAGAATTTCCTTTATCGAAATTCCTAGTTGGGGAGCCCGACACAGTAACCCAGAAGTGAAAACTTTCTGCTATTAGACTTCTCTCAGGTATTAGACTCCGACCAAACGAAGTTCTAAACGGAAAGATTTTTACTGAGGTTTTCCTGACTCCTCTTAGATTTTCTTACCACACTTCCAGACTTCTGGTGCCCTATTTCTGTGGCCACTCAAATCCGACTCTCGAGATCTAGCACGAGTTTTGTCGCAACTCCTCGAAGGGGTGAACTACACTTGGCCACCCGTTCCTTAAAGAACATTTTCCTGTACGGATCCCAATCAGGGTCAACTAGCGTTCTCCAAAAAGGAAATAACGTTCGCAGTTTTCAACTCCCGAAATCCAACGCAGCCAAGCTGGCGCCCGCACGGAGCATTACCACAGAGAGGCAGTCACCTCTCTGGTCTCAGTTTACATTCTCTATGGTCAAATCGGGTAGGTGGCTGTAAGGAGAAAAAGAGAGACTGTAGTGCGCAGGCGCCCTCGGTTTTTTTTTTTTTTAACCCTCTGCACCGAGCTTGTAACCTCATTGGGGTGGAGAAGAGAAGGCGGTGGCTGTCTGGTGCGCAGCGGCAGCAGTCATGAATGATACGGCTGTAAGTATCCGACTAGAGCTGGGAGGTTTACAGCAGAGCCGTCTGAGGTCTCGACTTCCCCTCTCCGCGGTATAGGAGCCGGGTCTGGGTGAGGGGATGTCCCGCTCTGTCATCGGCTCTTGGGTGCACTTTGGGGGAGGGGGCCGCTCTTAGGTGGGAACTAGGACGGGGAGCTGGCTGGTAGGCTGTTTATCCAACCAGCCGGTCGCTGATCCCAGGCTGCTTTGCAGGGGGGGGTGGTGCGGTTCTGGGGTCAGCCGGGCTTTGTGTACTCTTCTGCCTCTCCCAGACCCCACCCCAGCCCCCTTCCTGACCCAAGTCTCCGCGGCCGCGTCGGAGAAGCCGGCGGGCTCCAGATTGTGTTTGAAAGGAGCGTGGTACTGCGAGGAGAGGGAGTGAGGGGGAGAAACCCACAACTAGTCTTCTGAGAGTGACGGGTGTGGAGAAAGATCTAGAGAGGGAAGGGGTGCTGAGGAGGCGAGCGGCCGTGGCTCCCAGCCGGGCCAGACAAAAGCTAAGCGAGAGGTACCGCGCGGAGCAGCGCGCCGGGCGGGATGTGGAGGGTCCCCTTCGTCCTTGAAGGCCCTTTGCTTAGATAGCTTCTTCCCCAAGCTGAGAAAGCGGACAAGTGCTGAGTTAAGCCTTGTACAGCTTCTTCAACTTGCCTTTGTTGTTCTTTGGTATTGGCAGAGGAGCTCTGACGAAGATGCGTGTGTGATCTTGCACGTTAGCCTGGTTGGGTACAATGGAGCTAATCGAATTTGGCTTTGCATTTTCTGAGCTGTTAGGCTGAATATGGGGATCCTAGAGTTTAATTTGTTACATAATGTAGCCAGAATAGTTGTGTTTTATTTTTTTTCTAAAAATCAAAAGAATCTAGGTGGAGCCTTAAAGTACCTCGTGTTTCATCTGAGTTCAGTTCCACAACCTCTGTAATGGAGTTCCTTTATTAAATATTGACCATTCGTAGGAACTGAGTTTTTAAGTAATTTCAGTGTAAGTTTACACAGTTAATTGTGTTCCCGTTTAACAGTTACTACACAACTGTTCAGTGAAGTTTACATTTTTCACAGTGTGTCATCATTTTTATTAATTTTGTTCTGAATGTTCCGTTTCTAGTAATGTAATTTCCCTGCCCCTTTACTCTTTCATCTTTGCCTGTAAGTAATTGTTGATCATTTGGGTCTTAGAACCAGGTAGACTTGTAAACATGTTACTGGAATTTGTAAATGTGGCAATAAAAGCTTCATGTTCTCTAGTGTGTTAGGAGCGGTGATGCTGAAGAGTCAGAAGTCAGAAATGTTTGTGTGTGCCGTGTTGGGGTGGCACAGTCCAGTATCCATTCTAGCTTTTGAATTTGTTGTTTTTATTGCTATTATGATTGGTGACATTTACTGAGCTCTTGGTATGTACCTGGCAAGTGAACTTGCTGAGGGATCCTGGATAGTATTTTGTCTGCTCATCAAGCCAGTGGGAGAATAGAAACATTGACACAGAGACAGTAAAGATAAAAATAACACGGCCTGACTGTTTATTTTCTACATTTGCTAAGAACGATATAAATTTTTGTGAACTGGTTGCTTATTCATCCTTGTAAAATTGTAATCACAATTTTTAAGCAGTTGCTACTTAACTCTGTGTGTATAATTCAGTGTAGCATTGTGTTTTACAAGTTTTCAGTCAAAGCTTTTAGTTTGGCCAACTAAGATTAACTAAAGTTAGAACTCTGAAGAGACTTTGGAAGTGGTACAGGTGTTGAGTATTGTATCTCCATGTTAGAACTGAAGTTAGAAATACAGAAAAGGATTTTGCTAACTTTACCTTGTAAATTTATGTTGAAATTGAAAATTCGGATCTGCCTTCTTTCTTGATGGCATGGAGATTTTCTAGGCCACTTTGTAGTGTCATTTTTAAATTACCTACAGACAACTGTATTTATGGGAAATAGGTAAATGTTTTATTGTACTGATAGCAAACAAACGTCTGAAGCTTGTGTTAGGCTTCTGTAATCACTGATACAGTCAGGTTACTTCAAATAATGGGAACACTTTTTATAGAGCAGAGTTTCAGATCCTTGAAGTAATTAGACAGAAATGTTAAGAAATGGTTATCCAGAAGACCATTAAGTTTGTTCTGATATATTATACTTTGTTCACTGCTTTTGGATGTAGAGTTTTTGCTTCAGTATTTTGTTAATTCTTCTTTCTTATATAGGTCAGTCTCTTGATTTTTAAAGTTGAGTGAAATAGTTTCGTAGACCTAAGACTTAAAATAATTGTTTAAGACTCTGCTCATTCTTAAAGATCTTCCACTTAAAACTGTAGTGTTTTGTAGTAGTATTGGCAAATCTTATAATCATTGAAGGAGTTGTAAATTTTAGGACAGACCCCTTTGGATTATTAAAACAGTTTCCATAATGCTAGCCAGGTTTTCAAATGAATAATGGTGACATCTTTCACATGTTAGACAGTATCAAAGGGTAACAAATACTTAAAAACAGAGTAGCAAATAAAAGTCCCATAAAAAGACTAGAAAAGAAGAAGCATCTTTTAGTCTTATGAAACAAAACCAAAAAAATGAAAAAATCTTAAGCAGAGAGATCATTGACTACACAGCTTTTGGTTTCTAAACTATAATTTGTAAAAGTGAACTTGTATTTCTGTACTCAGTGCCAGCAGGGATGTCTTCCACACACTGTGTATGTATGTTTGTTTGGCTAAATGATCTCTCCAGACATGTTAGCACCAGAATTGACTGATTGTTTCTAGATGGGTCTTCATCATCCCAGGAGTGCCTTCTTTCTTGATGGCATGGAGATTTTCTAGGCCACTTTGTAGTGTCATCTGTTGCTTACTATAGAACTTGTACACCACAAGTGGAAACTGTAAGATGTATGAAAGAATAAATTAAGTGAATCATAAATTATAATAATGGCATTTGAGCCTGGGAGGAGCAGCTAGAGGACCTGTAGTCCAGCATCCTACTTGATGTCTCCTCTCTTTCTGGTTATCAGTCCTAAAATGCATGCTTTTCTGTTACTGGACAAGACTGATGAATAGAAAAGGTTTTGGATTGTCAAAATATGCTCCCCTTCTTATACCTGTTTACTTTATACCCCTGGAAGTAACATAAGTCTGTTTCTTCTCCACAACTCATTGTTGTCAAGTTAATTCTGACTCCTAGCAACCCTGTTGAACAGCATAGGACTGCCCCACAGGACTTCCAAAGAGCATCTGGTGGATTTGAACTGCTGACCTCTTGGTGGGAGCCATAGTTATTAACCACTGTGCCACCAAGGGCTGCTTTACATATAGTACTCTTTTGCATTTCCTAGGACAATCATCAGGTGCTAGGTACCAGGAAGGTACAGTTGAAAAAAATGTACACATACAGTCTATACCCTTCTGGGATTCAGTTTAGTAGGGAGACAGAAACATTCCAAATAGATGTGAATTAAGCTGGAGGTGTGCCAACAGTCCTAGATCCTTCGTCTCCTAGTTTAATAAGATTTTTCACCATGCTGTTTTTTTGGCATCCCTGTTTTATTAGTGTCTTTTAAATGCAGTGTCTGAAGTAAAACATAACTTGATGTGATCTGGCTTAACAGTATAGAGCTATTTTCTAAAGTTAGGAAACCAGCAGCAATCTAAAAAATATGTATTTTGTTGTGATTAAGTGAAAGTTTAGAATCCAAATCAATTTGCTCTAAAATCATATACACACGGCTCTGTGAACCCTAGTTGCTCTCCCAGTCCTGTGACAGCACGCTCATTTCTGCCCTGTGCTTCCTGTAGTCATCCGACCAACTCTTGTCTCTTCCTTTCCCCGTTCTCATCTCTTCTTTAGGGGAGCTGCTCCTAGAGTCTCATGTCTTACAGAACAGTCCAGTTTTTGACACTATCAGCAGTTTTTAAACTTTGTTCTGTATTTGAGATCTGCCCTGTGACTTTGGACCAATTAATTTTGCAGTTTTAGTGTCTTCTTTAAGCAGTTGGTGAGGGTAACTAATAGTACTGATAAGGTTGTTGTAAGGATTCAATGACATGGTTATGCAGACTGTTAGAACAGTGCCTGACCTGTAGTAAGTAATACATAGTGGTTGTTGTTGAGTTGATTTCAACTCATGGTGACTCTTTGGTGGAGAGTAAGTAGAACTGCTCTATAGGGATTTCAGGTCTGACCTTTTGGGAAGTAGATTCCCAGGTGTATCTTCTGAGGTTCCTCTGAGTGGGTTCTGACCACCATCCTTTTTGGCATGGAGCACTTAACCTTTAGGAGTTAATATAGTGGAAGCTGCAGGAATTAAGTCAACAAAATCTCTTGGGGAGGATGTCAGAATGCAGGTTTTTGGTGTCATTTATTCCTCTGCCCAGAGATTTTGGTCATTTATGCCTGCATGAGGTAGCCCCCCCATGTGATTCTTAGTGCCCTAAAGTTTGAGAACCCTTTACTCTGTATTAATGCTACTACTAGCAACTGCATTAAATTTTACAGTTTACAGTTTTTTTTAAGTTTAAAGAATTATCCAAGTAATTCATCAAGTAGTAGATGAATACGTTCTCCTAAAAAAGTCCAACAGTACAAATAAGGGGAAAGGCAGGGCCCCAGTACTAGGTGCCTTCTTAGGTAATCCTCTTATTATCAATTTGGACTGTAATTTTAAAAACACTTTTTATACCTTTTTTTGTAGCTGTGTGTGTATGAATGTCTTTGTGATAGTGATAGCTCGAATAAAAAAATTTATTTTTCAAAACACTTTGACATTTGTAATCTTATTTGCTTCTTTAAAGTCTTGTGAGATAGGCAAGGGCGATGTTATCATTGTCCTCTTAATATACAGATGAGAGACCAAACCTTCCAGCACTGGAATGAGAATGGGTCTTCTGTCTCTCAGCATGATGTTCTTTTCGTTTAAATATGCTGGCTTTTAGCTAATTAGTTTTTTTGGGTTATATTGATGTGGTTAATGAAAGCTTTTACAGTTGTATCTGTTAAGAGTTATCTTTCTAATAAAAAACAAATTAGAATTGGCTTTGGTAGTTATCTTTTAGCATGGCTGTTTGGTAAGTCTGTGTCATTCAAGATCCCTGAGGTTGGTGTATCCACTTGCCACTTTTCATCTTCAGTAACTTGTCCAGTCAACTCTCCGCCTGTTGAATTTACAGTCTAAATTATAAATAGATACTATAAACACTACTTATATTATTAAGCAAATAATACAAACATTACTTATGCAACACAGGTATTTATATAATGTGAATGTTATTTATTAGTAGTTGTAATAGATAGTATAGCAGTAATACAGAAAGTCAGAGATGAGATGGGGAAGAACACATCAGACCCTCCTAAAACAAGCTATTCTTTCTTAATGTGTTACCCTTTGAGACTTTTGTATATCTGTGCCTTTTAGGAAGCAGTTTTGGGTGCTGTATGTTTTATGCGTGGTTTTCTATGTAACTTTGTCATATTTGAGTTGATATCGCAAATTTTGGTAAACTGTTGGGGTACATTGATATGTAGGTATTCTTTGTTTTGGATATTACAAGTAGTATAAGAGTATCTTTTTGTGCATAGTTTCTTTTGTATTATTTCCTTAGGATAAATTCAAAGAAGGAAGATTATTGAGTTGAAGAGTATTATCACTTTTATGACTTGAGATACTTACTGACCAAAAAGTTGTACCGGTTTATAATTTTCCCTGGCAGTGTTAAGGGTGTATCAGTTTGAGCTTGTTTTTTTCCTCTTTAACAATTTCTGATACCCAAACCAAAACTATGGCCATCAAGTCAGTTCTGTAGGACACCGTCATACTGTCCCTTGAGTTTCCAGGGAGTGCCTGGTGGATTCAAATTGCCAATCTTTTGGTTAGCAGCCATAGCACTTAGCCATGTGGTTTCTTCAACTTCTGATAGTATAATTTAAATACTTTTTCCTACTCTAAGAGGTGTAGAACGGTGTATTTTATTTTTTGTTACTTATTTATATTTATTTTGAATAATAAATAACGAGGCACTTTTATATGAACAAACTCTAAGAAATTTGTACTGAATATTATATATAAGTGATCTGCCTTTTTCTGTAGTTTTCTATCCTGCCCTGCATTGCCGAAGCTATTATATTTCTAGAGAAGCATGGAGGGAAATTAATCTTTGCCATGTGGGGCAGCATTGTCTATTTGTCCATAATAGAATATAATCACCTGACATTTTTGTCGCCTACCTTCAAGTGTTTCTGTAAAAATTGTGCTCCAGGGCCTAACATGAAATGTGCTAAATCACAAAGTCTGGGTGTCTCCTGCGCTAACAAGTTTCTCCAAGTGATTCCAAAGCTCCTGAAATTTGAGAATGGCTTCTGGGGACTATGTTCTGGCTCATGTTTTGCTCAGTTTTTTCACAGATTGTGTCTTTCCTGTGGATAGAGGCTGACTTTATTATGAATGGGTTGCTCAGACATGCTAACAGAGGCCTGTTGTATAGAAAGAATGAATTATGTACCAGTGCCCTTCCTAATGGAGAGTAGCGTGGATCATTCTTGGAACAATAAGCCAGTCTTTCTAGGCAAAGTAGAACTGTATAAAAGCGGTTCTTTCTCAAGGTTCTGATTGCTCACTTTTATTTAAGTTCTGATAAATCATGGGGTTCTGCCTTTGGGACTTTGGTTGGCCCACAAGTGTCACCATAGCAGTAGCTACCACAGATACCCACTACCACAGCTACCACAGTACCCACCACCTGCTGGGCACTGAGCTGGATGCTTTATGTATACTTTTGCCAATTTTTATAGCAGCCCTAAAAAACTAAAACTCATGGCTGTTGAGTTGATTCCAATACATAGTGACCCCATAGGATAGAATGGAACTGCGCCATTGAGTTTCCAAAGCTGCAGGGAAGCAGATTGCCACATCTTTCTCCCATTGAGTAGGGTGGTTGGTTGCAATGCTAAATTTTCAGCTAACTGGTAAACATTTAATCACTGTGCCCATGGCTCCTTCAACAACCTTTAAAAGTAAGTGCTGTTTTATAATGAGAAGAAGCTGAGTTGAATAATTTGTTCATGATAACACAGCCACAGTGTAGCAGAATTCGGCCAGTGGATTCTTCGGCTTCCTTTCTATTTATTCCTTGTTTTCAGTTCAGGTTAATCTTCCTTTATGAAAGATTAGAGGGCTGCCTTAGGGGAAGGTCTGCCTCCACATTCCAGCAGCATTGGGAATAAGTCACTACAGTCAGGAGGGATGTAGATACACAGTCTTCAACCAGGGTTTCCATGATGGTTAAATCATAGGACCTCAGTCACTTTTACTAGATTTGAGTTCCTGATTTGAAATCTACCCATGGACAGTCTAGACTGCTGAAGACCCAGTAGAAACTTTTTGATTACTTATGTTCTGGACCATTCAACTGAATTTATGTTTTGCTTTGAGTTTTTCATGCCTATTCCCACCTCCCAACTTCATGCCCTTACAGCAGGATACATGGATATTGTGTGTGTTCCTGCTTGGCTGTTTGGGACATCATAAAAGACAATAAATGCAAGTTCCCGTGCCTCCTTTTAGATTTTTATAGTTGTTTAATTTTAAGTTATGTGTTCCAGGACCTTCAGGATAGGATATGTTACTTTTTTTCTCCTCCCCAATCAGTCTAGTGCCTAGTCTAGTGACATACAGGTAGTTTTCTTCATGTTGACTGATTTGTGAAGCTAAGTAGAGATCTTTGTGAACACATGGAATAATTATGGAAAATCCTCTTTAAAAGATTGTATTATATGGTTCTGCCAGGCTTATTATTCAAGTTCTTTTAAGTCTTTCTCTCTCAAGTGTGAGGATTAGTAATGGAATCTTGGTCTTTTAAGTGTCCTAGAAGTGTGTGTGTGTGTGAGAGAGAGAATATTTGGATAAACTTCAGTTGTGTTGCATGATATGGGATTAGTTTCTTTTCCTTTGACAAATGTTTTTAGTTTCAGAAATCATTGCTTGTGCAGTGTATATATGTGTGTTATTTTCTAATGAACACATAAATACATCTTCTTGGAAAATTCTTCTTTTGCCTAGAAATTCCAAAACTTAGACTAGTGAAGAAGTATCTGATCTTACTCTCTGGAACCAGATTATCATACTTCCCACATCACACTCTCTCATGTTCAGTAGGGTCCAGTGTTACTTGTCGTAAGTGATCGGGCTCCCTTGGGAATCCATTTTGTGTTTACAGTCCAGTTGTCAGTGAAGGAAAAGCTCATCCTGAAGTCCCTTTAGCATTTTGTTTTCCACTTGGTTTTGACTCCTAGGTAGGTATTTCTTAATATTGTGTTATATAAACACTTGAATCTTGTGAGATACTGGCTGTTTTAGTCAGCTAGTGCTACTCTAACAGAAATTCCAGAAGTGGATGGCTTTAATGAAGGAAAGTTTATTCTTACACAGTCTGGTGGGCTACAAGTCCAAATTCAGGATGCTTGCCCCAGAGAAAGGCTTTCCCTCTTGTCGGCCCTAGAGGAAAGTCTGGTATTGCAACAGTCTTTGTCCAGGGAGCATCTTGGCGCAGGAACCTCAGGTCTGAAGGATGTGCTCTTCTCCCAGTGCTGCTTTCTTGGTGGTGTGAGGTTCACAATTCTCTGCCTGCTTCCTTTTCCTTTTATCTCTTGTACGAGGAAAGGATTAAGGGTGGGGCAAGCCATACTGCAGGGAAACTGCCTTTACAGTGGAGCAGGAAGGTGATCTTAGAAAGGGACTTACAGTCCCACCCTAAGCCTTTTAACATACAGCAGAGCAAAGTCACAAAATGGAGGACAGTCATACAGTTCAGGGACTCATGGCCCAGCCACATGGCTGCACCTATTTTTTGGGGGACACAATTCAATCCATAACACTGGTTATCCAACTGATATTTATTTTAGCAGATCCCTTTTATTAGTAGTGAAAACAGGAAAAATAATTTATTCCTGTTTCTCGTTCCAAGCAACATAGCATCAGAGGGATCAGAGCAAATACAGTGTCTTAGATACTCTTTAGTTAATTGTCAACCGGCAGAGAGTTTTAATTCAGTAAGAGCTTAAACTCTTCAATAGCACTAGTGGTTTATGCTAGGGAGAGTTGGAAGGAGGGATGCTGATTGTGTTTTCTTCATTGCCTTTCAACTTATGGAGGTGGTAGGCTGTCAGCTATCGAGTGTATTTAAAAAACAAACCACTCTGTTGAGTCTATTCTGACTCACTGCAAATCTTTGGGACAGAGTGGAATTGTTCCATTGTGTTTCCTAGGAGCAACTGGTGGGTTCACACTGCTGACCTTTGGGTAATAGCCAAACCTGTACCACTGGGGGTCTGTCTGAATCTATAGCTATATCTTTATGTATATATTTTGTCTAAAAAGTTTGATTCAAGAAGTATTTTTTTCATTTAAAATATAAGAAAACTTGTTACCTTCCAGACATAGGATCCTGTTCTGAGGAGGTGGCCCTTTAAGGATATGTGCTATTAGTGCACTGTGGTGCTGATTTGGACTGATGGATGTGGCATTTTAGCCAGTTGCTGTCTGAATTTATCTGTTGATAGATTCCCTGTGGCCTGTGATTGCATTTTATGGGAAACGTGGTAGAAGAGGCTTCCCTTTGTAGGAGTATGTAGGGGATGCAGAAAAGGGTGTGTGTAAGGTGTTAGTAAGAAATGGGCCCCCGATACAGGTAATCATAATGAGAGCTGTTGCTGCTAGGGTAAGAGCATTATTCCAGATATATTTGGGGTAATTGATAGAGAATAAAACTAGCTACTTTTGTCGGAATCTTGGCATATTGTATCTAGTGTGAGGACAGATAGAGGACCTAACTCTGGCCTCAGAGAGCCTAACATGGAGGCAGAGAGATGGTAATGTTAAGTGTTGTACTACGGGAAAACTGAAGAGGAAATGCTGCTGACCTGGAGGCTGAGGAAGAGTGTTATCATCTTTCTTTTTGACCTTGAAGGATCTGAGATTCACAACTATATACATACCAGTTAGGTGCCATCTGCTTATGAGACAGCTGTGTTGTTTGGGCACCTAGCTTGTGGACCATGGAAAAGGGTACTGACTCTTGGCCGTGCTAATGATGTGTTCCAGTTTTGTAGTGTGGTACAAACAAGAGCTAGGAAAGAACTGTTGCTGAAAGAAGGCTGTTTGAAACCAACATCTTGGAGAGAGCCCTAAGTGTTGATAAAAAAGACTCTGATCAGTGATTGAATTGTCAGTTAGGGAAACAGATTGATGTTGAAGTTGATTTTGGATAGTTGCAGCAGTATCAAAATCTTAAGACTTTAATTTGTTGGTCACAAGCTAATTAAATGGATTATTGACTGCAGACTAGCTAAAAGGTAGTAAGGAAATGATGCTTTTGTCCTTTTTTAGTTATGAGTAAACTTAAATCTGTTTTATAGGAGGAGTCTTTTCATCTTAAATTATTTAGAAATGAAAAATAGGAATGCTAGTTAAAGAATTAAAATATTTTTGTTATAAATTGTTTTTTGAACAAGTAGTAAATATTCATGATTTAAAATTTATATTTTTCTCCTATCTGCACCCATTTCCTCTCCCTGAAGGCAACAAAGATACTTATTAATTATACACATAAAAAAAAAATTCCTCTCCAGTTTTCTTGCCCAAGTGATAGCCTATTACATAATCTTCAGCATTCTGTTATTTCACTTAATGCCTTGAAGTCAATTCTTTTTTGTTTAAATTTAGTTTTTATTGTGATTGATAGTTTACAATCCAAGTCAGTTTACAATATAAAACCCTGTATACTCTGTGCAACTGTAGCTTGTCTCCCAACCCTGTGACAGTACAGTCCACCTTTCCAGCCTATGCTTCCCTTTTTCATCAGTCAACTGCTGCCACCTACCTCCCCACCCTCCTATCTTATTTCTGTTGAGGAACTGCTCTGACTGCCTCAGGTATTATATTCCTGTCCAATTCTTGTGTCAGGAGTTGTCTTTGGTACTGGTTTCAGCTCTGGGTTAGCAACAAGTTCAGGGGCCATGCCCTTGGGGGATCCCCTAGGATGTTGGGCCATCAAGTCTGGTCTTTTAATAGAATTCTGGATTTCTACCCCCGTTTTTCTCTTGCTGCGTCAAGGAGTCTACATTGCTTTCCTTGTTAAGGCAGTCTTTGGTGGTGGCTGGGTATCATCTAGTTCTTCTGGTCTCATGTTGATGTGGCCTCTTCTGTGTCCGGGACTCATGTTTTCTTCCTTTCCTCGATGTCCTTTATTCTGCTGTGTTCTGGGTGGATTGAGACTAATGATCTTTAGATGGCAGCTTGCTAGCTTTTAAGACTTGCCTTACCAGGGAACACAATGTAAACTCCAAGAAGAAAAATGGGGGTGCAGATCTAGAATTCTATTAAAAGACCAGACTCGATGGTCTGGTACCCTAGGGAGTCCCCAGATGGCACTTGCCAAAATGGGAAGCAGAACATTTTCTTAAAGGAAAAAAAAACACCAAAAAACTTAGTTATGCCGATTGATCTAGATGTCTCCTTGAAAGCATGGTCCCCAGACTGCTGCCCCTGCTATTGTGACCTTTGAAATATGGGGTTGTATTTGGAAAACTTTATAGCTCTTTGTATAGTCCACAGTGTTGATCTCTGTTCTGCTGTGTGGTGTCACTTCCTTCTCTTGACCCAGTTCCTGTTTATTATCTAATATGTGACTACCCCTCTCCTTCCCACTCCTCCCTGGTAACCATCAAAGATTATTTTCTTCTATGCTTAGTTAGCCCTTTTCTTGAGTCCTTATAATAATGGTCTCATATGGTATTTGTCCTTTTGTAACTGACTAATTTCACTCAGCATAATGTGTTCTAGATAATTCCATGTTTTCGGGTGTTTCTGAAGATTGTCGTTGTTTTTTATCATTACATAGTGGTCCATTGTGTGAATATACCATAGTTTGTTTATCCATTCATGTGTTGATGGGCACTTAGGTTAATTCCATCTTTTTGCTATTGTGGACAGTGCTGCAGTAAACATTGGTGTGTGTGTATCTGTTTGTGTAATAGCTTTTGTTTCTCTAGGATATATTCCAAGCAGTGGGAATTTCTAGATCATATGGTATTTCTAGTTCTAGCTTTGTAAGAGAGCACGAGATCAATTTCCAAAGTGGTGGTACCATTTTGCATTTCCACCAGAAGTGTAGAAGAGTTCCAGTCTTTCTACAGCCTCTCCAACATTTATTGTTTTGTGTTTTTTGGATTAATGCCAGCCTTGTTGGGGTGAAATGGTGTCTCATTGTAGTTTTGACTTGGATTTCTCTAATGGCTGATGATTGTGAGCATTTCCTCATGTATCTGTTAGCTACTTGGATGCCTTTTTTGGTAACGTGCCTGTTCATCTCCTTTGCTGATTTTTTTAAATGGGGTTATTTGTCTTTTTCTTGTTGAAATTTTGAAGTACCTTGTAGATTATAGAGATTAGACACTGGTCAGATTCATGGTTGCCAAATCTTTTTTCCCAGGCTGTAGGTGGTCTCTTTACACTCTTGGTGAAGTCTTTGGATGAGCATAAGTGTTTCAGTTTTAGGAGTTTGCATTTATCTATTTTCTCTTCAGGTGTTTGTGCATTCTTAGCAATATTTTGTTGTTTCTTTATGCTGTGTGTTAGGGATTGCAGCATTGTACCGT
Organism: Heterohyrax brucei; assembly: GCA_028571685.1. Classification (NCBI taxonomy): domain Eukaryota; kingdom Metazoa; phylum Chordata; class Mammalia; order Hyracoidea; family Procaviidae; genus Heterohyrax; species Heterohyrax brucei. Next base: position 18,556,326 of record CM053146.1, read on the forward strand.
TTCTTTCTTCCATGGTCTTTATCATATTAGAGTTCATATTTAGGTCTCTGATCCATTCTGAGTTAGTTTTTGTGCATAGTGTGAGATAATGGGTCTTATTTCATTTTTTTTTTTTTGTAGATGGATATCCAGTTTTGCCAATACTGTTGAAGAGACTGTTTTTTTCCCCAGTTAACAGACTTTGGGTCTTTGTGAAATATCAGCTGCTCATAAGTGGATGGTGTCATATCTGGATGCTCTCTTCTGTTCCATTGGTCGACTTAACCTGTTTTTATACTGATACCAGGCTGTTTTGACTACCGTGGAAATGTAATAGGTTCTAAAGTTAGATAATATGAGGCCTTCCACTTTGTTGTTGTTCTTCAGTAATGCTTTGCTTATCCTGGGCTTCTTCCTGTACCAGATGAAGTTGGTGATTTGATTCTCTGTCTCGTTTAAAAAATGACAGTGGAATTTGTATTGGGATTGCATTGTATCTGTGGATGCTTTGGGAAGAAGAGACATTTTCACAATGTTAAGTCTTCCTATCCATGAGCCAGGTAGGTTTCTCCACTTACATAGCTCTCTTGATTTCTTGCTGTAGAGTCTTGTAATTTTGTTTGTGTATGTCTTTTATGTCTCTGGTTAGATTTATTTGTAGGTATTTTATCATCTTGGGAGCTATTGTAAATGGTAATGATTGGTGATTTCCTATTTGATGATCTCTTTGTTGATGTAAAGAAATCCCACTGATTTGTTTATGTTTGTTGTGCATCCTGATACTCTGCTGATCTCTTTTAGTTTCAGTGGTTTATTTGTGGACTGTAGGTTTTTTTGTGTAGAAGGTCATATCTTCTGCACATACAGTTACTTTGACTTTTTCCTTACCAGTGCTGATGCCCTGTATTTCTTTTATCTTGTCGGATTGCTGTGGCTCGAACCTCCAGTACAGTGTTGCATAAAAGTAGTGACAGTGGACATCCTTGTCTGATTCCTGTTTTGAAGGAAAATGCTTTCAGTCTTTCTCCATTTAGGATGATGTTGGCTGTTTTCTTTGCATAGGTGCCCCTTATCATGTTGAGAACTTTTCCTTCTATTCCTGTTCTACTGAGAAGTTTTTCTGTTTTAAAATTTTTTTATTGTTATTTTAAGTGAAAGTTTACAGTCCAGATCACCTTATCATATAAAACCCTGAGCACCTGCCACTCTGCAACTGTTTATCTGCTCTCATCACCCTGTAACAGCACTCTTTTTTCTAGTCTTTACTTTCGGTATCCACTCAGCCAACACTTCCCCCTTCTCCACCCTCTCATCTTCCCTCTAAAAATAAACCAGTAGGATAGCTCCAGATATATATTAAATCATAAAGTATGCACACCACCTGCATCACTCTGGGTCCCCAAGTCCAGTTCATTCTTTGTATGAAATGTTGGCTTCATTACTGGTTTCAGCTCTAGGCTAGCAGGAAGTCTAGGGGCCATGTTCTCAGGGGACCCTCAAAATTGTCAGACCATCAGGTCTGGTCTTTTAATACAGTTCTTAATCTACACACCCCTTTCTCTTGTGCTAGATCAGGGATTCTACATTGTGTTCCCTGTCAGGACCGTCTTTGGCAGTGGCTGGACACCATCTAGTTTTTTATGGTCTAGTGGTGATACAGTCTTCCAATCATATGAGTCCTTCTGTCTCCTGGGCTCGTTTTTCCTCATGTCTTTGATGTTCTCGGTTTTCATCTGTTCCAGGTCAGTTGGTAGTCTGCTGAGAGTTTTTAACATGAATGGGTATTGAACTGTATCAAATGTTTTTTCTGTCTCAATTGAATAAAGTGATTCTTTGCTTATTTGGTTGACTACATTGATTGTTTTTGTAATGTTGAGCCATCCTTGTATCCCTTGTATGTATCGTATTTGGACATGGTGAGTAATTAAAAAAAACAAAAGAAATTATTGTACTTAAGTGCAATTATTGTACTTAAGTGCAAGTTTACAGTCCAAGTCAGTTTGCCACATAAAACTGTGAGCACTGTCTCTGTGTAACTGTATCTGTTCTCCTCACCCTGTGACAGCACACTCATCCCCTCCACTCTTTACTTCCTGTATCTACTTAACTGACACATGTCCCTTCCTCTCTACCCTCTACTTTCCCCTCTGAAAAGACACGAGATGGACAGTGTCATGTATATATTAAACCATAAAGTACACATACCACTGGAATCATTGTGTGTACCGTAGTCAGTCCAATCTTTGTCTGAAGTAGTGGTTTCAGCTCTCGGGTAGCAGCAACTGTAGGGGCCATGTTCTCAGGGGGGCCTCCAGGTTGTTGGACTGTCAAATCTTGTCTTTTACTAGAGTTCTTGATCTGCACACTTCTTTCTCTTGTTCTATATCAGGACCTATATATTGTGTCTTCTGACAGGGCTGTCTTTGGTGGTGGCCAGGCACCACCTAGTTCTTCTGGTCTCAGGCTGATGTAGTCTTCCATCATGTGGAACCTTTCTGTCTCCTGGACCCTTTATTTTCCTCGTAACTTTGATGTTCGTGGTTTTCATCTGCTCCAGGAGGGTTGGGAATCAAGTTGATGTTCTTTAGATAGCAGCTTGCTGGCTTTTAAGTTTCTGAGTGCCCTTCTGTGGTTAATAATTTTACTGATATGTTGTTGAATTGGCTAGAATTTTTTTTTTGAGGATTTTTGCATCTAAGTTCATGAAAGATATTGGCCTGTAATTTTTCTTTTTTTGTGCTGTCTTTATCTGACTTTGGTGTCAGAGTTATGCTGGCTTTATAGAATGAACATAGTGGTGTTCCATTCTTTCTTATTATGTGAAATACCATTAGTAATAGTGGTGTTAACTGTTTTCTGAAAGTTGGATAGAAGTCTCCAGTGAAGCTATCTGGGCTAGAACTTATTGGTTGGGAGTTTTTGAGTAATTTTTTTTCAATCTCTTCTTTAGTGATAGGCTTGTTAAGTTCTTCTACTTCTTTTTGTTAGTTTTTGTAGGTAATGTGTTTCTAGGAACTTGTCTGTTTCCTCTAGGTTTTCAAATTTATTAGAATACAAGTTTTCATAGTATTCTGTTACAATTCTTTTAGTTTCAGTTGAGTCTGTTGTGATGTTTCCCCTCTCATTTCTTATTTGAGTTATTTGCTTCCTCTCCTTTTTAAAAATTTCTTTTTGTCAGTTTGGGCAATAGTTTGTTGATCTCAAAAAAAACAGTTTCTGGTCTGGTTAACTCTTTTAGTTGTTTGTGTTCTCTAATTTTAACTATCTGTTCTCTTCTAGTGCTTTTTTCTTGCTTGTTGAAGTTGTAGGGTTAATTCTTTGATTTGAGCCCTGTATTCTTTCTGGATGTGTGCATTTATTGAGATAAATTGGCATCTGAGCCCTGGTTTTGTTGTGTCCCATGGATTCTGGTAGGATGTGTTTTTATTTTCATTTGACTGCGTGAATTCCTTTATTCCATGCTTGATTTCTTCTGTGACTCAGAAGTTTTTGAACAAAGTGTTGTTTGGTTTCCATGTGTTGATTTTTTTTTTCTTGACTTTTTACTGTTGATTCAGACTTTTGTGGCTTTATGGTCTGAGAACATGTTCTGCAATATTTCATTATTTTGGATTTTGTAAAGATTTGTTTTACAGCCTCATATGGGGTCTGTTTTGGAGAAAGTTCCATGTACATTGAAAAAGAAAATATATTTGTCTGTTGGCTGGAGTGTTCTTTATATGTTTATGAGGTCAGGTTGGTATTTAAGACTTCTTTATCTTTATTGAGCTTCTTTCTGGATATTCTCTGTCCATCACTGAAAGTAGTGTTTTGAAGTTTCCTGTTATTATGGAGTTGTCTTCCTTTTCACTCTATTAGAGTTCATTTGATGTATTCAGAAACTCTGTTGTTGGGTGTGTAAATATTTAATATAGTTAATGTTCTCCTGATATATTGACCCTTTAAGCAATATATAGTAAACTTCCTTGTGCAGTATGGTGGATTTTTGCTTTTAAATCTGTTTTATCTGAAATTAGTATTGCCATGGCTATTCTTTTGTAAATGTTGGCGTCGTATATGTTTTTCCATTCTTTAGATTTCATTTTGTATCTCTAAGGCTGTGGTCTGTCTCTTGTATGCAGTATATAGGTAGATTGTGCTTTTTTCATTCATTCTACTACTCTTCATCTCCATACATTTAACCCATTAACTTTCAGTGTAATTATTACTATTATTTTTATTATGATTGAATGAAAATGTACATTTCCATATAAATTCGCATGCTTATGTGTGTGCAGCTCCCACTGCTCTCTGCCCGGTGACAGCACACCCTTTCTCTTTGCTCCATGCATGTCCTATACTCCCAGCAGTCTACTGTCACCTCCTTTCTATCCACTGCCCTTCCTCCAGTAAGAGCTCAGCAGGATGACATCCTATAGATGCATTGAACTGTAAAGTTCCCACAAGATATGGTAACTCTGCATTGCTAAGTCCAATCCATTGCTGTTCCAAAATTTGACCTTCGTTATGGTTTATGGACAGGGGCAGCAGCAGGGCCAAGGGCCATGGTCCCAGGGGAACCCCGAAGCCCCTAGATCATCAGTTGTGGTCTTTCAGTGGAGATCTCAGGGTGCACCCCTGTTTATTCTTGTGTTGCCAAGGGAGACTCGATTCTGTGAGCTCCATCATGGGTATCACTGGTGGCGGCCAGGCACCATCTGGTTCTTCTGGTCACGAGTCGATGTAGAGACCCACGTGGGTCTCTCTGTCTTCTGAGTTCTTTTTCCTCCATGTCGTTTTGGTCCTCGGTGATCATCCGTTCCTGTTGAGTTGGGACCATTTGCTGTACCCTCAGATGGCAGCTTTTAAGACTCCAGGTGCTACTCTCCAATGTGGGGTGCAGAGAGCCCTCATTAGCAAAACATTAGTTTTGCCAATTGACCTTGATTTTGCCTGAGAGCATGGTACCCGGTCCCCCACCCCAGCTACTCTGTCCTTGTGTAGTATTGGGTTAAGATAGTAGGAGTACTCAAATTGTATCGAAGTCCAGTTAATATTGATCTTCTTTCTAATGTGTGCTGTCACCGATTTCACCCAACCAAATTTCTATCAACTATCTGTAATCCAAATCCTCCGCTGTTCACCCTTCCACCTTCCCCACCCTTGCAGCCGTCAAGGAATCTTTTCTTCTATGTATGAGTCTGTTTTTAAGTTATTATTCTAAGGGTCTCATACAATATTTGTCCTTTTGTTGCTGACTACTTTAACTCAGCATAATGTCCTCCAGTTGAAACCAGGTTATGAAATGTTTCCTGCAATCATCATTGTTCTTTATCATTGCATGGTGTTCCATTGGGTATATATACCAGAGTTTACCTGTCCATTCCTCTGTTGTTGGGCATCTGGGTTGATTCCATATTTTTGCTGTTGTGGGCTGTGCTGTGATGGACATTCGTGTGCATGTATCAGTTGGTGTGAATGGCCTTGATTCTGTAGGATATGTTCCAAGCAGTGGAATTACTGGGTCAAATGGTATATCTGTATCCATTTTTTAAAGGGAGCACCAGAATGCTTTCCAAAGAGGTTGCTGGAATTTTTTAAATTCTTTATTTTGTGAGTTTTCTGAGGCCTTTGTGGCCTGCTTCTTTAAATGATTAGAAAGTAATCACTGTCTGAGTCATCATAAAGTTCTTGTAATTTGGTTGATTATTATGTTCTAGTTTATATATATCTATTTCTTTTAATTTCGGTTTTTCGTTGTCCAAGTACTTCGGTCATTTGAACGAAATTGATCATTGCAGCCTTAAAAATTCCAATGTTGTGTCAATGGATTGTTAGATCTGTGAATGTACTGAGAAAGATTGTAGAGTTGCCAGCCCAGGGAGTCCGACAGAGCTGTTTTTTTCTGTTCCCATTCTTTTGTTTCCCTCTTCAGGTTCAGAAGTATAACTGAGGGCATGCGTCTAGCATGTTCCACTTCCAGCCTAGGTATGGCATCAGAATTTAGGGCCTGGTGCAGAGCATAGCAGAGTGGGGGAGGCCCTGGGGGAGATGGAGAGAAAGCACCGTCTAGGAAAGATTTTGAATCCTCAGGAGTTAGCTCATGATGCTCGGGTGAAAGTCCTCTGTTGTTTTGTAGGTGTACCTGTCCTGAAGATAGCTTTTCCACTGAAAAAAATGAGCTGTGCTCTCTGTGCTGCTGCTTTGCTTGGCTGACTAAAGTGGTCCCCTCTGTGGGATGTAGATTTAAATCTGGCTGAGGTAATTGTGTCTGGACCTGTATTATCCTCTCTGTCACCCAGTATGAAGCTTAGTTTTCCACCTGGTGTTTAGGACTCAGCCTGCTCACTGCAGCTGATCCTTCCTACAGGGTGTCAGTCAGGTCAAGTTTCTCTTCCTTTTCCTGCTGCTCAGTCTGACTCCTCAACTTTGTCTTTGTTGTTCGAGGCTTCTAGATTGTGATATATAATTGATTCATTTGTTTTTTTGGGGTCTTTGTTGTAAGGGAGACTATGGGAAGCATCCACCTACTCTGCTATCTTGGTCCCACCCTTGAAGTCATTCTATGTTGGTACATTAAAGACTTCAGCATAGTTTTTTTATTGGCCAAGTAGTATGCCATTGTGTGGCATGGTGTAATTACCTAGCCCTTTATTCAACATTTTGTTATTTCTGGTTTTTCACCTTTATAAACAGTGCTGTGAGGAATAGTTGTCTGGTGTATTGTTTTGCATGTGTATGAGTAAATAAATCCCAGAAATTGACATTTTGGGTAAAAGGATTTTTTGCCATTAGAACCACCTTAAGGCTTAAAAAAACACTCTTGGCGGTACAGTAAAGAACTTGGCTGCTAACTAAATGGTGAGCAGTTTGAATTCCTTGAAAATTATATAGGGCGGTTCAGTTCTGTTATGTTCTTTGGGGTTGCAGTGGATAAGAATGACTTCAGGGACAACGAGTTTTTTAGTTTTCTGCCAGCAATATGAGAACCATGTAGTTACTGTGGAGCCCTGGCAGCACACTAGTTAAAGAGCTGTGGCTGGAAACTTAAAGGTCTGCAGCTCTAATCCACCAAACCACTCCTTGGAAACCCTATGGGGAATTTATATGGTATCCTGTAGGGTTGCTGAGATTTAGCATTCACTTGGTGGCAATGGGTTTGCTTTTTGAGAGGAGTAGTTAATAATGCTTAAAATGTAATTTTTTAAAAGTGCACATAACCCTGCCTTGTCATATGTCATTTCAAAATTACATAAAATGTAATTTACATTTTATAATTCTAAGATAGTGTTATTTGAAATTACATTAAATTAGAACGTAAGTACGGTTCAGTGATAAGATGCGAATTAAGTGCTTTTCTTTTTCCACATAGTTTGCTTGTTCTTCTGTTTTTGACTTTGCAAGAATTCCATGGCTGGATTAATTTGAGAAATAAGCTTTGTTTCCTTATAGGTGTTACCAGTGCTGCCTTCTAAAGTTGAATACTTGTTGTTAGTTACCATCATGTTGATTCCAACTCATAGTGACCCCCATGTGTTTAAAGTAGAACTGTACCCCAGTGAAGAACTGCATTTCCAGAGTTTGGAAGCAGATTGCCCAGCCTTCTTCTCTCTTAAATATATATGTTTCTTTGTGCTTTAAGTGCAACTTTACACTTCAAGTCACTTTGTTGTACAAAAAGTTACATACATATTGTTATGTGACACTACCTACACTGTGAGAGCACAATTCTTCTTCCACTCTTGTGTTTCTCATGTCTGTCCAACCAGCTGCTGTCCTGCTGCGCCTTCCCATTTTGCCTCCAGAAAGAAGCTGCTTGTTTTGTCTCATTTATCTGCTTAAGCCAAGAAGCACACTCTTTACTAGTATTATTTTATGTGTTATAGTCCAGTCCATTCTTCATCTGAAGAGTTGGTTTGGGAATACTTTCAATTCTGGATTAACAGAGAGACTGGTGGCCATGACTGTCCAGTCTGTCAGATCATCAAGTATGGTCTTTTTAATAGAGTTCTGCAGCCCTCTTTTTTCCCACTATGCCAGGGACTTTCTCTGTATTCCCTGTCAGGGCAGTCATTGGTGGTAGCCAGGCACCATCTAGTTCTTCTGGTGTCTTGCTGATGTTGTCCCTGGTGTGTGTGGTCCTTTCTGTCCCTGGGCTCCTAATTTCCTTCTTGTCCTTGGTAGTGTTCATCTCCTTTGCTCCAGGTGGGTTGGGACCAATTCATGCTTCTTAGATGGCCATTTGCTACCTTTTAAGACCTCAGATAATGTTCACCAAAGTGGGATGCAGATCATTTTCTGAAAAATCTTTGTTATGCCACTTGGACTAAATGCCCCCTGAAACCATGGTCTCCAGATGTTTGACCTTGCTACTCTGTCCCTAGCAGTGTTTGGCTGTATTTGGGAAACTTCTTAGCTTTTGGTATAGTCCAGTTGTGCTGGCTTTTGTATTATGTGATCTCCTTGTCTACAAATAAAATGGTTCTGGCCTCTTGTCCAGTTAGTGACCCTCTTCCTCCTACCCAGCCCTTGTAACCATCAAAGAATGTTTTCTTCTGTGTTTAAACCTTTTCTTGAGTTCCTGTAATAGTGGGCTCATTCAATATTCAACCTTTTGCAACTGATTAATTTCACTCAGCATAATGCCTTCCTGATTCCTCCATGTTATGAGCTGTTGAAAGAGTTCATTGTTGTTCTTTATCATGTCATAGAATTCTGTTGTGACAAAATGGTTGTACCCTTTCATATTCCCACAAGCAGTGTATAAATGGTCCAGTCTCTCCACAGCCTCTTCAACATTTCTTATTTTGTATTTTGGAGATTAATGTCAGCGTTGTTGGGGTGAGATGGACGCTTGCAGTTTTGGTTTGGATTTCTCTAATGGGCATTGATGGTAGGTGTTGCCTCACATGTCTGTCAGACACCTGGGTGTCTTCTTTGGTGAAGCACCTGCTCGTATCCTCTGCCGTCTGCTTAATGGAGTGATTTGTCTTTCTGTTTTTGATGTTTTATGGTGTCTTGTGGGTTTTAGATGTTAGATGCTGATGGGATTTGCCATAGCCCAGATTTTTTTTCCCAACCTGTAGATTGTCTTTTTACTGTTTGGATGAGGATAAGTATTTGATTTTTAGGAGTTCACAGTTATCTATTTTCTCTTCTGGTGTTTGTGTATTCTTAGTTATGTTTTATATTCTGTTTTTGCCATGTATTGGGGCTCCTAGCATTGATCCTGTTTTTCTCTCATGATTTATTTTTGTGTTAGATTTAATATTTAGGGCTTTGATCCATTTTGGTTTGTTTTTGTGCGTGGTGTGAGTTATGGGTCTTGTTTCATTTTTTTTTTAGATGGCTATCCAGTATGCTAACACTGTTAGGAGGCTGTCTTTTCTCCCAGCTTATGGACTTTGGGCCTTTGTCAAGGATCAGCTGCTCACAGGTGGATGATTTTATGTCTGGATTCTCAGATCTCTTCCATTGGTCTGCGTATCTGTTTTTGTACTAGTACCAGGTTGTTTTGACCATCTCAATGATATGACAGGTTTCAGAATCAGGTAGTGTGAGGCCTCCCACTTATCTTTGTTCGTATCTTCAGTAATGTTTTACTTATCTAGGACATTTTTCTTGTGCATATAAAGTTGGTTGATTTGTTCTTCCATTTCTTAAGAAGTGACATTGGAATTTGGATCAGGATTGCATTGTATCTGTAGGTTGCTTTGGGTAGAACAGACATTTTCATGATGTTGAGTCGTCTTATCAATGAGCAAAGTAGGTTTCTCTCCTTACATAGGTTTCTTGGAGTAGTCTCGTTTAGTTTTCTTTGTACAGATCTTTTACATCTCTGGTTAGATTTCTTCTAAGTGTTTTATCATCTTGGAGGCTGTTGTAAATGGTATTGAATCTGTAATTTCCTGTGGTAAGCGGGACACGATGGCCCAAGATGGCGCTCAGGGCCAGAACAGCTTCCCGACCACACCCTTGTTTACCAGACCCAGGGCTTTCATGGCGCATGCCTGTGGGCAGTGGCTTCCCGCTAGCCTATTGTGGGCCTCCTTTTTGGGAGAGCGTGGCACATGAGGATTGGAGGAATCTAGGTTATAAATTGAGCAAGCAACCTGCAAGGCTCGCTTGAACCAGCTTAAGCACCAGGGACCAGCAAGAGAGAGGAGAGAATAAAGTAAGACAGGGACCATCAAGAGAGAGGAGAGAATAAAGCAAGCACCAGGGACCACAAGAGAGAGGAGAGAAAGTTAGAAGAAGAGGGAGAAGAATAATAAAGTAAGCAACCTGCAAGGCGGCTCGAATCCGTGTATCCTGTCTTCTTTCCGCCGGCGGACAGTTAGGCAGCGACAATTTCCTCTTTGTAGTTCTCTGTGTTGGTGTGGAAGAATACAACTGTTTATCTTACATCCTAAAATTTTTCTGAAGTCTTTTATTCCAGTAGTTTTTGGTAGATTCTTGAGAGTTTTCTGTGTATAGGATCATGTCATCTGCAAATAGAGATACTTTTACTTCCTTATCAGCTTGGATACCTTTTCTTTTCCCACCCTGATTATTGTGGCTGCAACCTCCAGACCAATGTTGAATAAAAGTGGCATCCTAGTCTGGTTTCTCTTCTCAAGGCAAATGTTTTCAGACTGTTTCTGTTCATTATGATGTTGGCTGTTGGCTTTAAATACCTTGAGAAATTTTCCTTCTATTCCTGTTTTGCTGAGAGTTTTTAACATGAATGAATACCGGACTTTATCAAATGTCTTTTTCTGCATCGGTTGTTGAACTCACTTGGTTCTTGTCTATTGTTTATGTGATTGATTACACTGATTGTTTTTCTAATGTTGAACTATCCCTGCATCCCTAATATGAATCTCACTTGGTCATATTAGATCTTTTTTTGATGTGATGTTGAATTTTATTGGCTAGAACTTTGTTGAAGATTTTTGTGTCTAAGTTCATGAGGGGTACTGATGTGTAATTTGATTTTTTTGTGGTATGTTTACCTGCTTTAGCATCAGCATTCTGCTGGCTTCCTAGAATGATTTGGGAGTATATTCCATTCTTTTCTGTGTTCTGAAATACCTTTAGGAAGATTCTCTGAAAGTTTGGTAGAATTCTCTGTCCAGGCCAGGGCTTTTTCATGGCAGGTTTTCATAGTATTCTGTTATGATTCTTTTACTTGGACCTGTTGTGATTATTGCCCATCTCGTTTCTTATTTGGATCCTTTGCTTCCTCTACTGTTTTTGTTTTGTTGGTTTGGCTAATGGTTTTTCAATCTTGTTGATCTTTTCGAAGAACCTGCTTGTGTTTTGTTAACTCTTTGAATCGTTTTTACGTTCTATATTTCTTTGAAGTCTGGCCTAATTTTTATTATTTGCTTCTTCTGGTGTTGAAGGACTTCTTGTGCTGTTCCCTTGCACTTCTTTGAGTTGTAGGCTTAATACTTTGATTTGAGCCCTTCTTTTTGCATGTGTGCATTTGTTGGTATAAATCAACCTCTAAGCACTGTTTTTATTGTGTCCCAGAAGTTATTACGTGTTTTCACACATTTTTAATTCTGTAAATTTCTTTATTCTGTCCTTGATTTCTTCTACAACTCAGTAGTTTTTGAGCAAGGTATTTTTCAGTCTCTATTTGGTTTACATTTTTTCTTTGCTTTTTCTGGTATTTCTAGTTTTATGGCTTTATGGTCAGAAAAGATGCTTTGTAATATTTCAGTCCTTTGGATTCTGTTAAGGATTGTTTTATGGCGTAATATGTGGTCTGTTCCCTGGAATAGTCCGTGTGCTTCAAAAAGAAACTATACTGGAGCCCCTAACTTCTGAAATACCTTATTGGAAACTGCAGGGCATTTCTACTGTGTTCTATAGAGTCGCTGTGATTCACAGTTGTGCCAGTGGCAGTGGATTTGGTGTTTTTGTTTTACGTACTTTCTGGTCCCTAAGTAACATAAATGGTTTGTACTTGGCTGCTAACTACAAGATAGGCATTGTACGTGTGCCCACCAGCACTGTGAAAGAAAGGCCTGATGAACTGTTTGTGCAAAGGATTATAGCCAGGAAAACACTGTGGAGTTCACTTTTACTCTATGAGGTTACTATGAATTGGAATTGACTGAATGGCAGCAGGTCTAACACCACAATTACAAGTCTATTTGACTTTGTAAACAACTTTCCTGAAACTATTGAAAAAAGTATTGCTTAACTGGAAAAATATTTAACTGATACTTTTTAAAGTTTTAAATTTCTTTTTAATAGATAGGTTGTGCATGGTTATAAAGTTTGAAACATCCAATAGGCTAGCGTGCAGTATAAGTTTTTCTCACTTTTTCCTGTTTTCCCACATCCGATTTCCCTGAGGCAACTAGTGTTACTAGTGGCTTTTGTAGTCTTCCTGGTATTCTGCTTGTTTTCAAGTGTATATGTGTATGCATCCACATCGTACACACTGCAGTATTGCCCACTTACTACCACCACTATTATTTTTAACATTTATTATTTTTTGATTTGTAAACAGAGCATTTTCACTGTAGAAAAAGAATGTTAACATTTTGGTGTATTTCAACAATTTTTCTATGCATGTAATGTATAAGTTTTTACCTTTTCTTAACAAAAATGACATGAACCTGCTGTTTTCTAGTTTTATTTTTTTCATTACTTACTGTGGTTATTTTTCATTGTCAGTGAGGACGTATTTTTTTCCATCATTCTCAGTTGTAGCCTAGTATGCTGTTGTTTGGATATACTGTGATTTATTTCCTAGTTCCCTGTAAAAAACTTGTAAAGAGCTAAATTGATAAAAGTTGAAGTGTAAAAGCATGTTAGTGATGGCAGTGTCCTGTTATAGTTGATCTGAAAAATTGAGCAAGTTTTTCCTAGCTGCTGTGTGTGAGGTAATTGAAATATCATTGAATGGGTTTGGGTAGGAAGCAGTATATACGATTGTCATGTTTATTGCTTAGGTAATTTTTCATTGCTTAGGTAATGGTCCAACTAATTTATTTATTTATTTATTTTTTTGCTTTTTATTTAACATAACTGAGTGAAAATGTACATTCACGTATAAATTTACATGCCCACCTATCCACTGCTCTCCCTGTCCGGTGACTGCACACTGTTCCTCTCTGCTCCATACATGTTTCATTCTCCCAACAGCCTACTTTCCCTCCTCTCCGTCCACTCCCCTTCCTCCAGCCAGAGGTCAGCAAGATGATATCCTATAGATGTATAGAACCATAAAGTGCTTCCAATATGTGGTCACTTTGCATTGCCAAGTCCAATCCGTTCCTGTCCAAAGAGTGGACCTTTGTTATAATTTATGGGAAAGGGCAGCATCAGGGCCGGGGGCCATGCTCTCAGAGGAACCCCAAAACCACTGGACCATCAATTGAGGTCTTTTAGTGGAGATCTCATGATGCACGGTCCAACTAATTTTTTCTCCACGAGGTCACTTGTATTGCATTGAAAGAATTTGAAGTTGAATGTATGATCTGATTTGTCCGCGAATAAATGACTCCCTAAAGACTTTGTTTTCCTTCTCTTTTTCAGCAAGGTAGGGCTCTTTGTTTTTGAGGGACATGTGATTATGGAGACTTCCCCAGTCCCCTCACTTCAGTGTCCGTATCTTAGCAGAGCCAGGAGTGAGCAAAGGAAATGCTTTTACAGAGTGGGCGCCAGTAAGCAGAAGTATGTATATCCATGTCAGAGCACACCTAAGATGAAGTTTTGCTCATGTATTAATTTCACTGTTAATAGTCTTTTCTCTTGCCTTGCTTACTGAGGCGTCATAAGAAAAGTAGATAGCCTCTCAGAAAAGTACCTTGCCATACTGTGTTGGAACAGATTGTTCACTTATTTTACCCTGATGAAGCTGGGATTCATTGAGGCCTCTGCCTGCTGGAGTAACTGGTACTTTAGATATTCAGTGAATTTAGGAAGCTAGGACCAAAAACCTTTATAGGTCATGTGTGTCCTTTCATATTTCTCTTTTCATTTGAAATAATCAGAAAAAGTTGCAAAAATAATACAGAGTGGTCTCATTTACCGTTCACCCAACTTCCCCCACTGGTTACCCATTTCTGATTGTTTCTGTTCCTTTCCTGCAGTACTGTTCTTTTTTCTCCCTATTTTGTCACTTTCTTTTTTTTAACCCCCTTCCATTCTTGGCCAGGCCTATTATGGCTTGCCATTGACACTTGTGGGATATATTGAATCCTTCTGAACTAAAAGGCTGCTTATCACACTCCTGAGATTACTTATTCTTCTTCCTGATTTAATGGAGCACCTCCTTTGTTGAGTATGTGATCCTGTACCAGGTGCCAGTTGTTCTGTATTCAAGGCTGTTCTTTCAGCATCTTTTTTCCTAAGTCATAATGTCTGTCCATCTAAGATATTGGAAACTTGTATGTATTGTTGGTGAAAAGCAGCAGCTATGTTCTGGTGGAAACAGCCTTGGGTCTGGAGTTGGAAGTACAGGTTGAAATGATGGTTCTGTTTTCTACTACTTGTTGTGACCATGGAAGTCACTTTCCTTCTCATTCTGCTTCCTGTTCAGTACAGTGACATGTTAATAACAGTATTACAGAGATTGGCTTTTTTTGTGTGTGTGTCTGTTAATGAGAATAGGATTTGTTGTGAGTCTTAGGGAATTGGAAAGTACTGGTTCAAATGTGAAGTAGCCATGCCAATTTTAAATCACTGAAATTAAAACCAAATTTTAAACTTTTGTTACATTACTTATAGAGTGACTCTCTTACTCAGTAACAGAGGGTGAAATAAAAGCTCCTTTTGATTTTATATTTCTAGCCTTCTTACACCTTCTGTCATCTCATTAAGTACCCAGTGTGTAATAGGGTCGTCTTTTTTCAACACAGTGTAAACAACCAGCTCACTTGGGAAATTTCAGATGGTTATGTCAGCTGTTATGCTATCAAATGGCATACCAAATACTCTTCCCTTTTCTTACCTAGGTCTGAAGTCTTTACTGTTTGAAAGCCTTTTGGGAAAGCTCTCATGCTAGCGTGTATATAATCCTTTCTGCTTAGCTTTTTATCAGAACACCTCTTCTTGTAGTGCTAGAAACCTAGATTTTTTTTATTTTTAACTTGCAAAAGGGACCTGGTTTTAATTTACACATATATAAAATCAACACAATAAGTAGTCAGTATAAAAAGTGGAGGATAAAATGAGAAGTGTAAGATTTAGATAATAAAAACATTTTATTTTAAGGCCTGGTCTAGATAGTCAAACTCCCTTTAGTCATTAGAGGATTGCCATTTATAGAACACTCAACCTAGTAACAGGAGAACGTACATTTTCCTCAATTGCACAAGGAACAGTCTCCAGGATAGACCATATGTTAGGCCATAAAACAGGGCATGATAAATTTAAAAGGATTGAAATTATACAGAGTAGGTACTTAGACCACAGTGGGCAGAGATTAGAAATCAGTAACAAAGAGAAACTTGAGAAGTTCACAAATACATGGAAATTGAATAGCGTGTTCCTAAATAGCCAATGGATCAAAGAAGAAATCAGAAGGGAAATTAGAAAATACTCAGACAAGTAAAAATAAAAACACCACATATCAAAACTTCTAGGAGGCAGTGAAAGCAGTGGTCAGAAGGAAACTTATGAGTGTAATCACATATATAAAAAGTAAGATCTCAGATTGATAGCCTAACTTTCCACCTTAAGAAACTGGAAAAAGGGCAGGGCTCAGATGGAGGAGTAGGCAGAAGCTTCCTGTGACCCCTCTAACAATAAAAGCCCAAAAGAACAAATGAATCCACTATATGTCACATCTTTGAAGCCCTGAACATCAAAAGGAAAGTTAAAAATTGGACCAAACAAAGGGGAAAGGAGAACTCCACCAGAAACACATAGGACTTAACAGACCTGACCTGCCAGGAGGAAGCCGTAAGGGCTGCGTGGAGGTTGATGGGTGTGCCCCTCAGCAGAGGTGATTGTCTAGAGAATCCACTTGAGCCTCTGGAGCTGCTAAGGGACAGCAGCAGATTGCCAAAAGCTAAGGCTTTGCCTGTGATCTCGGGCCTGTCTCCCCTCTCCCAGTGCTTCCCTCTGCTTCTCTGAACTGTGCCTGGAGCTAGAGCCTAATGCCATTAACTGAGCCCAGAGTAGAACTCTTCAGGTTTGCCATGGGCCATTCTCCCCACTTTCATCTCTGCACTGTACTAGATTCTGCAGTCTGACACCATCTGACATCTGGAGTCTGAGCTGAAAGTTGGACTCCTTAAGCCCATCCTGAGCCATCTTTCAAGATTTGGAGAGGGAGCTAGTTTAGCACACTTAGGGAAGGGGGCAAAATGGGAAAAAAAAATTTTTTTTTGTTTTTTGCTGACTCCTTTAAGTTACAGAATTGGGGCAGACAGTGGTCCTTCACCTAGATTCAAACATAACCTCACAGTTACTCAGGGACAGTTATGAGTCCCCTGCTTTTTTCAGTGGCTACAGCCAGACACTTGTGTCTATTCCCGTTACCCCTGCCCACTTGGGATAGTAGGCAAGAGCCTGCATCACACACTAAGTGACTCAGCATCTTGACACTTGAGCTGAATCCATAGCTACAATTTACTAATAGCTTGGAAACAGCAGTCCATATCAGTGCACTTAATGGACAGCCCATGATTTCCTTAGAAAGCTTCCAAAACAAAGAGTTAGATTTTCCAGAGGAAGAGAATTTCTTGGAATTATCAGAGGTAGAGTATGAAAGATTAATATTTATAGCTCTTCCAGAGATGAGAAAGAAGATGACAGAGAATACAGTAGAACATACTGATAGATTGAACAAGCTCCAAGAAAGCATTGAGTGGCAAAAATTAGAAATTCAGAAAATTAATAATAAAATCACAAAATTTGACAACCACCAGAAAGTCAGAGGAGGAGAACTGAGGTAATGGAAGCCTGAATTAAGTGAGATTGAAGATAAATATGTGACATCAGTGTATTTGAAGAACAGTCAGATAAAAGGATCTTTAAAAATCAAGAAACACTAAGAATTGTGTGGGCCTCTGTGAAGAGGAATAATCTTTTGAGTGATTGAGGTATACCAGAATGGGGCGATAACTGAAAATACAGAAAGACTTGTGGAAAATTTGTTGACAGAAAACTTCCCTGATACCATGAAAGGTGAGAAGATAGCTATCCAGTGTGGTTATTGAACTCCAGACAAGGTGGTTCCCAAAATAAGGACACGGAAGCATATTATAATCAAACTTGCCAAAACCAAAGATGAGACACTTTTAAAAGTGGCTAAAGATAAATGAAAAATAATGTACCAAGGAGAACTAATAAGACTGTGCTTCGACAGCACTTGGTTTGGCTGTCTTGGACTGTTCACTAGAAACCATGCAGGCAGGACGGCAATGAGATGACATAAACAAAGCTTTGAAGGAAAATAATTGCCAGCCAGGAATTATATGTCAAGCAAAAGTATCTCTCAACTATGATGTCAAAATTAGGATGTTTCCAGATAAAACAGAAATTTATGGAATTTGTAAAAATCAAACCAGAATTAGAAGAAATGATAAAGGGAGTCCATTGATTAGAAGAGCAGTAACACCAGGTAACAACCCAAGAGCAGAACACAGAACAGAGCAACTGGGTACAACCCAAATAGGGGAAACATGAAAACAAATCCTGGGTGAAACACAGAAAATAGGAAAACAGAGATGCCATTATGTAAACATTATAATAAAAAAAGGAAGGACTCAAAAGAAAATGTAGTCTTAGATCTTCTATATGGAGAAGTCAAAGTGATATAAAGAAATTAAAGATTGGTTTAAATTTAGAAAAATAGGGACAAATGCTAAGGTAACCACAGAGAAAACTACCCTATGCATCAAAATAAAAAAAAAGAAAACCAGAAGTCTCGACAAATACAAGACTATCAGCACTGAAAAAGATGAAAAGCAAACACCTAAAGAAAAGACACTCAGCACAGAAAATTAAAGGAAAAAAGGGAATTGTCTACAACACACACAAAAAGACATCAGAATGACATTAAAGCTGTCTGTCATGTGAACAAGTAACATGTATACCAGTGTTTGTTGTAGCACTGTCCACAGCAGCAAAAAGATGGAACCAACCAATTTGCCCATCAATAGATGAATGGATAAACAACTTATGCTATGTTCACAAAATGGAATATTACGCAGTGCTGTAGAACATGGAGTCGTCTGTAAGACCTAATGTTGAGTGAAATTAGTTGCAAAAGGACAAATACTGTATGAGACAATTATTATAAGGATTTAAGAAAAGGTTTAAGCACAGAAAAAATAATGTTTGATGGTTATAAGGGTGGGGGGTGGGAGGGAGAGGGATATTCTTAGATTAGATAGTAGAGAGGAATTCGGTTAAGTGCAGGGAGTGACAGCTCAAGGTGAAAGGGAGTCTAGCACAACTGGACTACACCAAGAGCTAAATGATTTTCTAAACATAACCCCACATTTTGAAGGACAGAGTAGCAGAGACAGGTTTGGGGACCATGATTTCAGGAAACGTGTAGGCTAACTGGCATAACCAAGATTTTTTTTAAAGAAAATGTTTTGTGTACCACTTTGGTGACGGGTGTTTGGGATCTTAAAAGCTATCAAGGTGTCATCTCAGTAGCATCAGTTGGTCCCATTCCACGTGAAACAGAGGAGAGTGAAGGACATCAAAGACATGAGGAAACTAGGAGCCTAGCAGACAGAAGGTGCTATGTGATCCAGTGACTACATCAGCGTGGTGCCAGGCCACTACCAGTGACTGCCCTGAGAGGTAACACAGTGTGAAGTCCTGATATAGTGAGAGAAAAATGGGTGTGCAGAAATACAACTCTGTTAATAAAGACCAGACTTGATCATCTGTCAGCCTGGAGGGTCCCCTGAGGACGTGGCCCCCAGACTCACTGGTAGCCCAGAGTTGAAACCAGTACCGAACCAACTTTTTGGATGAAGATTGAAGTGGACTATTAGATGTAGAGTGATGCTGGCAAAGAATATGCTTTTTGGTGTATATATATATATATATATATATATATGTATATATGTATATATATACAGTATATATGCTTATGTATTTCTAGTTCTTTATATGCATACATATATATTTAAAGAACTGGAAAAACAGGCAAAACCTAAGCCAATGAAATGGAAGAAAATAATAAAGACAGGATTGAAAATAAATGAAATGGGGGGATGGGTAGATAAAATTGAAACTGAAAAACAAACTATTGCCTTTGAGTTGATTCCAACTCACAGCAACCCTCTAGTACAGAATAAAACTGTCTCAGTTTCCACTTTGCCCCCAGGGTATCCGTAGACTATCAGGTGAACCAAAAAGTAATTCTTTCTAAAGACCATGATCTAGGAAACACAAAACAACAAATGCTGGAGAGGCTGTGGGGAGATTGGAACTCTCCTGCCCTTTTGGTGGGATTGCAAAATGGTACAACCTCTTTGGTAGGCAATCTGGCACTTTCTTAAAAAGCTGGATATACCATTTGATCCAATAATCCCACTGCTTGGAATATATCCTACAGAATCGAGGGCAGTCACACAAATAGATACATGCACATTAATGTTTATTGCTGCACAGTTCACAATAGCTAAAAGATGGAATCAACCAATAAGCCAAAAAGATGA
Source organism: Heterohyrax brucei (assembly GCA_028571685.1). Taxonomy (NCBI): domain Eukaryota; kingdom Metazoa; phylum Chordata; class Mammalia; order Hyracoidea; family Procaviidae; genus Heterohyrax; species Heterohyrax brucei. The sequence goes on from CM053146.1 coordinate 18,575,921, forward strand.
ATGGGTAAACAAACTATGGTATAGATACTCCGTGGAACACTATGCAAGGATAAAGAACAATGATTTTAGGAAGCATCTCATAACTTGATTTCAATTGGAAGACATTATGTTGAGTGAAATCAGTCAGCAGCACAAGGACAAATAACTATATGAGACCCCTATTCTAAGGACTTAAAAATAGACTTATGTACAGAAGGAAAGACTGACAGCTGCAAAGGAGGGGAGGGAAAGAGCAAGCTGGTCATAGATTAAAATAGCTGATAGAAGTTTGGTTGGGTGAAAGCAGTGACAGCACACAGTAGAAAAAAGATCCACTTAATTGGACTTCAACATAAAATGAAAACTCTTCTAATGTTAACTCAAAATTGCAAAGATAGAGTAGCAGGGGTAGGGAACTGGGACTATTCCCTCAGGGACATCATAGCCAATTGGCATAACTAGCCTAATTGCTAAGTGAATCTTTTGCACCTCATATTGGTGAGTGGTGTCTGGGGTCTTAAAAGCTAGCAAGCTGACATCTGAGGTGCATCAAGTGGTCCCAACTCACCTGGAACAGATGATCACCAAGAACAATGAAGACACGAGAGAAAAAGAGCTCAGGAGACGGAACGACCCATGTGAATGGATGATTCTATCAACATGTGACCAGAAGAACCAGATGGTGCCTGGCTACCACCAAAGACAGCCATGATGGGGCACACAATGTTGAGTCCCAGTGTCAACATGGGATACACAGTGTCAACAAGGGATATACCTTAAGAACTCCACTAAAAAACGTCAGTTGATGGTCTGGTGCCCATGGGGTTCCCTGGGAGCATGGCCTCTAGACCTGCTGTTGCCCCTGAGCAGAAAACATTACCGAGGTCAACTCTCTGGACAGGAATGGACTGGACTCAGGGATATAATGTGACTATGTGGTGTGTGTATTTATGGTTCTTTGCATCTGTAGGATGCTGTCCTGAGGGCCTCTTACTAGAAGGGAGAGGAGAAGGTAGAGAGGATGGGACAGGATATTGTTAAGAGGTTATGACATACGTAGAACAAAAACGAGGAATGTGCTGTCACCAGGCAAGGAGAGCAGAAGGAGCTGCAGATAGGTGAGTATGCAAATTAAATTTGGATTGTATACTGTCAATCACAATTAAAAACAAAAGATCAACAAAATTGACAAATGTTTGGCTTGACTCACTGGGGAGGATTGAGGGACAGGAGTCAAATTACTAAAATAAGGAATAGAAGATAGAACATCACTACCAACTTTACAGAAATAAAAAGGATTGTAAGGAAGTACTGTGAGCAGTTTGTATGTTAACAAATTAGATAACCTAAAGATGAAATGGATAGATCTCTAAAAAAAAAAATAAACTATCAAAACTGATTGAACAAGAAATCGGAAATCTGAACAGAACTATAGTAAAGAGATTGAATTAGTAATTTAAAAAGCTACCTGTAAATAAAAGCCCAGGCCCAGATGACTTCACATTTGGTAAATTCTACTAAATGTTTAAAGAATTAACACTAGTTACTCACAAACTCTTTTACAGATAGGAGGGAACACTTCCCAAACTCATTCTGTGAGGCCATTTTACCCTGGTACCAAAACCAGACAGAAACATCAACAGAACAGATCAGTATCCTTAGAAATTAAGATGCAAAACCTCTTCATCAGAATGCTAAAACCAAAAACCCACTGCTAGCAAATAAAAAACTAGGAGCATGAAAAAGAATTATTCCATGGTTGTCTAGTATGTAATTTATTCTGAGAATACAGGATAGATATCTGAGAAATCATGAATATAGTACACTATATCAGTGGAAAAAGGGACAAAAAATTCATGGTTAGCTCAGTAGACGAAGAAAAAAAGCACCCTAAATTCTTTTGTGATAAAAACACTCAACAAAGTAGGAAAAGAAGGAAACTTACGTGTGTGATGAAGGCCATACATAAAAACCAACAGATAACATCAACTTAATCACATTAAAAAGGCTGACTACTTTTTCTATCAGATCAAGACCAAGACAAGGGTAGCCTCTCTTGCTACATCTGTTCAACATTGTCTAGGTGTCCCACTCAAGGCAATTAAGAAAGAAAATGAAATAAAGGCATCTAAATTGGAAAGGAAGAAGTAGAACTCTGTGTTTGCAGATGACAAGCTTTTGCATACAGAAAATCCTAGTGAGATCACTCAACAAGAAATTATTAGAATTAATACATGAGTTTGTCAAGGCTATAGGATACAAGATCAGTACACAAAAAACTGCAGCTTTGTACAACAGTAAATAGCTCAGAATTGAAAATAGTCACATTCATAATAGCATTAAAAAGAAAAATATCTTTAGAAATATATTTACCAAAATAAGTGCAAGACTTATATACTGAAAACTGCAAAACATTGTTGAAAGGAAGGAGTTAGAGAAGAATGAAATAAATAGACATGTCATGTCCATGGATTGAAAGACTTAATATTGTTAAAGTGGCAGGACTTTTCAGATTAATCTACAGATTCAGTGCAGTCCCTTATAAAAATTCCAGCTACCTTTTTTGCTAACAATCAAATGATCATAAAATTTGTATGGCAATGCAAGGAATCCAGAGTGCCCAAAACAGTCTTGAAAAACAGGAATGAACTTGTAGTACTTTCAAAACTACAAAGCTACTGTAATCAACATGTAAGGACTGAAATAAGGACTGTAGATCAGTGGAATAGAACAGGAAGTCTAGAAATAAACCTGTTAATATATAGCCAGTTTTTAATATGAGTGTTAAGAATTCAGTAGGGGAAAATAATATACTCAACAAATCATGTTGGCTTAAGTGGATATTCACATACAAATTAATGAGTTTGGGTCCCTAACTTATACCATATAAGCAAATTAACTTAAAATGGATCATAGACCTAAATGTAAAAGGTTAAGACTACAAAACTTTTAGAAGAAACATAGGTGTTACTGTTTGTGGCACTGGATTGAGACCAGGTAAAAAACCTGAACCTAAATGAAAGAAAAATAAAAGATATATCGGACATCATTCAAATTAAACTGTTTCTGTTCTTCCAAGTATAGAATCATGAGAGGGAAAAAGACAGCCCGCGGAATGGAGAAAATACTTGCATCATACATATGTCTGATAACAGTGTAATGCTTAGATAAAGAACTCTTAAAATCCACCATAAATGTCAAATACCCTATTTTAAAAGATGAACAAAGGCAAGGCAGAGTGACCATATATTGGAAGCACTTTATGGTTCTATGCATCTATAGGATATCATCTTGCTGACCTCTGGCTGGAGGAAGGGGAGTGGATGGAGAGGAGGGGAAAGGAGACTGTTGGGAGGATGAGACAGGTATGGAGCAGAGAGGAATAGTGTGCTGTCACCGAACAGGGAGAGCAGTGGAAGCTGCATATAGGGGGGCATGTAAATTTACATGAGAATGTACATTTTCACTCAGTTATGTTAAATAAAAAAAAAAAATGAACAAAGAATTTGGTTAGACAGTTTTCTAAAGAAGATGCAAAAAGTAGAAGTGTTATATCCTTAGTCACTAAAAAACCAACCAAACCCGCTGTTGTAGAGTTAATTCTGACTCATAGCAACTCTATGTGACAGAGTAGAACTGCTTTTTGGAGTGTCCAGGGAGTGCCTGGTCAACTTTTATGGCTGACCTTTTGGTTAGCAGCAGTAGCATTTAACCACTATGCCACCAGGGTTTCTCTTTAGTCACTAGGAATGTCCAAGTCTAAAGTACAATTACATACTACTTCCTGCTTACTAAAGTGTACTGTAAAAAAAGATGGATAGTGTCATGGACTGAACTGTGTCCTCCAAAAAATGTGTGTAACAATTATCTGGGCTGTGATTCCCAGTATTGTGTCATTGCCCTCTGTTTTGTGATTTTCCAATACTGTAAATCCAAATCTCTGCCTGTGGTTAATAGAGTGGATTATGTTAAAGAGGATTAGGTTGGTATTTTAACGCCCTTCCTGAGGTCACCTCCCTGCTCAGGTGTAAAGTGAGTTTCTCTGGAATGTGCCTATAACAGATGAAAGGAACGCATCCAGAGAGTTGAGGACCTCACACCACCAAGAAAAGGGCACCAGAAGCAGAGTGCATCTTTTGCCCTGAGGCTCCTGCACCAAGACGCTCTCAGGCCAAAGAGACTGATGCAATGTAGAGACCTTCATTCTGAGCTGTCAGAGAGAACAAGTGCATTCCCCTGGAGCCAGCACCCAGGATTTGGACTTGTAGCCTGCTGGACTAGTAAAAATAAACTTGCTTTGCTAAAACCATCCACTGGTAGTATCTGTCTTGGAGCAGCACTGGATGACTAAGGCACATAGTAAAGTGTATGGGGAAAGAACTGGAATGACAATCACAGTAATGACTTACCAATAGATTTAATCAGGCAGAAGTAAGAATCAGTGAATTAGAGAGTAAACCAAAAAGTAAAAGAAACAAAAAACAACTGACTGCCATTGAGTCAATTCTGTCTCATAGTGACCCCATGGGACAGGGTAGAACTGTCACATAGAGTTGTCAAGGAGTGCCTGGCAGATTTAAACTGTTGACCTTTTGGTTAGTAGACATAGCACTTAACCACTACACCACCAGGGTTTCAATTAAAGGAGAAGATAGTCAAAATTGAAGAGGCTAAAGAACAAAGACTCAAGAAGCCTGAGTGGAAAACAGCAAGAAAACTAATATATTCATCATGAGAATTCTAGAAGGAGATGAGAGAAAGGGACAGAAAGAGTATTTGGAGAGATAATGGAAAAATTCCCCAGTTTAGTAAAGGACATGACTCAGCAGATGCTACCAAACATTTAGAGAAGAATAACAGCAATATTTTTGAAACTCTTCCAAAAGGTAAAGGTTGGAGTACTATCTAATTCATTCTAGGAAGCGAACATAACCCTGATTCCAAACCCAAAGACATTAAAAGAAAAAAGTATACGGCACTGTCTCTTATGAATGTAGATATAAAAGTTCTCAACAAAATACTAGCAAACAGAATTCAAGAGCATATTAAAGTCATACACTATGACCAAGTGGAATTTGTTGCAGGAATGTAGGGATGATTCAACAGTAGAAAACCAATATATGTAATACAGCATAAAACAGAGGAAAAGAACCATGTGATCGTTTTCATGGATGTGAAAGGCACTTACTATTAATAGTTTGGGATAGAAGGAGAATTCCTTGAGATGATTTAGAGTATACATGAAAAGTTAACAGTGAACATTATACTTAATGGAGAAAAACTGAGATTTTTCCCCTTGAACTAGAAACAAGACAAAGAAAGTTACCTGTTCCTAGCCAAGCAATAAGACGAGAAAAAGAACAGGTATCCAGACTGGAAAAGAAGAAGTAAAATTATCTCCATGTGTTGATGACATCTTTAATGTAGAAAACCCAAAGAATCCACAAGAAAACTTTTGGAACTAAAAGGGTAATTTAGCACAGTTCAGGGCACAAGGTCAGTAGACAGAAATCAGTTGGGTGCAATTAGAGATCTGAAAGAGAAATTGGGAAACAATTCTACTTACAGCAGCATCTAAGAGAATAAAATACCTCAGAATAAATTTAACCAGAATGTGAAGCAATAATATAATGAAAAATATAAAACCTTGCTGAAAGATATTAAGGAAGAATTAGATAAATGGAAAAGTCTTTCATATTCATGGATTGGAATATTTAATATTGTTAAAATGTCAGTATTACACACAGTGAGCTATAGATTCAATGTAGTCTCAATGAGAATTCCTACAATCTTCATTACACGCATGGAAAAACCAGTCTCAAATGTAGATGGAATAGGAAGAGGTTCCAGTACTGAAGCAGTGTTGAAAGAGAAAACAAAGAGAATGCCACATGTTGATGTTGTGACGTATTATGTAGCTACAGTTAATCAAAAAAAGCCTGGTACTAGATAACAGTGAGCACAGAGACCTAAGGAATAGACATGAGAGTCCAGAAGTAAACCCACAAATTTGTAGTTTACTAATTTTTGACAGAGGTGTTAGATCCATTTGATGGAAATGGAGCCTTCTCAAATGGTGCTTGGAAAATTGGATTTCCGCATGCTAAAAGATGAAATGGGATCCATGTCTCACAGCATACACAAGAACAAATTCAAAATGGATTTATTACCAAAATAAGAAAACTTAGAACCATAAACTTTTTATAGGAAAGTACAAGGGCAGCACTTTTGGGTCTAGCTTTAGTAACAGGTTATCTCATGTAATGAAAGCAGAAAACAGGATAAACAAGTGGGACGTAATAAAAATTAGAAACTTCTGTTCATCAGAATACTTGACAGAAAAGTGAAATGACAAGCTACCAACTGATAGTATATCTTCAGAAACCCTATATCCAATTAGAGTCTAATAATCATATATTAAACTTGGACAGAAACACAAAAATAACCCAGTCATAAAGTGGGCAAAGGATCTGAATAGATATTTTACCAGAGAAGCCATTAAGATGGTCACCAAACACATAAACAGATGCTTGGTGTCCTTAGCCATCAGAGGGACAAAAACCATGTGAGATATCATTTCACTCTCTGCTGGCAGAGTGGCTAAGAGCTACAGCTACTAACCAAAATATGCAGCAGTTTGAATCTACCAGGAGCTCCTTGGAAACTGTGGGGGCAGTTCTACTCTGTCTTGTAGGTTGCTGTGTGTTTTTGGGGGGCGGGAGGAGGGTATTTAGGATGGCTAGGAGCCGTGGTGGCACAGTGATCAAGAGTTTGGTTGCTAACTAAAATGTTAGCAGTTTAAATCTGCAGTGATTCGTTGGACCCTGTGGGATAGCTGTGTCTTGTAGGATTGTTTGTGAGTTGTAATTAACTGTGTAAGAAGGGTTATGGTTATGGTTAGGATGGCTAAGATTAAAAAAATAAACAACACACAATAACAAATACTGATTAGATATGAGAAAATCTGAACACTTGTCCATTGCTGGTGGGAATGCAGAATGGTACAGTTGTTGGGAAAAATAATACAGTGTTTCCTCAGTGATCTTCAAAATAGGATTAATATATGCCCCAGCAATTCCACTCCTAGGTGTATACCCAAAAAACTTGAAACTGAAACAGAGCCGTGAACACCAATACAATCTGTAGGACAGAGTGGAACTGCCTCACAGTTTCCAAAGAGCTCCTGGTGGATTCAGACTGCTGCATATTTTGATTAGTAGCTGTAGCTGTAAACCACTATGCCAGCAGAGAGTGAAATGATACCTCTCTGTGGTTTTGTCTCTCTGATGGCTAAGGACACCGAGCATTTGTTTATGTGTTGGGTGACCATCTGAATGTCTTCTCTGGTATCTATTCAGATCCTTTGCCCACTTTATGACTGGGCTATTTTTGTGTTTTTATCAATACTTACAGCACTGTTCACAATATTCAAAAGGCAAAAACAACCAAAAGCTTGTTAATAGATGAATGAATAAACAAAATATGATGCATAGGATAGAGTGCTACTCAGCAATGGAAGTGAAGTTTTAATACATATTGAAATATAGATGAAACTTGAGGATATGCTGAGTAAAATAAGTCAGTCACAATATACACAGATATTGTGTGACCTCACTTATAAAAAAAGACAAGAAGAGTGAAATGTATAGAGACCAAAAATTGTGGTTGCCAGAGGTGGGAGAGAGTGCTGTCAATAAGTTGTACACTTGTAAAAAGTTGAATTTGGAAATTTATCTTGTAAACAGATTGACAGTAATGCCATAAAATAAAATGCAGCTGCTGAGGCTAGTTATATATATAAGTGAATAAACCAAAAAACCAAACCCAGTGCTGTCAAGTTGATTTTGACTCATTGTGACTGTATAAATCAAGGTAGAATGGCCCCGTAGAGTTTCCAAGGAGTGCCTGGTAGATTCAAACTGCCAGCCTTTTGGTTGGCACAGATAGCACTTAAGTGAATATACCTCCAGGGCTGATGGAATTTGTTTCTGTGGCTTGGAGGTTTAGGATCATAGTTTCATGGGACATCCCAGTTGATTGGCACAATATCGTATTTAGTACTTCTGATCTGACTCTACTTTGCCCAATAGTTTTTGTAGACAGCAAGTGGATTAATAGTTCACAGAGGCTTGGGAAAAGGGAAGGACAGGAAACCCTGGTGGCATAGTGTTTACCTACCATGGTTGAGTTGCTTCCTCCTCATTCATAATGATCCTGTAGGATAGAATAGAACACCCTGTTGAGTTTCCAAGGCTGTCGTCTTTCCAGAAGCAGACTGCCACAGCTTTCCCTCACAGAGTGGCTGATGGGTTGGAACATCTCAGCTTTGAGATGGCAGGTGAGTGCTTAATTGCTCTGCCACCAGGACTTCTTGTTCAGATTTAGTGATCTGTTTTTCCTTAATACAGTAAACAAATGAAAGACTGTTTATATTTGACCAGTACAGCCGTCTCTGAAAAATACAATAGAAATGTTGCTAGATTGAATGAAAACTTAAATCCCTTTCTAGATGAGTCAACCCATTGTACATATGCTGTGTGTGATTGGTGCTTCCCTGCCTAGTAAGATAGTTCTCTATGGAGCTCTCTTGTCTCCATGTTAAGACCCTTCCTTGGGAAGCTGTAATCTGTATAATTACTATTTTCTCCCTTTTATTGACATGAGCCATGTGTATATGTTTGAATGTTTAAATTCTTTTGAATGGATTTTTCTCTTTTTTTCATTTTTTTTACTTTTTATTGTGGGCCGTTTAAGTATATGTGAGAGTAGTATGACAGCCCTCCTGCATTCATCACTGAGCTTCACCATCATCATGCATGGGTGCCTTGTTTCATCTTTAAGTGAGCTCTGAGAGAAAAACAGAAGCAGTTGTTAGTCATCATCATAAACCTGTAATGGGTAGAAAAATTAAAACTATTTTCATATAATATATATGCTTAGAGAAAAGTTATATTTAAAGTATTTATAAGTATTTTAAAAATTACTTCATTGTAGTATTACTGAAGGCTGATCCTAACCATTATTTATTACTTTACTGGCATCTGTGTAGGATTTTCCTGTATTATTTTCATGTATATACAGTAATGCAGAGTGCCTTTTTTGTTTTCTTTTTTGTGGTTGTTTATCTTGACTAGACTGCAGTTTTTTACAACATATTTGTGGATGTAACTAATGCACCAATTCCTCCTTCTTAGGGATTTAAGATGCCATTATTATTTTATACGTCATTAACAGATACACATTCTCAAGGTTTTCTTCCAGTTTTGCAGTGGGGTGCTTGATCTTTGAGTAATACTTTTCTATTTGTAATTTAAAAAATAATGTACAGGCAGTTTCCAGGTTATGAACATCTGACTTAACATAACCCTATAGTTAAGTGAGTCCCCATAACCCTATTATGTTAAAAATTCTAGGTCTAAACAAATGGTTCATGGTGCATTTTGCTGTTACTTTGAAATGTACATCCAAACTATTATTATTGCTGTATTACTGTATTAAACATGTTTTAGTGTATTGGGGACTGTTTCTTTCATGTTTTTTTGTGGGCAGAAAATTACACCATATACTGCATACTAAGACATTTGATCAATTGACATTAGATATGAGCTGTACGTAGCTATTCCTGTGATCAGAAAGTGCTTAAGGACAGACTTAGGAATGGAACTTTATTCATAATCCTGGTACTGCTTGTATATTTGTTAATGAAAAAGATTGAAAAATACAGAAAGTCTGCAACCTGTCGAACAAATTGATCGGTGTTAATGATTTTTTTCCTTTGTGAACAGAGTATTGTATGGATCACAGTTTTGTAGCCTCCCTTTTTAATGTAATTTGATGAACAATCTCCTCTTACTGTGTTTTTTTGTGGTGTGGTTTTTGTTATTATTTTGTCTTCTAGATACACTGTAGTGTAACTGTTTTTCATCTTTGGACGGTTAGATTATCATGTGGCTTTTGTCATGACTTCACTGTACATTAGTTACTATGCACACTGGTTCCCATCTTCTGATGAATGTGTATGTGTCTTTATTGCTGAGCTTTCCTCCTACAGCAGAATATTTTTCTGATGAGAATAATTCTGTATTTTAATTTTCTTTCTGAAGCAAATAATTATATCCCCATGCTAAATCAGCTGATTCTGCATTTCAGATTTCACTTGTACAGATCTGTTGGACAGCCCAAACACTGTTCACTTTTGGTGGTAGAAATGCTGGGCTTTATGTCTTTCTGCTCTTCTCCTGACTGGTATATCCAGATTTTTTTGTGAATTAAAAAAAAGAGAGAAAAAAACTGTAAGCAACCTCCACCCTCACCTCCCACTGTTGACTCCAACTCATGGTGACTCAGTGTGTTACAGAGTAGAACTTCTCCATAGAGTTTTTGGCCATGATGTTTACATAAGCATTTTACCAAAATTTTCTATGGAGCTGCTAAATGCATTCAAATCGCTAACCTTTAGGTTAGTAGACAACTGCAAGTCATTTCTGCCACACTGTCACAGAGTTTTACTTAAGTGGAATTTCTGGTATCTGTTAATTGAGGAAAAAAAATCAACCTAAAAATAGGAAACTATGTAAACTTTTTACCTTGTTTTTGTGTTTTAAAAATTCATAACTACATGTACATAAGTTTGCAAACTATGAATAAGAGTACTTAGTTGTGGATATGTATATAGAATAATTCTCAAATGTTTTAATAATTTTCTACTCTCTTACCCTGTGGGTGGGAGTAAGTACGGTGTACAAGTCAGGAACCAGGATTCTGGCTTTTCCAAAATGCTTATTTTCCTTAGAACATGCCACACTGTGCATTGTCCATTTGCACATGCACATTCCTTTTACTTTTCTTTGTACCTAAAGAAGAGGGTAAACTCAACCAGTGACTGCCAGCAGCTGTTCATCGTTTGATTATCGTTTCAAGCAAACTTTATTTATTCAACAGGTATTTCTTTTTTTCTATCATGCTTTAAGTGAAAATTTATGGTTCAAGTCAGTTCCTTATATAAAAATTATACCCTGAATTTCAAAGCCATGTCCATTCAACCAGCTTCTGTCTCTTTCTGCCTTCTCGTCTTTCTTCTGGACAGGAGTTACCCACTTAGTCTCATTTATCTTCTTAAACTAAGAAGCATACTCTTGATGAATTATTGTTGGACATCTTGTAGTCCGTTCTAATCTCTGAAGAGTTTGATTTGGGAATGGTTTCAGTTCTGGGCTAACAGAGTCCAGTGCTATGTCTTCCAGGGGTTCCTCCAGTCTCAGACCATTAAGTGTGGTTTTTTTCACTACAATTTGAATTTTACACCCCACTTTTCTCCTACTCTGTCAGAGCTCTCTTCATGTGTTTCTTGTTGGAACAGTCATTGGTGGTAGCTGGGCACTGTCCAGTTCTTTTGCTCTCAGACTGATGGAGTCTGTGGGTCATGTGGTGTTTTTGTCTCTTGGGCTAATGTTTTCTTGTGTCTTTGGTTTTCTTCATTCTTCTTCGCTTGGGTAGGTTGGGACCAATTGATGCATCTTAGATGGCTGCTAGCTAGCTTTTAAGACCCAAGACACTACTTAACCAAAGTGGGATGCAGAGCATTTTCTTAATCTTTGTTACGCCAGTTGACCTAGGTGTCCCCTGCAACCCTTGTCCCCAGATGCCCTGCTCTCCACTCCCCACCCTACGCTGTTGTCTCTCATGAAATGCTTGGATCTATTCAGGAAACTTACTAGCTTTGGAGTCCATCCGTTTGTGCCGACTCTCCCTGAGTTGCGTGTTGTCCTTCCCGTCACCTGAAATGACTCTTTTCTGCTGTCTGGTTCATGTCAACAGATGAAGTGCTTGAGTGCCTTGTTACCACCAGGCATGCTAATAGGCATTAGGTGAAGAAAACAAACAAGGTTCCTACCTTCCTGAGGCTGATGCTCCTATTGGAAAATCAGACAGTAAATAGGTAAACACATGATATAATTGCAACTTGACATAAGTACTTTGAAGGAAGATTACAGTACACAATAACAGAGGGACCTCAGAGTGGCTTTTGAAAGGCTGTCTCAGGAGATGACATTTAATGTGAAGCCTTAAAGATGAAAAAGAAGCAGTCAGGTGAACATAGGAATAAAAGAGAGTGCTTCGGGAAGAAGGGGCCCCTGGTGGTGCAGTGTGTAAGAGCTAGAGCTACTGCCCGAAAGCCTGGCAGGCTGAATTCACCAGACACTCGTTGGAAACCCTATGGAGCAGTTCTCCTCCATCTTGTAGGGTTGCTATGAGTCAGAATTGCCTTGAGGCAACAGTTTTGGTTTGATTTGGTTAGGCAGAAAGAATGGCATGAGCAAAGGCCCTAAAGTGAAAAGTAAAAAAAAGCCAGCCATGTGTATGACTGGAGCTGAGGTACTAGTTCTGGAGATATCAACTAAGGAGTTGTCATTTTATAAGTAGTTTTTAAAATCACAGGGATGGATGCTTATCACTTTTGGAGTGAGCAGAGTCAGAAGACGCAGTGTGCCAACATACAGAAGTCAGGAAGAGGATAGTAGCCTCAAATTTAACTCGTTGCTATTGAGTCAAATCCAACTAATAGCAACCCTATAAGGTAGAGTATCTGCTCTATAGGGTTTCAGGGAACAGGCTGGTGGATTCGAACTGCTGACCTTTCAGTTAGCAGCCTTAGCTCTTTAACTACTGTGTCACCATAGCTCCAGAAGGGGAATAACAGTGGTTAAGGAACTTGAGTAGGTGCAGCCAGAGAAGTATTAGAAATGTGTAATGATTTGTTTTCCCAGGAACAAGGAATTTTTCAAGATGGGCAGAATAATTGATGCAGAGAGGTTGAGGTACTTACTGGAAAGTATGCCTTGGATTTGCCAACGTGGAAGTCATTGGCAATGCAGACAAGGTCAGCTTTAATGGAATGGTGCTGGAGGAAACCATTTCAGATGTTCTGAGGAGTGAACTTGGAGGCACACCAGTGGGGTTAGCTGATGTAGACAACTGTTTTAAGAAAAACCACTGTTAATGGTGTGATCGGTGAAAGCATGTGAGCTCAAGAGGATCTTGTAAAGAGGACGTATATAAGCTGCTGAGAATGAGCCGACTGAGGAGAGAATGTCAATGCCAAAGAGTAGACAACTGAGCAGGCGAAAGTTGAAGCTCTGAGGAAATGAAAAGGAGAGTGTCATAGGAGGGAGAAAATGCAGGCAGTTGTAATAATTTGGTGATAGGAAGAACCAAGTTGTGTAATATTGCCTTCTTCATCAACCAAGTCAGAGGAAATAATATCAGGTGAGAGCTGAAGAGTGGGTAGGTATTTTGGGGAGAAAATAAAATCATTTTGGAGAATGATTTAGAGAAAACTTACTAGAAAACTTCAGCTGGAGTCCTTAGTGGTGTCAAGGGCCTTTTCAAAGTTTGAGGTTATCAATTTAAAATGAAACTTGTTTTTTGTGTGTGTTTATGTTCCCTTCATCATGTTTACCTGTTTGGTATAGGCAAAGAGAAGGCAGCTGATGAAATGTATTAAGTTTGTCTAAGGGTAGGGTATTACTAAGCAACTATTTCAGAGACTGGGAGAAAGTTGGGGGTAGCCTCATGCATTCATTACTCACTGGGATTTATTCCAGATTGAAAAGAAGAAGTTGGTAAGGAGTTGATGGAATTGAGGTGGTTGTGGAACTGTGCTTGTGTAAAAGGGATAATAGCAGGATAGGCTCCATTTATCATGATGCTACTTACTGGTGCAGTTGTGAGGATTTTTGTTTTCTTGATGTTGAGGTGGAGTCCAGACTTCAGGCTTTGGTCTTTGATTTTCTTCACTTCCAGCAAGCAAAGTTGTGCCATCTCTGTAACTCAGGTTGTTACTGAGTCTTCCTCCAACCCTGATGCTTCATTCTTTATTTAGTCCCGCTTCTTGGATTATTTGTTTGTCATACAGATTGCAAAGTTACAGTGAAAGGGTATAACCCTGACACACACCTTTCCTTACTTTAAACCATGCAGTGTCACCATGTTCTTCCTTTTGATCCATATACCAGTTCCTCATGAGCACAATTAAGTGTTAATTCTCATTCTCCATGTTGTACTACGATTTGTTATGATTCACCCAGTCAAATGCCTTTGCATAGTCAGTGAAACACAAGTAAACATCTTTCTGGTATTCTCCACTTTCAGCCAAGATGCATCAGACATCAGCAACGATATAGCTGGTTCTACTTCCTCTTCTGAATCTGCCTTGAATTTCTGGTAGTTCTTTATCAGTATACTGTTGCAGTTGCTTTTGAGTAATCTTTAGCAAAATTTTACTTGCATATGTGGAAGCAGCACTCAAAAAAAAAAAAAAAATGATGTATTGGATTGGGAAAATCTCCCACGAAAGGTCTCTTTAAAGTGTTGAAAAGTAAATATGTCACCTGGAGCACTATGGTGTACCTGACCAAAGCCGTGGTATTTTCGGTCACATCATATGCATGTGAAAGCTGGACAGTGAATAAGGAAGACAGAAGAAGAATAGATGCCTTTGAATTGTGGTGTTGGAGAAGAATACTGAATGTACCTTGAATGTACCAAGAACACTGAGTGTACCACTGTACCAAAAAAAAAAAGACAAGTCTGTTCTGCAGGAAGTACACCTTTGGAAACAGATAGTGAGACGCATCTTACATACTTTGGATATGTTGTCGGGAGGGATCATTCCCTTGAGAAGGACATCATGCTTGATAAAGTAGAGGGTCAGTGAAAAAAAGGAAGACCCTCAAGGAGATGGAGTGACACAGTGGCTGCATCAATGGGCTTAAGCATAAAGACAGCTGTGGGTATGGTATAGGATTGGGCAGTGTTTCATTCTGTTATGTGTAGGGTCACCATGAGTTGGAACTTACTCTCTAGCACTTAAACAGTAACAGCACAACAGGATGGACGGTTGTGGTAGGAAATTGGGATCTGATGCTGGAGGGTAGACAACTGAAAGGTTAAAACTACAAGGCGGTTGTGTTGTCATCCATGTGGATGTTGAAGCCCAAAGACAATGGGTAATGTGGAGACTGGAATCTGAGTCTGCCATGAATTCAGAGTGACATTGGGGATATGTGATCTGCAAGATGACAAGTGAAGCAGGATGTCTCTGCCTATGTCGTTATTTTCCTCAACTCCTCTCAAGATCCCACCTTTCGTACTTCGCTTATGCGTTCTCTCTACCCACCACCATAAAGTGCCATAATTAATTGTGTAAGTCCTGTCCTTTCTTTAAGAAATTTAAGCTGTGTTTTTTTGATTTGGACACTTCAGGCCTTGATCCCATCTGTTTTTGGAATTACCACAGTATTTGACCCCTTCTTGGCAGATGCAGTAGTCTGTCTTGTGAAACCTGATTGCAACATCCTGTATTTGGGTAGAATTTGTATATCAATGAGCTTTTTGTGTGAGAAAATACATCTTGTTCTCTCCAGATAGTTTGGAAGCCCTTCCAAGTGAAGCCCTAGATTGTAGTTATTTATTTTTAGAATCCTCTTTAGTGAGATGTGCTATTTGAGATGTAGTTAAATAAAAGTGAGACATTTAGACTGCTAACTGATAAATGGAATACACATGTATTTACCCCATCTCTTTATTCTTTCAACAACTATCTATTGAGTACATACATTTTAGATTATAAAACTTTAGCCACAGTAATTTGTAGTTCCTATTAAGAAATTGAATATTTCTTTATGCTTTAAAAAAAATTTTGTTTTGGTGTTGAAAACATATGAGGACTGTGAACTCATCCTAGAAAAAGTACCACGAGGCACAAGCTCATTGTAGAAAAAGTGGTACGTACCTCACTGCTGAATATCACAATCACCTTCAAAGTACTCCTCTTGGGAAGCTGTGCACTAGTGCCAGCACCTAGTCCACCCTTCAAAGCAATTTTGGAACTCTGTTTCTAGAATGGCCATCAGTGTTGTATTACCCATGATGTCCTGTCATAAAAATGTCATCCTTTCAATATTTCATTTATCTTCTGGTAAAGAAAAAAAGTCATTGGGGGCCAGATCAGGTGATTAGGGAGGGAGGTGTGCCAATACAGCTATTTGTTTACTGGCTAAAAACTCTGTCATGATTACAATTCAGATCACAAACTTGCTACTCACTGTACCACCATGTGCAGTGGCCGTTTCAGGCCACACCTGAAGATAAAGGAAACATTGAAAGAGTCATTTTGATGACATTCAAGACGTCAGAGGTAGTATGATGACAGCTCTGATGACCATTCCAGAAAAAGAGTTCTAAAATTGCTTTGAAGGGTGAACTAGGCACTGGCATGAGTGCATAGCTTCCTAAGGGGAGTACTCTGAAGGTGATCATAGTGATGTTCACCAGTGCGGTATGTAGCACTAAGAACAATAAGTTTGCGGACCTAATTGTTGGACCTCACATAAAGCAAAACAACACTAATTCAGCCATTTCTGTGTGTACAATACAGTAATATTGATTATGTTTTTCAAGTTGTGCAGCCATTCTCATTGTTCTATAGTAATTACTATAGAACCCCCACGTTACACTAAGTGGATAGAGACCACATGTGTAGAGAGGCTTAGCCAGTAACCAGCACTGAAGTCCCAGACATGTGAGTGACATGATCTTAGACTCTGTAGTATCAGTCAAGCTGCCAGATGATCCCAGGTGACACTAGCAGAAGAATCTCTTGTCTAAGTGTAGCCAAATCTTAAACGTACAACAACTTTTAAGTTCTTATTTTTTTTAAGCCACTAAGTCACAATGATCGTGCTTTTAAGTTCTGTTATGGAGGGTTGGTATTAGACCAGGTAGTTGGAAGAGCTGTATCCCTGATTGTTGATACTTTTCTAAGGGTTATATCTAAATCCACAGAGTGGATATATGTTAAGGAGGTAGGAACTAAAACAAAAAATATTCCCAAACTGTGTGCAAGCCCTTTTCCATCTAAAATCTTACTTAACATTTGCAGAGCTGGTATTTTCTTCAGTGCCACTCAAGAAGTACTAAGTCAAGAGTTAAGGCTGGGATTCCCAACTTTACTGCTTTTTTCATTTCATCACTTGATTTTCCTCATTAGATGTTTTCTTCATTCTTGTTGAAGCTGGTATTTTTTAACTTTTTCCTTTTGGCTTGCAGCAGAGTTGCTATTGTTCTTGTGAAGTTTCCTTTGTTAATTCTATTTTCCAGAGTGTTATAAAGGAGAATGATTTAGACCACTGTCCTCACCTTTTATTGTTTTGCTCTTACCAATACAGTATTGCCTCATTATAAATGATTTCAGAACTGTAAGAGTATGACTGGAAAAGTTTGAGATTCTTGGAAACTAACTTCTGTAGTGAAGGCAGAAAAGATTGATTTTGGGGAGTTTGGGAATGGCCTGTTAACTGTTGGAGTTGGGAGGAGTTGAGGCATTTTTTTCCCGGAAATACTGAAATGTACATCTTGACTGATGTAATAACATTTAAATAACATAATAACATTTGGGCTAATCCATAGCCTTCATATGAGATCTTGCTCAAGTGGAGGCATGTTTGCTTGAAAAATAAAGAAGAAAAAGGTGCTTTGCTATCCTACCTTGTGTCCTTTTTACATCTCTCTTGTTCTTTTGAAAAATGTGTAAGTGTTAAACTTTTTTTTTGTTTTGATTGAGAAATTGTGTTATACTCTGTCAGCGTTGTTGTCAGGTAATTGTCCTTTCTGTAATACTGCTGTCTGAAATGATATTTCCAGGACCACTGCCTACTAAAGAGTCAGAAAGCACAGGATTGTAAAAGGAGCCAGACTAACACATATGTCTGGTAAAGCAGAGGCTGTTACTCTTTTTATTCTTGTTTCCTCTCTGCCTTCCGTATTACTGTCTTACACGTGTTAGAGACCCTGGTCAGGATGAGTAAAAAAATTTTTTTTTCTTTTTTATTTAACATGACTGAGTGAAAATGTACATTCCCATATAAATTTACATGCCCACCTATATGCAGCTTCCACTGCTCTCCCTGTCCGGTGACAGCACACTATTCCTCTCTGCTCAATACATGTCTCATCCTCCCAACAGCCTCCTTTCCGCTCCTCTCCACCCATTCTCCTTCCTCCAGGCAGAGGTCAGCAGGATGCTATCCTGTAGATGTATAGAACCATTAAGTGCAACCAATATATGGTCACTGTGCATTGCCAAGTCCAATCCATTCCTGTCCAAAGAATGGACCTTTGTTATAATTTATGGGTAAGGGCAGCATCAGGGCCGGGGGCCATGCTCTCAGGGGAACCCCGAAACCGCTGGACCATCAATTGAGGTCTTTTAGTGGAGATCTCAGGATGCACCCCTTTTTACTCTTGTGTTGCCAGTGAGACTCAACCTAGTGAGCTCCATCGTGGCTATCACTGGTGGTGGCTGGGCACCATCCAGTTCTTTCGGTCCCAGGTCGATGAAGGCACCCACTCTTGCGGGTCTCTCTGTCTTCTAGGTTGTCTTTACCACATGTCATTTTGGTCCTCGGTGAGCATCCGTTCCTGCTGAGTTGTGACCATTTACTGTGTCCTCGGATGCCAGCTTGGCAGCTTTTAAGACCCCAGACGCCACTCGCCAATGTGGGGTGCAGAGAGCTCTCTTAGCAAAATGCTAGTTGTGCCAGTTGGCCTCAATTGCGCCTAAGAGCATGGTCCCCCGCCCCCCCGCCCCAGCTACTCTATCCTTGCAATATTGGGTTAAGATGGAAGGAATACTCAAGTTATGCTGAAGTCCACTTAATGTTGTTTGTGTTTCTAATGTGTGCCATCAACGCTTTCCCCCAACCAGATTTCTAGCAACTATCTAAACTAAACCCTCTCCCTTGCAGCTGTGAAAGAGTCTTTTCTTCTATACACAGGTCTGTTTTTGAGATCTTACTGTAGAGGTGTCATACAGTATTTGTCCCTTTGTCGCTGGCTACTTTCACTCAACATAATGTCTTCCAGTTGAAACCAGGTTAGGAGATGTTTCCTGGAATCATCGTTATTCTTTATCATTGTGTAGCGCTCCATCGAGTATATGTACCATAGGTTACCTATCCATTCTTCTGTTGTTGGGCATCTGGGTTGATTCCATCTTTTGGCTATCGTGGACTGTGCTGAGATAAACATTCTCATGCATGTGTCCGTTGGTGTGAAAGGCCTTGATTCTGTAGGATATATTCCAAGTAGTGGAATTACTGGATCAAATGGTATATCTATATCCATTTTTTTAAGGAAGCGCCGGATTGCTTTCAAAAGAGGCTGGACCATTTTGCAACCCCACCAACAGTGTAGGAGGGTTCCACTTTCTCCACAGCCTCTCCAGCATTTGTTGTTTTGTGTTTTCTGGATCATGGCCAATCTTGTTAGGGTGAGATGGTATCTCATTGTCGTCTTGATTTGAATTTCTTTAATAGCTAAAGATTGTGAACATGTCCGCATGTGTTTTTTGGCTGCCTGGATCTCCTCTTTAGTGAAATGTCTGTCCATCTCCTTTGCCCATTGCTTAATTGGATGGTTTATCTTCTTCTTCTTGATATTTTGTAGTATCTTATAGATTATGGAGATCAGGCATCGGTCTGACACAGAGTTGCCAAATATTTTTTCCCATTCTGTGGGTGTTCTTTTAATTCTATTAATAAAGTCTTTGGATGAGCAAAAGTGTTTGATTCGTAATAGTTACCGTTTATGTATTTTCTCTTCTGTTGATTGTGGTTTGTTTGACAGATTTTGGAGTCTGTCCTCATTGTGTATTGAAACTTCCGTTGATGCTTTGCGGTAATTCAGTGGTATGGATTGTGTTGAAAATTGCATTATGTCCTAACACATGGTCAATTCTGCAGAATGTTCCATGTGTACTGGAGAAGAAGGTGTAATTGTGTGCTGATGGGTAGAAAGTTCTGTATGTATTGTTAAGGTTTAGTTGGTTAATTGTGGGAATAAGGTCTTCTGTGTCTTTACTGAGCTTTTTTCTAGATGATCTGTCCAGTATTGAGAGTGGAGTGTTGAAGTCTCTCACTATTATGGAGTAATCTGACTGTTTTATGAGTGTAGTCGGTGTTTCTTCGACATATTTAGGTGCTCTGATGTTAGGTGCATAGATATTTAATATAGTTAAGTCTTGCTTGTGTACTGAACCTTTGAGTTCACCTTTGTCCACGATGGTGGATTTGACATTAAAATTGATTTTGTCTGAGATTAGAATTGCCACCTCTGCTCTTCTTTGTTCATTGTTAGTTTAATATATATTCTTCCATCTTTTAATTTTCAGTTTGTTCCTATCTTTAGGTCTCAAGTGAGTTTCTTGTAGACAACATATGGATGGGTCATGTCTTTTGATAAGAAATTTTTTATTTCTTTTTATTCCTTCTCATCCAGTCTTCTGACTTCTTCCCCACTTCTTTATCCTCCTCCTTAAGTGTTTTACATTTTTTAATATATTTTAAAACTGTTGCTATACGAAATTTTTCTTGCATCGTTTGCTTTTGAGTTTTTTTATGTGACTCAATTTTAAATGTTTAGACAACTCTTTTGGGAGTAGGAAGAACACATACATTTGTTTGCTTGGGAAGCTAAAAATATATGAAAGAATACACAGGCAGCTAATGACAGTATTTGCTAAACCTTGAGGGAAGAAACTGGGTCGCTGGGGGACAGAAGTGGGAACGAGACCTTACACTTGAGAACCTTGAAATTTGGAACTATGTGATTAATATTGTATCCTGAATATCTTTGAAAGCAGAGATGGAGAAAGCATTCAAAAGCATGAAGAAAAAGTCCAGAAGAATTAGTTTAGTAAGAATAAGAGAGAACAGTGGGTTGCTGCCATCCCCCTTCACCTCCACCTGCCTTTTTTAGTTTAGAAGGAAAAGAGAGGGCCTTGTATGGTTTTTATGTTTCTTAAAAAAAAATCACAGTAGAGAGACATGAGTGAATAGGAGCTTTCCCAGTATTTACTTAAGGAATGGAAACTTGACTTTCCTGCTGGTTGCTTCCTAACTGAGTGTGAAGTCTCAGCCTCACTTCCCTGAGTCTGAATAGAAGTAGGCCAGACTTCCAATAGTAAAGATCTGAAGGATGGGAAAGGAAGTTTGTTGGTCATGTAACCTTGAAAAATTATTTAATCTCACTTTACCTCAGTTTCCTCACCTGTAAAATAGGGATGGTAACATACAGTTTCTAGAGTTGGAGAATTAGATATAGTGTCTATAAACGACCTAGCATAAAATCCTTAAAAAGTACTGTTACTGGCTAAAGTCTGATAATTTTAGGCCCCTTGAAGGCTATGCAAGTCTTTTTAACTGAGGGTGAAAGATATTTGTTAAAGGAGAGGATTATCAGTTATCTATTGAGGTAGTGAAACAACTTTCACCAGATCCTTCTGCAACAGAGATTTTGGCATGTTGTGATATATCAGGCATTTAGACTATAAACCGATTCAACTCCAAATAAATGCAGTCTGTGTGCTTTTTTATACAATTTGGCAGGTGCTGATTCATTATGAATAAATTAGTTATGGGCCATGATTGGTTAAAGTAGATACAAAGAACTACGATCATGATTGGGTGACCTTTTTCGGTTTTCTTTTCTAAACAGTTGGTAACTTGGATCAGGGATCCTGGGTCTGCCATATGATGGTTGCTTTTTGTTGTGTTGACTACATATGATATTCGGTAGATCTTTAATTTACTTCCCATGGTAAATTATGTGATTTTGTATGTATGTCCACAATCCATCTAACCAGTTAGAGCACTGTGTCCCACTCCTTTGATGGAGTTTTCCTATTACTTGAAGCTTTTCAGATTCTGACAAAAGAGTAAGCTTTCTGTGGTTGTGGCCTGCTGTGGTTAGATTAACCCTTTATCACTTTTCTTGTCTTTTGATTGCTGATTGCTGTAAGTACATCGATAATCACAAGGCACCTAGGTGATGGCTATGATTGGCACTTTTTTGAACTTCACAATCAGCTTTTCACTGGATCCCATTTGATTCTTCACCAGGACCATTAGGTGAGGGTTGCAGCTGTTGGTCGAATTGCAGAAGTGGACAGAATCAATACATATTGTTAGAGTTGGACATGCTCTAGGGTCCTGATATTTATTCATTCCACTGACTGCACATTTGAGCAAAATATAGATTAAACCAGTTTAATGTTATTGCTATTAAAATGCTTTGCAGGAACAAAGTAACTCAAGGTCCTATCCCTGGGAGTAGTTATCCGAATAAATCTGAAGTTTATGAAGTAGGAGTAGAATGCAGCTAAAGAGCTTGTTGTCTGATTTTATGGGTATCTTCTACAATTCCAGAGGTTTTTATCCAAGAGCAACAGGATATATTGACTACCTACCATACTGTGTAACAAACTTAATGGATTAAAACTTTAGCAGTGAGATTTTATTTCTCATAGTTCTGTGATTTGGCTGGGTGGTTTTTCTGTCTCCTTAGGTTTATTTGTGTAGCTGCAATTGGATGATTATTGGAATATCTGGGTGGTCTAAGATGGCCTTACCCCTGTGTCTGGCTGTACCTGCTCTCTGTCAGTTGGATCACTTGGGTTTTTCGCCACTGATCATAAAGTATGTTAGTTTCCTTTTCTTAGCCCCTCTTTTGTTTATTTGGGGTTGGGGGATGGCTACTACTCACTCTGCTGTAAAGCTACAAAAGGAAGAAGTTTGATGTTGGTTAAGGTGGCTAATGGTCATAAGGTGGTCACTTTGTTTGATGGTATTTCTAATTGAGCCGACCCCGCCTCTGGTACTTGGATTTTTAGAAGACTGCTAGTCAAGAGTAAGGTCGTTGGCTGAAGTCCTGTATTAGTTCACACAGGGTTGTATTAAATTTTTGGTAGGAAGCAGAAGTTAAGCTACAAATAAATAGGATAACTAAAGCAGACTTGGCTAAAGCCAAAGATTGATTTCCTAACTGGCATATATACAAACTGGAAAATTGTGAAAAACATCTACTCACCAACTGTGTGGCTCATGGGCTCTCTTCTTTGGGTTTCAGTGTTCTTCCTGATAAAAGTAGTTACGTTATTCATACATAGTTACTAAGTATTCATACCTTTCCCTGTATTTCTCACTATAAATAATTCTACAGCATGAATTACTTTGTCTTTGACTTAATGTTTCATAACATTTGAGTGTTTAATTTGTGCTGATTTATTGTTCTCTCTTATTTTTCAGAATGGACTGCTGAATTATGAAGTATTTCAGACCCAGTAGCGTAGCATCACTCTGCCACTTACTCCTTTATCTTCTTCTGGTTATTTAAATTGGACTTTTAATATCCTACCAGCTGCTCTTCGGACACACATGGTGCATTGTTGCCATTCCCTGGATTGCATTTTTGAAACACAGATTCTTAGTAACCTTCAGCAAACAAAGGGACAACCTCCAGGATCTGTATACCAGGAGGGAGTCATCCTGACTGCCCTCTAGCTTTTGCTGGGTCTGGATTTGAATTCTACCATGGAGCCTCGCATGGAGTCCTGTTTGGCACAGGTTTTACAGAAGGATGTGGGGAAACGACTGCAGGTTGGCCAAGAACTTATAGATTATTTCTCAGACAAACAGAAGTCAGCTGACCTTGAACATGACCAGACCATGTTAGATAAACTTGTGGATGGACTTGCTACCTCCTGGGTGAATTCTAGCAACTACAAGGTAAGGTATGCTTTCAAAGGCACTATTGGAGATGGCTGAGCTACCTTGGTAGACCAAAATTCGTCCTTAAAAAAAAGTCCTGTGTGAGTAGTCACCATACCTTCTTGGCTTCCAGTAAAACAGAATTAGATAGGTTGTGGCTTTGGGGATTTTTATTGGAGAGCAAGTAGAGTTTTCTTTGCTCTTTTGTTGAGGTTAATAAAATAAGGTTATTATTCTTCAGCATTTTGAGAGAAGACAATGTGATAAAGGAAAATCCTGTGCTGCAAAGTTGACAAGTGTTTGCAGTCTTGAAGTTAAAGTGTCTGTTGTGTCTCTTAGCAAATGGGTTCTGAGAAAGAATGTCTTCGTGAGTGGCTCTTCACTAATGACAAGTGTCTTCATTGAATTTCTGTTAGGAATGGAGTTGGTAATAGGATATGTAATGTTTCACCTTTAGGTCACTGTTTCAAAGTTCCAGGTCTTCTGTGACCTGTGTGTAAATTGGTCTGGAGGATATCCTTCACCTTCAGCTTCCGGAGACCTTCATGTGCTCTTAGGGAGTGGGGTCCTGTGGCTCAAGTGTATTGTGAAGGTTGGCCGTTGTATCATTCAAGGACTGAGCTCTCATGAGTAAAGATCAGACTGGCTTTCAGATAAGAAGAGGTAATGTTCTATGCCCCTGGCCCTCAACACACATACTTTTCTGTTAGTATTCTAAGAGGGTGGCCACTTTGGACCAAGGTTGAGGTGAAATGAGGAGTGGAAAGTTTGCATGCCTGTTAACAGGTGCTATAGGTATTAGGAAAGAGGCTGACAGAATCTCTTGTGCATTTTTTCTTCATCTAGTCTTCTGAGATTGATTGGAATTTTGAAGCTGGTGCTTACAGTATTACTTCGTTTGCTGTAGTAAGGGCTATCTTGTTCAAATGCATTAAACCTTGGTCTCAACTAGAGTGAGCACACTTTATGTTAGTTAAGTATGTTACCTAAGGCCGTAATTTTTACTTACAATGTGGTGATAACATTTATTCTGTCTTTGAAAGCTGAACCAAAATGTCTGTTTCATTCATTTAAAAGATGCTTTTTATGTGCCAGGCATTAGTGTAAGATGGTGGGGTACAGAAATGAGAGATGATAATCTTACTGTTAAACTTTTTTAAATTTTATCGTTGTTAAATTTTTGAGGGTTATGAAGTCATCTTGTCTGTCTGAAATACAATTCCACCACTTTCATATATTAGGATCCTTCTCGCTGAGAGTAACCAATTATTGTGAATTAATTGGCTTAAAAGTTAAACTATAAAGAAATTTAGAATCCCTGGTAAGCTCAGTAATAGTTAAGATGATGTCTAGGGAAGAAGTGTGTCATGTTGTGTCTCTTACGTGGGAGAAAACCTTCTTAGGTGTTCCCCTAAGCAGTTTTTTTTTACACCATGTTGGCCAGAATGGCTTTGCATGCCCACTCCAGCATTGCTAGAAAATGGAATGCATGTCAGTAATTGGTTTCAATCCTACTAGTGTTAAGAAGAGGTCAAGCTTCCTTGAATGAAGCATGTGGCCATGTGAGGATACTTGAACAGTATCAGGTTACTGTTAGGAAGGAAGAGGTTGGGTGTGGGATTGGGGTAACATGTATGTTAGATAAGTAATCTATATGGCCTGCTATGGTGCATGAGCTTTCTTTTTGTAAATTTTATAGTTATAATTTATTTTGTAATAGCTATGTGTATATTATAACATATAACATAATTATGTAATATAACAAATATATTTTGTGATTTTTCTTGCTATTGAGAATATACCAATTCAACAATTTCTGCATGCATAATTTAGTGACATTGACTATGTTCTTCAAGTTGTACAGCCATTCCTACCTTCCTTTTCTGAATTGTTCTTCCCTCACTGATAGAAACTCAGTGCCCCCCAAGGTTGCTGTCTAAGTTTTAGACTTATTGTCAATTTGATCCCTTATAGATAGTTCTTAAAAGAACATAATGCTCAGTGAAGACATTTTTATGAGTTTATAAGCTCAACTATTGTTTGCTTTTAAGAAGGCTTCAAGGGATGGCTTTCGTTTCAAGTTTAAGATCATCTCAGCAGTAGTTTCAAGAGTTCATTCGGTGTCCCTGGCTCCATAAAGTCTGGATTCCATTAAAATTTGAAATTCTGTTCTACATTTTCCCCTCTTTGATCACGATTCTGCTGTAGAATCTTTGGTCAAAATGTTTGGTAATGGTAGCTCGGCATGATCTGGTTCTTTCAGTCTCATGGCAGAGGAGGCAGTTATTCTTGGAGGCAGTTAGCCATGCATTCCATCTCTTTCTCCTATTCCTGACTCTCCTTTTTCTGTTGTTCTAGGCAAGTGATACCAACTACTGTGCCTTAGATGGCTGTTGCAAGTGTTTGAGACCATAGAACCTGTGCAACAAACTAGGAGGCAGAACAAAAGTAGTGAACACAGTATTAAGCTAACTACAGAGATGTCCCATGAAACCATGACCCTAACTCTCCAAACCAGTGAACCAAATTCCATGTGGTGTTTGTTGCATGTAAAGCCTCAGCAGCTTTTTTTTTTTTTTTTTTGTAGGTGTATCTGACACACAGCTTTTGCCAATTCAACTTTTCACAGGTGTGTAACTCATTAACAGCAGTTATATTAATTGACTGCTCAGCCCTACCTGTGTGAGCTTTCTTAACCTCTCCAAGGTTCAATTTCCTCAGCCTGCAGTGGGGATAATTGAGTTATTGTGAGCATTAAATGAGAGAGTGCATGTATATTTATCACATGTCTGCCCCATAGCAAGCACTCGAATGTTAGCAGTCTTTATCAAGACATGGTTCTTGTCTTCAAAGAACTCATAGTCTGTGGATGGGAAACTGATAAATATCAAATCGTTATAATACACTATAAACCAAACCAGCTCCCTGTTCTTGAGTCAGTTCTGACTCGTAGCAACCCTATAGGATAGGGTAGAAATGCCTTATAATAAGGTTTCTAAGTCTGAGTATCTTTATGAAGCAGACTGCCATGTCTTTCTCCTGTGAAGTAGCTGGTGAGTTTAAACTACTGACTTTTGGGTTAGCAGCCAGGCAGTAAGCCACTGTACCACCAAGACTCCTTACAGTACAGTGAATTGTTTCCAATAATAGAACCAAAAAAAAAAAAAAAAAAACCTGTCAAATTGGGTGTGACTCATAGAGGTCAGAGTAGAACTGCCCATAGAGTTTTCAAGGACTGCCTGGTGGTTTTGAACTGCCGACCTTTTGGTTAGCAGATGTGGCACTTAACCCACTACATCACCAGCATTTCCGGAATAATAGCGTAGAGACACACAGAATTCTATGGGAAGACAGAAGAGGAAAGTAGTATCACTGCCTGGAGGAAGTCAGGCTTTTAAAGATTGGGTAGGAGCTTTTCTGGAAAAGCGTTTGCAGGGTCGCAAAGGAGTGAAAGGTGAAGATTTTACCTTTAGGTGGAGTAGTTCCTAAGCACAGGCAGTACTGTGTGCAAGAAAGTCAGGAAGACAGTGTTTGTTACTGCACTTAACCAGGGCCCTCTCAGCCCCAGCCATGCAGAGCTGGATCAGAGCTTCTAAGTTAGACACTTTTTTTTTAATATTATGATTAAGTGAAAGTATACAGTCCAAATCAATTTTGCTTGCCTGCCTACCTGCAGCTCCATTGACTCTCCTCAATCTGTGACGGCACACTCCTCCTTTTCACTCTTCTAGTATCTTTGTAGTGAGCACCTGTCCCTTCCTCTCATATCTGGAAAGAAACCAGTAGGACAACCTGCTGTAAGTGTATAAACCATAAAGTACACAGACCACATGCTCACACTGTGTGTGACACGTATTTCCCAACCCCAGCTACCTAGAGCTAGGTCATAGCTCATACATTATGAGGGCATCTTTCAAACTGCCAAAGAGACCGATGCCCACCACTGCTAGCTCTCACTGTTACTGAACCCAAACCAAACCAAATCTAGTGCCATTGAGTCAGTTATTTGACCCTGTAGGACAAAGTAGAACTGCCATATAGAGTTTCCACGGAGTAGCTGGTGGATTTGAACTGCTGACATCTTGGTTGGCAGCTGTAGCACATAACTACTACACCACCAGGGTTTCCACTGTCTCTGAGAGTGTGTTAATTTGCTATAATGACTCACAAAATACACAGAGAGTCCATACTCAACTACCCATTATTATAACCCAAAAGAGTTAAAACGAAGAGCTGCACAGAGTGACATCTTTGAGGGGTCAGAGTGTAAATTGTCATGCCACAAAGAGGGATGTGCCACCTCTCTCTTGTGTGTGGTCTCCAACCAGGCAGCCCATCTGAGCCCCCTTGTTTAGGGTGCTTCTTGCCATTCGTTTGTGGCCATGATAGATGATACCATGCTTTGAGAAGCTTAGTCAGCACTGGGTCCCCATGTGGTCCGTCTTGGTCTGGTTCGGCCCCATTCATTACCCTCAGATGTTAGTACAGCTGAAAAGAACTGAAAGGAAGGCCAGTGGCTTTATGCAAGGTGATTGTACCCTGTAAAGCTGTTAACTTGCTTGTAACCATGAGTAAGTCACTTAACCTGTCTGCAGGGCTGTTGTTAGACTACCTGAAGCTGTATGTAATACATGACTTGATATAGATGGTTTTATAGTCATGTGCCATGTCTTCGGCTTCTCATCCCACACAGTACTGAGCATTCCTGCTGCTTTGTGAGCTCTCCAAGTGTGACAGTCTGCCTTGTTCACACTTGGGGCTTCAAGCGTGGAACACGTTAGGTGCTCTACAAACACTGGTGACATGAGTAAACTCAGGACCTCAGAGACTGCTTTAGCAGATATTTGCTGGTTGCTTACCCAAATCTGGAAACTTAACTGTTAAAAACTCTCCCTATTATTAAAAATAGTCATCTCATTCAGAACGTAAGGTACATTGTAGGTTTTATTTGACAGGTTTTACATAACATGGATTGAAGAGATTAGCTTTAATTTAAATAAAAGTTTGGATCATGGCTTCTTTTTTTAAGACATAAAATGAATATTTATTTAGAATGAGAAATCACAACAAATTATAAATTTAAAAAACCTGAAAAATATCACAAAATCCAGAAAGTAATGTTTTATAATAAACTTGGTGGTGCAGTTAGTGAATACTTTTTTTAAAAAGTTGTGTTGAAATATATAAACAAAACATTTTCTGTTTACACTGTTTCCACATGTTCAATTCAGTGACAATTACTGATGTTGCTTATGTTGTACAGCAAAGTTTTTCCATCATCCTTAACAGAAACTCAGTGCGTCTTACGTAGTAACTCTCCGTTTCCCTCTTCTGCGTGACACTGGTAATTGTTAATAAACTTGGTTCCATTTGCCTGTTCTAGATCATACAGCATTTGTCCTTTTGTGTCTGACTTACTTTATTCAGCATGATGTTTTCAAGATTTATCTGTCTTGAAGCATATATCATTACTTCATTTTCGTTATGGCTGAATAATGAAACCATTGTATGTATGTATAGGTATATATATGTATGTACACACACACACACACACACATACCCCACCCCACATTTTGTTTATCTGTTTATCTGTGGATGGAAAGTAGAGTTGATTCCCTCTTTTGGCTATTGTAAACAATTCTGCAGTGAACACCAGTATATAAGTATTTGAGTTCCTGCTTTCAATTCTTTTGTCTAGATACCTAGGATTGGAAATGCTGGGTCATATAGTAGTTCTATATACAACTTTTTGAAGGACCATCATACGTTTTTCACAGTAGTTGCATCATTTTGCAATCCCCAGAGGTGATGAGGGTTCCAGTGTCTCTGTATCCTTGCCATCACGTACTATTTTTAGATAGTAGCTGTCCTAGTGGGGTTAAGTAGCATCTCATTGTACATATAAATATATATATTTATATTTGCTTTTAGAAATCAGCTTTACTGAGGTAGAGATAGACTGCATGCAGTAAAATGTACCTACCTTAATTGTACACTTTGATGAATGTTTAGAAATTATAAAATCACCAACATAATCGAGATAATAAACATTTGTCACTCCAAAAAGTACTCTTGTGGGCCATCCCACTTTATCCTAGCTCCAGCTCCGGACAGCCACTGGTTGGTTTTCTTTCCCTAGTTGTTGTTCCCGGGTGCTGTCTAGTCAGTTCTGACTCAGTGACTGTGTGTGCAGTGGAAGGTTATATTGTTGGATTTTATGCCATCCTCATAATCGTTGCTATGTTTGAGCCCATCATGGCAGTCACTGTGTCAGTCCATCGTGTTGAGGGTCGTCTTCTTTTCACTGACCCTCTACTTAACCAAACACGATGACCTTCTCCAGGGACTGATTCCCTCCTGATAACGTGTCTAATGTATGTAAAGTGAAGTCTTACCATCCTTGCTTTTAGGGAGCACTCTGCGCTGTACTTCTTCCAGGATGGATGTGTTCTTCCTTCTGGCAGTCTGTGGTATATCCATTATTCCTTGTCAGTACCGTAGTTCACTAAAGCCTGTCACTAGGGTCCCTGGTAGCACATGGTTAAAGCGTTCAGCTGCTAACCGATCCACCAGCTTCTTGAAAACCTTGTAGGGCAATTCTCCTGTGTCCTGTAAGGTCTCTGGAAGTTGAGTTAACTCCTTGGCAGTAAGTTTTAAAGTTTAATATAAATGGAATCATGTGGTATATACTCTTGTGTCTGGCTTCTTTTGGCACAGCTAATTTTGGTATTTACATTTCCCTCATGATTATTGAAGTTCGTTATCTCATCATGTTTACTGACAATTTCATTATATCTTTTGGGAGGTGCTTGTTAAAAATCTTGTACATCTTTTTTAATTGGGTTGTTTGCATTTTTCTTACTAATTTATGGAAGTCCTTTGGATATTCTGGATATTAGTTCTTCAGTAAAGTATCTGTACTGCATGTGTCTTTACCTGCTCTATGCCTTACTTTTTCAGTCTCCAGATGTGCATTTTGATAATGCAGTGTACTTCATTTTAATGTAGTCCAAAATTTTTATTCTTTATGGTAAGTGCTTTGAGTGTTAAGTTGAAGAAATCTTTGTCTATGCAAGGTCCTGAAGATATTTTTGCATGCTTTTCTTCTGTAAAGTGTCATTCCATTTATATTTAGGTCTCCATCTGGAATTGCTTTTTTTCCCTTATCATTTAAATTTTTTAAAAATCTGTTTTGGTAAAAATGTATGCAGTCAACCATAATCAATTCGGCAGCCTCTCTTGTATAATTCAGTGACAGCAATTAATTAACGTTCTTCAAGTTGCTTAGTCATTCTAACTGTTCCTCTCTAGATTATTCCTGTACCATTAATATAAACTCATTGCCACCTCTGCTGCTTTTCTGACTTTTCAAGTTGCTGTTGTCAATTTGATTCTATATAGATAATCCTTTAATAGAGTACAAGGCTTAAGGTAGACGTCTTTACTAGTTAAACTATTGTTTGTTTTAAAGAAGACTTCAGAATATATTTTTGGTGTAAGTTTTAAAGATTATTTTAATAGTAGTTGTGGGGGTTTATCTGGCCTTAGAAATCTGGAAACTGTGGATTCCATGAAATTTTGAAATTCTTTTCTTTTCTTTATGGATTTACTTCACATTTCCCTAGTGACTAATGAGGATGATGGTTTTTTCATGTATGTGTTAGAAATAGATATTTTTTTTCTGGAGAAGTGTCTATTCAGTCCTTTGCCCATTTGAAAAAAATTGGTTTTGAATGAAAATACACAGCAAAGGATACACCATTGTAACAAGTTCTACATGTACAATTCAGTGACATTGTTTATATTCCTCACAACTTGTAACCATTTTTGCTGTCCTTTTCCAAATTATTTTATCATCTTTGTCCATTTTTTAATTGTCTGTCCTTTTGTTGTAGAGTAGTAAAAGTTCTTTATATATTTATGTAAGTTCTTTACATAGTCTTTATATTAGGCCTTTATCAGATACATGGTTCCCAGGTATTTTGTCCCCTCACTAGTCCTTTAGTGCACAAGAGTTTTTAATTTTGATGAAACTCAACTTACCTATTTTTTTTCTTTTGTTAGTTGTATTTTTGGTATCCTATGTAAGACTTTATTACTGAAAAAACTCAGTGCCATCTGACTGATTCCAACTTGTAAGCGACCTATAGGACAGAGTAGAACTGCCCCATAGGGTTTCCAAGGAGTGTCTGGTGCCAACCTTCTGGTTATCAGCTGTAGCACTTAAACCCTATACCACCAGGGTTTCTGCTGCTGAAGAGTAGGTCCCAAACCTTACTCCTGTCTTTCGTTCTAAGAGTTTTATGGTTTTAGTGCATACATTTAGGTCATTGATCCATTTTGAGTTAATTTTTGTATATGGTATGAAGTATTGGTCCAACTTCATTCTTTTTCATGTGGAGATTTTCTTCTTTATGGTTAATATTTGGATTCATGGGTTAGAAAAACCTTAAAATCAAAGTAAGTTACATTGTTAATTTTTCTGTGTTTGACAGTATGTTTTTAAATTAGAAAGTTTGAATGCTCCTACCTTGTTTGTCTTTTTCCATATCCTTTTGGCTTTTCAGGGCTCTTGTCAACTTCACATAAATTTGAACACTGGCTTTTCCACATCTGCAGTGGAATTTGATAGAGATTGCATTGGATTGAAGCTTGGCTTATTGAATTTTTCACTGTACTTGAGATGAACAAATTTATCTTTAAATAATACATATATTGTTTTGTAACATTGATTGCCAACCCCACTACGTGTCAGCACTCTCCCCTTCTTGACCTTGTGTTTCCCAGTGTCAGCTTTCATGTCCCCTCTTGCCTTCTTGTCCTTGCCCCTGGGCTCAGGTGCCTATTTAGTCTGCTTTGGCCTGTCTAATCTTTGATTGAATGGTGAACCCTCAGAAGTGACTTCAGTAGTAAGTTAAAAGGGGATTTGGGGGCTGTGTTCTCAGGGCTTCTTCAGTCTCTGTCAGATTAGTAAATCTATTTTTTTAAATTTGTGAATGAGAAGTTTGTTCTACATTCTTCTTTCTT
Source organism: Heterohyrax brucei (assembly GCA_028571685.1). Taxonomy (NCBI): domain Eukaryota; kingdom Metazoa; phylum Chordata; class Mammalia; order Hyracoidea; family Procaviidae; genus Heterohyrax; species Heterohyrax brucei. The sequence continues at coordinate 18,608,533 of CM053146.1, forward strand.
TCTCTCCAGGACCCTCTATTGTGAACCCTGTGAGAGCAGTTGGTGGTGGTAGTCAGGCACCATCTGGTTGTACTGGACTCAGTCTGGTGGAGGCGATCCGTTAGTCCTTTGGATTAATCTTTACTTGTATCTTTGACTTTCTTCTTTCTGCTGTGCTCTTGATGAGTGAGAACAGTGGAGTATCTCAGATGGCTACAACAGGCCTTTAAGACCCCAGATGCTACTTACAAAAGCAGGATGTAGAACGTTTTCTTTATAAGTTATGTTTTGCTAGTTGAACTAGATGTTTCTGGAGACCCTGGTCCTCAGAGCCCTCAGCCCAGTAATTTGATCCCTCAGGGAGTTTGGGTGTGTCTATGGCACTTGCATGACTCTGCCTTGGACAGGTTGTGCTGGCTTCCCCAGTATTGTTTTACTGTCTTACAGTGACAGTCTTACTGTCACTTTTACCAGACTTGCCACATGTTTATTGTCCGTTCAGTGTTTTTCTTTCCCACCATTCCCCTCCCTTGTAACTGTGAAAGATTAGTTTCTTTTTCTGTGTAAACCTTTGCAGGAGTCTTTTATCATAGTGGTCTTGTAAAGTATTTGTCCTTTTGTGATTGAATTATGTTACTCAGAATAATACCCTCTGTTGTGGATTGAATTATGTCCCCCAAAAATGTGTGTAGCAATTTGGCTGGGCCCCAGTGCTGTGTGATGGTCCCTCATGCTGTGAACCCTGCCTCTCTGTGATGTTAATGAGGGAGGGTGGGCAGCGGTGGCAGAGCAGGACTGTGTGTAAGAATGTACTGTGCCTTGAAGCAGTCTCTTGAGATCTCAAAGAAGCTAGCAGAGAGGTTTGGGGACCTCATACCACCAAGGAAACATCCTGGGAGCAGAGGCACATCTTGGGAATAGAATGACGTAAAACAGGCAGAGACATACCAGTCTGAGAGTCCAGCGAAGTTTATTCAAAAAGAAAGAAAATGGGGTCTGAAGCGAGATGTAGTTCAGCCCACCTACCAGCTGGTGGGGACAATTCTTATAGTTTTAAAGTTCCATTGAAGAAGTGAGGGGTGACTGATGGCAAAACTTATTTATGGTTTTATGGTTAGGTGCCTGTGAGCCATACGTACTGGGTTGTTTTCAGCTAATGGCGGGGTCTGATCATTGGTTAAGGGTGCCTCCCTCAATTCCAGGGACTGAGTTCCCACAACTTGTCCTTTGTAAAGGACCCAGGGGTCCCTGCACCTCAGAAGCTCTCATTCCAGGTGAAGATTGACAGCAAAGACCTTCCTCCAGAGCCAGCAGAGATAGCCGTCCCCTGGAGCTGACATTGTGAGCTGGGCTTTTAGCCTACTGGACTGTGACAGAATGGAATTTCTCTTTTCAGAGCCATCCACTTGTGGTATTTCTGTTAAAGCAGCACTAGGTGACTAAGACACCTCCATATTCATCCATGTTTTGCGATGCTTAACAGTTTCATGATTGTTCTTTATTGTTGCTTAGTGTTCCATTGCATGTGTGTATTATTGTTGATCTGGTCGTCTGTTGATGGACACCTTAACTGTTTCCATATTTTTGCTATTGTGAATAATGCTGCAGTGAACATGTGTGTGCATGTGTCTATTCATATGATGGCTGTTTTCCTAGGAGTGAGATTGCTGAACCATATGATATTTCTATTTATAGCTTTTTAAGGAAGCATTTTTTTTCAAAATGCTAGTACCATTTTACATCCCCGTGAGCAGTGCATTAGAGTTCCAGTCTCCTCGCAGCCTCTCCTACATTAGTTATTTTGGGTGTTTTTGATTTGTCTCAGTAATGGGGGTGGGGTAGAGTGGGGTCCGATCCAAGATGGTATCTCACTGTGGTTTTGATTTACATTTCTCTAGTGATTGGTGATGGTGAACATTTCCTCAGGTTTCTGTTAGCTATTTGAATGTCTTCTTTAGAGAAGTGTATTTATGTAATTTGCCTATTTTTTAATTGGACTATTTGGGTTGGACTGTTTGTTTGGTTTTAGAGGTGTTGGATTTTCCTGTAGATTTTAGAGATTAGGCTTTTGTTGGACTTGTCATAACCAAAATTTTGTTCTTAATCTGTAGATTTTCTTTTTACTCTTTCAGAGAAATCTTTTGATAAGCATAAGTGTTTGATTTTTAGAAGATCCTAGTTATCTATCTTCTGGAGTTTGTATCTTGTTAATGGCATATATCAGGGCCTCTCTTGTTGACACAACTTTTTGTCTGTAATCTTTATGGTTTTGGGTTTTATATTTAGATCTTGGATCCATTTTGAGTTAGGTTTTTAATTTTTATAATTTTTTAAAACTAAGGACTGAAAAAATAATGAATGGAAAAAGGGCAAGTAATTTTCGCCCTCCCAAACTATTTTATGTGTATGTTGTTATTCGTTGTTTGAACAAGGGAGTGGAGATGAATGCCAGCGTGATGTCTTATTTTTTAAAATACTCTTCAGCTAGGGCTTAACTCATTTTGCATTTCACTGTTATTTAACAGGGTAAGAAAATTTGTATTTGATATTAATTGTAGTTTAATAGCTATTATTTGTTGATTGCTTATATGTACCAGGTATTTCATCTGTCATATCTCATATTAATCCTCATAACACCCCTTTAGACGAGTTACCAAGTCAAACCTGGTACCGTCGAGTTGATTCCATTTGTTTTATTTCTGTTAAAGCCGTTATAGAGTGAAAGTAGCCACAGGCAATACATAAATGAGTGGGTGTTGCTCTGCTCCAGTAAAACTTTATTTAGGAAAACAGATGGAGAGCTAATTTGGTCCACGGAGTACAGTTTGTCAACACTGCACTAGAACATTGAACATTTACTGTAGACCACTTGCGTAAACACTTTTTCGGTAATACTGGGAGCAGTTAGTGATTCACCTAAGAATACAGCTTAATTTTAATGTAATTTGGGAATGAAAGGAGCATTAGTTTAGGTGAAGTGGGATATCTACCATTTACCGTGAGCTGACTGTGGATTTTGTTGGATAGTAGAAGTTATCTTGTGGATTGAATAATTGGCTATTTAAATAATGCCCTCATGCATGTAGAACACAACCAGGGTTATACCATGGTAGTGCTGGTCAGCCTAATAGGACTTACTAAGTATCTACTAAGTAGTCCAAACAGCCCTGGTACACAGCAGTTACGGGCTCAGCTGCTAATAAAGTCAGCAGTTCAAATCCACTCTGGAAGTCCTTGTCTTGTAGGGTCACTGTGAGTTGGAAAGTGACTCTATGGCAGTGAGTTTGGAATTAGTCCACTGGGTGGTACAAATGAACAACGTACTTAACTACTCAGTCCGATAAGAAGTGGCTTAGTGGAAAGACCTTGTGACCTACTTTTGAAAAACTAGCCATTGAAAGCTCTGTGGGGCCCAGTTCTGCTCTGACACACATGTGGTGGCCACTGCTGAAGCTGAGTTGATGGTAACTGGCTTTTTAAGTGGTCCACATTGCCATTATGACCACAGGGGACATAGAAGGAGACAGGAGAGCCTATTCCTATTCATGAGACTTCTTTTCTAGATTATGCAAATACTAAAAATAAAATTAACAACCAAAATTTTTGCATGTGGCTGTTCTCATTGATTTGGGCTACTTTTCCCTTTTTACCTGGTTAAAAGTGGAGGAAAGGCAAAGATGGTGGGGTAGCTTCCCTCATGTACCTGCAACCACTTGTTTTCTTCTAGTCTTCACATAAGGTAAGAGTAATCTGAGCTGAAGAGGCTGTGTGGCCTGTGGCAGCTGGAGGGAATTGAGGGCCTCTTCCCAAATAGTAAAATAAGAAGGGGTCTCACATGGCTGCATGAGTGCAAGCATGTGTGCATTTTATGAGCGCTGTGGAAGCAAAGCATCTTAGTGGTTGACCAGGTATTTTTGGTCATTAGAGGTCCATGGATTCTTATCTGCAATTCCAAAGTGCAAAACACAGTGAAAAACTTAACTTTTCTTTGCAATTCATTTGTCGACAAAAGCAGACTTGATTTCCAGTGAACTGACATGAAGCTATTTGTAGTCTTTATTTATTTGCCTAGGGCATGTTTTCAGTCCAGTGTAGTAGTATTGATATGTGTGATTCTGTTCAAGGGTTTATAGTACATATAGTTATGTACTATTCCACCTCCACATCTGGTCTCAAGAATTTTGTGTAAGTAATGTAAACCTGTACTTAATATTACAGAATAATAATGATAGCCCATGGTTATGAGCTATTTGCTATGTTGTTGTGCTAAGTATAGGCATATCTTGGAGATAGATGTTGTGGTTCAGTTCAGACCACCTCAGTAAAGCAAGTATTGCAGTGAAACAAGTCACACAGTTTTTTTTGGTTTTCTAGTGTGTGTAAAAGTTATGTTTGCACTACTCTGTTAAGTGTGCCACAGTACTATGTCAACAGAACAGTGTACATACCTTAATTAAAAACTGCTTTATTACTAAAAAATGCAGACCATCATCGGAGCCTTCACTGGGTTGTAATCTTTCTGCTGTTGGAGGTTCTGGCCTCACTATTGACGGCTGCTTACTGAGCAAAGTGGGTAGCTGCTAAAGTGCGGGGTGGCTGTGGCAGTTTCTTAAAATATAGCAATGAAGTGTGCTGTATCCATTGATTCTTCCCTTTATAAGAGATTTATCTGTAGCATGCAGTGCTGTCTGATAGTATTTTACACACAGTAGAACTACTTTCAAAATTGAAGTCATCCTCTCAGATCCTGCTGCTGCCTTGTCAACTCTGTTGATGTAATATTCTGAATCCTTTGTTGTCATTTCAACAATGTTCATAGCATCTTTACCAGGAATAAATTCTATCTGAAGAAACCACTGTCTTCGCTCATTCATAAGAAGCAACTTCTTGTCCTTTAAATTTTATCATGAAATTTCAGCCTTTTAATCACATCTTCATGCTCCATTTCAAGTTCTTTGCTATTTCTCCAACATTTGCAGTTATTTCCTCTACTGACACCTTGAGCCCTTCTAAGTCATGCATGAGGGCTGAAATCAGCTTCTTCCAAAGTCCTGTAAGTGTTGATATTTTCACGTCTTCTCATGAATCACAAATGTTCTTAATGTCATCTAGAATGGTGAGTTGTTTCCGGAAGGGTTTCACAGATCCATCACGGAATGACTGCCTGTGGCAAGTAGGAAGCCAAAAACCAAACTTGTTGCTGCTGAGTCGATTGCAACTCACAGGACAGAGTATAATTGCTCCATGTGATGCCCAAGGAGCACCTGGTGGATTTGAATTGCTGCCAGAGTTTCCATGGGTATAGCTCTGCAAAATAAGTTTCTTAAATAAGAATATTTGAAAGCAGAAATTACTCATTGATTCATGGACTGTAGAATGGATGTTGTGTTAGCAAGAATGAAAATGACATTAATCTCCTTGGACATCTCCGTCAGAGCTCTTTGGTGACCAAATACACTGTCACTGAATGGGCAGTGATATTTTGAAAGCTATCTTTGTTCTGAGTGGTAGCTTTCAACAGTGGGCTTAAAATAACTCAGTAGGCCATCTTGTAAACTGATGTGCTGTTATCCAGGCTTTTTCCATTTATGGAGCAGCAGAAGAGTAGATTTAGCATAATTCTTAAGGGCCTTAGGAGTATCAGAATGGTGAATGAACATTTGGGTTCAACTTAAAGTCATCAGCTTCATTAGCCCCTAACCTGAGTCAGCCTATCCTTTGAAGCTTTGAAGCCAGGCAATGACTTCTCTCCAACTATGGAAGCCCTAGATGGCATCTTTTCCAAGATAAGACTGTTTCATCTGCATTGAAAATCTGTTGTTTAGGGTAGCTAACTGCATCAGTTGTCTTAGCTAGATCTTCCGGATAATTTGCTACAGCTTCTCCATCAGCATTTGCTGCTAACCTTGTTCTTTTGTGTATAGAATCAGCTGCTTAAACTTCATAAGCCACATTCTTCTGGATTGAGACTTCTTGTGCAGATACCTCACCTCTCTCAGCCTTCACAGAACTGAAAGAGTTACAGCCTTTTTTTTTTTTTTTTTTTTTAATTAGGCTTTGGCTTAGGGAACGTAATGGCTGATTTAATCTTCTACCCAGACCACTACAATTTTCTTTGTTTCAGCATAAGGCTGTTTTGCTTGGTTATCATGTGTGTGTTCACTGAAGTGGCAGTTTTAATTGCTTTTAAGAGCTTTTCCCTTGTGTCTTAGACTGGTTCTCTAGGAAGGGAAAACCAGTAATGCATATAAATATAAATAGAGATCTGTATAAAGTAAACAGCTCACATACTTGTAGAAGCTGAAATGTTCCAAGTCCCACATTGGAATACAAGCCTCACACAGCTGTGGGAGCTGGTGAACCCAAGGTCAGCAGGTCAGAGATTCGAGTTCCTGCTCACAGGCTAGGAAGATCTATGAACCCCAAGATGTGAGCAAGACTGCAAGGTTTCTGCTGATTCACAGAGCTGCAGGGGCTGGTAATCTCAGGATGAGCTGGTCAGGGAACACGACCTTCACTTAGAGGCTGTGAAGATCTATGAATCCCAAAAGCTGCTAGTTCAAGTCTCAAGAACCAGCCATAAGAAGACAAGCGAGTCGCAGCAGCTGGATCTGCAGTAAGCCAAAACCTTGGCAAGGTACGCCAATAGGATGTAGGTTGGAAGGTGGAGAGATGAAGGCTGAGTAGGCAGTGAGCCACCACAGACCACACCCCTGACAATGTATACAGCTGCAAGACCCTGAGGATCACGGCCCAGCCAAGCTGACACACAGTCTTAACCATTACACTTTGTATTCTGACGTGGCTAGCTGGCGCAGGAGGTACATATAGCTTTTGGCCTGTCTTGGCTTTGACTTGCCATCCCCATTAAGCTTAATCACGTCTAGTTTTTGATTTAAAGTGAGAGAGACAGTGACTCTTTCACTTGAACTTACAGAGGCAATTGTGAGTTTATTAATTGGCCTAATTTCAATATTGTTATGTCTCGGGGAATAGGGAGGCACAAAAAATGGAAGAGAGCCAGGGAAATGACTGGTTGGTGGAATAGTAAAGCACATGCAATATTTATTGATTGAGTCCACCATCTTATATGGATGTGTTTTGTGGCACCCCACAATATTTATAATTGTAACATTAAAAATGACTGATTACAGATCACCATAACAAATACAATCACAATGAAAAGCTTGAAATATTGTGAAGATTACCACAATATGACACAGGGATACAAAACAGGCATGTGCTTTTGGAAAAATGGTGCCGATAGACTTGTCCAGTGTAGGGTTGCCACAAACCTTCTATTACGGCCGGGCCATGGTTCTCAGTATTGTGTAGTCATCCACCAGTTTGTCATTTGATGGTATTTTCCTCTGTATTGTAAATCTTGTTGCTATGACTTAGTAAGGTGTAATAATGGCAGTTATATTGATGAGGTATACAAGATTAGATCGTGTCTTAGCCAATGTTTTTGAGATATGAAAAACAGAAGTGAGCAGAGAGACACGGGAACTTCATACACCAGAAAAGCAGTGCTGGGAGCAGAGCATGTCCTTTGGACCTGAAGTTCTGCACTGAGAAGCTCCCAGACCAAGGGAAGACTGATGACAAGGACCCCTAGAGCCAGTGCCCTCAAATCAAACTTGTGGTGTATTGGACTGTGAGAGAATAAACTTGTCTTTGTTAAAGCCATTCACTTGTGGTATTTCAGTTATAGCAGTACTAGATGACTAAGACAGCACAGTATCTGCTATGCTGAGTAGAGTGAAATGAAATAAAAAGAGATATAAGCCTGTGTTAAACTAGTTTCTCTGGTGGTACAGTGGTTAAGAGATTGCCTGCTAACCAGAAAGGTTGGCAGTTCTGATCCCAGCTGCTTCTTGGAGGCTGAGTGTTTCTACTCTGTCATACAAGGTCATTGTGAGTTAGAATTGACTAGACCACAATGTTTTGTTTTATTATCAAAATATCAGTATTTGTATGAGTATAATGGCACTGTTTCCATTTTTTAAAAAATATCAAATCTGAATCATTTGTTTACTGATGTGCCTACAGAGCTGTTGGCTGCTTTAACATTTTAAATGTGCATTCACCATGTGCTTTTCCAGTTCAGACTCACTCCTGGGTCTTGCAATGTTATGACTAGGGTGTTGGGAATTCAGCTAAGTGAAGGTGAGTGTCTTACATTTGTTGATTGCTGGTATTTCTGTGGGAGATTCTCTGAGTTTTTGACTGCTCTTGTTGTGTGCTGCTGAGTCTATTCTGACTCATAGTGACTCTGTAGAATAGAGTGGAAGGTGCTCCAGTGGGTGTCCTAGATTGTAATCTTTGAGGGAACATATCACCAGGTCTTTTCTCCCACCGGTTGCTGGTAGGTTCCAGCTGCTGACTCTTTCTTGGTTGAACACTTAACCATTGGCGACCATTGCACTTTCTTGCTACTGCGTGGAGATTTCCTGAATTAGTGGGGCAAGGAGTATGTTAAGTAAATTAAGAGGAGGATATGCTAGAGACATGGGGGAAAGAAGAGAGCCAAGCTTAACTTATAGCCCTCCCCTGGATCTGGGCTGCTTTCTTGTCTCAGAGAGTACCTTGTCTACAACTCCATCTTTTCTGTTGAGGTTCAGATCTGTTCTCTCAGGGCCAGGCTTTTTCAGTCAGTTGCTATATAGTTGATTCTGATGCATGACAACCCCATATTTGTCAGAACTGTGTTCCATAGGGATTTCAATGGGTCATTTTTTGGGAAGTAAATTACCAGGCTTTGCATTTGAAACACCTCTTAGTGCATTTGAACCTCCAGCTTGGGACTAGCAGCTGAGCACATTGCCTTCCCTGACGTTCTTTATTTTAGCCACTTACTCGACAGCACTTGTCTTGGCTATGTTACTTCTTCTCTGCTTGAGAAAAGTATGCCTAGAGCAGGTAGGAGAAAGCCAGTTCTCTTTCCTGTATGCCTTGAGGCTTATATATAATACATCCCAATTCTGGGGGCCACTGCTGGTCTTTTGTTTGGGATCCTGTTCCTTCAGTGTGTAGTGCTTCTTAAAACATGAACAAGAATAATTTAGACTTGCAGGGCCTAAAAGCACAGTTGATGGGCGGGACACAGTGGAAACACTTGTGCATACTCAGGACAGGTACAAACAAGTAGGCCGTTTTCAGTTTTCAGATGCTTGTTAAGCATGGTTCAGGAAAATCTTGTCCTTGCATAGGGAAATACTAGGTAGGGTGTATGCTAAATAAAGTATTAGTGTAATTGAATAGGGGAATGTTTACTCACTGCTTTATTAAGAATTACTTTGGGAAATTTTTTTATAATACAACTGGCATTTAAGTTTTTTCTTTATTACACTAAACTTGCCATTGAGTTGGACAGAGTAGAACTGTCCCATAGGGTTTCTGTGGAGCAGCTGGTAGATTTGAACCTCAGGGCCTCTTGGTTTATAGCTGTAGCTCTGAGTTGCAGCGACACTATAGAACCTTAAAAAAACGTTAGTTCTTTACACAAGTTAACTTCATTTGTATGAAATACACGTTTGTTTATTCTCTGCCCAAGATGCATTGGTGGAGCAAATGATTTACACTTGATTACTAACCTGAAGATTGATAGCTCAACAGTACTGTGAAAAAAAAGTCTGGTGAACTGCTTCCATTAAAGATTACAGCCAGAAAAACCATAGGGAGTACTTTTGCTCTGTAACATGAGGGGTTGCCATGAGTTGGAATCAACTTGATGGTATCAGCATGGATTATACTTCAGTGTAAAGAAATGAGAAATCTTCATAACTGGACATGTAAGCAACATCATGATAAACAGAGAAAAGATTAAGGTGGTGAAGGATTTCATTTTACTGGGATCCACAATCAACACCCATGGAAACAGCAGTCAAGAAATCTTGCAAATCTTCTGCAAAAGACCTCTTTTAAGGTGTTGGAAGGCAAAGCTGTCACCTTGAGGACTGAGGTGCACCAGATCCAAGCCCATGGTGTTTTCGATTGCTTCGTGCATAAGCTGGACAGTGAATAAGGAAGGTGGAAGAATTGAAGCCTTTGAATTATGATGTTGGTGAAGGATATTGAATATACCACGGACTGTCGAAAGAACAAACAAATCTGTCTTTAAAGAAGTAAAACAAGAATGCTCCATAGAAGCAAGGGTGATGAAACTGTGTTGCACATAGTTTGGACGTGTTACCACCAGGAAGCAATCCCTGGAGAAGGACATCTTGCTTGGTAAATAAAAAGGAGGACAACTCTCAAAGAGTTGGATTGATATAGTGGTACAACAGTGGGACTCAAGTATAGCAGCAGTTATGAGGATGGCACAGGGCCAGGCAGTGTTTAGTTTTGTTGTGCATAGAGTTGCCATGAGTCAGATCTGACTTGGCTGAAACAGAATGATGCAGTGCCTACAACAGGGGACTCAAGCATAGCAACAGTTGTGAGATAGCACAGCACCGGGCACTATTTCATTCTGTTGTGCATGGGGTCTTTATGAGCTGGAACTGACTTGCTGGCAGCTAACAGCCACCACCACCACACAATAGAGTGTGTATAAGCTTCAGGTAATTCATTCCCAACCACAGTGTAGTGAGGGAGAGGCTTCAAATCATGCAGCCATTTGACTGTGTAGATGAGCTGTGGAGCCTTGCACTCTATAAAAGTGCGTTTATATGAACACAGAACTGGTCATAGTTGTATCAGTCAGGTAGAGATCCAGATAAACAAAATCAAGAGGAGATATGTATATATTTTATTTTAAGGAGTTGACTCCAATGATTATGAGGACTTGGCAAGTGTGAAATTTTTATGGCAGGCAACTGGCAGAATTTCTGTTACATTTAGGCAGAATTCTTTTTCTTAGGGAGAACTCAATGTTTTGCTCTTAAGGCCATCAACTGATTGAATAAGACCACTCACAATATCAAAAGTAATCTCCTTAAAGTCATCTGATCGTAAATATTTTTAAAGTATTTTATTGTGATTAAGCGAAAGTTGATAATCCTAGTCAATTGGCTGTACAAAACCTCATATGATTATAAATATTAGTCACATTTACAAAGTATCTTCACAGCAACATCCAGACTAGTGATTAACCAAACATTTGGGTACCATAGCCTAGCCAAGTTGACATAAACATATCATAAAAATAAACACCACAGTCGTGAAGAACAAAAGAGACCTTGCATGAGCAGTAATAGAAAAAAAAAAACTTGGATGGGGATATATTAGTGTTGATAGGTGCTGTATTAATTGCTTTAGAAAAGAGGAAAATAGTTTTGCTTCGGTGGAGTTTAGAGTGCTTAGAAATGTTTGGCAAATAAAATAGGAAGATTGTGGTAAAGGAACTGTATGAACATTGTAAAGATTATCACTATATGTTATGGATTGAAGGTATCCTGCAAAAATATGTTTTGAAATCTTAACCGTCCCTCGCACCCGCAGTACGTGTGGATATACTCTCATTGTGGACTATGAATTTCTTTGTTGTGTTAATGAGGACATATCAGTGTAGAATGTATCTTAAGCGATTCATTTTTGAGAAGTAAGTACAAAGAGTAAATTAGACACAGAAGCAGGCAAGAACACAAGGGGTAAGACAGATGTCAGGACATATGAAGACCACCAAGGAACTGAGGAACAGAAACTGAAAAGAGATAAGAAACTTTCTAAAGAGATAAGAAACTTTCTCCAGAGCTAACTCAGAGAGAAAGATTTCCCCTAGAGCTGGTGCCCTGATTTTGGACCTCTAGCTTCAAAACTTTGAAAAAATAAATTTCTGTCGTTAAAGCCACCCACTTGGGGGTATTTCTACTATTGCAGCAATAAGAAACTAAAACTGGATGTATTTGACCTCAGCAATAAGAAACTAAAGCTATATATTTGACCTTCTGCTGTGTGTCAGAAATAATACTAGGTTTTTGTATACATTGTTTTTAGTTCCTAGATGTTAGTTAGCCCTTAAGCTCTTAAAAAAAAAAACCCGCTGCTGTGGAGTCAGGTCCCACTCATAGTAATCCTAGAGGTCAGAGTAGAACTGCCCCATAGAGTTTCTGAGAAGTGCCTGGCAGATTTGAAGTGCTGACCATTTTGGTTAGCAAATGTAGCACGTAACCCACTGCGCCACAAGAGTTTCCATTAGGCTCCTAAAGGTTAATGATAATCCTCGATGGTACAAGTCAGGTAGCATTTGACTGGAATTTGAATAAAAGTCTATAGAATGGCAGTACTTTCAGCTCTGTCATTCTGCCTTTTGGTGATAGGTATAAATTAGTTCTGTAATCACGTTGTTTAGGAATTATGGCAAGAAAAATAAAACATATCTTGGATTTCCTACTGGTTTAATAGTTTAAATTTTTAGTAGAAGGGATAAAAAAAATTTCAGTAGATGAGAGGAACTGTATGCGGTCAAATACATACAGTTTTAGATGTTTGGAAGAACAACAGCAGTTTCTTATTACAGTGACTGGAAACTGATTTGCTGTTCACAGTTGGAAAAAAACATACTGTGTGACCCCACTTTATTAGAAACAAAGATACAAGAAAAGACAAATTTATAGAGAACAATGTTGTTAGTAGTTATTAGGGCAGGAGGGAGTAGTGAGAGATGTTAACAATGATAGAGATACTGCACTGATTAAGGGTAAGGTTACATAGCCCATTATTATAATTGCTGTCAGTAAGTTGTACACCTATAAAAAATTAAATTGGCAAAAGTTGTGTCATATATTTACAACAGTGACCAAAAAAAAGGTGTAGCCACTGAGGCTGATGATGTAGAAACAACAACCTCATGGAATTTTATGTCTTGGTTTGGCGGTTTAGGGTCTTATTACATGGGACATCCCAGTTAATTGTCCTAATAACATCTCTGATACTCTTGCTGTACCTTATAGTTAGATCCAGTCTTGAAAGCTGCAAGCAGCCATCCAAGGCACAATAATTGGTCTTTTCGCCTGAAACAACAGAGGAAAGAGGGTCAGGAAAAGGAAAAAGATATAAAATGTGTGGCTAATTACCTCTATGAACAAGTCCTCTGCCACAGACCAGAAGAACTGAACATTTTGATCAGAAGTTCTAGAAAAGAATCTTTGATCAAAAGGGGAAAAATGCAGAACAGAATTTCACGTTATCTTGGACTTCAGACTTGCTGGAACCATGAACATTGGATTAAGCCCTGAGGTAGTCGTTAAATCTTAAACCAAAAATATCCCCTGAAATCTTCTTAAAACTAAACGGTGATTTGGTTTAACTAGTTAAAAATGTAGGCTTTGAGCATTATGTTCTCTTATGAACTACCTGTATGGGATCAACAATAGTGGTTCAAAAGATTAGTACTTTAGAGGACAGCAAGTTTATGTTAGTACAAGAAGAAAAACTCAAAAAGGGGTGAAATGGTTACACAGCGCAAAGAATATAATCAGTGCCACTAAATAGTACATGTACAAGTGAATTGGTATGTATTTTCCTGTGTAAATTCTCAACAACAGCAAAGTAAATAAAATTATATACGTATGTATTGAATATATTGAATATAATAATACTCAGAGAACTTTTTGTGGAGAAAAGCAAGCAGACAAACAAAAACACTATAAGGATTTTATCTTGACTAGCATACATACATTAGGAGTTCTGGTGGTGTAGTGGTTAGGTGCTTGGCTGCTAACTGGAAATGTCTGTGGTTTGATTCCATGAGTCTCTTCTTACGAGAAAAATGTAGCCATCTACTTCCACAAAGATTACAGCGTTGGAAACCCCATTGAGCAGTTCCACTGTGTCCTGTAGGGTCACTGTGAGTCAGAATCTTGGTTTAGTATATACACAAGGGGTCACTCTGAGTTGGACTCAGTTTAATATCAACTGGTAGCACTCTGTTCTAATGGAAAAAGTGTCAATTACCTTAGAACCAAATTAGGAAGACAATATTTATTTATTTCTTAAGAACAAAGGGGCCTTTTGGAAGGAGGAAAAGGATTCTAGGTATTTTTTGTAGTATAGTACCTGAGATTGGAAGATACAGCTTGATATAGGGAAGTGGTAGATAAAGTAAGTAAAGCAGTTTTATTTTTTAAGTGAAAGATGTGCTGAAATCAAATTCTTTGTTTTTGGCTGGCTCTGTTTTAGTATTTGATTTGGATCCTCTTTCTGAAAGTTTTCTGCAGAGAAGTTTGTTTTATGTTCACTTAAAAAGTAACTTGCTCTTGGATGGAGAGAAAGAGTTAGAGGGTTCAGCTTTTATTTCTTTGGCTGGGTAAGTAGTTGAAAATGGGCTCCAGAAGTCTCCTGTTCCTGCTTAAAATCCTGACCTGATGGCATGGAAGACGGTGTTGCTTTAGTTGTTTGACTTGGAGCTGTAGCAGCTTTTTTCTGCCTTGAGTCCTTTGCTTCTGGCACTGACCTCTGTGAGACGCTGGCCCTGTCTATGAAGAGGTGTAAATTAGAAATTGGTGGTATGCTCTCTGAGATAGCCCTTTGCCAGTGACACCTAGGTAAACACATGAATCTTCCTCCTCACAGATTATTATCTTCTTGGTGTTAAAGGTCAGAGAGGGGATCTGATGCCAAGTAAGGGTAGGAGCCACTGATTTTTGAGTGACTGAGGGTATGACCTTCTACTTTTAAGTAGTTTGAAGAGTTTATGACCTGTTGTTTGTTCATTCTAAAGTCCTGTGATATGGATGATATTTTTTCTCAGACAGGAATGTGACTTTTGGCAGTGATCCTGCATCACAATTGCTTAAAAATAATCGAGTACTTGGGAACTAAAGTATGTGGCCTTTGTGCATGTGTTGTTTGTCTATGAAAGAGAAGTATGGGCATAATGATTTAAAAAATGAACAAGAAATAGTGGCTTTAAATTGGTAGAAAATCAAACGTCCTGCATTAAGAGACTATAACATGTGTGTATGTTTCACTGCTACCAATTGTGATTTCTTTGATGAAGTTCCTGGTGACCCCATGGATGCAAAAGAGTAAAACTGTGTTCCTAAGAATTTTAAATGACTGTAACCTCTTGGAGGCACATCGCCAGGCCTTTCAAGGTACCTTGAAAGGTAGGTTTAAACTGCCAAGCTTTCAGTTAGTAATTGAGCATTTAGCTGTACCACCTAGGCACTCCATATGTGTGTTAGTGTGTTCCAGCTTTGTCCATGTGGTGGTTTACTCTGCAGCAAGTATAATTTATAAAGAGCTTTCAGTTTCAAATGAAAAAGGCAGGTGCAAAATTTGTGTGTAGCAGTATCTCAACTATGTGTACAAATGTGTAGAAAAATAATGTGGAGAAATGGATTATGTGGAGAAATGGTATTATGTGATGAAATTTTGGGTGATGAATTTTTGTTATATATACATGTGAAAGTCTTGAATGAAGAACAGTTTATTTTCTCACAGTCTATTAGGCTAGAAGTCCAAATTCAGGGTATCTAGTTCCAGAGGGAGGCATTCTTTCCCTTCTCTCACCCCTAGAGGAAGGTCCTTGTCATTCATCTTCTCCTGGACTAGGAGCTTTTCCATACGGGAACCCTGGTCCAAAGGGCATGCTCTGCCCCTGGCACTGCTTTCTTTGTTGAGTGAGGTCCCTACTTTCTGCTTGCTTCGTTTTTATCTTTTGTAAGATAAAAGGTGATACAGGCCACACCCCAGGAAAACTCACTTTACATGGGATCAGGGATGTGACCTGAGCAAGGGTGTTAATCCTCTTTAACATAATCTAATTCTGTCTCATTAACCACAGGTAGAGATTAGGATTTACAACACATAGAAAAGTTGTATCAATTACAAAATGGAAGACAGTCACACAATAACAGATATCGTGGACTATTCTTCGTTGCCACGTATCTTAAGGGGATGTAAGTTAGTCCACAACAAGGCATGTATCTTATAAACTGAAATTAAAAAGCTTTCTTCTGCACCTGCTTCTGAGAAAATATTTGTCAGGATATGACACAGATGATAGTTATTTATGTTTTCAATTAATATTTAATCTTATTTTTGTTGAAAACTGTATACAGCAAAACTCAATCTTGTTCAGAAGTTTCTAGACATACTGATCACTGACATTGGTTATACTTTTCATATGGTGTCAACATTCTTGTTATTTCTGTTGTACTTGTTTGACTCCCATGAATTTAAACTCCCCGCCCCTCAGCCTTCTATTTATGCTTTAAAATAGCTCTTGTCTGTACTCAAGGATGACAGTTTTTACCTTTTGAGCTAAACTATTAGTTTAATGGTGACATCAAGAAATGGTTTCAGTTCAAGCTTTGAAGAGTAACTCAGGGCCATAGCATCAACATCGATAGGTCCTAAATCTTGATTCTTTAAGAATTTGAAGTTTTTTTTCTTTATATATATTCTCCTTCGTTGTCCCAGGATCCATCTGTTGTGGTCCTAATCAGAATGTTTGGCAGTGGTAGCTGGGCATCATCTTGTTTTTCGGATCTTAAGGTAAAATAGGCAGTGGTTCATGGAGACAGTTACTACTGTAGTTGGGTTCCTTCTCTGATTCTTGGGTTTCCTTTTTGTTTTATTCCATATCAGTAGAAACCAATAGTTATATCTTAGGTGGCCACTTGTTAAGTCTTTAAGACTCTAGACACTACTCACCGTATTGGAAGGCAGAACACAAACTTTAAAAAGCTTATTATGTCGTTTGGCTGGATTGTCTCATGAGTCCATGATCCTAAACTCTCAAACTAAGAGCTCTAATCCTGTGAAGTGATTGGTTATGCAAAATTAATTCCAGTATTCTGTAGTCTACTTCCACCTCTTGTTTTTGGTTGTTGTTACTGTGGCAAAATTGTATATAACCTAGCATTTGTCAGTTCTGAGTACAGCTTTTGACATCAGTTAATATTAGTTAAGCTTTGCAAGCTCCATCTGCATTTGGCTCCACTTTCCAGCAAGTATACAGTACTTGTCTTTTTTGTGATTGACCTGTTTTGCTTAACCTAATGTCTTCCAAGTGTTATCTAAGTAGAGGGATGTTTCAGGAACTCCTTTTTCTTTATTGCTGAGTAGTAGTCTGTTGTATGTAGGTACTGCGTTTTGCTTTGGCCATTGATTTGGTGACGGACACTTAGGTTGTTTCTGTCTTTTGGCTATTGTGAATAAAGCTGCAGTGAACATGGGTGTGCATATGTCTGTGTCATTTGTATTAGATCCCTAGGATATATAAGTAGACCTGGAATTGCTGGGTAATACGGTAGTTCAGTTTTTATGTGTTTGAGGAATCAAAAAGCTGTTTTCCACAGTAGCCATACCATTTTGCAATTTCCATTGGCGGTGGATGCGGGATCCATTTTCTCTACATCTGTACCAACATTTGTGATTATTATTATTTTTAATTGAGGGGTTCCTCTGTTGTTCTCTCTCTACTTGTTCAAGCTGTAGGGTTAGTTCCTTGATCTGGTTTCTTTCTTCCTTCCAGATTTGTGCATTTATGGAGATAAACAGACCTCTGAGCACTGCTTTGGCTGTATCCCATAGGTTCTGGTAGCAACTGTTTTCATTCTCATTGGAATCCATGAATTTCTTTATTTCATCCTTGATTCCTTCTAGAACCCATGTTTCTTTGAGCAAGATGTTGTTCAGTTTCCAAGAGTTCCACTTTCTATCCATGTTTTTTCTACTGCTGATTTCGACTTTTATGGCTTTATGATCTGAGAAAATGCTTTGCAGTAATTCAGTGGTATGGATTTTGTTGAAAATTGCATTATGTCCTAACACATGGTCAATATGCGTACTGGAGAAGAAAGTGTAATTGTCCGCTGATGGGTAGAAAGTTCTGTATGTATCATTAAGGTTTAGTTGGTTAATTGTGGGAATAAGGTCTTCTGTGTCTTTACTGAGCTTTTTTCTAGATGATCTGTCCAGTATTGACAGTGGAGTGTTGAAGTCTCTCACTATTATTATACAGTAATCTAACTGTTTTATGAGTGTAGTTGGTGTTTCTTCAACGTATTTAGGTGCTCTGATATTAGCTGCATAAATATTTAATATAGCTAAGTATCGCTTGCTTACTGAACCTTTGAGCAATAAATATTGTCATCTTTGTCCACGATGGTGGATTTGACATTAAAATTGATTTTGTCTGGGATTAGAATTGTCACACCTGCTCTTCCTTGTTCATTGTTAGCTTGATATATATTCTTCCATCCTTTAATTTTCAGTTTGTTCCTATCCTTAGGTGTCAAGTGAGTTTCTTGTAGACAACATATGGATGGGTCATGTCTTTTCATCCAAGATGTCACAGGATGTCTCTTTACTGGAGCATTCAGTCCATTCACATTCCATGTAATTATTGATAGGTGTGTGTTCAGTGCTGCCATTGTGATATGTTTATTTTTGTGTTGATGTTTTCTCTGTTGTTCTTATTAGTCTGTTCTGGGGCATTCTTTCTTGTGAGTCGATTTTTAACCTTTTTTCAGAGCTGTTTTTGTAGTTGTTGAGACTACTGTGTTACATTTCTTGAAATGGTATGTTACATCTTTGTTGTGCTTTACGGCAGCCCCTATGTTCCCCCTTGATAAACTACATGTAATACCAATTTTAATTACTACCAGCCTTGTCATCTTCCTCTTCATCTGGAAGGATTATAACGACTGTAGTACATCCCTCTTTTTAATATGATGGCACCATAGTTTTCATGATAATCACTGGATTTGCTTCTTTCAGTATTAAAGCTGTTCGGTATTAAAGCTGTGATTGACTTTGAAGCCTTCCGTAACTGAGTAGAGTTCTGAATAATGTGTTGTTCTAAAATATAGAATTAGTGGTTTTGTTCTTCTAAGCCAAAACTGAGAACTTCTTTCAGTATTTCTTGTAGTTTTGGTTTGGTTTTTATAAAGTCTCTGAGTTTCTGTTTATCTGGGAATGTCTTAATTTCGTTTTCATATTTGAAGGATAGTTTTGCAGGATATGTCATTCTTGCCTTGAATTTCTTCTTCTTCAAGGCTTTGAATGTGTCATGCCACGGTCTCCTTGCCAGCATGGTTTCTGCAGAGAAACCTGATGAAAGCCTACAGGGTTTCACTCCAAATGTTATCTTTGCTTTGAGTCTTAACTGTCTTTAAGAGTTGCTACTTATGTTTCATTTTGTTCAGCTTGATTATAATATGTTTTGGAGTCTTTCTTTTCAGATCTATATTGGGTGACATATGATATGCATCTGAGATGTCTCTGTTCTCTTCCTTCCTGATTTCTGGGACATTTTCTGTCAGCAGCTAAGCAGCAATACTCTCTATGTTCTCAAGTGTCTCATCCTATTCAGGGACTCCAATTAATTGAAGATTGTTCCTCTTAATAGAGTCCCACATGCTTCTTAATGCTTCTTCATTTTTCTTGTTTCTTTTTTCTGATTTCTGCTCGTAGACGCTGGCGTCAGTAGTTCTGTCTTCCAAGTCAGAAATTGTTTTTTCCACTTGTTCCATTCTGTTTTCTTGGGTGAATGGCTGTTTCTATGTCTTTGAGTTTGTTCTTGATGTGTTGGATTTCAGAGTACTGGAGTTCCATCAGATAGAACATCTTGCTTAATTTTTTGTTTTGTTCTGCTGCATTTTGTGTAAGGTCTAGAAGGGCTTTGTATGTAATCATTTTGTATTCACCTTCTGATGATTTCAGAGAAGTTTTTTCATCTGGAAAACTTCTTGGTTGTTTTGTTTGGGAGCCTTCTGAAGCCATGGGTGATTTCTTGTATGCCACAAGTGTCTGTTGCATTTTGGGTCCCATGTGAGTAAGTAGAGGCTGGGAGAGACACTGTGAGGATGAACTGCAGATGTTTCTCTAGGCTGTCTTAAAATGTAAAACCAAAGATATCTGACCATTTCCCAAGTCAGTCAGGTTTTCAGGTATAGAGGTCTGCCTTCTCAACTGGCCAATTAGGCACCTCTATATCCAACCCCAGGTGATGCAAACTGGTTCAAAATACAACAGTGCTACTGCTCTCTTTGCCTCTGCTGACAGGGCCCAGCCTTAGTTGACACTGTGTAAACTACTGCTTTTGTGGTCGAAAAGCGTTCTCCTGTGGGCAGGCTCTGGCGCCGAAGCTAAGAAATAGGTCCAGCTGTGATCACTGTATCTAAGATGGCACCCTCCACATGGTCAACAGATAGAGGGGCTAAAGGTGCTGAAAGGTAGTGATTTCTCTGTCTCTGTTGTTGGTCCCCCACTGTAGGTGACACTGTGTAAACTACTGCTTATGTGTCAGAGAAGCGCTGTCCTGTTTGGAGGTGCTGCCTCCCAGGCTAAGAATTAGGTCCCGCTTGGCAGAATCTCTGTATCCAACGTGGCGTCCCACACACTGGCAGTGCGGTTCTGTACAAACCATGATGTGGCAGTGAAAAAAAACAGGCCCAAAGTGGCTAGATTAACAGAGTCCTAAGCCTGGCTCTTAAAATACAGCAATTATGCCTGCCTATCCTACCACCAGTGTGTCTGAGTCTAGATGCTAGGCAAGACCCAGCTCCACCCCCTGGCCGAGACGGAGAAAAAAATAAGTAGTTAAAATGATGTATTTACCTTCAGTCCATGAGAGCCAGGGCTAGTGAGAAGCAGGAGTCAGCGAAAGAGAAGAAAATTTTCATTCAGTGGTATGAAGTCCAAATTAAGAGCCCTGTGCTGTGTCCTGGGGGCTCACTACGTGACCAGAAGGCTCCGTTTGATTATGAGTTCAGGTCTTGTTTTCCAGAGGGATGTAAGGAAACGTGTGCTTAGTCCACCATCTTAACTCTGCTTCTATTTACTTATTTTTTTAATTAAAAGCTTTTTTTTTTATTGTGATTAAGTGAAAGTTTACAGTCCAAGTCACTTTGCCACGTAAAATCCCGAGAACCTGCCTCTCTACTACTCTGTCTACTCTCCTCACCCTGTGGCAGTGCAGTCTTATTGTCCACTCTGACTACCAGTATCTGCTCACCTGACACCTGTCCCTCTTTTCACCCTCTCATCAACCCTCTAAAAGGACACCAGTAGGGCAGCCGCATATATATATATTTAACTATAAAGTATACACCACGTGCTTCACTCTGTCCCCAAGTCCAGTCCATCTTTGTCTGGAGTGTTTGCTTCAATACTGGTTTTAGCTGTCAGTTAGTGGCAAGTCTAGGGGCCATGTTCTCAGGGGACCCTCGAAGTTGTCAGACCATCAATTCTGGTCTTTTAATAGGGTTCTAGGTCTGCACACCCCTTTTTCTCATGCTATGTCAGGGACTCTGTGTTGTGTTCCTTGTCAGGGCTGTCTTTGGTGTCTGCCTTGAGCATTATGTTCTTTCATGAACTATCAGATTGACAGTTCTTCTGTGCTCCTGCTGATGTAATGGGATTAATTTTTAATACCTGCATTTCAAATACCATTCCAACATATATAGTTAACTTTTTAGTAAGTCTTAATTTTTTTTTCTTCTTCCCTTGCACCATATTTAAGAATATATACCCCTTTTGAGATTGGAGGAAAGCATAAAATACACTATCACCAATTCTTTTATCTGAAGTCTTTTTTAAACCTCTTCTTTTCAGTCTAAGTGGCTTAACTTCCTTCTCATGAAGGAATCGGACATTACTTGTCTCTCTCATTATTAACATGTTAGAGCAGTATTCTGACTCGTTTTAAAATTTTATTTACTTTGTTGTTGAGAATTCACATAGCAAAACACACACCAATTCAGTGGTTTTTACACATACCGTTTGATGACATTGATTATATTCTTCAGAGTTTGCAACCATTCTCACCCTCCTCTACTGAATTGGTCTTCCCCCATTGTCTTAGTCATCTAGTGCTGCTATAACAGAAGTACCACAAGAGGATGGCTTTAACAAAGTGAAATTTATTCTCTCACAATCTAACAGGCTACAAGTCCAAATTCAACTTGTCAGTTCCACGGGAAGATTTTTCTCTCTCTGTTGGCTCCGTAGGAAGCTTCTTGTCATCTTCCCTTGATGGAAAGCATCTCTGCTTAGGAACCTCGGGTCCAAAGGATGCACTTTGCTCGTGTTGCTGCTTTGGTGGGGATATGAGGTCTCCTTGTCTCTGCTCGCTTTTCTGTTTTGTATCTCAGAGAGATTGGCTTAAGACACTATCTAGTCTTGTAAACCTCATCAGTACACCTGCCACTAATCCATCTTATTAAATCATAGTGATAGAATTTCCAACACATAGAAAAATCCCATCATATGACACAATGGTGGGCAATCATCCAGCACTGGGAATCATGGTGCAGCCAAACTGATAACATGCATTTTGGGGGTGACATAATTCAATGCACGGAACATATTAACATGAATTCACTGCCTCCTAAGGTTCTTATTTAATGTTTTGAGTTGCTGTTGTCATTTTGATCCCATGTTGATGGTTATTAAAAGAGCATAATGCTGAAGGCCGACAAGTGATACTTGTTAAACTAAACTGGTGTTTGGTATTACGAAGACTTCTGTGGATATTTTTGGTTAAAAGTTTTGAGGTTATCACAGGGCAGTAGTTTCAGGGGCTCATAGAACTTACATGGCTCCAGGAAGTCTGGAGTTTATGAGGATTTGAAATTATGTTCTGCATTTTTCCCCTTAGAGAGTCTTATATAGAAACTTTGATGACATATTCAGTAATGATATCCAGTGTTGCCAGGCTCATGGGAAAGGAGGCAGTTGTTCATGGAGGAAATTTTCCACACATGCCATATCCTCCTATTATTGACTTTCTTTTCTCTGTTGTTCCAGGTAAATAGAGACCAAATGTTGTGCCATTGGTGGCTGCTTTTAATACTCCAGGCACAACACAGTGTACTAGGAGATAGAATCACTAAACATGTTATTTGGCCAGTTAACTGGGAAATGCCATGAAACCATGACCCTAAACCTCCAAACCAAGTAACCAGATCTCATGAAGGTTTTGATTGTCTGTAGTCAGCCTCGGCAGCTACTCTTTCTTTTATCGTTGTGGAAAATATATCTATCACACAACTTTTGCTGTTTTAACTTTTTACAAATGTACAACTTAGAGCTTATTGACAACACTTAGAATAATCAGTTGTGCAATATTACCCTTAACCAATGAGATGTCTTTATCACTGTTAACCCCCCTTTTCCCCTTCTTCTCTCTTGTGCTAACCACTAATACATTTTATTCTCCATGTATTTCTCTTTTCTTATCTTTTTAGGTGAGGTAGGTAGCCTGATATTTTTGTCCAAAACCTGCTGTTCTTTGCTTTTTTGCTACCACGTTTCCTCCCTACTGCAACCACACTGACTAGGGTTCCTTCTTTCTCCCCATTTTCTTTCCTCTGTGTAGATCACCTCTTCTTGACTGTTCAAACGTCTTTTCACTGTTACAGCGTCACCTTAAATGCTGTGAATTCTGTAAAGCTGGTGCTAGCCTTTCCCAGTCAGAATTAATTGCTCAATTTTTGGTGCTCTTATAGCACTTAGCCCACACTGTACTTTAGTCAGGGATCATATTTTGCCTTATAATTGTGGTTATTTGCAAGTTTCAAAAAAAAAATTTTTTTCCTTAAAAAATTTTTTTTTTTAATTTTGCAGGAAAGGACTATATTTTATTTATCTTTGTGTCCTTTTTCACTTTGCTTGCACAGTAGGATCCAGTATATAGTAAACACCCTCAAAAAACCCATTGCTGTTGAGGTGATTCAAACTCACAGTGACACCGTAGGATAGAGTAGAACTGCTTCATAGAGTTTCCAGGGAGTACCTGACAGATTTAAACTGTTGACCCGACATAGCACTTAACCAGTATGCCACTTGGTTTCCGGCATATATAACTGCTTATTAAATTTAATTATAAATATTCAACCGTGTAGTAAATGTTTTCCTGCTTGTCTGCCTTTAGGATGGCCTTTTCTTTCCTTTGTTACTTTTAGTTTGGTCACTTTCTTGTCATTAAAAACCAAAAACAATTGACTCTCTTGTTGCATTGTAATGCTGCATAGTTTTATGAGAGGGACTGACTCTGGGGTCAGTTTTTAGAAAAGGTATGTGTAAGGCAGTAGGATGTTGATGCCCATGGCTTGCCCCTGGATAGCTTTCATTTCTGTGTAAGGATAAATTGGGGTGAGCTTAATTTTAAATTGTGATTTGTTCCTAGAAAATTCCAAATAGAAAAATCGTCAACATCTTATTACAGAAGTTCCTTTACAGTAGTAAAGGAAATGTGTAAACATAACATGTAGTTTTGGCCTTGTAAAATAAATACTGACGCATTCACAGCCCTCATCTTTTAAAGGGGGAAGCTGGGCTTCTTGATTGCACTAAAACTATCTGCTCTCTGAGGGGAGGATGTGTGGGTCAGACTAGATGTTGGTGAGTCGCTGGAGTTCCTTAGGGTCCCTGCAGCTGCTGGAGAAGGGGCAGGCAGTCTGTTGGCATGCAGAGCTCCACTACATTGTCAAATGCTCAGCATGATTGACTTGAACCGCAGAGCTAGTTGGTTGCCCTCAGGTTGGTTCCAGCTTGTCCTGACCCTGTGTACGACAGAACAAAACACTGCCCGCTCCTGTGCAGTCATTGCTGTGCTTGAGACCATTGTTGGAGCCACTGTGTCAATCTGTCTCATTGACTGTCTACCAAGCCTGATGTCCTCCTACTCAGGGGACTGGTCCCTACTGATAACATGTCTAAAGTCTGTGAGACCAAGTCTCACCATCCTTGCTTCCCAGGAATGCTCTTCCAAGACAGATTTGTTCCTTCTTTTAGCATTCCGTGGTGTATTCTGTTTTCTTTGCCAGCAGCATAATTCTTCTTTGGTCTTCCTTATTCGTTGTCCAGCTTCCAGAAGCATATGAGGCGTTAGAAAACACCATGACTTGAGTCAGGCTCACCTTGACCTTCAGGGGAACATCTTTGCTTTTTAACTCTTACAGGAGGTCTTTCGCAGCAGATTTGCCCAGTGCAGTGCATTGTTTGATTTTTGTGACTGCTGCTTTCATGGGCATTAATGGTTAATCCGAGTAAAATGAAATCCGTGCCTGCTTCAAATTCTTTCCTGTTTATCATGAAATTACTTGTTGGTTCAGTTGTGGGGTTTTTGGTTTTCTTTATGTTGCAGTAGTCTTTGATTTTCATCAGTAAGTGCTTTAAGTCGTTTTACTTACAGCAAGAAAGGTGGTAACTCCAGGCTTGGCTTTTCTCTTCTCTTCTTCCAGCTTAAGAAATGCTGATCATATTCTTCTCTATTGGTATTCTAACTCTAGGTCTTTGCATATTTCGTTGCAGTACTTCACTTTGTCTTCTTGAGCTGCCCTTTGAAATCTGCTTTTCACCTCTTTTATTTCATCTTTTCTTTCTTTCGATTTAGCTACCCTGCATTCAAGAACAACTTTAAAAGTCTCTTCTGACATCAGTTTTGGCTTTTTCTTTCTTTCCTGTCTTTAATGACCTCTTGCCTTCATGTCTGATGTCATTCTATAGCTCAGCTGATTTTTGGCTATTAATTTTCGTTGTGTCAGACCTATTCTTGAGTTGATCCCTAAATTTAGGTGAAGTATACTCAGGATCATACTTTGGCTCTCATGGATTTGTTTTCAAATTGAATTTGCAAAGGAGCAATTGATGGTCTGTTTTATACTCGGCCCCTTGCCTTGTTGTGTCTGATGATATTGGGCTTTTATATTGCCCCTTTCCACAGATACAGGTAGTGTGATTCCTGTGTATTTGGTGAGGTTGCTGTGTATAGCCATCTTCTGTGTTGTTGAAAAAGGTTATTTGCAGTGAATTTGTTGCTCTTGAAAAATTCTATCATTGGATCTCCCCTCATTGTTTCTGTCACTGCAGCCACATTTTCCAACAGCTGATCCTTTTTCTTTGTTTCCAGCTGTCACATCCCAATCACCAGTAATTTTGAATACATCTTAATTGCATGTTTAATGAATTTCAGATTGCAGAAGTTGTAAAAACAACAACAACAACAAACTTCAGTTTCTTCATATTTGGGCCTCAGTGGTTGATGAATAAATTTGAGTAATAGTTGTATTGACTGATCTTCCTTGTAGCTGTATTATCATATCACCAACAAAGTTGTACTTCAGGATGGGTGTTGGGATGTTCTTTTAGACAGAGAATACAACATCATTCCTCTTCCAGCTTTTCATTCCTGGCATAGTAGATATACCATGTGATTGTCTGATTCACAGTGGCGAGTACCAGTCCATTTCAGCTCACTAATCTCTTGGATATCTGTGTGTGTACATTCCATTTCATTTTTATCCACTTCTAATTTTCCTAGATACATAATTTGTATGTTGCCATTTCTGATTCTTAATGGATGTTTGCAGTTCTTCCTTCTCATTTCAAATCATACCTTATCAGCATATGAAGGTCCTGAAAACTTGACTCAACTTATGCAGTTAAGATTGAATCTCCTTTGAGGAGACAGCTCTTACCCATATTTTGAGTGCCTTCCCACCACAGGGGCTTGTCTCTCAGCCCTATATCAGAGAGCATAGATTTTTACTGGTTAGTTTTTTCATAAGTAGCCTACCAGGTCCTTCTTCCTAGTCTGTCTTAGTCCAGAAGCTCATCTGAAACCTGTCCATTAGGGAGACCCTGCTGGTATTTGAAATACCAGTGGCACGATTTCCAGCATCACGGCAACACTCATGACACCACAGTGTAAGAAACTGACAGTGGACTGGGGTCTTTTTTTCGTTCAGAGAAGGAAAACCTGTCTCAGCCATAAGAAAATTACCTTTATTTCTTATATATTTATTTTTTAGGTTACTTTTATTTTTAAGAAACAATGAGATACTTCATAGTGATATGTTCAATTCTAATTTGCATTTTGAGCCTGCTGCTCCTTTTTCCAGCTGTAGTAATTATTATTGTTAGGTACTGTGGAATTAACTCTGACTCACAGCTATGCCACATGATAGAGCAAAACTGCCTCACAGGTTTTTTTGGGGGGGTGCCAGGTCTTTTTCTCATGGAGTTGCTGCGAGGGTTTGAACCGGTATGTTTTTGGCAAGCAATTGAGCACTTAACCATTTGCACCACTGGGGCTCTTGGTCATCATGATGGTTAGTGGTGCTTGTTATGTATTGTGAAGTTGTTTCTGACCCATAGTGACCCACTGTGACAGGGTAGAACACCTCTATAAAGTTTTGTAGGCTGTAATTTTTATTATAATCATAAATTTAATTTTATCACTTTTCAGCATAACCCTTCTCACTTAAGTTGTTGTATGAGCAACTTTATGGGCATAGACTGGCCCCTCTGTTTCTTCCCTTTTTTACACTCTGGCTCTCATATACTATATTCCAGAGAACGTGGTCTTTCTCTCTTTCTAGTGATTACTTGGCTTTCCCCTGCAGGGAGAGCTACTTCATATCGTTTGGGACTCAGAACACGTCTAAACTTTCTAGAAGCCTTCCTTGACCTCTCTGAAGTGATCTCCATCCCTGGCAGACTCCTTTGTCTCAAACTTTCACCCACTTCACTGTGACTTTCCTGACCACAGAAACCTAGAGACCTTACCTGTTTTCTTTGACTACAAAATCTCCATTGCCTAAAACAATGCTTGGGACTTGTGGCTGCTCAGTAAGCCGACAATTGAGTGAATGACCATATGAGGAATTCAGCATGTTTGCCTCTGAAAGGCCCATGGCTTTGGTAGACCAGCCTTCCTGAATCCTCTGGCTTAAAAGACATACAGCATCAACCGAGGGCATCAGAAGCTACCGTACCAACTCTTTATCTTTCCAAACTGCCACCTCTGAAACAAAAACTTGGTGAAGAGGATGTATCTCATCCTGTTTCTCCAGAGCTAGTGAAGGTAGGGGAAGACAGCCAAGAACTTGAGTATCACAGAAAAACTTACTTCTGTCAAGTCGATTCTGACTAGCGGCGACCCTATAGGGCAGAGTAGAACTGTTCCATAG
Organism: Heterohyrax brucei; assembly: GCA_028571685.1. Classification (NCBI taxonomy): domain Eukaryota; kingdom Metazoa; phylum Chordata; class Mammalia; order Hyracoidea; family Procaviidae; genus Heterohyrax; species Heterohyrax brucei. Next base: position 18,636,387 of record CM053146.1, read on the forward strand.
AATTTCCAGGGAGTGCCTGGTGGATTTGGACTGCAGAGCTTTTGGTTAGCAGCTATAGCACTATGCCACTAGAGTTTCCAAGTCTTTCACAAATTTCTTACTGTGACTTGTAGGAGCCTGGAAAGGCACTTTTGGGTTTGAGCTCAGCACACTGTCTTTGTAATGATGGCTAAAATGCTAAATGGAAGAATATGTTTTGTAATAGATGTGTTTAGTGTATTTTATGCAATTTCCATTAACTAAGTGGAAAGTTCAAATCATTGACTTGATCCTTAGTTATCTGAAAGTATCTTTTTAGGTACACTCATCACTTCTTGCAGCATATGTCTGTGGACCTGTTGCTTGTACAATACTGAAAAGTCTTTTGTAAGGTTGTGTTGTGATTTTTTTTTTTTTTATTCTTTTACTTGTCTAGAATACAACCTATTCCTTACCTGGCATCCTAGGCACTTTGTGTTTTCTAAGGGTCCTTTGTTGTGGGATTGGACTGTAGCAGTGTTACAGCCCCATTTTGCTGCTGTGGTCATAATTGTCCCTACAATTTCATGAGGGAGGACACCTGGGACTCCTTGACCCTGCTCAGCAGAGATAGTACATGAACTAGTTCAGGCTGGGCTTATGAGGAGCCACTGTACTCAAGAATACATTATACATCAGTCTGAAATCCTCTGGACAAGAAGATGAATCCCTCTATTCTCTACCAAGCCTTATCCTCTGTTGGCTTTCAGCAAAAATTTAATACTGAAAAAACATTGGTTGGCATTAGTTAGTATCTATTACCAGTTAGATAATCTGGTGACACCTCCAGACTTTGTAAGGCCCTTATCATTCTCTTTGTTCTTACTTCAAGGGTGTGAAAGCATGTCAATGTTAGAAGTTCACCAGTCAACCAAAACTAACAATTTACCAAAGCTGTCTGGGAAGACTAAAGTAGATGTAAAGAAAGAAATGTATCTTCTCTGCCAAGAGAAATCGCTGAAATCTGGTATTGTGAGGGGCATCAAAGGTATTTCTTTTCTTTCCTAGTGTCTGTTTATATCCAGAGTTCTCTTTGGGTTTCTTGGCTTAATCATAGGATGACAATAGGATAATTAGCTTAGAGATTTATTTACCTTATTTCACAAATTTTGTTTTGGAAAAGATAAGATGTGCCACGTAGTCGAGGAGGGAATAGTTATATTTTGTGTCTTCAGGTGATTATACCAGAGTTGATGTGTGAACCCAAACACTTGTGTTACAGGTAAGCAGTCATACAAGAGGCAGGCAGCATGCCTGGCACTAGGAAAGGAAAGGCTTTTTTTGGTGGGAGAAGACAGCAAAAACTTTCTGGAATGGTGTCCCCAGAGCTGGGTCTTAAAACATTGGCCAGATTTTGGCAAGTAGAAGTGAGCAAACAGTGCCTGACAAAGCTATAACTGCTGGAGCAGGCTGGGTGAAGAGTCCCCTTTACCTGAATGCCGGGTTATGTCCAGTGGAGCTACCGGGGTACCCGTCGTCGTTTGTATTATTTAGCACCTCCCTTCGTAGTGCATGTATGTTTATTGTTGTCTGTCCTCCTTTTATGTGTAAGCTCCAGGAGGGAGGGACTTTGTTTTGTTCACTCTGTGAGCTGAGTACTAACACCAGTGCCTGGCCCGTAGCAAGTGTTTGAATGTTGGTGCAGTGAATGACTGAAGCAGGCGATAATAAAAATAGTTAACATTTAGGGAACAATACTGTGTAAAGGCTTGTGCTGAGCTGTTTGGGGCAAATTATTTTCACTTAATCTTCCCCAGCACCTTATTTAGTTACTGTTACAATTCTTATTTAGTAGGTGAAGAGACACAGAGCAGAGAAGTAAGTGGTGGAGCCAGTGTTTGAAACTAGGCTGTCGGGCTTTACAACTGACCGTCCTGACCTGACCTGTGCTTCCTAGAAAGTTAGATTGATGTTGAATCTTGGAAGTCTTGAATACCTGACAAAGGCAATTTAGCTGTTTTTAAATGAGCTATGAGCAGTCATTGAAAGTTTTTGAGTAGACCGTTAATAGTGTTCCAGAGTTGCACTTTGAGAAGTTGATTTCGTGGTGGTGAGCAAGTGAAGGAAGCCCTGGTGGTGCAGTGGTCACAGCATTTGACCACTAGCGGAAAGGCTGAGGCTCAAGAATACCAGCAGCTCCCCAGGAGAGATATGGCAGTCTACTTCCATAAAGATTTATAGCCTTGGAAATTTTGTGGGGTTGCCAAGAGTTAGAATCGACTTGGTGACAGTGGATTTGGTTTGGAGGCAAGCCATCTAGAGATGAATAGATTACTGGAAGATAGTTCAGGGAGATGAGAGGTAATGATACTAGAGGAAATGAGAAATTAGGGTAGTTTATAGAAATATTGAGGGAAGGTTGGATAGTAATTTGAGCACTTGGCATTGAAGTTTAGATATTATTGCAACAACTAACAGTGGATCCGACTCGACGGCACTTGGCTTGGCTAACGGTGGTATCTGAGAGTAACTTAAGATTTCAGCTTATGCTTTCCATGCAGTAAAACCTTGGTAAAATGATTTGATTTTATTTTTGCTGTAAGGCATTTTGGGACAAACCTTGAATCTCTCTGACCTAAGGAAATATTGTCTCCAAACATCTGATGCATTATGCTTACAAATTACATTTTCCAAGAGTCCTGTCAGAGTTTTTCTTGAAATCTTAAGTCTTTCAGAAGAGAGCATACCAGCTATTACACTGACTAGACTAACACTTTTAACACCAAGTACAGTGCAACATGGAACCTGTTATGATACAATATAATTGTGTTATTCATAAAATAATTCTAAGACTGTAAAACTTAGAATTTATGTTACACTACCAGCATGCGAGCTGATAATGGGATCCAGGAAATAAATGGTAGGCCCTCTGGGCTCTGGCTATGTATGTTCTCCTGCTTTCTGCTTCTTCCCTGTTTTTCTTCTGCAGTACCCATACCCACTCCTTCATGAGAGTATCTTGAAACAATTGTTTCAGAGGCACCTGAATAGTTCATGAGCTGGCCTCATTATAATTGCTTGGTAGCTTGAATTAAACTAGTGAAATCCAAGAAGGGGACTAAAAGGCACATTAATAGAACTCACAGCTGTCAATCTCAAAACTGACATGAGGGCCATGGAGACAAATGCTAACTCCTGCTGCAGGCTTGTTTCTGGCTTGGGTCGCATCTACTCTGTAGGAATCTTCACGTATGCATTGTGGCATTTTCTCCTCAGAAAAGAAATAGACACCAGGGCTCTGGTTTACAACCTTTGCTGAGTTTGACTTGTGACAAACTGACCCCAACAAGGAAAGGACTTAGAACAAATTTCAGAATGTTTTATGTGTTCTTTTAAATATTCCTGTAAACATCTGGACCAGAACATGTAGATTTGCTAGTCATGACTGCTGGCTTTGTTTTGAATTACTAAGCCAAAGCTGGAGCAGCCCATGTTGAAACTCAGGGCATCAGCTGTTGCCACAGCTCCTGGTGCTGTGGCAGGCTCTCTCTGCCAAGGGAGAGGCCCCCGCATGGAAGGTCACATTGAGTTTCATTGGGAAAGCAGCTTTAGGCGAGAGCATTGGTTGGCTGTGGATGTGGAAGAGGTTCCTTTCAGAGATCATTTAGAGAGATTGTTTGAAATTAAAAGGTGCACCTCCTTTTATGAGAACACTACTGCCATGTCTGGCTGTAACAGTGCCTCCTGGAATCGTGCAACAAGGCAGGCCTGCTAAGAATAATATGAAGAGTGCTTCTGGCAAATGTAGAATCACTGAGGAAAGGAGTCAAGACCTATTGTGTGCTTGGCCTTGGGAATATGGAGCTGAATAAGACATTGTTCTGCCTTGAGAGATTCAAGCATACAGAGACTATATATATTTATGCCCAGTTTGCCTGGGAGGGTCCCAATGTATGGCTGTTGTCCTGGTGTTCGCAGTACTCCCTTTGAATTTAAAAACGCCCCAGCCTGGGTGAGAAGTCATTTAGTCACCTTGGTTGTTGACTGTTGGGAGGCAGCATGCAAACATTTACTGTAGAATGTGGTATACTAAGCTGACCCAGCTGTGCACAGGGCCCGGCTTAACCACTTCATAGATGTGCCTCCTCTGCCCTCCTCACCTGCTTACTCAGCTTTTCTTCTTGCCCCTCTGCCTGTCACCTGCATGCTCCTACTTATTCTAGTGTCTCATTCCGCACCTGCCCCATAACTGTCCACAGGAGCCCAGCCCTGTTTAGGACCTAGGGAGATGCACTTTCATTCCTACTGTGCTCCCTGGAGCACTTACTGGATTTTGGCTTCCTTTTTCTTTGAGAATTATTTTGGGGAAAAATCTCATTAGTCAATGGGCATCTGTATTCCTTCCCATCCTTCAGTTTTCTAGGTTGTTTTGGAGTCTTCTGTACTATCATTTTGAAGGCCTATTGGGTACAAAAGTAGGTGTCATGGATTGAAGCGTGTCCTCTCAAAAATGTGTGTAGCAGTTTGGCCGGGTCATGGTTCCCATTATTGTGTGATTGTCCTCCATTTTGTGATTTTCTTATGTTGTCAATCCTCATCTCTGCCTGTGGTTAATAGGACAAGATTGGATTATGTTTAAAGAGGGTTAGGGTGTGACTGTAACACATTAACTAAGGTCATCTCTTTGATCCAGTGTAAAGAGAGTTTTCCTGGGGGTGGCTTGCACCACCTTTTATCCTGCAAGAGATATAAGGAAAAACAAAGAAACAGAGAGTTGGAAACTTGATACCATCAAGAAAATAGCTGTGAGCAGAGCATGTCCTGTGACTTGAGGTTCCGGTGCTGAGATGCACCCAGACCAAAGACAGACTGAGGCAACATAAGGACCTTCCTCCAGAGCTGATAGACAGAAAGTGCCTTTCCTTGGAGCTGACAGACTCTTCGTTAAAGCCATCTACCTGGGGTATTTCTCTTAACAGTGGCACTAGATGACTAAGACAGTCGGTAAATGTGTGTTCTTGGTTTCCTGTCTTTAGCTGTCATGTATTTAGCCTTTGAATCCTAAATTCTCTCAGACTGGGAAAAAACCCAGTGCCGTAGAAGAAGCCAGACTTGGGAGCTCCTCACACTTGAGTACAGGCATGAAGTCTGTGGCAAACACTGGGTAAAACCAAATATAAAAAAAGACCAGTTGTGATGGATAATGTTCAAGGCTCTTTCTGCTTAAAACCTATAATTTTATTTAGTGGTTTTGCTTTAGAGTCAAGCCCCTGATTATAAAAATCAAACCATTTTAGGGTCATGATAGAGGACCATCTGATGCTGGACCAGAGAGATTAAGTGCCAGGGCTTCACAGAATAGACTGTGGGTTTCTAGTAGAGCATTTAAGGAGTAGAAAAATGTTAGGTTTCCTCTTCCTTTCTTATTTTAATCATTGCCTTTGGCTACAAAATGAATTCCTCCTATGAGGTGAATCCAGTGTGAGCTTTCATTTTCACCCCTTGCCCCTTCCTTTTTCGGTCCATCACTTGCCCTCTATGTGGTCCTGTCCACTTGTGAGATTTGAAAATCAGGATGAGTAGCAATAGGAGGTAGCAACAAGAAGCTGTCTTCCCCAAAACTCAATTTATTCCCAATTCCAAGGTTTTTTTTTTCCTTCTAAGATATTGAAAGTTAGAAGAAATTAGAGCAGCATGTTCGTTTTTGATATCTTATCTTGCCTTTAAGCTTTTTACAGCTAGGGCAAGCTGGCTTATTTCTCATGAAGTGTGTAGGCATGAGTAATTTTTTTTTTTTACTTTTTGGGAAGGCTACTATAAACTGTGTGTTTTGAAAGCATGAACAAACTTGTGGAATGGAAGAAGAGGAGAATTGTACTTTACCCAGAGTGAAGTTTTGGCTGACCCTACCTTCTTTAAATTGTGACTTGCTCTTTGACATAGTCACATTGCTTTGTGCCCACCTCCGTTTCTCAGTAGCTCTTCTTACTGATTACGCAGATAGTCCTTTCTTAATTGCTTGCATATAGTAAAACTACCCTGTGCAAAGGTGTGGGAAAATCACTTGACCTAAATGTAAAAATTTCCTTTTGAACTCTAACTTAAATATCACTTATGTGGTTCGTGGAGCCCTGCACAGTGGTTAAGTGCTTGTCTGCTGACTAAAGGTCTGTGGTTTGAACCTACCAGCCCACTCAGCAGGAGAAATATGTGGCAGTTTACTCAGCTTTGGGGAGCTGTAAGTGGCATGCTTAGTTTGACCTGTATTGAAACCATTGTAACTCTCACAAAGGTATGTTTGTATGCCATAACATTTTAAAGTTAGAAGAGACAGAAGAGGTCATCCAGAGTGACTTCTTCATTTTACAGATGAAGCAGCTGAGTCCTAGTAAGGATAGGTGACTTCTCTTCCAAATTCAAAGAACAGCATCAAACAAAGGCAGGAGAGGATTCCTTGTACCCAGTCACATCAGTGAAAGATGAGAACATAACCAAAAACCTGAACAACAACAAAACCCCAGAGAACAAAAGCCCAGCTTAAGTGAGATTTGCCTTTTGTGTTTTTGTACTTGTGTTTGATCTGCTGGTAAATAATTGAAGAGTTTAGGGTAACACCAAAGCTTAGTCATTTCCAAATTTTATATATCTGAACGTGTTCAGAAGAACTGTTCAATCTTCTACAAAGTCGTTATGGTAAGAGTCAAAGAACCTCCTGTCTATTGGAGCAGCTCAGTTGTATCCTAACCTAACTTGGCGCTGCAGTTCCTTGTTCTTTGCTGGATAACTAGGTAAACTGTGTGAAAGACAGAAATAAGTCAAAGGGACAAGAGATGTACTGGGGAGGAGAACCAAATTTATTGATGCTAGGCCATTTGCAAAGTACTTTCCCTAAGTCAGCTACTACAGTCCTTCAAAGAACTCAGATCCTCCAGGAAGTGTTTACTGTGCACAGGATAATGGATAGTTAAGGTCAAGTCCTGAAGGTAAGACTCCCTGCCTGGAATCCTGTACTGTACATAGCATTGGGCTTTCATCTGAGGCTTCTTGTCCAGGGTGAAGGTTGTCAAGCTTTTTCGCTGGGGTGCATAGTAACAGGTCCATTTTATCTTGGAACCCTTTAAAACATATTGATACACCACAGTCAAGAGGAAAAGTTTTTTTAGTCCTCAGATAAACTGTTAAAACGAGAATACTTTCTCTAACATTCGTCCTTATCATAAAGGAAGGCTTAAACTTCCTTTTTTGTAAGCTGCTCCTTCCCTAATGAAAACAGCTTTATCTTAGACTTTGTAATCCCAGTGCTTGCTAGGCACTGTGGTCTGCAGGTCTGTTTGTGCTGAGACAAACAGGCCTTTTTTACCTTGTGCTTCATACATGTCTATATTATAAAACTTGCACAGAAAGCATATATTAATTTGTAACTTAAGAATGTTACAGCTACTTTATTGATATATAATCCACATAACCATAAATCATATAAATACAAGGTCGGTTAAGTTCGTGAACTCATCCTAGAAAAAGTGCTACATGCTTCATTGCTGAACATCGCTGTGGCCACCTTCGAAGTGCTCCCTTTGGGAAGCTATACACATTGCCTAGTCTGTCTTTTGAAGCAGTTTCGGAACTCTTTTTCTGGAATGGGTGTCAGAGCTGTCGTTGTATTACCCTAGTTGTCCCGAATGTCATCAGACTGTCTCCTTTCAATATTTCCTTTATCTTTAGGTAAAGAAAAAGTCGTTGGAGACCAATACAGTTGTTTGTTCACTGGCTAAAAACTGTCTCATGGATAGTATACAGTTAAGTTCACAAACTGTGCACAATGGCCTTTCTAGAAAGAATTCCAAAATTGCTTTGAAGAGTGGACCAGGCACTGGCATTGGTGCATAACTTTCCAAGGGGAGTACTTCTCAGGTAACCGTAGTGATATTCAGCAGTGAAATATGTAGCATAGCACTTAGGACAATTAAGTTTGCGGACTTAATTGTTAGACCTCATATAAAAAGCCAAGTGTTAGACCTCATGTACCTGTTATAAAAATGGCATGGCAGGAGTGTCTTCTGACCTCCTTGTCTAGCGGCATGAGGGGGAGGAGAATCATTATCCACTTCAACAGCCCAAGGCTGATTACTGTAAGGTAGATGTCAGAATAACTTCTCTTGAACCTTTTCCCAGTTCTGACGCCCATGGCACACTGCTTCCTGGGGCACTCTCTGCTTCTGTGCTGTGTTCAGTAAATCTCTGCATTAGTCATGCAAAAGTTATAAACCGTATACACGGTTATGGGATTGTCACAGATTGGATTATGTTGCCCCAGAAATATGTACAACAACTTGGCTGGGTCATGATTTCAGTATTGTGTGGTTATCTTCGGTTTTGTGGTTGTAATTTTTGTATGTACTGTAAATCCTGATCTCTGCCTTGGGCGTGGCTTATCTGTCAAGAGGTGAGATGGAAGGGGAGCATGCAGAGTGGGGGAACCTCATCCCACCAAGAGTATGCCCTTTGTACCTAGAATCCCTGCATAGAGAAGCTCCTAGTCCAGGGAAGACTGACAAGAACGAATGTGCTCCAGATGTTACAGAGAGCGGAAGCCTTACTTTGGAGCAGATACCCCGAATTTGAACTGTAAACTTACTAGACAGGAGAAAATAAATTTCTCTTCTGTAAGGTTATGAACTTTTGCTATTTCTGTTATACCAGTACTAGATAACTAAGAACTAGTTTTATTAGGGAAGCAACAGGTTATAGTTCTGGGTCAGGAATTACTTAGGATGCAGTTATTTTTTTGATCAGAACAGCTGCTTCTCGATGATGCCCATAGACAGGCCTTTTTCAGACTCTCAGCCCTTCGGCCTGGCCTCTGCTCTACTCAAGCAAGTGTTATAAAGTTCTTTAGCTCCAGTAAGTGCCCAGAAGTACCGCAGTCCACCAGAAAGCCTCCTTCCCAAAGATGCTCAGGTTTATTGCTTTGTCCACCATTCCCTGCCAGTCTTCTGGTTCTGCTACTGCCAGTTCTTTACTACACCCGCTGCTGCTGCTGCTTACCATCTTGCACTGTTTCTAGTGTTACAGCTCTCTGCTCTTGGGTCTAGGAGATTTTCAGTGCAGGGATCCCAGGTCCAAAGGATATGCTCCACTCCTAGCTCTTCTTTCTTGGCCTCTGTGAAGTCCCTCCTTTCTGCCTTTGGGATGGCCCATTTTAAGCCTAGTGGGATAGCACAACTGACTAATCCACTCTTTAGGTTCCATACACCTTTTTTGTATAGGCCCAGCCGCAGATGTGCCCTGTAACTTATTTGGATTATTAGTGAGCTGTCCAGTTCTCTTGGTGGAACACAAACACTATGTCTGCATATAAGCCATTTGGTGAGAGTTACAAGACTGTGGTGAGAAACGCCATATAAAATGATCCATTGCACCACATCTGTGTGTTGTTGTTAGTGGCCCTCATGTCAGTTCTGGCTCATGGCAACCGAGTGTGTTACACATTAGACCACCATGCCTTTTCTTCTGCAGTACTGCCGTGTGGGTTCAGATCACCAACCAGTTGAGCACAAACCATTTTATGTGTTCAGTGACATTAGCTGCATTTATAGTGTTGTGCATCACCACTGCTGTATCCAAAACTTTTTATTACCTGTAATAGAAACTTTGCCCCACTCACTAGTCCCTGGTAACCACTCATGAGCTTTGATCTCTATGTATTTGCCTATTCCAGATTATACAGTATTTGTCCTTTTTGTGTCTGGCTTATTTCATTCAGTATAATGTTTTCAAGGTTCATTGATGTCAGTGCATGTATCAAAATTTCATTTCTCTTTATGGCTGAGTAATACTCTGTTATATGGCTATACCACTTTTTATTTAGCCATTCATCTTTTGAAAGATACTTGTTGTTTCTGTCTTTTGACTATTATGAATAATTCTTCAGTCAACATTGGTTTGAAAGTATTTATTTGATCCCCTGCTTTCAGATACATGCTCAAGAATGGCACTGGGGAGTCAGACTGTGTTTAACTTTCTGAGAAATCATTAAGCTCTTTTCCATATTGACTGTACTATTTTACAATCCCTCCAGCAGTGGGAGTGTTTCCATGTTTTCCACATCCTCAAAGATACTTGTTACTTACTGTTTTTCTCATAATAGCTGGTCTAGTGAATAAGAAGTGGTATCTGATGTTTTGATTTGGATTTCCCTTTGGACATGAGACAGAATCAACTCCATTGCAGCTAATAAGAACCAAATGAAAAAACCAAACCTTTTGCTGTCAAGTTGATTCTCATTCATAGTGACACTAAAAGACAGAGTAGAACTGTCCCATAACGTTTCCAAGGAGCTGCTGTTGGATTCGAACTGCCAACCTTTTGGCTAACAGTGAAGTTCTTAACCATTGTACCACCGTGGGCTCCCTACAACAGCAGTTAATAAATTTGATCATTTTTTCCTATGCTTATTGGCTATTTGTATGTCTTTTTTTGGAGAAATCCCTATTTAGGTCCTTTGTCCATTATTTGATTGGGTTGTCTTTTTTTGTTGAATTGTGGAAATGACTTATATAGTCTGGCTATTAAACTCTTATATATGGTTTCCAAATGTTTTATCCTGTTTTGTGGGTTGTATCTTTACTTTGTTGATAAAATATTTTGGTGCACAGAACTTTTTACTTTTTGTTGAAATCCAGTTGAATTATTGTGTCTTTTTGCTGCTTGTCCTTTTGGTGTCATACCTATGAATTTCCTGTTACACTTTGGCATCACTTTTTAGAATAAAGAAGTATGATAGGATGATGTATGCCAGAAGTTACTCATTTGTGTTCAACTTAATTTTGAATTTGGGGGAAGGCGTTTTTCCATGTGATAAATAAGGTGTATCGGTAGAATTTATTCATTTAACAAACAGTGTTTTGGAATATTCAGTGAGCAGTTAGATAAAAACTGGTACTTAAATTTCACTTGGGAGAAAGAGCCAGTAAGCACATCGCATGAGAATTTCACAGAACTTTAGAAATTGGTAAGTACTCTGGAGGAAAAAACAAAACAGAGTGGAGACAGGAATATGTATTTGTATCTACATATATTCCATAGGATGGTTGTAGGACACCTGACTGAGAGATGACATTTAAACAAGACTTGAGGGAGATACTGGAATGAACTCGATTGATATCTGGGAAAGAGTGTTTTGGGTAGAAGAACTTCAAGTGCGAAGATAGGCATGATTGACAAGCAGCCAGGGGACTAGTGAAGGGAGAGAGACAGTTGGAGAGTCAGAGAGGTAAGGAAAAGCTGGGTTATGAGGGCTTTTAGGCTATTGTAAAAACCACTTCTTACCTGAGCTGGGAGCCAGTAGAGGCGGCTTTTGAACGCAGCAGTGACATATGACTTGACTTTTGAAAGGACATTCTGGTTGTATGTTAACAGTAAACTGTAGGGGCACAAGAGTGCAAGCAGGGATACAAATAAGACAAAATGATTTGTTGATAGCAGTCGCTGTATTTATGGTTGTTGATTGGTATATTTAATTCTATGTTATCTACATTATAATCTGTCTTAACCAGCTATCCTGTGTACACTGCCGCAAAATTTATTAGTGTTATGTTTGGTACTGATGTTACAGAGATGAATAAGATACAGAACCTACCCTCAGGGAGCTTACAGCCTAGATGTTAACACCCTAGAGAAATAGATAGCCTAAAGAATCAGAGGTCACAACAGAGTCTGAAATCTGTAAGAGTAGAGTATAGCCAGTGTGCTGGAAACACAGATTTCTGCCTAGGGCTGGTGGATGTTGGTGGTAGGGCACTGGAGTTGGTGATACTTCAGCTGAGCCTTGAAAGAAAATGTGAGCAGACAGAAGAGGAAAAACAAAGTATTTCAGGCAAGGAAACATGTAGGGGCACACAGCATACTTATGAGAACTCTTAATGGGCCACAAGAAGAATTGTTGAGGTGTGTGCACCATGAACCATTCAAAGAGTTCTCAGGAGTACAGTTAGGACCTTGGGACTGCTGAGACTGTATAGCTGTTCAGCCACAACTCTTAGCTCTCACTTTTGGCCTTGCTTCCTTCTACAACAGCCAGTATTTCTGGATGGATAAATAACAAACAAAGTATAATGAGTTTTTCCATATCCACCTCCAGAAGATTCAGAGAAGAATACTTTAAGCGTAGTAAATATTTCTTTTTTGCATTTTTATTTATATATATTTATATTTTTTAATTGATATAATTTGTGTGCTGTCTTAGACTGGGTTCACTAGAGAAGCAAAACCAGTAAAATGTGTAAATGTGTATTTAGAGAGAATTATGTAACAGAAACAGATGATTGTAGAGGCTGGAGCGTCCTAAGTCCATGAATCAGGATAGAGTTACCTCTTGATTTATGTAGCTACGGGGGCTGGTGAATCCAAGATTGGCAGGTTGGAGAGAAGGACTCCTGCTGTCAGTTTAGGATGGTCTAGAAGTTCCAAGATCTGATCTGACAGCTTAAACCCCAAGAGCCAGAGGGCAAGTGAACAAGAGGCTGCAAAATCCAGAGCCAGCAAAACAAAACAAAACAAAACAAAAGCCAGAACTTCTGCTTGTATTCAGCTGCAGGCCACTCTTCCAAGGAAACTCCCTTTCAACTGATTGGCTACTCAGAGCAGATTCAGTTGTGGGAGTGGTCAGATATAAACACTGAAAATCGTGGCCCAGCTCAGTTGACACACTGTCTTAACCATCATACATGCCATAAAATTTGTTTTGTGTGTACAATTCAGTTACTTTTAACAAATGCACATCCATCACTACAACCCAATTTTAAGATGTTTCTCTGTCCCCCTTAAAAAAGTTTCTAATTCCTGTTTACAGTCACTCCCTTTCCATTTTCAGCTCTGTTGTTGTCGGTTGCTATAGAGTCCATTTGGACTGATGGCAGCCATCTATTTACTTTCTGTCTCTGTAGAGTTTTCTGGGTTTTACATCTGATTTCTTTTACTTAGCGTCATGTTTTCAAGTTCATATATGGTACAGCATATCAGTTTGTTCCTTTTAACTGTTGAATAATATTTAATGTATGTGTATACCACATTTTGTTTATTCACCAGTTGATGTACAGTTGGATAATTTCTACTTTTTGTCTGTTATGAATAAGATAGCTATTGTTATAGATTGTGAATAATGTGCATACGAATCTTTGCATGGACATGTGTTTTCATTTCTCTTTGATAGATACCTAGGAAGACAGGCCTGACCATCTGCTTCTGAAGTCACACAGCCTTTAAAACTCCATGGACAGTTCTGTTCTGCCCATGTGAGGTTACCATGAGTCAAAATTGACTTGATTGCAACTAATAACATGGTATATTTGTGCTTTACTTTTTAAACTGTTGTTTTCCAGGTAGCTGCACTAGTACTAACTGAATTCTATCAACTATTTCTGGTTTTTGCACTTACCCTATTGTAAGCCTTACAGGTGAAGTATGGAGATGTGATAGCAACTAAGAGATGTGATGGTAGTAGATGTTCTGTGTGGGGTGTGAAAGTGAAAGGATCTTGAAACCCAGGGTAGAGAAGTATCTTGAAAAACTATTTCTGTGTCCAACAAGCATTACTTGTAAAGCATCTCACATTGCTGAGAATTTTTATGTTTTATTTCTAAAATTGTTCTGTAGAACTCCTCTAATCACAATTTTAAAACAATAACTAAACTTGAATAAACTTTCATTTCTAAAGTGTAATTTTCCAGCATTTACATTTTAACACCCCTGATACCAAGATGAGTCTTATGATCAGTGATGTATCACAGTTCACTTGTCACCATTTTTTTTTTACTGTTAGTCATAAAATTTACGACACCTTTTCATTAAATGAGAAACTTATTATTGGTATAAAGATTAAAATAGTACCACCTGTGAAATATTCTGGCTAAAAATGTTGAACCTGAACCTAATCAAATCTCTTGAGCTGACTGCTGTTGGCAGAAATACAGGGATAGAGGACAGCCAAGAAAAGAGACAAACCCAGGCAGCGAGACTTTCCAACAGATAACTGACCTGGTTTCTGTACCAAGTCAGTGGTGTGAAAAAAGGGTAAGGGGAAGGGCCTAGTCTAGATTAAAGGAGACTTAAAAAGCCATATCAGCTACATGCTGTGTAGACTTTTTTTGGATCTTGATTTGAATAGATACCTACAAAAAAAGTAAAAAAATTTTTTTTTAAAGACAAATACGGAGATTTCATTATGGACTCCCAGTTCCATATTCCTTGGCTGGAGAGTTCCAGCTTAACACTGATTCCAGTTGTATGCGCAGTCATCATTCTAGGGTTCCTCTTCGCCACTGACTTGGAATTTCCTTTGCCTCTCTTTTGGGCTGGACCCTTTGTTTCTAGCTTTCCAGATTTTTCTGTTTTTGCAGTCCTCTCTTCTTTTCTGACATACATCTTCCAGTAACTGCACAAATAAGGGCCCGTGAAACCTCCTTGCATATCTGAGAACTATTTTTTTTCTACTTCTTACTTGATTGTTATTTGGGTGAGTATACAGCATTTTAGACTAAATTGGGTATTATTTTCCTTAATTTTGAAGGTCCTATACCATAGCTTTTTAGTTTCCAAGGTTGCTTTTGAAAAGTTTAATAGTTCAATGTCGTTCTCATTCCTCTTCCGTTCTGTAGTCTTTGTTTATTTTTTTTGAATCAGCCTTATTGAGGTATAATAGAAGTATAATACACTGCATCCATTTAAAGCCCACAACTTGGTGAGCTTTGACACATGTGCACATTCATGAAATCACTGCCAAAAATAAAAAATAATAGAACATTTTTACTGCTCCTCGAATTTGCTTATGTGCCAGTTTTATTGCTTTCCCCCAGGCCTTCAGAAGCTTGTGTGTATTTTCACAGTGTTACACCTTGAAGCATGTTTCATTGCACTCCTTTCACACATGAATGCTCAGAACCTGCTGGTCCTTTCAGCCAGAGAATGTTCAGTTGGCAAGGAATCTTATATATAGGGTGTTTAGGTCCCTATTTTTCAGATGAGGAAACTGAGGTCCAGAGAGAAGAGACTTACTTTTGACAGAGAATGACTTGGTTTCGACTGCGCAGCTAGCTGGTGGTGGAAAAATTATTCTTTCCTTGGGTGTGAAACCTGGTGTCATACTGTGGCAGTACAGTGCTCTTAGGTCGCTGCCAGCTTTGCTTTTTGTCCTGTGGTGGCTGGGGAATTGTCCCTGAGGAAACTGACTGACTGGTGAGAAACAGGAAACATGCTTCTTACAGTTAAATTCTGGTTGTGTGGGATAGGAGGCAGCAGGTAGAGATGGGTGGTGAGGCAGAAAGACACTGACATCAGTTAGCTTGTGACCGCAAGATGCCAAAAACCAAACCTACTGTCATCGAGTCGTGTCCAACTCGTAGTGTCTGTAGAGGTCAGATAGAACTGCCCATAGAGTTTCTAAGGAGCACCTGGCGGATTTGAACTGCCGACTTTTTGGTTAGCAGATGTAGCACTTAACACACTATGACACCAGGGTTTCCAGCTTAAATGACCACAAGCTGGTTGTTTTCCTCTCTGAGCCTCAGCTTCTCATCTGTCAAACACAGTGAAACCTGCTGGAGCTGGAATTGGTAGGACTGCTTTGTTTTTTATGGCTAAATTTTCTGCCTTTGAAAGGATACAATCGTAGCATTTTTTTCTTTCTCAGTTTAGTGTAAGATATTTGCATTTTCTTTGTCTGATAAGTGTTTATCTTATGCTGGTTCAAGCTTTTGCAAGTTTTACTGTACTCATTGCATTTCCTTAGTCTGCCTTACAAAGGTACTCACAGTCTGTATATAATGAGATAAAAAACTGAGTGCTTAATAAATGATGACTGAATGAATGAGCCTCCTTCCTTTTTAAAAATACACAGTCACATGGGTTCGAGAGTATTATTATATAGACTACGTTTTTCCAGATTTTAGCATTTCACGAAAAGTAGTTTTTGTTTAAGTGGTAAAATGTCTTCCCAGAGCCAAGATTTTTGCCACGATTTCACCCTGGCATGAACTCTGAGAAAGTCATTGAAAGTTCTCCACTACTTTAGGAAAGCATTGACTCATCTTCCACTGTGCACCTGTGCGAATTGAAATTCTGGGAGCTATGACCGATGAGTTGACACACAGATGTTTTGGTCCCTAAAGGTAGTTGCAGTGCACTCTTAGAATGGTTTCTGTTGCACACATTTTTGCCAGAATCACAACCAGTGGGCAGCTGATTCTCCAGGATAAGCATACTTGAATGGCTTTGACTTTGTGTCATTGCAAACTTGTGTTCTTCTTGGTTTACCTCTCTGTGAGACACATGAATTAGTGAATATTATTTGAGCCACATAATAGTTATGTGATCTTGCTCAATGATTTTTATTTTCCCATCCTTTTTATGGCTCGGTTTCCTTATCTGTAAGGGGGGGGATATGTATAGCTATGGTATTTGCCTGACAGAGTTGTTGACAAATAAGGCAATATAAATAATGTCTGTTAAGTCCCTTAGCACACAGAGCACATATACAAACAAAAAAAAAATCAAACCTGTTGCCATTGAGTCATGGTGACCCCATACATTACTGAGTTCCAAAGAGTTTTCTTGGTTGTAAAAGTTGCAATCTTTATGGAAATAGCTTGTCAAGCCTTTCTTTCATGGAGCCACTGAGTAGGTTTGAACTGCCCCTCTTTCAGGTAGTAAAGGACAAAGCAAACTCAGTGCCAGGGAGTCAGGTCCAACTCCTGCTGACTCTATAGGACAGAGTAGAACTGCCTCATAGGGTTCCAAAGGAGAGGCTCATAGATTTGAACTGCTGACCTTTTGGTTAGCAGCTAAACACTTAACCATTTGTAGCTTGAGTGCAAACTTCTGCACCATCCTTGGACTCATTACTTATATCAAAAAAAAAAAAACCAAACCCATTGCCAGTGAGTTGAGTGAATCCCAGTAACCATATAGCACAGAGGAAAACTGCCCCAAAGGGTTTCCAGGAAGCTGCTGGTGGATTTGAACTTCTGGTCTTTAGTTGGCAGCCCAGCTCTTAACCACTGTGTGGTGCCAATCTAGCCTCTTTCTTGCTCTCAGGAAATGGGTGGGGGTGAGAGTGTCTGTATAAGAAACTGCCTTGGTTTGAGTGGTTTCTGATAGTTGTGCATGTGAAGGAGCTGGGGAGAAATGCAGGCTGAGGACATGGATGTGCCAGATGGGGTCTTGTGGGCTGTCTCTGCTGTCAGTATTTGAGGGGCTGGAGATCTTGTGGCCATAAGCTATTGTGAGGGGTCTCTTGGAAGGAATGGAACCTGGGCCTTAGAGGAGAGAAATAGGGAAATTTCTAGGAGACTCTAGGGGTAGGTGGGAAGAGCTCTAAGCTGTACTGATTGGCTGAAGATTGCTGAGAGAGAGGTGTGGGTAGGTAAAACTGGAAGCATGTTAGGGAGAACTTTAAAAGCGCATGTGAGAAACTTGGATCTCTGTTTAATTCTTCTTGGGTAACTGTGAACATCTTGGTGCTGGATTTTGTATTTTGAGCTGTATGTGGATGAGCAAGTTTGCAGATCTAGGGATTATGGGCTAGACTTGATTCACAGATGTGTTTTGTTTGGTCTCCTTAGTGCTTTAGTAAATTGCTAGTGTTTAAACTCTGGAGATTTGGCCGTACTGGCTTTTGTTCCCACAAAGTGTCAACTGATCAAGAGTTTTAGAAGCCATCCAGGTTTTCATGGTCCCTTGTCGCCCTCATGTGGTCTACTTCATTTTTACCTGTTTGCATTTGCAGCCGATGATTTCAAGCGCATTGATCCCACATGGTAGTCACAGCCTATGTAGGCATTTAAAGTTAGATTAAACAAAACCAAAAACTAAACCTGTTGCTGTCGAGTCAGTTCTGACTTGTGGTAACGGAATAGAACCACTGTCCATAGGACAGAGTAGAACTGTCCCATAGGCTTTCCAATAAGAAAAATTAGAAGTTTCTTTTCTAATTTGCGCGCACAGTATTTCAAGTGCTCAATAGCTATTGTTTACTATATTATACAGCATAGATCTGGAACATTTCTGTCATTGCAAAAAGTGGCATTGGGCCGGTCTTGCTCTTTAAATAAAGGCTACTGGCTCATATACACTGACTCTAGAGGACATTCCAAAAGAGGAGTTTACAGAGTATGCCATCCTATGGCATTATTATTGGGATAAGTGCCCCGAACTCCCTGGGTGATTACTTTGGAGGACAAGAAGCTTGGGTAAATTGTTATCCCAGCCCGTATATATATACACAAAGTCACCGGTTGTCTTTTTTAAAATTTTTTTGTATCTGTATGTGTTTTTATTCTTGGAAGTGAATGTAAGTGCAGTGTAGAGTTCTGATTGATTTTTCTCTTAGTAAGATTGTAATTTAAAGTCTTTAAAAATAACTCAAGTGTTTAGAAATTAGTAGCATACAGTTCCAGTTATAAGTGGATACTTAGTGCATTGTGTTAAAAATAGTGCTAATAAAGTGTTCAGTCCGTTTTCTTTTTGATCCAGCAATTGTTCTTCTTAGAATCTGTTCTAAGAAGATAATAGCATATGTATGAAGGTGTATATGGCTGTCACAGTATTGTTTAACATAATGAAAAGATTCTGAACAAACTTGAATGTCAGTAAGAATTGGGGCATTCGTTAAATAATTGTGATACATAGATATGGTAGGATATCCCACAGTGATGAAAATGGGAATATAGATTGATATTTATGGACTTGGAAAAGTATCTATGGCAAATTGTTCAGTAAATAAGCAAGTTACAAACTATATATTTTATTAATTAATTTATGTAAAACTTCTGTGTGTGCACACACATGCACACAGGAGCATGGACGTGGGTGCAGAGATGACATGATAAGCATTCATCAAAATATTAATATGTTTATTGTTGTTTTATGAGATTTCAAGTGACCTTCTTTGGATAGTTCAATTTTTTTCCCCCTCCTTCCTTCAGTAAGCTTTGGTTTTTAAAACAATGCTGCTTTCATAGAGAAGGAAACAGACATTATTAAATGCCTACTATACGGTGATATTGTGATTAAGAACTTGACAACTAACCAAAAGGTCAGAATATACCAGCCACTTCTTTTTTTTTGTTTGTTTTGTTTTTTTTAGTTTTTTTTTTAATTTTTTTTTTTTTAGTTTTTATTTTTATTTAACATAACTGAGTGAAAATGTACATTCACATGTAAATTTACATGCCCCCCTATATGCAGCTTCCACTGCTCTCTCCCTGTCCGGTGACTGCACACTATTCCTCTCTGCTCCATACATGTCTCATCCTCCCAACAGTCTCCTTTCCCCACCTCTCCGTCCACTCCCCTTCCTCCAGCCAGAGGTCAGCAAGATGATATCCTATAGATGTATAGAACCATAAAGTGCTTCCAATATATGGTTACTCTGCATTTCCAAGTCCAATCCATTCCTGTCCTTTGTTATAATTTATGGGAACGGGCAGCATCAGGGCCGGGGGCCATGCTCTCAGAGGAACCCCAAAACCGCTGGACCATCAATTGAGGTCTTTTAGTGGAGATCTCATGATGCACCTCTTTTTATTCTTGTGATGCCAGTGAGGCTCCTCTCTGTGAGCTCCGTCATGGCTATCACTGGTGGTGGCCGGGCACCATCCGGTTCTTCCGGTCCCAGGTCGATGTAGGCACTCTCTGTCTTCTTGGTTGTCTTTACCGCATGCCATTTTGGCCCTCGGTGAGCATCCGTTCCTACTGAGTTGGGACCATTTGCTGTGTCCTCGGATGGCAGCTTGGCAGCTTTTAAGACCCCAGACGCCACTCACCAATGTGGGGTGCAGAGAGCTCTCTTAGCAAAACGCTAGTTGTGCCAGTTGGCCTGGAATTCGCCCAAGAGCATGGTCCCCTGCCCCCCGCCCCAGCTACTCTATCCTTGCAGTATTGAGTTAAGATGGAAGGAGTACTCAAGTTATGCTGAAGTCCACTTAATGTTGTTCTTGTTCCTAATGTGTGCTGTCACCGCTTTCTCCCAACTAGATTTCTAGTAACTACCTAAACTAAACCCTCCCCCCCTCCCCCTCCCTCCCTCCCCTCCTTTGCAGCTGTCAGAGAGTCTTTTCTTCTATACACAAGTCTGTTTTTGAGATCTTATCGTAGAGATCTCATACAGTATTTGTCCCTTTGTCGCTGACTACTTTCACTCAACATAATGTCTTCCATTTGAAACCAGGTTAGGAGATGTTTCCTGGAATCATCGTTATTCTTTATCATTGCGTAGTGCTCCATTGAGTATATGTACCACAGTTTACCTATCCATTCTTCTATTGTTGGGCATCTGGGTTGATTCCACCTTTTTGCTATTGTGGAACCAGCCACTTCTTAAAAACGTAATGAGGCAGTTCTCCTCTGTCTGATAGGAAGACTATGAGCTGGAATCAAGCCGACAGGAGTGGGTTTGGTCTTGTATATGACAGGAGTTTGTTGTAAACCTGTTAACCCACATGTGTACTCTTTAAGATTAAAGGTATTATTTTACTGTCTGATTTTATAGGTGAAGAATTTGAAACTTGGAGATCAAGGAGCTGGTCAGTAAGTGGTAGAACTGGGATTCAACACCAAACCTGTACTTACAAAGCCTGTGGTTCTTTTCATGTATTAGAGCATTGTAGAAATTCAGAGCCGAGTTAACTTTAGAAGTTATTTGACCCTGACAGAGAAGTATTGTGACTTTCCATGTCGTAAACCTAGTTAGAGATATGAAAAGGTCTATAACTGTGGTTTTGTGTATACTGTGATTGTGGTAGACTGAAATGATTTTGCGGTGAAGTCAGGGGGACTGGATTTGGTTGCAACTTAGTCAGTATCCAAACTTCATGACCTTGGCTAAGTTCTTTACCTCTTTTGGTCTTTTCATTTCCTCATTTGCAGAAATAAGGATAATACATTTTCCATATCAGGGTTATAGTGAGATTATGTGGGTTCATGCAGAAGTGCCTTATGAATTGTAAAATACAGGTACAAAATACTATTTTTACTCTACCCTATTCAGTTTTATGTAGCTTATCTCTGTGGATATATTCTGAGGAAAAGGACTTTTTTTCCCCCTCTGATCTGTGGGCAGACTCCATGTCCTAGAAGGAGAACTGTGGTAACTTCCATTGTGCTGCTTCTATTTAGTGTTTTGAAAAGTAAGACAAAGAACAGATCAAAGCCACTTCACACAGAACATAATGACTAAGCCACTAGTATTCCAGAATTACCCTTACTTTTTCGGTTTTTTGAAACTTAATTTGTTTTGTACTACATATTGAAAGTACATAAATGGTAAAGGCACAGTGTAATGAGTTATTATAAAGCTATGAAACTGTTTAATTACTGCTTAGGACAAGATATAGTCTGTTGCCACACCTTCTTGCTTTTCTTTGTAATTTTATCATCTAATTATGCTACTTAAAGTTATACTCTTAACACAAAAAGCAAAATGAACTTTAGTTCATAACAATGTAGCAGCATTGGTTCATCATTTGTAACAAATGTATCAGGCTAGTGTAAGGTGTTAATAAAATAAACAGTGTGCAAAAAGGAGGGTATAAGTGGGAGCTCTGTTTTGCATGATTCTTCTGTAAACATAAAACTACTCAGGAAAAAAACTTAAAAATGGAAAACTATATAGTTTAATTTACCCAGGCTAAAAAACATTATAGTCCACATTTATTGGTGTTTGAACACCATGTAAGTGTCTGTTTTTTCATTTATTGTTATTTGTTTTGTTTAACATAGATATGATTCACTTATTTTCATTGCTCATTATATTCCATAGTATAAAAACCATGACATACATACACATTCTACAGTGGATGATGTCTTAGTGAGTAGCTTTAAAAATAAATTACTTTCTATCACAATCTAGTAAGCTACAAGCCCAAATTCAGGGTTTCAATTTCAGGGGAAGTTTTTCTCTGTTGGCTCTGGAGAAAGGTCCTTGTTATCCGTCTTCCCCTGGACTAGGACCTTCTGAGACACTGGGACCCCAGGTTCAAAGGACATGCTCCTGTTCCTGGTGTGACTTTCATGGTAGGGTGAGGCCCCCAGCTCTCTACTTGCTTGCCTTTCCTTTGTATCCCAAGAGATTGCCTCAAGGCACAATACAGTCTTCTACTTTGAATCCTTCCTTACTAGTACAACCACTGCCCGTCCATCCTCATTAACATCATAGAAGCAAGATTTACAACATACCGGAAAATCACGCAGTACTGGGAATCAAGGCCTAGCCAAATTAATACACACAGTTTTGGGGGCATACAATTTAGTTCATGTCAGGTGGACGTGTGGGTTTCTAGTTTGGGGTTATTATAAAAAATGCTGCTCTTAGCATTCTTGTGCATTTCACCTGGTACATGTTACATGAGTTTCTATTGAGTGGATCCTTACAGTGCTGCCTGTGTGTATCTGCAGATTTAATAGATTATGACAGGTGCTTTCTACAGCATTGACTGGGGACTCTGGAAAGATAGCAGCATGAATAGACTGTCATTCCAACTCTCCCCTCACAATACAAGGAAAAGGTGTTCAGCCTTGAGAAACTCGGACTCAAGGAGCTCTGAACTGAGGAACAGAGAGGACCATACAACCAAACCTGTTGCCACTGAGTCAGTTCAAACGCATAGTGACCATATAGGACGAAGTAGAACTGCCCCATAGAGTTTCGAAGGAGTGCCTGGTGAATTCAAACTGCTAACTTTTTGGTTAGCAGCTGTAGCTCTTAACCGCTGTGCTACCAGGTTTCCAAAACTAAACTCACTGCCCTTGAGTCAGTTCTGACTCACAGGAACCCTATTGGACAAAGTAGAACTGCTGCACAGAGTTACCAAGTGCCTTCTGTGCTCCCCTTCCAGTTGGTGCTGGACTGCTGACTGAGGCTGCCTGGAAGCTAGGAAGCAGGTGCCTTGAACAGAGGCTACATTCACATCCAGCAATCCACAGGGGAGTGGGAGAGTATGGACAAATTAGAATAGTAGCAACAAGGCAGACCTCGGTGGGGATTGGATCAGAACAAGACCCTTCCTCCTCTACCCGGGCATTGTCAGCCACAGGACTGCTTCCCTGTGCTACGGAAGGCTCCCACGGTGGAGTCAGCTCCTGCGGGCAGCACTCCGTGTGCCTCTGTGCGTGCTCCGTAGGTGGGGCCCCCATGACCAATAAGATAGACCTTCCTGGGAGTTGGTTCTTGTCTGTCAATCCTCACAGTTGCTGTTGAAGACTGCTAACTGAGGCTGCTGTGTGCTAGAAAACAGTTACCTTGGATGGAGGCTAGATTCACAGACAGCAGTCTACTAGGGGACTCTGATAGCAGCAAGGCAAACACATTTGGAGTGTGACAGCCATTGCCCGACTTGGTAACCATTGATTACTGGACATCTATGAAAGTTTCCTACGGTGAAGCCAGAGGTGGGTCATCTAAGTGGAAACTGTTTCTCTGACTACTGCAGGGCCACTGGGGCTCTGAAACCAACAACACAGATCACTTGGAGGTCCTTCTAAGAAGTGCCAGCCCATCCTCTTTCTGAAATGGAGGAAAGTGTGCCTGTACTTCCTGAATGCCAGCCTAGATATAAGCAGTCCCCAAAGAACAGGGAAGGAAGTCATGGGAAAAACCAGAAGGCAACACTTCAGCCCGAAAAGGGGTGTGACTTACTGAAAACATGGTTGCAGAAATCGAGAAAGGGGTAATAACCCAAGAGAGACGCCTATGCTTCCCTCACTGTTGGACAGAATGATTAATGCATATACCTGAGTGACAGTATCCATTTGGACAAATTGATTATAGTGTATTATCTGATGTGTTTGGGAGACATTTGTGAGCTGAAAACTGAGAATCCAGAACTTTCAGATCTGATTGAACCAGGTGGGAAGAAGAAACAGACACATACAGTGAGTGAGAGGAAATGATAGCCAGAAGCTTACCCTGGTACCTAGGATGTTAAAGGGCGTGATCATAGCATCCATTAAGAAAACATCTAAAATAATATACCCAGAATAAAGTGAGAAGGGAACCATAATGACTTAACACAATAAACCAACAAGACACAACAGCAGGCAGTAATAAAGGAGAAAGACAGAAAAAAATGAAGTGGCAGAAGTCACTTCTGATTTGTAATTACAGTGAATGTAAATAGACTAAGTGGTCCATTCAAAAGGCAGAGAGTGACAGAATGGATATAAAGAAAAAAAACCTGTTTACGAGAGACATGACATAGGCTTAAATGTACAAATAGGTTGAAAGTGAAAGAATGAGGGGGAAAAATACTCCATACAAATAGCAGCCTACCCTCTGCCACCAAAAAAAGAACTGGAATGGTACTGAGTTTAAGATAAAATCTGTTAGAATAGATAAAGATGAACTTAGTATGGTATTAAAAAGATTTAACAATCATAAAAATATATGCAGCCAACATTAGAGCATCTAGCAATATAAAGGAAATACTGATAGAATTTAAGGGACCAGTAGGTAGTGTTATAATAATAGTTGGGAGCTAGCATGTATCAGAAATCTATAAAGAAGATCAAGGAAGCAGAAGACTTCAGTGATGATATAAACCAACCAGACTTAACATGTAGAGAATATTTCACTCACCAACAGCATGATATACATTCTGTTACAGTGTACATAGATTGTTTTCTAGAACAGACCACATGTTAAACCACAAGCAAGTCTTGATAAAATTAAAAAATTGAAATCATGCAAAATGTCTTCTCAGTTCCCAGTGAAGTGATACTAAAAAGCAGTAAGTGGTGGTGGTGGTGGTGGAGTGCAGTAACAGGGAATAGCAAATTGGAACATACAGTAACACAGATAACTAAACAACACACTGCCTTGAATGAAAGGAGAGAACTCAGAGAATACAAGAAAGATGTTGTCATGGTTGGAATTGTGTCCCCCCAAAAATGTGTGCAGCCATGTGGCTGGGATATGGTTCCCAGTATCTTGGGACTGACCTCCATTGTGTGGTTTTGCTAACCTGTATGTTTAAGGATTAGGGTGGGGCTGTGAATTCCTGCTGTAGGGGGGAGTTTCCCTGGAGTATGGCTTGTCCCACCCTTAATGCTTTTAGCTTGCAAGGAATAAAAGGAAAAAGAACCAAGGACAATTGGAGAACCTCGCTACCATCAAGCAAGCAGCACCGGGAGCAGAGCGCGTCCTTCAGACCAGAGGTTCTTGCATCAGGACACTCCCTGGACAAAGACTGATGCAATACCGGACTTTCCTCCAGAGCCGACAAGGGGAAAGCCTTCCCCTGGAGTGGACACCCTGAATATGGACTTGCAACCCTACTGGACTGTGTAAGAATAAATCTTTCTTTTTAAAGCCATCCACTCTGTGGTAATTCTGTTAGAGCAGCCCTAGCTGACTATAACAGATGTTTACCTGTGTTTTATTGGCTATGCAGTGGCATTTGACTGTGTAAATCATAACAAAATTTGCCTAACAGTGCAAAGAATGGGAATTCTAGACCTTTTAATTATGGTCATGTGGAACACTTACACACACCAAGAGAGAGTCATTTGAACAGGAAAAGGGGATATTGGGTGAGTTATAAATAGGAAAAGGTGTGCACCAAGGTTGTATACTGTCACCATACCTGTTCAGTCTGTATGCTGAGTAAACAATCTAAATTTGCCCTGTATGAAGAAGAACATGACATCAGGATTGGAGGAAGACTCATTACCAGCCTGTGATATGCAGCTATTACAACCTTGCTGGCTGAAAGCAGAGAACTTGAAGCGTTCACTGATGGAGATCAAAGATTACAGCCTTCAGCTTGGATTATACTTCAACATAAAGAATACAAAAATCTTCACAACCAATAAGCAACATCATGATAAATAGAGAAAATACTGAAGTTGTCAAGGATTTCATTTTAATTGGATCTAGAATAACACACGCATGGAGGCAGCAGTCAAGAAATCAAATGATGGTCTTGCATTGGCTAAATCTGCTACAAAGGACATCTTTAATGTGTTAAAAAAGCGTATATGTCACTTTGAGGAGTAAGGTGCACCAGAGCCAAACCATAATATTTTTCATTTTTGAGTCATAGTGTCACAGAGCATCCTGGTTAATTGGCCAAGCTCACTAAAATAATGTGTTTTGTGCTTCTTATGTACCCTCCTAGTTCATTCAGTAGTGCCTGGGATCTTAAAAGCTTGATAATTAGATTGAAGAACTTTTCATATATTTATGGCCACTGGTATCTGCCTCAGTAAACTGGCTATTTGGCTGATCTTTTTATAATGATCAGAAAAGTGAAATGGCTATTCAGATATTTTGCTCACTGTTTCTGAAGATTCTACTTGTTTAAAACCAAAAAACTAGACCCCTTGCTGTCTAGTAGATTCTGACTCATAACAACCCTATAGGATAGAGTACAGCTGCCCCATAGAATTTCCAAGGCTCTAAATTGTGACAGTGACAGACTGCCATGTTCTTCTCCTGTGGAAGGGCTGTTGTTTCAGACTGCCGACTTTTTGATTAGTGGCCAAGTCCTTAGTCAGTGCACCACCAGGGCTTCTTTTCTGACCCTTAGAACATCTCTATGTAGTCCAGAATGAATACTCTTCTAATGTATTTTGATATGCTAACATTTTTAATTTGGTCTTGTTTATCAATCTGTTCCTTTCTCATTTATTCATTGTGTCTTACTAGTTTTTCTATGATGGAATCTTGAAGACATTTTTTTTCTATGTTATTTTCTAAAAGCCTTATTGCTTTGCTTTTCACGCATTTATTTTCTGGAATTTAATTTTGGGTGCCATGCAAGATAGTTTATTTTTTAATCCATATTGATTTCAGTAATAGAAAAGCATTCAAAATAGTGGCCCTATTTCCCAACTCTCAAGTGCCTCCTTCATTCTGCTGAAAGTGTACATATATGCATGAGTTTGTTTCTTTTTTGTGTTATGGTAATATAGTTTGTTTTTGAAGTGGTAGCACGTTTTAGTTCTTGTTTTATCGTGTATCTTGGTATCTAGTAGGGCAGGTCTTACTACGTGTTGTACCAGATTAGTGTCATAACTATTTGCATTTCTATGTATATTTTGGAATCAGTTTGCTGCTCACCTACAAAACATTATAGCTTGGATTTTAAATGAGGCCTTACTGAGTATGTAGATCAGCTTGGGAAAATTGAAGTTTTTACTTTATTCATCATTATCCAATTGCTGTTGAGTCTTACTCATAGCAACTCTATAGGACAGAGTAGAGCTAGCTGCTCTATAAGGTTTCTAACAAGCAGCTGGTGGAATGAATCACCAGCCTTTTGGTTAGCAGTAAGATGCTTTAGCCAGGGTACCACAAGGGCTCCCTTACAGTATTGGGTACTCCAATTTAGTTTCTGTATTTCTGTTTTCATAATCTTTGCTTTTGTTCCATTGCTGTTTGTTTGTTTGTTTTTGGTAAAATTAATATTGGTCACCTATAGTTGTTATTGAACTATCTTTGTTCAGTTGAAAAAGGTAACTCTTTGAATTTACATTTTATCTTATTGCTGGCATAGGAATGCAGTTGATGTTTTGTATGTTGATTTTGTCTTAGTCTTGGTCAACTCACTTATGAACTCTAATAACATATCTGTAGATCTTCTGGATTTTTTACATACAGGTATATTTCCCTCTAATAATGACAGTTTTTTTTTTTTTTACTTTTTGAGTTTTAACACTTCTGTTTTCTTTTAACCACAGCTCATTAGCTAGGATCTCTGTACAGTGTTGGAAGGAAATTGTTGCATGTAAATTTGTCTTATTTCCCATCTCAAATTGAAAGCCTCAGGATTTTATCATTAAGTATGTGCAGGACATAGGTTTTGTTGTCTTTATTATCTTTTACCAAGTTAAAGGGGTATCTTATATTCCAAATCTGCTAACAATATTTTTTCTATTGTGAGTGAAATGGATGGTCAGCTTTTCACATTCTTTTACATCTGCTGAGGTGTGATTAACATAAGTAGAGGTTACATTACTAATGTGGCAAACTACATCAAGTGATTTATTAATATTAAATAAACCTTTATTTCTAGCATAGGTCCAACTTGGTTGTGATATATTCATTTTTATCTATTGCTGCTTCTAGTGCATTAATGCATATTTTTAAACCTGTGTTTATAAGTTAGCTTGACTTGTAATTTTCTTTTCTTCCTTTTTAAATATCAGTAAGATCTGTAACCAACCCCAAAGCCCCTTGCCATTGAGTGTACTTGTTCATATAGCAGCCTTATCCAAACCCAACGTAACACAGCCCATTTTGTGGCATGTGTCTGGTCCTTACGTCTCTTTATGGCTGAGTAGCGACCTACCTACATCTCTCTTGATCAGCCTCACCGTGTGTTTATCAATTTTGTTTTTACACTGAAGCATATTTTGTCTTTGATAATTGTCTCTATGGTGTATTTATTTTATATTTATTTTTCCTGTATGTGAGGTTTTTTTCCCCCCAAATTATTGAGATGGATTTTTTATCTCATTTTCAGTATTTTAAAAATAAATGCGTGTGGAACTCTAAATTTTCCTTATAAAACGAGAATCAAACTCATTGCCTTTGAGTTAATTTTAATTCATAGTGAGTAGAACTGCCTGATGGGGTTTCCAAGGAATGGTGGGTGGATTCAAACTGCTCACTTTTTGGTTAGCAGCCAACCTCTTAACCACTGTACCATCAAGGCTCCAGTTTTCCTTATGGCATTGCTTTATTTGGATCTCATTGGCTTGGCAGTGTTGATACACAGATTTTTTTTTTTTATCCTTCAGTTAGAAATGTTTTCTTCCATAATTTTCTTTGATCTGTGGATTACTTAAAAGTACACTCTGTAATTTCTGTTCTGTGACAGTATTCTGACTACCTTTTTATTGTTTTCCAGTTTAATTCCACTGTGGTGTAAAAAGCATATGTTGCATCATATCAGACTTGAAATTGATTGATTTATTTATAACCAATTTTTATAAATGAGTGAATGACTCAAAAGAATGTATATTCTGCAGCTGTTGCATGTAATTCTTTAGTTGATCTCGTTCTTGTGTTCCACAAATCTTCTACATTCATACTAATGTTTCTGTCTACTTTGTTTATCATTACAGAGTAAAACATGTCAAGATTATTCCACATGGCTAGACTTTGCCTGTTTTTTCCTGTAGTGCTGTCAGTTTTTTGCTTTATATTTTAAGGCTGTCTTATTTACTATATACATACAGATTCAGAATAGTTTTACGTTAATCATTAGTCATTTTGAAGTATCTATCTCTAAAAATGCCCTTTGTCTTGAAATGTATTTTTAATTTTTATATTAGTATAGCTACTCCAGCTTTTAGTGCATCTTTTTACATCATTTTGGTTTGAATTTTTCTATATTTTTAAAATGTGTCTCTTGTAACTAATACATGTCTGTCTTATTTATCCATTCTGACAGTTTTTGACTTCTACTTGAACCATTTGGTCCATTTACATTTAATGTATTTGCTGACATACTGCAGTCTTACCGCATTGTTTCTATTTAACTTGCCTATTCTGGCCTTCTTTGTCTACTGCCTTGCCTTGTATTGATAGAGGATTTTAGTTTTTAATCTTCTTTTTCATCTAGTAGACTAGAAATTATTTATTCTTTCAAAAGTCTCTGTTAATGGTTGGCATAGTGAGTACAGCATGTATGAATGTCTTGGCCAGAGTGAAATATTGTTACTATTATTTTCCTACTGATAATGCCAGGACCTAAGAATGATTCAACATATTTCTTGTTTTCTGTTTAAAAAAAAACCTGAGTGCTGTCGAGTTGTTTCTGTTTCCGTAATATTATTGTGACATTTTCTTTTTCTCTGTATTTTAAATTTTGCAAGAATTGTTATTGTTTCTAGTATGTCGGTATTTGTTAGATGTACCCTTTGATTATTTTTCGCTTCTTTTTACATCTTCAAGCTTCTACGTGAGATTGTTTTTGTCTGAAGAATACTCTTTAAAACTACTTAATGTAGGTCTGCAAGTGACTATCTCAGTTTTTGTGTGAAACTTATTTCACCTTTATTCTAGAAAGGTGTAGTTTTAAGGCCATTCTAGGTTATTGATTATTTTTATCACTTTATAGATTTTTTTCTGTATCTTTGGTGGTGATAGTCTTCAGCTTTATATTTTCAAAGATGTATCTAATGTGTCTAGGTGAAGATTTCATTTAGTTTGCTGTGATTCATTGGGCATTGTGAATCTGTGGCTAGGTATCTTTTTTACAGTTTCAAAAATTTGTAGCCATTGTCTCTTCAGTTATTTCTTTTTCTTTTTAAAGTGTGCAATTGTATGTTTTTTAGTGTATTCACAGAATTTTACAACCATTACCACTAACTGTAGAACATTTTATGTTACATCTTCTTCTGTCTTTGTCTCTTACCCAGTTTTTTAAATTTCCCACTCTTCTGCCTCTCTGTTCTTCATTCTGGATTTTTTTTCTGCAGACTCAGTATTCTGTTTAATTTTCTCTTTGTCTGTGTCCAGTTCTAAACACATCCATTTAGTACTTAAGTTTAGCTATTGTATTATTTGACGCTCTTGAACATGTCAGTTTTCAAAAATTGTCACTTCTTTCGTAAAACTTTTAGTTATGTCTTTTATCTTCTTAGACATACTAAGAATTGTTTAATTATATTTTTTTATTATCGTAGTCAAAGCTTATGTGGGTTTTTGTTTCTGTTGGTTTTCATTCATGTTTTGTGTACCTTGTTATTTTGTGTTCTGTTTTGCATTGTTGAAAAATAGAAATAAATTGAGGACTAAACTAGGATATTGTTCAGAAATGATTTGTGTTTTTATTTGCCAAGGCAATAGCACTAGTAGTCTAGGATTACCTTAACCTAATAGCAAATTTTGGGATTTCTCTGGACTTGAGCTGAAGTCCGTGTGAGGGCTGTTTTATTTCAAATTTACTCCTCTCCTAAGTTGAGACCTTAGTTGGCTAGTGGTTAAAAGCTACGTCTGCTGACCAAAAGGTCACATTTCTTATCCACGAGGTACCCCGTGGAAACTCTGTGGGGCAGTTCTACTGTGTCCTGAAGGCCTGCTATGAGTTAGAATCGCCTTAATGGCAACAGGTTTAGTGTTTTGGTTTCCACTTCTAAGTAATAGCTCTCTTGGGTTTCTAGTCTAAAATGTGATCGGGGATTACCTGGCTACCTAATCTGGGAAGGTGAGAATCCTTAGCTCCAAGGGGCTGTCAAAAGTGATTCTCAGTATCTTGCTTGTCTTGATGTATAAATGACCAAAGGGCTAAAATAGACCAATTTAGTTTTCTCTCATTTTCGTCTTTATGATTCCTAATCTGATCATTTTTCTGTGTTGCTTTAGTGGTCTGATGCTTTTGAGCAGGTGTTCTTTTATATTATATCTAGCATATTCTCAGCAGGATTGGTCTGAGTTACACAGTCAGCCATCATTAACTTTTTAAAAAGCATTTTTAAAAAGTTTTAGAATGATGGAGCTATTTGGGGCATTGAAAACTCATCTCATGCAGCTTTATGCATTAGTAGTCAGTAAAACAGGGGCTTAACTAATCTCCACATTATTGATTACTATATGAGAGGTTGTAAACCGGAAGTGCCAGGGAGCTGAAGCTTTTAGATAAGGCACTGTGGTAGATACAATGGAAATTTTGTGGTATATAGGGTGGGAATTTTGAGAAAATGAGAGATAGAATCTTTACATCCAAGTAGTTGAGTTGAGGAAACAAGCATTGTGTAGAGACAGTTAAATAAAATTTGGGGTGAGGTGCTTAAGAGTAATGCCGACTTAATGGCTTAATGAGAACCAAAGGCAGTAAGCACTTAGTGATGAGCCTGTACACTACTCTTGCTATCCCAGGCCGTCTTGTCCAAGGCAGCCACAGTGCCTTGTGTGAAAGCCTTAGCTCCCTTGGCACTTCACCTTTACAACGTCTCAGTGGCTCTCCCACTGTTTCCATCTCCCACAGGAGCTGCCTCCCTGTTAGTGACTTTCCTGCCACCTGTCTGTCCAGCTCTCTTAACCTCCAGGGAGTTATTTACCTCCTCTCTTATGGAAATACCCTCTTCCCTGTGCCTGGAGGTCTTCTCTTCTTTCTGTGTGAATCCTTGTCTTTCTAAATTTAATCTTCGTCTGTGTTAGCCTTTCCTGGGGTCTTTCTCTTCCAGCTCACTCCCTGTTTTCTCAGAGCTCATATAGGCCTCCACTGGAGCACTGATTGCCCGCATGGATGCTGATGGCTGTATGTAACACCATCTCTTGATGATGGTCAGCAGGCATGTAGTCTTCTCCTACCATGTGCCAAGCACGTTTTCAAACATGTTCCATACATACATTATTTTGTACTCTCAGCAGTTTATGAGATAGCTGTTATTATTGTTCTCATTTTATAGGTAAGGAAATTGGAAACTGAGGCTCAGAGAAGTTTTACATATAAATATGACTACTCTCTTGAACCCTGATTTTATACACTAATCCTGTTGGCCAGTTAGGGTCTGTGCCCTGGAGCAGTTGAGCCAGTAAAAAACTTTTCTAAGTCAGAAAGAAAGAAGATAAGTTTCCTTAGAAGGTGACATCAGCAGGGAATTCAGTCACAATGCAGGCCATCATTACTGAGTCCCGAAAGGCAATTTTACATTAGAGCTTATATGTCATCTTTGCAAGAGTTATAAGTGTGTTTTGGCACATAGCCTGCAGATGGCATGGCTGGGTAAGCTATTCATTAGAAGATAAATTGTAAGAGATTCTTTATCAGACTAATGAGATACATGCTAGACATTTATTAGAATAAAGATACACATGCCTTATATCTGAGCTCTAGTCTTGATATGGAAACCCTGGAACTCTGGATATGAGGTATCTTAAGTCACAGATGGCCTTACAGAAGGGAGAAGGCAGGGAGAAAAAAGTTGAGTTTCATCATGGTCTTCTTTATGTCAAGCTCTCAGTTGCCCATCTTGGAAAGGAAGAAAACATGATGTTGAGTACTAGAGTCACAATCCTGTACGTCAGTAGAGAAACAGAAACACAGGAAAAAGCCTGAGTTGTGAACATAAACATTAGCAGCTGAGGATCTGCCTCCTTGCCATGGGGATTGTGAGTAGAGTGAACTAGACAGTAGTGTGGAACTGCTGCTTCCTTCCAGAGTCCAGGTGTTCAATTCACCGTGAAGGTGCAGAGGGTTGTATGCTTTCCTTTCCTGCTGGCCACCTTGGCCTCTCATTTCCAGTTTCTCTAGGATGTAGATACACCTCCAATATCGAGACATTTTAAATCTTTACTGTCTAGGACTTAACTTAGACCTGCAGTAGTCAGACCTACCAGATAAACCTCCATCTCATAAAGCCTGAAGTCTGTGCTGCTCCAGTTTCCATAGATAGGTTAAACTGGCATGGGCTGTCATACCTGAAAATATAATAGTCCTCTTAGGTACACCTTAGTCGTGAATGGTTTATGAAGAGAGAAGGTAGTATTGGGCTGTTTTATTAGTGTTACCAATTTAATGAGTAATACCCCTACCTCCAGACATTAATGCAAACATAAAGGTGCTTAGGATTTCATTAGAGAAAAGTTAATTCTAATTATATGATAGGTTGCTTTTTAAACCAAATAAACATTGTTTTTTATAAAACAGTTTTAGAAGTATAGACAAATGATAGAGCAAGTTTCAAAATACCTCATACCCGGTTTCTTCTATTATTAACACATCAGTATGGTACTTTTGTTACAATTAATGAACAAATATTGATACATTATTGTTAACTAAATTCCATGTTTTATTCAGATTATCTTAATTTTCACCTAATGTCCTTTTTCTGTGCCACAGTCTTACCCAGGATACCTCACATTTAGTGGTCATACCTCCTTGGACTCCTCTTGACTGAGGTTCCCAGACTTTGTTTTTGCTGACCTTGGCAGTTTTGAGGCATACTTATCATGTATTTTATAGAATGTCACCCAAATGAGACCTGCCTGGTATTTTTCTCTTGAGCTGGGGGTTTCGGGGAGGGGGCAGGGGATGTGGTTTCTTTTGGGAGGTGTTGGGAAAGATCATAGAGGTGAAATGCTATCTTCTCACATCATATCCATGGTATATACTACCAACATTAAGGACTATTGTTAGGTTTCTCCTATATAAAGTCACACCCCCTCCCTGACCCGTATTTTTCTCGTGGTGGGGGGTTGTAGGATTTTGTGTGTGCATGTGCATGTGTTTTTTTGTATTATTATTGGGTTTTTCTTATTATTATTTTTATTTTTTGAGAAAGATCATGGAGGTGGAGTGCCATTTTCTCATATCATATCCAGGGTATGTACTATCAACATGATTAAAGACTATTAGATTTCTCCATTGTAAAGTCACCCTGCCCCCCACCCCTACCCGTGCTGCACTCTTAGGAAGCCTGAAGGTACTGTGCACAGACGGCCTGCTTTTTTAAGTGAGAAAGTCCTCTTTTGTTCAAAAGTAAAGTCATTAAAATTTTTTTCCCCCCATTACCTATTTTTCAAAAAATTCCATGCTGGGTCTACAAATCTGTGTTCTCTTTATAAAAACAAAAAGTATAAAAATGATTTTTGTTAATATCTTTAAGTTTCCAGTCCATTGCAAGAACAGCTTACTCATTGTGCTGAATGTAGTGCAGATGTTGATTTTAGTTTTGAAGCAGTGGATTGCAAAGTCAAGTAGTAGATCTCAAAGCAAAGCAGAAAAGCCTGTGGATTTTGCTTGTACTAGCTGGAAAATGCAGGGGTAAGCAGTACAGGGAATCTTACTAGGGCCTAATGGTTAAGACCTCATCAGTCCCGTTTACTTGTCATTCTGTACGAATATTGGACTGCAGCCTGGTCCAGTATTCATACAGAATGAACTGTGTTTAACAGAGTTGCATACTGCAAAACTGATTACTAGTGAGGAGGGTATGTAGAACTATCTGTTTTAATGATGGCTGTTAAGTTATTACAGAAAAGACTCAATGAATTGGAATAAACTCGATGGCATCTGGTTTGCTTTTAGATGTTGAAATTAGAAATAAAAAAAGGCAGATTACAGACATATTTGCAGAACTTGTATTATGGCTCCTGGAGAAGTTAAACAGGCTGGTAGACTGAAAAGTAGACTTAAGAGGTTTCTTTAAATGAGCAAGTTTCTGCATACACAGTACTGAGGGCTTCAAAATTACAGCTGCCACACAGTATTCCCAGGATATCTAGGCCTTTCCCCGTCTGAGCTTTACGTTGTTTGTCAGAGCTGAGCAGCTGTTCTAAAAGCAGCAGCATTCCAAGCTAAAGCACAGATAATGCTGCGAACGCCCCCTACTGCATACTTGCTGTGTTTACCAATGCTTATTTTTTTATTAAGTTTACAGCTGTAGGAAAAGTGCTTTTCCCTTTTTTCCAAAAATTGCACCAAGATAAAGCAAAGCTTTAGTTGATGCGAATGTGTTGTATAGGCGTTAGCAGTACTATCCTCACTATACGTTCATAGGATAGTAGCGCAACCCCAAGAAAAGGATGGTTGGAAGTGATAGCGTAGCGCTGCAACCAGGAAGCGCGAATACCAGGTAGGGTTGTGGTGACTAGTTCAGTGTGTGCCATGGTTCCCTACTAGCTGGCATATCTCCAGTGGTACAGGTGCCTTTACAAACTGACAATCCCCTTGTTTTCCATGGCATTTGCTTGGTGTCGGAGGGTTACTGAGGTGTCTCTCTCTCGCTTTTACCCAGAAGACGCCGCGCCGCGAGGTAATTTGCATACGCGGCCCCTCACTGGCCCAGGCTTGGCTAGGGGTGGAGCGGTGGCGCGTGCAGCGTACCGGCTGCGGGGTCTGAAGGGTTTGGGCCACTTTGTGGGTGCTTTTTATTTTCGTTTCTCGTTCCCGACTGTTTTCTGTAAACGGTAAACTATACATTTTATGCGACAGCATCCTTCTGCTTGATAATTAGTTCAGTCTTCTTTAGTCGGCACTCGCTCTGTAGGCTCTTACAGGGTGTCTAAGCCAGAAATGCAGGGACTTCCTTGCAACTGGTGGGCTGGTTGCTAACGGGAGTCGGTGTTTCCTGTTGCAGGTAGTTCTTTTAGGCATGGACATCCTGTCTGCGCTGGTGACCCGACTGCAGGATCGGTTCAAGGCGCAGATCGGCACAGGTGAGTTGTGGGCAGGTGTGGAGCCGCCCACTAGACTCCCTCCAGCTTGCCTTCTTTCCCCTCCAGTTCTCCTTTTACTGCAGTTTAACGCCTCCGGCCAGCACCTTAGCATCCCGCTGCAGCTTCTCAGCCTCTTTCTCCAGCCTTCTCCTCTAATCTCTCCAATTCCCCCAGCCAGTCTGCAGTCTTCCCATCTAATCCTTTCAACGCCCTATTCAGCTCCCAGCATTCTCCTCCTTCAGCCCCCAGCGAAAGTGCAACGTTTCCTTCCCTCCATCCTGGGCGCAGCCTGTATACACTGGCCTTGCTGCTCCTGTTGACCTCTCTCTCCTCTCCCCTCCCCTCATGCGTTATGCCTGGCTTCTCCCAGTTTTCGTGTACTGCTATGGAATGTTAGTAATACATGGTGTAATGTGACGTGTCATTGCTAATTCTTTTAATTTTTTGTACAAAATTAAACCGTCATTCTCTAGTGGCCCTCACCCTTCCCCTTATTGTGAGGCAGTTTCTGAGAAATCTTGTAAACCCTATGAAATTTTTTTCCCTCAGCAGATTATTGTTTGCAGTACTGTTTTAATTTTTACTGTAAACAGCATTACGGGTGTATTATAAATGTTCGCTCTCATTTTACAAGGAAAACAAAGTGTTCACAAAATGAAATAAAAACAAAACCCACAAGTGTCATTGGTTTGGAGATGATTTAGACACCTGAGGCTTTATGATAGCGCTGTAAACTCTAAGTAGTTTGGCTTGTGCAAGAATTTCCTTAAGGAATTTCTGTTGGTATATGTCCTTTTGTTCTTTTCCTGTAACTTTCTGATCAATGAGCTCCTTTAGATAAGGTCATGAACTTATTCTCCATTTTGTCACAGAATAACTATTCCTCTAACAAAAAACTAACAACAAAAAAGTGAAAAGATAAAACAAATAATGTCTGTTAGAAGTGTGATATTTTAACAGTTTTCATCTTCTTCCTTGAGTAACTTAGGAATGTCTTATGTAGAAGAATTGTTATAGACTCTTAGAATAGGCAGAGTCAGCTGCACTTTGATGTATAGAGGTACCCTTAAGCCTAAACACCTGGCCCACATGTGGGTGTATGAGGAAGAAGCTGTAGTGGTGGGCTGTGTCTGATATGCAGATCTGTGTGTTACGTACAGCTAAAAATAACAATGTGGATGAGCAATACACTGATACATAAATACCTGCCCTGACGATCCCCAAGCAAAGGAAAGTGAAACCCTTCCTTGCTACGTAAGTTTTCTTTTGTATGGGCTTTTCTCAACAACATCATCAAATGGAATCTGTTTTAATACTTCACCAGCTTAAAAATGTGTTGGGTCATGGCTGTGGGATGAAGAATGTAATGAGGAAGAAAATAAATGGTGTATCTGTGTATGCACAGCCTCTTGCAGGTTTTTATAGCAACAGTCAGGGATTTCAGCAGAGTGGGGAGAGCTGTGAGCAAGGTTTGTGGTATTTAGAATGACAGAACATCATTGAAGCAGGGATTTTGTCTTCCCACTTAATTGAAGTGTCAACACTTGATGACAACAGCCCTTCCAAATAGATGTTTTTCATTTGTAATCATTTGCATTTTCATTTCTAGTGCTGCCAAGTTTAATAGACAGACTGGGAGATGCTAAAGACTCCGTACGAGAGCAAGACCAAACTCTGCTGCTAAAGATCATGGATCAAGCTGCTAACCCCCAGGTAGAGTGTGTATATGTGTGCCTGTGTGAGTGTTAGGATGTAACTGCATGTGAAAGATTTCTTTCTTTTAAGCTGATGTGTGACAGATGAAAATCTTCATAGTTTTTAATCTGCCCTGCTCACCACTACATGGAGTATTTAAATAAGCAAGAAATAGCCAAGGCTATAATTTGGGGGAAAAAAATTAGTAGACTTAACGTTGGTATTGAGTGCTTGATTTAGTCTGTTAGACTCTTTTTGCTCATTTACATAGTTGACTCTTCATTCCTCTGAAGACATGGCAGCTGTGGTCCTGATAGTCTGGAGACATGCCTAGAGCTCTGGTTTGTGTCTGCTCTGTGAGCTGGGGCTACTGAGATGAATGAACCCCATAGGATCCCACTGTACATGACCAGGGTGAGGCATGTTATCAGAAAAGCCTTTCCAAAGAAAAACGAGCAGGTATTTGACTAGTGAGCAGGGTAGGGAAAGCTTATCTAGGCAGGGGAACGATGTGATAACATGGCTTTTGGCAAGTCATCTAGCATTTCAGCCTTACATTCTTTACCTGTAAGATAGAGACAGATGCAGTTCTCTTTCAGGGTTATTGGGAGAATTAAATGTAATTATGTAAGTGAATATATTGTAAAATTTTAAATTGATACGGAAGCCATCATTTTTCAGAAGGTATTGAGAGGA
Organism: Heterohyrax brucei; assembly: GCA_028571685.1. Lineage (NCBI taxonomy): Eukaryota > Metazoa > Chordata > Mammalia > Hyracoidea > Procaviidae > Heterohyrax > Heterohyrax brucei. The sequence continues at coordinate 18,674,896 of CM053146.1, forward strand.
TTAAAGGAGACTTATTCAGCACCTGCAGAGAGGCCCCTCTATTTTGTGTCCCTTTTTGCATGAAAGGCTCCAGAAATCTTATCTTCCCTCAACTGTTGTTTTTCGTCTGCAGTATGTATGGGACAGAATTCTTGGAGGCTTCAAGCACAAGAATTTCCGCACACGGGAAGGCATCTGTCTCTGCCTTATTGCAACACTCAATGCGTAAGTCGAGGTCATTTTGAAATTTTTACTTGAGCAAAGCTTTATTTTTATTTTGAAATGATTATAGATTTGTAAGAGTTGCAGAGAGGTATGGAGAGGTCCTGTCCCCTCACTCACCTCCATGTTAATATTATGGATATTGTCAGTTCCAGGAGATTGACTTTTGTGTCCGCAGAGTTTATTCAGGTTTCTTGAGTTTTACGTACACTTACTTGTATGTGTGTGTGTAGTTCTGTGCGGTTTTATCATGTGTATAGTTTGATGTATTAACCACCATAATCAGGATACAGGATTGCACCACAAGACTGGTTATAGCCACTCATCTGTCTTTTCATCACTGATTTTGTTATTGTAAGAAAGGTATATATTGAGAGTTTTGGGGTGTTTTTTGCTAAGCATAATTCCCTTGAGGGAATTGTAATTCATTCATTTTTATTACTGAGTAGTATTCCGTGGTACAGATGTGTCACAGTTTAACTGTTCACCTGTTGAAAGGCATTTTGATATTTCCAGTTTTTAGTTATTTATGAATAAAGCTGCCATGGGCATGTGTGCACATGGACATCGGTTTTCATTTTTCTGGGACAAATGCCCAAAAGCACAATATGGCAAGTCGATTTTTAGTTTTACAGGAAATAGTGAGACTATTTTGTAGATTGTCTGTACTATTTACATTTCCACCAACAGTGTATGAAGGATCCGATTTCTTCATATCTTTGTTAGCACTGAGTGTAGTTATTTTTACTTGAGCCATTCTGATGTGTATGTAGTGATACATCACTACAGTTTTAATTCGTGTTTCCCTAGTGGCTGTTGATGTTGAAGAACTTTTCATGTGTTTATTTGTAGGGGAGGCTACAATTATAAATCACTTACAGTTACGAAAGTAGTATGTGTATCATGGGAAAATTTATATAAGAAAGAACGTAAAAATCATAATTACTAGTAGCATTTGTGTTGTGTTCTAGAATGTACATTTAAAGTATTTTAAAAAACAAAATGGTTATTTTATAGATTTTCCCCTCTTAATGTGTTATCAGTGTCTTTCGATACCATTAGATGTGGTCACACATATATGAAGCTTGGAGTACCTGAGTGATAGCAAAGAGTTACTGTGCTCAGCTGCTTACTGAAAGGTTGGAGGTTTGAGCCCACACCAGGGCACCGTGGAAGAAAGGCCTGGTGATCTATGTCTGAAATGTCAACCATAGAGCACAGTTGTAGTCTGACACATGGGAACATCATAAGCCAGGATAGATTCGATAAAAACTGATTTATATGAAGGTTTAAAACTATTCCTTCCACTCTTTGATCATGGTAGTTCTACTTATGTGAATTTATCCAAAGGGAGTAATCAAGGGGACAGAGATCTGTGTTCATAAAGGGTATTCCTGAGAGCGGTGTTTATGGTGGTGAAGAGTTGTCAGTAGCTTGTTTATATATTCTACCACAGAGCAGTGTTTGGTTGGAACACCCTTTAGCTATTTATCACAGCCGTGTCATTCAGCAGCTGTTAAGTGGTCTCCTCTTTGGTGGAGACTGATGCTGGAGCAGAGGTGGAGAATCCAGTGACAACCCTGAAGGGACTTGCAGTTTAGTTGGGTACATTGAGTTGGACAAAATAGTAGTGGTTACTTAACAAAATGGTAACGCAGACAGCTGTGTGTGGAGGCAAGGAAACCCCTGGGGAAAGGCTGTGGGCTTTGACTTGGCCTTAAAGGGTTATGGTGAGATTGAAGGGAACCTGCTTGTCAGAAGCATTGAAGGTTTTGAACTGATGAATTTGATGTGTGCCAAGGGGCTATCTTGATGTGATTCTTTTGGAAACAGTGTAGATTAAAAGGAGAGAATCTTGTTAGGAGATGAGGGTAGACACCAGGGGTGGTAAGGAAGGGGGTAGGGTATGGGCAGGAAGATAACTTTTTTCTTTGTTCTCACTAACAGTAAAAAAAAAACAACTTTTGTTTTCAGCTCTGGAGCCCATACTTTAACACTAAGCAAGATCGTGCCACATATATGTAATTTACTTGGTGATCCAAACAGCCAGGTGAGTGCATTTTTAGTGAGAAAGATAATCTTGGGGGAAAAATAATTGGTTACAAAGAGTTTTCGGTGTTCTGTATGTACCTGATGGGTAGATGGGGACTTTTTCTGTCTTTTAAAAACTCTGATTATTGTCTAATGGCTACTGTTAATATTGTGAAATAGCACAGGTAAATGTGGAGACCAATGTACATAGGGCCAAGGAATCACTAACCCCATAAATTGATGTCATCTAGACCAACCTCCAAGCTAGCTTCACTCGTGGTCACCTTAGGAAGAGATGGTTGAGATGGTAGGGAGAGAAATCCATGCAAGTTGAAGTGAGAAAGTGATTGACAAAAGGGCAGAGAACATTGCCTAAGAGGCTACCTGAGGGGACTTCTTTGAGGTGGTAGAAGTGTTCTACATCTTGCTTTGGGCTGTGGTTACACAGGTGTTTGTAATTGTTGAAACTGTTAGAGCTGCACTCTTAAGAACCATGCATGGTATTTTATATACATTTTACCTAAAACAATCACCCCACTTCCTTGGCGGTTCATGAAGCTTTTCCATCTCTAGGTAATAGAAGTGCTTACTCAGTTCAGTTCTGTTTATTTTTCTCATTATTTTTATTATGGGGTTTTAGCTCATACAAGCTGATAAAGGAAAACAAACAGTTCATTAGATAAACCCACAACCCAAACCAAACTGCTTGCCATCATATGGATTCTGACTCAGAGTGATCCTAATAAGATAGAGTAGAACTGCTCCATAGAGTGGAGTTGCCAAGGAGTGCCTGGTACATTTGAACTGCCAGTCTGCTGGTTGGTTAGCAGCCATAGCTCTTAACCACTACACCACTAAGGTTTTCTGCCTATTTTTTTTTTTTTTTTTTTTTTAAAGATTCTAATTTATCAAATGGTTTTTATTTTCCCCTTTTTTCTCTGGTCTTAGTTTTTTGTTTTCTGTGGAAAAAAATCCTTTGTAGAGGTCATACATTGAGGATATTTCTGCTAACATGTGGTGTCCTTTAGTAGATCAGAAAATCCAGCTTGGCTATTTGAAGCTCTTCATTCTTCATTCACATGTGTGTGCAGTGGCCAAGCAGGTATCGTAAATACTCGTAACAGATCTGTAAGGGAAAAATCTGGCTTATTGTTTTTTAAGTGAAACTCAAGTGAGTTTCTCACACAGAGAAACTAGTTGCTCACCTAGTGACCCTAGTAGCTCATCCTATAATGTGACAGCACATTCCTCTCCACTCTGTGTTTCCTGTGTCTGTTCACACAGATCCTGTCCCTTTCTGCCTTCTTATGTTATCTCCAAACAGGAGGTGCACAGTTAATCTCAGGTATCTGCTTGAGGCAAGAAGCACACACTTCACCGGTATCGTTTTACATCCTGTAAACAAAAAAAAAATCCAAACTCACTGTTGTCCGAGTCAGTTCTGACTCATAGCAACCGTACAGGTCAGAGAGAGGTTTCGAGTGCCTGGTGGATTTGAACTGCTGACTTTTTGGTTAGCAGATGTAGTGCTTAACCACTACACGACCAGGATTTCCTTTATATCCAGTCTAATTTTTGAAGAGTTGGCTTAGGGATGGCTTGTATTCTGGGGTCCCTCTAGTCTCAATCAGACCATCAGCGCTGGTCTTTCTACTAGAATTTGAGTTTTACACCCTCCTTTTCTCCTATTCCATTGGGGACTCTGTTGCGTTCCCTGTCAGGACAGTCATGGAGGGTAGCCAAGTACCATCTAGTTCTTTCTGTTTCAGGCTGATGGAGACTCTGTTTTATGTGACCTCTTTTGTTTCTTGGGCTCATATTTTCCATATGTCTTGGTGTTCTTTGTTCTGCTTTGCTGTAGATGGATTGAGACCAAGTAGTGCATCTTAGATGGTCTGGCTTATTCTTAAAGGCACTCCACTTGTGGAGGAAGTATAAATTACAGACCAAATAGACATGTCGAGGACTACAGCATATAACATTATGTAAAATCTGGAAGGTGGAGGAGATTGTCCATTTTATCAGTGAATTTGCAGTGGACCACAGTAAAATACAGTTGTCCATTGTTTATCTTCCAGTGTACTTTCCAGAATTTAGCAGTTCTTTATTCCCCCACTTGCACTTTTCTTCTCCTTCCATTGCAGCATACATTTACTGAGAGTTTATGTTCCGGGCCTGCCTTGTCTATGCAGAGACTTGACCTGTTACTGGAAGGGGACTGCTTACTTGATTTTGTTTCTGAGTTTCAGATTTTGTTTCTGTAACTGAGGTAGACAGCACCCTCCAGAGGACAACAAGGGGGAAATGTTGACTTATCCTAGGACTGTCCACTGCTAGATGCTATGGGAGGCATGCCAATGTGTTCATGCATAAAGGCTGTTTATTCTGTGGAGATTTTTGATTGCAGTGTTAAGATTGTTTAAATTTTTGAAACAGCTATATTCTCATACTTCAAGCTTTTCAGATAGCTGCCAAAAATTCTGAATTCTGCACAAAATTCACCTGAAGTTTTCTACTAGATGAAGGCTCAGGTAGCAGCCTTTCTCCCCGTTTACTAGTACTTAGATGTTCTGTGAAAATTCTGTGGAAAGGAGATCAAAAGAAATTAATCTTTTTTTCGTATTTGAGGACTCTGATATTTTTTATTTGCTCATTTAGATCTAGAAAAGGGGTTAATGTGTTAGAAGTAGCACAGATTAAATTTCAAATGATCAGCATAATCTGTATTCTGAAAATGTTAATTCAGTTGTTTTAAGAGTTTAAAATAGCTTTGAATCTGGGGAACAGTTTTATATACCATTTTAAAGTTGGCAAATAGTAGAATGTATGTACAGTTTTGAGCTCCCTAGCACAGTGGGTAAAGCTTGGACTAGGAGACATAGGGCCTGGCTTTAGTCCTTGTGCCAATTTACTGCCAAGTTACATTGGTGGGCACTTGCATCTTGAGCCTCATTTTCCCCTGTGAAGTGACCACAGTGGTAGGTGTGTGGCCCCTCAGGCCTTGTAGAGTTGTCATGAAGCCCAGTTAGGTATATGGGCTTTGAAGGGTAACTGTTGTTGGGTGCTGGTGTGCCAAACAGAGCAGATTACTTGGTACTTTTCTGAGGATCTCAGGTGATGGAGATCCTTTGATTTTACCTGGAGATACCACACCAACCACATCTTACTGGATTTCTGAGAAAGTCTTAGGGATATAATATTTTCAGAATATGAAAATAAGATTATGTTAGTGGCTTAACACGTATCCACATTTACTATGTGCTGGCAGCCCTGGTATGGACTTCATACATAACCTCCATACACTAAAAGTCAGTACCACAGCTAAATATCAGGTAGTCGTAACCTGGTTATTTGTGGTAATGTGACTTAAAAACAGTAGTAACATATTTAAATTGAATTGTATCTTACCTCTGAATATAACCATCATAAAGAATTACAGGATTATTTATAGAGGAATGGAATAATTTCTCTTTTACACGATGGAAAATATGAGGCTTATTTAAAATATTTCATTAAGTTGGAAACACAAGTGAGTGACTTCTGCCTAGTATCTTCATGATCTTCTTTATAAGCTAGGAAACCCTGCGGGCCCTGGTCAAGAGGTTGCAACATTTAGTGATTTTGTGATTCAAGTCCTAGGCCAGTGTGTCTTTGATTTTGAGAAAATTCTTAATTTTCTGTGTCTCCTAATTTTCTCCTTAATTTTCTATGTCTTCTAACCCAAATATGTTTCTCATTTTACCCTTCTCTGTAACAGGAAGCTGGTGCTCTGTGGGTAGCTTTCAGCAGTCTGTAGTAGATGGAGCCTATTGCCAGCATGTTCCAAACTGAGCACCCTGAAAACATTCCGTGAGTTCACATCTGCCGTAGGGATACATTATAATGCTTACTCAGAAGCTCAAGCCCAGGCACTCACACACATTCCACATCTCCCAAATGTCCCTCTGCCAGGAAACTGTACCACTCAGGTTTCCCGATACTCAGATTGATTTATCCTGCTTCTGGGTATATGTGCTTTTGTTCTTGCCTTTCTTCTTTTTGTTTCTCTCATCAGCCCTTCCCATTAGTCTTGAGGGTCAGGACTATAGCTTGGTCACTTGTGTTTAGTTTTGAGTAGGTGGCTCATACTTATTTGAATGAATTTCCCTTCTTTACTGTTTTAAGACTTAGACCTGAGAGGACAACTGTTTGGGGTCAGTGCTGTCTTTGTACTTTGATGCCTCGTGCTATAGTCAGTGTCCAGCTCTTCTGTAACAAGTGTGCTTGGGAGTCCTTTCTAGGTGGCCACTAACATTGATTGGACTTGGCATTTGAAATGACATCTGCACGTTGCTCCTGTTTTAAAGAAAATAAAGCCAAGCTCATTACCATCAAGTGGATTCTGACTCACTGTGGCTGTATGGCACAGAGTAAAACTGACTGATAGGGTTTCCAAGGCTGTAATTTTTTTTTAAATAGGTATTTTATTGTGCTTTAAGTGACATTTTACAATACAATTCAATTTGCCGTGTCAAACCGTATACTCACACTGCCATGCAACTCTAGCTGCTCTCCCCACTCTCTTGACAGCACATTGTGACTTTCTGTAACATTTCAGCCAACTCCTGTCTCCCTCTACTCACTCTCTTGTGTCGGGACAAGAGCTGCTTAGACAGCCTCATGTATATGTTTAAGCCAGAAAGCACATTCTTCACCAGCATCACTCTGTGTTTTATAGTCCAGTCCAATCTGTGTCTGAGGAGTTGGTTTTGGTATTGTTTTAAGCACTGGGCTTACAGAGGGCCTGGGAGCCTTGTCCTCAAGGGGACTGTCTGGTCTTCAGGACCGTCAAGTGTGGTCTTTCTGAAGAGTTTTAGTTCTGCACCCTTACCTTTCTCTTACTACTTCAGGGGCTCTGTGTTATGTTCTGTGTCAAGGCAGTCATTGCTGGTGGGGAGCACCATATGGTTCTTCTGGTCCCATTCTGATGTAGTCTCAGATCATAGGACATTTTATGTCTCTTGGGCTCATATTTTCCACATGTCTTTGATGTTCTTCATTTTCTTCTGCTCCAGGTGGGTTGGGACCAATTAATGCTACTTAGATGGCGGCTTGCTACCTTTTAAGACTCCACACTCCACTCACCAAAGTGCTGTGCAGAACAGTTTCTTAAAAAAAAAAATAAATACAACTTAGTTATGCCAGTTAACATAGATGTTCCATGAAACTGTGGTCTCTAGACCCCTGTCTCTGCTACAGTGACCTTCAAAATGTTGAATTGTACTTAGGAAACCTTTTAGCTCTTGGCATAGTCCAGCTCTGCTGATGTCCCTTTTACTGTGTGCTGTCACTTGCTTCCTTTGACCCAATTCCTTTCTGTTATCTAATTTATGAATTTAAGCCAAAAAGCACATTCTTCACCAGCATCACTCTGTGCCTTATAGTCCAGTCCAATCTGTGTCTGAAGAGGTGGTTTTGGTATTGTGGTTTTGGTATTGGCATAGTCCAGCTGTGCTGATGTCCCTTCTACTGTGTGCTGTCACTTGCTTCCTTTGACCGAATTCCTTTCTGCTATCTAATCTATGAATATGTGTCTCCCGTCCTCAGCCCACCTTATAATAATGTTCTCGTATAACATTTGTCCTTTTGCAGCTGATTAATTTCACTCAGTGTAGTATCTTCCAGATGACTGCATGTTATGAGATGTGGAAACATCATTGTTGTTCTTTATCACTGCATAGTGTACCGTTGTATGAATATACCATAGTTTGTTTATCCATTCATCTGTTGACAGATGCCTAGGTTGATTCCATTGTTTTGCTATCATAGATACTGCTGCAATTAACATTGATATGCATGTATCTGTTCTTGTGACAGCCCTTACTTCTGTAGGCTATATTCCAGAAATGGGATTTCTATTTCTAGTTTTTTATATGGTATTTCCATTTCTAGTTTTTAAGAAAGTGCCGAATTGATTTCCTAAATGGTCATACCATTTTACATTCAGACAAGTAGTGCGTAAGAGTTCTAGTGTCTCTATAACTTCTTCAACATTTATTATTTTGTGTCTTTTAGATGAGTGCTTGCCTTGTTAGGATGAAGTGGTATCTCACTGTGGTTTTGATTTGGATTTCTTTAACAGCTAATGATCATGAGCATTTTCTCATGTATCTATTAGTGTCCTGGATGTGTTCTTTGGTGAAGTACCTGTTCATATTCTGTGCCCATTGTGTAACTGGGTTATCTGTGACCATTGTGTAATTGGGTCATCTGTCTTTTTCTTACTGAGGTTTTGCCATACCTTGTAGTTATGGAGATCAGATGCATTCAGATTTATGGTAGCCAAAAATTGTTTCCCAGTCTGTAGGTAGTTGTTTTACTCTCTTGGTGAAGTTGTTGGATGAGTGTGAGTATTAGCTTTTTAGGAATTCCCAGCTATCTGTTTCCTCTTGTGATGTTTTTGTGTTGTCAGTAGCATTTTATAGTTTGTTTACACCATGTGTTAGGGCTGCCAGCATTGTCCTTATGCTTTCTTCCATGATCTTTATTGTTTTAGATTTTATATTTAAGTCTTGATCCATTTTGAGTTGGTTTTTGTGCATGGTGTGAGACGTGGGTCTCATTTCATTTTTTTTTTTTTTTTTTGCAGATGGATATCCTGTCATGCCAGTACCATTTGTTAAAGAGACTCTCTTTCCCCAGTTTACAGACTTTAGAACTTTGTCAAATACCAGTTGCTCATAGGTGGATGATGTTATATCTAGATTCTCAGTTCTGTTCCATTGATCTGTGTATATGTTTTTGTACCAGTACCAGACTGTTTTGACTACATGTCATTTTAATAGGTGCTGAAGTCAGATAGAATGAGGCCTCCCACTTTGTTTTTCTTCATTAATGCTTTACTTACCTAGGGCTTCTTCCCCTTCCATATGAAGTTGGTAATTTATTTCTCCATCTTGTTAAAAAGTGCCCTTGAAATTTGTCTTGGGATTGCATTGTAACTATGGATCACTTTGGGTAGACTAGACATTTTCATGATGTTAAGTCTTCCTATCCGTGAACAAGGTAGGTCTCTCCTTGCAGTTGAGTCTCGTAATCTTCTTTGTATAGGTCTTTTGTGTCTCTGGTTAGATTTATTCCTAGATATTTTATCTTCTTGGGTACAATTTTAAGTGTTATTGATTTAGTCATTTCCTATTTGATTGTCTCTTTGTTGGTGTCAAGCCTGTAATCTTCATGGAAGCAAACTGCCACATCTTTCTCACATCTTAGCAAATGTGACTTCATTTTAACATCAGTCTGTGTATGGAGTGACTCAGAGCAGAGAAAGTCCCTCAGAAGCTTTTCTGAGTAGGGTACAGGTGTCCTGAGGGTATAGCTTGGTTTAGGATGCTTGAGGGTACCGGTAACTGAAAACTGAACTCAAAACTGTGAAAGTGATGGGGAGTTGTATTATTCTATCAGAGGTCCTAAAGTCGAAAGTTCTCTGTTAGTGGTTCAGTGGTGTCTTCAGAGGCTGGTTCTTGCTCATCTTCTGGCTTGGCCATCTGTGCACCTGAACTTTGTCTTCTCAGCTCCCCTGACAGTCCTATCACAGGTGCTGCATGTTGGGCAGAAGACCTGCACATTAGGTCTGGTTGATAAACAGCCTGCATTTCCTATGTCTTTGTCTTCTTTGCTGTATTGTATGGATCATTCAACAATGACAGCCATTAAGACACAGCTGATAAAGTTCCATCTATTTCCTTTCCCTTGTTCCCATTATTTTGAAGCGAAGTTTAGATTGTCTTGCAGCAAATTCTAGACGTCATACCATTTAAGTACTCTAAAAGCTAAAGACTTTTACGCCCCAAATAGAATCTTAATGCCATCATCACTTCCTGTCTCTCTCTCTCTCAGATCATCATTTATAGTCAGTGTTCATATTTCCCAAAGTGTGTTGTGTGTTTTAGTGTTCCCTGTGCACGTCATTTCAAGTTTCTGTAGAGAAACTTTTCCCAAAGAGGTGCCCCTCATATTTCACATCAAGAATTATGTCCTGTATGTACATGTAACCCAGTCAGTGGAAAGAAAGTATAATTGCTGTGATGGCTTACACTGTTGAGGGTATACCCTCCTGCTCAGAGGGGTGTTTCATTCCTTGAAGTGTGGATTCCAGAACAAAGCCTATGTGCATTGATGAGGAGGCTGGGCCATTGGCTATAGCAAAGGCAGCCAGCAGCCAGAGACTTGTGCATAATAAGTTCCATCATTGTTATTTTTAGGTGCCATTAAATCATTTCAACAGTTAGCAACCCTGTATGACGTAGTAGAATAGCTCCATAGGGTAATCTATCCTGGTATATAATCTTTATAGAGAGCAGATGATCTCCAGGTCTTTGTGACACAGAGCCACTTGGTAGGTATGAACCACCAGTCTTTTGGTTAGCAGCCAAGTGGTTAACCATTGACGTGCAAAGACTTCTTTAGGAAGTCCCTTTACTCAATTATGGCAGAGCTCAAGTTATGCCTCAAAACCTTGGGTTCATTTTTGCATCCCCCTCCCCGCCCCAGCTAGCCTAAGGCAGTCATGCAGAAGGGTATATTGGAAAGGCATTCTGTTGCTGACTGCTGTCTGTATTGCTGAGGAGTTTGAGAAACACCCTGAAAGCCTAAAAACAACCTTAGGATATCTGATACCTTTGGTACTGATCTGAAGGCCGAGCACTCTCTGGTGCTGGACTAGACTGTACCAGCGGTGCTCAGGAGGAAGAAGAAAAGCCTCTACTGGTGGCTTAACTGCTCAGATGCTGCTTGGTCATGGCCTGAGAGGTGGAGCAGTTGAGGCTGATGTTGTCAGTGCCTGATGCTGAGCAGCACTTTTGTGTCCAGGCTGCTCCTGTGACACGCATTCCCTGGGCAGATGGTTGCAGGTCTGTGCTGGTATTCTCGGAGAACAGAGTAGATTGCATTCCTGTTAGTTTACAGGCACCCCTCACACCCAGGGGTTGTGATGCCCTTCCTTGAGTTTTTGCTTTGTAGGGAACCTTTATTTTGACACACATACCGGAATGTAGTATGCTAAAGGGAGAAGAATGTGGAGTTTGCCCCAGAGCAGTGGCAGTTCATCTCTTTACCAGCTATGGCCTTGGACAGGTGGCTTACTGCTTCAGCTTCCCTGCCCTCCTCTGTGCAGCAGAGAGTGGTAAACAATGTCCCTGTGAGGTAGGGAGAGACAAACACAATCATGGCATTTGAAAAACTGAAAAAAACAAGCCTGCTGCCATCAAGTCAGGTCCTACTCATAGCAGCCCCCTAGAGTTTCCAAGAAGCACCTGGCAGACTTGAAATGCCACGTGGGTTTCCGTGGCATTTGAAGGCATGAGATTTTGTGAGACACATAATTGGGACCTGACAAGTAGTGTTAGTATGTGGGGCTTCTACTTTCTGTAGTCCTAATGACTAAAGTTTTGGAGTTCCTTTCTGTGCTGGTCCTGATAGTCAGCAGGTTGAGGCCATGTGAGACTAATGTGGTCACTGTAGAAGCAAGCCACAGTGCTCGGCCCTTCAGCTTGAACTTAATTGCTTTTATTTGAACATTCCTTGTTAGTGGGAGCACAGTAGTTTGTGATATCAAAGGAAATTCATTCACTTGTGTTTGCTGAATCAAGGGTGAGTCCTGATTATACAGTGGTTAAGAGCTCAGCTGCTCACCAAAAGGTCAGCAGTTTGAATTCAGAAAGTGCTCCTTGAAAAGCCAGTAGGGTACTTCTGTTTGGTCTTGTAGGGTTGCTGAGTCAGAATTGACTTGATGACATCAGGTACAGGTTAGACTTGTAGCTTTCTAAGCCTGAGGAATAATTGTTTTAAAGTCTGAGGATGTTGGATTTTTTTTTTTTAATGTGAATATCAGTTCCAGTAGCCATTGTGTTGAGTACTTTATATACACTAACTGTAGGTCTTAAACTCCTATCCCGAAAAAAAGATTTTAAATATTTTGTATAAAGTTAGTTTCTAAGTAGCCATATAAACCTATTGCTTTTGAGTTGATTGTGACTCACAGGGACCCTGTAGGGCAGAGTAGAACTTCACTATAGGGTTTCCAAGGAGCAGATGGTGGATTTGAACTGCCAGCTTTTTGGTTAGCAGCCATAAATGTCCATCAGGGCTCCATAAGTGTCCATGTAGGTACTTGTTCTCATCAGTTCCTTGACCCTGAAGCTTAGTAATTTTTCAGTGGAGTATTTTAAACTGTTTACAGCCCAGACTTTCTAAGTAGCTGGCTATATATTGAATGTCTTTATCACCTGTTGAGATTTACTCTGAGCAGATGTTATCACTAGAAAGCAGATGAAGTTCATGACTTACTACTTGTCATTAAGATCTAGTATCATTGGATGCTTTTGTAAAATATGCATACTTCATTGTGAAAACGCTTGCTAATATCACCGATTATTTTTTTGCAAATAAATTGATAAAAGTTTTGAGTGACTAGATAATAATGTCTTGAGACTTGCCTTTTTTCACCATATAGGGGTAGGGGGAAAATAATTATTAGTAAAATTGCCTGTAGTGTTTACATTGTTAAACTGCAGGGTACCCTGTAACACTCAGAATGATGAAATGTTATTTGTATCCCTACTTCTTTCTTTACTCTCTGTTACTGTGGTCTTATTACTTGAAATCAAGCCTAAAACCATGTCTCTTCCTTACCTCTCTTTGCCTGCTCTCTTAAATATAACCTTTCCTTCCGACTCTCCACTCCATTGGCAGTCCAGGCCTTTGTTCTGTTCTAAAAAAAAAAAAAGTCTTCTTTTTTTATTTCCAAAACTTTAAACCTGTGGACAGATTGATAGAGAGGTATAGTTACCTTATTTATCACATAACATTTGTCACATTGTACACACACATTCACACACTTTTTTGTGTGTGCTGAGACATTGAAAATAATTTGTAGATATCATATTCTGCTTCTAAGTACTTGATTGTGTTCTATTAACAAGGATATTTTTATTCTGTAAGTGATGTCATTTTCCTACTGAAGATATCTGACGTAGAAACCCTGGTGGCGTAGTGGGTTAAGTACTACGTCTGCTAACCAAAAGGTTGGCAGTTCAAATCCACCAGGCATTCCTTGGAAACTGTATGGTGCAATTCTACTCTGACCTCTAGGTTTGCTATGAGTCAGACCCTACTCAATGGCAGTGGGTTTGGTTTTTTGGTTTATAGTGATAGTATCTAAGATATAGTTTCCTGTGCAGAGTTCCCAAAGTTTTCTTTTAAAAAACTGTTTTCTGTCTTTTAAGTCTGATTTACTCCTGCTCTACTTAGTGAACCCCAATCCTTGCAAGCTCATTCTGAGTGGCTCCTCCTTGCCCATGGAATGTTTCCTGATATGCCCTGATGTGATTGTTCCTTCCTTTAAATTATGAGAGTTCTTCATACCAAATATTCATTATATCCTGTCATAGGAAATGTGGAGGTCAGGGACTTTTTTCTTTAAATCTGTTTTCTGTTTATCTGTTTTCTTATGACTATGAGCTTCTTGAGTGCAAGGCTATCTATCTGTAGCCTGTGCTGTCCAGTTTTGTTGCTTTTTAACTATTTGTCTTAAATCTTGATTGTGTTTGCCTGGTATTTTATTTAGTATAATTCATTTATTTGTAACATGCTCCCTGTTTTAGAAAGAGGGTCTGAAAATTCTGTTTTCTGACATGACATTTAAAGAATGGAAAGAACTAACGGATGTGGACTTCAACATGTATACAGGAATGAGAACTGTTTTCTAAAAAAAAAAAAATTGTGACCTTTGAAATTATGTTACCAGACTAAAGTGTCAAAGGAATGTTATTTAGTTAAGTATACATGAGGGTTTGTATTTGCAGTTGCATTGGTTATTTGGCAGTAAACTTTTGGGGCATGTATGGCCTGCTATGTCCCAGCAGAAAGTGCTGTGGGGTAACACAGAGCACTGTGTAAGATCTCTTCTTTTATACCTAGGTTCGAGATGCAGCAATAAACAGCTTAGTGGAAATTTACAGACATGTAGGAGAACGTGTGAGGGCAGACCTCAGTAAAAAAGGATTGCCACAGTCCCGGTGAGTTCCTACTTTTTCCTCGCTTCTTCTCTTTTTCCCCAATCTTTATAGCTAACATTTTGGTTTATACCTTTTTTTTGTTAGGGTAATTTTACTCAAAGGATATATAGGTAGAGGATTTGTGGTTGGAGAACTTGTCCAGATCAGACATCAGGCCCCACCCTTTCCACTTTCTTAAAAGTAAGACAGATGTCCGGACCTAGATGTCTAGACAGATCCGTGGTATGCACTGGCTTTGGATGATCGCTTGGTCGTTTCTCCTGCAGAGCAGGTCAAGTGGAACTGTAGCCTCTGCAGTTAGCAACCAAGCACTTAACCTTGTGCCACCAGGGCTCTTCTTGGTGCCTGACGATCCCACAGTTCCACTCCTAAGTACATATCCAAAGGACCTGAAAACAGATAATCGAGTGCATGTGTATCCATGTTAATAGCAGCATGATTCAGAAAATGCAAGAGATAGAAACAGCACAATTATCCATCAGTGCCAAGCCAACTGCCGTCTCCATCAATAGAAAGACAAATAAATTGTGATGTATCCATAACATGGGTAATTATTGAGCTGTAAAAAAGATTGAAGTATGGGTACATGCTGCAGTGGATGAACCTCCAAAACATTATTCTAAGTAAAAGAAGATAGTCACAGAAGGCCACATATTGTCTGATTCCATTGTATGAACTGTCAGAAGAGATAAATTTTTAGAGATAGAAAGTGGTTACCGGGGCTGATGGTGGGACAGGTGGAGGATGGAGAGATATGCTTAGTGGGTACAGGGCCTGACTTTGGAGTGATGGAAATGTTTGAGACTAGCCGGAGGTAGTGATTGCACAGCATTGTGAATGTACTAAATGCCACTGAATTGTTTATTTATGGACTTTCACCTTAAATAATTTTAAAAACAACAACAAAAAAAGTAGTAATAATGAGCAGTTAATCATTAAACAATTGGATATCTGTAATTTTAACTGTAATGAAAAGCTTCTGACCCACCCTGTTCCTTCAGGGAGATAGTAATGTGACAGTCCTGGAAAGGTGGTATCAGAGTGGACTCAGACCAGCCTGCCTGTCCTTATGCCCAGAGGAATGCAGTGGCTTTTGAAAGATGATGCAGCTAGTAGGAGTCAAAGTTGAGATTGGGCCCAGATTCTTGTATCCCATCTTTATTTCTGTATACCTTGTTTTATGAGAGTTTGCAGAGCATTGGGCATCTAGCTGTAGGTGGGAATTATCTGTCCAGTGTTCTGTCAGTTCTTTTCTTTGAGCACGTGTGACAGAAAAGGGGACTTTCCCCTTAAAACAGTGGTTCCATGAGGAGCTGTTGGGTGGGGTGTGTTTCTATGTTGGCAGAGAACACTGACCAGTGTTACTCTAATCATGGCCCTTGTGCCTGGTGTAGGATGAAAGATGGGAATAAAACAGCCTTTCAGTGCATTTTACAAAAGTTAATCTCGGAATAGTTTCTTACTCCAGTGTTTGTGAACCTCCTCAGCCTTCTTGTCTTCACGTGTGTGGTCAGAACACTAATAAGACAAAAATGCCAAACATGAGAGAAATATAAAATATGAAGGAAAATTGGAGAGCACAGATGAGCAAGACAAGCGGGGGCTTGGAGGGAGAGGGCTGGATCGCCATTTCTCCCAGGAAGGCAGGCCTGCTGCTTCAGGGATGGCCGCCCACCAGGCTGTGTGGCTCAAGGGTCCCCCAGTCACAATCTCACTGCCCTGCATGCTGCGAGGCTTGTGTAATGTTGGAGGGTTCCTATAGCCAGCTAAGAGAACCGGGGGAAATTACATGGTGAAACTGAGATCTAGAGTGGAAAATCTGCAGAAAAAAATTAGCAGGCCTGAGACTTCTGGCCTTAAAAAGCCTACTTGCAAGATTGGCCTTTGCCTTATGTCTGGAAACTTGGATTTGGGGAGGGTTCCACTATTTCAAGAACTGACACGAGTGGCTCGCTATGCCTGTACTGTTTGTGCAAACAGTATGGTTTGTACTGAACACTTACTTTCGTTTTGGAATCTGAAACTTGGTATGTGGTAGACAGAGACTGCTTGTATGTCCAGCCCCCGCTAAAAACCTAGGCCATTGAGTCTCCAATGTGGTTTCTCAGCAGACAGTGTTTTACATGTGTTGTTGAAAACTCATTCTTAGGGGGGTCAGGCATGCCCTGGGGGGCTCTCCTAGGCAAGGATTCTTGGAAGCGTGTGCCTCCTGTGGACTGCTTCTCGTACACATTTTATCTTTACTGATTATGCTTTGTGTCTTTTTGCTGTAATAAAACACAACTGTCAATATGACTGTAACCTGAATCCTCTGAGTCCTCCTGATAAATCATCCAACTTGGGGTGGTATTAGAGACCCCCAAGGGAATCTAATGCAAAGGCTGAGGCAGAAACCTTCATTTTCAGAGTCCTTGTCATGCTGTATTCTTTGTACTATTTCCTGCCCCTGCTCCTACCCAACTTCCACCCCTTACAAAAGAAGCTACAGAAGAGCTTGGGACTTTGTAAATAGGAGTGATGGCTTCAGCTCACATTACCTGAAAGCTTTCCTGAAAATTCTGAACCAAAGTAGAGACAGTGGTCCTGTGGAAGTGGACCCACATACTCACAGCTATTGTAAAATTCTAGCAGGCACAAGCACTTGGAGAACTAGGCTGTTAGTTCTCTAAAAACTGTGACTGGGTTAAAGAAGCCAAAACTACTACTACTTTTTTTTTTTTTTTTTTTTTGCTGTTGTATTTAATTACAAGAAAGTTACCCAAGGTCTAGAACTCTTTGGGGCAGGAACTCTGGTACCTGCCTATATTTTGGTGAGTAAGCATGCAAGAAGGAGTCCTGGTAGAGCAAGGATTGAATGGTAGAGTATTGTTGACAGTTTGAATCTACCCAGTGACTCTGCGAAAGACCCAATGATTTGCTCTTTCCCATGAGGTCAGTATGAGTCAAAAGGGACTCCTTGGGACACAACAACAACATGTACCCAAGTGTAATGTGAGCTTTTCAAGTATTATAAATGATTATTTAGGAGATTCAGTATTTGCTGTATGTGGCTGGCTGGAATACTTGTATATTCTGGAATTCTGTTATATCACTGTAGAATTTTTGTGTTATTTCATGAGTGTCGTAGAGTGTTCGGCTTAAGATTCTGTAAACTGATAAAATTTACTTAATCTTTTCCTAAACTGGGATTTAGTCTTAGAATAAAATATCCTTTTAAAAGTTTGTATTTCTGTGAGTGATGTGCCTGAGATGAATAGCCAAGCCAGCCAACTGCCTTTGAGTTGGATCCGACTCATGGCGACCCTAGGGGCCAGGGTTAATTATATCTCTAATGAAATTCATGGTTAAAAAGAATGCTTTAATGGTGTTAAACTCATTGCTGTTGATTCCAACTCAGTAACTCTGTAAAGACAGAGTAGAACTGCCTTGTAGGGTTTCTAAGAGGTGGCCGGTGGATTCAAGCTGCCAACCTTTTGGTTAGCAACCGCCAAACACTTAACTGATGCTTTAGGTTGTTGTTAAATGCCATCAAGTTGATTTTTCCACCCCGTGTGACAGAATAGAACTGCTGTAATCTTTACAAGAGTAGAGTGTCAGGTCTTTCTATGCAGATTTGAATTGTTTATCAGCTGAGTGCTTAACTGTGGCACCAGTACGGCTGACTTAAACAACAGTTTTCTTTGCCCAGAAGTAGAAAACTGCGTAGTGTCTTCACTTTACAGATGGGGATGCTTACTGTACGCTACACAGCTTTGTTTTAGAGAAGCTGGAACTAGAGTTTTGAGCCGTGAGTTATGTTGTTAAATAAATCTTGTCATCCGGTGGCTGAAATCATATTCACACAGACAGTAAGTTTGAAGATATTCAACAAAATCTTCATGTTAGCAAGTCTTTCACCCCTATGGAATCTCAGGATAGTTGAGCTGTGAATTTTAATATATGACTTAGTTTAGTACTTGACCATTTTATATTGTTTTATGCATATTATTTTTACATGTCATGTACATCATATGTTCAGAAAGTAAGATACAACTGCTAGCTAAAGGGTCTTCAAGTAAGGATGTCCTATTTTTGACAGCTCATGGCGACAATATTTGTGACCGTATGGTGGCCATACTTATTATGTTTTTTTGATTAGTTTTGACAGATAACCGTGAAAAGTTACAGTTTTACAACACATAGTAATTAGATTTATTGTCGAAATGGGTATTCTGTGTGCCAGACATTTTGTGCATTATGTGAAATTTACGATGTGTGTAATCATCCCACCAAGAGAACAATTCAACGTTTAATCAAAAAATTTGAGACCATCAGGTCTGTTGCCAGTCAGACAACATCTGTGCATCAGTGAACCACATGTTCCTGAGAGTATATGTGAGAATCCGTCCTGATGAATTTCTTGCCTAGCAGAAGAGCTGGTCCCTTTGTAGACAACAATTTTGCAGATTTTGCATCTGGGTTGTTTTAACTCAAGAACTGAAGTCCAGCAACCATAGATTGTACCGTACATTTGCTGACTTGGCTCTAGAGCAATTGGAGTTTGACCATGCTTTTGGCTGAAAAACCATCTTTGGTGACAAGGCCCATTTTTGAATGAATGGTTTTGTTAACAAACAAAACTGTTGCATTTGGAGCAATGAGAATCCAGTGGAAGTTCAAGAACATCCACTTCATCCCCCAAAAGTTACTGTTTGGTGTGGATTTTGGTCCAGCAGAATCACTGGCCCTTATTTTTTTCAAGATGAACAAGGAGAGGCTGCAACTGTCTATGGTGTAAGATACTAGACTATGATAACTGATTATTTTTGGCCCCATTTTGAAGGTGCTGCAATGGCCATTTACCCAGTTCTTTTCCGCACATAATGCCATCAGAGGTACTTTCAGAATAGTAGAGTAATTAAAACAGTATCATTTACACAGCTTGTTTTATTCAGTTCAAAGGTAGAATACCCTCATTGGAACACCCTTTATATGTATTATGTAAGTTAGTAAAATATAAAGAGAACAGCTGTAACTAATTGTGACTTACAAGCAGAAAGTGCATTCTTTGACATTTTTGAGAAATGTTTCTTCCATAGCCCTTAACTGTCACCCCGTTGGAATCTTCTAGAAGATGCTTTAAATCAGTAAGTCATATTGTAGTTTGTAAAGCTTTGGCAAGGCAGGTCACTGGTGCTCAATTTCTTCTGGGGCTGTCCCTTGGGAACCATGCTTGTGTAACAGCAGCTCCGGTTAAGTCTATTAAGTTTAACTTACAGACTTAATTGATGCTTACCGTGTGATGCATTACAACTATTGGTAAACTTACCTGCGTTTTTGAGCAGCTGTCTACTTGTATGTTCAGCTGTCAACCTGTCATTAGATTGAGTTGTGTCCCCCCCCGAAAATGTGAGTAGCCATTTGGCTGGACCGTCATTCCCAATATTTTGTGATTTTCCTATCCTGTACATCTTAATCTCTGCCTGTGGCTAATAGATAGGATGATTATCTTAAAAGAGGATTAGGGTGGGAGTGCAACACCATTGTTGAGGGAGTTTCCATGGGGTGTGGCTTGCGCCATCACTGATCCTTTCATTTTATGGGAGATAAAAGAGAGGAAAGCAACAGAGAATTGGAAACCTCACACCATCCGGAAAGCAGCACCAAAACTAGAACCATCCTTGAAACCAGAGGTTCTGTGACAAGATGCTCCTCGAACAAAGACTGATACAACGACCGGGCCTTTCCTCTAGAGGCAGCAGAGGGAAAGCATTCCCCGGAGTGGACACCCTGAATTCAGACTTGTAGCCTACCAGACTGTATAAGAATAAATTTTCCTTTGTAAAGCCATACACTTTATGGCATTTCTGTTAGAGAAGCAGTAGCTAGCTTAAAAATACAACCTGTTTTAAAAAGTTACAAACATTCAGTTAGAGATATTATTGCATGATTTTTTTGGAAAGAGAAAATGGAAACCTTCAATTTTTATTTTCTCTCCAAAATTTTAGTGTTAGGAAGGGCCCAAGGTATAGGCCATTGAGAAATGTACTGTGGGATATCCTCTCATTTTCAAAATCTTTTATCAGAGTTATTTACACATACACAGTCAATTAGCTCTACAAGATACATTTTTGAAAAGGCAATTCCTTGCCCCTTCTGCTGTTTTTCATTCGTTAGAGGACTCTGTAAGTAATGTGCATGCATTGCTGTTTCTTAGTTTTTTGGCACTATAGGAATATTACTTCATATGATGTAGGTTCCTTTTCAGCTTTTTCTGCTAACTTCCTTCTATATACTTGCCAATCCACCAGTATAGTCGTATTTTAGTTTTTGGTTGGGAAAACATTTAGTTTATATTATTACAATTATATGTACTGTTCACCTATTTGATAAATATGATTTGAGTGATCTTTTATTTTCTTTGTTGTCCTGTTTTCATTTGTATAATTGTGTATGTACTTAACCAAGTAAATCCTAGCCTCTCTGCCAGTTTCTGTCCTTGAGCCTGTTGCAGTCTGGATGGGCCGCATTCTGTGCCTTTTACATTGCTATCATTTCTCATGTGTCTCATTATAGCCATCATCTGGGGCTTTATTTCCCCTTTCTCTAGAAATGCAGCTACTATTTCTTGTATACTGTGTTTTTACTTTCTTGGTCTGCCCTCTCATTTCAGTTGTGGATATCCCTGAGTGGTAGATTTTTAAAAATATGGAGAAGGAAAAGTTTTTTGAGCCTGAGAATAGTTTGACAGAGCACAGAAATCTAGATTGGAAATCATTTTCATTTAAAATGTTGGGGCTAATGACCCTTGTGTTCCAGGTATTGGTGTTGCTAGTTTGAAAGCCAAAGTCATTCTCTGATTCTTCATCCTACATATGTAACTAGAATTCTCTTTGGAAGTTCATAGTATCTTTATTTTGTCCTTAGTATTTGACTAATGGGTCTTCCCGAGACTATTTTTCATTCTTGTAGTGGGCACTTGGAGAATCTTTCAATCTAGAACCTCATGTCTTTAGGTTGTGGGCAGATTTCTCTAAAAAATGAAACTAATATTAAAGTGAGATACTGGGACTGGCCCTGTGATTTTCTTATTTTTTCTCTCTCATTTATATTGTGATAATTTTTACGTGTCTTCTGTGAGATTTTTCACAAATTCCTCTTTAACTTTTCTACTGAGTATTTGATTTTTCACTTATATTTCCTATTTGTGAATTCTGAGATCTCTCTTTTGGCTTACTGTGTGTTTCCTTTTTATAGCATCTTGTTTGCTACCTTTTTTAATGACCACTTCCTTGATACAATTTAAATACTGTAATCGTTACCCTTAAAAATGTACAGTTCAGTGTTTTATATGTTTTGCAGTTGTTTTTTAATGTATACTCACAGTTATGCAGCCATGACCACTCCATAGGTTTAGAACATTTTCATCACCTGAGAAAGAAATTCTGTGCCCACTAGCAGTCGCTCTGCATGCCTTCTTTCCCCTTTGCTTCTGGCAACTAGTACTTCTGTTTTATTTTCGTGGATTTACCAATTCTGGAAAGTTCATGTAAATGGAATTATACAACATGTGGTCTTTTTTTGTGACTGAATCTTTTCACCTAGCATATTTTCAAGTTGCAGCCATATTATAATGCATATCAGTACTTTATGCCTTTTCATGAGTGATTACTTCATTGTGGGGAAATACAAATTTTTGTTGATGTCTCCATCAGTAGATGGCCATTTGGCATGATTCCGTTTTTTTGGCTGACTAATGCTGGTATGTGTTGAAATTGCTAGCTAGATCTTATGGTGAGTATTTGTTTAACTGTTGGAGGAAATGCGAAAATGTTTTCCAAAGCATTTGTATCATTCTCCAATCCCAACAGCTTTGTGTGAGGATTTCATTTACTCTGTGTCCTCTCCAGGGCTTGTTATTGCCTGTAATTTTTATTGTAGCTGCTTTGATAATCTTAAGGAAGCCTTAGTGGCATAGTGGTTAACTGCTGCGGCTGCTATGCAGCATTCTACACTGTCCTAGTAGGAGTCATTAGGAGTCAGAATCAACATGACTGTGCTGGATTTTAGTGATGTTAAACATCTTTTCATGTGCTTAATGGCCTTTTGTATATACTCGTTGAAGAAATGTTTCTTCAAATTTCATAGCCCTTTTTCTCTCTTTTTGTTATTGAACTGTAAGAATTCTTTATATATTCTAGATACAAAGACCTTGTCAGATACGTGATGTTGCAAATATTGTCCACATTCTCTGGGTTTTCTTCTACTTCTGATAGTTGTTTTTCCCAAGCTCAAAAGTATAAAAATTTTTTAAATTTCAGTTGAAATTATTTTTTATTTCGTCTCGTCATTTTGATATTATGTCTGAGAAACCTGTGAGTTATCTGAGATTACATAGATTTGTGTCTGTGTAGTCTTCTAACAGTTTTGTAGTTTTAGCTCTTCAATTTAGGTCTGTGATCCTCTTTGAGTTCATTTTGTTGTATATGATGTGAAGTAGGGGATCCAACTTTATTCTTTTGCGTGGGGATATCTATTTGTCCCAACATCAGATTGTAATTTTAAAGGATTTTGTGTTCAAACTGTTTTGAACAATGCAGAAAGCATCAAAAGAAGATGGGAGGAATACATAGAGTCAGTGTACCCAAAATATTTGGTGGATATTATTTCAAGAGGTAGCATGTAATCAAGAACCAATGGTACTAAAGGAAGATGTTCAAGTTGCGCTGATGGTACTGGTGAAAAATAAGGCTCCAGGAGGTGACTGAAACTAGCAGTTACGATGTTTCAACAAATGAATATAGCACTAGTCACCTGTGTCAAGAAATTTGGAAGATAACTGACTGGAAGGGATCTGTATTTGTACCTATTCAGAAGAAAAGTGATCCACCAGAATGTGGACATTATTGAACAATATGATTTATATTACACACAAGTAAAATTTTTCTGAAGATAATTCAGAAGCAGTTACAGCAGCATGTTGATAAGGAACTGTCAGAAATTCAAGCCAGATTCAGAAAAGGACATAATATGGAGCATATTATGGCTGAAGCAGAGAATACCGGAAAGATGTTTCCTGTGTTTTATTGACTATTCAAATGCATTCAGCTTTGTGGGTTATAACAAATGAAGGATAGAATTGTGAAGAATGAGAATTCTTGAACAATCTATTGGGCTTATGTGGAACCTGTACGTGGACCAAGAGGCAGTCACTGGAACAAAAGCAAAAGGATACAGCGTAGTTTACAATCAGGAAGAAATGTGCATCAGGGCTGTGTTCTTTCACCAAATTTATACAGTCTGTATGGTGAGGAAATAATCCGAGAAGCTGGCCTAAATGAAGAAGAATGAAGCGTTAGCACTGATAGAAGACTCATTAACAACCTGCATTATGTGAATGACGCATTGCTTGCTGAAAGGAAGGAGGACTTGAAGCACTTACTGGTGAAGATCAAAAACTGAGCCTTTACAATGAAGTGCCCCTTACCATAACAAAAAATCCTCATGTTTGGAGCAATAACATCGTGATAAATGGAGAAAAGATTGAAGTTGTCGAGAATTTCATATTACTTGGACCCACAGTCAGCATATCTTGAAACAGCAATCAAGAAATCAAACGATGCATAGCAGTGGGCAAATCTGAAAAAGTTCTCTTTAAAGCGTTAAAAAATAAAAATATAACTTGAAGGACTAAGGCATGCCTGACTCAAGCCATGGCATTTTTAAGTGCCTTATGTGCATGGGAATGAGTAAGGAAGACCGAACAAGACTTAATCCCTTTGGATTTTGATGTTGGCGAAGAATGGAACATACTGGACTGGCAGATTTGGAAGAAATACACAGCCAGAGTGCTGCTTAGAAGTGAAGGTGATTTTATGTTATGCGTCTTGTGTTATTTGGGGGACCAGTCTCTGTTAGAAGGACATCATGCTTGGTAGAAGATTAGTAAAAAAGAGAAAGATCCTCAACAAGAAGACTGTATCAGCAGGTTCAAGCATAGTAGCAATAGTGAGAATGACATAGTACTAGACGCTGTTTCGTTCTCTCTTTCACTGGGTCTTCATAGGTTGGAACTCACTTAAAAGACGATAACCTGTTAACAATAACAACTTTCGGAGGAGTTTTAGGTTTACAGAAAAAATAAGCAGAAAGTACAGGGGCAGAACCAAAATGGAAGACTAGACACACGTCTCTCAGTTCTCTCTGAAAACTAAGGCCTGGATTAATAATGGAATGGAGCACTCTGGACAGCCCAAGGATACCACATAGGGTTGTGTGTTTGGACTGTGCACCATTAAACGGGGAACTTCCTCTCTCTGGCATGAGCCAGTGCATGCAGAGCCCCACTTCTGCTGACTCGCCACTTGGGTGGACTACAGAGTCTGTTGTGTTGCTGCAGGAAGGGCAGTGCAAGTGGGACACCATCTTGGTCAGCTGGGAGGCAGAGTCCCCCAACCGGAGGCCTCGACAGGGACTAATTCCAAAGCTGAGAAGCAGTGACAGTCCAGGGAGCGCTTTTCCAGTAGAAACCCTGTGTTTAGCAGTGTTGCCTTATGGGTAGTGCCTAGCTGAGAATGGCAGCAAGGCCGTAACCCCGCCCTACTTTGGATTCCATCATAGCTGCTTTCATTGTCAGCTGGAAAGCAGGGCCTGCCACACCTGCTGGCCTGACTGATTTTGGCAGCTATTAGACAGTTCCTAGCTTTTCAAAATGAGACTGCCTGTAGAAATAACTTCTGAGCGGCCCAATGGCATCACTTCCAGTCTTTACTGACCCACATCATGGGGTCGGTTGACATCCACCCAGTGACTCCATAAGGAAGGCACCATCCTTGCCAGCCAGGAGGCGGAAGCTGCCACCCCAGAGAGTTCACCGGGTCCAGTCACTAGAGTCCACAGAGGTGACTACTGACCAACTCCCTTCTCAGAACTATGCCTCAGCTCCTGTTGCGGTGACACCAGAGAAACTAAACAGCCTCTAGATGGCCCAAAGGCAATAATGATCACTAGTTTTTTAAAGGAACAGTCCAGCCCAACAACAGAAGAATGAAGAGGTAAACTGTGGTACATATACTCAATGGAGCCCTGTGCAATGATAAAGAATAACGATGATTCCAGGAAACATCTCCTAACCTGATTTCAACTGGAAGACATTATGTTGGGTGAAAGTAGTCAGCGACAGAAGGACAAATATTGTATGAGACCTCTATGATAAGATCTCAAAAACAGACTTGTGTATAGAAGAAAAGACTCTGACAGCTGCAAGGGAGGGGAGGGAGGGAGGGAGGGTGACGAGGGAAGGATTTAGGTTAGATAGTTGCTAGAAATCTGGTTGGATGAAATCGGTGATAGCACACATTAGAAACAAGAACAACATTAAGTGGACTTCAGCATAACTTGAGTACTCCTTCCATCTTAACCCAACATTGCAAGGACAGAGTAGCTGGGGCAGGGGGCAGGGGACCATGCTCTTAGGCGAAATCGAGGCCAATTGGCACAACTAGCATTTTGCTAAGAGGGCTCTCTGCACCCCACATTGTTGAGTGGCGTCTGGGGTCTTAAAAGCTGCCAAGCTGCCATCTGAGGACACAGTAAGTAGTCCTAACTCAGCAGGAATGGATGCTCACCGAGGACTAAAATGACATGGGGTAAAGGCAACCTAGAAGATAGAGAGACCTACATGAGTGGGTGCCTACATTGACTTGGGACCGGAAGATCCGGATGGTTCCTGGCCACCACCAGTCATAGCCACGATGGAGCTCACTAGGTTGAGTCTCACTGGCAACACAAGAATAAAAAGGGGTGCATCCTGAGATCTCCACTAAAAGACCTCAATTGATGGTCCAGCGGTTTTGGGGTTCCTCTGAGAGCATGGCGCCTGGCCCTGATGCTGCCCGTGCTTATAAATCATAACGAAGGTCCACTCTTTGGACAGGAATGGATTGGACTTGGCAATGCAGAGTGACCATATATAGGATGCACTTTATGGTTCTATACATCTATAGGATATCACCCTGCTGTCCTCTGGCTGGAGGAAGGAGAGTGGGTGGAGAGGAGGGGAAAGAAAGCTGTTGGGAGGATGAGACATGTATGAAGCAGAGAGGAATAATGTGCTGTCACCGGACAGGGAGGGCAGTGGAAGCTGCATGTAGGTGGACATGTAAATGTATACGGGAATGTACATTTTCACTCAGTTATATTAAATAAAAAGAAAAAAACAGTCCACCATGGCTCTGGAAAACTCCCAAAATAAAGAATCAGAAATCTTCCCAGATGAAGAAGATGTTCTGAAACTATTGGAGATTGAGTACAAAAGAATTATATAGAGCCCTCCTATACTCTCTATATAATTCTCTCCTATGCAGCAGAGCAAAATGAAAAATTAGGCAGGCTTTTTGAACTGACGGAACATCAACGATCTGAAATCCAACGGCCAGCCAGTCAAGTGCCATGAAGTTGGATCCGACTCGTGGCGATCAGTAACAAAATTATGAAATTAGACAATTCAGTCCAAAACCAAAAGAGCACAGTCGAGGAGATGGAAGTCACACTTAGTGACCTTGAGGATAGAGCAGCTGACACTAGCATTTATGAGGAGAAATCAGAGAAAAGAAATAAGAAAACTGAAGAAGCATTAAGAAATATGTGGGACCCTATGAAGAGGAACAGTCTACAATTAATTGGAATTCCTGAACAGGGAGGGTTAGCTGAAAACAGAGAGAATATTTTGTTGTTCACTTGCTTACAGAAAACTCCCCTGAAATTTTGAAAGACGACAACACCAATATCCCGGACTTGTATTGAATGCTGCAAAAGCTAGACCTCAAAAGAAAGACACCAAGACGTAATAAAATGAAACATAAACAGATTTTCTTAAAGGCAGAGAGTCTCAAAGCAAAGCTGACATTCAGAGGGAAACCCTGTCGGCTCTTGTCAGATTTCTTGGCAGAAACGATGTTGTCAAGGAGGCAGTAGGATGACACATTAAAAGCCTTGAAGGAGAAAAACTTCCAACCAAAAATTTATATCCGGGAAGACTTGTCTTTCAAATGTGAAGATGAAATTAAGACATTTGCAGTTTAGAGACTTTGTGAAAACCAAACCGAAACTACAAGAAATGTTGAAAGAAGCTCTTTGCTTCGAAAAGAAAGCCATTCAGTGTGTATTTAAGGAGGCAATGCAGGACACAGCATCCAGAATCTTACTCAGGGAAGTCACAAAACCCAATCAAAACTACAATATTAAAAGAAGGGAATCAGTGGTAATATCATGAAAACTCTGACACCATCCCACTTAAAAGAGGGATATACTACAGTAGTTATAGTCCTTTGAGATGGAGAGGAAGTGAAAAAGAAAATGTAGAAGTTAAAATTGGGTTTAAACTGACAATATTAAGAGGGATCATAGGAGTAGCCACAAAGCACAATAACAGTGATATAGCAAAATAGGAATCATGTGATAGAAGTCTCAACAATCACAAAACCAACACTGAAAAACATGAAGTCAACCCATAAAGAAGAATGACCCACAACGACGTAGAACACTACCAAGACAAAAATAAATACATCAAAATGACAGCACTAAACACATACCTATCAATAATTACATTGAATGTGAATGGCCTGAACTCTCCAATAAAGAGACAATGAGTGACATCCTGGATCAAAAGACACGACTCGTAAAGATGTTGCTTACAAGAAACACACCGTAGACTTGAAAATAAGAACAAACTGAAAATTAAAGGATGGAAGAATATATTATATACCAAGCTAACGATATACAAAGAAGAGCAGGTGTGGCAATACTAAGCTCAGATAAAATAGATTTTAATGTAAAATCCACCATCATCGACAAGGATGGTCACTATTTATTGCTAAAGGATTCAGTACACAAGCAGGACTTAACGATATTAAATATTCATGCACCCAATACCAGAGCATCTAAATACATCGAAGCAACACTACATTCAAAAATGAGATGGACATTCCACAGTAATAGTTGGAGACTTTAGTACTCCACTTTCAGTAGTGGACAGATCATCCTGAAAAAAAGCTCAGTAAAGATGTGCAAGATCTTATTGCTACAGTTAACCGATTAGACCTCATTGACATATACAGAACTTTTTATCCATCAACAGGTAAATATACCTTCTTCTTCATTGCGCATGAAACATTTTCCAGAATAGACAATGTACTAGGACACAAAGCAAATCCTAACAAAATCCAAACCATTGGATTATTGCAAAGCATCTTCTCAGATCATAAACCAATAAAGGTCAAAATCAATATCAGGAAAAATGTAAACAGAAAGTGGAACTCATGGAAACTGAACAGCACCTTGCTCAAAAAGCTGTGGGTTATAGAAGAAGTCAAGAATGAAGTAAAGAAATTTGTGGAATCAAATGAGACGGAACACATATCTGTTTTTGTCACCTAACGCTGCTCTAACAAATACCACAGAGTGGATGGCTTTAACAAAGGAGTTTATTCTCACACAGTCTGGTAGGCTACAAGTTGAAACTCAAAATGTCCATTCCAGGAGAAGGGTTTCCCCTTTTCACTTCTGGAGGAAAGTCCAGTATGGAGCATCTTGGCACAGGAACCTCAGGTCTGAAGGATGCACTCTTCTCCGAGTACTTCTTTCTTGGCAGTATGAAGTGCTTGCTTCCCTTTCTTTTTATCTCATGGAAGATGAAAAGATTAAGGGTGGTACAAGCCATACTCCAGGGAAACTCTCTTTACAGTGGAACATGGAGGTGATCCTATGAAGGGATTTACAGTCCCACCGTGATCCTTTAACATACCGCATAGGAAAATCACAAAATGGAGGACAGTCACAAAATACTGGGAATCATGGCCCAGCCACATGGCTGCACATACTTTGGGGAAGACACAGTTCAATCCATGACATCCCACCCTTTGGCACCCCAAAATTACATCTTTGAAACATGTATCACCTTCCTTCCGATCATAGCAATGTCATAGACATTCCTTAAATCAGTTCCAAGTCCAAAATTCAAAAATTTCTTTACATCTTTGAAACCTAGAATGCAAGCTGTCTGCTTCCAAATGTACAGTAACAGAACAGGCACAAGTTAAACATTCCATTACAAGTGGAAGAAATTGCAGGGATAGAAGGCATTAACAGGCAACAGGCGAGTCAGCAGAACTCATTGCATCAGCTGTCAAAGCTTTGGAAATGCTCTTACATTTTCTGAGACATTCTACACAATGACCCTGTCCTCCAGGCTCTAGTATAGGCCACACCCTTTTGGAGACCCCCAGCTCTGTGATATAACTTTGCCTTCAAGGCCAGCTTGGACAGAAATTGCCCCATCGGCTTTAGGTGCACCCTAAGCACAACTGAGTGACAGTTCCACCCTGACCAAACACAGAAAGCCCTGGCTGTACCATTTCAAACCCCAGAAGCCATACCTTTTGACAGTGAGGCAGCTCAGCTTCTCATTTTCTTTGTCTCTTCAGCTTCTGCTTCCTACGACTGCATGGCCTGAGCCTCAGGCCCACATCTGCCCTTCAGGGGCAAGTATTCTAAAGCTCTTCAACTCCACTGGTTCAAGTGCCCTGAAGCACCCCACTCTTGATGGAAGGCCTCCTACACAATGGCTCTCAGCCCTCTTACTCTGTGGGTCAGCAAGGCTAGCTCCACCGGTTCAACTTCATGGAGGCACCCTGCTCCACTGAGAAAACTTTGTGCACAGGCTCTTAGCTCTCCTGACCCGTGGGTCAGCTGTAGAACTGTGTCTTTTCTGCTGCTGCCGCCAGCCTTCTGCTGCTTGTTTCTCACCATCTTTGCCTTTGGTTCCTTGGAACTCATGGACACTGAACAAACCTTGCTCAAAAATCAGTGGGTTATAGAAGAAATCAAAGATGGAATAAAGAAATTTATGGAATTAAATGACACTGAGAACAAATCTTACCAGAACCTATCAGATATAGCCAAAGCAGTGCTCAGAGGTCAGTTTGTTTCTATGAGTGCACACATCCAGAAGGAAGAAAGGAGCCAAACCAAAGAATTAACCCTACATTTTCAACAAGTAGAAAGAGAGCAACAGAGGAACTCTTCCAGCACTGGAGGAAAACAGATTGTAAAGATTAGAGCAGAACTAAATGAACAACTAGAGAATAGAAGAACAGTTGAAAAAATGAACAAAACCGAAAGCTAGTTCTTTGAAAAGATCAACAAAAGTGATAAATCATTGGTAAACTTACAAAAGAAAAACATGAGAGGAAACAAATAACCCAAATAAGAAATGAGATAGGAGATGTCACAACAGATCACACTGATATAAAAAATGTCATAACAATACTATAAAGACTGTAGTCTAACAGATTTGAAAATGTAAAGGATATGGGCAGTATCACCCACCAGCGTTATCACAAGGAGAACTAGAACAACTTAATAAACCCGTCACAAAGGAAGAATTGAAAAAGCAGCAACTAAAAAAAGCTCTGGCCCAGATGACTTCACCAGGGAATTCTAACAAACTTTTAGAGAAGAGTTACCTCCAGTACTACTGAGACTATTTCACAGCACAGAAAGGAATAGAATACCCCTGAATTCATTCTGTAAAGCCAGTATAACTCTGATACCAAAGCTGGGGAGAGATCCCACAAAAAAGGACCAGTATCAGACCAGCATCACTCATGAACCTAGATGCAAAAATCTTCAACAAAATCCTTGCCAATAGAATTCAACAACATATCACAAAATCAGTTTATCATGACCAAGCTGGATTCATACCAGGGAGGCAAGTCTGGTTCAACGTCAGCAGAGCAGTATGATCAACCACATATGTAACACAAAGGATAAGAATTACTTGACTTTGTCAACTGATGCAAAGAGGCATTTGACAAAGTTCTAACACCCATTCATGCTAAGAATTCTCAGCAAAATAGGAACAGAAGGCAAGTTCCTTAGTGCAGTAAGGAGCATCTATGGAAAGCCAACTGCCTACATCATCCAGGATGGAGAGAGAGAGTAAAATAATTCCCTTCAGAATGGGAACTAGACAAGGATGCCCATTCTTACCACTTCTACTCAACATTGTACTGGAGGTTCTAACCAGAACAGTTAGGCAAGACAAAGGCTATCCACATCAGCAAAGAAGTAAAAATTTCCCTATTTGTAGATGATGTAATTGTTACATGCAGAGAATCCTAAAGAATCCTTAAGTAAACTACCTGAACTAATAGAAGAGTTCAGCAAAGTATCAGAATTTAAGATAAACATAAGTAAATCAGTATGATTCCTTTACAGCAACAAAGAGATCATCAGAGAAGAAATCACCAAATCACTTCCATAAACAATAGCCCCCAAGAAGATAAAATACCTAGGAATAAATCTAATCACACAAACAAGAGAACTATACAGAGATAACTACAAGACCTTACTGCAAGAAATCAAGACAGACTTACGTAAATGGAGAAACCTACCCTGCTCATGGATAGGAGAACTGAACACCGTGAAAATGTCTGTTTTACTCAAGCTAATCTGCATATACAGTGCAATCCCAGTACAAATTCCAATGTCATTTTTTAATGAGATGGAAAAACAGATCACCAACTTTGTTTGGAAAAAGAAGAGTCCCCAGATAAGCAAACAACTACTGAAGAACAGGACCATAATGGGAGGCCATACACTGCCCGACCTTAGAACCTATTACCCTGCCACAGTAGCCATAACAGCCTGATACTGGTACAAAAACAGACATATCTACCAGTGGGACAAAGCTGAGACCCCAAAGATGCCACCATCTGCTTATGAACAGTTGATACTCGACAAGGGCCCTAAGGTTGTAAATTGGGGCAAAAACAGTCTCTGACAAATGGTGCTGACAAAATTGGATATCCCTCTGCAGAAATGGGAAACAAGATCATGTCTCACAGCTAACAAAAACGCTAACTCAGAATGAATCAAAGACCTAAATATCAAACCTAAAATGGTAAAAATCATGCAAGAAGAAATAGTGTCAGCAATGGAAGTGTTAATACACAACTTAGACAGACTTCAAAACCTGACAAAGCATGATCAACAGAAGAGAAAATAGATACACAGAAGCTACAAAGAATCAGTCAAACACTTTTGCTCATCCAAAGACTTTATCAAAAGAATTAAAAGACCACCTACAGAATGGGAAATATTTGGCAACTGCATGTCAGACTGATGTCCAGTCTCCATAATCTATAAGGTACTGCCAAATATCAATGAGAAAAAGGTAAATAACCCAACTAAGTGATGGACAAAGGAGATGGACAGACACTTCACTAAGGGGGACATCCAGGCAGCCAAAAAACACATGAGGATATGCTCACAATCATGAGCTATCAGAGAAATCCAAATCCAAACTACTGTGAG
This sequence comes from Heterohyrax brucei, assembly GCA_028571685.1. Taxonomy (NCBI): domain Eukaryota; kingdom Metazoa; phylum Chordata; class Mammalia; order Hyracoidea; family Procaviidae; genus Heterohyrax; species Heterohyrax brucei. The sequence goes on from CM053146.1 coordinate 18,707,538, forward strand.
ATACCATGTCACCTCAACAAGGTTGGCCATGATCCAAAAAACACAAAATAACAAATGCTTGAGAGGCTGGGGAGAGATTAGAACTCTCCTACACTGCTGGTGGGATTGCAAGGTGATACAGCCTCTTTGGAAAGCAATCCGGTGCTTCCTTAAAACGCTGGAAATAGATAGACCATTTGATCCAGTAATCCCACTTCTCAGAACATATCCTGCAGAATCAAGGGCAGTCACACAAATAGATACATGCATGTGAATGTTTATTGCAGCATAGTCCACAATAGCAAAAAATGGAATCAACCCAGATGTCCAACAACAGATAAATGGATAAAGTGTGGTACATATACTCAGTGGAGGAATAACAGTGATTTTAGGAAGCATCTCATCATCTAGTTTCAATTGGAAAACATTATGCTGAGTGAAATCAGTCAGTGGCACAGGGATAAATATTGTATGAGACACCTGTTATAAGGAACTTAAAAATAGACTCATGTCTATAGGAGAAGGGAGGGAGAGAGGGCTGGTCATAGATTGTTGACAGAAATTTGGTTGGGTAAAAGCAATGACAACACACCATGAAAAGAAGATCAGCTCAACTGAACTTCAGCATAAACTGAAAACTCTTCTAATCTTAACCCAATATTGCAAGGATAGGGAGCAGTGGTAGGGGTCTGGGGACCATGCTCTCAAGGGACACTGAGGCCAGTTGCTGTAAGTAGCCTATTGCTAAGAGAGTCTTCTGCACCCCACATTGGTGAGTGGTGTGTAGGATCTGAAAAGTTAGCAAGCTGCCATCTGAGGTACGCCACATGGTTCCAACTCATCTGGAACAGATGTTCAGCAAGAGTAACAAAAATACGGGGGAAAAAGAGCCCAGGAGACAGAAGGACCCATGTGAATTAGTGAGTGTATCAACATGTGACCAGAAGAACCAGATAGTGTCCAGCCGCCACCACAGACAGCTGTGATGGGGTGCACAGTGTTAATGGTCCGAAGGCATGGGGGTTCCCCTGAGAGCATGGCCCCTAGACCTGCTGCTGCCCCTTACTAGAAAATGGTGCTGAGGTCAACTCTTCAGATAGGGATGGACTGGACTCAAGGGTCACAGTATGACCATATGGTGTGTGTACTTTATGGTTCTGTGCATCTGTAGGGTGCTGTCTTACTGGCCTCTTACTAGAAGGGAGAGGAGAGGGTAAAGAGGGGACAGGAGACTGTAACATACACAGAATGAAAAGGAGTAGTTTCCTTTCACCCAGCAAGGAGAACCGAAAGAGCTACAGATAGATGGGGATGCGAGTATAATTTGGACCGCATACTTTCACTTAATCACCAAAAAAAAAAAAAGGTACGAAATGTGCATGCCTTCCCTTCCTCCTCAATTCCCTTTTTTATTATCATCTTGCGTTAGTGTGGTATATCTGTTGCAACTGATGAATCAATGTTGATAAATTATTATTGTAATGATTAATTTTGTGTGTCAACTTGACCAGGTCATGATTGTAAGTTATGTAATGATATAGTTTGGCAGTTATATAATGATGTAGTCATCCCCCAGGATGTGATTTGATGTCATCAGCTAAATTCATTGTAAGGGCAATGTCCGGTGTGGCCTGCATCCAGGCCTGCATGAATGTTCTGGCAAAGTTCACATGCTTCTTTTGGATCACACATCTGGCTCATCTTCTGACCCCAGCTCTTGGGACTTGAACCAGTGGCCTGTCATTTTACCTTCTGTTGGGGTATGTCAGTCTCCATAGCCTTTGAACCAGCAGCCTGTACTCTATCTAACCTGCCGATCTTGGATTTGTCAACCTCTACAGCCTATGAACCAGAGGCTTGGCATCTGACTTTCTGATGTTGAGTTTGTCAGCTCCTTTGGCTACATGAATCAGAATAAGCCTCCAGCATAATGTTTGACCCACTGACTTGGGACTTTTTTATATGTTCCTGTATTCAGTTTGCTAGTATTTTTTTTTAAGGATTTTTGCAGCTGTGATCAGTAGAAATATTGTTCAGTACTTTTACTGTAGTGTCTTTTTGTGGTTTTGATGTTATGGTAATACTAACCTTACAGAAAGGAAACTGGTCGCACAGTGGTTAAGTGCTGTGGCTGCTAACCAAAAGATCAGCACTTTGAATCCACCAGACCCTACCTATCCTGTAGGGTCGCTGTGAGTTGGAATCGGCTTGACAGCACACGAGAACAACAGTGTTACACAATGATTTGAGAAGTTTACTTTTAAAATGAAAGTGTACAGAATTGGTGTTAATTCTTCATTAAATGGTAGAATTCACCACTAAAGCCCCATAATGGCCTGAGCTTTTCTTTTTGCAATGTTTTTTTGACAGTTAACTTAATCTCTGTGCTAGTGTGTGGTCTATTCAGCTTTTCTGTTTCTTTTTGAGACAGTTTTGGTAGTTTGTGTCTGTCTGCAAATTTTTTGTTTTATCTAGGTTACTTAATTTATTGAAATATAGTTGATCATAGTATCCTGGTGTAATCCTTTTTCTTTTTCTTTTTGTAAGATCATTAGTGCTGTCTCTTTCATTTTTCATTTCAGTAATTTGAGTCTTTTCTCCTTTCTTTTTGTTAGTCTAGATTTCCTTAAGTTAATACAATTTTGGCTTTGTTGATTTTCTCAATGGATATTGTATTCTCTATTTTACTTTTTTCTGGCCTAATTTTTGTTGTTTCTTTGATTTTGCTTGGTTTGCTAGGCTTTGCTTTTTCCAGATTCTTTGAAACCGTTCTTCTATTTTAATACAGGAGTTTACAGCTATAAATTTGCATCTAAAAAAAGTGGTTTAGCTGCCTTCCCATAGCTTTTCTATGCTGTTTTTTCATCAGTGCAAAGTATTTTCCAATTTTCCTTTGATTTCTTCTTTACTCTGTTGGTTATTTAGGAGTGTTTTGTTTAACTCCAACATATATGTAATTTCCCCATTTATTTTCATTAGTGATTTCTAATTTTATTTCATTATGATCAGAGAATATAATTTAATTTAAATGGTTTCAGTCCTCTGAAATTTATTGGAGACTTTTTATGAGATAGCATGTGATGTTTTCTGGAGAATGTAGCATGTGTACTTGAGAAGAATCTACTGTACTTTTTTGTTGGTTGATGTGTGCCATAGATGTCTGTCTGATCTAGTTACTGTTACTGTTATGATTTCTGTGTAGTTCTTAATTGTGTTGTTGAAAATGAAGATAGTGAAGTCTCCACTTAATTATCTATTTCTGCATTTCTGTCACGTTTTAGATTCATGTATTTTGGAGCTCTGTTTTTATGTGTTTATAGTAAACATACAATTTTTGTGTCTTCTAACACATTGACCTGTGTGTTTTTGTTTATCCAGTGTCCTTTGTTCCCGTTAAAAATGTTTGCATTGTGTTTTCCTTGATACTTGTATAACCATTCTAGCTCTCTTTTTGCACCCTTTTGCTCAAAGCTGTTTGTATCTTTGAGATTTTGTAGTGCATGTAGTTAAATCATTTGGTTTTATCCATTCTGCCAATCTCTGAGTTTTTTATTAGAATGTGTAACTTATTTATATTTATTGTATTATTGGTAAGATGAGATTTGTAGTCTACTGTTTTGTGTATTTGTGTTCTATATGTCATGATTTATCTTTTTATTTCTCCAATACTACTTTGTGTTAAACAGATTTCTTGTGTATCTTTTTGATTCATTTATAGTATCTTTTGCTATATGTATATTTTTAAAAATAATATATTGTGCTTTTGCTGAGTTTCATATACTTTTGGGAGTTATTTTCTTTTTGGTTACCTACATGTTATAATTAATGTCTTGCAAAAATCTAGTTGATGTAATTCCAGCATTGGGAAAAAACTTAGCTCTTTTTTATTCTGTTCTCGTAACTCCCTCCTTTTTGTTTTCATAAGCCAACTAGCATGCACAGTTTTATAGTTTTTGCATTTTGCAAATTTTTCTCGAGTCATGTGTGAAAAGATGTCAAAACAAAAGAATCTATACTGTCTTTTGTATTTCTCTCGTCTTTGGTATTTACCTGAATATTTACTTCTACTGTTTTTTTTTTTTTTTTTTTGAAGCCTTGGTGGCATAGTGGTTAAGTGCTACATCTGCTAACCAAAATATTGTCAGTTCAAATTCACCAGGAGCTTTTTGGAAACTCTGTGGGGCAATTCCACCTTGTTCTGTAGGGTTACTATGAGTTGGAATCGACTCAACATCAGTGGGTTGGGTTTGGTTGTTGTTTTTTATTTATTTATGTGGATTTGAGTTTTGTACAGTTGTTTTTCTTCTTTCAACCTGAGGTACTATGTCATTTTTGTTTATCTGAGAATATCTTGGTTTCTTTTTTGTTTTTGAAGAATAATTTTGTTGGATATAGAATTCTTGGTTGACAGTCTTTTGCGTTATGTTATCCTGCTGCCTCCTGGCCTTCTCTGTTTCTCAAGGGAAGACTGCTGTAAAGACCAGAGAGCCCTTGTGATTCATGAGTCGCTTCTATATTGGCTACTTTCAAGATTGATCTCCTTGTCTTTTCTTTTGACAGTTTGATTGTATGTAGGTTTGAATCTCTTTGATTTTGTCTTACTTGGATTTGTTGAGCTTCGTGAATATTTAGGTTATTGTTTCACATCAAACTTGGAAAGTTTTTAGACATTATTTCTTCATATATTTTTTTCTGCCCATTTTTCTCCTCTTTTTATGGTACTTGTCTTACACTTAAGTTGGTAGATGTCATCACAGTGTACAGATCTCTTAGGCTCTGTGGATTTTTGTTTGTTTTCAGTATTGCTTACTTTTTCCTTCTCGTGACTTTAAGTTTTCTGATTCTTTGTTTTCCCAGCCCAAATCTGCGGTTAAGCCTTCCAGTAAATTTTTTAAACTAGTATTTTATTGTGTTTTTGGTGAGTGTTAAACACAGCAATTTAAGTTCTTGTTCAACTGTAAAAATCTGTTAGGTAACGTTGGTTATATTCTGCACCGTATGTGGGCGTTCTCATTGTTTCTGTCTAGTGAATTAGTTATTGCCCTTTTCATCTATAGCTTTCTGTTTGGTTCTTAATTTGGAAGACATTGTTCTCTTACCTTTTTTTATTATGATGATTAAGTGAATGTATACAATCCAAATCAGTTTTGCATGCCCACCTATCTGCAGCTCCCTCTACCTTCCCCACCTGGTGACAGCACAGTCTTCCTTTTCTAGTATATCTAGTATCCTCTTAACAAGCATCTGTCTCTCCCTTCCACCCTTTCTCTCCCATCTAGAAAGAGACCAGTAGGACGTCCCCTTGTAAATGGATAGAACCATAAAGTGTACATACTGTATGGTCACACTGTGTCCCTGGTTTCCAGTCAAGGGCAGCAACAGATCTAGAAGCCGTGCTCCCAGTGGACACTCCCGGCTATTGGACCATCAATTCGGGTTGTTAAAGTAGAGTTGTTGTGCTGCACACCTCTTTTTCTTGTGTTGCCTCAGGTACTCTACATTGTGTGCCCCATCATGGCTGTCTTTGGTGGTGCTCAGGCACCGTCTGGTTCTGTTGCAGCCTCCCATTCATATGGGTCTTTCTGTCTCCTGGGCTCTTTTTCCCTGTATCTTTATTGTTCTTGGTGATCATGTGTTCCAGGTGAGTTGGGACAATTTGGTGTACTTCACGTGGTAGCTTGCTAGCTTGTAAGACCCCAAATGCCACTCACCAATGTGGGGTGCAGAAGACTCTCTTAGCAGTAAACTACATATGGCAATTGGTCTGTGTCCCCTGAATACATGGTCCCCATGTTATAGAAAATGAAGAAGCGAATGACACCCAGGAAAAGGCAAGAAGCTGTTTATTATGCCGGTGGGCCAAAAGAGACCTTTGGAGGTTCCAACAAATGGCCCCAAGTCAAGTTTCGAGCCAGTAGATATAGTGCAGTTTGAGGATGTCGTGGTTGAGACAAATGGGGTGAGTGGGCAGGGTTCTGAGGAGGGGGCATCCTGCTAGGTGGGTGGGAGGCCTTGATGGGGAGCATCTGCATCTTATCAGACAGGTGTAAGACTTTGAAGGGGAGTAAGCAGGCGCCGGACTTATCAAAGGGAAATGTCCTGTCGGGCAAAGGGAGATGGGAGAGACCCATCCGGCAGGAGCGGGTAGTGTTCTGTCGAGCAGCGCCGAGCTCCGGAGGGGAGTGACCTGTCAGGTGGGAGGCAGGAGCGGGAAGCGGGGCAGGCACGGGAACAGCAAGAAGGGGGAGGGAGGGGAGGAAAATTTTTCACTCTCAGTCATCTGCATTACCCAGACCCCCATCCATGCCACTCTGTCCTTTGAAATAATTAGGTTGAGTTTAGAAAACCTTACAGTTTATGGTGAAGTCCAGTTAAGTTGATTTACTTTCTACTGTGTGCTGTCACTGCTTTTGCCTAACCAAATTTCTGTCAGCTGTGTAATCTGTGCCCAACTCTCTCCCTCCTTCCCCTCCCTTGTAGCTACCAAAGAGTGTTTTCTTCTGTTCATAAGTCTATTTTTAAAGTCAGTATAGCAGGGATCTTTTATAATACTTATCCTTTTGTCACTGGCTGATTTCATTCAGCATAGTGTCTTCCAGTTGAAACCAGGTTATGAGATGCTTCCTGAAATCATTATCATTCTTGATCATTGCATGATGTTCCATTGAATACATGTACCATAGTTTACTTATCCATTCATTTGTTGATGGGCATCTAGATTGAGTCCATCTTTTTGTTGTTGTGGGCAGTGCAGCAATAAACATTCACTGTGCATGTATCTGTTTGTATAACCGCCTTTATTTCTGTAAGATATATTGTGAGCAGTGTGATTACTGGATCAAAGGATATTTCTATTTCTAGCTTTTCAAGGAAGTGCCAAATTGCTTTCCAAGGAGGTTGTACCATTTTGCAGTCCTACCAGCTGTATAGGAAAGTTCTGATCTCTCCACAGTCTCTCCAGCATTTCTTGTTTTGTGATTTTGGGATCATAGCCAACCTTCTTGGAGTGAGATGATACCTCATTGTAGCTTTGATTTGGATTTCCCTAATAACTAATGGTCGTGAGCATTTCCTCATTGTCTCTTGTGGCTGCCTGAATGTCTTCCTTGGTGAAGTGTGTGCCCGTTGCTTAAATGGGTTATTTACGTTTTTCTTGTTGATATTTTGAAGTACCTTGTAAGATTATGGAGATCAAATGTTGGTCTGACGTATAGTTGCCAAGTATTTTTTCCCATTCTATAGGTAATGTTTTAACTCTCTTGATAAAGTCTCTAGATGAGCAAAAATGTTTGATTCTTTGTAGTTTCTGTTTATGTGTTTTCTCTGCTGTTGTTTGTTCTTTCTTTGTCAGAGTTTGAGGTCTGCTTAAGCCATGTATTAACACTTCCGTTGTTGACCCTATTTTTTTCTTGCATGAGTTTATCATTTTAGGTTTGATATGTAGGTCTTTGATCTATTTTGAGTTAGTTTTTGTGTAAGGTGTGAGATATGGATCTTGTTTTAGTTTTTTCTCAATGGATATCCAGTTTTACCAATACCATTTGTTAGAGAGATTATCTTTACCCCAGTTTACAACCTTTGGGCATTTGTTGAATATCAGCTACTCATAAGAGGATGGTGGCATTTGTGGGGTCTCATTTCTGTTCCATTGGTCTATCCGTCTCTTTTTGTATCAGTACCAGGCTGTTTTGGCTACAGTGGCAGTGTAATAGGGTCTAAATTTGGGTAGTGTGAGGCCTCCCATTGTGTTCCTCTCCTTCTGTAGTGCTTTACTTGTCTGGCGTTTCTTCCTTTTCCAAACAAAGTTGGTGATTCGTTTCTCCATCTCATTGAAAAATGACACTGGAATTTGTATTGGGATCGCATTGTGTAAAATGGACGTTTTTCACAATGTTCAGTCTTCCTATCCATGAGCGGGATAGGTTTTACCACTTACATAAGTCTCTTGGTTTCTTGCAATAAGGTCTTGTAATCTCTCTGTATAGGTCTCTTGTTTCTGTGGTTAGATTTATTCCTAAGTATTTTATTATCTTGGGGGTTATAGTAAATGGTATTGATTTGGTGATTTCCTCTTTGATGTTCTCTTCGTTAATGTAAAGGGAACCTGATGATTTGCTTACTTTTATCTTATATCCTGAACTCTTCTGTTAGTTCAGATAGTTCACTTATGGATTCCTTAGGATTCTCTGTGTATGTGATCATATCATCTGCAGATAGGGAAATGTTTGCTTCATCTTTCCTAATGCGGATGCCTTTTATTTCTTCGTCTTGTCTGGTCTGGCTAGAACCTCTAACACAGTATTGAATAGAAGTGGTGATAGTGGGCATCCTTGTCTAGGTCTCATTCTCAGGGGAAATTCTTTCAGTTTCTCTCTATTCAGGATGATGTAGACAGTTGGCTTTGCATGTTGTTGTTGTTAGGTGACATCAAGTGGGCTCTGACTCACAGCGACCCTATGGACAACAGAACGAAACACTGCCTGGTCTTGTACCTTGTCTACAGTTGTTTTTATGCTTAAGGCCCACTGTTGGGGCCACTGTTCAATCCGTCTCATTGAGGGTCTTCCTTTTTTTTGCTGACCCTCCTCTCTACCAAGCGTGATATCCTTCTTCAGGGACTGATCATTCCTGACAGCAGGTCCAGAGTATTTAAGACACAGTCTTGCCTTCTTTGCTTCCAGGGAGCACTCTGGTTGTACTTGTTCTAGAATAGATCTGTTTTTCTTTTGGCAGCATGTGGTACATTCAGCATTCTTCTCCAACACCACAATTCAAAAGCATCAATTCTTTTTCTGTCTTTGTTCATGGTCAAGCTTTCGCATGCATATGATGTGATTGAAAATGCCATAGCTTGACTCAGGTGCATTTTAGTCTTCAAGGTGACATCCTTACTTTTGAGTACTTTCAAGAGGTCCTTTGCAGCAGATTTTCCCAATGCAATATGCCTTTTGATTTCATGACTGCTGCTTCCATGGGCATTGATTGTGGACTGAAGTAAAACGAAATCCTTGACAACCTCAGTCCTTTCTCCATTTATGACAGTGTTGCTTAATAGTCCAGTTGTGAGGATTTTTGTTGTCTCATGTTGAGATGCATTCCATACCTGCAAGCTGTGGCTTTGCAAAGGAACTCCTTATTGCACTGAGGAATTTCCCCTCTGTTCCTATTTTGGTGATAATTTTTAACATGAATTAGTGTTGGACTTTATTAGATGCATTTTCTGCATCAGTTGACAGAATCAGGTAATGCTTATCTTTTGTGTTATTTATGTGGTTGAGCACATTGTTTTGCTGATGGTGAACCAGCCTTGCATCCCTGGTATGAATATAGCTTGGTCATGTTGAATTATTTTTTTGGTATGTTGTTGAATTCTGTTGGCTAAGGTTTTGTTGAAGATTTTTGTATCTAGGTTCATGAGTGATATTGGTCTGTAATTTTCTTGTGGGGTGTTTCCCTGGCTTTGGAGTCAGAGTTATGCTGGCTTCACAGAATGAATTTGGAAGTTTTGCAGTGGTACTGGAATTAACTCCTCTCTTAAAAGCTTGGTAGAATTCTCAGGTGATGCCATCTGGGCCAGGACTTGTTTTTGTTGGTAGTTTTTTGACTTCTTCTATTGTGATGGGTTTATTAAGTTGTTCTGCTTCTCCTTATGGTAATTTTGATAAGTGATGTAAATCTAGAAATTTGTCTATTTCCTGTAGGTTTTCAAATCTGTTAAAGTACAGTTTTTCACAGTATTCTGTAATGATACTTTTGATTTCTGTTGGATCTGTTGATTTCTGTGTGGATCTTTTTTGAGTTATTTGTTTCCCGTTTTTCTTTAGTACATTTAGCTAATGGTTTGTCAATTTTGTTGATCTTTTCAAAAACCAGTTTTTGGTTTTGTTAATTTTTTTCAACTGTTCTTTTGTTCTCTAATTCACTTAGTTCTGCTCAATCTTTATTACGTCTTTTCTTCTGGTGCCTGTGGGATTCCTTTGTTGCTCTCTTTCTACTTATTCAGGTTGCAGGGTTAGTTCTTTGGTTTGGATCCTTTGTTCATTCCAGATGAGTGCATTTATAGAGATAAATTGACCCCTGAGCACTGCTTTTGCTATATGCCCTGTGCGTTCTGGTGGGATGTGTTTTCATTCTCATTTGATACCATAAATTTCTTTATTGCATCCTTGATTTCCTGTATAACCCATGGATTTATGAACAAGGTGTTGTTCAGTTTTCATGAATTCAGATTTCTAGCTTTGTTTTCTTCTGCTATTGACTTCAACTTTTATGACATTATGGTCCAAGAAGATGCTTTGCAATAATTCAATAGATTGGATTTTGTTGAGACTTGCTTTATATCCTAATATGTGGTCTGTTCTGGAGAATGTTACACGTGCATTGGACAAGAAGGTGTGCTTATCTGTAGTTTGGTAACAATTTCTTTGTATGTCCTTGAGGTCTAGTTGGTTGGTTGTCATAACAAGATCTTGTATGTGTTTATTCATCTTTTTTTCTGGATGGTCTGTCCATTACTGTAAGTGGAGTGTTGAAGTCTCCTCCTATTATTGTGGAGTGATATATCTCATTTTTCAATGTTGTCAGCCTTTGTTTGATACATAGATGCTCTGGCATTGGGTGCATAAATATTTAATATTGTTATATCCTGTTTATGTATTGAACATTTCAGTAATAAATCATGAACATTCTTGTCCACAATAGTGGATGTTACATTAAAAATCTATTTTATCTGAGCTTAGTATTGCCCCTGCTGTTCTTCTTTGTGTGTTATTAGCTTGGTGTGCATTCTTCCATTCTTTAGTTTTCAGTTTGTTACTATCTAAGTCCAAGGTGTGTTTCTTGTAAGCGACATGTATGTGAATTGCATCTTTTGATCCAAGCTGTCACTCTCTGCCTCTTTATTGGAGCATTTAGTCCATTTACATTCAGTGTAATTATTGGTAGGTATGTGTTCAGTGCTTCATTTTGATGCCTTTAGTTTTGTGTTGTTGCTGTTTTCTTTGTTTCTGTTAATATTCTGTTCTAGGTCTTTTTTCTTTATGGGTTTACTTTTCGTTTTTTCCAGTGTTGGTTTTGTGTTTGTTGAGACTCTTATGTTATGTGTCTGTAAGCTTGTGTTTATCTGTGAATGTCTTAATTTCACCTTCATATTTGAGAGACAATTTTGCAGGATATATTTTTGTTGGCTGGAAGTTTTTCTCCTTCAGAGTTTTGAATGTGTCACCCAACTACCGTCTTGCCACCGTGGTTTCTGCTGAGAAGTCTGATGAAAGCCTACAGCACTTTGTACGTGAGTTTTAAGTCTCACTGCCTTTAAGAGCCTTTCTTTACGTTTCATTTTATTATGCTTGATTATAGTATGTCTTGGTGGTTTTTTTGGGGGGGGATCTGGCTTTTGTGGCATTTGATAAGAATCTTGGATATCTATGTTCTCTTCTTTCATAATTTCAGGGAGGTTTTCTGTCACAAACTCTTCAGCAGTTGTCTCTCTATTTTCACCTATCCCTCCCTGTTTGGGAACTCCAATTATTTGTAGAGTATTCCTCCTAATAGAGTCCTATGTGCTTCTTATGCATCTTCATTTATCTTATTTCTTTTCTCTCAATTCTCCTCATAGATGGTAGTATCAGTTGCTTTTTCTTCAAGCTCACTAACTCTGCCTTGCAACTCCTCAGTCCTGCTCTTTTGGCTTTGCATTGAATTGTCTAAGTCTGTAAGTTTATTACTGATCAGCTGAATTTCAGATCTTTGATGTTCCAGGAGTTCATACAACTTAATTTGATTTTTCATTTTGTTGTGCTGCACTTTGTTTAATCTCTGGGGGGCTGTATACATAATTCTTTTTTTTTTAATTGAGATTGAATGAAAATGTACACTCCTATATAAATTTGCCTGCTGACCTATATACAATTTCCACTGCTCTCTCTGCACAGTGACAGCACACTCTTCCTCTCTGCTCCATGTATGTCTTATCCTCCCAGCCATCTCCTATCTTCTCCTCTCCACCTATTCCCCTTCCTCGAGTATGAGGTCAACAGGACGACCTCTTACAGATGCCTAGAACCATAAAATGCCCACACAATGTGGTCACTCTGCATCACCAAGTCCAATCCACTGCTTTACAAACTGTTGACCTTCGTTATGATTTATGGACAGGGGCAGCATCAGGGCCAGGGGCCGTGCACCCAAGACCATCAGTTGTGGTCTTTTAGTGGAGATCTCAGGGTGCACCCCTATTTATACTTATGTTGCCAGTGAGACTCAACTTTGTGAGCTCCATCGGGGCTATCACTGGTGGTAGCCGGGCATCATCTGGTTCTTCCTGTCACAAGTTGATGTAGACATCCTCTCACATGGGTCTCTCTGTCTTCTGGATTCTCTTTCCCCCATGTCATTAGGGACCTTGGTGACCATGTGTTCCTGCTAAGTTGGGACCATTTGCTGTACCTTCAGATGGCAGCTTGGGAGCTTTTAAGATGCCAGATGCCACTCACCAATGTGGGGTGCAGAGAGTCCTCATTAGCAAAATGCTTGTTGTGCCAGTTGACCTTGATTTCCCCTGAGAGCACGGTCCCTGGCTCCCCGCCACAGCTACTCTGTCCTTGCAATACGGGGTTAAGATGAGAAGAGTACACAAGTTGTTTTGGCGTCCCATTAATATTAATGTTCTTACTAATGTGTGCTGTCACCAGTTTCACTCAACCAAATTTCTGACAACTGTCAAATCTAAACCCTCCCCTCCTGCCGTGCTGTCCTCCTCACCCATGAAGCTGTCAAAGAGTCTTTTCTGTTACGCATGATTCTGCTTTTAAGTTCTTATTGTAGGGGTCTCATAACGATATTTTTCCTTCTTTTACTGACTACTTTCACTCAACATAATGTCCTCCAGTTGAAACCAAGTTAAAAGATGTTTCCTGCTATCATTGTTATTCTTTATCATTGCGTAGTGTTCCATTGAGTATACATACCGTGGTTTACCTATCCATTCTTCTGTTGTTAGGCATCTGGGTTGATTCCATCTTTTTGCTATTGTGGACTGTGCTGTGGTGAACATTAGTGTGCATGTATCAGTTGGTGTGAATGGCAGTGGAATTACTGAGTCAAATGGTATATCTATATCCAGTATTTGAATGGAGTGCCAGAATGCTTTCCAAAGTGGTTGCACCATTTTGCAATCCCACCAACAGTGTAGGAGAGTTCTGGTCTCTCCACAGCCTCTCCAGCATTTGTTGTTTTGCGTTTTTTGGTTCCTGGCCAACCTTGTTGGGGTGAGATGATAATCTCATTGTCATTTTGATTTGGATTTCTTTAGTATCTAATGATCGTGAGCATGTCCACATGTGTTTTTTTTTGGCTGCCTGGATCTCCTTTTTAGAGAAATGTCTGTCCATCTCCTTTGCCCATCACTTAATTGGATGATTTATCTTCTTCTTATTAATATTTTGTAGTACCTTACAGATTATGGAGATCAGGCATTGGTCTGACATAGAGCTGCCAAATATTTTTTTCCCATTCTGTAGGTGGCCTTTTAATTCTATTAATAAAGTCTTTGGATGAACAAAAGTGATTGATTCTTAGTAGTTCCCATTTATCTATTTTCTCTTCTGATGATTGTGGTTTGTTTAACAGATTTTGAAGTCTGTCCACATTGTGTATTAAACCTCCCATTGTTGTTCGTACTTTTTCTTGGGTAAGCTTTATCATTTTAGATTTGATATTTAGGACTTTTATCCAGTTCGAATTGGTTTTTGTATAAGGTGTAAGATATTGGTCTTGTTTTAACTTAGTGCAGATGGATATCCAATTTTGCCAGTACCATTTGTTGAAGAGATACATAATTCTTTTGTACGTTACATCTGATAGTTTCAGAAGGGCTTCTTCATCTGGGAAGTTTTTTGATTCTTTATTTTGGGGATTTTCCAGAGCCCTAGTCTGCTGCTTTAAGTGGCTAGATGTTGATTGTTGTTTTCATGCCATCAAGAAGCTCTTCAGTTTCTCTAGTGTCACACCAGCAGGAGCTGTGGTATAGTTTGGTCACCAGCCACCTCTTCATTCTGTAGTGATTTGGCCCCAGCTGGGCTCTCAGGGGTGGCAGGCCCTGCTTCCTGGCTGCTAAAGGTGTCTAGTTACTTGTGGTGACTCACTGTCTTTATGTCACTCTAGCATCTGGTGTAGCTCAGGGAGGAGAGGAGAGAACCATGACACCAAACTTGGCTGCCTGGGACCACTGCAGTCTCTGGATGCATTTAACTTAGAAGCTACATTTTTGCTGAAAGGGGCACAGTCCAGCAGGCATTGAGAGCAGTGAGTTTGGTAGGCCCTGCCTCCTGACTGGCAGAGATGGCACCCTCCTTATGTAGTGTCTGAGGGATTTCAGCTGACTTTATGATGTGGCTCAGTGAAGGGTGGCAGAAATGCCACGAAATCACACAGTAACCTGCCACTGCTATGTTCTCCATCTGGTCTTATTTTAAAGGCTGCCTTACTGATCCGACTCGACAGCACTTGGCTTGGCTTTACTGCTCAGAGGGGCACTGTCCAGCAGTTGCCTCTGGAATTTCAAGGGTGGCAGGTACCACCCCCCCAGCTCGTAATGATGACGCCTTATAGGCTGTCACTAGATGTGAGGACATGTGTCTAAGGATGGAGGGGTTAAGGCACTTCTGCCCTTGGCCACCAGGTCCCACCATGATTTGTAGATAGGGTCTTCTCAAAAAGAGCTATTCTGCTGGAGAAGCACTTTCCAGACAGACATTGTTACATGTATGAGAATTAACCCATGCTGAGACCTTGCGTGTGGCTGACTCCACCTCTCAGCTGACCAAGATGGTGCCCATCTGAGCCGCCTTTCATGCTGTGAGTCAACAGAATCTATAATGCAGCACAGAGAAGGGGTGGGACGGGCCCTGGCACCCTTAGTCAGCAGCCAGGTGTTCAAGATGTGGCTGTCCGAAGCACAGTCTCTCTACCGTATTATACACTGTTTATTTAAGTGCTGCAATTCACTGCAGTAGTGTGCCAGGCACAGAGGCTCTGCAGGCCCAGTCTCTGCCTCCCAGATAAGAAAGAAGCCGTCTATACCTGCAGTTCCCTCAAATGATGCGTCAGCAGAAGCAGGACTCAGTGTGCTGCTGTCTTGCCTCCAACAGAGGTGGTTTCTCCTTTTACTGTCCCTTGGTCCAGTCTCACAACTCCCTGCCAGATCCTGGGGCTCCCAGAGTGTCCACCCTGCTTTGTTTGCTTTCTGTTTTAGGCCTTAGTTCTCGGAGGGAATTGAGGAGAGGTGTCTAGTTGGCCATCTTGGGTCCGCCCCCTCATACTTTTTCTTTTTTTGGTTTTGGGGAAATACTTTTGCCTAATTTATTTCCTATTTTTTGTTAGATAAATGTTCTTGAATTATTGCAGGCCTTTAGTTACTATCCAGAGTTCTGGAAAACTTGATTTTGACAGTTTTTTGCAGGTGTGTTCTTGTTGGGTCTTTTCAGGAGTGGTTGTCATTTTGCCTTCTGAAATGTTTTGCCTGTGTTTGCTTTTATGACTGTAGTATTGTATCATTTTGAAGCTATTAGTGATATATTTTAAAAGCTGTTTTCTCCATGTTGGGTTTTGTGTGCAGGTGTGTATGTGCTTTGATCCTTTTCATGTTAGGAGGTGTCCTCATACATCTAGCAGTGTTTGCTTGTCTGCTTGTGTCTCCGAGTGGGTGGTAAAAGCCAATTAGAAGCTGTGAGTATATGGGTGAGATCTGGTGATTGTGGAATTATCAATATTGACTTCTAGGTTTATTTCAAGTTACATTTTGTATTACACATTTTTTCAGAAAACACTTAATTATAAGAGTTAAATCTTACAGTAAAATAAATCAAAGTTGTGTTGACAATTTAAAGTATAAAACTCTAAATTTAGAAAACCTAAGGTAAAGTGATACTGATATTTGTCAAACTGAAAAGAATTTCTTTCTTAGTTGAGATCCAAGGATTTAAAATGTAAAAAAAAAAAGAAAAGAAAAAGAAAAATCACTGGGCTAAGAAGATGATTATTTGGTTATGTGTTAAAATGCTTTGAACATATAAAGCTCATCCTTTTAGACTTGTAGAAGTTGACAGTCCCCAAGAAAGGTTTTATGTCAGTGCTCTGCTCAGGGGTAATCGGCAGTGCTTCCATTTCCAAGGCAAGTTAGACTGTTGTAAAGCTAAATTATTAATCTCTTGAGGAAGTAATCGGAGCCACTTTATGGGCTGAGAATGAGGGAGTGAGCTAGTGAGATAGGGAGTGTGTAAGCATGCCTGCCTGTAAGAATTCTAAAGTAAGATATATGTGCCAGTACAGTACACATATGTACACATGTATGTAATTTTATTTTGTTGAGATCATGCTCTCCCAAAAAACCAAACCTACTTCCATTGATTTCACCTCATAGTAACCCTGTAGGATAGATAAGAAGTGCTCCATAGAGTTGCCAAGGAGTGCCTGGCAGTCAAACTGCTGACATTTTAATTATCAGACATAGCACTTAACCACTATGCCACCAGGGTTTCCATACACAGCAAAGCATAAACTAGTTCAGCAGTTTCTGCTTGTACCACTTAGTGACATTGATGATTTTCAAGTTGTGTAACCATTCTCATGCTGCTCTTCTGAGTTGTTCCTTGCCTGTTAACGTGGGTGTACTGCCTACTAATATCTCTGGTAATCTTTTGAGTTGCTGTTGTCAGTTGATCCATATAGACAGTTCTTAAAAGTGCATAATGCTCAAGGCAGACATTCTTTACTTGTTAAGCTTAACCATTGTTGGGTATTAACTCACCTTCAGAGAATATTTTCTATTTAAGATTTAAAGATTATCTCAGGGCTGTAGTTTGAAGGGTTCATCCAATATTTGTGGTTCCAGGAAATCTGTAGTTCATCAGAGTTTGAAATTCTCTTCTCCATTTTCCCCATTTGAATCATGATTCTACAGTTAGCTTTTAGGAATTCTGGTACCTAGTTTTGTGGGCTTTCAGGTGTAGGTAATGTGGTCACATGAGTAGGCATTATCACGTTGTCTTTGATACTTGCTGATACTGTCTCAGGAGTAGCAGGAATATACATCCCCTCCTAGTAATTTCAGTAACAGCCAGATGCAAAGTACACCTTGGCCTTCACTTGTAAACTTGCAAGCATGATCATGTCAGAGGGTGTGGCTGTGACACAATAAAGTAGTACCTTGGTTGGGCATGCCCTGGCAGCCTGCTTACTAATGGTACTATTTATGGGCTTGTTAAGACATTGGAGATCTTTGTGACTTACAAAAGGGAAGGTGATGGAAATGCCTTAAGAACTTGAATCTGTGGTATCTTCTCAGGCTTGTAGTAACTACTGGACTTAAAAGTAAGTAATAGTTTTACTCAAATGTGGTCTGAGATTGCAAATAGATTTTTATTTCAGTGTTAACTTTGATTAATTGATAGTATTACTTGGAGCAGTTTTGAGACTACATCTGGGCTTAGACAGAAAAAGGACTTCCAGAGATTATCCCTGTCAGGCATGGCATAGAATGGAAAGGAGAGGCAGCATGTTAAGTTAGCTTGTTCCCTTCTTTTTACGTCTGTTGATTATATGTAATTTTGGTTCTGCTATTAGAATGCAAGCTACAGGAGAACAGTGCCATATTTTTATACAGATGATGTACATTTTCTATGCTTGTTTGCCATCTGTGCCCTTCTGCCCTTGAGGTATTTTTGTTAGAGCTTCAATGCCAATTTTTTTTTTTAACATGTTGCTGTAAAAAAATTAGCATAGCATGCTTATGAAAATACCACTCCAGGGGAGGGCACAGTTGGTAAACTAATGTTGAAGACACTTGTGATTTGTGTAAAAATAACTTTACATATTTAGCATTGAGCTGTCACTGTACCAGACTCATTATGGGCACTCAGGAATTTGGGGGTGAATGAGGGAATGAATAAACTCAGACTAGACTGTATGAAATATCTAAAGATTTCCAGAGTAGGGGCAGGGATGGGATTAGGTACCACATAACCAGCACACAGGACTGTAACTCTTAACTATGTGGACATCTGCTAGGCATAGGGTTTAGTGTCTGTGGAATACCAAAAGAATGTAGCTCGTATTCCTACTCTCAAAGAGCTTCCATTCTGGATGGGAAGAAAAGACAAACATGTTTGAAATGACTAGAGCTTATATGATAGACACCTACAAGAAAGTACTAGTTTGGTCCTGGAAATGGGTAGTATTGATGTGACTGCAGAAGTACATTGCTATGAAATCTTAACCTGTGTTCTTTTTCTCATGTGTCTGTTTTGCTTGTGAAAACTTCTTTTTATTCATAATAAGATTATTACACACACCCACACCCACATACAAACCCTTTTCTCTAATTTTTGTAGTCACTGAGATGGAATATTTTGACTGATAAAGAAGTTTTGCTCCAATTTAAATACCAGGGTAGCAGTCAGCCGTTAGTAGAAAGTAAATGTCAAGTGATTATTTTTCTAGCTACAATCATAACATCTGTTTCTAGAGAAATAGGACATTCTTGAATTAATCATAAGTCACAAAAAAGCGTTTATATTATACTGTTAGTGCATTTTGAAAAGCTTCATTCTAAGTAATTGCCAGCCTGTGTTTAATTTTCATGATGTATTTCTCTTGTCTAGGGCACTTAGTTGAATGTCTGAGAGCATGGGCTCTGATTTCTAGTGCTCCAGGCTGGCATCTCTTCCCCGTTGACTGGATCTCCAGTTACTGGATTTTGATTTGCTTATTTGTAAAATGGAAATAGTGACATAAAACTTTTGTGAGAATTAAGTGAGATCTTTCAGATAAAGTACCTAGCTGAGTGCTTGGCCCATAGTAAGTGCCCAGTTATTGTTGGCTATTGTTAGTATTATTAGTATAGTTTCTAGTTTGATTGTGTTTGTGTCACTTCCTGTTTCTAGGGGACTGTGGGAGATGACTCACATTCAAAGTCACTGCCTTCCAGTCGATTATGACTCACAGTGACCCTGTAGGTCACAGTAGAACTGCCCCGTAGAGTTTCCAAGGAGCTCCTGGTGGATTTGAACTGCTGACCTTTTGTTTAGCAAACATAGCACTTAACCACCATGCCACCAGGGTTTCCATGACTCAACGTTAGTATGTAAAGAGTAATCGTTAATAGTTTCTGTATTTTTCCTCTTATACAGGTTGAATGTGATTTTTACAAAATTTGATGAAGTCCAAAAATCTGGAAACATGATACAGTCCACAAATGGTGAGTACAAAAAGCAATACAGGCAGTGCCTGGGTTACAAACATCTGACTTTTGTGTTACCTGTGGTTATGAGCCAACTCCTGTATAGTGTATTACGTTAAGAATTCGAAGTACATACAGTTGTTTGTAGTAGCAAATAAGAGCTACTTTGCCACACATGTCAAAACATTATTATTATTGTATTACTATGTTAAAGATATTTGGTGTATCTGGAAGTGTTTCTTTAATGTTTTTTATGCTTAGAAAAGTGCTCTGTGTACTAACAAACATTAGAGTGACTGATGTTGGATGCTACCCATACCTAACTGTTCTGACTTACATACAAATTCAATTTAAAAGATAGATTTCAGAATGGAGTTTGCCTGTAATTTGGCGACTGCATATAACTGTTTTTGCCTTTTTAGTTTTAGGTTAGTAATGCTTACACTGTTTCTCACAGCTAAGCTAGATATTTTTATTAGATTTTTAAGTCTTAAAACATAACCTCCATTTACCCTCTTTTCTAGGTCAGAAACTGTGGAGTCATCCTTGACTATCTCAGATAATCCATGTTGAGTCCATCAGTTGGTCTTGTTGGCTTTACTTTAAAAATGCATCCTGACTCCAGAAATACTACTGTTACCACTCCAGTCCTAGGGCAAGCCCACCAGCAATGGCATTTCCCTGGGCTCTTTGGTGTCCTTGCTTCTGCTTTCTCCCCACATGAAAATCTCTTTCCGCACAGCAACCAGAATAATCTTTTTAGAATATAAAGCACATTAATGTCAGCCTCCAATTCAAAATCTCCAGAGGCTTCCTGTCATACTAGGAACAATTCAGTTGTTCACCAGGTCTTATGTGACCCACCCCTGACTCCCATTCTGATGTCATCTTGTATCATTCTACCCCCAGGTTCTCCCTGCTGACATTTAACCTCTTTGCTCCTTTAAACACTTTTAAGCATCTCCTTATCATTTCTTTGGCTTGAGACCCTCTTTTCCATCTCCAGGGTATCGTTATGCTTGTCTCCCATACTTCATCCAGATCTCAGCTGAAGTATCACTTCGTTACAGAGATGACACAGAATAACACTGTAGTCACACTGTTTCCTTACCCTGCTTAATTTTTTTTCTTAGCATTTATCACTGCAAAGTATTTTTTTTTTTGATCAGTGAAGGCAAGACTTCTGTTTCCTTTATTCTCAGTGCCTCAGAAAAAATCATTAGCATGGTAAATACACAGTAAATACTGTTGAATAAATAAAATAATACTAGAACTTGAATTACAATGTATTGTTTCCAGTTGCAGAATTCCTTTCACTGTGTTTTGTGATGATATTTGAGACAAATGGGTAATTTTTGTGATTCCAGAAGGGGAAAAGAGATTAGAGTGCATTACTGTATGATTGACAAGCCACTAAAAAGTCAGTTGCCAGTGAGAATTTTTCTCACTCTGGATAACTCTTTGCATTATAGCTGTTTTAAGATTATAATCTTAGATCATACTATAGCCTTCAAATTATGAACATCTTGAGGTTGTAAACAATTTTGAGTTAACAGGATGTGCATGATTAATGCTATTGAATAGGACTTGTAAAAATGCCAACCTGGCAAATGTTTGTATTTTTACCACAATTAAAAAAAAAAAAAAGTTGGAACTCTTAGCTGGAGTACTTTCATACATACAGCAGAGCAAGTACAAGAATCTATTTTTTGGCATGTCCAGAATCCATGGAACAGGCAACAGGCTAGAAATTCCCTGCAGGCTTGCATCTTGAGGTCTGTAGCTCAGGCAACAAGAAAAGTAAAGACGTTCTGGCAAAATGTCTGTAGTTGGGAGACAGAACACACCCAAGGAAACCCTCTTTCTGCTCTTAGACCGTCAGCTGACTGATTGAGGCCCACCCATTTTATGGAAAGTAATTTGCTTCACTTAAGATTGGACAGTTTAATCATATAACTGCCTGTACACCTTTATAACAACTAGGCTAGTGTTTGATCAAACAGTTGGGCACTGTGGCCAGCAAAGTTGACATATAAAAGTAACTGTCATACCTGCCTTATAAACTATTTTGTTAAATGTTTACCTCCTGCACAAACCTTGCCTCAGAGTTACTACTGTTCAACATTTCTTCTTGTATTTGAGACATGCATCTCAAACCAGATTTCTCTCTGTTTCCTGCTGAAAGACAAAACACAAAACAGTTAAATGTGACTTATTCCTGTATCTTCTCTGTGCTTCTACATCAGCACCTGACTCCATTATCAACCCAGGCATATAAATAAAAGCTTAGGAGTGATCTTTGTTACCACTCTCTTCTTCACATCCCATAAATATTATCATTTCTTCCTGTGGATTTTAACTCCTGAGTATTTCCTGAGTCTGGGTCTTCTCCCCATCTCCAGCACCCTAATCCAGTCTGCAGTTGCCTCTTAGCCTAGATTGTTTAGTGACCCTGTTGAGTGTTCTCCCTGTCTCCATTCTTACCCCTCCAATCTGCTCTCTGTTTTAGAGCTTTGTGAAAGTGAGGACTGACCTCCTGGGGATGAAAAGTGCTCTGAGATGAAAGAGACTTTCTTATGAAATGATTTACCACTGCTCCTTTGTTTGCTGTGGCAGCACAGTGTTGGACAGTGTTCGGTTTTACCTGTGCTGTCATTCAACTTTTGCTTGTGAGATTGTCATTTTTCAGAGGCCTGAGCAGTTGAATCTCTGCTTTCTTGGTGTGGATGCAATTCATATTAAACTCTGTAGCATGCATGCATATTTTCTTCAAAGCATGATAGTGTCCTGACATTCCTTCCTCTTACATTCTTTATTTTTTGAAAATTTCCAATATATAAAAAATAAATCTAAAATTTCAAAGTAGGTAAAAAGGATAATGAAATTCCCATGTATCCACAACCCACCTTCAACAAGTGTCAAAATAAGGTCAATCTTTTTTTGTCTCTATTCCACATACCATTTTGTCTTCAAATATTTCAGTTTGTGTCTCTAAAAGATAAGTGCTTTGTAAACATGACTGGGATACCATTGCTGCATTAAAAATCTCAGTATTATAACTGATGACTTCATCTGAGTCAGCTTCAAGAAATGGACATGTCGGTTTCTAAAATTTTTTGTGGAAACAGTAAGATAGAACATAAAGTTCATTTCCAGACAGATATGTTCCTCTCAGGAAGCTGGTAAGCATTAACTTCCTGAAAAGCTCTACGCAGGCGCTGTTGTCATGTATTCTATTAAGGATACCCAAACTAAAACAAACCTACCTCTGTGGAATCATTTCTGACATAGCGACCCTATAGGACCCTATAGGACAGAGTAGAACTACCCCATAGAGTTTCCAAGGAGCACACGGTAGATTCAAAGTGATGTTTTGGTTAGTAGCCATAGCATTTAACCATTGTGCCAGTAAGGTTTCCCTGTTAAGGATAAAAGTCCCCCCGCACACCACAAAAACCACTGCCATCAGGTTGATTCCAACTTACAGCAACCCTATAGGATAGAGTAAAATGCTCCATAGAATGCCTGGCAGATTTGAACTGCCAACCTTTTGATTAGCAGATGTAGCACTTAATCACAATGCCACCATAGCTTCCCTGTTACGGATCCAAACCCACAGCCGTCCAGTTGATTCTGACTTATAGCAACCCTGTAGGACAGAGTAGAATTGCTCCGTAAAGTTTCCAAGGAGCACTTCACAGATTTGAACTGCCAACCTTTTGGTTAGCAGTTGTAACAGGTAACCATTATGTCACCAGGGTTTCCCTATTAAGGATAAACCAAAACACCAAACCAACTGCCATTGAGTCTATTCCAACTCATAGTGACCCTATAGGACAGAGTAGAAGTGCTCCATAGAGTTTTCAAGGAGTGCCTGGTACATTCAAACTGCCATCCTTTTCATTAGCAGATGTAGCAGTCTTAACCACTACACCACCAGGGTTTCCCTGTTAAGGATAAAAGATAAAAATTAAAATTTATGACTCCCATTTTAAAGGAAAAAAAAATTAACGTCACCACATTAGTTACATGTTGTATGGTAGTGATGGGGCTTCAATCCCATGAAGAGAATTTTGAGTAAGGGTCTTTAAGAACGTCTCTGTTAGAGTAATATTCTTATCTCCTACCTTTATCACACATTTTTTTAAAAAAATCCATTTGTGATTCTATTCATTGCATTCAAGGTAAACTGCAACACTGACCGAACTCTGTCTGACCCTGTGCCTTCCTTAGCCCACCTGTCTGTCTGTCCTCATCTCAGTCTTTGCCCCATCCCTCAGCCTAGGCACACTGTCCTCTGTCCATTGTACCCATTCTCTATCACCTCTCCCTTTTTGATCTTGGTACGGTATATTTCTTCTGCTTCTCTTTCTTAAGTCCTACACATCCTTCAAATGTCAGCCCAGCTCAGTGGTCCGTGAGTTACCCATGTTGTTTCCAGTTTTCTGTTAGACATTTCCAAGCATCCTCTGCCGTACTGCTTTGGAATTCATCACGATTGTGTTTCTGCATTTGGCGATTGTTTGGTGAGTGTCCATCGTTTGCATTGAACTGTTAGTCCCCTGAGTAGAAAAGACTGTTTGGACATTTTCACACCTCACGGACTGTCCTGTGCTCTTAGTCTGAGTAAATCCTTTCTGATAGGCCCATTTGGTAGAAATCAAACATTTTCCATCATTGTCTTACAGTAATATCATGAGTACACGTATGGACACTGAGTATCTCAGGTGATAAGGTTCTTTTTTTGTCTCTACTTTTCCCATGGATTCTTATTTAGTAACTGGCTTCTGGAATCTGGGTTGTTAGATAGAGCTGGGGAAAACCAAAATAAAAATGATAAGAGCAGAATGGTAATATGTGGTTCAAACCAGCCTCTGGAGCAGTGATGCTGATCAGCTGGAGGCTGTTAGGTTTGGTTAGCTCTCTGTTCACAGAGGTGCTTCCCCGGTTGTCCAGGAAGGAGTCTGTTAAATGACTGGTCCTTCAGGTTCTCACTTGTGAAAATTTAACAGCCTGTCCCCAACAAAAAGGCTTGGCAAGGGATCAGTTTAATGAGTGGTGACCATGTTTGATAAAAGTTATAGTTACAGTTATAGCTGTTTATTTTGGAGTGAGGGTGCCCATTTTCCCATACAGAGATACAGCATCAGTGAGAACTTAGAAACCTCAGTGAAGGCCTCTGTGGTATGCTCTACCACTCCAGCTATGTCACTTCTGAGACGAAGTTTGTTCTTCTTGTGAAATGGAATAAATGTTGTGCAGACATGCTGTACAGATTAAATGAGAATGTACATAAAACTCTTAGCACAGTGACTGAGATAGCTGGTGCTCAAAATGTCAGGTTTTTCTCCTGCTGCACCAGGTTAGGGTTATTTCAGTCGTTAAATACAGAGAATATCGTTTGGGAATAAATGTCAGACTTGTGGGGTTTTTTTCACAGTTTTAGGTATTTGGGAGTATGCATTTGACATTTGGTTATGTTTCCTTTAAATTAATTGCTCTTTAAGAAATACAAGCTCTGGATTTTGAGCAGAGTTTCAAGAAACCAATAATATCTTAAGGTCAATGCTTGTACAGAAGAAATAGATTTCATCCTGGGTTGTATTTCTTGACATAGTTGAGATTATGGTGTTCTAAGATGTTTCCTTGATTTTATTTCTGTAAAACCCATGAGTTAAAGTTTTAAAAACATAACAAATTTTATCAGTAAAGCAGCAGCTAAGTAGTAATGTGTAAAAAGGGAAATTATTTTGTCTTTGTTGAAGGTTTGCACCACAGTTTAGGTCCCCACTCAACAGTTTTGAGACAAATTGTTCAGTGACGTTGGTTACATTCTCCACAATGTTAGAAAATTCTCATTATTTCCGTTCTGGTTGTTAAGTTTCTGTTAATGTAGTTTCCCTGTCCCACTACCTGCTCATCTTTGTTGTAAAGTAATTATTGTTTAGTCTTATGCAGATAATTTTAAAAAGGAACAGTAGTCATGGATGTTGTCTTTATTTTGTGAACCGGTCTGTTGTTTAGCTACAAGGTGACCTCGGGGGCTAGTGATGATTCAGGGATTAAGAGAATTTTAGGGCACTGTTCTTGAGGGATACTACAGTTTCAACAAGTTCAGTATGTCTAGACTTTTTAGGAAAATTTTTTATTCTGTTGCACATTTTTCTCTGTTCTCTCGAGATGTGTATATTGTGACCCTGCTCAGAGCTGTTGGTAATGGTAGCTGGCCACCATGTAGTTCTTCTGGTCTCAGTAAATGAGACTGTGGTTCATATATACTCTTAGTCTTGTTAGGCTAGTTTCTTCTTTGAGTCTTTGGTGTTCTTCTTTCTCTTTTGCTCTGGATGAGTAGAGACTGATAGTTTTATCTTGGAAAGCTGCTTGTAAGTGTTAACAACTCTAAACATTACTCACCAGAGTGGAATGTAGAATATAACTTTACAGAATGTATTATGGCATTTGACTAAGATGTTACATAGTCTGTGGTCCTAATCCTTGAAACCCAGAAAGCCAGTCCTACAGAGTATTTGGCTCTAAAAAGTATTGTGCTTTATTTTTTATATGAATATATGTACAGACATGGGCATATATATATGCATATACTTGCATGTACACATGTATACATTTATACATACCTATATACATACATGCCTACATATATGACCACAGAGATAGTCTTTTGTTGCTGTTACTGCAAAATTATATATGTCACAGCAATACCAGCAGGTCGTTTTTTCTTGTGTACATTTTAGTAACATGATTTACCTTGGTCAAGCCGTTTACACTTTACCCTCATTTGGGTGCCACTTTACCTATAGCCAAAAGTATTAAGTTACTATCTAGAGAATAAATCTCCCTTCTCCCCTCTCTCCCATCTCTGCTAACTACTAATAAACATTTGTTTCTTTATATTTACTTATTCGTGTTGTTTTATAAAAGTGAGAACATACAATAGTTGTTTTTTGTGATTGACTTATCTCAGTATAATACCTTCCAAGTTCATTTCATGTTGTAAGATGTTTCAAGAACTCACTTTTCTTTATCACTGAGTAATACTCCAGTTTATGTATGAGGTCTTACAGTTAGGTCTGCAGACTTAATTGTTCTAAGTGCTACATAGCTCATTGCCAAAAGTCACTACGGTCACCTTTAAAGTACTCCCCTTGGGAAGGTATGCACCGACACCAGCACCTGTGAACTTAATTATCTGGTTTGTCTGTGAGGGAATTTTTAGCCAGTAAACAAATAAGTGCTGGAACACCCTCCTTACTCACGTGATCTGGCCGCCAATGACTTTTTTCTTTACCCAAATGTAAAGGAAATACTGAAGGAAGGCACTGGGATGACATGCAGGACATCAAGGGTAATATGATGACAGCTCTGATGGCCATTCCAGAAAAAGAGTTCCAGAATTGCTTCGAAGAGTGGACTAGATGCTGGCATGGGTGCATAGCTTCCCAAGGGGAGTACTTTGAGGTGACTGTAGTGATACTCAGCAATGAGATAGACATGTAGCACTTTTTCTAGGATGAGTCCTTGTATATACCACAGCACTTGGCTTTTGGCTGTATATACCACAGTTTACTTATCTATTCATCCACTGATGAGCACTTAGGTGGTTTCTTTCTTTTTGCAATTGTGAGTAGTACTACAGTGAACGTAAGTGTCCATGTGTGTGTTCATGTCACTTCTCTTACATCCCTAAGGTATTTAACTAAGAGTGGAATCCCTGAGTCAGGTCGCAGTTCTGCCTCCATAGTTTTTTGAGGATCTTCCAGTCTGTT
Source organism: Heterohyrax brucei (assembly GCA_028571685.1). Taxonomy (NCBI): domain Eukaryota; kingdom Metazoa; phylum Chordata; class Mammalia; order Hyracoidea; family Procaviidae; genus Heterohyrax; species Heterohyrax brucei. Next base: position 18,734,538 of record CM053146.1, read on the forward strand.
TTCTACAATGTCTACACCATTTTTGATCGCCAGTAGTGGATAAGGTTTCCAATTTCCCCGCATCCCAGCCAACATTTGTTATTTTCTTTCTCTCTCTCTTTTTTAATCAGATATTCTAGTGGGAGTAAAATGGTCTCTCAAAGCTTTGATTTGCATGTCTCTGAATAGCTAATGACATTGAGCATCTTCTCGTGTGTCTGTTGGCCATGTGAATATCCTCTTTAGTGATGTGTCTCTTCATTTCCTTTGCCAGTTTTTGATTAGCTCATTTTTTTTTACTGTGATTTAGTGAAAGCTTACAGTCCAAGTCAATTTGCCATACAAATCCGCGAGCTCCTGCCTCTATGCACCTCTTATCGGCTCACCTCACAGTGTGACAGCCCACTCACCCCGTCCACACTTTACGTCTAGTATCCACTCAACTGGTGCTTGTTCCTCCTCTCCAACCTCTCTTCTCCCTTCTAAAAAGAGACCATCTGGACAGCCTCATATGTATTAAACCATAAAGTACACACACCACCTGCATCACTCTACGTCCCTTTGTCCAGTCCAGTCATTGTCTGAAGTGTTGGCTTCAGTACTGGTCTCAGCTCTGGGCTAGCAGCAAGTCCAAGAGGTTCTCTGGGGACCCTCCAAGCTATCAGACCATCAAGTCTGGTCTTTTAATAGAGTTCTTGATCAGCGCACCCCTTTTCTTTGTGCCATGCCAGGAACTATGCATTGTGTTCCCTGGTGGCTGTCTTGGGTGGGACTGGGTATTGTCTAGTTCTTCTGGTCTCATGCTGATATGGTCTCCCAATCATGTGAACCCTTCTGTCTCCTGGACTCATATTTTTGTTATGTCTTTGGTGTTACTGGTTTTCATATGCTCCAAGTAGTTTGGAACCAACTGATGTTCCTTAGATAACAGCTTGCTGTCTTTTAAGACCCCAGGTGCTACTCACCCGTTTTCTTCGGAAAAAAGCTAGATATGCTAGTTGACATCAATGTCTCCTGAAACTATGGTCACCAGACCTCTGTCCCTCCTACTCTTGTCCTTTGAAATGTTGGGTTGTATTTAGAAAAACTTTTAGCTGATGCTGTTGTTGTTAGGTGCCATCAAGTCAGTTCCAACTCATGGTGATCCTGTGAACAACAGAACTAAACACTGCTCAGTCTTGAGCCATGTCCACAATCGTTTTTATGCTTCAGCCCATTGTTGCGGCCACTATGTCAATCCATCATGTCGAAGGTCTTCCTCTTTTGTGCTGACCCTTCACTGTACGAAGCATGATGTCCTTCTGCAGGGACTGATTTTTCCCAACAGCATGTCTAATGTATGTAGGATGTAGTCTTGCCATCTTTGCTTCCAGGGAGCACTCTGGTTGTACTTCTTCCAGAATAGATCTGTTTGTTCTTTTGGTGGTCCAAGGTACATTCAGCATTCTTCTCTAACACCACAGTTCAAAGGCATCAATTCTTCTTCTGCCTTCTTTGTTCATGGTCCAGTTTTCACGTGCATATGATGTGATTGAAAATACCATGGCTTGGGTCAGGTGCACCTTATGTGACATTTTTACTTGTCCGTACTTGAAAGAGGTCCTTTGCAGCAGGTTTTCCCAACGCAATGTGTCTTTTGATTTCTTGACTGCTACATCCATATTTGGCATTGATTGTGGACCCAAGTCAGATTAAATCCTTGACATCCTCAATCCTTTCTCTATTTGTGATGATGTTGCTTATTGTTCCAGTTATGAAGATTTTTATTTTCTTGATGTTGAGGTGCAGTCCATACTGAAGGCTGTGGTCCTTGATCTTCATTAGTAAGTGTTTCAAATCTTCTTCACTTCCAGCAAGTAAGGTGGTGTCATCTGAATAATGCAAGCTGTTCAATGAGCCGTCCAAATGCTGTAGTCCAATTGTGCTGAACTGCTTTCTGCTGTATGGTGTCACTCCCTTCACCTAACCAAATTTTTTATCAACTAATCTAGGTCATTTTTTTTTTTTTGCTGTTAAGTTGCAGAAGTTTTCAATATATTTTAGATATTAGACCCTTACTGGTTATATCATTTGCAAATATTTTTTGTACTCTTCTGTGTTGTCTCTTTACTCTCCTGACAGCCTTTCGACGAACATTAAGTATTTAGTTTTATTTTGTTTTCTCTTGATCATATTGATATGTTTGATAATCTATTATTGAAAAAAAAAATGAGGTCCCAATGCTTTGCTCGTGTATTTTCTTTCTAGAACTCTTATGGTTTTAACATTTAGATTTAACATTTAGGTTCTTGATTCACTTTGGATTCACTTTTGTGTGTGGCATGAGATAAGAATCTTACTTCATTTTTCTGCATGTAGAAATCCAGGTTTGTCACATCATTTGTTGAAGACACTTTCTTCCGCTTTGAATTACTTGGCTCCCTTGTTGAAAATTAGGTGACCATAAATGTTTGCGTTTTTTCTTGGGTTTTCAATCCTATTCCATTGGTCCCTGTTGCTGAGTTGTAATTCAAAGTGTATTTTCTGTCTATAACAGAGCATTTCATCTTTGTATGAGTCCCTTTTTGTTGCTAGGATACCCAGAGGCCTTTCGGCTTTGAATGACTACAATATGGTAGTGAAAATTATGTTGTGTTATAGAGATTGATTTTTCTACCCCCCTCTCCATGTAATTAGTGAATCCCTTGAAGTAAAAATTACCATTTTTCCTACCACGGTTTTCAGAAAGCAGATTATTTTCTTTGTAAGTTTTTTAATTGTGCAGATGTGCTTATGCTTGTGGGACAAGTAGATTTTCAGCATGAAAGAGCCAGTAATAATAGGCTAATCAGAGTCCTTTATTTGCCACCACTTGGTGATTTTTAATTGGATTTGATTGAAGTGAAGCCACTTGGACATTTTTTTCAGGTTAAGAGTACATTTTTTTTGTTGTTTTTAAGCAAAACTAGTGTGTATGAGGAAAGAACATGCTGAGTTGGTTAAATCCGTGGAAATTTAATAATCTCTTAGCTAAAGAAAAACCTAAAATATTTATTTGCTTATAGAACTATAAGCTAGCTAACAGATAGTCAAAAAGTGATTGGCCTTTATACGTGAATGAAGGAGGTCTGGTGGCTCAGTGGGTTAGGTGTTTGGCTGTTAACCCAAAAATCTGCAGTTAAAACTCACCAGCTTCTCCTCAGGAAAAAAGACCAGGCAGTCTGCTTCTGTAAAGATTTCAACCTGGGGAACCCTGTAGGGCAATGGTACTCTGCCCTTATAAGGTTGCTGTGAATTGGAATTGACTCAAAGGCACATAACAAGAACATAATTGAATGTGCCTATGGCATCATTTTGCTCCCACTGCATTCTACCTTGTTTTATCCTAAAATAAATTTTTATAAATTGAATAATGTTACTGATTTTATTTGAGTTAGTGCAGATGAGAAGTACCTGCAGGTGAAAACAGATAGACCAGACACAAATTGCAGTTAGGATAAAACAATGATTTAGAAGTCAAGAAGATTCTCTTTTGTTAAGAAGCCATGCCACGTTATCCATTTGTAGCCTTTAAAGATAAGGACTGTGAATAAATCTATTCTCCTATCCCATCCATGCCCTTTTTTATTAAACTTGATTGATTATAGTGACTTAGGAAAGTGTTACAGCCGGAGGTAATGTGCAGCAAAGCTGGCAGCTGTGCTGCGCTGTGATTTGCTGAGAATACCACTTAAAACAGCCTGTAAGAGGTTGTTTCTGATACCAACTCACGTTGCTTACGCTGCAGCTTACTTTATCTTCCATGTACAAATAAGATTGCTTTTTGATGTTATTCTAATTTAAAGTATGTAATGGGAATAGTGTTCTCCTGTTTCTTGATAGGTAAGTGAGTTGGTTAAGACATTTTTTTTTTTTAGTGACAGTTTTAAAACAAGATCTTTTACTTGAGTAAAGATGGATGGGAAAGATTTTAATTCCCTCCTACATGCCAAAAGGTAAGTCAGTGTTATGTATGGTCTAGACTTTCGTTTTGGAATGAGGTGGCTGTTATTGCTGCTGGATCACACTGAGGAAGCTGTGTGGGTGGAGAGTTACAGATGTCTGCATGGCTGTAAGTAGGTATAGCTTCCAGAGCAATGTTTTTATTTGGTATGAAGATCACCAGCAATCGTGACTTCTGGGAAAGGTAGGCTATTCTATGTATTTTTAAAAATACTCATAATTGCTGTCTCTTGAGCAGGAAGAACATTTAAAATACTTTGAAATTGCTCTGATAACTGAAAATTATGGCTGAAACTTTGAAAATAATTAATGTGGACATTATTTGCGTTAGGCAGGGGAAGAATTGTGAAAGCTACAGATGCGTTAGTATTAACCGCAAGGGCTAGAAGATAGGAGGTGGAAATAGTGAGCTGGGATTAGAAATGCTTTCATCAGCCTTTTTTATGTGCTTTTTATTTTTTTCTTCTCTCTTGTGCTCATAGTATGTAGCTCACTAATCTGCTTTAAAATTAAAAGACATCTTGTAAGTGTAAGCTGTCTTGAAAAGAATCCATTGGCTGGAAATTTGTAGGATTTCCCCTCATATTTAGAGGAAAAGCACCGTAGCAGTGCAAGGGTGCTACTGCTGTCTTAGGAAGCATTGTTTAAAATTTATACCTCCCTTGTGAAAATTTTGCTTTTTTAAAATGCAGAAGTAGGAGGGGGAGAAAAAACAACAGAGGCATTGTTTACAAAAAAGCTTTACTGACTGCTCTTTACACTGAGCGCAGGTTTCAGCAGCACTGAAATGATTTTGGAAGAACTGTGTGTGAACAAGGTTTGCATTTGAAGGAAGGGTACAACTGATGTAACATGTACAATTTGTATCTTTCATATGGGATATTTTTCCTGGAAAGCATTTAGTTACTGCCTTTGTTATTTTTGAAGGATATTTCCAAACCTTTCAACTGGAACAGGTGATAGAGAAAGTAAAGCTGCACACAATACACAAGAGTTCATTTGTCTCATCATGCCAAGGAGATTGGCACACTTCCAGTTCCAGCAAGTTTGTTCCTCATTTAGGGAGTTGTTTAGGGGGTTATGTCTGTCTTCTTAAATGAAGTTTGGTTTAGTTTAGATGACAATGGTCGTGTTAAAAGACACTATATTTCTGCTTGCTTGTTATGCTTTTAAATTCAGAATTTAAGGTACCATACAATACTTTGATTTCATATATCACTACAGTATTCTATTTGTAGGTTTAGGTGCTATTGGTAATCAACACCTGGGCAAGAGAGTTAAATCACTCCTATTCTGAACTGAGAGTAAGGGGTAGGTCAAAAAACTAAAGCAGAACAATGATGGAGGTATGTCAGAGGGACACAGGAACCACCCAGTGGCCACAGCTGAAACACTGTAAATAAAGCAGTATTGGATTATAACTGTCTCAGTCATATAGTGCTGCTATAACAGAAATACCACAAGTGGATGGTTTTAACAGAAAACCACTCTCTTACAGTCCAAGCAGTCTGCAAGTACAAACTCAGGGTGTCAGCTCCAGGGGAAAGCCCTTTCCCCCTGTCAGCTCTGAAGGAAAGTCCTTGTGATGTATCAGTTTTTCCTTGGTCTAGAAACATCTCATTGCAGGAACCTAGGGTCCAGTAGATGTGTCCCACTCCCAGCATTACCCTCTTGGTGAGAAGAGGTTCCTGTTTATATCTTGAAAGAGATTGGCATGAGACCCTCCCTATCCAATCTTGTAGACTTCATTGGTATAACTGTCACTAATCCATCTTATTAATTCATAGTGATAAATTTACAACAGACAGGAGAATCTCATCAAATGGTGAAATGGTGGATAATCACACAATACTGGGAATAGTGGCACAGCCAAATTGTTACAGTTTGGGGGGAACATAACAGTAACTCAGTCTAAAATACACATCTACAAATTCACACTACCATAAATGTGATTGCATAAATATATAAGTGGGAGAGAATAGACAAATTTCATGATGAGAAGAATTTCAAGTCATGTACATATTTGGAGCATATCTCCCAGTCCTTTAGTGTAGATAGTGCGCAGCAACTTCCTTCTAAAGAGTGCAGTATGGAAAGAGGGGGAAAATAACTTTACAGAGAAATTCTGACAAGCATACCTCAGTCGGGAGATGAAGGTTAACGTCAGCCATCTTGTTGATAGCATGTAGCCTTGTTTTGATGTGATGAGAAAGGCAGTCTACCACTTTGATTTTCCACAGAAAAAGCCTGTTATCTCTGTCTATGACAAAACATCAGACAAACCAAAATGGAATGATGGGTCTGTAACTTAACCAACCAGTACTGAAAACTATCAAGGTAATGAAAACAAGGAAAATCTCAGAAACTGTCATAGCAAAGAGGATCCCAGGGAGACATGACAGCTAAATGTAAACATGTATTCTGGGTGGCATAGTGGAGTGAAGAAAGTACATTTGGTGAAAACAGGACATCTGAATAAACTGTTAACTGTAGTTAATAATAATGTATTAGTAACCAGTGTCACTAAACAATTTGTGTAGACATTGTTGAAGGGAAACACAAACTGCTATGTAAACGTTCACCAAAAACATAACATTATTTTTAAAAAATAATGTACCAATTTTAATTATAATAAATGCAGTGTACTAACATTAAATGTTAATAATAGGGAAAATTGGATAGAGAATGTATGGAAACTTTTTTGTTCTATATTTATACTTTTCTGTAACCCTAACACTGTTCTAAAATACAAATTTTATTAAGAATGAAATATCAGTAAGAATGACTACCTTTGGAAAGAAATACAGGGTTGAGAGAGAAGCTTTTTATTGTCATTTTATTTCTTCTGGCAGTATTTGTGATCTGTGTGTGCGCGCACACGTGCTCTCATTTAATTTGAATTGAATGTTTCTTCATGTGTTGGAGCCCCTGGGTGGTGTAAATGGTTAGTGTGCCATACTGCTAACCAAAAGGTTGGAGGTTCAAGTCCACCCATGAGTACTTTGGAAGAAAGGCCTGGAGATTTTCTTAAAAAATCAGCCATTGAAAACCCCATGCCGTAACACACACGGGATTGCCATAACACACATGGGATTGCCATGACTTAGAATCAACTTGGTGGCAGCTGGTACACATTCATTAATTTCATTGTTTGAAAAGTGCAGTAAGATTTGTCTAGGTGGTGGAGTTGTATGTTTTTTGTTTGTTTATGATCTGTGTTTTTAAAACATGTACTGCCATTTAAAGTCTGTTTTAAACCAAGCAGTAGTTTAACTAGTCAAGTATGTCTCCCATGAGCATTTTTTTGAAAATACTATGTGGGATCAACTTGACAATAACAACTCGAAAGAATAGATAGGAAACTTAGAGGTCCAATGAGTGTATGTTAATGGGGGATAAATACTTAAGAAAAGGAAGATGAGAATGATTGTGCAACGCAAGGAATGTAATCCGTGTCACTGAATGTAAAATGTAGAAACTGTTGAATCAGTATATGTTCTGTGTATATTCTCAACAGCAACAAAAAATAAATTATTTAAAAACAGGAGATGTATTTTAATCAGCAAAGGGGTATGTTTGTGGTGATTGTTGTTACTATGCCATTTAGAATGTTGTAGTGGAGCAGACCACATGCCTGTTTATGTTTAACAACCAGGAGTTTTATTACAGTGAAAAGCATTTTACAAAATGGAAAACATAATGTCAGAATAATATGAAGACAGTGTTTTAAGGAACTACAGTAATACAGAGATGAAGAAAAAAATGCAAACAGAATACAGCTAAACATTGGTTACATTTATAAGGTTTACATACCAGAGTCCTAGTTGATACTTTTGTAGAAGTCGACTTCCTCTTGCAACGGTAGCTCTAAATGATGGGATCTGGCTGACCCTCCATTTTTGGCACATTTACTATATAGTTATACATAACATTGTAAAGAAATCATAAACAGTTTTTTAAGGGGGTCTAAAGGAAATTTGGAGCTCTGGTGGTACAGTGGTTAAGTGTTCAGCTGCTCACCAAAAGATTTGAATCCATTAGCCACTCCCTAGCAACCTGTGGGGTCCCTATGAGTCAGAACTGACTCATTGGCAGTGGGTTAAGGACACTTAGTTCATCCACTAAATCGTGTGTTTAACACTTCTAACACTTGTATAGGTCTTGATCTTTTTCTGACGTTGACTGCTTCTCATCACCAATTCACGTTCTTAGAACTTTTGGATGAAGAGAACAGATAGGGTGGACAAAGCTCCATTTCTCTGTAGAATTGCTTGCTTCTCCATTAGAGGGACCAAGAGAGATTTTACAGCTGCATTATATGTCAAAAGCTTCACTTACACGTTCATAATGGAGTCTTTTAGGATGAGGAGGGATTTGGCCTTAGCCTTAGCCAGAAAATCTAGCTGTGTCGGGAAGCCTCAGTTGGGGAAAGGCTCTTCCTCAAGAACTTGTCTCAGGCATTGTGATATTAAGTGTTGGCTCTTAGAGAAGTTCACTTGTAATTCTCAGCCATGGGTGTGCAGACTTCGTTCACACTACTTAAAGTAGCTTTAAAAAGTTTCCCCATGAAATAGTGAAATTGTAAATCACAGTTTGCTCACTGTTTGATCTTTTCTGTGAGAGATAAGTAATGATCTGAGTGCTCTACTATTCTCTATCTGAATACACTGGAGAAATTTGGGGATGTTGTTATTACCATTATTAGTACTAACAGTTACTGTTTCTCAGTCAGCACTTATACCTGTGCCTGTACTGTACTAATGTTGGTCCTTATAGCAGTCTTGGTGTTTCTTGTCTTAAGGGCTTCCCTTGTATTATTCCCAAAATACACTTGACAATTCCTAGATTTATACCTGCCACTCATTTTTCAGGACTTGGTGTCAAGGCTTAATCAGGGACCCTTCCCTTGGATTTCTGTTGTTGTTAGTGGCCATCAAGTTAATTTCAACTTACGGCAGCCCCACGTATGCAGAATAGAACTGCTCTGTGGATATTTCAAGACTGACCTTTGGGAAGCAGATTGCCAGGCCTGTCTTCTGAGGAGCCTCTAGGTCAATGTGAACTACAAACCTTTAGACTAGTAGTTCAGGGTATAACCCCTTGTGCCATCAGGGACTTGTAGACTTCCATGACCTCTAGGAATTTACTTTCTTAAGTTTCACCATGCTTTGTAGGTTGTCAGCTATGTGAGAGTTGGGACAAGGGGCTCTTTGTTCACCTTTGAGTTACCAGTAAGCAGCCCGTGCCCCACCGCAGGATGAGCATTTAACAAACATCATCTGAATATGCAAATAAAAGGTGTATGAAATGATCCTCATTTAACAGATAAGAAACAGGCGCAGAGAAGTTCAGTTTCCTACGTAGGCTGGAAGGATCACCAGAATTCTTGAAGTCTGGCGAGCCTTTTGAAATTGGGGCACTTTGTACTACTGTGCATGCTGCCTCCCAAAGTTTGGGTCATATATAGTGAAAAAGCACATTATCTGCTTGCTTTTGCTCGTAGACCAGAAATTCCCAAACTTTTATTCAACGTGAAGGAATAGAACTGTGGGGTCAAGAGGTTGTCACTCTCCTGTCTTGCGTAGTGTATGGGAACACTCAGGCTGCTCCTAGCTGAGTCATCCCTGTCACCTGACTCCTTCATCCCATGTGACTATACCCCAACTTGTATATGGTATGTCATCTTACATGGATGCCCGGTCCGTGGAGACTAACCTCCGGCTGACCTTTGGAACTCAACAAATGGTTGGAGCAAGGCAGGTGAAAGTTCTTATAACATAGCTAGGATGGGCTTCATCTGATCATCTTATAACCAGGTTCCAGACTGAGAAAGTATATACAGTTGATTTTGTAAAAAAAAAAAAAAATTGGAAAAAGAGAAACGGAAAGATGGTTTTTTCTAATTTAAAATTCATTTTTGGAGTCTGCAGTTTTCATGAGTTTCTTTGCACAGAAGTGAAAGTTATGTGAAGTGTTATCTGCAGTTAGGCGCGGCTCTGACAAGCAGTCTGACGGCTCTGCCTGTGTGTGCTAGTGGCCAGAGCACCCTTTGCGCACCAAAAATGTAGGTCCTACCTTGCTGCTTGATCGAAGAGAGTCTTTTTTGTTTCACGGTTCACAGCAAATTGCAGCTTGGTTCCCACCCTTTCTCCCCATTCGTGCTCTTGAATTCCTCGTCCATGACAGAGATGCCTGAGTAGTCCTTGCCATGGAGGTGAGCACTGTGCCTTCCAGGAAAGCCGTGCAGCAGGAGGGCCTCCCAGAACCACCCCGCCACAAAGTGTCTTTTACTACTTGATGCCTTTCCATCCCCCTGTGTTAGAGAACCCTCTTCTTTTCCTTCGTTACTGTTATCGCAGATTTGTTACTGTATTTGTGTTTGCAAGTGACAGTCTACCATGCTGCACTAAGTGTTCTCTGTGGGCAGTTAGATGTTGTTCTGTGCATTCTGTATCCCCGGGGCCTAGCAGAGTGCCTGAAATGTGGTAAATTATGTGTTTATTGAACCAGTAGATTAAAGGAAGAGTTATCTGAGTCAGGTGGCTTGCCTGCTGTTCCTTCTGTCAGTTACCTTGGCAGCTGTTTTTCCAGGTAAATTAGTGCTTTGCTCATAAACTTAGAACTTCAGAGTCTTTTCTTTGGCACACCCTTTTCCTTCCTTTCTCCTTTATTTATTTATTTTTCTTACGTCGTTTCATTTTTTCCTTCCTGCTGTAGCTCTACGAAGAGAATCTTAACATCTAGATTAGAGTACATTTGGGGATAAATTGAAGGTCTGTGGTGGGGGTCCAAGAACAAAACCCCATTTGCTTGTCCTTTGGTGTAACCTGTTCTTTGTTTGTGTCCCACAAGACTGTCCTTTGGCAGGCAGGGCAGAGGGGAGCATGGAATATTAAGTGAACATGAATTGGGTGTGAAATTTCTCACTAATAATCTTTAGTATAAATTGGGCATTATGATTATTAAGTGGAAAGTTGTTTCGGAAATGGGGAATGCTGTGAAGCAGAAGGTGAAGGTGAGCAGGCGTTGGGGGTTGGTGAAGATACAGAGACCGTGGAGTGTGGTGCACACCCTTGACCTGTTCTTTGAGCTGGAAAATAAACATGAACAATGTGTAAGGACAGTTATCAAGCATGTAGTGTGAGTAATATGCTTATAATTTATGGTAAACTCTTTAAGGGTATTTTGTACCTCATGTAGCATACTGAACTTTCTCCCTCTAAAATGTATTTGTTTGTAGTCTCTCCTGATATCAGTACCCCAGCTCCAAGATTTTCTTATTTCCAGCTTCATACCTACAGTTGATTGGTTGCTACATGAGGCCATGCCTCAGAATATCTGTTTTTTAGATGCCCATAGCAGGGGAAGATGAGATCTGGATAATTCTCCAGAATTTTCCAACCTCAAGTGCAATTAGATTTTTAATGGAGATAGGTGCAATTTAAAAATTTTTAGAAAATTGACTGTTTTAAAATTATGAGACAAGTTAGTCTTGTTTTGTGTTACTGTTTGCTGCTTTATGATTACAGCAGTGTGCACAGGTAGCTGTTTGAATACTCTCCATAAATGCTGCTCAGACAGTAGTAAACTCGTTTTGGGTGTGTATGTCCTATAGTTCTTCTAAGTCTTATTAAAACCACAGAAAGCAGTCAATTATAATGCAACTTTTAAGATTGTAAGTCTGGAATTATTCTAATTGAATTAACATTGCCCTGAAGAAACAAAGACATACTGATTTTTGGAAAAAATAAACCCAAACTCTTGGTATTTTACTCAGATATTGACTGGGAAAAACTTCCAGATTCTTAAAAGGGAACATAATTATTTATTACATCTATTAGTTCCTTCTTATAATCTTTTTTGGAGCTGTCCTAAGCTTGACTAGTAGACTTGAATCATAATGTTTTTGTTGAGAGAAACTTGAAAATAGTTAAAAATTGATCACCAGAGAATACAGGTGTCAGTAGTGAATTATTATAAGCTAACTGTGTGCAAAGTCCTGTGCACAGGGCTGACACAGCCAAGCTGTGGAAGAATCTGTCTTCTCTCCTAGAGGAGTTTTGATATCTGAAAGGGAGGACTTATACACATAACCTCTTGCTTAGGCCTCCTCCTCACCTTGCTGAAGGAAACTCAGTTTTGGTGGCCAGGGAAGGTCAAGAGGATGATCCCTCTTCTGGGATCCTAGCAGGCGGTAGAAGAGCAGAGGCTTTCTTGAAGAAGACTCTTTCTGCTTTGCCTTTACTGTGTATTTTTTCCAGTTCAGGGTGGAGTTTAAGGCAGTACTACATGTCTTGGGACAGTGATCCTCCAAGTTTTCTATCCAACTAAGTTTCTGGGACTTCCCAGGAGATGGTAACATGGCATCAGCTTAGGTCGCCATGGAGCATAGTAGCAGGGGACTAGCCATTCTCTCAAGAAAGATAGTTCATTCCCATCCTCCCTAACTTACCCCCTGGTGATCTTCACTTCTTAGAATGTTAAAGCTTATGTGGCAGGGTGCAACAGTGCACAAAGAGAAAACATGTATAGTTTTCCTGTTCTCTCCCTTTGCCTCTTGGTTCACAGGATGAGTTGATAGTCCTTCTGAGGTATACTCTTCTTCAAGACTTACCTTGTATCTCTGATTATTGCTGTGTTGCTTTTGGATCTTTCTTCTGGGGAGGCATAATATTAACAGGGTTACTTTACATTGGGTCAGGAGGCACTACCTTCAGCAACCCCAACTGCTGGGCATGACTTGAGGACTTTTGCTTTCAGTCCTCTGCTCCTTGGTGCCTAAGAAGGGGACAGTCCCAGAGTAGTATGGCCCTGGTCCCATCTAAGTGGCAGAACAGAGTTGGCTAATTTGCTATACTTGCCATGGATCGTTTGCCCTGCTTACTTGATTCTGTCTAAAAAACAAAACTAAACAAAACCCAAACCCATTGCTGTTGAGGTGATTGCAACTTATAACAACCCTATAGGACAGAGTAGAACTGTTCCATAGGGTTTCCAGGGAGTGACTGGTGAGTTCCAACTGCTGACCTTTTGATTAGCAACCAAGCTCTTAACCCTTGTGCCACCAGGACTCCTGCATCTGTCCAAAGGAGTCTTTTAGGTTTATTTGATCCTGTTATATTTACCTTTATTGTGTATTCACAAGATATATCCTGTCCTTACTTTTAGCAGAGCATCACACCGAATTATAACTGCTGCTGGTTGTACATTTCTTTTCCTCATGCTACACTGTGAATTCCGTAGTAAAAGCCTACAACTTTATTTTCTGTACCCAAGCTTCTAGCATAGTACCTGGGACACAGCTCTGCTTAATAGATGCTGATGAACTAGAAGAGGAGATTCCTTTCTGGTAGCCTCACAGTAATAGGAGTCATTATGATGACTGGAGCTTCTGGGAGTCACCCAGCTTTATTACAGAAGTAACAAAAAGATTATTTTTGAGACCAGGTCCACCACTGTGGTGACTCTGTGCTTTGGATTTGAACTTCCATGTAACAGGGAAACTATAGATGATTTAAATAATTTTTGCTATTTTGTTCAAGCATATTCATAATTTAGCGCTTTTTTTTTTTTTTTTTTTTTGCCTAATTTAGCTTTGTTTCTTTCCTGTGACCCTGAAACTGTTGTCACTGAAACTGAGAGCTCCTTGTCCAGGAGGCAGCTAGTCATTTCTCTTGGCAGCCAGCTCTAGGGAAGGTCGTCCAACTGTGCCTTCCTTCCTTCATCACTCAATAATGTCCATGCATTTCTTTCTGCTGCATGAGTTATATACCCATTTAACAGCATGTTTTAAAAAATTAATCCTAACTCTTCATTTGCATCCATGTATTTTTCAAATACTTTTTGTACTGAAAATAGGAATCATAATAGTATAAATAGCTACCATTGTTGTAGTACCCACAGTTTTCCTGTTTTTATGTATGTCCTCTCTAATCTGAATGGCATCCCTTTAATGTAGTACAAAGATTCTTTTGGTTGCAAGCGACCCAAGCCCTATTCCAAGTGAGTTAAATAGAAAGAGGAATTAATAGGCTCCAGTAACGGAGAGGAAGCCCTGCTCATATTGGTTAGGTGCTGTGCTGCTAACCAAACACCTGTAGTTCGAGTTCACCAAGCAGTCCTTGGAAACTCTTTGAGGTCCTTCTGCTCTGTCCATAGTCACTGTGAGTCAGAATCCACTCAACAGTAGTGGACTTGGTATTGGATTGTCACTGAAAAGTCTGAGACAGATGGCTTTAGACAGAATCCTGGCAGTGGGCCTCAGCTTCCTCTCTTGGCCCCGTGCCCTGCTGTTGGCTGACTTGTTTCCCTCTTAGGCAGTGCTTCCATTTTGTAGATTTTGTCACCTCCAGGCTTATATTCACACAGCTCCAGGTCCAGAAGACAGAAGTTCCAGTGTTACTGTGGTGAGTGGGGTGGAGCCTTGATGGTTTGGCCGAGCCTGGGCTTGGCCCATCTCTCAAGGAAGGGGCAGCTCCCCCAAGAACCTGAGGGTGCTATCAAGAGAAGGGTTTTGCCATTAGGCAACAGACGTGTTATTTAATATAGGTAGGCAGTACCATCCCTTTTCACAGATGAGGAAAACAGAAACCTACCAATTTTCACTTCTTTTTAAACCTCATTATGATGTTGGTCTTGATGCAAGTGTAGGCCGTGACTCATAGCCCTGCTTAGGATGGGCTTCTTGCCGAGGGCCAACAGTGCAGTGCCTTCCCTTCCTCCCAGCGCTGCATCTCCCCAGCCTGTGCCTTGCTGCCGGCTGAATTAGTGGAGAGCAGTAGCCAAAACATTTTCCACCTGAGACCCAAAGAGGAAGTGAGACTTGAGCTGGGTGTACAAAAGGCATCCCTCGAGTCTCACTAAGCTCACCTTCTGGCTCCCAGCAATGCCTCTGAGGAACAGTTATCAGTGAAGGTTTTCTTTGTGTCCTCCTTACATTCCTTACATTTTGTTTCTTCTTCCAGTGTGTGGTGCTATTTTCCTAACCTGTCTTCCTCCCACTTTTCTTCCTTATTTAGTTCCCTTTTAAAAGATTTGTAAAACGGAATGAGGCTTTGAATTGCCAGTGTGTCCTTGGTGAGGTCCTTGATGCTAGTTTTGCCTGTTGTTATGGCGGCATGCTTGACAGTCTTAACAGTGCTGCTGGCCTAGCCTTCTGGCAGGCAGCTGTTGAGCTAAAGACAGCAAAGTGATCTCTCACTGTCAAGTCGTATTGAATTTCAGTCTTGCTTCTTTTGGGTAGAGAATGGATCACTAGTAACACAAGGGCTGACTTAGCAGCCCATTAGCATTTATTGTGCCATTTCTGATTTTTGTACTGTGAAAAATGCCATCATTTGTAGCTAGACTGACACTTTTAATTTCTCTCTTGCTCTGACAAAGGACATTTGTGAACAGAGGAAAGGAATTTCTCTTTTCACATGTGGATATTGAAGGATGAATTTCACAAAGCAACTTTTAATAAGTCTAAAGACTGGCCAGTATTGACTGAATTTAGGGAGATGCATGCACCTCACCCCTCACATTTTAAAGGAGGAAAGAATTCAGAGACTGAAGACAAATAGCCCTTTCCCCAGCTACCCAGTATATACAGTGCGGTTTTCACTTTTGTGCCTCTCTATTTAGACCTGAAGGAACCCTGATGGCACAGTGGTTTGTTGGCTCGAACTCACTAGCCTCTAAGTGGAAGAAAAGACCTAGCAATCTGCTTCAGTCAAGATTTCAGTCCAGCAAACCCTATCAGGCAGTTCTACGCTGTCCTCTAGAGTCACTGTAAGTCAGAGTCTGTTTGACAGCACACAACAAAAGCATTTAAACACCATTTAACTTTGGACAAAATTACAAGCAGTGGATGGACAAGAAATGCAGTTTGGATAGTGAACAAGTAACTCTATTTCCCCCTTAAATCTTCTGATCCATGAACATGAAGTATTTTTCCACTTAAGTTTTCTTTATATTTTATAATTTTAGGAGTACATGTCTTAGATTTCTTTTGTTAAATTCATTCCTAAGTGTTAGACTTTTTTGATGGCATTGTTAGTTGATTTGTTTCCTCAGTTTCATTTTTGCATTGCTTGTTGCTGGTATGTAGAATGAAAATTGAATTTTATACGTAGATTTTTGTATCCTTGAACTCTAGGGTCACTATGAGTTGGACCGTACTTGAGGGCAGTGGATTTTTTTATCCTTTAACCTTGGTTTATTCTAGTAGTTTTTTTAGTGGATTCCTTAGAATTTTCAATATATAAGCTCTTGTCATCTACAAATAGAGGTTATTTTAACTTTCCAGTCAGGATGAATTTTATTTGCTTGCCTAATTCCCCTGATTAGAAGCTTCAGTATAATGTTGTATAGAAGTGGTTAGAGTAAATATCCGTATCTTGCTCCTGATCTTAGGGGGGAGGACATCCAGTATTTCAGCATTAATTGTGGTGTTGATGGTGGGTTTTGTTTGTTTGTTTATAGTATAATCACCTTTATAGGTTGAGGAAGTCTTTTAATCCTTGTTCGTTGACTTTTTAGCATGAAGGAATTTTAGATATTGTCAAATACTTTTACTGTGTATATTGAGCTTGTTGCATTTGTCTTGTAGTCCATTAATATGATGTATTACATGATTTTTCTTTCTGACATTGTATTTCTGGGATAAACCCCACTTGTTTATGGGATATGCTTTTTGTATGTGGATTGATTTGGCTTGCTAGTGTTCTTTTGAAGATGCTTACATCTTGTTTCACAGTGATGACTCTATTTAAGAAACTAATTTTCGCAAGTAAGCAAACATGTGCTGTAGGAATTAAATAATGCATTGAAAGTGCTCAGCACAGTGCCTAGCACGTAGTAAGTGGAAGTTTATATGAACTGCTGTTGTGAGGTATTGGCTGTTTACTTAATTAGTGATTCCACGCATAGAGTCTTGAGTCAGACAGGTTTGTGATTGAATCCTGACTTCATATACCTTTTAGTTAGCTGTTTGATTTTGAGTATATTAAATCCTAATGCCTCGAGTTTTCTCATCTTTAAAATTTGGGTGGTAATACTAGTTCCCTTTTAGAATTATCAGGATTAAATGAGTATATGCAAAGCACCCAACACAGTGTCTGGCATGTAGTTGTGTGCTATGTCTGTCTTTTAAACTCTCGTTTGTTTCTTTTTTTTTTAATTTTAATAGTGATTTTTTTATTATTATTTTTAAATAACGTGTTTTTGGTGAAACTTTACACAGCAGATTTGGTTCCCATTTAAAAATTTCTGTGTAAATTGTCCATTGACATTGGTTATAGTTTCCACAGTTGGTCAACATCCTTATTTATTCAGTTCATTTTATTCAGTTTTCTTTCCAGCAGTCTGCTTTCTCTGTCCTCTTATCCTTTCATCTTTGCTTTAGAGAAATTGTTGACCATTTAATCTCATGTAGGTGAATTTTTAAAGATGCGCAGTACTCATGGGTACTGTATTTTATGAGCTAATCTATTATTTAGCTAAAAGGTGACGTCAGCAGGTAGTTTCAATTCAAGGTTTAAGGAGTATGCAGGGCAATAAATAACTTTGGAGGAATCCTGTAGTCTCAGCCGGTCCACTAAATCTAGACTTCTTAGAAATTTGAGTTCTCTTCTACATTTTTCTCCCATTCTGTCAGATCCATTTGTTGTGGCACTGATCAGAATGGCTGATAGCAGAAGTACAGCTCCATCTAGTTCTTCTGGTTTCAGGGTAAATAAGGCTGTGGTTCATGTAAACTGTTAAATCTTGTAAGCTAGTTTCTTTTCTAAGTCTTTGATTTTCTTTCTCTTTAGCTCCAAAGAAGTAGACATTGGTAGTTGAATCTAGGATGACTGCTCACAAACTTGTAAGACCCCTGATACTACTTATCAAACTGTGTTGAAGAACATAAACTTGATGAACTAACTGTATTATGTCAGTTGACCAAGTTGTCCCGTGAGACTGTGCTCCTAAGCCTTCAGACCTAGAAAACCAATTCCATGTGGAATTTAGTTACATCTGTGTAATGTTCTAGAAACCCTGTATTAGGCATAATGGTTAAGTACTGTATCTGTCAACCGAAAGGTTGGTGGTTCAAATCCATCAGGCACTTGTTGGAAACTACATGGGGCAGTCCTGCACTGTCCTGTAGGGTCACTGTGAGTCAGAATTGACTCAGTGGCAGTGGGTTTGATTTGGTTTGATTTTAGGTAGTGTTCCTCGCTTGTCCGTATTTGGCTTATTGTATGTGAATATACATGAGCACACACAAATACATATATAGACGTGCATATAGCAACATCTTTGTGGGCACGTATATGTGTGCATGCACACACACACGTACCCATAGTCATGTGTATTTTTTTGGTTGCTTGTGTTGTTGCAAGGTTATACGTGTCATAACTTTTACCCAAATGCCCTTTTCATTCGTGTACGTCTTAGTGGCATCACTTACATTGGTCAGGTTATGCACTCTTGAACCATATTCAGGGCTACCTTTCTCACTGCCCTCTCCCAGCCAAAAGAAAAATAAAAGATGTCTGTTATCTAGAGTCTAATTCCCCCTACCCCATTCCAGCCATCCCTGGTAACCACTAATGCCCATTGGTCTCTGTTTCTGTGCCTGGTCTTGCCTTTTTATAAAAGTTAGTTAGTTAGTATTTGTCTTTTTGTGAGTGACTTACTTCACTCAGCATAATGTCCTCCAGAATCATCGACATTATAATGTTTTAATACCTTGTTACTCTTTATGACTGAGTAATATACTGTCATACCTATGTACAACTTTTTTTTATCCATTCATCTTTTGACGGGTTGTTTCCATCTTCTTGCTGTTGTGAATAGTGCTGCGATGAACATAGGTGTGTCTTTACTATGAGAACTTTAAAGTCTATGTCTAGAAGTGAGGTTGTTGTATCATAAGGAGGAAGTCCCATGTGGAAGGGTGTACATGAGGGCAGCCCAACTGCCTCCCTTCTCTACCCTCACCCACCCATTGGAACTGACACTTTCTCTCCTTTACTTCCCTTGTACCTCTCCACAAATGTGCACTTCCTGATTGATCTGTCCCCTGGCCTGAATTCCCTTTACTCCTACAGCTTTTCCATGTGCTTCCCTGGTCTCAGGGTGATGTTGCTACCTTTTATCACTCTCTCTAGCATGCCTAAACAGGGTGCATTGGTTGCTTTATATGTTGTTCCTTTATGGAGCTAGTGATACAGTATCTTTGCCTCAGGCTGTGTATTTCTTGATGATCTCTTCCTGGGCTCCTCTCTCAGGAATACTGCCTGTAGCAGCCCCAAGATGCTCTGTGATAGCACGTAGGTTATGGACGATGCACAAGTTCCTACTTGCCCACTGTCTTTTCTTCTGTGTCTCTTTGTGGTATTTGATGTGTTTCTTCAGTGATCGTCACTTTTGACTGTAAGACCTTGTTATAGAAGGATGCCATGGTGTGTCTGACTGTATCTCCGTCTTGGCCCCCTCCTCTCACTTTTGTTGTAAACATATTTACTGCAGTGGTGTTATGAAGGTTAAAAATTGAAAATAGCTCATCTGTTAATGCTTAGGACATTGATGAAATACAGTGCATGTGAACAGTGTAATGATATGTAGTCTTTAAAAATTGGTTAGACTAATACGGATATAGAAAAATATGTACTAAGTGTTGGTAGTTGGGAAAAAATCCCAAGTTTTTTTCTGCTTGTGTATAATATTGATAGGTTGATGTATGTGCATTAAAGTTTAGAAATGCATATATGTCACAGTGTTAACACTTAAATTTTGAGGGGTTATAGTTGTTTACAGAGGAACTTTGACTTTTAATTTTAAGGCAGGCAGATATTAAGAAGATAAAATGATTAAAGATATTTTGTTTGGGGACAAAAATCAGGAGTGTACATATTCTTAGTGTTGTAATTTTTTAGTTTCTTGATTTGCTCTCTGATATCTTGGTAGCCTTATTTGACTTTATTATCTGATGAAACCTTATATATTTTTAAAAAGTTAAAAGAAACTTAAAAAAAAAAAGATGAGAAAAACTTGCTTCCGTTCACAAGTTTTGCCTTGCGTCCATAAGACTTCCAGAAGTGACTGTTTGATTGCCTCATGTGGGCTGGCTCAGGCTCTGTTTTTAGGAGTTGGAATACCAAAAAAAAGAAATGATCCTTACTCCACAAACATAAAAACAGAGATCTACAAGCAGATAATTGCAGTGTGAAATGGAATAAATGGAATGTTTATGGTATGGAAGTGTAGCACAGTAAAGTGCTTGATTGGCTCTTTTTAAGGCAGAACTAGGCAGGTATCTCATAGGAGCTAGCAATAGTGATTTTAAAGAAGGCAAAGGAATGTGTTGGACATGTCGGGGGTGGGGAGACTTCAAGCAGAAGAAATGGCCTTTGCAAAGTTTGGAGCTATAAAAGATCAAAGAAGAAGAATTGGGGGATATTTATGAGAAGCAGCAAGACTTTGGGCTTATTATGACAGGTCTCTGTGCAGCTTCCTACAGGGAGTACCAGTCATTCCAGTTACTAGCCTGCCTTGGGATACTGCATGGTTTAAAGTTAGGAAAGGTGTGTGTCAGGGTTGTATCCTCTCACCATATCTGTTCTGTCTGTATGGTGAGCAAATAATCCTAGAAGCTGGACTCTACAACGTGGAAGGAACAGGGCAACAAAATTGGAGGAAGACTCATTAATGACATGCATTATGCAGGTGACATATCCTTGCTTGCAAAGAAGACTTGAAGCACTTAACTGATGAAGATTGTAGACCACAGCCTTCAGTATAGATTACATCTCGACATCAAGAAGACAAAAACTCTCACAACTGGACCAATAAGCAACATCACGATAAATGTAGAAAACATTGACATTGTCAAAGATTTCATTTTACTTGGGGTCCATCATCAACACCCATGGAAGCAGCTGTCAGGATATCTGAAGATGCATTGTCTTGGGCAAATCTGCTGCAAAAGAACTCTTTAAGGTGTTGGAAAGTGAAGATGTCACCGTGAAGACTAAGGTGTACCTGACCGAAGGCGTGGTAGTTTCAGTTGCATCATATACGTGAGAAAGCTGGACAATGAATAAGGAAGAAAGAAGAAGAATTGACACTTTTGAATTGTGATGCTGGCAAAGAATATTGAGTATTCCGTAACAATGAACAAACCTGTCCTGGAAGAAGTACAGTCAGAATGCTCCGTAGAATCAAGGATGGTGAGACTACATCTTACTGACTCTGGACATGTTGTCAAGAGGGATCAGCCCCTAGAGAAGGAAGTCATGCTTGGTAAAGTAGAGGGTCATTGAAAAAGAAGAAGATCCCCAACAAGATGGGGTGACACAGTAATTGCTGCAGTAGACTCAAGCGTACCGATGATTGTGGGCATGTTGCAGGACTGCGCAGTGTTTTGTTCTGTTGTACATAGGGTTGCTATGAGATGAAACCAACTCAAAGGAACCAGCTCGAAGCACCTCACAGCAACAACAGGCTACCTCATCTGTACTCCCTCAGAGGAGAGTTTCCCTAACGTGGATTGGATGAATGTGATGTAGTGAAGCAGAGAGTGAGTGTCTTTGCGTTAGAACAGGAGGCATTTCCTCCTCGTTTTACATCTTCAGATCAAATACTGTCCTTGTCTGCTTGACTCAGGGGAGAAGAGACTTTGTGGTTTAATGTTTGGCTTTTCTGGAAGGTGGGCAGGAGCATAAGTGTTCCTTGGTTTCTTTAATGTTTTTGGAGTCTTCATAGCTGAGTGTTTACATTTTCTGAATGGACAAAATAAACCAAGTTTGTAATTCCAAATTCTAGACACTTGAAGGCTGTCTTTAGATTCGGATGTCTCTTTGCTGCACCATGTACCCAGTCCTGTTGTCGCTGGGGTGTATCATGGTCTGTCGCATGATTGTTCACCTGTAAAATCTGTTTCTGGCTTGTTGCTCCAGTTTACTTCTGTGGCACTGTTTGGGCTTGCTTATTCACTGGGGCAGCTCATCTAATAAACAAGAGTTTTTTACTTTTGTTTACTTAATAATCTGTAATGCACAGTTTCACCTGTTTTTCACCACATCAAAGACCAAAAGATGTGAAACCCATGTGAAATGTGCACTGAAGATTAGTAAGTCAACACAGTTAAACCCTTGCATACCTTCTTTACTGGTTAATCTGTTCCTGTTCTCTGGATCCAGAGTCAATAGAGGCTGACTGACGGATTTCCCACCTCTCAGTACCAGCCTTGGTCATTCTCCAGCTCCCACCTGGCATCTGGAACACAGTGTTTAACTTGTTTAGCTTTTTGATTTCTGACTGTATTTGTATTCAGATATTTTCAGTTTTATAGAAGTTTCTGTCTTCTCTGTGTTTTAAAATCTCTTTTGTATCCTCCGTTTCAGCATGCCATTTTACTGCTATTTTTCACCTCGCTCTACTGACTAAATGGATTACCAAGAGTGGGATGATTAAGAGTTGAATTGAAATTACAGAGTCACTCTGTAGTAATGTCGTGGATCATTTAAAATGTCTTACCCTAATGTATCTGGGAAAGGAGAGGTGATTTTTTTAAAGAAGAGAGCGGAACTACTACCCTGGGTTTCTACCCTAGACTGTCCAATAAGAGAAGTGGCCTTTGGATAACAGCATTGTTGTAATGACTGAAGGTAGAATCGATCATTTCTTGTGCTTCGGGAGAATTTATCCTTCTGTAAGACCACATCTCCTGTGACTTGTGTTGTTGGCATTGTGTGGCAAATTTTAAATGGATGTTATGGTACAGGCTTGCATAGTTAAAAATAGTCTCACACGTTTTTGCCTTAGTTGAAGCCTTGTGAAAAAAGTGTGTGCTAACAAATGTCAGCTTAACTGAAAAAACCTAAAGAAAATGTAAATTTAAATGACTCGTAGTTTGCTGTAGGTTGCTTTAGTTGAAAACTGCTGAAATAAGTCAGAACCTGGGACTTTTGAGGTTCACCACTGTGGATTGAATGTGGATCCAGTCTGTACCCATGCACTGGTTGTAGATACAGATGATTTGCTCGTTTAAGGAATGATACATTCTCTGTAACAGAAGTGGCTGGTTAACTGAAACTAGGTAATATTCTGGAGGCTCAAACCTGCTTTTTAGTTTGATTTAAATTACTGGGTATTTAGAAAACTAGGGAACATTGGATAAGCTTATTTTTAAACAGTATTTAAAGTGCTATGTCGAACTGTTAATCTGGAAAATAAATCTACTGCTTTCCATGTGGTTCCATGAGTGACTTTCTTTATTAATGTATAGATCACATAGAAAAGTGATTTGCTGTTTCTTGTTTCATTACATTTGAATGTTATAGTCAACTTTTAAAAGTACAAGCTCTTAATTTAAGGGTAAAAATTAAGTTCCGTTAATATGCTCCATTTGTCTTCAGCCTCCAGATACCTTTTTCAGATGAAGTACCACTAAATTTAAAGTGCTATATCCAACTGTTAATCTGGAAAATAAATCTGCTGTTTTCCATATGGTTCCACAAATGACTTTCTTTATTAATGTACAGATCACATGGAAAAGTGATTTAACTGTTTCTTGATGACTCAGGGTCATCATTTATGAGCTTCTACTGCTGTGCTATTAAGTTGTGTAGATATGATGGTACACTTGCACTAGATGCAATTGAATTCTAAGCATTTGGGGCTTGAGGTTTTCCAAATGTGTATTTGCCTTTTATAATTTCTGTTTAACTCTCATACTATCAGCTGTCACTTCTCACTGTGTGTAACTTCTGCATGTCTCTTTTCACTACTGCCTGTAATGATTTGCTTCTTATCTGCTTAAGAAATCAGGTAAATAAGCCTAGTAAGTTGATTTCCATAGGTGTACAAGGTCTGAATGGGGCTTGTAGGACTCAGCTTTAAAAACCCTGCATTGGGGCTCCAGCATGCCCCTTTTCCCTCTTCCTTTCCTTGGAAGACGTTTTCGTATAAATATCAGTGATGAAAGATTTAACTTCACAGTGCAGATTGATTTACATTACACCACTCCATGTCATCATTACATTTGAATGTTATAGTCAACTTAAGTACAAGCTCTTAATTTAAGAGTAGAAATTATCCATTTTCGTAATACCTTCTCTGTGCCGTATCTTCCTTACAGTTTTCTGTGTGGCATCTAGTACAGCAGCATATATCCAAATTGCTCTATTACTTCGTTTTTTAAATTTGCTTAAGTGAAAACTGTAATAATTGCCTCTCTGGACAGCAGATTGTGTTATGTGACCATGCTGTGAGATTATGAAAACTGAATGATGGGTGATGGTGCTGGGAATTATGCTTTACTTTTGCTTTAAAAACATTTATGTTTTAAACAAATTCAACTGACAGAAAAGTTTTGTATTTACCCACATACTGTTTGCATTGTTCTTTGTTTCTTTATGTAAATACCAATTTTCATACTTGCTGACATTATCCTTTGACCTGAAGATTTTTCTTTCAAAATTTCTTCGAGTGTAGGTCCGTTGTTGACAGATTGTGTCTGAGAAGTTTTTTTAAAGTCTGTACTCCTAAAAGATGTTTTCACTGTGTCATAGGTTAGTTTTTCAAGGTGTTGTTTTACTGTCTCCTGGGTTTTACAGGGTGCTGGAGTCGGCTGCCGTCTTTGTTGTTGTTGCTCCGCTCGGTGTGATGTCTGTTTCTCTGACTGCTTTTCATTGGTTTTAAGCAGTTTGATTATGTTGTACTTTATTGTGATTTTCTCTGTGTACATCTTGGAGTTTGTTTTGTCTTTTTTTATCCTTCTTGGTTTATAGCTTTCCACAAATTCGGGAAAATTTTAGGCATCATTTCTCACAGCATTTTTTCTGTCCACCGTATGTTCCATCCTTATGAAAGTGTAATTATATGTATGTTTGAGTCAGTGCTGTATATCCCACATGTTTTTTTTGAGGCTGTTTTCATTAATTAATTTTTCAGATGTTTCTTTTTTGTCTTTTCATTCCGAGGAAATCCTGTTGCTGTGTTTTTGAGGTCACTGCTTTTTTTCTTCTTTGGCAGTGTCTAATCTGCTATTAATTGTAGTAATTCAGATAGTGTAGTTTTTTTAATCAATCTTGAATTTCTGTTTGATCCTTAATTTTTTTTTCATATTCTGTCATTTTGTTCATGTTTTTTTTTAATATTGACTGTAGTGGTTTTGATGTTTTCATCAGCTAATTTCATCATCTCTGTAATTTCTAAGTCTTTTTTCTTCTTCTTCTTTCATGATCTACATTTTCCTACTCCACTCATTTAGGGGAAACCCCGGTGGTGTAGTGGTTAAGTGCTGCATTTACTAACCAAAAGGTCAGCAGTTCAGATCCATCAGGTGCTCCTTGGAAACTCTGTGGGCAGTTCTGCTCTGACTAGTAGGGTCCCTATGAGTCAGACCCGACTCAACAGCAGTGAGTTTTGAGTCATTTAGGAATTTTTTGTTAGATGTATATTGCGAACATAACATTTGTTGAATATCTGGATTTCACTGTATTCTTTTCAGGATTGGTATGTTTTGTTTTGGCAAAGTGGTTATGTTACTTCCAGATGGGACTGGTATCCTTGAGGCTTGTGTTTAAGCTTGCTAGGGCAAGGTGAGCATAGTCTTTCTTCACTCTGGAAATAGTCAAACCTAATACTAAGGCCTGACCTTAGCATGGGATGGTCTCACTGAAACTCAGCTGGAGTCACCAAGAACTCTCTTCTTGACTGGTTGAAATGGGAACGTCTCTCTACTTTGTGTAAACTTGGAGCATTGTTCACTTTACAACTTCCTGATCGTTTTTTATCCTACCTTGGAGAGTTTCAGTCACACATGCCTGCCCTTAAACTTGAGCACATTTCTGATTCTCTTTCTGCATGGCTTTTCCTTTCTAGAACTCTTTCCAGTAACTTGCAGCAACTTCAGTTGTCCTGAAATCTGATCTTCATTTTCTTAAATCAGAAGACGGCTGGGCTGTATTTGGATTGCCCTTCCCTTACTTGGGTGTTCTGGCAGTTGTCTCCAGGCAGAAAGTTGAATAATGATGTAGCTCACCTTGCTCATTAGCTTTCTCTCTGGGGTCACAGTTCTGTGCTGCCTGTTGTCCCGTGTCTGAAACCAGTAGTTTTATGTATCCTGTCTGGCTTTCTAGCTGTTTCCCCAAGAAGGGTAGGTCTGGTCATCAGTGTTGTGTTTCACCTGGAAGTGTTTATGCTTCTGGAAACAGAAATTTCCTTGAAATTGGTCCATTGAAAATAGTAACTGAATATGGTTCTAAATAGCATGACTTCGTATGTTAGAAGATGAAACATAATTTACATCAATTTTTGAGTAAAACTGTCGTTTTTCCCTTCCCCCATTTATTTCTCACCTTTATCACAGACTAAAAGTGTTGGTTTTCTTTTTTAAATTTATTAATGCATTTCAAAATAGAAATAAGCCTATCATGATAGTACAAATAACATTTTAATAAAAGAAACTCAAGCCATGTTGAACAGAAGAAACCAGGTAATTTGAAGTGAGTCTTTGGCACATTTTAAAGAAGAGCAACCCTAAAGATCAGAGTAGAACTGCCTCATAGAGTTTCCAAGGAGTGCCTGGTGGATTTCAGCTGCTGACCTTTTGATTAGCAGATGTGGCATTTAACCCACTATACTACCAGAGTTTCCAAAGATTACTAAAATAAAGAATAAACAAAGCCGTGACTATTGATAGTTTATCTAATAAGCAGCTGGATCAAGAAAAACAAGGTGCTACATGTATCTGTTTTTTGGTTGAACTCTTAACTTCAAGGAGCCCTGGTGGAGCAGTGGTTAAGTGCTTGGCTGCTAACTGAAAGTTCAGTGGTTCACATGTACTAGCCACTCTGCAAGAGAAAGATGTGGCAGCATGCCTCCATAAAGATTAACCAAAGCCAAACTGTTGCTGTGGAGTTGATTGCACATCAGTAGTACCCCTGTGAGGCCAGAGTAAGGCTTACCCCATAGGGTTTCCAAGGAACACCTGGTAGATTTGAACGCTGACATCATGGTTAGCAGCTGGACTCTTAACTGCTATGTCACTAGGGCTCCCAATAAAGACTAGAGACTTGAAAACTCTGTGGGGAAGTTCCACTGAATCCTGTAGAGTTGTTTTGAGTCAGAATCAACTGAAAAGCAGTGGTTTGGCTTTTTTGTTTGTTTTCTCCTTTTTAGGGAAGAGTGAGTTTATGTTAATAGGGAGGAACACCTCAGAAAAAAAGACAAGAATGGTTGCAAAGCCCAAAAAATGTAATCAGTATCACAGAATTTTACATGGAGAAGTGGATCTTTGTTAGAGTGTGGAAGAACGCACATTTGCTCCAAAGCCCTAGATACCCTGTGTAGTATATATATGCTCTGATAGCTTTAAACTTGCATCATCAAATGGTGATTACGAATACCTTGATTTTTAAGATTCTAGAGATTTTTTAAGTGCAAATTGATGTTTAGAATATTTTGAGAGTAATAAACTTAAGAAAACAAGGTTTAGCCTCATTAAAAAAATGCAGCATAGAAGAAATAGCGTGTTTTCACCTACCAAACTGAAATTGAAAACATTTTAACGCTGGCAAGAATGTAGTAAAATGGTCACTTTGACTTTCCAGGAGAAGTATGCATTGATATGAGCTCTGCAGGTGAGTTTAGCAGTTATACTGTTTCACAGAGCGCAGTATTGCTTATAAGGATTGTTTTTCTTAAAGATGTTAGAAGTTCAAACAAAAATGTATATAGGAAGATGTTTGTTGGAGTAGTATTTCTGATAGAAACACCATAAGCATCTTACAGTAAAGGAATGTTTTGACTGTGGTGTTCTACAATTACAAAACACTGTACAGCCTTTAAAATGGTGTTCATGAAAAATAAGTCATCACATGAAAAAGTGACATGATGTTATTTGAAGCAGTAATATTCCAACATGATAAATAATCTCAGCTATCACTTAAAAAAAAAAAGCATGAAAAAGTGGTTGGAAATGTGCTAACCTGCTAGAGTAACTGTTTCGAGATAGCATTAGATTATTTTCTTCTGTATGTTTTTTTCCAAAAGTGCAGTAGGAGTGCATTCTAGCTATGTAAAAGCAAGCATGATCTCTGTAGCTGTATTCTGGACTAGGCACCTCTATTTTCTAAAGAGTGGGAAAACCAAACATCTCTAAGTTTGGTTGTTATTTTAAGTCTCTTTTCTTCATAATGATTTCTGTGCTTACTCATCAGATAAAAATTTTGATGATGAAGATTCTGTAGATGGTAATAGACCTTCCTCTGCCAGTTCTACATCATCCAAGGCTCCACCAACCTCACGGAGAAACGTTGGAATGGGGACCACCCGCCGGCTTGGGTCATCCACTCTTGGGTCTAAATCCTCAGGTAAGATGGAGCTTTCTGTGGTGTCCTGAGGTCAGTGATGCCAGCTTTTAAAACATGAGGCTCATGTTACTTGCCTTCTGGTGTCCTTCAGAAGTGAAGTAACTCAGTTATATTATGTTTCTGCATATGAATAGCAGTGGAGCATTGTTTTACAAGTGCTGGGAGATGAGCCCTTTAGCTCAGGAAAACTCAAAATACAACTGGGGCAGAGCTGCCTCCTCAAAGTAGAGTCAGCCATAAGAACATGGATGTAATTAAGCTTTTGAGACCCTCACTGATGATGTGGTATGACTTAAAATGAGACAAAATAGCTGCAAAAGTCCATTAATAGGAATGTAGAATGTATGAAGCAGCGATCTAGGGAAATTAGAAGTCATCAAAACTCAAATAGAATGCAAAAACATTGACATGCTAGGCATTACTGAATTGAGATGGACTGTTATTGCCATTTTGAATCAGGCAATTACATGGTCTGATGTGCCAAGAACATTTCATGAATTAAAGAAGAATGACATTGCATTGTTGTCAAAAACAGTATTTTAAGATCTCTACTGAAGTGCAGCACTGTGAGTGATAGCTTAATATCCACACACCTACAAGGAAGACCAATTAATATGACTTTTTTCTCAATTTCATGCACAAACCAGTAAGGCCAGAGGTAAAGGAATTGAAGATTTTTACTAAGTTCTGCAGTCTGGAATTGATCAAACATTCAGTCAGTATGCGTTGATAATTAGTGGAGATTGGAATGCGAAAGCTGTGTGTTGACTGGTGCCTCATTCTAGAAGGCAGAGATGATAGGAGAATGAAGCCAACACACGAAGGTAGAGCTGAGAGAGAGGGTGAATGTGCCCTGATGGCATTGTTTTGTTTTCCAATACATTTAAAAAAAAAAAAAAAGATTTTTTTTTTTTAATTGTACTTTAGCTGAAGGTTTACAAGACAAACTAGTTTCTCAACAAACAGCACACATTGTTTTATGACATTGGTTAATAACTGTACAGTATGCCAACATTCTCTCTTCCCAAGCGTGGGTTCCCTGTTAGTAGCCTTCCTGTCCTCTCCTGCCTTCTAGTCCTTACCTGTGGACTGGCATGCCTTTTTAGTCTTATGGGCCTGTCTAGTCTTTGGCTGAAGGCTAAACCTCAGGAATGATGTCATGACTGAGCTAAAAGGGTGTCCAGAGGGGCCACACTCTCAGGGTGTCTCCAGTCTTTGTCAGGCCAGGAAGTCTGGCCTTTCTTTCTGAGTTAGAATTTTGTTCCACAATTTTTCCCAGCTCTGTCTGGGACCCTCTGTTGTGATCCATGTCATAGCAGTTGGTGGTGGTAGCTCAGTACCTTCTAGTTGTAATGGACTCAGTCTGGTAGAGGCTATTAGTATGTAGTCCTGAAGGAGTGAGACCATTGGAGTATCCAGGATGGCTTCTCACAGGCTTTAAAGGTCCTACCTGCTACTCATCAGAGTAGAATATAGAACGTGTTCTTTATAAATTATGTTATGCCAGTTAAGCTAGCTGTTCCTCAAGACCATCGTCCCCACAGCCCGTGGCCTAGTATTCAGTCCCTCTGGGAGTCTGGATGTGTCTGTGAAGCTTCCATAACCTTATGATGGCAACAACAGGAAAGACAAGAATGGGACTTTATAGCCTGTTTCTGTTCATGAAAACTGAGGCTGTCCGGAAGTTAAAACATACCTTCTGTCTTTAAAATGTGTTTTGTCCCTATACGTAGAATTGTTGTGTGTGAGACCAGTATGAATGAATGCTGAATTTAGTGAATCTTGAGGTCTTGGATTTGGTGATAGTATTCCTTGAAGCTTTGAAAATTAATTTATGAAGATTTTGTGCATAAATCTCTGACACTCATCCCCTCCAATCTGTATCCCTTTGCTCTGTGTTGTGTACAAGTTTTACTATACTATTAGATTTTAAATTTATGTGAAGATTACCTACTGTTTACCTCTAAAAAATTGTGTGGCACTGTGTTAAGAGCTGTGATTACTGATAGCGTTGGACTTTTGATCTTCCAGGTATTCAGTGAGGTAAAAAGCCAGTGCTTACAAGCTAAGTAAAAGCAGGAAGAAAGAGTTAAGGTTTCATTCTTTTTACTGATAGTCTTGCATGAATTCTGCAGTGGACCTGAATCTTGTTATCTTAACTTCATCAGCTTGGTGCTACAGTGAATCCTGTGCTACCAGCTGTCTGGTCTGTGTCCAAGGAGCTCTGCTAACAGGGGAGTGGGACCACTGCTTTTCACTCCTGTTATCCCTGTCATGTGATTTGCCCCTCACCTGTGGTCTTTAAGTACTTTGCGGACGGTTATGGTGTGTTCTACAAAGTAGTTTTGTCCCTAATGATAGCAATTAACTTGTGAGTATACAAAAACCTGCGAGAGCAGATCATTAATGTAATCACTTTTAGCGGGGAATTTACAGTCAGTGCATAAAAGAAAAGTTGATGGAATTATGGGTCATGTAGATTACGTAAGAAATCTCAGCCCTGTCTTCCCCCTCAGCAGCACTCTTGTCCTTTTTTCCATGGATTTCCGTGCTGAATTCTTCTCATCAGATCCTTCAGCTAAGGGACTGCTGTTGGTCTTTAAGTTCTTTGCAGACTGTGGTATGATGCCTTCTACAAAGGTGGCACTCAGTGCACTTCACTGCATACAGTGGGGTCTAATACTTCTACAAAACAGACACAAAGACCTATTGTCAGTTTATAGTTGGCTTTCAGCCAGTGGTTTGAGAAGTCTTCACCAAGAATGATACCAGATATTTACTGGTATCAGGAATTGTTTTTAAAGCTCTTTCCCGTTGAAGCCATTACTCAGATAGCTTGTCTGGGGAATAGTTCTTAGAGGAACAGTCAGTCTTACATAAAACAAAGTCTAGTAAAATGTCACTGGATTTTCATACATGAAATAGTATTCATGTAGCAAGAGAAAAGTAGTTTTCTCTAAGATGATAGCAATTAACTTGTAAGTATACAAAAAGCTGTTAGAGCAGATAGTTAATGTAATAATTTTATGAGGAAGTTTGCAATCAGTGCATAAAGGAGAAATTGATATAATTATTAGTTCAAGGAAATAGAAGTATTTAGATAGTAATATAAAATTGAAATGAAATTGACTTCCTTCAACAACAACAACAAAAAAGTTGCCATCAAGTTGATTCCAACTCGTAGCATCCGTATAGGACAGAGTAGAACTCTGTAGAGTTTCTGAGCTTTCCAAGGAGCGCCTGATACATTCAAACACCAGCTTTTTGGTTAGCAGCCAATGTCTTAACCAGTATGCCACCAGAGTTTGCAGTGGACTTCGTAAAGAATGTAAGTTTCTACTAGGAATCAAAAACATTTGTATAGTACTACAGTAGAAGTCATCTGAGTACTTTACAGTTCAGGTTCTGCCTACCTGAACAGCTAGTCTTTCAACTTACTTTAAGCTAACACGGACAACATTGTAGAATACTTGATATTAAAAAATCTATGTTTGTTACTTCCAAAGTGCTCAAAATTTGTCATAAGCTTTTTGAAAAATAGAAGTACATAGAAGATGTAGGATGTGATGTTCATTGTGTATATTTATATATTTAGAATGCGTTGTGTTTTATGCATTATTGTACATTTTCAAAATTAATTATTTTTAACAGCTGCAAAAGAAGGAGCTGGTGCTGTTGATGAAGAGGACTTTATTAAAGCGTTTGATGATGTACCTGTAGTACAGGTGAGTGAAGATATTTGGATGTGATTAAAAATAGGGGCAGACTCATTCTGCAGAATCTTTTTGTGCATGTCTTAGGTGAAGTTCCTTGCTAGATGAGGGAATCTTAATGATCAAGATTAAAGGAGATCAGAGAGATACGGAATAGAAAATGTTGTAGCCTTTTGTATCTGAAACAAAGAACAAAAGCCCGAGGTGATTTCTCAGTAAAAACTCGATGGAAGTTGCTTACTGTAGCAATAAGTTTTTGGGGCAGCTCAGATGAAAAAGAAAGAAAAGGGTAAGGTAGAGAAGTGAAGAAAGAAGTAAGTAAGTTTAGGGATTTTTCTTAGATAAATGTGTATTTCAAGGGTTTGAATGTCTGAAAAGCTGTAGAAAATCATTTAATAAAAGCGTGTATCATCTTTGATGCTTAAGTGCCTGACAACTAAAGGAGAGATTAAGAACTTTAGGGTATAGGCAGTTTTTTTTAAACTGTTTTGTGCCTTACTGTTTTCGTGTGTCAGTCTGTCGTGCTGTGGGCTTGTGTGTTGCTGTGATGCTGGAAACTATGATACCGGTATACAGATACCATCAGAGTCACCCATGTGGACAGCTGTCAGCTGAGCTCCCAGACTAGGAAGAAACCTGGAAGTGTACTTCTGAAAACAATTAGCTAGTGAAAACCTTATGAATAGCAGCCGAACATTGTCATATATAGTGCTGGAAAATGAGGTACCCAAGTTGGAAGCCATTTGGAAGATGACTAGAGAAGAGTTGCCTCCTCAAAGCAGAGTTGACCTTCATGATATGGGTAGAGTAAAGCCTTCGAGACCTTCATTTGCTGATGCAGTGCAACTCAAAAGAAACAGCTGCAAACATCCGTTAATAATTGAAACATTGGTTGTACAAAGTACAAATCCAGGAAAATTGGAAATTGTCAAAAGTGAAATGGAATGCATAAACACTGATATTCGAGGCATTGGTGAGCTGAAATGGAGCAGTATTGGCCATGGTGAATCAGACAGTCATGTGGTCTCCTATACCGTGAATGAATGGTGTTGCACTCATCATCACAGAGAACAATTCAAGATGTGTCCTGAAGTACGGTCTTATCAGTGATATGATAATATCCACAAGACTGCTAAGAAGGCCAGTTAATATAACTATTATTCAAATCTGCACACCCACCACTAAGGCCAAAGATGAAGAAATTGAAGATTTTTACAGCTTCTGCAGTCCAAAATTGATTAACATGCAATCAGGATGCATCGATAACTACTAGTAATTGGAATGCAAAAGTTGGAAACAGAAGGATCGGTGGTTGAAAAATATGCCCTTAGTGACAGAAATAATGCTGGAGATTGCATGATAGAATTTTCCAAAACCAGGGACTTCTTCATTGCAAATACCTTTTTTCACCATCACAAACAGCAACTGTACACATGGACCTCTCCAGATGGATTACATAAGAATCAAAATAACATCTGTGGGAAAAGTTCAATACCAGGAGTCAGAAGAAGACCAGGTGCTGCTGACTGACCAGGCACAGACCTTCAGTTGCTCATATGAAAGGTCAAACTGAAACCAAGGAAAATTAGAACCAGTACACGAAAGCAAAAGTACAAACTTTAGTGTATTCCACCTGAGTTTAGAGACCATCTCAAGAACAGCTTTGATGCATTGAACATTAATGACTAAAGACAAGACAGATTGTGAAATGACATCAGAGACATCTATGAAGAAAGCAAGGGCTCATTAAACAGGAAGGAAAGAAAGAAGAGACTAAATTGGATGTCTAAAGAAACTCTGAAAGTTGCTCTTGAACATCAAGTAGCTAAAGCAAAAGGAAGTAAAAGAACTGGACAGAAGATTTCAAAGAGTATCTCAAGAAGACAAAATTAAGTGCTATAATGAAATGTGTAAAGAACCAGAAATAGAAAACCACAAGGAAAGAACACACACTGCATTTCTCAAGCTGAAAAAACTTAAGAAAAAATTCAAGCCTCAAGTTGCAATAGTGGAAAATTCTACAGGGAAAACAGTAAATAACTGTGGAAGCATGAAAAGAAAATGGAAGGAATACGCAGTCATTATGCCAGAAAGAACTGATCAACATGCAGCCATTTCAAGAAGTAATTTAACATAAGATTAGGAACCAGTGGTACCGAAGGAAGAAGTTGAAGCTGCATTGAAGGCCTTGGTAAAAACAAGGCTCCAGGAGTTGATGGAGTATCAACTGAGCTGTTTTACCAAATGGATGCAGCACTGGAAGTGCTCACTTGTCAGTGCCAAGCAATCTGAACAAGTACTTGACCAACTGACTAGAAGACATCCATGTTTATGCCTATTCCCAAGAAAGGTGATCAGCTGAATGAAGAAATTACCGAACAGTATCATTAATACCACATACAAGTAAAATTTTGCTAAAGAACATTCAAAAACAGCTGCAACAGTACATTGACAGAGAACTGCCAGAAATTCAAGCCAGATGTAGAAAAGGATGTGGGAACCAGTGATATCATTGCTGATGTCAGATGGATCTTGAATGAAAACAGAGAATACCGGAAAGATGTTTACCTGTGTTTCATTGATTGTGCAAAGGCATTCAGTTGTGTGAATCATAAAAAAGTATAGACAGCATTGCAGACAATGGGAGTTCTAGGTCACTTAAATGAGGAATCCATATATGGATCAAGAGGCAGATATGTGAACAGTAAAAGGGATGCTGCATGGTGTAAAGTGAGGAAAGGTGTGCATCAGGGTTGTATCCTTTCACCATACCTTTTCAGTCTGTGTGCTGAACAAATAATCAGAGAAGCTAGACTGTATCAAGAAGAACAAGGCATCAGGTCTGTGAGAAGACTCACTAACAACCTGCGTTATGCAGATGCCACAACCCTGCTTGCTAGAAGTGAAGAAAATGTGAAACACTTACTGATGAAGATCAAAGACCACAGCCTTCAGTGCAGATTGTACCGCAGCATCAGGAAAATGAAAATCCTCAGAACTGGACCAGTAAGCAACATCGTGATAAACGGAGAAAGGATTGAGGTTGCCAAGGATTTCTTTTTACTTGCTTCCACAATCAACACCCATGGAAGCAGCAGTCAAGAAATCAAAAGATGCATTGCATTGGGAAAATCTGCTGCAAAGGTCTCTTTAGAAAGTAAAGATGTCACCTTGAAGACTAAGGTGTGCCTGACCCAAGCCATGGTATTTTCAGTTGCCGTATATGCATGTGAAAGGTGAACAGTGAGTCAGGAAACAGAAGAATTAATGTCTTTGAATTGTGACATTGGAGAAGAACATTGACTGTACTATGGACCACCAAAAGAACAAACATCTGTTCTGAAAGAAGTGCAACCAGAGTGCTCCTTGGAAGCCAAGATGGTGAGACTGCATCTTACATACTTTGGACATGTTGTCAGGAGGGATCAGTTCCTAGAGAAGGACACCGTGCTTGGTAGAGTGGAAGGTCAGTGAAAAAGAGGAAGATCCTCAAGGAAATGGATTGACACAGTGGCTGCAACGGTGGGCTTAAATATAAGACCAATTGTGTGCATGGTGCAGGGGCAAGCACTGTTTGGTTCTGTTGTGCATAAGGTTCCTGTAAGGTGGAACCAACTCAACTGCATCTAACAACATCATCATCTTCATGTGCTGATGGGAACTATGTAATAATGTCCTTTCTCAACCCACATTTAATGCCCTCCTTCGGATTTCTGTTGGGCTCAACGTATGTGTGAATAGCTTGCCACTTTCTCCTTGTTTACCTTATGTGTGTAAACCAGGTAAGAAGCATCTTATTTGATCATCCTTAAAGTGTCATCCTTAAATATTTGACCTTCCCAGCATGTCTCATTCATGGCTGATTATTCCCGTCTATCTCATAAGTAAGTTGTGGAAATAAATCAGAAAGTAGACTGAGAGTCTCAGTATTATAAATAGTATTGAAAGTAATAGGTAGTACAAGCCTACCCTTCAGGCTTCTTTGTCCTTTTACATGCGATATTTATAGTGAAGCTGTGCACTAGACAGCTTCTGTGGGCAGATCTAGTCGGCGGGGGGGCATACTCACAGGAGGAAAGCAGTGTGTTCTCAGAAAAACCTGTCAAGATCTTATCTTACAGATAATTCTTAAAAATGAAATTATTTCTTTACTTACTAGATGCTTTTGACTTATGTAATTAAAAAGGAATCCTTTTTGTTCTGTAAACTTCCTGATATTGATTAGATTATAAATAAAAAATTAATTTTGCTTTCAGATTTATTCTGCTCGAGACCTTGAGGAATCCATAAACAAAATTAGGGAAATACTATCTGATGACAAACATGATTGGGAGCAAAGAGTAAATGCTGTAAGTTGTGATTACATTTTATTGGATTTTTCTAAGTATTTTAAATACTTTCTTTTATGAAATTTAATGAACTTCACATAGATATTTTAAATGTAAATAACCATATTAAAATGTTGTTCTGTTTTGGTAGAGTATCTCAGTTCTATTTGTCTTTTTAAAACCTACCAGTTACACTTTTATAAAAGGTCTTCCAATAAGGATATCCTATTTTCACAGCTCATGGTGGCCAGATGTGTGAAGATGTAGCGGCCATATGTATCTTGTTTTTTTGATTAGTCTTGACAGACAGCCATGAAAAGTTACATGATTCCACAATGCATAGAAATTATTAGGTTATTATCAAAATTAGTATTCTGTTCGCCATGCATTCCATGCATTACGTGAAATTGGAGTTCACATAATTGTCCCACCAAGATAACAATTCGATATTTAATCAAAAAATTTGAGACAGCCTGGTTTGTTGCTAATCATACAACACCTGTGCATCAAAGAATCACACGTTCCAGTAAAAACATCACCATTCATCAGTGAATGTGAGAATCCATCCCAGTCGGTTTCTTACCCAGCATAAGAACTGACCACGATTTGGTGGATTTTGCATCTAGACTTGAAGCTTTGCCCTTGCAGAACTGTTTTAACACAAAAACTGAAGTCCAGCGACCAAAGATTGTGCCATACATTTGCTCACTGGGCTCTGGAGCAGCTGGAAGTAGACCGTGCTTTTGGCCAAAAAATCATCTTTGGTGACGAGGCCTATTTTTGGATGAAAGTTTTGTTAACAAAACTGTCACATTTGGAGCGATGAGAATCTAATGGAGATTCAAGAACGTCCACTTCATCCCCCCAAAGTTATTGTTTGGTCTGGATTTTGGTCCAGTGGAATCATTGGCCCTTAATTTTTGTTAGATGAACAAGAATCTGTGACTGTCGATGGTGAAATAAATTGGGCTACAATAACTGATTATTTTTGACCCTATTTGGAAGGTGCCACAATGGCTATTTATTGGAAGTTCTTTTGCACAGAGTGTCATCAAATGTACTTCAAAATAGTAAAACAATTAAAACTGTATAATTTACACAACTTCTTTATTCAAGTTGAAAGAGAAGACACCCTTATTGAAGACCCTTTATGTATATCCTATTAACAGAGATCTAACTGTTGGCCTGACCGTGGTGGCAGCCTCTACTCCCATCCTAGTAAAGATTTGTTTCTGTGATTATGTGCTGGTAATAAAGTGTCTTGTTAATGGAATTTCCAGTGCATATCCCTCAGCGTTACTTTCTTTGTTTGTATCACTTGCTAGATAGTTGTGCCACTTAATTTTAAAAATATATTAATGAAAAAAAAGAAATAGAACAATCGAAATACAGTTAAAAATGTATTAATGAAAATAATTGTAGAATATTAAAGTGAGAGTCTTTAATCTGAGGGAAGCTATTTTATATTGGCTGGCTGGCAAGAATAGAAGTGATACAGTAGTTAACTCCACTCTTTAAAATTCAGGTTATCGTTTTAATAACAATGCAGTGGAGCATAATACAGAAAGACCCACTGCCGTCGAGTCGATTCTGACTCAGTGACCCTAGAGGACAGAATAGAATTGCCCCATAGAGTTTCCAAGGAGTGCCTGGTGAATTCAAACTGCCAACCTTTTGGCTACCACTATACTAACCAGGGTTTCCATTTGTATAATAGAATGTATAAATACATTAAAATATTCCCAGTTAAAACAACAGCAGCACATCTTACTGAACTGTAGTGTATTTATCATAGATAGATACTGCATTTAAAAAATATTTGATAGTATTTGTGATATGTAGATGTGTTTAATACATTATTTAATACTGGCCAAGTTTTTTGGATTAAAGCTTTCTTGAAATCATTTAAATTTTGATGTTGATCTCTTTTCTATTTGATGACTTCTATTATGTAGTATACTGTGTTAGAGATTGTTTTGCTTATCTTCTCATTTTTCACTGTTCCATTAGCTAAAAAAGATTCGATCATTACTTTTGGCTGGTGCTGCTGAATATGATAATTTCTTTCAACATTTGCGTCTCTTGGATGGAGCTTTTAAACTATCTGCTAAGGATCTGCGGTCTCAGGTAGTGCGGGAGGCTTGTATCACATTGGGGTAAGGACTGCAATGCTCCAGATTCTTCCACTTCACAATAGCCATGTCAGAATGAGTTAGTGAGGAGTCATAGATGTGTGTGATGGGGATCTCTGTAATATAACTTCCCATTAGTTTAAGACCCATCCTCGTTATGTTTTCATCAGTATTTGCACAGAATTTCCTGCCCAGTTACATAAAATGTCACCAGTGTTGCGTTTGTTTGTTTTTTTTTTAGTGACATACCTGTGTAACCTCTGTTGTAAACTTGAAGTGGTAATTAATAATACAGAAAAACAAAATTTGATGAAAATTCTGTTTCTCAGATTTTTCACTGGTTTTGCTTGCAGGACATAGCATGCTTATTAGAATTTTCATTGTTTGTTTTCAGAGAGTACTACTGTAGGTATAAAGTTTGTGTTAAAGGCATCTCATATAGTAAAGTTTTAATACTGGCTAGACAGACCTGTAGCTACGTGAAACTAGAACTTGTTTGTTAGATTGTATGTCAGAGTATTAGATAGAGCAGCAACAACAATAAAGAGGAATTGCATCTGTGTAAAGTTTTGGTTATAGTCAGATATTGAAGTAAGAGTACTTTATGTTAAAAATAAAAGGCCAAAAGAAAAAAATGATAATGGAGTTTTTTCAAATTTATAGTTTATTAATATATGTTCAAGTTGTTTGTGCTATTTTAAGACAAATTTAGTGGAAACAATTCATCTAAAAAAGATATCCTCCAGGGTTAATGACTTTCTGCCGAGCCAGCTACAGTCCATTGGAAGTAATTTTTGAAAGTATTTTAAAATCAAAGACCAAGTAAAATATCTGTCATCCTTTACCCCTACATAAGTCTAAACAAAGGCTCTGGAACTTTAAAAAGTTGATTTGCTTCAGTGTTCACAAGAAATGGAACTACAGCCCAATATTCCCTTCTTGTTGTAGGCACCTGTCATCAGTTCTGGGGAACAAGTTTGACCATGGAGCTGAAGCCATCATGCCAACTATCTTTAATTTAATTCCAAACAGTGCCAAAATCATGGCCACATCTGGTGTTGTAGCTGTTAGGTTAATCATTCGTGTAAGTACGTTTTATTGTTACACAGACATTGAGCAAGTGATAAATAATGTTGACAAAAAATATTGGAGGCTTTTTTTTTCATTAGTGTGATTATCACATTTGGTGGTAATAATGCACATTTTGGAAAGTAAAGAAAAAGCATCTCAGTCTCTTCATGCTTCTTTAACAGAAAATACTATGAGTGGGTGGCTTCAGGAAGAGAAATTTTACTGTCACGGTCCAGTAAGCCACAAATCTGTGTGTAAGCTGCAAGTCCATTCAGTGTGAGAAATGATCACAGTTTGCTAGGCTAAGAGTACAAATTCAATATGAGAGCATCCTGGTGCAAGAAACTCAGGTCCAAAGGACACACTCTGCTCTTAGTGCTGCTTTTATGATAGTATGGGGTTCCCAACACTGTTCTCACTTGTGTTTCTGTTTACCTCCGAAGAGATGATCTCAACACAGTCCTAACTTACCAATTGAGTCCTGCCTCTCCAACACAGTGGCTGCCCATTCTCCCTTACTACTATCATAGAGGCAGCATTCACAACACGTAGGAGGAATTACACCATATTGGCACTCAGGGCCGAACCCATTTGATACACACATTTTTGAGGGGGACACAAATGCAATCTATAACAAAAGGTAAAGAAGGAAGTAAATAATGTGTAACTGTAGCATCTAAGAGATAACCGCTACCAACATCTTAGTGTATTTTCCGGGTCTTTTATTTGTTTTTGGATTTTATTTGTCTTTTATTTGTAGTTGGATTCATGCTGTTATAAAGTACTATTTCTTTTTCCAACTTAATTATAACACTAACACTTTATCTTCCATAATGTAAATTGTGAGTACAATGTATAATTATTGAAGGGTTAGTCACTGATTTGGAGACCTTGGCAGTGTAGTGGTTAAGTGCAGTGTCTGCTAACCATGAGGTAAGCAGTTTGAATCTACAGGTGTTCCTTGGAAACACTATGGAGTAGTTCTACTCTGTCCTATAGGGTTACTATGAGTTGGGATTGACTCGATGGCAGTGGATTTGTTGTTTTGTTTTTTTAAATTACTGATTTACCATTGGTTTTCTATTTGAATATCTATCTTCTGTTTGTTACTCTGTTGCTTATCTCTACAGATATCAACCCTGTCCTTCCTTTCTTAATTCTCAGTTCTTCCATTTTGCTATTTGTGCTAGCGCTTTTGTTGTTTGTTACTTGAAACTCGTAATAATTGCATATAAGCACAGAAACGGTGTTATGTTTTCTAAGCCATATTTATTTAAATTTAAATTGTACAAGGAATATATGCTAAAGTTTTCATTAGAACACAATAGGTCACGAAGGCTTAAAATGAAAAACAACAAGTGTTCTATGTCATCTTCTCCCCTTTAACCCAGACATAATCCTTGAAACTTTTGGGCTGGATGATTTTAACTAAAATCTGTTCATAATTAATCCTGATCTCATGGGTTACTTACATTGTGTTATTTTTAGTTTGTACTGTTTGTACTTTGTACTCCAAATATTAAACACAGAGCCATTATTTGGTATTTCTACTGAAACAATGTCAAAATGTACTGGTGCTAAACAGTGCTGAAGTCATGATGTCTCCCTTAAAACCACTCATAAAGTGCTCAGCCAATTTAAACCTGATAGCAGTGATCTGTTTTGAATTTTAGATGTATTTACATACTATTATATTGTCTGGTTTTGCATCTATAAATTTTGTAATAGCCTTTGACAGTATCCAGCAAAGTTCTTTTACTTTCATAAGTTAGTGAAATTATAATCTGAATATACATGTGCTTTAAGGAAATGGTTCTCTTAGGGGTTTTTTTTTTTTTTTTTTTTTGGTATTGGTATTTCCAAGTGTTTACCTCTGTTTCTATTCCCCACAGCACACACACATCCCTAGACTAATACCTGTCATAACAAGCAACTGTACCTCTAAGTCTGTCGCAGTTAGAAGGTAAATTTTTAAAGAATTTCCTAATTTGTTTTGGACTTTTGAAAAATTGTAACAGACTCCAGAACACTCTCTGTGGAAAAAATTTAATGAAGGCAATTTCTAATATTAGTTAGGGTTGCCATAGTAAGTATTTTTGAGTTGAAAGATCATGATCTGAATTTTCTGCAAAGTTGAATATGGACATCCACTACTATGTTCGTATTTGTTGGAGTATGAGTGAATGTGTGGGTGTGAGAGAGAGACATGGAGGCATCCACTCTCTGAATGAGTGCAGTAACTACGTACAGGAAATAAAAACATCATAAATATTGATGTATGTAATTTAATAGTAGAAGTTTCTAGATGGTGCACATTATTTACCTCAACTGCTGACCTCAGGTTGGCAGGCAGATCCACTTAGAAGTACCTTCTGTGAAGATTAGAGCCAAGAACATCCTGGGAATCAGAACTCACTCAACAGTTTAAAAACAAACAACATTAATATTGTATGGGGGGAGGCGGTATATGTTTGTGTATCTGATGGTGATTTTTGTGGCATTCTGAATCCTGACCAATCACCTGTTTCTGCTGCACAGTTACAGGGCTACACACAGACGACATCTCAGGCAGATGCAAACTGAGGAACTAGCTAGGGCTTATGCTGACAAGTCCCTGCCTTGTCTTTTGTTCTGGTGTGCTGTCCTAGACCACATGTAAGAAGTGACAAGTTGTCTAGCTCAGATTAGTTCTTCTTGACTGTTAAAGTCACTAAGTCTTTTGAGTGTCTGTTAAAATCTGTGGACTCTTTTCTCAGCAAAATGGAAACACAACAAATAGTTTTCTTTGGGCCTTCAGGTAACTCATGGATGCCGCTAACGCCTCTCAGTGTACAATATCAGGAACTTTGTAGAGTAAATCAATGGCAGGCCTGGGTAGTAGCTTCTTGATTCCATTTCTGGAATCCTATGTTTGATATTGGCCCAGTGAGACTGTTGTCATTAAGGCTTAGAGCTGAGCTTACATAGCTACATGTTGCTCCTTCCCTGGAGTTCTTCGTTGGTCCTTCCATACTTTCACAGGTGAGTGATAAGATCTGTCTTGATGACAGTTACATGGAAGGCAAGAGAAAGAAAGGAAGGGGGATAATCCAACTGTCTAAAGCCTAGAGGAAAGAAAGGTAGTTGTTCCACTGTATTTATTGTGATTGAGTGAAAGTGTACAATCTGGTTTAAATTCGCATGCCCGCCTATATGCTGCTCCTACTGCTCTCCTTGCCTGGTAACAGCACACTCCTCCTTTCTGTTCTATACAAGTTGTATCCTCTGAACAACTCCCTGTCTCTTCTCCACCCTTTCCACTCCCCTCTAGTAAGAGGCCAGTTGGATGACATGCTATAGATACATAGAACCATAAAGTGCACACACAATATGGTTCCTCTGTGTCGCCGAGTCCAGTCCATTCGTGTCCAAGGAGTTGACCTCAGTGATAATGTATGATCAGGGGCAGCTTCAGGTCTAGGGGCCATGCTCCCAGGGAAACCCCTAGGCCTTCAGACCATCAATTGTGGTCTAATGGGGTTCTCAGGGTTCACCTTTCTTATTTTCATATTGCCACTGGGACTCAACTTTGTGAGCCTCATCACAGCTGTCACGGGAGGTGTCTGGGCACCATCTGCTTCTTATGGTCGCATGTTGATAGAGTCACCCATTCACATGTATCTTTCTGTCTTCTGGGTTCTCTTTCCCCCATGTCGTTTTTGTCCTTGGTGATCATCTGTTCCAGATGAGTTGGGACCATTTGGTGTACCTCAGATGGCAGCTTGCTAGCTTTTAAGACCCCAGACGCCACTCACCAAAATGGGGTGGATAGGACTCTGTTAGCAATAAGCTAATTACACCAATTGGCCTCAATGTCCTCTGAGAGCATGGTTCCTGGACCCGTGCCCCTGCTACTCTGTCCTTACCTATTGGGTTAAGATTGGAAGAATTTTCAGGTTATGCTGAAGTCCAGTTAAATTGATCTTCTTTCTAATGTGTGCTGTCACTGATTTCACCCAACCAAATTTCTATCAACTAACTAATCTGTAACCAGCCCTCTCTCTCCCTTCCATCGAAGCCATCAAAGAGTCTTTTCTTCTGTACATGAGTCAGTTTTCAAGCCTTAAAGTAGGGGTCTCATACCATATTTGTCCTTGTACCGCTGACTAATTTCACTCAACATGATGGATTGAAATTTCTGTATCTGTCAATGAGGTCTAATTGGTTAATTGTCTTAATAAGATCTTCTGTGTCTTTATTGAGCTTTTTTTTTTTAACAGTATAATCTATTTTGGCTGAGATTAGTATTGCCACACCTAGTCTTCTTTGTATTGTATATTGTTAGCTTGGTATATATTATGCCATCTTTTCATTTTCAGTTGTTTCATATCTTTCATTCTAAGGTGAGTTTCTTGTAAGCAACATATAGACGGGTCATGTTTTTTGATCTAGGATGTCGCCTGTTGTCCCTTTACTGGAGCATTTAGTCTGGTTACCTTCAGTGTAATTATTGATAGGTATGTGTTTGGTACTGCCATTTGGCTGTATTTATTTTTGTGTTGATGTTTTCTCTGTTGCTTTTACTGTTCTGTTCTGGGGCATTATTTATGGATTGATTTTTCACTCTTTTCAGTGTTGGTTTTGTGTTTGTTGCGATGCCTGTATTGTGTTTCTTGTCTTGTTATGTTGCTTCTTTGTTGTGCTTTGTGGCTACCCCTGTGATCCTCCTTAATAATCTATGTTTAAATCCGAATTTTAACTTCTAAATATCTTACTACATTCTTCTTCATCTGGACAGACTATAACTACTTTAATGTGGTATCATAGTTTTCATGATATGATCACTGGATCACTTCTTTTAGTATTAGAGCTTTGGCTGGGGTTTTGTGCCTTCCCTAACTGTGTAGGTTTCTGAATGAGTAGGTGTCCTGTATTGTCTCCTAAAATATAGAGTTAGTAGTTTTGTTCTTCTAAGCCGAGAGCTTCTTTCATTATTTCTTGTAGCTTTGGTGTGGTTTTTATGAAATCTGAGTTTCTGTTTATCTGTGAAGGTCTTAATTTCATTTTCATATCTGAAAGACAGTTTTGCAAGATATGTGATTCTTGGTTGGAAGTTTTTCTCCTTTAAGGCTTTGAATATGCCACCCCACTGCCTCTGTGCCAACATGGTTTATGCTGAGAAGTCAGACAAAAGCCTGCAGGGCTTCTCTCTGAATATTGTCTTTGCCTTGAGTCTCACTGCCTTTAAGAGTTTCTGCTTATGTTTCATTTCATTAAGCTCGATTATAATATGTCTTGGAGTCTTTCTTTTGGGGTCTGTATTGTATGGCATTTGATACGCATCTTGGATATCCATGTTCTCTTCTTTCATGATTTCTGGGAATTTTTCTGTCCGCAAGTCAACAACAGTCCTCTCTGTGTTTTCAGATGTCTCTTCCTGTTCAGGAACTCCA
The DNA here is from genome assembly GCA_028571685.1 of Heterohyrax brucei. Taxonomy (NCBI): domain Eukaryota; kingdom Metazoa; phylum Chordata; class Mammalia; order Hyracoidea; family Procaviidae; genus Heterohyrax; species Heterohyrax brucei. The sequence goes on from CM053146.1 coordinate 18,779,527, forward strand.
GTTAATCATAGATTGTTCCCCTTGATAGAGTCCCACATGTTTCTTACTGCTTCTTCATTTTTCTTGTGTGTTTTCTCTGATTTCTCCTCTTAAATGCTGGTGCCAGTAGTTGTGTCTCCCAGGTGAGAAAGTCTGTTTTCCATTTGTTCAGTTCTGTTTTCTTGGCTTTGAATTGAGTTTTCCAATTCTTTAATTTTGTTATTGAGCTGTTGAATTCCAGAATGCTGGTGTTCCACCAGTTCGAACAGCTTGCTTCGTTTTGGTCTGCTAAATTTCGTATAATGTCTCGGAGGGCTCTATACATTACCCTCTATACATCAACCTCTGAAAGTTTCAGAAAGGCATCTTCATGTAGGAAATTCTTTGGTTCTTTCTTTTTGGAGCTTTCTGGAACCATGGTTGGATTTTTCCTTAAGTGTCAGACCTAGGTCAGTTGCTCTCTGGGCATTTAGAGGTTGTTTAGTTTCTCTGGTGTTGCCTTAATAGGAGCTGAAGTAGATGTTGATCACCATTTACCTCTGCATACTCCATCGACTGCGCCCAGTAGAATCTCTCTGATAGCAGGCTCCCCCTCCTGGCTGGCAAAGACATGGCCCTACTTATGGAGTCACTGGGGGCCGTCAACCGACCCTACGTTGTGGCTCAGTCAAGATTGGAAGAGATGCCATCAGGCTGCACCACAGTTGTTTCTCTTGGTAGTCTCATTCTGAATTGTAAAAGCTATCTGACATCTTCCAAAACCAGTCAGGCTGTCAGGTGTGGAAGCCCCTCATTCCAGCTGACAGTGGAGACTGTCATCCTTCCCTAGAGATGCTGTGGTCTAGTTCAAAGTATGGACAGTCTATTGCCCTGCTGTCATCAGGTGCCAGGTCCTACCCGAAGGGTAAACTGCTAAACACAGCTTTTCTTCTGGGGTAATGTTCTCCAGGCTGGCACTCCCTCCTAGCCTGGGAGTTAGACCCCGCTGAAGCCTCTGTTTGGTTAGTTCTGCGTCCCAGTCAGACAAGATGGCATCCCACAGAGGCTTACTCGCCCACTGTGAAATAGCCGAATCAATGACAGAGGTTCAAAAAGAGGGGTAGAGGGGCCGCAGCCCTCAGAGTCCAGAACCAGGCTCCTGAGGTGTGGCTATTCCACACACTGGGCACATCAGCAGTGTGGAAGAACTCTGCTGCCAGTTTAACCCAGTCGCTGCTGTGGGCTAACGAAAAGGAAAAAAAGTTAAAGCTGATAGTTACCTTCAATCCGCAAGAGCCATCCATTCAACAAGGGCAGGGTCAGCAAAAGAGAAGAAATTTTCCCTTCAGTGGCATGTAGTTCAAAATGATAGTCCTATACCATGTCCTAGGGCTCACTGGGCGTCCAGGGGCCTCTGTTTAATTTACCAGTCCTGGCCTTAGTTTTCAGAGGGAATTAAGGAGGTATGTGTCTAGTCCACCATTTTGACTCTGCCCCCAAAAGCTGAATTTTTAACTGCTTGGCTAATTATGTATCCTTAAGGAATGCCATCGGCCCTTGAATCACAGTTCACCTCCTTGGGAGCAGAATTCAGCTGTTCCATCTCCCCGTAGAGTTGAGAGTGTAAACTCAGCAAGTTAGAAGGGTGGTTATGAACTTCCAAACTTAATGGGCTTCGGTTGAAGTGTTAGCCCTCCCACCTACTAATTACATGGCCTGTTAGGAATTAGAGCTCCCCTCTGTATGCCGTTTTAAAGATTCACAGTTGTGTAGGTAAAAGGGGCCTGGCACTTGGGGACAGCTTAATAAGTGGTAGCTGTTGTTAGTATTTGTAGCTGCTGCCGTTGTTGTTATCATCGTTATTACGATTTTAGGTTTCCAAGGAAAAGTCACAATTTTTTTCCTTTCCTTTGTGTAAGACAGAATTTTTCCACCAACATGCTGTTAATGTTTTAAGGCAACATAATTCTTTGTTGTCGAACGTTGCAGAATGTTTAGCAATTCTAGCCTTTGACAATACCAGTAGCAACTTTTGGGTGTCACCTCCACCACCACCGGTTTCTGAAAAACGCATCCTGATTCCTGGCCCTATTTTCAGTCATAGTCAACATCAGTCAGAACCTGTGTCTTCATGCAAAATAATAGACTTCATCTGGCTCAATTCCCCTGCCTTTACACAGGTAAAAGGTGATCAGACCTCTCTTCCCTGAAAACCAAAGAGGATAATATAACCAAGACAGCTGAGCCTGTATCTAGTTTTTCTTGGTAGAATTTGTAAAATATGGATTGAACAGTTTTTTCTGACTTTAGAAACTTAGAGATTAGTTGGGGAGACGAGAAAATGTTTGAAACAAAAAGTATTCTAAAGCAGGATTGGGGAGTCGCAGCATACATGTTCTGGATTTACCAGTCCAGAGGAGGCAGTGAATAAAACCCGAATGATGATGTATTTCCAATAAGCATCCTAGATGAATTGAAAATTGAGCCACTTTTTGAAAGATGAGTAGGAGCAGGTAAACCAGAAGTGAAGATAAACCCAGACTGGGAGGTGGTGTGGCAGGAGGCATAAGTAGAATGGAAGTCCCGTTGGTTAGGTTGGGACAAGGGAAGTGGCAGTTAAGGAGGGGTGCTGGTATGGTTCAGTGTCTTTTCTTTTGAGAACGCTTGCTGTACAAACATCCTCCCCTGTACTGCTCCCAGCCCCAAGGCTGACTCAAATAGCTCTCCTTTGTGTACCCATGGCCCTTTATAGCAACTGTTTTCCATTTCTCTTACTTTCTGAGCTGTGTTTTGGTTATTTTATTAAGACTTAGTTGAGTGGTGAATTATATGGATTATGAGGTTTTAAAATGAAGAGGATCATGGGAAAGAGTCTCTAGTCAGAATTTCTGATCAGACAAAGATTACCTTCTGATTTGTGTTTCCTTGAATGGGATCCTAGGATAATCAAGATTTACTCCTATAAAAGATAGGAACCATGAACATTAATAATAGGGAAATCTTAAAGATGTAGGTCCTGAAGTATGCAGGAATCTGACCAAGAAATATCATAGAAATGAGAAAATCTGAAAAGGAAAGATGAAAGGGAGGAAAGTAGCAGAGTGGCTAGAGAAAAATCAATTGTAATCACAACTTAGGACGCTTACAGGGTAATGTGGGAAACACTTTATTTTCATGGTATTTCGTATGGTTTTGTGCAAGACATACTGTAAAATTAAAGCAAATACTTATTCCCTGGTTCAGTTTATGTATGCTGATATTTTGTTCCTGCCTGCAATCTGAAGAATATGGGGGAAGATAAAAGTAAATGACAGTGATGAGCCTTTCGGCAGTGCTGCTGTGAAGCTCAGTTTCTGATATGAGGGAAACCTTGTATCTTGTTTCCTGTCTCTGCAGTGCTGTAGATGACCTAATTATGTTTGTTTGTTTTGGCTTGTAGTCAGTTACCCCCTTTATTATTTTTATGTGCTGCAGATGACAGTTTACAGTGCCAATTAGTTTCCCATTTAAAAATTATACACAAATTATTTTGTGGCATTGATTGCAATCCCTGAATGTGTCAGCACTCTCTCCTTACCACCCCAGGTTTCCTGTGTCTGTCTACCCAGTTTTCCTGTCCCATCCTGCCTTCTCGTCTTTCCTTTTGAGCAGGTGTTGCCCTTGGTCTTGTACACTTGATTGAAGTAAGAAGCACTTTTCTGAAGCGTGTTATTTTTTAAGATTCTTCTTTTCTCTCCTTTTCCTTAATCTGCCTCTCTCTGGGCTTCTTGGTCTTCCTGGCTTCTGTGTCCCTCAGTAGCTTTGTGGCCTTGGACAGGTTTACCTTCTTCTTCTTCTTTTTTTTTTTTTTTTTTTTTTTTTACTGATTTAGTGAAAATGTACAGTCCTGTGTAAATTTGCATGTCCACCTACGTGGAGCACCCACTGCTCTCCCTGCCTGGTGACAGCACACTCTCCATCTCTGTTCTGTACATGTCATATCCTCCTAATAATCTCCTATCCCCTCCTCTCTACTCTCTCCCCCACCTCCAGTAAGAGGTCAGCAGGACAACATCCTATAGATGCATAGACCCATAAAGTGCACACATGATATGGTCACTGTGTCGCCAAGTCCAATCCATTCCTGTCTGAAGAGTTGACTTCCATTATGATTTATGGACAGGGGCAGCATCAGGCCCAGGGGCCATGCTCCCAGGGGAAACTCCGAGGGCCCTTGACCATCAATTGTGGTCTTTTAGTGGAGATCTCAGGGTGCACCCCTTTTTATTCTTGTATTGCCAGTGAGACTCAGCTTTGTGAGCCCCATCACAACTATCACTGATGGTGGCTAGGCACCATCTGGTTCTTCTGGTCACAGGTCGATGTAATCACCCACTCACATGGGTCTCTCTGTTTTCTGGGTTCTCTTTCCCCCATGTCGTTTTGGTCCTCGGTGATCGTCTGTTCCTGCTGATTTGGGACCATTTGGTGTACCTAAGATGGCAGCTTGGCAGCTTTTAAGACCCCAGACACCACTCACCAGTGTGGGGTGCAGAAGACTTAGCAGAACGCTTGTGGCTTGCAGTCAATTTTGATTACTTCTTTATGTTTCATTTTTCTAATAGTAAAAAGCATAAGAAATTTACCAGTTATAACTAATGTTGGGTCATATAGAAAAATAAGCTTGATTATGGAAAAATTTGGGAAAGGATAAGAGTAATAGTTGACTAACATGGTGTACATAATTAATGTTGCTGCACTGTACATGTGAAGATTATTAAAATGGCAAATGTTTTGTTATATTTGCTACCACAATAAAAATAAATAAAATGGAAGATAGGGAAAAAATTAAAAAGCTGCTTTATTTTCACTAACATATAAATTACTAAGTTGTATATATTTTTCTGAATGCTTTTCAGGCGCTGTTTTGAATTTTTAGATTTACTTTTACAAGAATGGCAGACACATTCGTTGGAACGGTGAGCATCTGGTTTAAAACTTGTTTTTCCTCTGAATTGAATCTTACTGAGATTTAATACTTCAGTGAGTAGTTGAACTCATTTTTTATAAGAAATTAAAGAATTAGTGTGCGTCCTTGTTTTGCTCTTCATAATACTGGTAGAAACTTTCAATAAATTTCATTTATTAAAGTAGTAGTGTGCTACAGAATGTGGAAGAGTGTGCAGCCATGAAGCCTGCATTAACTCTGTTTATTCCCATCCTGCTGTGTCGGAGTCCTGTCAGTTCTGATGATGTAGTTGCAGGGTGTGCCTCTCAGGTCCATAGAGGAATTTCATGCAGTTGAGATTCTTATTTGTATGTATTAGAAAGTTAGAAATTTGCTCCTTATTCAGGGTGGTGTGTCATGACTTCCATGACATTATTATGAAAAGTAGGATTATGGTAGAATTCCTGAAGAAGTATATGTCTGTTAATTTTGAGATTCCTTCTTTTTTTTTTTTTTAATTAAAGAAAAAAAACAAACACCTTTTTAGTTCCTATAAATTGTAGGTGCCTTTTCTGAGTTAAATTTGGAGACAACAGATGATGATTTTATGCCACCCATTTTTTAATGGTATATTATATGGTTTCTGGATGGCTTTATGACTTACTAAGTGTTTTATTACTGTTAAGAGTTTTAGTAAATTGAGTACGCCTGTAGTTCGCATGTGAGTCAGAATCAATTCAGCAGTACCTAACAACATAGGTTACATTCTAGATGTCAGTGGTCCAAGATAAAGCTAAACTTCCAGGAGGTAAAATTTCATCTGAGAAAAACCAAAATACTTTGAATCTGGAAAACAGGCACTCATATTTTTCAGAGCCGCCTTGTTCTTTAATCACTTAGGTATTTATATTCTTTATTTGGTGATAGTTTGGGGATTTAGAAGTGGACTTCAGGGATGTGGGGAAAGGTGAGCAGAATGGAAATCCTGGAGACTTCACATACAGCCTCATTATGGATTCATTCACCTTCTGGCCTAGTGTCTGCCACTTAGCTCATGCTCACACAGATTTTACTGAAAGAATAAACGAGTGAGAGGCAAAAGCTTTGAGTGGGCTAATACAACTTGTCATTTGACTCTTGTTGTGTGAACTCGCTGAAAACTGTTCACTCAAGTCACTTCATCTTTCTTTAAACTCTTAAATATCCCATAGGCATTTTGATGATTTCTTCTTAGCTAGGGTAACACATAACTAAGGGAATATCTATTTATGAAATGGCGTCATAACTTTATAAAATTGTTCGTGTTAAATGGTAATGGAACTTGAAAAAAACATTCTGTTTATAGAAAGGTGATGTAAAAGGGTTTAGATTATTATCTAATTTTGTATTCTGTAGAAACTAATTCTAACCATGAAAAAGTGTTTTTCAGGGGTGGGGGAGGGGGTTCATAAAAAATTGATTTAAACAAGTATGACCTAGAAAAAAAAATCAGCTGTTAAAAATAAATTATAATAGCTACCAAGGTAGTGGGGAGGCATGGAGATCAGGCCCTGGGGCAGAATTAAAAGCGTCCAGGTTCTTCATTGGCATTCTGATTTTTTTTAAACAGCATGTTTGTTGGCTAACCTTGGCACAAAAGGCCCTAAATGCCACTTTACCATTTGAAGTTGTTTCCCATACCTGTTTTCATCCACATGACACTATGTATTTGTGGTTGTTACTGCTTTCTTTTCCAAATATCTAGACACATATCAGTATTAGCCGAAACAATAAAGAAGGGAATCCATGATGCTGATTCTGAAGCAAGGATAGAAGCCAGAAAGTAAGTTTTTATTATGAATATCTTCTTTTGTTAGCTACTTTTGTGTTTGTTTTACTCTGGATTGCCTTGTTAAAAACTCATTAAGTTACCGGACCGTGTTATGTTACTTGTGACTTTAATGTGACCCAGAAAGACCGTTGCAGAACGTTTTTCTAGAATTTTTTTTCTTTGTGTGTGTGTGTGTGTGTGTAAAGAAGATTGTTGTGTCCAGGTTTGATGTTTGTATATGAACAGGATTGAGGTAGGCAACAGAATTTTCATTTTTAAATTCATAAGAAATTATCCTGAGTTAAAAAGCATTGTATGTGTAATCAGTGTTTTTCTTACTAAGTTCTGCTAAGAGCCAAATTATAATCTAAACCTCCTTTATTGATTTCACATGGAAACTGGTTGTCAGAGGGGACTGTAATCACATCTTTGCGTGTCGGGGCCTGGTCGGGAGCCATGGGAGAGCCCCCAGGCCCCGACATTTGCGAGCATAAAGACGTTATTGTTGAGTGTGAAATGACAGTTGGGAGTTGGATTCACTTGATACATCACAGTGGTAGCTGGTTTCCATCTCATGTTTGAAATGCTTTGGCCGTCAGGACTCATAATGTTCCTGTGATGTTACTGTAACTGCCACTGTGGAGTTCCTGCTTGGACATAATTTTGCCATTGTGACTGTAAATACTAGATGTTGCATAGTAGGACATAGTCTTTCTTGGGCAGGGTATCAAGATGTGTGCTGCTGATTTTGCATCTATGACTGCTTTTTCTATACTTCTGTAGTTGACCAGGTCTTCTAATGGACATAGGTTAAAATCTAGCCTCACTAGTCTGGAACATTACAGCTTATGTGGCTGAATAAACACATCCTGAGCTGACATTTGTCACCCCTTGGCTACTGTCAGTTAGATTATGTTTTCCCTATTTCTGATTTCCTTGGAGAACCTCACTGTAACTACGGAGTGCTAACCATGGCCCCATCACATGTAGTTCCTTCCAAAATAAACCACTTAATAGTTGTTAAAAATTTTTCAAAATGGATTTTGTATTTTTAATCTTTATATTCTATTTTGCCTCCACCCAGCGGTTTCTTTAACCACTGTGTAGAGTTCATGTAGCTCTGAACCTCTTCTGAGGTAAATACTTGCAGTCCTCAGGTTAAAAACATCCGACTTATGCGTAACTCGTAGTTAAAAACCAGCTCTCATCAAGCCTGTTTTGTTAAAAATATGAGTTGCAACAGTGGTTAGTAATAATGAACAGGTATTGCATTTGATACTGCTGTGTGATACACATCAAAACATTATTATTGTCTAACTATGTTTTAGTGTCTGGGGTGGTATTGTTTAAACTTGATGCATGGCAAGGTGGACCATTTATTAAGACATAGATTTGACTGAGTGACGTTAGATATCAGCCATCTTATGTACAGATTTTACTTAAAGACGGACTCAGAAACAGCTCTTTCCTTGTCTCAGGACTGCCTCACCTCAAATCAGTGAATGTCAGATTACACTTACAGTTGCACTTTTGAAAGATTCTGTGGACGAAATATATGACACAGAAAGCATCAAAAGAAGATGGAAGGAATACATAGAGTCACTGTACTGAAAAGATGGGTCAGCATTCAACCATCTTGGTAGGCAGCACATGATTGGGAACCAATGGACGAAGTCTAAGCTGTACTGATGGCACTGGCAAAAAACAAAGTCTCCAGGAATTGACAGAATACCAGTTATGATGTTTTAACAAGTGGATGCAGTGCTGGAGGTACTCATGTGTGCCATCTGACTGCAAGAGATCCGTATTTGGGCCCTTTCCAGAATAAGGCTGATCAACAATGCAGGAATTGTCAAACAATAATAACGTTAATGTCGCATGCAAGTAAACGTCTGTAAAACCTTGAAAAGCTGTTGCAGCAGTACGTTGACAGAGAACTGCCAGAAGTTCAAGCCGGATTCAGAAGAGAATGTGGCTGAAAGCAGAGAATTCCAGAAAGATGTTTACCTGTTTTTTATGGACTATGCATGGGCATTCAACTGTCTGGATCATTACAATTTATGGATAACATTGTGAAGAATGGGAGTTCCAGAACTCTAAATTCTGTTTATGTAGAACCTGTACACAGACCAAGAAGCAGTTATTTGAACAGAGCAAGAGAATACAACGTGGTTTAAAATCAGGAAAGGTATACATCAGAGTTGTATACTCTCGCCATATGTATGTTGAACAAAAATAACCTGAGAAACAGGCCTGTATGAAGAATGTGAAGAACAGGACATCGAGGGTTGGAAAAAAGACTTAACTGCCAACCTGCAATACGCAAATAAACACATCTTGGTTAGCGGAAAATGAGGAAGATATGAAGTGTGTACTGAGAAGATCAGTGACAACAGCCTTCAGTATGGATTACACCTTAATGTTAAAAAAAAGAAAAACAAAAAAAACTCGTAACAACTGAACCAATGAGCAACATTGTAATAAACAGAGAAAAAATGGAAGTTTTCAAGGATCTCATTTTATTTAAGTTGACAGTCAGCAGTTGAGAAATGTTGTAAGTCCTTTGAAGCCTTTACTTCAGGCCTTGAGGAAAACTGTTGCAAAATGCTTTTTTGCAGTGTTAAAAAACAAAGGTACTACTTGGAGGACTAAGGTGCACCTGACCCAAGCTGTGATACTTTCATTTGTCTCATATGTGTGTGAAAGCTGGATGATAAATAAAGAAAATCAAAGAAAAATTGATGCACTGAATTATAGTATTGGTAAAGAATATTGAGTATACCGTGGATTTCCGGAAGAACAAGCAGTTCTGTTTTGGAAAAGGTACAGCCAGAGTGCTCATTGGAAAGGAGCGTGGTGAGATTTCATCTTACTTAGTTTGGACATTCTATCTGAACAGGCCATTCCCTGGAAAATGACATTATACTTGGTGTGGTAGAGTTTCCTGAAAAAAGAGGTAGACCCTTGATGAATGGACTGACACAACACCTGTAGCAGTGGACTCAAATACAGCAATGATTATGAGGATGACCCAGGATGGGGCAGTGTTTCGTTCTGTTGCACATAGGATCACAGTGAAGGAGAACTGACTGGACGGTATCTAATGATAATACTGCCATTTACTTTACTGTATCCTAGGCGCAGATTGAAATGTCATGACTTAATATTCCCTGATGTTTCTCATGCCCTTCAATTCTTACTGTGTGAGACTGAAAATCAGAGAAGTAAATTGCCCAATGTCAAAAAACCATTGAGTTGTGGCCAAGTGTCACATTAGGTCTTTCTTGGGCATGCTGTGTCTTTCTCATACCATGCTGCTGCTAGGAGTGAAGTATATGCTGTTTCATTTTTTAAAAACTCTGTTAGCAGGTAACAGGATTCTAGGCCTAGGAAATATTTGTTCTACTTGACAGCTCAGCATACCGTTATACTGACTATAACAAAAAGCTGTATGCTTTTGTAGATGTTACTGGGGTTTCCACAGTCACTTTAGCAGAGAAGCAGAGCATTTATACCACACCTTGGAGTCCTCCTACCAGAAAGCCCTCCAGTCCCATTTGAAGAACTCGGACAGCATAGTATCTCTGCCTCAGTCAGATCGCTCATCTTCCAGCTCTCAAGAGAGTCTCAAGTAAGAAATTTCAGCTTTGCTTTTTGTTAGTGTGAGACTTCATACGTAAGAATTTGCTGTATTGAAACACAAACTAGCTGTGTTTTTAAAATATGTAGGCTGTTGTTAGTCCCTTGAAGCCTTTACTTGAGGCAGTTTCTGATACTCAGTCAATGGGTTATAGTGACCAGTAAGAAACAGAAGGCCTTGATTTCTGCCATAAGTAGTTTTCAGTGACATTTACATGGCAGTCCCAACATACAGCTTTAAAGTAACATAATGAACTATACACTTAAGTGCTTTAAAGGATCTTGCAAGAGATGGTAAGAATTAACCTGGAGGTAAGGTTGGAATGAGAGGGCATTCAAAACTGAGGTCTTAGTCCAGTACTGGTCTCTGGATGCTACAAATGGATACGCATGTGACTGCTTTCCAAAAAGTTTGGTTGTTTGAGTTTACCCAGAGGCATTTTGGAAAAAAGACCTGGCAATTTATTTCCAAAATGAAGCCCTTGAAAACCCTGTGGAACACAGTTTCACTGTGACACACAGGGGTCACCATGAGTCTGAATGGACTCTGTGGCAACTGATTTGAAGTTTTCATTTAATGTATTACCGCCTGCTCTCTGTGTTTCAAAGAAGGCTTAAAATATAGTACTAAAAGATTTGTCTGAAATTGGGAGTTTGTAAGAAGGTGGTCCAAGTCCTCTAAAAAAGCCAAGAAACTTTAAAACAGTTCTTCATTATCATAACATCCTGTTGTAGTTTGCAGAGCATAAAAACAGATGAAGTACACAATTGATAGTAAACATGGACACCTTTATTTTTAGCCGGCCCCTCACTGCAAAAAGAAGTCCTACTGGAAGTACCGCATCTAGAGGTGAGTCGAACAGCTGCGGAGAAGGCAGTCTGTGGAGGCCTGTGTTCTTCACCTTAGGTGGAGCTGAACAGGAAAGCTTAGGTAGTTGTAGGAAGCCTGTAACTGGCTCTCAGGTTGTTTTCAGGTTTCAAAAGTGTGATGCTCTGCTCTGTGTTCCAACCGTCCCTGACAGAGCTTCCCAATTCCAGAGGCTGGTTGCTGCTGAGGAGACGTGGTCTGCACACCTTCCGCAAGCAGAACTTCCCCTGTGACCTTTTGTGACCCTCCTCCCTCCTGCATGTTGTTAATGCTGCAGTAGTGCTGCTCTTCTGTTTCCGTCGTTTGTAAGAGAAGGGGAGACACTTGGGAAGTTTGGAGTCGCAGCAGCAGCCGAATGACTATTAGAGATGGGCAAGCAGGACATTTTCCTGTACCTCCTGAAGGGGTACTGCTGGATCAGCATGCCCTTGACATTCATAGCGCGTCCTGAGGAAACTGGCTAGATATAAAGGGTTTTGCATTGTTTTACTTCTCCTATTAATCAGAAATATGGTCCATTTTTAGGGGGAAGGCTTAATAACCTTACGTTTTAAGAAAACAGATGCTATAAATATAGTGAAAAGGCATTTTTAATTTCCTTCAGTTCATCAGCTGATCTCTCTTCAGTAACTAGGAGAAAGTGTCGCTGCTATGTGCTTAGGTATTTGCTGAAACTACTATTTCTTTTCAAGATGAGAAAATAATAAATATTTATAATTCCAGCACAGTCCTCACATATATTTTGTCTTTCTTTACTAAAGCTTCTACAGTTAGTACCAAATCAGCTTCAACAACTGGGTCCCTCCAGCGGTCTCGAAGTGATATTGATGTGAATGCGGCAGCCAGTGCCAAATCCAAAGTCTCCTCTTCTTCAGGTGTCACGCCTTTCAGCTCTGCAGCTGCTTTGCCTCCAGGATCGTATGCCTCCTTAGGTAACCACAGCCCTCTCTCCCAACATTCTGTCCTTCTAGTTATTCTGTTTCAGTGACATCTCTGCTTAAAATGTGTTGCTTATTTAGCAAATTGCAAAAGCCCTGATTGAAGACATTTTTACTGTCACAGGGCTGGTTATTTAAGCGTAGATAACTTTCTGTACTTATTGTTGGTTAGCAGCTATGTTTTTTTGAGTGTCTTCTTTCTCTGGAGTGTTACCATTTTTAGTGACAGGTAGGCACAGTCATGCTGGTAAAGCATGTGGCGCCGTACACTTTCTTCCCTCATTTTCACTTAATCCATTGTGGCAAGCCCACTCTCCATAGGACTGGGTCTTGGCTTTCCCTCTTCCTGACACTGGTAGGAGAAAGCTACAGGGTTTTGTGAGGAAGTCTGTAGTTTCACCGACATAGCTGTTGTAGCAGTTTCTCAATTAAAAAATGCAGTGGTGGAGGTTGTGTGATGAACTTACCAGCCTGCATATCTTATCTCTACAAAGAATGCTATCCTCTCATGTGTTCCCATGAAAGGATCATACCCTTACTCTAATGATCATCTCTTCAATTTTTTTATTTTTTTCATTATTTTCAGACTTCATCCAAAAGAATATCTGCCATAGAACTAGGGGAAGTCTTAGTGGTATTATGGTTAAGAACTCTGCTAACAAAAAGGTTGGCAGTACGAATCCACCACATACTCTCTGGAAACCCCGTGAAGCCGTTCTGCTTTGCCCTACAAGGTGACTGTGAGTCAGAATTAACTCAGTGGCAACAGATTTATAGTAGTAGGTCAGTTACTTATTTTTTTCCAGCAAACATTTAACATCTAGTATATTAAAGCTACTTTTAGTTTTTTTCCTTTTATTTTTGAAAGGCCCAATTGTTCAAAACGAAAATACGAGAATTTAGCTAGATGGTTCTATTTTGGATTTCAAGGAAATGAATAAAATTTAAACTCCTTGAGACTTAGTTATTTAGGCAGCTTTCAAACTTATCAAATCTAAAACTAAAATTGTGAAAATGTTTTCAGCATTGGAAGCACTGGAAGAGAACACTGTGAGAAGGTGCATGTGTCTGCCATCTGCTAGCTTTGTGACCCTGACCTGGCCATAGAATCCTTGAGTCTGTTTTTTGCTGCCCATAAGTTATTGGTAATAATAGCCACCTAATTCACATTTGTGATGTGGCTCTGTGAGATTATATAGAGGCCCTTTGCAGACTGTCATTATACAAGGTAAAAGAAAGTGTGATTATTGTAAGAACATTATTGGCATGAAGGTATACATTCTGGAACATTTGTCAGAACAAACAAGTCTTCTCTGGGAATACTGTGTTCATACTTACATTATAGTTAGAAAAACACAGTAAGAATTTCTTTTCCAGCATTACCACATAACATAAAAATGTTTATATTATGTTGACATGTAATGATTGAATTTGAGAGAAATACTAACTCCACTGTCCTATAGTGAGTCGGTTGTGTTAATTTTAGTACAGTGCTTAAGTACTTAACCTGTATTTCAATATGTTAGATTCACCTTTGGTGATTGTAATTGGTATTTGTTTCATTTGAAAACTTGAGTAAAAACCATTGTTGAGAGTATATAAGTAGTCTCTGTTTTCTCTATTTGGACTATTTTGTATGACCATCCCCTGGTATAAATACCCTTGGTATACATCCCTTGGTATAAATAAAAATACTCAGGTCTTCAATCTGATGACAGAAAAATGACCCTTGAGAGGCACTGATAATAAGTTTAGCTCAATTTTATCTCTTTGGTAAAACCAGAGAGACTTCTGAGTCTCTTCCCCTTTCTTGGGCACTATACCTCTCTTTCCCTAATGTAATTAACAAACAAAAAACAAAACACATATGTAACACACTTGAAGTATAACATTCCTAGTGAGAATTTGTTACAACTTAGTTTGACACACTTGCAATAGTGCGTTCTACATTGTGCCAATGTGTAGCATTAAAGCTGATGATCCTTTTCCAAACTTCTAGAGTCCAGACACATGAGGGAAGACATGGAGTACATAGGCCTGGATGCAGGTACCATGCTTGACAGCTTTTGCTGCTGGATGTGGAGTTGGGATAGGCACTGCTAGAGCTAGCTTCTCTGAGCCTCTTGGCTCGCCTCTGTCCTGTGGCTGACTCTACAGTAGTTTTAGTTTTCCCCTTCTTTTCTGCTAGTACTGAATTCCATGGAAAGGAACCCTTAAAGAGGATGAGGATTGGCTAAAACAAGAAACAATGACTTAGTTATTTGTGGCGCTACTGTGGGTTGCTCTTTTTTTAATTTTGTGTTGTAAAGCCAGAATCACACTCTACTGTGCTGACTTCATTGTGAGGCACACTGACATGCTTCTGACTCTGCTTTGCTATGGAACTTGTTTTCCTTTGAATTTTATTTTATATTGTACTTTTGCATTTTTGGTAGCTAATAACATTCTGCTTTTTTATTTTTTGATGTTACTAACTATTCCCTGTTATCCCTTCCTTTGTTTTTTAATTTGCTTAAAGATGGTACTGCCACTAAAGCCGAGGGTAAGCAGTGTGTTTCTGTGATTGAGGTGTGTCTTCCTTCATTGGTCCTTTGTCCCACTGAGTGTTGCCTGGTGCCCAGTATCCTGGCTGCGATTCCTGCATGAAGTGTTGCACGCCTGCCCCATCACTCGCTCCTTTCATCTGCACTTGATTTTGCCCCTGTTCTACCTCCGTTCTCTCTGTTGTTCAGTCATGTTCTTGTAATTTGGGGCACTCAGGTATGCTGCGGACTCAGTTTTAATGCTGAGTTCAAGTGAGCAGGAATGTGGATGTGACCCTCTGTGCTTCTGTGCTCACAGACTGCTTGTCTTGCATTTTATGACACCTGAGTACTCTCTTAGCATTTTCTTTTTATTTTCTTCTCTTTATATTTTTGTGCCCTCTCAAGATTTTTCTTTCCTTTTCTGAAATTAAATTTCAGTGTCAGTTATTCAGGTAGCAGCTGGTAAGAGTTTTTTGCCAGGTAATGTGAAGTACTTAAAAGACTTTTCTATCCCATGTAGATGCTACTGAAAATTCTGTGACAGTGTTTTCTGTCTGTATCACTGGCACATGTACCATTCATCTACTGATCACCTGTATTAAGTGCCTTCTGTGTGCTGTCTCTGTGTTGCACGTTGCAGAGAGAACATGGCTGGAGAAACAGGCATATCCAGATTTACTTTGTTTCCTTTTTATTCCGTCCTCAAGAACCTTTTCCTGAGCTTTTAAATCTTAGACAGAACTATCCCAGTCTCCACAGGCTTTTTATTAGCACATACTAGCAAAGATCATCATCCCTTTCTAAAATTGATGGGTAGGAGGTGTAATAGTGCCTCAAGTAATTGAAGGGTTGAGGAATCTTGCCTGTCCACTTCAGATGGTAGTTTAGATGCACCAGCCTTTCAGGATAATGATTTAGTAACTAGGAACTGTTAGTTCATTTTCAGATGTTACTTAGCCACCCTTAAAAGCCTAAGTTGTGAAATGGACTGGGTGTTCTCTTGATGTGTGTATTTCAGTTAACCCCGGTAGTGTGGTGGTTAAGTGATACAGCTGCTAACCAAAAAGTCAGCAGTTGAGATCCACCAGGCACTTCTTGGAAACTCTCAGGCAGTTCTGCTTTGTCCTATAGGGCTGTGAGTTGGAGTTAACTCATTGGCACTGGGTTTGGTTTTTTAATTTTTATGTATTTCACAGTTCTTTTAACCTACTAAGTCTTCTAAGATAATCATTAAGAAAAAAGAAAAGTGAATCTTTTTTTAGATTAACACAATCCTGAGAACAGTTTCTCAAACTTATTCCATAATAAGAATCACTTGGATGATTTTTGAAACAAAAAATTCTTGCGTCCTTCCCCTGAAGATTTTGATTCAATGGGTACATTATGAGCCAGAGAATCTGCATTTGTAACCAGCTCCGTCGGTGATTCTTGCGGTTGGGCGAGTTTGTGAAATACATCCCAAGATGAAAAGATAGGCAAGAAGCCTCAGTGCATGATGAGAACCTGGTTTGTGAGAGCAGAAGACTGAGGTTAGATATCATTGTGAAACTGAAAATTAAGTGAGAAATTGTTACTTTCTAGACCGTCCTGACTCTGTGTGCCTATGTAATAGAATTGAGAACAATCTGTTCTTTTAGCCAGCACCAGAAATGGTTAACTTTTTTTTTTTTTTTGAAACCAGTTGTGCAGCCCTGAGCAAAGGCAGAAAATTGTACTTTTAGTTTTGTACAAGACACTTTGAAAAAGAGACAAGGAAGCTTCTTGCTAGTTGCCTTCTCATAGAAGAACTGAAGGAATAATAATTAAATACCTGGGCCCTTGATTTTATACAGAGTTTAGAAACATAAAAAGAGAACCTTATTAGGGGGATCAAAGTGAGTCTCAGTCATGTATACGGTAACTGTATAAGGCTGCTTCAAAAGTGATGAGTCATAGCCTATTGTCATTATAAGAGAAAAGAGAACATCCCTAGTAGATGTGTCAACTCTGAAACTTCTAAGATGTCATATTTATGCTTATTTAAGCACTATAGCTTAGAGAGTAGTGATGCTTTAAAAACCCACAGGGAGTAATAGAAAAAGGCTGCAGTAAACTTCCCTTAGTACCTTGTCGATATGTATTTTTGAAATCGTGGGCCTTTCTTCATTTGTTAATAAATCTTTGCTAATATTTTACTGTTTGGCTGCTTAAACAAAAGACACATTTTTATCATTATGAGACAGGTGATTATTTTTCAGTCAGTGGTTGGAAGCACTAAATCAAAATCTAGGCAATCCATTTCAGTTCTGGAAACTTCTTAATTATAGTAATTAAGAAAAACACTATATATAAAGTTATTTGTTGTACACATCAAGGAATCTTTCTGATATTTATGACTAATTAGAAAAAAGTTGTGTAAAGAACTAAAACCTTTGGATAGAAGTTTATTTCCAGGTTATTTTTCAGCATATCATATTCAGTAATTTGGAGATTTGAAAGAAGAAAGCATTTATTTTATTAATTTTGCTGCTAATGAGAACATTTATCACTAGAGTTGAAGTTACTTGGAAAATTAACGTACTCTTGATCTAGAACATTTTTAAAGCTAAGATACATAATAAAAGCATTCATTTTTTTTTTTTTTTTTTTTGCCCCAAAATAAATAGTTTTGAATGAAAAGTAATAGTGTTTGAAGGACCTATGGCTTCTGACAACTCATTGATAATTTCAGAGAATAGATAATCACACATTACTGAGAGTTAATCAGAGTTTATACCAACTTAACTATTTGTGATTTTAAATAACATCATGAAGGAAGAGCTATGTAGTCATGTCTGCTCACCAGGAAAAGAACTTAGATTGTAGTTGAGCTTTATGGAAAGCAGAATATTTGACATTGCTGTATGTTTACCTAAGAACTATGAAGTTTAAGAAATTAGCCTTCATACAAAATGAAAAAAATATATGCAAATTAAAGTAAAAGTGTTGAGCTTCTTATGTTTTATCTAAAAAAAAAAAAAGATGAAAATTATTTTCAGTGGCCAAATTGTTGGTAGCAAAATTTGTAAGTAATCTCACAAATTTTGATTCTGTTGAAAGTGTCACATATAAGTAGAGGCTAGTCTAGTAGTGCCTGAAGAAATGAGACATAGAAAAGGTATACATCAAAGTGTTCCAGTGTCATGAGAGTTGATAGTTTTTAGAAAACCTTGTTATTAAAAAAAAAATTTTTAATTATGTTTTAGGTGAAAGTTTACACAGTAAATTATGTTCTCTCTTAAAAATTTTTATACAGATTTTTCCATGCCATTAGTTACAGTTTTCATAATATCATCATTCTCATTGTTTCCATTCTGTTTGTTCTGTTTCTGTTGTCTGGCTTCCTTTCCCTTCCTTGCCGTCTCGTCTTTGCTTTTGGGTAAATGTTGACCTTTTGGTCTCATATAGTTAGTTGACTACTCATAGTGACCCTATAGGACACTGCCCTGTAGTTTCTAGGGAGTGCCTGGTAGATTCAAACAACTGACCTTTTGGTTAGCAGCCATAGTTGTTAACCACTGCACCACCAAGTTTTCCTCATTATTTATTTATTTTTGTTTTGATTTGATTTTTTTTATTTAATATGAGTGAGTGAAAATGTACATTCCTGTATAAATTTACATGCCAACCTATATGCAGCTTCCACTGCTCTCCCTGTCCGGTGACAGCACACTGTTCCTCGCTGCACCATACATGTCTCATCCTCCCAACAGTCTCCTTTCTCCTCCTCTCCACCTACTCTCCTTCCTCCAGCCAGAGGTCAGCAGGATGATGTCCTATAGATGCATATAACCATAAAGTGCATCCAGTGTATCGTCACTCTGCATCGCCAAGTCCAATCCATTCATGTCCAAAGAGTGGACCTTCGTTATGATTTATGGGCAAGGGCAGCATCAGGGCCAGGGGCCATGCATGCTCCCAGGGCAACCCCAAAACCACTGGACCATCAATTGAGGTCTTTTAGTGGAGATCTCAGGATGCAAGATTTCAAAAACAGACTTGTGTATAGAAGAAAAGACTCTTTGACAGCTGCAAGGGAGGGGAGGGAGGGAGGACGAGGGGGTCAAGGTTTAGATTAGATAGTTGCTAGAAATCTGGTTGGGAGAAAGCGGTGATAGCACACATTAGAAACAAGAACAACATTAAGTGGACTTCAGCATAACTTGAGTAGGCCTTCCATTTTAACTCAGTATTGCAAGGATAGAGTAGCTGGGGCAGGGGGCAGGGGACCATGCTCTTAGGCGAAATCGAGGCCAATTGGCACAACTAGTGTTTTGCTAAGAGGGCTCTCTGCACTCCACATTGGTGAGTGGCATCTGGGATCTTAAAAGCTACCAAGCTGCCATCCGAGGGCACAGCAGATGGTCCCAACTCAGCAGGAACGGATGCTCACCGAGGACCAAAATGACATGGGGTAAAGACAACCCAGAAGATAGAGAGACCCTCATTATTTATTTTTTTAAACAGTTCTATTATTTGCCCAAAAAGTAATCTCCAGAATAGTTGAAAAACCTTTTAAATTTTTATAATTAGGCAGTTGCTGAAAAGTTTTTGAAGCATGAAAAAAAAAAAAAAAACTACATGATGTTTGTGATACAGTGATATGAGGGGATCTAGAGATCCCCATTGTTTCTCTTTAAGGAGACAAAAAAATGACAGCTTGACATAGGATAAATAGCCCCTCCTTGGAAACCCAGTGGCTCAGTACTGTAGGGTCAGTATGAGTCAGAATCAGCTCAGTGGCAGTGAGTTTTTTGTTTGTTTGTTTAAACTTAGGTTAGTGAAACTATACTGCAGATTAAACGTGGTGCACAGATTTAATTTACATGCTGTGGGGGCTTTTCCAGAATAATGGAAATGTGTGTGAAAAAAATCTACAGCAATACTAATAAAAAGGCACAGAATATGAATATTCTTTCTTTACTCCATGATGAGTTTGTGCTCCTCTCAGTTTGCTTTTGTGCGTTTCTACTTTTCTCTATTTAGTTGGTTGGCTTCTTAGTTGATGAATTTCTTGTCCCTTCCTCAAGATTTTTTTCCCCGCATTATACATCTGTCTCTCATTCTGGTTTCTTTTACTTATGATGACCTTTTATTTCCCCCTTTCACGTCTGTTTTACTGTCTGTCTCTGCCACTTTAAGAGGTCATAATTAGAACTACCACATGTATCTACTATTTACTACATTTATTGAGTAAACTTTATTTCCCTTAAAAACCGGTAAGCACTTATGTTGTCTTTTAAAAATGTATACAGACACTTACGGTAATGTAGCTGGATCAGTAGAATGAACAAAGCTTTTGTAATAAGATATATTTGAAAGAAAGCAAGTGAGACCCTTTAAATTGCACTGATCACTTCCCAAGAAAGTAAGCAAAAAAACAAAACCCACCATCGAGTCTAACTCTTAGGGACCCTATGGGTTGGAGTAGAACTGCCCCATAGAGTTTACAGGGAGCACCTAGTCGCTATGAAATTCCAACGTTTTGGTTAGCAGATATAGCACTTAACTACTATGCCAACAAACAGGGTAAGGAAGTTTAAAACTGGAAGACAAAAAAAAAAATCTGTAAGCCCTTTGCTGTTTAGTTGATTCTGACTCACAGAGACCTTATAGGTCAGCCTGAAACTATCCCATAGGGTTTCCAAGGAGTACATGGTAGATTAAACTACTGATGTTTTGGTTAACAGCTGTAGCTCTCTACTAGTTCACCAGGGTTTCCTAAACTGGAGGAAGGATTTTAAAAAAAACAAAAACAAAACTGAAGTGTTCAGCTTGACTAATTTTTAAGAGTGCCCTAATGAATTAGGTATTAATGTCTTACTTATACACCGCTGGTGGTACAGTAGTTAAAGCACTTGACTGCTCACCAGGAGGTTGGCAGTTCAAATCCATCAGCTGCTCTGTGGGAGAAAGAGATGGCTGTTTGCATGTATGAAGATTTATAGCCTTAGAAATCCTGTCCGGTAGTTCTGTAGGGTCACAGTGTGTTGGTATTGACTCAACAATGATGGATTTTGTTTACAGAGCAGACTGAAAACAAGACCTTGAAAAGTTATGAGTTGACCTGAAACCAGCATTATCAAGGGCCTTATATTCTTGAAAATAGTGCTGGGGAGGAAAAAAAATGAGATAAGGAAACATCTGTCTTGGCTTTGTCTTTGGCAGAGAAGGAAAATAATTTGTAGCTAAGCTTTGTTCTTACACAAATTGTGTTTTAAATTTTTACTGCCTGTGGTCTCTTTGGAAATTCTAAGCTGATGAACTGAATTTAAGTGGCCTGAATTTGTAGTACTCTAGAGTACCTGGCAGCAGCAAACACTAGACTTCTCCAGAGGAAGTCACTGTCAGTCTGGTTCGTCACAATTCCCACAGGTTAAAATCTGCAAAATACTGAGCTAATAGCTCAAAATTATATTATCATGAATGAGAATCAACAGGGAAAAAAACTTAGAAGTAATACCTTTAAGGGCTTTGTTATCATCAGTTACCCACACCCTCTGCCATTGAGTCGATTCTGACTGATAGCGACCCTAAGGGCAGAGTAGAACTGCCCCATAGAGTTTCCAGGGAACAGCTGGGTGGGTTTGAACTGCTGACTTTTTGGTTAAAAGCCATAGTACTTAACCTCTACGCCACCAGGGTTTCCTATCACCGGTTAGGAACTATAAAATAGCTGTTAAAAATGTTTAAAAGAAATAAGTAACTTCCAGTTTTAGCAGTATAGGAGTTTATCTGAGTGTTCCTCGCAGTCGGGAACATATTTACCGACTTGAAATGGGATTAGTGAATCCAAAATCTCAAAATCTGTACAAAAGTTGGAACCTTCCTGGATGAAGAGCAAAACCAGCTTTCACTCTGTGGTTTTTTACTAAACCGTAGCAACCTTGAGTATACTCTAATGATTGTCCGGCACACGAAAGATAGGAGATAAAACCCAGTTCCGCAAGACGTACATCATCACTGGTGGACAGAAATTAAACTAATACACTGAAGAGGACAACGAAGATATTTGTCTAAACCTTGGTACTGGGTGGAAGGAGGAAATAATCTCCCCTGAGAATTTGCAATAATAAGCAGGACCTTCATGAAGGCTTTTGGTTAAAATTTATGCTGTGTTTGTGGTCCAGAAATGACAAATAGTTAAAAAGCAATTTAAAGTGGTTGTGGATTGCTTGTGGCCAGAGGACAATAGCAGAAGCAAGCATAGATCTTCTCTGGAAGAATTCAACTTTAGTCCAGGTCTTAAAGCATTTCTGTAGATCAATTTTAAAGAAAACTTACCATTTCGTCATCAGAGGCACAAAACACGGAAGGAAATGAGGCACCATAAGTGAAAAACAGCAGAAACTGGGTGTTAGAATTAGACCCACGAGCATTTTAGATTTTGGAATAATCACAAAGATAATATTAATAATCATCCTTTAAGACTGAAATTTTATAAAGATGAACAGTGGTGTAAAAGCCTATAAGGAATGACCAAGTAGGTTTTGAGAAAAAAGCAAATGGAATTTCTGCAAATGAAAATATGTTACTAACATTGAAACCTGAACAGATAGTTGAGCAGCAGATTAAATGTAACTAAGACAAATTCATGAATTTAAGATAAACATGAAGAAATTATCCAGAATACCATATAGTAAGAGTCGGAGTATATAAAAGAGATGTTATGATAACGTGGAAGATGGTGAAGAAGTTTATAGGAAATAATCATTTGCTAAAGAGAATTAAAAATTTGATTCAGTTTACGGTATTTGTGGGCCAACAATGGAAAGGTTGATTGAAATAGATAAAATATACGAATAAACTGTGAGGAATGACAAAATAGGCAGAGCCTAGTAGAGCTTTAAAAAGTAATAGAAGAAAATCTGGACACCCCTAGGCTAACAATTTTAAATAAAAATTGTTCAAATGTGTAAAAAAATATTTGTCATCAAATCACCAAACAGACTCAAGAAGAAAAGAAGCTTGAATATTTTGTTTTGAATCAATATTATTAAAATGGAAAATAGACCACAAAACTCCTTACTAGGCTCAGGTAGGGATATGTAAATTGTTATCAAGCATTGAATAATTTCAGTCTTACCAGGAAATCACGGACTAAGAAAAAGAGAATGCCTCCCTCTAGTTTCTGAGGCTGATATATCCCTGGTATCAGAATCAGGTAAGGTGTAAGGTGTGTGCATGTCATGCCTATGTGATATAACTCCAAAATGCGAAGATGTTCTAAGCCATTTTAAAAGTTTATGGATGTGACTTAGTACATTAATAAATTAAGGGGAAAAAAATCCCTCTTGCCTCAAAAATGCAGACAAAACATTTAAAAATTCAGCAGGAATTTATGATAAAAATTTTGAGCAACTAGGAATAAAAATGAATTTTCTTAACCTTTAGAGATACCAAACTTCTGCTCTTCAAAAATCCATTTGTAGCTTACTTTATGATAAATTTAAGAAAGTAGAGTTACTAAATTTGCCCATGTTCATTTTGCTGTGCCTAGGAGAGCAGTCGATCCTCATTCACAGGCTAACTAGGTAGGCACAGGTATTGGACAGATTAAGTAATCCCCTGTTTCTCTGTTTCTTCATTCGTAAAAATGAGAATAATTCCTTCATAATGCTGTTGTGAAGGAGCACTGGTCACCAGTGGTTAGATCAGTTTGGGTTCTGGAATTTGTGCATGAGTCTTTCCTTAAATTGGTATAAAAGTCGTTAATTCTTTCTAGTTTCAGTGTTGTAAAAATAATGAGAATACACACAGCAGAACACACACCAATTCAACACTTTTTACATGTCCAGCTCAGTGACACTAATTACGTTCTTTGAGCTGTGCAGCTAGTCACCCTTTCTTTTCTGAGTCGTTCCTGCCCCGTTCTCTTTTTTTTTTCTTTTTTGACTGCTGTGCTTTCTTGTATTACTCCGTACCCTCTTTCAAACCTTAGGATTTGTTTGCATTTCTTTTCTCCAAACTTTCTCATGACAGGGTAAAAATGATTCTGAAAATGCTTTAGAAAAGGCAATGGGAATTTAAATTGGCTTGTTTCTCCTCATCAAATTGCAGTTTTGATGGAACTGAGGAAGAAAAGGCATTTTATGCCCAAGTGCTACAGCAAGTGCTGTCGGAAGGCTGGCAGTTCAGATCCACCAGGCACTCCTTGGAAACTCCATGGGGCAGTTCTGCTCTGTCCTGTAGGGTTGCTGTGAGTCATCATTGACTCGTCAGCAGTAGATGTGGTTTTTTTTGGTTTGAAACACAAACGTGAAACAGGTTTTGAGCCCTAATCGTATTAAAACAATAACTAGTGATTTTGCATTTCGGAATTCATTTGGATTTTAATGGCTTTAACAGTTAATCAGTAGAGATAACAGATTGCTTTTAGTGGTAAATTTTTTTGTCTAAATGGCGGCGACACTGGATTCATTTTAGGCCAACATTTTCTGGGTACTCATAATGTCAAGCCTCTTTGACTTCATCTTTATAACCTAGGAACTGGTTGGCATGTATGCTCTAAAATGGAAGGTGAATGCTACATGTCAGAACACTTTTCTTCAGAAGTAGCTTTTGTTGACTGCTGAGTTAAAAAGGTTTTATTGGGTTTCCTTTTGTAATAGTATATTTAAGATGACAGCTAATATTTTCTTTCTAGAAATTGAACAAATTTGTAGACAAAAGAAAAAATCTAATCTGAACGTAACTTGCAAAATTCCTCAGAATTGATTATGTCACAAAGGTATCACTCATGTCACAGGTTATCACAATTTCTGAAAATATAGTATGCTAGAGTAACTGCCACGTAAGTGGCCGAAAGTTTCCGTTATTGTGGCTCTCAGGCTCACCAGCACTTCCATAGAGAGTGTGTGTGTGCGCGCGTGCCCACGCGGGAAGTGAGGGGACCACTTGTGACTGGAGTTCACATAGAAGCTCCTGCCCCCCTCGTGCAATTGGCTCAGCCGCTGTCCACAGTGGGAACTGTTGACTCAAGACACTTACTTTGAAAATGTCATGGAAAGTCTTTGTGCTGTATCTTCCAGGTCGGGTCCGCACAAGACGACAGAGCTCTGGGAGCGCCAGCAGTGTCGCCTCTATGCCTTCTGATAATCGGGGCCGCAGCCGTGCTAAAGTGGTTTCTCAGTCCCAGCGTAAGATTTGTATTTTATGTTCTCTGTTATCACTGTTTCAGTCAACAGACCGTGCTGTTGTTTAAAATTTTGCAGTATCACACTTAGTCATTGTTTTCTGAAGCATTTATGTGTATATTACCTATTGACTGTAGGGGTGAAACACATTTTTGTGACTCTAAGATAATGGGAGTAATCTTGTTCTTAGGAAAGCTTACAAAATAGAATGTCCTGTGTTGTCTTAGTTATCTAGTGCCTCTATAATAGAAATGCCACAAATGGATAACTTTAGCAAACAGAAACTTATTTTCTCACACTTTAGTAGGCTAGAATGTGAATTTAGGGTGCCAGCTCTAGGGAAGCCTTTCTCTCTCTCTTGGTTCTAGGGAGAGTCCTTATCTCTTCAACTTGTCTTCTGGTTCATTGGAGATCACCGTGTCGCTTAGCATCAATTTACCACATCTCTGCTTGCTTGCCTGCTTTTATGCTTAATCTCTTTATATGTCGAAAGAGATTAATGTAAGACATACCCTACACTAATCCTACATAGAGACTGGAGTTGACAGCACATGTGTGTGAGGCACTGTTTAGTGTGTAACGTGTCTGTGTAGTTCTGTTCTCCAGATGACTAATTTTGTGTTACTAAAAAGTTTTTTTACCATTAATCAAGACTAAAATTGAAATATCTAGAATATGACTCATTTTTCTGTTGTTAGGAGTCTTTCTGGCATAATTTAAGAGCAGCATCTAGGGAGATAGTATCCATGTCATACTCTCTTTCCAGTGGTAGTAGATAAATACGTTGAAAGGCCTTCCCTTTTAACCCTTTGCAGCCTGTTCTTGTTTTCTTGCCCTGTGGGCTTTGCTTTTCCCAGCCACTTTCCCTTCCTCATTAATTGTCTATCTATATGTTAGGTCAGTTGGATGGTTTATTAGCCTCAGCCCTGTAAGCAGCCATAGCTGGAATGAATTTATTTTTTAATTTGGACTCCAACCCTGGTGTCTGACTTTCCAGTTATATGAGACTTTGGATATTCTGCTCTATCTTCATGTAGAGTGGAGCTGGCTCAGAGTTCTCAGCGGGCAAATGTAGTGCAATGATGGAAGAGTCTTCCCTCCCAGGAGCTGCTGTGCCCTCAGACTCCTCGGCATAGCGCTCTTCAGCTGTTGTATACTTGCAGCTGTACTTTGGATTTTCTCTTAGTGTGTAGAATACTATTCTCACTGCTTTCTGACATTAGATACATTTCATGTCCCTTTGATAGCTGTAGTGCTTGTCTTAAAAAAGCTCTTACCTTTTCTAAAAAGAAAGAGGAAGTCTGTGATCAGATTCATGCTTTGTATGGGGCTACCAGATCTGTCTGGGGGTTAGGTTGCACTATGTAGTGTAAATAACATGGGCTTTTGTGTCAAGACAAATAGGGGCTTGCATTCTGGCCCTAGTGTGATACTGAGCAAGTATTTAGCTTTTCCAGGCTTTCATTTAAAGAGCCCTCATATGGCACAGTGGGTAAGATACTTGGCTGCTAACTGAAAGGTGAGCAGTTTGAAC
This sequence comes from Heterohyrax brucei, assembly GCA_028571685.1. NCBI lineage: Eukaryota > Metazoa > Chordata > Mammalia > Hyracoidea > Procaviidae > Heterohyrax > Heterohyrax brucei. The sequence goes on from CM053146.1 coordinate 18,805,880, forward strand.
TTACCACCTGTTGCGTAGGAGGAAGATGTGGTGTTCTGCTCCCATGAAGACTTACAGCCTTGGAAATCCAGTAGGACAGTTCTGCTGTGTCCTGTAGGGTTGTTGTGAGTTGTAATTGATTTGGTGGCAGTGAATTTTTGGTTTGGGAGCCTTCATTTCACTGTGTGTAAAGTGGATAGTAATAAAACCCATCTCATAAACTATCATGAGGATTTAATAAAAATTGGAACCTGACATGTAATGGACAGTTAGTAAACTAAAACAAGTCTCGTAGCCATGAGTGTTCCACATATTCAGGCTGGCTGAGCCACCCTAACATTTCCTCCTGTATCACCATCCACTTCTTTACATTTAGAAAGGAAGACGAGAGGTGGATTTATAGGACGAAGGATATAAGGCAGATGAAACTGGACTTACTAAGACTAAAGAGGCTCTATTTCCTGTAAAATTTATCTGGATTTTTACTTACATTCAGTGTGCAGGTACAGTCCAGAGCCTACCCTGGCAGCAGTACCTCAGTTCTGGTTATTCATTGAATCTTAGTGGTGCCATGAGCCAGAGAAATAATTAACAATCTGGTCATGACCTGGTAGGTATAGATCACATTCTGACTTCAAAAAAACAAATGTTCAAAACTTGGGTCAGTATAATCACACTGAGTTGAACAAAATATGCCCAACTCTGTGCAGTGTTCATTCCCTCCTTGGAGAATGAGGGTGGAATAGTGCTTCACATTTCTTTTTGTCTCCTGTGTATTGCCCTGTCAGCATGGTTCTCTGTCCCTAGCTGAGTCAGTGCTGAATTTCCCTCTTTATATTTCAGGTTTATAGATCCGTATGTTAACTCACTTAGAAGGTGGTGAGGATGAAAGTGCTTTTTATAGAAGGGTGGGAGATGGTGGCAGAGCTTTAGCTCTTCATTCTTATGGAAAGAATGCACGTGGCCTTGGGGTTCCACTTTAAACCTCTTTGATTTTGCTCTACTTACTGAATTCCCCTTGCAGGAATGGAGACCACACCAGACACCAGCAAATGATTCTTAAGACTAGACCCTAAAGTTTAGGTGTATCAGTGAAATATATATATTTTTTTGGTATTTTATTAAAAGCATGTTTATATATTTTACAATATGGATGTATTAGAATTCATAATCCTGTTTTAATAGTAAGTGCATTTCATTCATGTTAGACTTAGGGCCCTTAACAGTGGGCATATTTCAGATATTTGAAAACTAAGGGCAGTCATAGGACATTAAGATGGAACTAGTTAATAATTTTTTTCAACTCACAATTTTTGTTGAACACTTACTATCTGATGTTAGTGATACACAGGTGAGAGGGCACTGACATTTCCCACAGGTAGCTCAGAGCTGGACAGTAGATATTCTTCAGGACAGCACTTGACTTAGTTGTATTTGTATCTCCTAAGCATAGTGCTGGGCCTGGCACATTGTATGTTCTTAATGAGTGTTCCCTGAACAGACCTGAAACAAATACTAATAGAGTGTGATAAATATAAGATAAATGTAAATACAAAAGTAGACTAAGAAGAACCAGTCCTGTAGTATGTGGTGTGTTAATGTGCTTGTGAACAGGTATTTGTGTTGCGTTGCATGCTGACCTGTGCATTGTTTGGTCTTTTAATCCACTTTTTGCCTGTCCTTTGGTCTGCTCTCATAATCAAGGATCCAGATCTGCTAATCCTGCTGGTGGTAAGACATTCTTCTTCTTGCCTTTTTTTTTTTTTTTTTTTTTTGGCGTGCTCCATCACCCCGAGTCCCTGTGCAATATTAATTTCTTTCCTTATTAGGAGCTTAGTCAGTCTTTCTGAATTTTTTTCCCTATGTTCAAATTCTAGAGTTTGAAATGGCTTTCTTTCTCCCTTTTGCTGTTGTATAGCAAAATATGAGGCACATTATTTATAGTAATGTGTATTAGTAGTTTTATACTGAGTTTCACTTTGAATTGTAATAAAATCATTATGATGTATAAATTTTTGTGAGTAGTCATGTAAGTGGTTGATTTGAATAATGGTACCTTTCTCATCCTTGCATCTAATCTGTCATTTCCAGGTAAGTGTTCTTTGAGTTCTTCCTTTGAGATAATTCTATTCTAGCACAGAAAAACACGTACTTTCCGTTTTAGGATATTGCCTCTGTACTCTAGGATATCATATCTGCATTCTGGTTTACTGCTATGATGTTTTAAATGGCTGTTTTCTTAATTTTTCCCACAAGAAATTGGTTATATATCTATCTAGTGCCTTAGTGATCCTACTCGACACCACTTGGCTTGGCTTAGCTTGGCTGAGCCATTAATAAAAGTTAACAGCCATACCTTTTTGTTAACTTCTAGTTTTATTGCATGTTTTTCAGGGTGCTGGGTGCTTTCTGCTCCTGCAGCTTTTTTTTTTTTTTAGTTTCCTTTGAGATTGGGTGTCAGTTTTTGTAATATATGAAATGTGAAAAGAATGTGTATTCTGTTAAGGTCTGTGTGTGTGTGTGTGTGTATGTGTTTTATATATACACCTACTTTTCACATACTGTCTCATCTGACAATTTCATATTTATAAAAATAGTAAGAACCTGTTATCTGTTTTGCACATTAACAACATACCTATATGGCAGTAACAAGTGCTGAGGTATGAGACAAGAGTAATGCTGCTGAGATTGAAGCTATGTATAAGTTTGACTAGGCCATGATGCTCAGTGTTTTGGCAGTTATGTAACGATGTAATCGGCCAGTGATGTCATTATGTAGTCATCCTCCATTTTCACGTAACAACCTGGTCTTTGGTAAATGAGGAATTGGATGTATATGTCGTTTTGAATGCTTAATCTGTCAGTTTCTGAAAAGTATGTAAGTCTTACTCATTAGTCTTTCTGGAAATATATATTGGTAATTACGGCTTTTCAGTTTTTCTGTCTATTATAATTTTTACATTTGTTTATTATAAAGCTATGTTATATAGAGCATAAAGATTTGGTATTATGTACTGTATTTTTATACAGATAATGTGTGCCTGCTATATCTGTTTGCCAACTGCATCCTTCCCATGTAGGTTTTCACTTGTTACAAAAAAAAAAAGAATAATTAGTAGAGTGTGCTTATGAAAATAACTCGCAGGGAAGTGGGCAGTGAGCAACAGATGTAAAAGGTTTGTGTATGTACGTAAAAATATATGTTGTATTTAGGGAGAATTACTCTCTTACCAATGTGAAATCTCCTTTGTCCTTTTGAAATGCGTTTTTTGTTTTTCTTTTGTTTTGTTTTAGGTGTATTTGTCTCTTACAGAGACATATAACTGAATTTTATTTTGTGATTGTAAACAATTCCAAAATCTCTCTGTTTTAGTAGACTAGCTTAATCTAGTCACATTTTTTATTACTGATGTGTTTGGACTTATTTCTGTCATCTCATTTTGTGGGGCTTTTTTCCCCCCATTTTGTTTTTAGTATATTTGTAGATATTGCTTCCATTTGTGAGGTTAATGAAATTTGGGTGAGCCAGTTTTTTCCGTATGATAGTTATATTTTTTACTCTTCCAGCAGTTATACTTAATTTTTTTTTTTTGCCATATCAACTTTGATACATTAAAAAAAGAAAAATACTGTGTTTCAGTGATACTGTTTTATGCCCCCATATACTTTTGAAATAAAACTACTAACAAATAACTATTTTTATAGTATTTGGTGTGAATTATTGTGTAAACTAGTTTCTGAAATGATTATAGTTTATTCTGTGACTTCTGTTACTCATTTTTGTTTTGCTTGATTTTTAGCTGGCAGCCGGTCAAGCTCCCCAGGGAAATTGTTGGGAAGCGGTTACAGTGGACTTTCTGGCGGGTCCTCACGAGGCCCACCTGTGACACCCTCTTCAGAAAAACGAAGCAAGATTCCTAGGAGTCAGGGATGTAGCCGAGAAACAAGTCCAAACCGAATAGGATTAGGTAAGGATTCTCAGTAACCTTGGAGTACCATTACCGATTTAGTCACAATTTTTATTTCCTTCTAATGTCTGAATCTAATATGGAAAATAGAGATCTGTTTTTGAACTGATTATATTACTTTGCCTGTGTTAAAAAGACATTTCCATTTTACTTTCTACAGATGATAGTATGTTGAGTTGCAATCAGAACTGGAAAATATGTGGAATTTACTGTTCAGATCCATTGGAAGGAACTAAATCATTGTAGGCTTTTCTGATGTAAAACATCAGATTTGGGTAAATGGGCAGGGTGTCTCCGCCCTCTTGCAATTAGGAGCAGTGTTCATTTTAGTTGTCCATTTGCTGATTAGGACTTAGTAGCGTTAAGCTGTGAATTTTTAAAAGAATTTTGTAGGGTGTGCATTTCTTTTGGTTTTTATCTTCTGTTTGTGGCACTTATGGTCAAATGTATATATTTCACCATATGTGTTTGGTCGAATACATTGGTGTATGTATATATATAGTCACTATATACATATGCTGTTTACTTATATTTACGTGTATGTATATTTCCAGTTACTTCTGACAGAATTTTGTTCAAACATGAAAGCTAGGAATAGATGAATACCAAGTGCACTTCTTTATATTATGGGATTTAGTGTCTCTGTAATAGTATGTAGAACTGTCTGTTTTACTCTCAACATCTTAAAGATCTTTACTCTGTTAAAACCTAATTTATATGCTCCATTATTTTTTTTATAAAAGTTGGAAGTCTTGTAATATGAAAATTCTAAGTTCATACTCTTTCTTACATCCTTATCTACTTTCTAAAGATAAAAACCTATTCGTGTAAAGTGAGAGTACTATATTCTTTAAGTTCTGTGTGTTTATCTTCCTCATTTATTCATTAACCTCCTTAGCAAAGTTTCCTTGATTGTTTGCTCTGACATACCAGACACTGTGTTAAGCCTTAGAATTAGATGATAGTGAAAAAGATTTTGCTTCTAACTTCAAAGAGCTTGCTGTCCAAATGGAGAGAGGTGAAAGCATATGACAATATGACCAATGGTATATATGTCAAGGTGCTCTGGGCCCACAAATAAGGAGTGTCTTTAGGCTCCTTGGCCACATTGATCCCCTCATATTTCTTGCTATGGGAAGCTTCCCAGGAAAGGTTCTGTTTTTAATGAAGTGCAAAGCAGAATTAGCCAGGATAGACAAAGATGCGGGAAAAGTTTTTTCTGCATGTGCAGTCAGGTGCAAGGAAAAAGAGTGCTTTCTGGAAACAAGAAGTGATTCGTTTGGCTGCAGTAAAGAAAGTTTGTCTGAATGGGGGTAGAAGAGATAAGAGTAGAGACTGGTCCGATCCAGTTCTGTGAAGCCCGTGTTTTCCACAGGCCGACTGTTGTAGTAACTCAGATCAGGAGTGATAAAGTACTCTTGAGCTAAAAGAGACAGAGCAGATATTTAAGAAGTACAAATGGAAAGAATTGGTTGGAAGTAACGTTTCCAAAGCAAGTAAAAAAGTACAATCAAGCAGTGATTTTCTGTTACACTGTTCGTAACACCTGCTTTCTACTGGTGTTATATGTAGCACAGCCTCTGAGCTGGATGTGAATGTGGACCTCATGGCTGGAATATCTGAATTTCAGATCTAGATTGATGCTGTAGCATATTATCTATTTAGTTCTGGTTTTGTTCGGGAAATACATTTGATTTCAAATCATAGGTGTGAGGTTTCAGCTGTTTGAGAAATTTCAACTAATCGATAAAGTTTATAGGGTGACACTGCTAACAATCCATGTTAGTTTCGTGCTTTTAAAAAGACTTTGTTTTTAGAGATTTTGCTGTGTTTATTAAGGTGCTATTTTCACCTTCTTCAGTTTGGGCAATAACCAACCTTGGTATCTACTATACCTCGAAGACCTGGTACTCCTTAGTCATAACTATGAAATTTGTGTGTTGTATAGTTGAAAAACAACATTTTATAAATTTTCAAAAGGAGGTACTGGGAAACATCAGTAAGAACTAAACAGGAGGCCATTCCCTTCCAAAAAGTCCTAATTGAAGTATTATTTCTGAGAAAGTTACTTCCTTTATGCTCATTAAAGGTGTTAGTTATATGTGAAGCTCTGAGATCATATGTATAGTTCTGATTAAAGAAGGTATTTAAATGTCTGCATTTTTTGTGGAAATACACAGAGAAATAATGCATAAAGTTTCCAGTCCTTATCCATATAGTCCTACATATAGTCCTACGTATAGCCTGCTTTCTAGGCGATCCAGTATATCAGTACTTTTTAGTAATAAATTGTATGCTAATGGAATCATTTAGTACATACGAGGTATGTGAGAAACAGTTACTCAAAACGAAATATAGTGACACTGTAAGGACAAAATAGGCTTTCCAAGGAGTGGCTAGTGGACTGGAACTGCTAACCTTGGGTTAGCAGCCAAGCTGTTAGCTACCATGCAACTAGGACTCTATTCAAAACAAAGGGGAGCGTTTTTAGAATGCTTCTGTAAACTTCCATAGCAGTTTGAGAGTTTCATTGATAATTTAGCTAGGCTTAGAATTTGCACTGAGAATAAATTATATTTATCTGCAATTTATATTTTATTCACCTTGGCCTTGGCATGCTTTGTGGTTTATTTGAAATTATTTTTCTTAACTGAATTTTCTCCTTAGTGGTTAGAAAGGATGCCAGGACTTTTTATAGCATTTAAGATTTCTTAAGCAAGATGGGACTGATTGCTGCTGAGTAACCAAGAAACACAGTAAAACCCAGCTGCCGTGTGTCCTTGGCAGTTTGTTCCTTCTTACATGTTGCACACAAGTGGATAAACAATATTTTTAAGTTGTTTCATTATGTGTATTCTACTGTTTTTGACAGATAATAAAAACACTTAAACAGCAAACATTTACAGCAGTTATATGTAGGAGGTTAGGCATTGCCTTTTGTTCCCTTCTGTTTTCAAGTTGAAAATGTTTTGAAAGAGTTAGAAATCAATAATACTCAGTTGCAGCTATGAAATTAGAATACTGTCTATGATAAGAGCAAGACACAAAATGTGTGGGGAGATGTTTCGTGTATTTGGTGGTTTTATTGATCCTCTTGTGCTTCCGTTTGATATGTGTTCCAGTAGGATCAAGGTTACCAAATTCTTCCCTAAAGGCAAAATTTAGGATTAACATTAAAACAGTGTAAAAATAGAGTGAAGTGAAAACCAAATGAGTTTTCCAGCGTCCCAGCATTTCATGTAAACATCATGCATTGTATACTTAGAGATACTATGTTTAGTTCAAATTGCATATAAATTTATTTTTGTAAATTTTTTCCTCGTTTGTTGTGACTTGTACTCCATAACATACTGTTACACAGAACAGTCAGTTACAGCACTGAATAGAGATGTGTTAATGTTAGTTTACTGTTTTTTAGTTTTAACCGCCTCCTTAATTCCAACCAAAACCCAAACCTGTTGATTCCGACTCAGAGCAACCCTGCAGGACTGAATACAGCTGCCATACAGTTTCTAAGGCTGTAAATGTGTACAGAAGCAGGCTGTCACATCTTTCTCCCATGCCGTAGCTGGTGAGTTCAAACTGCTCGCCTTTAGGTTAGCATCTGGCACTTAACCACTGCATCACCAGTGCTTCTCTTATCTTTGGAAGTAGTGTTTTTCCTTTTGTTTTTCAAATTACCCTATGTTCAAACTGTTAGTCTCACCTCTTGATGTACTTTAGTGAGCTTTGGGGCAATTGTGGGCACATTTTTACAAATTGTAAACAGAAATGTTTCTTTTCTCTTATGCTCCTGCTAAACCCTAAGTTAAAAGAACCAGCATCGATGGGTGAAAGAACTCTTTCTATGAAATGTCAGAAGGATAAACCTTATTAAGAATTTCATGCATACCGTTATTTAAGATCATGTCTGCAGTTGAGGTTCTATATTGTCTTCACAAACAGCACAGCCCAAAGAGACAGTGCAAGATTTCCTGTAGGTGTAGCATGTGTGGAAACTCATGTGACATTCTGGTTAATGCTACCACTGCTAACCAAAAGGTCTGCAGTTCGAATCCACCAGATGCTTCTTGGAAACTCTGTAGTTCAGCTCTTCTCTGGCTCGGAGGGTTGCTGTGAGTTGGAATTAACTAGATGGCAACAGGCTTTTATGGGTAGCATGTATAGAAATTTAAGGAAGGGGGCTGGGGACTAGATAAAAATTCAAAGCTGATTAACTAAGAACTGTAAGAAAATGCTAACCTGAGCATTCACATCCTTAAAAAGCTATCAGAACTATTTGTTACTTTTTTTGTTTTATCTTTTACAGTAGAAAGGGAAACAAGATCTTCATATATGCCTTCTACAAGGAATTCACGCATCCTTAGATATGTACATGATCTAACAGTGTGCTTCTCACTGAAATGATGAGACATTTTCCTTTTCCTGACTTTCCTAAGGAGGGGCTAAGACCCAGACAGGCTAAATGGCTGGCCCAATGAGTTAATGTGGAGCTACAGAGGTCACTTTGTGACTCGAATTCAGTTCTAGTCTCTAAGGATGAACAATATTGCTTTTGGGATTCCAGAATCTTCTCATTTATTGGTGGAGCTCAGTAGAAACTTTTGACTTTTTTATGCGTTTTGTTTAGCACCTACTGCTGTTGCTGTCATCATAGGCACCTTTTAAAATGTTGTCAGGTATTGCTAAGTTAGTCACTGCTACGCACAGTGAAAACTCAATGCTTCTGTGTCGTTACTGCAAAATCAAAGAGCGTTTAGGACTTTCTGGAAACCCAAATGAAGCCCTGTATTGACTGCTGAGATTACATTCCTGTGCTAGACCTTTCCTTGCCAAGGCAGATGTAAGCGTTCAGACATCACTTATATACCTCTAGGGTCCAGTTCAACTTCACTGAGCAGCTGAGCACAACAGGCAGTTGCTTTGGTGTCTCACCTTCTTAACCTTCTCTATCGTGGATGTTCATACTTCTGGTTTATACTCTTGTTACAGTTTGACCATACAGTAAGTCTACCTTTACTCTGAAACAATAGGTAATGATCACTACAGCACAGAAAACGTGGCAAATCAAATTGATTGTTGCCAAAATCAGTGCAAGGAAGACATTTCTGTGCAGTCCAGAATCAGGAGATTCTTTCAAGAAGGAAAGATCGTCCCCATCAGCTGTTACATTAGACATTGCCGATGCATGCGGTCAGTATGCAAAGCCATCTCCAAGTATTTTGCCACTAAAGTATTTGTTTGCGCAAATTAAACTGAGAAACAGTGGTCTTCTCTGAGCTTCATAGCCAATCTGTTGAACTATTATTAGCTCTTAGGCTCTTCATGCAATTTGTGTGTTAGAGTCCTTGTGTTATGTGAAGTGAGAATAAGAAACTTTTATCCTTGGGTAATCATAAAATCATTAGCTATTCGCAGGTCAGTGGAGGGACTATTTCAACACAAATATTGGGATTCTCAACCCATGTGCTGTAGACTTGGAGAATCCAATTGAGTCCATGAAGGTATTTGAATAGGAGCCACAGGCAAATCTTTCTGGATTCCCAAGGAAAAGCAGGGATTAGATACTGGACCAGTAAATGAAGGGATAGCAGTCCCAATTCTTTACATCTGTTGGTGTAAGTCATTAAATATCTGTGCATGAAGCATCTGCATGTTTATCTGAAAGGGCAATTTCTCTAATTGTATCAGCCCTCATGACTCCTCCTGGTAAAAAGGAGAGGCTGGGAGAAGTGAACCTTTTCGTTTTGGTTCGGTAAGTTCATGGGTGTCAGTGGCCGTATTGTAATCTGTGTTGTGACTATAGTATATATAGTCAGTGGCCATAGTGTAATCAGTATTGTAACTATATAGTATATATAGTCAGTGGCCATATCATAATCTATATTGTGACTATAGAATATATAGTCAGTGGCAGTATTATCATCTATATTGTGACTGTAGTATATATAGTCAGTGGCCATAGTGTAATCAGTATTGTGACTATATTGCAATCCCAACTGAATTATCTTTCTAAGATCCAAGTATGTGTGAAAACAGATTTGGTCTTTTATCCTCTTGTAGAGAAGTGTGGTAAGGCTGTAAAACTGATCTCTAAAAGGCTTTTTGCTTTTATGCTTTCTTAGGCCAGTTTATTCTTTGGAAAGATTTCATTTCTTTCATGTAGATGTTGCTTCACTTTCATACTAACATTTGTAGTTCTCTGAGGCATTGAGCATAATCAGGTTTTTATCTAGACCCTCTCTTATTGGCCCATCATTGAGTGTGACCTCTGCATGGATAGGTAACCCAACCGTCAGTGCTCCCCCAGCACAGACATTGTCATGATTACATGAACGGAATGTGACTGACGTTTGTGAGTTTTTCTGTCTTCATTAAACTTGTTCACCTTCTCTGAAACCCCTCATGCTGCACACTAGCACGGAGCAGCCGTATCCCTCGACCCAGCATGAGTCAGGGGTGCAGCCGCGATACCAGCCGTGAGAGCAGCCGAGATACAAGCCCTGCTCGGGGCTTCCCTCCACTTGGTGAGTACACGTAGGTGCCATCTCTGGGAGTGAAGAGTTCCTTATCCTGCTCCAAATGCTTTTCCAAGACACTGCTAGGTGGAATGACCGGCTTTTCCTTCTCCGCTGTCCTCGTGATCCTTTCTTCTTTCTTTCCTCTTCCTTAATTATTCTTTGTTGTTCCCCTCTGCATGCTTGGATTTTGGCACCTTCCAATTTGTATATACTAGAGGAAAAAAGCACCACTTCACAGTACCGTTGTCATTTATGACTCCATGCTGCTAGTCAAGCCCATCTGTAGGGTAATTTCTAGTAGTCAGCAAGACTCGGCCAAAGCTGATCACTGCTTAAAGACAAAAAGTTAATCCAAAGTATAACTTTGATCTTTGAGTTTCCACCCTTTTCTTTAATATTACTAAAGATGAGTCCGTGTGTGATCTAGTTTAAAGGAACAAAGTGGGATAACCTCAGTGCAGGAAGCAGCTTGAGTGAAGGTGGTAGTCTGCACTTGTTAAATAAATCATGTTATAGCCTTATAAAGCACTAAAAACAGCCTTCTGACATGTACAACGTAAATGTAAAACTTTACAGTGTTGATTATGCAGATAAATTTAATTTTTATAATGTTTATAAGCAGATGCCAGACCAGGACTGTAAATGGATGCTGTGATTGTATCCTAAGAGCTGCATTTCAGATCACCAGTGAGATGCCAGTTGAATTTCTCCTCCCCACCTTCGTTTTCTTGTCATAGTCAGAATTTTTGTTTAATCAATTTCCAAGATTTAAGAAAAACATGACCAAGGGCGAAAAACACACGCTTCATACAATACTATTGTTAGTTGTCCTTTTTTGCTTTTAGTAATTCTGCCTTTCTCTAAAATGGAGATATGATTTACTTTTTTATCTAGTGTGCATTATTAATCCTGAAAGCCATCTATCAAGACATATTTTAAGAACAAAAAACATTATGTATACTTCAGTTGCTAGGTTTTAGCTCTTTATCATGTTAAGTGCTGTATGGATGTTTATTTTCCTCTTGATAAACATAAAGGGTGGAACTCATTTTATAATTACTAGGCCCATCCTTGAAACTACCATGTGAAATTTTGGACTGCAGCAGTCTGTTACTGTGATTATGTAATAATATAATTGATCTTTTAAATATAAACATGTCACTACCAGCGAGAGGTGTTGCTTAAAATCATACAGTCTTAATATTTGCTTCTATCATCATACATTTCTTTGGTCTTTTTTCCCCTTTTCTTGTCAGTAATCAAAACCCAGATATGTTTCTTTGTGGCCCATCATCCTTTATGAGGTTCTGAAAGTAAGCAGATGGAAACAAAAGAAAGCAAACAAGTGTAAAAAGTCTGCTAGTATGAGGTGACTCAGATGACTTAGGAGATGCTGTGAATGTTCTCCTGATAAGCATGAGAACCCAAGGGGGCCCCCAACTGCTGTGGAAGTAGTAGGTCCCAGTTCTCAGTAATTTAGGAGTGGCAGTGATTTTTCTTTTCTGGATGAAATGGTGATTTTTCCTTTTAAATTAAAGCTGTATAACTATGCATCCTTCCTGTTTGACCTTCTAAGCAACCTATTATTATGAATGTACAATTCAGTCTATTGCTTGCTTGTTTTGTCTCTTACAAGCAATTGGGTGTTTTTATTTTATGGATATACTGGTATGTTCTGATTATAGCATTTCTAGTCCAGCATGTGTTCTAGGGAGCAAAGTGTGCTGTGTTCTTCAAGTATTAGTTGAACCTGTAGAGTCGAATGATCTAATCTAACCATTTGACTTTCTTTAGTTAAATAGATCTACTCAGTTGTGTTGGCGAAACCCAGAACTTCAAAATTTAGAATTATTCCTACCCAAGCAGAAGATGTTGATGCAGATATTTCCTCTTTAGTAACAAGCTCTGATATCATGTGTCTTGTTGTAATCCAGACAATGGTTAACATCTTTTGAGCTTAACTTTCATGTCATGTTGTCCCTCCACCCATGAGTGAAATGTGTGCCTAAGACTTGATCTCAGCAAGAACAGCAGCCATGCTCATGTGTAGCAAATAGCATTCTGAGTAGTCAGCAGGTGTAATCTCCCACGTGCTACCCTGCTTGCACTCTGGGACAGCTATTATCCTTCTTTTACAGATGATGAAACAAACTCTTAGGGAGATTAAACAGTAAGGCCACACAGCTGCCAAGTGATGGAGGTAGAATTTGAATCCACGTCTGACTTCAGAACCCAACTCTTAATCTGCTTAATGTGAAAGTAGTTCTGATAATTCACTGCTTTTAATCACTTTCTCAGAGTGTATTAAGCACTTTATATGAGGCTTCTCCAGGGTAAGGCACATAGAGAGTGCTCCAGAGATGTTTCTCAATCAGTGATTTCCAGGCTGGTGATTCAAAGATAAGCCAGAGGTTTCTGTACTGAGAGGAACTTACATATCTTATTCTCGCTCCTCACAGAGTGTGGTATTTCTGTCTTCCTCATTCGCTTTAATAACCATTTCCTGTTTATTTGCATGTTAGTGAGATAGTTTGTCAGGGCGCCTCTGAATCAATTTATATAGCCAGCCTTGTCTTTAAAGAAAGAGAAAATGAAGGTAATTACGTTTCAGTGACCATTTCTTTATATAATAAGTGTATGTAATTTTATTATAAAATTGTTTTTGAGCCATTTTGTGAATGTATGTACATGGTTACATTGAAAGAGTTTGATTAAGAGATCCAGGGCTGTTCTTTAAATCAGGCTTTGGCATAAGTGGGTCCACCTTGGATTCTACTTTTGGGTGCTTACTTGGGAGTGTATTGAACAACTCATTATTTATTTTTGTTTTTGTGCATCTTGAGGAAGACAGATTTTTATTTTCATTTTATAAGCTGGTAAAAATTGTCCTTATTGACCAGGTAACCTTTGCTGTTCAAGACTACATATACCATGAACATGTACATTTTATAAAGCGATTGGAGCTTACAGGAATAAAATTGTATTGGAGGGTTTGCAGTTTGGATATTTTATGATTAAATGTATGAGGAGTGTTTTGGGATACTGCAATATAAGGAAAAAGACACTGTTCAGTATTACTTTAAGCCTGTGAATTTTCTGTAGTAGAATCACCATATTTTTTTTCAGAATAGTGAATGGAATTATGGTTAACAAATTAATGTTTTAAGTAAAGTTTGTGTTTCATAATTATTTCTGAAAATAGTATCTTTTGCATGAGGACAGAGTTTAGCATATGTTTCCCCAAGTTGGTAAGTTAATATATCTAAGATGAATACTTGTGCTGAGAAAGTAGTATTCTGGTGTCATAGCATAAATTGGAGTTTACTCTTAGTCATTACTGCCACCAGCAGCACCACCCCTGTGAACTACTGTTACTACCGCTGTTTATTTTGTGCCAGGCACTGTTTTTGAGTGCTTTATAAATAATCTCATTTAGTCCTTTTAATAACTCCCAAGAGGTAAGTGCCATTTTTTACACCGTATTACAGTTGAAGAAAGTGACACAGGTTAGTACCTTGCTCAGAGTCCTACGAGAGTTGTCCAGCCAAGATTTGCCCACAGTTGTACTACAAAATTGGTGGTGACAGCCAGTGTACTGCAACTGCCTCTCCAAGGAAGGTCATAAAATTTACTATAAATTAAACAAGTCATATGTTAATAATTAATAAATTTGTGCGTATCAGGTAGATTCCAGAACAACTGAAATTTTGAATGGCCATTATAATCTGACTGGAGACAATGGAATTCCAATGGATAAGCTCCCTGCCTTTGATTTTATTCTGTTTCTGTTAAAGAGGACTATGAACTTACTTACACTTTTGTTTTTGGTGCATGGTTGCGTATGCATCACATACTGATGAAGCGTCTCGTGAGCTGAGTTAATGCGCCATCTTACTGCTGTTCCACTCTGGGATTTAGATGGCCCTCGGTCACTCCCGATGTTTTTCATGTTGCATATTTCCGTAATGGCTGATGTAGGCTTCGTGACATGAGTACAACCCCCCGCGTCCAAGTTGGTTGATGCATACTTGAAGAATGCCTTGTTTTGCTTGTGTGTTTAATAGCTGTGTGAGAGCCATCAGGCTACCATGAAAGTTCGGGGGTTGGCACTTGCTATCCATTCATGTCCAGCACCATTTCTTTTCATGAGAAAACATGGCCTTGTTGGTAGCAGTCCCTGTATTTCCTTCAGACTGTGGCATTTTATGTCTTGGGTACTTTTGTGTTAATCCTGTGGGTGTTGCCATTCCTTTTACCTGCAGCCTCTCGACGTCATTCCAGGTCCACTAGTGCTCTCTCCACTGCTGAATCTGTTGGGCAGTCAGGTGAACAAGCGCTAACTGCATGACTTGGCGTCTTCATCTGTTCTAGTTTCACACCCGTCTAACATTTATTTTCATCAGTGTTGGCTAGCACTTGGCATGTATGCACTTCATATAATTTTCCCCTAAAATGCTTTTTATTTTTTCAGTTCTTGAATGTTTATATAGTTCTGTTAATAGGCTATAGATACCTTATAGTGTGTTTGACATTACTATATCTCTAGTGTTCGTATTTACATTAAGATAAATAAATGAAAAATAGGAAGCACTCATCCCTTCCCTTTCGCCAGAACACAGCAACCAAAACTAAGCTTCACCCCAGAACCCCTGTGGGAAACTGGGGTACTGATATGATCCAACAGTCATTCATCACTGAAGTCTTTATTCCCAAATAAAGAATCAGTCAAGAATTACTGAATGATAGTTATTAGTGTCAGGTTGTAATTACTTTGAAATGCTATCTAATGTTACCAAATGTCATAAATTATAATGTATGTAATTTCATATATATGTAAATAAATTGATTGTCTTGAAACATTTTTATGGAAAAACAAGGTAGGATTCAAGTAATCAGGTCAGGCCAAATTTGGCCCAATCCTTAGCAGCCTGCTGACCCCAAACCTTCTGTCAATACCATGAATACACTGGTTAGCATTAGAGGCAAAAAGTAAGCATGAAATAATGTATTGACTTGCCAGGTTTAACTGGTATCATTTTGATGTGCTAACAGTCCCTTAATGACTGTGGTTTTCTCAGTTGGATTAAGGCATAATCTATTAATTTGTAGGCTGTTGAATGTGACAACTGAGACCAAGACACTGAGTCAGATATTTTCTCTTTTATTTAAATGAAGGCAGCTATGTATTTAGCCATGTATATTTTGATGTGTACATTCCTCTGAGTATTATGGGCCAGACTGAGGACAGTTTAGATTTATCTGGCTCTTGGAAAATGACACATTATCGGTAGTATCAGAGAAGTTAGAATATAGTACAGACTTTGGTCTGGCAAAACAAAAGCCTTAAAATTTTGCTTAGACCTAGACAGACATTCCCCACTAAGATTTTAAATTCAAGTGACCTATGACATATAGCAAATAATCTGTAGTCACTGTGTTTGGCAAAGCTGTATGCATTTAAGGAGCACAGAATAATTGCTTGGTTCTTACAGTTTCAGTTTCATATCTGTAAGATCAGTATTCCCCTGAAAGCAAAATTTGTTGGCATGAGATCTACTTCTTCAAAATTTAATTTAATTTTTATTTTTTGAAGAATCAGTTTTATTTAAGTTTATGCTAGATAATTTTTAAATGGCTTATAACTGAATTACTTTCATTCTGTTACTCATAAATCCCCTACTATCCACCCTTTTTTAATGGAGAAAATAAAACTTAAAGATCATTTATAAAGCTATATGCTATATATACAAAATAAATCTCAAATTTTTAGTTACCTCATATTCTAACTGATATGTGTATAGATGTTTGCATATAATTGTTTGGTAGTGTTCCGTTTTTTAGCTTATATGGCATGTTAACTTTCTTTGTAGACATAATGGGGAAGATGTCATTCAATACTACAGCAAATGCATTAAAAAAGGGGATAGTAAAAACATACAATTTTGTTTCTTTATAAAAATTCATAACTATAATTTTTTAACTAGCAGTGTTTAAGTTTTATTCTTCTGTGGGTTAGAAAGTATAATATTTTGAAACATGTTTTAAAAGCTAAAGGGAACACTTCAGTGTTAAAGTTGGCCAGTTTTGCTGATAATGTCTTGTAATGTCTAAAATTTTAAATACATCATTTTATAGAAAAGATTAACTCATGTAAAACAGATATTACCCACAACCATCGAGTCAATTCAGACTCTTAGTGACCCTATAGGACAGAGCAGAACTGCTCCATAAGAGTTTTCAAGGAGCATCTGGTGACTTGAACTGCTGATCTTTTGGTTAGCAGACAAAGCTCTTAACCTTATGCCACGAGGGTTTCCCCCTTATTCTGAATTCTCTGTTACTAGAACATGACTGACACAGATGTTTTACTTGCTCAAACAGTTCATTTACTAATACAGAGAAATTATTTTTTGATGTCTTTCTCCCAAAGACTTTTATACATTAGAATTTCTCACCAGTAGATGGTGTGACACACTTACAAAGTATAACTTACATTAATTTTCCCCTATTACAGTTTCAGTCTCTAGCATTTCCCAAGAAAGGCTGATCAGCTGGCTTAATAGAACTCTAGAAAGTTAATCTTCTCCGTGATCATTAGTGCACTTAGACTAGCTATTTGAACTGCTAAAATTTGTTTTAAATTCTTGGGATTTATTTCATTTTGTTCACAAGTATAAAAACTATCATTCATAAACCATTTGAGGTATTAGGTAAAATTTATACTGAATATTATTTGAATGATGAACATTTGGCAAGAAAGATGCTGGATTTTTGTGGTAATTATTAAAGAATTTTAATAAAATTGATTTGCAAATAACCATTGTCCATTTTTGGCGACTAGGCATGATGGACAGTATCTAAAACTAATTGAACTTGGTATCAGTTAAACAGTAGTGACACCAATGAAAATTTGCACACAGTTCAGTTTAATTGTTTCAAATTTTAACTTGTGACTACTTCAGAACTCATTTGTCAAGCCATGAAGCTTTCAAATTAGTTTGACCAGCATCATAGCTAGTTATCTCTAGAGGGAAAGTCTGAGTAGATTAAAAGACTTAACTCAGAGTCCAGTTCCGTTCTATAAGTCCCCCATTCTCTTCTGTGTCTTATTAACATGTTTAATTGCCAGGATGCTGTGTGGCATGATATAATGTGACCAACTTAAACTCTGCCACAGGTAAACAAGTTAAGTGCAGTTAAAATTGGCTAGAGATTCTTTTTAGTACCTCTATGCAGCTGGTGGGAAAAGGCATGCACAGTGCAAAGAACTGAGAGAATCTGAATTAAAATGAAACTTCTTTTGGTCTTATTTTTTTCAGTAGACCGATTTGGGCTTGGCCAACCAGGAAGAATACCTGGTTCTGTGAATGCCATGAGGGTTTTGAGCACAAGTACGGATCTTGAAGCTGCAGTTGCTGATGCTTTGGTAAGAGGCACACAGATGTGCTGAGTCTCTTTCAGTTGCTCATCAGTGTTGTTCTCTGTCCTAACAGGATAGAGCCTCACATCGGGTGACTGAATCATCTTTGACACTCTTAAAACTGTGTACATGTTGGGTAAATTTATATTCCTCCTTTCTTCTGAAACTTGTTACCTCTGCACCTAAGTGAAAGTTGGCTTTCCAGAAAATATTATCATCAGATATTCTGTATGTTCCTCTGTGTAGTTTTGATGACATCGGGCTTTTCATATGTCATTGGGCTACTTTTTTTCTGTTTATCTGTGTATTTTCAGCATTCCTTTTTTCCCCGCCCTGTTGCTTCTTTTACACTCTTAGCAGACTTGGATGGCATAGTTTAAAGATGGTATTGTAATAGTGGGTAACAGAATCTGCTGTTTGAAAACCTTGCACATTTATTCTGTTACCTCACTTGTTGGTCCACATATATTTTTGTTGTGGTGGTTTAAATGGGTCCTTAAGTCATCATTAAGAAAATATTTCTACATTTTAAGGTCAATTCTTTGAGGATATAATGCACTGATGGAATGTATTTTTTGCATCATTATAATGTAAAATCTAAAAACAATGTCAAGTGATCAGAAGTCCTTAATTTATGGTTAATAGCAGAAAGTTCCTTGGTAGAATCAGATTGTAGTCTTTGAAAGATTCCTTTTAAAGATGCACTTCAGCCAGTAGTAACACAGTCTCTTGCATGTTCTGGTTTGTGTACTTTGCATTTGAAATGGATATTATTTAGAACTGTCTACTCTCTGGCCTTTTGCTGTTTTACGATTTATTTTCCTGCAAAAAAAAGTGAAATAGTATCCATATTTCTGACCCTGAAGTTTTTAATCCAGCCATGTTTCTTTTGATCAGAATTTTATAGTTGGTAGGCACAATGAATCTCTTTTCATCTGTTCCTCTCTTGCCCTCATTTATTCTTCCTCTGTGAGACTTGGACAAGCATTTGTGAGCAAGCGTTTGATCCTCTTTCGAATGCTTTCCCTATAAGCAAGGACTCCCCTGGCCAGCTTTATTCATGAACCTTGTGTGTAGGAGGGTTTTTCCTGGCAGGTACTTGGAATTGGGTTTGACTTTAAAAGTCAAGCTGGAACACAGTTCTCTGAAGCTGTTGCATCATTTGTGATCTATTTCTTATTTACTCAGACACTAGGAAGTGGAGGTTAAAGGGGTGGCAAATGATGGGGCTTCCAGTTAAGGCAGGGGAGTTCCTTAGTTCTTCAAAGAATTACATAAGGTACTGTATGCAAAGTTTAAGCAGCAGAATGAACTTGAGACTTTGGGCTGTGGCTTAACTTTACTTGAGCTTTTTCTCTAACTCGAGCTCCCATTACTCTCATGCTAGAAACCACACACTGGCTTTAATAGTTGCTCTTACTGCTTTTGGTCCAAACTGCTTGGTCCATCTGCTTCAGGACAAGAGAAACTACAAGAATGGTACAGAATCCCTGCTAGATATCCCAAGGGTAGATAGAATGTACCAGAGGAATATGTAATAGAGTTCACAGTGACCTCATAGATAGAGCAGTGCCTCACTGGTATGGGGAAAGTTTTGGCAAAGAATTACAACAAGTATTGGAAATGACCTATAAGTGATGGTAGGATATGCCATCTTGAAACCTTTCTTTATTATTATTTGCTTGATATGAAATGCCTGCTAACCTGTATTTTTGGTTTGCTAAAATATGTTTTGCTGTACACTTTTGTTGCAAGAACATTCCCTACATGTGCTTCTGACATAATTCTCTATGCTTTTTCCCCATCCTTCAATATTTTCCTGCCTACAGCTGTTAGGAGACTCCAGGAGCAAGGTACTAGTGCTTTAACTTTTGTTTTATAACTTTATTTTTTCTGTTGCAAGTGTATTTCTTTTAGGAGCTAGTGAAGACAACCAAAAATATTAGTAATGAAATTCTGAATTTAGGTTTTGTTGCATCTAACTCTTGTTACTGATGGAATCAGTCACATTTCATAAATGTTTTGGTATTTGTTTCAAATGTCAGGCTCTATGTTTTGTCTTATTGGTGTTTCATTTTATTGCATAATCCTGTTTGTACCTCCTCTTACTGTTATAGTTCATGAATGAATTTTTTTTGACATTTTTCTTACTTTAGGAATTCACATTTTAAGTTTCAGTAGGATAACAGTATCATCCAAACAAGATACTTAAGGAAGTGAAAGGGTGCTATTAATAATTTTCCTGGGATAGTAGGCATAATGCAGAACTGTTATTTATCAGTTTTTTATAGCTGTTACTGTATTACTTATGAGTTTAACTTGCAATTTTATAGCTAGGATATGAAGAATGAAGCAGGCAAGTAGGGTACTTTAAAAGAAGTCTATTTGTGGTGAAAAACTTGCAAGTTCTTAATAAAAGTGGCTCAGATAATTTAAAAATTCTTTTATGTAGTGTATTTCTGCCACTGACTTTTAAATTGAGGCTTTCTTAAAGAAGCATGAATATTCAAACACATTTCCCCAAAAACCATGCTCAAAATAAGTTTCTTTTATTTTTGTGTTGATATGTCCACATACATGCAGTGTGTTAGGTGCTGATCAGGATTGTTGAATGATTCTTGCTTCTGTTTAATTCTCATGACAAGCCTGTGAGAAGAGAAGTTTAATTATTACTGTCTTAAAGATGGAGAAACTGAAGCAGAAGGATTAGGAAGCTTATAACATACATCTGTCTCACTGTAGTGTTAAGATAGGCGTGTGTCACCAAAAACGTTGGCAGGTAGAACCCACCGGCAGCTCTTTGGAAACCTTTGGGGCAGTTCTCCCTTGGCCTGTAGTGTTGCCATGAATCACAGTCATCTCCTCAACAGCAGTGGTTTTGGTTGGTTTTGTTTGTTTGGTTGGCTGGTTTCTTTCTCTTTTTTTTGTCTTACTGTAGAGTCCGTGCCTGCTAGAGACCATACTCTTCCCCCTCTGCTAAAGATTGCGGTGCTTGCTGCTTATTACACCTACTGGAGGGCTACTTTCTGTTTTTATTTCCTTAACCTGTAGGGTCACTGTGAGTCTGAATTGGCTCAACGGCAGTGAGTTTGATTTTTTGGTTTTTATAAGCGTAGGAAAAGTGTACATGCATTCCTATATGTGTGAATCTTTTTACATTTGAACTTTTGTTGTCTTTTTTCATTGTTGTTATGACTTGTGTAAACCAATTGCTGCCATTCTATTTCTGTCACCTGCATCCCTCATTGAATCTGGCAGAAGAAGCCTGTGAGGAGAAGATATGAGCCCTATGGAATGTATTCTGATGATGATGCCAACAGTGACGCTTCAAGTGTCTGCTCTGAGCGCTCGTATGGCTCCAGGAATGGTGGCATTCCCCACTACCTGCGACAGACTGAGGATGTGGCTGAAGTGCTCAACCACTGTGCAAGTTCAAACTGGTCAGAAAGGAAAGAAGGGCTTCTTGGCCTGCAGAACTTACTGAAGAGCCAAAGAACACTGAGGTGAGGACAGGGGCAAAGGTTATTGAGCCAAGGTTGCATCCCATGTTAGATGCCTCAGGGACTTAAACTGAATCCCCGTTATTTATGGGACCCTTACAAAGTTATAGATGCTGGTATAGACACGGACAGTACTAAAATGGCTAAGACAGCTCATGATGCCCAGAGGCTTTGAAATACCTAGCAAATAGTTTATAATTTATTAGGCTTTGTGAAACGTTTGGTTCCCTTTATCCAGTTGTTCCCTGTTGTTGCTATCAAGTTAATTCCAACTCATAGTGACCCCCCTGTAGGACAGAGTAGAAGTGCTTCTGAGGAGCCCCTGTTGGAATTGAACTGCTGTTCTTTTGGTTAACAGCCACAGCTCTTAACTACTATACCACCAGGATTTCCCTTTGTCCAGTAGGTATTATTATTTGAGAAATGTTGGTACAGTTTACAGTTTGAGTAAAAAAGAAAATTAAAACTCTGCAGTTTGGTGCTGTTCATTATACTGCAAGGTCCTAGAGAAAAGGACTGCAGTCTCAGTGTAAAATCTTTATTAGTGACAGAAGAAAACAGCCCCTTGGTTTAGCCATTAGGATGATCTTTATGTGGTCAGCAGGGATTGTTAGTAGATAAGTTATTAGTAACCTAGTAGAATGTAGGTTTAAGGCCTTCTTATCTTGTGCAGATTCACAGGCATTGTTTGGGGCCTGATGAGAACATGCCCTCTTCTTCGTGGTCAGTGTTTCATAATAGTGATCAGTTAAATAGAGAACAGGTTCTGTTAGGTGGTTGTCTGTCTCACCTAGTGCTGCTACTATGAAATACCACAAATGGACGACTCTAGCAAATGGGCATTTATTTTCTTGCAGTTTAGGAGGCTAGAAGTTTTGAGTTCAGTGCACCAGCTTGAGGGGCTTCCTCTGTCAGCTCTGGAAGAATATCCTTGTCTTTTGACTTTCTGCTCCTGGGCAGTCTTCATGTAGCTTGGCACCTCTCTTCCCTCATCTCTGTTCTGGTTGCTTGTTTAATCTCTTTTTAATATCTCAAAAGAAATAGACTCATGGTATACTCTACACTAATCCTTATTAACGCAGCAAAGACAACACATTACCAAATGGGATTATAACCACAGCATAGAAGTTAATTTACAACATGTATTTTGGAGGAACACAGTTCAATCCATAACATTCCACCTTTGGGCCCCCAAATTACAGCCTTGCCACATGCAAAACACATTCATTCACCACATCACACCATCTTGAAAGTCTTAATCAACTCCAAGTCCAGTCTCATCTTCTAATCATCTAATTCAAATATAAGTGGAACTTTTAGGCATGTTTCATACTGAAGCAAAATTCCTCTTGATCTGTAAATCTGTGAACTCTAAAATACAGGCTATTTATTTCCAAACTATAGTGGTAGACTAGGCACAAGGTTAGGCATTTCTGCTACAGGTGGGAGAAATTAGAGGGAAAGAAGAAATAAAGGCCGCAAAGAAAGTCCAAAACCCAGCAGGACGAATTACATTAGCTTTCAAGACAGGAAAATAATCTTCTGTTCTTTGAGATCGTCTGGACAGTAGCCCAGTCCTCCAGACTCTGGACTCTGAGTGGGGACCCTTCAGCCCTGGGCTTCAGCCCCACCTTCCAAGCCATCTGGGATGGCAACTTCAGCTGTAGCTGGCGTGTTTCTCGTAGTCCATCTGAGTGGCCACTATAACTGGCAGGCCCTATTCTTCCACCCCTTGGGCTGTGACTTTTTCCCCCAGCACACCTTTATAATAGCCCCACACTGTGGAACCAAGTTGGCAGAGATTTGACTGTAAACCTAGGATGCTGTGGCCCTACCTTTTGAGAGTCAGCATGCTGATTGTGGCCCCCCGTTGGAAACCAAGACCTTGCTTCCTGTACTTCCTCCAACTATTGTACTGATCTCTGAGCTGTTCCAGGGAAGGTCCTTTCATTTTCTTGAAGAATAATGTGTGAAGCTCCTTTGGCCTCTTGCCTGTCTGTAGAATTTTAAGAGACAGATGATGTTCTTTCCTTTTGTTCCTTCTCTCCCCCTTCAGTCTAAATGAATTTCTGCTGTGGTAGTTGGTTAGAGATCATCTGTCAGGGGTTTTATCTCTTTAACAAATGATTGTGGAACCACATGCTTGACGAACATTCTAGGGAATACATCCTTAGTTTGTGCAACAGAATTTTCCAAATCTTTAACTATGTTTCCATTTTCACAGTTCGTTTTTAAGTTCATCTCTTTCTTTTAACATTATACCATAAGTAACAAGAAGTTAACTAAACAACTCCTTTAAGATCTTGCTTAGAAATATCCTCAGCCAAACATCCAAGTTCATTGCTTACAGCGTTTTAACGTAATTCAGATAAGGTCTTCACGACTACAAAAAGAGCTTCACCATTTCACCATTGTCCAATCACTTGTTTGTTGTTTTCTTGTAAAGTGTCACCAGAAGGAAATGTAATGTCCCTTAATTCCAGCAGTACTCTGATGCACATGCCAGATGTATTCTGTAAGACAATATAGAGTTTCTCCATAGCTCTCCTCGCTTTCTGAGCCGTCACCAGAATTGCCTTTGACATCCACAGTTCTTGCCAACAGTCTCATTAAAGTAATCTATGCTTTTCTTGTGAGGTACTTTGAAACTCTTCCAACCTCCACCCATTACCCAATTCCAAAATCATTTCCACCTTTTAAGTATTAGAGCAGCATCCCCACTTCTCAGTCCAGATTCTTTCTGTCTTAGTTATACAATGCTACCATAATAGAACTACCTCAAGTGGGCATCTTCAACGAACACAAGTTTATTTTCTCACTGTGAAGGAGGCTAGAAGTCTGAACTCAGGTTGCTGGCTCTAGGAGAAGGGTTTCTCTCTCTGACTCTGGAGGAAGGTCCTTGTCTCTTTCAGTTTCTATTTTCTGGTTGCTTACAGATCTCCATATGACTTGGAATTGATTTTCCCCCGTGTCTGTTTCTTTGGCTTGTTTAATCTCCTTTATATCTTTTTTTTAATTTGTGTAATTAAGTGCAAGTATACAATCCAGATCAGTTTTGCGTACTCGTCTGTGGCTCTTTTAGCTCTCCCCACCTGGTGACAGCACACTCTTCCCTTTCACTCTATTTCTGGTATCCTCTCAACCAGCATCTGTCCCCTCCTTTCCAGTCTCTTCTTTCCCATCTAGAAAGAGACCAGTAGGACAGCCTCCTGTAAATACGTGGAACCATAACGTACACAGACCATGTGGTCACACTGTGTCCCCAAGTCCAGTCATTCTTTGTATCTTAAAAGATACTAAGATACATCCTTCCATAATCGTGCCTCATTAACATAACAAAAAAAAATCCACTCCCAAATAGGACTGTAACCAAAAGCATAGAGATAAAGGTTTGCAACACATATATTGGGGGAGACACATTCATTCCATAACAGTGGCCAAGTCAGCTGTTAATCATAATAGCTATTATGATGTAAACAACAGTTGTAGGAAATACTTCAACTATTCATCTTCCTTTACAAAAAGTAACTTAGGTTGAGCTTCAAACTCTGGTTCCTCTGCATTTGTGTCCATTACAACAATTGGTTTGTGACTTGGTTTTGAAAAGCACAAGTGATTCAGCTGTCTTAATCTTACAAACTAGCCTTTGAAGATGGTTATATTGTACATTTCTGTAAGTTGGACAACTCATTTATTAAAAATCATTAGTGTTTGTGTATAAAGGTACTTAGGAGAACATTTTTATAATTGTGAGTATTTGGAAATAACCTCAATATATAATACTGGAATGATAGTTAAGCATTTTTTTTTTTAAGTAGTTCATCAGTATTTATTTATCTAATCCTTAAAACAGTCCTGTAAAGTGGGTGCCATTATTATATTGATTTTACAGATGAGGAAGCTGAGACACATACAGAGGTTAAATAACTTCCCCAAGGTTAAATAGTTAAGTGGTAGAGACAGGTATTCTAGTCCTACTCTTCATCATAGTGAAAAACAAATTTACTCCTGGGATTATATTTAAAATATTACTCAATGAAAGCAGTAATTCACAGAATTTTAAAATATACAAGAAAACAAACCCAGTGCCGTCAAGTCAGTGCTGACTCATAGCTACCCTGTAGGTCAGAGTAGAACTACCCCACAGAGTTTCCAAGGAGCAC